>OU342466.1:12178652-13596652 GCA_910589355.1 Parapoynx stratiotata | reverse complement strand
TAATATTGATATTTTACCACAATTAAAAAGAAAAGAGTTGGATGAAAATATTTTGTCTAAAGGTGCAGAGAATCGTGCCAGCAAGCATAATGGTTTTCCGCCTACCTTTTAGTTTTATGTGATTGATTATATCAAAACGAAATTTACATAATCCTGTATTGTGTGATAGTAACTTTGCGCATCCAGCTGAACTCTTGCAACTCTGCTACGTGATCTTTTTTCAACCATCGCATTCTTTTGCCCAACATATAATATGTATAGATTTTACACCTTGGATCATCATATTGCTCCAGAGACCTATCAATATTACAATAACCCTTTAGGTTACGCGCTAGATATCACAATGATTTTTAGTTAGTTAACGATAAGTACTATCGCATCATAACAGCATCGCCTGGGATACACCGTCTTGAACAATGTACGAGATGAATGCCCTCAAACGCCCTCAAACCCCTTAAAACGGCCACAAAACGAGACACAATTTAAAAATACATTATTCGCGAACGCCAGCGTTCACTTGATCCTCAACGGAACAATCAAAGGGCCGAACAAGTTCTCTGTTAACGTTACGATGATTTTTAAACCGAGACTCTCCTGCTTATTCTTTCACTTTCACAACCCCCTACTTTTTCCTGCTTCTATAAACTTCCAGTTTTTACCTCCAGTACTAATAGTTTTATGTCGGACTTTTATAAACGGGCTTAATGTCAACCCCAGCTGCAATTTTTTTTTTATTAACGAGTAGGAATCCATTTACGGATCGAACCGATAGCTGGTTAAAGCGTTAAGCGTGTGTCCAGTGATGCGTGATCCACTAAAACTCCCCGATATACCCATTCCAACCCTACGACGGGATCGACTCGGGTACTGCCGAGGCAATTCTCACAGCCGTTACCAGGGCGTCCCTGGAACTGGATATGTGCCAGTGGGAGATTCCCAGGTAAATTAAGGAGTTCTCAGACGTGGCAGCTTATGCAATGCGTACGTGTAAGCCATCCACGCATGCGAGCCGCTCGCGGGGCAGGTAAAAGGACGTACTTATGGCGCCCGCCTTCTCTTGCCCCGAACCGTCAACACAGAGGGGGACAGCTAAAGCGTCCTCTTTCTGCTCCCTCTCCGCTGACTCTTTCTGCGAGAGCACGATCTTGCAAAAGGAGGCGGCAGCCTACCACGCCCTCCGGCTGCCAGCCATGGCTCTAACCATTGTTGGCAGCGAGAGGGGTCCTCCACCGAGCGCCGCACAGATATCGCGCTCCCGACCCGCTCCCGTCACCAGGCCAGGCACACCCCTGGTGCTAACCTACAGCCACATTAAACTTAAAAGCTAATTTTCAAGACTCTCCTTTAACATTCATAGCTTACCCGTAAAACCTTGTTACCCCAATCTAATTTCTATGGTTTAGCGAAGCGATGGCTGATTCATGTGTCATGCCTGTGAACAGGTGCCACTGTCGGTGTCTGGTCAAACCCATGCTTGTCTGATTTGTAGAAATAGCAGATTTGTAAAAATTTTCTTTGGGGCTGTATGGTACGGCAAGTGGTGAAAATACCTATTTAATGGTTTAGTATTAGTTACCTGGTACCTACCTGGTTTTGTTATACTACTTTTTAAATTTTCTTCAATTAGTCAACGGAACATTAATTTTATTTTCTTTATGTAATATTTTAGATTACCTATATTTGTAATGGTTGATATTTACTTAATTTTTTACTTCTAAAACTTCAATGACGTTGTAGTTTATGACATTAAAAAAAATGTTGATGTAAAGGGAGGATAGAAACTTGCTGAGTTTCTTGCCCGTTCTTCTCAGAACAAGGCCTCCTGGTAGTTTTGTGAACGGATGGCGTAGTTTATCGCTTTCAATCACGAAATTTTGTAAAATGCTTTTGACGTTCATAAGCATGTGCTAAGACGCATCTAAATTGAATAAACGATATTAAATTTAAAATGTTTGAATGGTATACTTTCATTATAAATAACTGAATTTAATATTTATAATATTCACACATAATGTGTTTGTTTTATTTTCAAAATTTCTCTGATGAGCTCGGTAGCGCAATAAATGTGCAAGAAACGCTTTGGTTGCGATAACTGAAGCAATTTGTTTAGACAGATATTTGTTTTATTTCAGGTTCTTTTAATTTTGTTGACCCATAATATTACTTTTAAAAATAACGCTTTCAAAAAACATTACGTGTCGAGCCGGGAATTCCTTGACAGAACGTTTTTTTGACGACCATTTACAACTGTTCCTACTCTTATTAAAACTAAAATTTTCGAAACGAAAATAAGAACAAACTTTAAAATATTAAGATACTAAGTTATTATTAAGATAGTAGGATACTAAGCCTAAAATATTAAGATAGTAAGATACTAAGCAGACTTCAACACCAAAAAGCTATTTCAGGCCATATTCTTTAGGCAATGATCAACACTAGCACTTCAATGATAAGCGGAAATACAAAATAAACACAGGAGGAAACATGATAACATTCTGTAAAAAATATGTTTTAAGTGACATAGACCAAAAATGGTTTTTATGCATAATATGATTGGTGATTTTTATTACATATTATCTCGCCTGCATCACCCAAGCGGTAGACCGAGGTGCATTACACATAGCACCCTTTGCCAGTAACGTTGTTGGTCTCACGTAATAAAGGACAAGCATATAAGCAGGCACTATAGATAATTCAAAATCACTGTAATTCAAACCAAAATTCGAATAGCCAGGACATATGTAAGATAACCTCTTAATAATCTCTACAGTCCGGGTGCGTGTACATTATAATAATTGATAGGAAGAGTTCGCAACGAGCACAATTTATTGGCGAAGCAAACAAACATATTGGTAATACGGGACTACACCAGGCCTCATACCGCATACATACCGCCTTTATACCCGAAGGGGTAGGCAGAAGTGTCAACAACCACATTTCGCCTGATAATAAGTTTCAATCCCCAAATGCTACATAGCAGGTGCGACCCTGAAAAAACCTAATATACGGGATAAATTATACTCGAGTGAAATCGGTACACTTAACGGTTATGAGTGGCTTAAGTTAGGTATACTTCGCTCGGCATGGGCTGTAAAATATAGATATTGCAGGCAAAAGCAATGGATGATAGAAGATCATGGCTTTTAATTACCGCGCCGCCTCAGTTTTAGCTTGCTACTCCGCTGCGGCGAGTCCTTCCAAACGTGTTCCTTTGTCTATTTTCTTATTATAATGTATATTTCTGTACATATCTGTCATCTAGTCCCCATAACGCAAGCGGCATATTAAGCTACTTCATTTGGATAGTTCATAGGTGTAAACAAAACCACTTAACCCAAATAACATCCCGCCTTCGGGACTCCAAATTGTGAAATGTAGAGTCGGTTTTACAGCGAGTGTATATCACTCAAAACCTAATTTTAACAAATGTTTTTCGAATAACACACAATGCAATAGATACTTACAACCGTCAACTCAGAACACGTGTAATTCAAATCTGTAATAATTGCATTATTAGTTTTTCTATGAGCAAATAATATTTAACAATAGCAGTGAATAGTTTTGAAAAAGAAAACAAAAAATAAGGTGAGTAAACAAATAGGTACTAAAACAATTTTCATAACTAACATGTTTATGACCAAGAATTTTGTACTCTATATGGATGCCAAACTCCCATACAATAGCATGAGGCATTGTTCTGTCTCGATAAGTAGGTGTTCTCTCTCATTAAGATTAAGATTAGAGATTAAGATTAAGAAACACGTATTTTTTGATTTTTCAAAATACCGACTTTTTCATTCATCTTTTTAAGTTTAAAGATCAGCTCATTCTAAAATGTCGTAAGCGCCAAATGACGTCATTCATACGGAGGAATAGCGTTTAGCTTTTGCCTATGTTTGAAAAATAGTTACTGACGTTGACGTTTAACTTTTAACCGTCAAAATTGATTTGAACTTCGTTTGAAACTTATCAATTTTCTTGAGAATTTTAGTTCATTTCACTTTGATATTTTTGATACACCATGAAAGTGAGCGCAGGATTTCAATCAGATTTGTTGACATGGCCACAGATTATATTATAGAAATAACAAGGCCATGACATTAACTTTTTTTTTATTTATTATTCCTCCGTAGGTATGACGTCACTCGTACGATTTTGGTTTTTTCAGTTTTTCTCGAAAACGATACAACAAAAAGAGATATTTTTAATGTTTTTCGGGGTTTATATAGCAAAATGTAGAAATGGTTTTTTTATATTAAGGTGTTTTTTTTTACATATGACAGGTAAGCTCTTGGCCTTCATCTCACCTGATGGTAAGTGACGATAAGGCCGAAGGTGGAAGCGAGCTTCACCTGTAATCCTCAACAACTGAGGAACTGGCTGTCTTACCTCTGATTGCTGGAACACAACAATGCTTAAAACAAAAAATGAAAAAGTGAAATGAAATGAAAAATGTTGTCAATTGTTGCAAATTTTCATTAATTTCATTAGCATGCTAATTCTTAGCATTTAGCATGCTACGTGCTATTGCTATGCTAATAATATCGGTTTATTAATTTAAAATTTTTAGCTAGCGAGAAATACTGATCAGCGCCCCGGCCGGCGGGCGGTCGGGTCCACTCGGTGGTTAATTCGTTTTCGCATTCAGGACGACATATACAAATTCGCGCAATAAATAAAATTTTGTAATAATTATTTTTTAGCAGATATTATAAATTTTATTATTGCAAATACACTATTAGCAATTATTTATGATTGCGAATGATAATTAATCCAACACTAGTGAGTAGTTTCCACTGTCGCTGTAGCAACCTGCCTTTTAAAACATGAAGGATCTCGAGATCACTAAGTTTTAGTTCCCCATCCAAAGCACAACTATAGTATATCAAAACCAAAGCATACACATCCCCACACCACCGACCACTTTCTGTGTTTATTTTAACCACTTGGCGGGCACCACGAACACAGGTGTTCGCAAACAATAGATGTTTCTATTGTGTTTCTATTCTGTTCTGGGATATTGCAAATGCACGAAATAATTAAACGCACCGTCTTATTAGATAGCTGCGGCTGCAAGACTCTCTACGTCTGTTTTCTGAACCCAATGTAAGCCAATGTGTAAACGGGATGCTTCAATGGAGCCCAACGCGTTCGCTAAAGCGTTGGGCCAATATGTACATCGGGCATAACATACTTTGGAAATATCTTTACATTTTTAAACCAGTTTCTAGATAGAACACGTTTTCCCCAGTTAGAACTAGATTTATCTAAATGCCTTTTTTAAAACTAGAATTAACGAATGCCCAAAATTGTACATTAGTTACAACTAGTTCCTAATAGACAGTTAGTTTGCACAGTAACTAATAGTACATCGATTATTAGGTATTAGTTAAAAATTAAAGCTACTTAATTCATTATCACAAGAACCTGATTTATAGAATTTACCGACAACTAGTCGTATCTGAAAATCAAATATATCTATGGTAAATTCTAGTTTTACTAGGTACTTCTAATTCTAACTAAAGCATTTAGAAGAAAACCAGTTCAAAGTAGGAAGAACACGTTCTATCTTAAAACTAGTTTTAACTGCAACAAACAAATTTCAATACATTTAGTAAGTAATGTGAGGTTTACAGAAACTTTTAGAGGGTTTTTAGAGGGGAATTAAATATTTGTAGAGCTTTTCCAAAAACACGGCATAATGTTGTGTACAATAAATTATTAAATAAATAAATAATAAATAAAGGTTTTTTAAAAAGTTTTTTTCGATAAAGGTGACACGTGACCGATATAGGTACTTATAGTGACCAATACCATATACTTATTTCGAGTTGTTGCAATATGAAAGCTATTGAGTAAGTCGTCCATCAGAAATAATCTGAAAAATAACATCCTTTAATATTCAGTACGACTCAAAAAATCAAAATCAAAATCAAAAGCATTTATTCAGTTTATATGCGTCTTAGCGCATGCTTATGAATGTCATAAACATTTTACAATATTTCGTGAAAAAGAAAAATTACGCCATCCGTTCACAAAACTACCAGGAGGCCTTGTTCTGAGAAGACTACTTTCCCAGTAGGTAACCCTGTATAAAGAGAATGGTCACCTGTGACCCAGGCCCGACAAGAATGAGACCTACCTATCTAACCGTTTTGTTATATTCAGTGTAACATAAATATGTAATTTTTATATTGAATATTCTTGTCGGGCCTGGATAAATTTTGTATGGCCCGTGACTACTCTCCTTTGCAGACCTAATTGCAGATTACAATATACTACAATATTGTTCTTTACATAGCATAACGCATAAAATAACGTCAGGCAGTAGTATCAACATTCACATTTCGTCTGATATGTCTAAGTACCCATGTAACAGATGGCGAGTCTGTTGCCATGCACCAGGCACAATGTGAGGCAAGAGATATTCACAATCAACGTACGTATAAGTTTTTATTCCAACTCAATGTTACAGGCGGTAAGATCGAACCCGCAAGTCACGCGTACTCTCGAACGAGTAGTGCCCCGTCCGTCTCAACTCTGCTACCACTGTCTCTCAAATATTGACTTAGATGGCGTAAACCTTCCAGTCAGCTCGATTTACAGGGCTCTGGTACCTCCAATCATTAATTCAAACAATGACAATATTAACCGTGGCTTTAAAAAGAGAATTAATGCGGGATGGATGAAATAGCGAAAGGTCTTAGGAGTAACGTGTAATCCAAGATAGCCCCTAGAACTTAAGGGGAAGATCTACAATACAGTCGTTAGACCGAAATCGAAAGATGAAAGCGTACGCAGCGCAAATGCGATGCGAATGTTGAAATGGCTATGTTTATTTACCAGAATGGACAGAATACAAATAGCGCCAGTGAGGTTAGCGCGGGGTGAGGTGATGAGGAGGGATGAATGTAACATAGCTAGAAGAATGCAAATATATGAAAGGGGATGAACCTAGAATGAGGAGAAGAACAAGAATGCAGTGGATTGAGTGTTTTGTGAAGATATATATGAGTAGATATATAAAGATATATTATGAGAAGATATAAAGATATATATAAGAGAAGATATGAGAAGAACACAAGTAAATGTTCAGTTGGCAAGTGACATAGGGAGACTGAGAGAAGAGGACATGTTGTGCGGACTGTACTTAGAGTGGAAAAAGGGCAAAAAATAGGTGTACTTATGCGTAGCCAATATTATCCAATTTATTCATCCTAAATAATAATGGGTGTTATTTAAACAGTCAGCAAACTATTCAAATTTTGGTAAGCAAAAAATACAATTGGTCAACTAAAATAACTAACTGATCAGAAACTTATGGGCAGCGAATATTTCTAAATTGGTTCAGCAAAATAACTAATTCGGCAGCAGTTTCTCTGCTGTTTGATATAATATGATTGTTTTGATGACACAAGTATTGTTTGGAAGGGTCATAAAAAAATAACCCTAACCTAATATCCTATCAGAATACATTTCCTAGGAATTTATTCCTGATCTTTCATTGATCCCTTTTTTAGATTGTATACATTTCCAGTAACATATATACATTACTGCCCAAATAATTATTTTTCTGCCGCATTAATTATGCTGCTGACCAAATAATTATTTTGCTGCCCAAATTTGTACCTTGTATTTCTACTGCTTATAAACCATTTTATTCATCTTAAATACTTAAATAGTTTTTGATTACTTTTAGCTGATTATGAATAAAACCTTTGTTTATGATATGTTACTAAAAAGTTAATCCAAATTCCTGACATCCATTTTAGCTAATAGAGAATTTAGTAGGTACATAGTGCATTACCATAGTAAAAAAATAACCTATTTGATTCCCCGCACCAATAAAATCTACTGCAGAATGATTGTAGACAACTGTTGATTATAGAATCTATTCATTTATCTGATAAAATTAAATCAAGTTCAATTTGATTGATTGATTTTAGATACAATCAAATCGAATTATAATAATTATAAGCAACCATAAATAATTGTCAATATCGAACCCTGGACAATGAATTTGTAATGAATAATTATTAATGTTTTCAAGATTTTTTAGGGTTTTTCATTCTCATTGATGGCTTATCTAATAAAATCTCATTATTGTCTAAAAATGAAGGAAATATGCACTTTATGCTATGGACTCATAAAAATGTTTAGTTGTCTACTGCCCCACACAACTCAGGTTATCTCTATGTATTTGCAGTACCTATTTATATTAGATTGTTCATTTACTAACACTTGTATACACAAAAAAATTTGTATTTTTTTATATTATACTGAATGATACATTTACTGTATTGCTTATTTCAGGCGAGTTTATCATACAGATTTGAGAATATCTCAACAATGTTGATTGGAAAATAAACACGCTTTATGCCTTTGACAATAATAAGCAATAAAATAGCCAGCAGGGTTATTTCTTGTAAAAACAAATTGGTACAGGCTTCCATACAAAAATCTATCTTTACTACAACATATTAATTAAAGCATGATTAAAAATGCTATTGTAGCGAGAAAAAATCATTGTCATTAGAGCGCTGCTGTCAGATATAGGCCTCTCCAGCCCTGTTAGCATGATCACCGCATTATGTTATATATCGGGTTGTTATCATGTTTAACTCTCATGAATTGGGTGTCAAAATACTATGGAATTTGACATTCATAGTGCATTGCTCATGATACTTATGCTGGCTTACTATGTAAATGAAACGCACTAGGCAATTGGTGACTATAGATTCTATGTAAACCAGAAGAAATTAGGGGAATGTCCCAGTCAGCATCATGTTCATCCAGAACATTTTCAGTGATATTGGGAGAGATGTTAGAATAGGAAACACATGACAGAACTTTTAAGTGCACTCAGTAGAGCGCACTATATTGCCTCCTAGATCATCTTGTGTGTAGGCAAATAGTTAAAAAAAATTGTGTGTAGAGTAGCAGCAGATTTTAGGTCCTAATTAATGGCCAATTTAAGGGATGTGAGTGAAGATGGATGATGATGGATGTGTCCCCAAAATACCTCATAATAATAGCTATACCTCATAATATCCCCTTGAACTGTTATAGAAAAATGATATTTGATAAGGATTTAAATACTTTTGAACTATAAATGTCTTCATTCCCTTAATATGAGGTCATTTACTGTGAAAAATGTTTTTCGTGCACATTATTTTTGTCTTTCATACTTTCTGTGTGTGCATGAGTTGGCAATGAGCTAGTTTTTTAAATAAATTCATATAATCATATAATTTCATATAGGGATTATATTTTCACTAAGGCTTTAAACTACTATTACTATTTCAATATGTGAGACTTTAATGTGTAATGTAAACAAGTATCTAGATTTTTCAAAAAGGCTTAATACAGATGAAATATTATGTATCAATTTGTCAATACATTGCTCCAAAATGTTATCATCTTCCAACATTGATTAAACTCAGAAATAGCATTATAATTCAAAATGATTATCCATTCAAAATTTAGTAAATTGTATATTTGTTTCTCTCTGTACAATCAAAAACAACTAATATAACTCACAAGTTCACAACAGAGAAACTGAACTGTGAAATTTATAGGTTATGTTTACAAGCTACCAGAAATATTACGGCTTTAAATACGGATTTCACAGTATTAAAGGGAATATTGGACTTTTATAACTATTTATTTAGCTTGGGTTTTGAGTTTTTATAGTAAATCTGGGTAATAAAATCAGCACAGTACCTTGTAATGTCGTTGACAACTTGTAGAGGTACCCAGTAGAGTTACTTTCCCCTTAACGTTTTGTATTTATTTAGACTCACGAATCAATCTCCATTGGTAAACACATTTTATACATTCACAATCACTGTTTCATTTAACTCATACACTAAATAGTCTAAAACTTTTGACGTAAACACGTTCACCACTGCAGACACAATACTTGGATTATGGTAAAAATAATCCAATATTCAATAGGCACCTGTCGCAAAACACATCACATATATTATTTTGTTATCAATAATCTATTGCAATTGACATTATCTAAAACACACTAAAATTAATTCCCAAAATAGTAAACAATCCTTGAGTGACACAATTACAACCATAGATCTCACGGCGTGAAGACGGACAACCACAAATAACGGAATTATATTCCGTAGCACGCACAAAGATTCTGGTTTTAAGAAAATTATTGAATGAAAAGTTTTATGAAATTTACGAAAAGAGACAAATATTAATACAATAAAATCAAATATTTTTCACACAACTAATAAACATATTACGTTTTAAACCACATAAAACAATACATTGAAATTAAAAAACGAAAGCTGGTGTTTGTATTATGTCGTAGATTAAATTAACTTTAGCAATTACTAAAACTGTTTCAGTTTATAAAAAATGATTTTATTTACTTCTGTAAACTAAAATAGTTTTTAAAACTATGTAAACAATACTTTTTAGCCTGGTGGCGCTGATGTCGCGTTGCGTCATATAATAATACATTATTTAGTTTGTATTATTATTTGATTGAATTCCTATTGTGTTTAACTATAATAAGCAATGTCATTGAATTAATATTCTATAAAACATATCAGAGGTAGATTGCAATGTTATTTAATTCAAATGCCTTCCTTTATCATTTAATTCCAGATATATATTTTTATTTTAACTATTTAATACGGATTAAATAAAGAGGAATAATTGCTTTACATGATTTATTTGTAAAATCTAACAACTCATTAATAAACTTAAGTTTAAATTGTACCTAATTGTGAAATTGAATAGTTGGATTTTGTAGATTAGGAACATAGCGCCATCTAGTTACATTTTAAGGAATTGAATTTGTATTGCGTTGTAAATTCAAAATCAAAATTATTCTTTCCATAATGGTATCAATCTAACAGTAATTGTTTCAGAAAACTTTTAATCTGATTTGGACATGTTTTTAGTAACACTGTGATTTCTAGTCATCTTTACTACATGTCTAATTATGTAGTCATAACCCTGAAACTATACCAAGTGCGACATCTAGTAAGGTAAACAGCAAACATGATCTCAACAAAAAAGAACACCGAGGATTAGATTATCGCTTCTCGGCCTTTTGGCTAAGATCAAAGTGTAGTGTAACACCGAGGACACTGAATTGTATTAATTCCTAGTTCAGTAAATACATAATAATAAAAACTCTTTTTGTAAAAAGAAAAATTACAAAATAAATGCTTAAAACTAGATGACACTAAGCGGTGTTATTGCTAGGCGGCAAAGTTAATTTTAAACATTTTAGGAAGAAAGTAATTTAATAACATCTAGTTTTAAAACTGAAACCTAAAGGAGAGTTGTTGCAGTTGGTTGATTTAAATGTTTTAATAATTTCGTAGTTTTATTTTGATAAGATTTGATTCATGATCATTGATAAGAGATAACATACATACATGCATACAATTACGCTTTGTTCCTGGTGAGGCAGGCAGAGATTTTAAATCTAAAATACTGGAATCCTGGCCATTCCTGGCACACATATTTTACTTCATCTCGTTTAATTATGCTATACTTCTTTGACGCTATAACTTCTTCATACTTACTTAAACCAAATTCATCATACAATTATGTCAGGTCACAATAGGTAATCACAATACGTGCAAGAAAAAAAATTATAGATAGTACCTACTACCAGTTCAGGGAGGACTAGGCTAGTAAAGAAGATAGCATGGTAGGTAATTCAACAAGGGTTCCTACAATTTCCAATTATGAATCTCCGGAGAGTTCCATAAGCAGGTAACAGGGGGCGGTTGTCCTGCTGCCTGATGCCTCTGCCTGATTCTGCTCAGAATGGAAGGCAAGTTTCCATGTCTAAAAATTGTTGCATTATTGAATAATCATGGGGAATGGGGATATCTTTTTAGGATATCGACGGTGGAAAGGTAAAATCGCTAAAGCGCCAATTTTGTAACATTACAAGAGAGGAACGGCACTTTTTACGAAAAAAAAAATATCTTTTTTGTTGTAAAATTCTCTTATTTATAATATTGTTTTACATCTCTCATGTTCGGTAAGTAGGTCCTTAATACCCCCAGATGCGGGTTGTAAGTGATCAATTACCGCCCAAGGTTAACAATGTAGCTAGAAACGCCCTAGGGCGGTAAGTAATTAAAAAGAAAACTCTTTCAAAAAGTTCGCATACATCTAACCATCTTACTGGCACTAGACATCATGCATTCAGCCCAATGACAAAAGAGGTCGCTTCGCTATTTTCATCAATTTTGAATATCGAACGGCGAAGCTAAATTTAGTTCTTGAAAATAAATTTATTTATTCTTGTAATGCCTTTTTTTCCACTTACCTCACAATCGAGATGTAAAGCAGAGTAGTTAGCTCGGGTGTAAGCATCAATTGCACCCTCGAACTATAAGCGCCCTCGCTGCGCTCGTGCGCCTAAATATCTCGGGCTGCAATTGATGCCTTACAGCCCTTGGCTACTAATCTACTATTACGGCTCTGGCTGCAGGACCTTTTGAGCCGCACGTTAATAGTAGAACACTTTTCTTCAGAAGTTTTTATTGAAATGCATTTCAATGCGTCTTGGGAGAGTTTGGCGTCAAGCGATCGATTGTAGACACTGTGGTGTTACTTCGATGAGGTGGATTACCACGATAAAAATCCCATCTTTTTCACACCACTTGACTTATTTCAATGATTCTCCATATTGCTCATCATTATTGACACTTACTACACAAAACTACAATGATTTTACGCAACAAGATCAACTCCGAAACAATATTACAATCACTGAAATAAAAATCATGTCCGCCATAGTAGGATGCCGCAAAAACTCCTGTAAAACCTTACCGTTGTAGTCACTGCCTTATGCCAATGTTTCCAAACTTTGTTTTATATCGCATAAGCTAATACACCTGACAACTGTTTAGAATAAAAAAAATGTAAATTGTTGTTATACATGTTAAATTGCTTTTTGTTACTGTGGCATGAATAAAGTATTATTAATATTATTATTAAATTAAAAATATAGACAATCAAAATTCTCCCTTGTAGGGAAGGCAAAGGGAACGGAGCCCATACAGCCAAATCTTCGGTATTATAATGTATTCAGTATTTGCATTGAAATGCAAGTGTAATACATTTCAATGCATCTTGGGAGAGTTTGGCGTCAAACGATCGATGGCAGACTCTGTGGTGTTACTTCGATGAGATGGATTACCACGATAAAAATCTCGTTTTTTACACCACTTGACGATTATTATTACATTGATCCTCCATATGCTCATCATTATTGACGTCCTCCATATTGCTCATAACAAAGGGAACAAAGCCCATACAGCCAAATCTTCGCTGTATATTTCTTCAGTATTTGCATTGAAATGCAAGTTTATTACATTTCAATGCGTTTTGGGAGAGTTTGGCGCCAAATGATCGATGATAGACACTGTGGAGCTACTTTGTTAAGATGGATTACCACGATAAAAAAACTCAACATTTTTCACACCACGACTTTTATTTCGATGATCTTTCACATTGCTCATCATCACAGACACTTATTACACAAAACTACTTTGATTTTACGTAACAACATCCACTCCGAACAATATTACAATCATTGAAATAAAAATCACGTCAGTCATAGTTCCCACGGTATGTGAACACCGCAGACGGACGGAGTCATAAATGATATACATTGATGAATCCACGTCCGTCTGCAGCATTAACCGACCGTGCGAAAATACCGACCAGACGAGCGCGAACACGCCCGCACCACACCTTTGAAGTTGCCGCGCCGCGGATCGGACAGACCGGCACAGACACGTCTACAAAACCAGACGCTTCTCTTCCCACCAGCCCGAACTGCTGGTCTGCATCGATCTGCAAATATCACAGAACATACGGCGGCCAACCACAACATACCGCCGGCATTGCTAGTATTCAATAGTATTAGTGCCCCTACTCATTTAAGTATATCTATGCCCCTACTAAAGCCGCGGGCAGTACTGCCGGATGGTGATGTGTGGACCTTTATGCTGATCCGCATTGCAGTTATCGATATTGTTAGTGAGCTTCAATAAATAGTAGCAGGTCTTGCCAACCGACACAGATAGCTATCGTAACTTTATTTGTAATATTTAATATAATATTATTATTATTGTAATATTATTGAACAGCCCGTCACTTTTTTTTATAATCAGCCCAGCAAATGACAACACCACCAGATGGATATTTGATGCTGACTGTACCTATCGATACTAATCATAGTGTTGTTCAAAAAAACTATCGAGAGCATTGCTGTTGGTGTGTATAAAGATGTCGTTGCGTTTCGTGACGCGCCAGAATAATAATGTGGCTCAGGCCCTCTGGACAAATCTTCAAAATAGTTTTAACGCAAAACACACCTATTTCAAAATTGTTGACGCTACAGAATCTTAGAAAATCGATCTAAAACGTGTCCAGCCAGCTTGAAAAACCGTTTTTCGCTGGTCCCAATCTCTTTATCGGAAGGAAAGCCCGAGTTCAAGCTGACAGGACTCATGTATCTCCGCTCTATCTTGTGGTCTACGGGCTTGGAATTATTTAAATTGTAGTGACGAGGACGATAATGATAACCTGAATTTGTGACGGAGAAACTGCGTAGTTTCAGATATTGATTACTGAAATTTTCTCCCATACATACATTAAATATTATTGTGGTGACAATTTTTTGATTGTATTTCAGTACAGTCAGCGTCAAATAGTGACACTCAGGATGTTTAATTAAATAGACGCTACCAAAAAGTCAATAATATCGGTATAAATAAAGTTCCCACATTGTTGATTACTCAAGTTTCCTTATTATATTATATGGAAGCTCTTTTGTGTTTAAGGAAACTATTTTTACCGATATTGACTTTTTGGTAGTGTCTATTTAATTGAACACCTGAGTGTCACTATTTACCGCTGTCTGTACGTTGTACTAATAAGATTTCCCCACAGTAAATAGGTATGGACGCCATCTCTGCTGTGGACGTATTTATAGCAGACGCTGGGCGTCGCTAACGTCAGACGCCGCGTACAGTCAGCGTCAAATAGTTAGTGACACTCAGGATGTTCAATTAAATTGATAATTCCAAAAAGTCAATAATATCGGTACAAATAAAATTCCCATATTGCTGACAACACAAGTTTCCTTATATATTATATGGAAGCTCTTTTGTGTGTTTATGGATATGGAAACTTTATTTGGATCGATATTATTGACCTTTCGGTAGTGTCTATCTAATTGAACATCCCGAGTGTCACTATTTGATGCCGACTGTACCTACAACATTAGGTATATAGGAGGCCATAGCCCTTTTTTTTTTTACGGAGGCCATAGCCTAAGATTCTGTAGCGTCAACCATAAGGGTACTCAGCCGGCACATAAAATGCCCTATTGACCCAAGTTAAAAGGAATTTTGAAGATTTGATCGAATGAAAGATGCCTGCTACGATAATTATTGTTGCAAATGGTCGAACCATATTTCGCGGACGGTGAATCAGTCATTCTGGACCATCACCGTCAATCGAACAGACGATTATTCTCTCCATTCAGAGCAAACTGACCTTACCTACTCTTAGTGTATCCACCGTAATAGATTACCTAGGTACCTACTAGTATCGATAGGCCCTATCATATCGCCCAAGTTAGCAACACTAGTATATACCTAGGTTTTAGATTGGAACCACTGGGATATATCGAGAGCAACAAAATTATCGATAGTTCGACAATGATCCGTATAGAGTAAGTACCAATATAGTCAATTTCAGTATCGCTCAATTTACCTTTTACTAGATACAGTACCTTTGACCTGAAATATACAAACCATTTTGAACATACGAATGTCATTTCTCGGTTTTTCGGAACCTAGGTACCAAACTGCTTCAAGTTTACTTGCAAAACTTGCAGCTTTTACCCATTACCTATATATCTTGCAATATTACCAGCACAACCTGTAGAGCTTCCGCACATTTACCTCTTGCTAGGTTTAAGTTACCTTCACCTGCGCAAGTTGAAGACCCCATATACCTCTAGCACCATGAACCGATTACCAATACCTTCACAACTACCACAAGTTACCTTTCATCTCTTTAACAATACCACTTCTAGTACCAGATTACCATTACCTTTACCAAAATACCATTACCCATTTTACCGTTACCTTCGCACCGCATTACAAAGTTTACCGTTTACCTAATGACCAGATTACCTTTTACGACATACCAGACTAAAGAAATGCTAGGCAGAAAGTAATCTTAACCCAGCGTTTCTTTTAAAATCCTGGAACAGGCAACAAATTAATAGAAATTCTAAACTACTGACTACATAAACTTACAAATTTCATTACTACCAACTAGAACGCCCATGATCTATTTTTATTGTAAATTATTTTAATAGATCATGTGCGTGTGTATATTAAGTTTTTTTATCATCGTTAAGAATCGAATCGATGATAAAACAACTTTGAAAATCGGATTAGTAAACCTACCTTGAGCATCTCCTACAGCACCACCTTCCCCACCCGCAGAAATATTGCCGTCGCCAGTTGCAGAACCATCAAAACCTGGAAACAAGAAAAAAAATATTAACAATCAAATTTTCATGCAGTACATTGGAAGTTTAAGGGTTTTAAATGCTTACCCGTCATGTCCATATTAGAGTCATCTTCGCCGAAATTTGTATCATCGTTATTTGCACCTTCTTCGTCATCATCCCACATGCTTTCGTTGACAAATTCCGGTTCCATTTTCGGTGCCACAGCGTTGTTTTCATCTTCGTCCGGTATCGTTACAAATTCCTCTTTGGCAGACCCTGAAGGTCCTGCTTCTAAGGGATCCACACATTTCCTTTTTGCCGGTCCACTTTGTGAGGATGACGAATTATTTGATGCTATTGATGGCCTATTTGGTCGCTTAATTGCTACTGGAGTTGAGGAGGGCTTAGAATCTAAATCAGTCTCTAACTTAGTCATAACAGATTGCCTTTGTTGTGACGACCTCGGGCCTGGCCTCGACGTCGGCTTTGGTTTGGATGGCGTGGAACTTTCTTCATTTTGATTACCGGTTAAACCTTTTACTTGAAGTTGTTCCGCGGTACTAATAAACGACGCTAATTCTTCTTGCTTAACATTAACTTCACCTTGATACATAAACTGTAATAAGTCTCTTAACGCAGAATGACTAACATCTTTTAAAAATACTGAAACAAAAAAAATACAAGTTAGATGGTACATTCAAATTAATGAACAAATTATTAACAAGAGAGATTAGAATACTTCATTACATACCTATGGGATGTTGAGTTGGGTTCATTTTGAACATTTCTTGAAAATAGGGAGAACATACTGATAAAACTAATTTGTGTGCTTGTAATAATCTGCCTTCGGCAGCCAACGTTACGTCTACTAAATCTCCACGCGACAGCAGGCCATGAAAGCCTGCTGACATATTCGCGTGGAAATTGTTCCAACATAATGAAAATTGTTCGTCCGACGCCATGATGGCGGCGTCACTATGAGGAACCTGAAAAAGCAAATAATATTAGTAATCCACACTTTCTTCACAAATAGGCGAGCGAACTAAAAAAGAAAAATTAAAATCAAATTACCTATCCTAATAACTTTGTACTTTATAATTTCGATATTAGAAACATTTGAAAAAATATAAGTATGTTTCCAATTTATACACTGCACACTACCATCCCACGTCCTACCCGTTTGAGTGCTGTTCACGATATGATGACGCAAACGCGACGTATACAGTCGCGTCACAAAGGCCATGTACAAGACAATATCTGCACAAAGTATTTAAAAATTATTTTCAGCTTAACCTGAATGTTTATTCCATATTCAAATACTTTTTCATGTTTAAAAATTACTAGCACACAACATTAACAATAAATTATGTTGATATTATGCGTATTTCTGAAATAATATCAAAAACAAAATCTACGTGTAACACCGCGGTAGAAGTACCATAGTCCAGTATGAAACGTTTTCGATTTTTCATTTGTTCTAGACTTTTGAGACATAAAATTCGAAGAAAAAAACAATACACATTATTCCAATTTCAAAAACAAAATATAATGCGTTAGTATCTATTTATCAAATTTGATAACTTCTAATAAAATTTTTAATTAAGTTGAATAATCGAATCAGTATAATGGTCGAAATGTAGTTTTTTTACTTTTAATAGAATTTTTTTTCATATAGGTACCTACCTAATTAAATTTTTGATTAGAAGTTATCAATTTAAAATAATCAGGTCCAGGAATTCATAGCGAAAGATTTATTACAAGCATGCACAAATGCATTGTTTATTACAAGCATACACAAATGCAAAGTTTCCTACCAGTAAGTCAAATTTTCCGACGAATAAATTAAGAACTTAAGACTTTAGAACTCGCTAAAGTTATACTCTGTGTCCGTATGTACACTGAATATATTTTTAAGAATTTAAACGCCATTGGAATACACAAATATGGTTGAACGATGTTGATGCGTGGATTTCTGAACGGTATCTCGATTTTCCGTTACACGTGAACAACTTGAGTGAATGTAAGCTTTAACATAATTCTTGTATAGCTTAGTAACGATCACATTTGTGTGGTTGTTCAGTTTTTCAATTTAGAATATTTTTCGATATTTTTCGATCAAGTGATCGACGAACTGAATATCGAATCGAATCTTTCTTCGAATCTTTATGTCGTAAGCGTATGTCGCTATGAACTCCTGGAGTTCATAGCGACATACGCCGCTAATGCCCAAGTTTTACATTGCGGTTACATACATTGCATACGGCGTCGACCTTCGGTGCGTAGGCCTGCGTGCAAAACATGTCTTGATCGTGACTGTTGTCTTGCTCAAATGTTTGGCAGACTTCATTTGGTTGAATCTGGAGGTCCATGTCGTGCATTTCAGACCGCATTGTTCCCTGTTAAACAAAACAAAGTAATTGTTAGTTGGTCCATATATGTAGGATTAGCCATCAGCATTTTGGTACAGGTCTATGCTATACATTTCAGACCGCGTTGTTTCCTGTTAAACAAAACAACAAAACAATGTAATTGTTAGTTGGTCCATATTGGTAGAATCAGCCAGCCAAACGGTCTAATCACATTTAACCGAATGAAAGAAACACCCAATCACATAAACTATAACTCACGATAACTAAAGAATCACGTGATACCGATACCATGTTCGATTTCCGGTTCCCGGAAAAAAAATATTCCTTTTTATCTTTTAATACTCAAGACTGAATAGGGCTTGACGTTATAAATCTGAATTCCTGAGTTCACCAGGATCCCCTAAGGTATCAGGGCTCAGGCTAGGGGATCCTGGTGGACGGAATGGATTTGTATCGCGTGATTCGTATTTTCGTTCATTCGGTTAAATGTGATTCGACCATTTGTTTTTTGAGATCCCGTTTCACACTCGTTCGCGAGGGGTACAGAACTTCATCGTGAAAGACACTTGATTGACGGACTGAATATCGAAAAATTTCCATAATCGCTGTAGGTATTTCGATTTTTCTTATTTAATAACATCTAATAAAAATTTAAATTACAAGAAAAAATTTCTTTTTTTTTCCGAGATAAAAATGAAAAAAATTGATTTCAACTGTTGTTGTGAACTTAATTAAAATATGTTTAGTAATTGAATCGATTTATCGAATTATGATTCGATTAGTCAACTTAAATATTTTTTTTTTAAGTTATCAAATTAGAATAATCAAAATACAGTTTTTCGATATTCAGTTCATTGATCAAGTTTCTTTGGCGATGAAATCCTAGACCCGAATTCCAGGGTCGTTAAAGAAACTATGTAAATTGCCCGAAATTCGTAGCAACAGCTTTGATGCTCATATGAGTGTAGAAAATCATTAAAGAATCGAGCTTTCGAAAATAATATGAGGCAGAGAAAAAATAATTCAAATAACGAATAAAAAGTACCAGCAGAATGTCCTACTTCTATCCTCACTTCACAAATTGGAAGAACGAGATAGCAACAGTGTGCACACTGTACTAATGCCGTTTTACGGAAAAATCGACTCAACGCTTGTAGTATTAAAGTGTAAAGTTGAAAAAATGTAATTTAATATTGGGTTGTCAGGAATAAAATGTTGCACATTTTCGTGCAGAATGTAATAGTTTTGTATAATATTCTTTTTTATTTTAAAAAATGAAAGGTAAAACCATGGCATCGTTGTGATTTTAATGCCAATAAAAAAAAAATGTTTTTTTATTTATTTAAATCTTTATGTAGATAGGTATTCTATTTATTTAATACAACCTACTTCCTTTCCCCCCCCTGCAATAAGTTGAGAATAACTCGGTGGTTAAAACAAAGGTACTTATTAGTTAAACGCTTTGATTAATTATTTAAATATCTTTAAAAATAAAATGTGTTAAGTATGTTATTAATAATCAATGGTTCTCAGAAATAAAATTATTAGTGCTAAGACAATTATTATGGTTTTAATATTTATCATGCTTGGCAGTCACGTTTTAAATTCAATCATAAATAATCATAATGAATCAATTTTCTACCAACAAAAGACAAGACTAGGTACCCTGAAAATGATGATTCGAAATTCAATAATTCTCAGGGCGTCTTCCAGGAAATTTAAATCGAGATTTAAAAGTAATTTTAGCAATTTTTTCACATTTCAGCCAGATTCAAAATGCCAAAAAATAACTAAATCGAGATTGGTATTAATTCATTAAAAATTTTCCAGTTCGGAGTTCGGACGTGTAGAAGGCGTGAAAAGAAAATATTAAGAGGACGTGTTCTGTAAAAATAATTTTAAACTCGATTCAAAATTTTGGCAGGAGGTTTCTCGGTCCATTTTTTTTATTGGATCCCCTTGGAATATCGAAAAATGGGCTGAACAAAAGCTTGACAACGATTTTATGTACCTAAGATTTTTATGATTTAAGAAGCAAAATGAAACAAGAATTGTTGAAAACAAAATAACGAAAAAGCAAAAGGATGTTTTTATGGAATCCGCTAAGTAGCATGAGCAGCGCGATATGATTATAAACTATTTATAGAATGTGGTTCTGCCTCCTCATATTATTATTTTATCCACACACTCGACTCTATTCAGCTCCCGCTCAAGTGGTTCGGTCGGACTTCGGACCTGTTCGGACCTATTATATCGGTATTATGAACGTCAAAAACTATGCCGTTCACTATCATTCAATAGCTAGTAAGAATATGAGCAGAAACCTCAGCAAGAACGCGCAAAAACTCAGCAAGTTAATGAATAAATAAATACTTATCCCCTTACCTCAGAACTTTTGTTCTTTTTTGCTTTGTAAACGTCTTCCAAAAAAGTGGACATAACGCCATAAAACGGCCAGTCGGGCTTAAACACTTCATCAGTTCCACTACCAGTTTCCATTGACTCTATAACTTTTGATCTCTGTCTTCGGTAGGTCGTCATTAAATTGTCTCGTTTTCTTTTTATTTCCCTAATCGGAATAGTTCCATCTTTCAATTTAGTTTTTATTCGGCTCCAGGCATCATACTTATCGTTTTTATTTTTGTGCTCTGGAGCCGAAGCATTCCACAATGTGGGTTCATTTTTATATAGGTTTATAAAATCAAAAATGACATCATTCGTCCATTCCATTTTAGAGCAACAGATGCGTGCACGCACGGGGCTCCAAGCAAAAGTTCGAAGTTCAAATAGATCTGTCTGTCTCAGACTCTGCGACTGCGAGTCTGCGTCTGTGTTTACGCGGATCGGTCGCACCGGCACAGACACGTCTGCACTGCAAAACCACGGACGTTACTATGTTGAATGAATTTCGGTGCGGCTGGTCCGTGTCCGTCGGCAATATCACGAACCGTGGGAAGCCAGCTGAAACTGGCTTCCCACGGTCGGCATCGGCGATATCACGGACTGTGGGAACACAGAGTACATCTATTTCAACATGAGGAACCTGGGACAAAAGTTTATCACTTTGAGTAGGTAGCGAATGATATCTTCCTAAGTCCTCCATGACCAAAGGGTTCACTCTGATAAGATACAAATACTTACTGATGAAGCAAACAATCTAGACACGCGGTAGCGTGTTAAGCCATGTTTAAGCATAGCTTACCACCAGTAGGGGCCTAGCAATGACCGAAGATAAAAATGTAGTGTCTGGAAACTAAGTTATACCTCTTGCTTCGATGCGAACGAATGAGCAAGGGGTAGGTAATGAACAATTTTGTCCTCTGGGATCTGGGACATTCCCTCTTCGGTCCGTGCCCGGAATCCTGATACTTAGTATGACTTTCACGGGAACATATCAGAAACTAAAATAAGTGGTTTGTTTAAAAATCTGAATAGGTAAGTAATTGAATATTAATATTGGGTCCTTACCTATGAAATTGGTGTTTTTATTCTGTCTTAGCAATTTGTCCGTCCGTTACTATTAAGTTTCAGAACATTCTTATAAAATAATTGCCTCTTCTAAAAATAGACCATATATTTGAGCTCGTATTATTTAATTTGATAATTTTTTGTAAGTTTAATTGTGTTAAAATTAGACACAAAGACAATTATTTTTCCTCCCGAATACATCATTTGATTTGCATTAACATAAAAACGATGAATAATTTTTATCAAGCGTGTTCACACACATATTGCTAAAGCTTGTCTAATGATACATGCCAAATATTATTATCTTTGGAATTGTCGTTGTGGAGAAAACTCAAAAAATGTTAGTATGTAAAATGCAGACATCCCCAAAATCTCCGTACAAAACACCAATTTCATAGGTAAGGACCTAATATAAGCTAAGTCAGACCTTAGGCTCCAATATATCCGATATATTATAGAGATGTATAGCTTTCAATTATTTAATAGTAGGTAGGTATGCCTTATTATACTATACTTAGACGTACGAGACAGGTATATTAGACTTAATTTTGTATGAGATATTTTTAACAATTGAAAGCTATCTTGAGATGTATGCATCGTAGTAGTAACTGCCCATTTGAGACGCAACAGACAAAAAGAAGAAGAGGACCCATGCATCCATAGATCTAAAAATGTAAAGATACGGCAAGTAAATAATAATAGATATTTCTTGCGCTTGGATTGTAAATAATGTTGTTTGTTACCAATTATTATCTAGCTAACCGAGATATTGTGAATAAAATATAAAGTATACACATAAAATATAGCTAAATTTCAATAAAGAAACATACCAATCATGCATGACCAATGAAAATATGTCGTAACCAAAACATTATCCATAACGGAACACGAACGAACCCGAAACCCTATAATTGTGTTAATATGTAGGATATAATAATTAAAATAATAATTTTTAATGATCACGAACTATGAAAATTTTTATTCATAATTCTTGTTCGCCGTATTCCGCCAGGTATAGGTAGCATGTGGATAAATAAATAAATGTTATATAATAAATTATTGAACCCCCTCGCGGGTTCACTTAGTAATAATAAAATTATAAAAGTGAGCATTAATAGCATTATTACTTATAGCATCAACAAAGTAGCAGACTGGGACACATACAATTTTGCAGTGGATTTTGCAATTTTGCAATCCATTCTACTCGAATTGATATCTACGAGTACTTATGTGACTACGTAACTATGTCATTAAGGAGTTACACATTATTTAATGATTATTTTTAATGAATAGGTATATCCTGGGTATAACAAAATAAAGTGCAGGCAAATAAATAGTACAAAAAGAATGTACCAACTGCTTTTGTTGCCTAGCATGTCGTAAAAGGCGATTAAGGGCGTATTGGGTACTGGGTCTCTGATTGTGTAGGCGATGAGCCAGCCACTTGTTACTACTCTTTCACGATTTTTCATCTGACCAAACCGAATTTTTGTATAGCTAAATGTGGTCTTACTTAAGGAACACAGTGCTCCTTGGACTCTGCCTACCCCTTTGGGGATTAAAGGCGTGATTTTATGTATGTATGTATGTAAATAAATAGTACCATGAAAACAAATAAAAGCATTCAATTTGAGTTAGTCTGAAACAATTTTATATATAAGTACTTAGTTGAGTAAATATTTTTTTTATAATTAATTAATAATGAAAGCACAGAGCGCGCAATACGTTTGTAATAATATAGAGAGTTTAAGAAATTTATGAAACACATTTCATTTGTAATCAGTATTTTATCAACAAAATACTTTCATTATAAACAAAAACCTTATGTAACTTATTAACACACACTGCACACTTTTATTATTGCGGAAGCAACAGAACCCTCACATTTTTGACTAAACCATCTTAATATGAATTTTTTTTTATCATTTTGTAAATTAATAAAAATTACAACTTACTGTATTAACATTATCAGGTGCAAGGACAATTACATGTGACCCGCAAAAGATATTGCATGTTCAGAGTGTGGTTTAGCGAATGAAACCTGTTAAAATATATGCTGAGTGCGACTCCTATTGTTTGTTATGTCATTATGTATTTATTGTCTTTGTCTGTTTGATTATTTTATATGTAATTTCTTACTATGTGTGTACTGAATAAAACTTTATTCTATTCTAAAATTGAAATGATTAATTGAGATTAAAATAAAATGTAAACAGAGTCTGATAATTAATGATACGAAGGTTCGTAATGTCACATATCGTTTAGGTGTAAATACTCGTAATCATCACATGAACATCACACGTTCGGGGCAACAAACGCCCAACCGGGACATGAATACTTAAGACTACTAAGATGTAAGAACAGCTCATGTTGTTAGCTTGCAAATACTTGCAACCTGATATTAAGCGTGTCAGCAAAATGTAAATAGCAAATTATATAGATAACGCAATATGGATTTTATAATATTTTTGTTAAATATCCGTAAAAAGAGATTACGCATATCACAGGAAACAGCTTCCGTTCGGAGACTTGGGTAATCATGGTAACTATTCGCTGGCAAAAATGCGCGAACTGTGGTCGTGGGGTGCTTTGGTGCTCCTGTGCGTGGTGAAGCCCGCGGCGGCGGTGGTGGGCGGAGCACCCGCGTCCGCGCCGGAGCCCGACGCTGCCGTCGTCTTCACCCAGCGACATGGTCGCAGCGCTCGAGTCGAGGGCATCAAGGATAATAGATTGGGATACTATTCGTTTTTCGGAATAAGGTACTAACCAGAGGCTTTAGTGTATGTTTTTGAGTATAAAATACGTTACTATTGTAGTTGCGTTAAGAGTCCAATTTGTATAGGAAACGTGAATAGCGCCTCTAGCGGAACGTAATGCATACTAAGTTTCCCATACAAATTGAGCACTTAACGCAACTACAATAGTAACGTATTTTATACTAAAAAACTTACACTAAGGTTCTGGTCGTGATAACTCTAGTTTTAAAAGAGTGTTAGCTATGGAGTCAGTCGAGCCAGGAGGTGGTTTTTGACGAGTATAAGTAATTTCGAGGTAACATAAGCCTGAAACACTGAACTCGGTAATTAGGTCATTAAATAATGCATTAATTTTTAGATAAAGGTACAATTATCATCGTTGGTGCTCTTATTATTAGCGCAAATTAAGTTATTTTACCTAATTAACAGATATGCCGAGCCTCCTGTGGGTCCTCGAAGGTTCCAACGGCCTGTGCGTCGCCTTATGGCAGGTGAATTTAATGCCACCACGCCATGCTACAAGTGCCCGCAGCTAGACCCGCAGTTGCCAGAAAGGGTGGTAGGCCAAGAAGATTGTTTATGCCTCAACGTATTTGCCCCTAAGATGCCAGGCGAAGAAAAAGGTATTTGATGATATTCAAAAATAATAATGTACCTACCTAACGTCATTTGCTTGCCTGAGATGTTGGCTATCTTGCTTCCTCCGACACAGATCTTTTTCGTGGTATCTTTTATTTACGTTTGAATTTCCTTTATCGCCAGAATTGGTTTTATGATGAAGAATATGAATTATTTTGCATATACGCAGGTTCACCAGTAGTCTTCTTTATTCACGGAGGCAATTATCGCACGGGCTCTGCCGCTCCATATGGAGTGAGTACCTATGATATTTCTCTTTTAAAATTGATTAGAAAATAGTGATCAAGTACTAGCTATTGAATGTTTTTTAGGGAAAACACTTAACCCAAGAGGATACAATCTTGGTTGTAGCTCAATATCGCTTAGGTTCACTTGGATTCATCACAAATGGAGAAAAAGAAGCTACCGGCAATGCTGGGTTGTTTGACTTACATGTTGCCATGACTTGGGTAAGTTAAAATGTTCGTACTATACCTATGCTCTTGAGCTGTTGTTGCCCATAATAACCTACATCGACGAATTTTTTTTTTTCGAATTTCAGGTAAAAGATTACATAGAATTTTTCGGCGGTGATCCAGAACGTGTCACTGTTATGGGTCAAGGGTCAGGAGGTAGTGCTGCTTCCTTAATGGCTCTGTCGTCTGAGGGCCGTAACAGCAATGGCGTCGTCGCGTTGTCTGGCACGGCATTGTCTCCAGGCGCTGTGCGATCTGACCCGGCTAAGCATACCAGAGAACTGGCCATGCGCACCGACTGCCCTGAAACCCCTGTTGAAAGACTAGTTCAATGCTTGAGGATGCAACCTGTTGAAAAAATTATACTGGTATGCTTATGCTAGGAGTTTGAAGTATGTATGTACTTACTTTAATTATGTTTTAATGGCGAACCAATAATATGGATTTGTTTTTCTAGGCCGATAATGGAGACGCAAATATAGTAGATACAGACAAGTTTTTGGAAGAAATTACAGGACGAGCGGGTAATGATGAGCCACGTTAACATGAATAGAATGTAGGTACAATAAGTGTATTTGCGTTTTTGTACCAAAATGTTTTTTTTAAATTAAGGAGCTGGAGCACACGTGGAGGGTGCTGATGACAAACGCGGCCTACCCACATTGGTGACTGAAATGCCTTCTGAATCGCTCAAGAAAAAGATGCAAAGAGCACCCATGCTCACTGGGGTTAACACTGCAGAGACAGTTCGCGCTGTGTTTGGTACAACATACTTACAAATATTATTACTTGAACTTACCACCTCACCGACTCCTTTACTTACTTTTTTACAACGTTTTTATCAGGTTGACATTTCAAGTTTCTGGTTTTGTATGGAGATTGGTGACTATGCCAAGCGCCAAAAAATAGATGGCGCTGTGCGTAGTTAAAAGGAATAAAATAATAGTATTAGATTAAAAATATCACGTTTTTAAAAGAGCAAAATAATAATAAACAGACATGTGGGGCCGAATGTGGGGGACACTCAAAACGTGGGGGCGCATCATTGCAACCTACACTTATGATTTATGCATGCCATGAACCTATTTCATTATAATCCTTATATTGTAAAGGTATGCTCATAAGCTTGCTCATAAATGCTCAAAGCAAACTGTACGGACAGACGTGCTATTTGGCACCAGGCTCCCGGCCAAAATGGCTGTATAAATCCGTATAAAACTAAATACATGTAGGTTATGAAAAGTGAGGTTTTTGCTTCTACCCAGCGCGACATAATTGAAGGTTTCGTTTTTATTATATTATTATGATTATTAAGAAACGGTGACTGTCGAGATCAGCAAACGAGCACGCTCATAAGCATACATATTCAGATGCGCTCGGAGCACGCATGTTTGTTTATTATTATTTTGCTGTTTTTAAAAACGTGGTATTTTTTTATATTTCGATTGATATTGTGTTAATTTCAGGAAAATATTCAAAAAGCCTTGTCAATTCTCTGGAGAAAGTGAACGATTTTATCAAAAAAGACATTATTGGCGGTCTCTCTAATGTAATAGAAAGCGTTGAAGGACTATTGCCTATCAAAAAGGCTGCCATAAAGAACATTCCAATTCTAGGCAACTTTGAAGAATACTATAATAGATTAGCACAAAATGGCGCAGATGTTGTACATGGACTATCGGCTATTGCTGAAGTTACAGGTATGTATAATCCTTTAGAGTTTTGAGCCTCAAGTTCTCAATACGTGTAATATAATTTTACCAAGATAAGCCTAGAAATACCGAAGGAACAGAAACAAGTAACTGTCAACAAAAATAGCAATAAAACGAATATTTTCGGACATAGCTCCGCGTGCCTATTTTAACTACAAGCTCATGATAAAGGATGCTCTGGTTTTATTAACTATGATAATCAATATGCAGAGGGAAATATTCTTAATGATTTTGAAATGATTGCATTGTCTTCGACCATCTAAAATTTTCGTTTGACCAATTTCAACCCAGTCTTTAACATAGTCTACATCTAATTATCTTATAATAAACACCTATAAGTATATAATAGTATTGACCTAATGTCTAGTATTGTCGCTTGACATGGCTTCTTCCAGATTGTTAATGGCAAAAAAATATTTTATAAACAATTTAGATTCATAAATCATAATATTTTAAGCCGTTATTATTGCGTGCCTAATTGTTCACAAATAGCTAATATTATAAATCTGTAAGGTGATGCACTGTTCAACTTCCCTGCGTTCAAGACCGTGCAGGAGTGGGGGCAGGGCGCACCGGCGTACCTGTACAGCTTTGAGTTCACGGGCAACCTCACCAAAGCGTCTCATTTTCTGCCAGGCGTACCCCTTGCAGGTAAGCTATTACAAGTTCTTATTATTGTTTATGATAACTGCGGTTGGCTGCGCTCTTAACGCGTTGAGATAGGGTGTAAATTCAAAAGATGGAAGCGCACCAGTGATTTGCAAATACTGTAAGGGTGATGCTTCTTTTATATTTTTTTCTGCTAGGGTCGGGCCAACTGAGACGGATCACGTGCGTTGCGCCTGATTAGGGTTCAAACGTTCAACGACAAAGGATATGATAAAACGCTTTATTACTATGATGTAACGGTGAAAGTTAGAAATAAAATAATGATGACGACTATATCCAAGGAATATGATATCGCAAAAACATTATAATTAAGCATCGTCTAATCGTATCGTATTTCGTTGATCATGCAATAAGACATGTATTATATTTTTTAAGGATCATTGCTCAAAAACGTATCTACCTAGGTATATATTATACCCAGTAGAAAAGTAATAGAATTTTTAAACATTCATTACAGCTAATGCAGGTGCTAATAATGCAATGTCTCAAGCCAAAAACAAAGGCCCAGCGCATGGGGACGAATTAGCATACATATTTGAACCTTTGAATGATGATGGTACATCTGTTGAAAATGAAGCTTCTCAAATGGACAACCGTGTACGCAAAAATTTCTTGAGACTTATTTCAAAATTTGCACACGATTTGGATCTTGGGAAGAAAAATAATTCATTTTGGAGCAAATTCTTTATGGCATCAACGGATAAAAATGCCTACATACGAATAAACGATGAAATAAAGACGGATAAAGATTTTAGGTAAGTGGGAATGTAAAGGATATATATAGTGGGATCATAGTTTTCGTAGCATAATCACTACCTATTTGTTTATAGAAATAGGTTTGGATTATTTTTGATATTTCTTATGTCTTTCCAGATTCTGCTCAATGGGTCTATGGGGCAACATGGTCGACCGCTTAACAAGTTCAATTTGTCAGAACGAAATCAAAAACTTGCTTAACCTGGTGCCAATTCCTACACAATTAAATCCGGTAAACCTTCTTAATCCCCTTGTGACAAACCTGAAGCCAACACAGAATCGTCCACAAAAACAGCCACAGTTATTCCCAAGTGTAACAAAATGGTTAACTAGGAAATAAAAAAATTCTAACAGAATAAATAAAATCGTCATTGCTACTTTGACTTCTTTTAATTTTATTTTGAATTTTACATGTCTTTAAAATATTGTGGTACCTTAGATCAGCCATGACCCGATGGCGCTGAATAAGAACGTTACGACAATCAAATCACAGTCGAAACATTGTGGTAGGGAATGTAATCCTGATAATCCGTAATCCGAAAAATCCGTATTACCGCAAATTTTCACTCGACTTCCAAATACGGATTTCAAAATCGGAACCGGATTTTTTGAATACTAAGGAATCGTAAGTCGGGGACTATATTACACCGAATGAATATACTATAAACGAATTCAGCATTCACGAAAGGTTTGTGATTTAGTAATGAATGTGATTCGTGTATTATAACCATACCTTTGCGTCTCAGACTGGAATGTAAGGAGACTATCGCTCAGTTGCACAAAGATTTTTTAAAGACGACATTTAGTAATGAGACCTTAAAACTTTAAAGTTCATTAAATTTAAAATTGGAACACAAAATAGTTCTAGCTAATGTCTCTTTAGCATTGATAGAGTGCTAATGTCGCTTTGTGCAACGTAAAAACTACGCTAAGGTGTTCTTTTGACACTTCAATCAATAAATTTAATGGAGCATTAGGGATAATGCCGACATTAAATTTTAAAGTTCGTTTCTGCAACTGGGTGTTAGAAAGATAAATTTTGAGATGATTTTGATATAATGAATAAGAAAGTCAAAGTCAAAATATGGGAGAGAGTGATTGCGAGACGAATTATTATTCAAGGTAAGTAAAGTAACTGTTGAAACACCGACCCTAAAAACTCAACTTTTTTAGTTGCTTTATGAATGTCAAAATTTCTTTGGCAGAGAGATTTCAATTTTTTTCCGCTAGGGGCGCATATTATCATCAAGTTTCGCACGCATGAAAGAAATAAATGCTTACACATAACTGAGCATTTCACATTTAAAACTGACATTCATAATCGCAACAAATAAAGTTGTTTTTTTATAATGAAAACTTACACTAGGGGGTACTGAATAACTTAGGATTAATTCTTAATACCCGCATTGGGCCAGCGTGGTGGTGTTACGGCCCATACTCTCACGTGTTTGTTTCCATGAGGATGGCCTGTGACCAGCAGCTGTGTTCGTTTATAGGCAGAGGGCGATTCTATCGGTAACCAACAATGATTGAGTACGAATTATTAAAATAATGTTGGTCTTGGTCAAGAGCTATTTCTTTTACTTACTTACCTACTTATATTTTCTACACTTTATATTGGCAATAAAAACAAATAGAAGAGCATAAGTACAAAACCAAGCAAGTTTAATTGTTTTGTACACTACAAGATTATCGATATTTAGAGTAAACAATTTACCTACTTTACACAGTTATTAATCACAAGACCTATCTGAACGTTGACATAATTTACCTGTTAATGTGAACAAATATTAGGGTTTTTAGAACAGATACAGGCTGCGTGATTTCGATAGAAAATAAATCTATTACAGACTAAATTGTTCCTATGTATAGCAACTACGCAACAACCCCACACAAAATATCTGTAGATGGAGTTTTAGGGAAATTATTTGTCATGTAACTTCCATACAGTCAGATTTTATATCGGCGGTAAAATTAAATAATGTTAGAATTCTTTTAGAATTCTTAATCACGCTCTGGATTCAATATGCCACCGATTTAGTTAACTATTCTTTAATTCTTTTATCTTGGATATATGATAACATATACATATATGTTAAAAGAACAAAGTAATTGGACATGCGTTTGATTTCTACCTAACATTTTCCCATGAGCTGCACGTATAGACGTATTTTTCGATTTAATGACTTTTTCCTTCTAGTTTTTGAATTATTTTATAATGTATACAAATTAATATTAAAAACTTAAATCAGCCTATGTATAAAGTGTTATCAACTTTAGGTATGCCGGGTATGCGGGTATTGTAGTTCTAGCAGATATCAATTGCAAAAGCTGTGTTATAAGTAGACATATATTCAGAAGAGCATCGATAAGCTCTGTCATTACCGCAGAAGTCAGCCAGTCAATATGTCCTTTACTGGAGCAACTTTTGTTCTGTCCCTCAGTATTATTTTGGCTTGTGTCAGCTGTAATGTGATTGTTCCAAAAGATGTGAAAGAAGTGAGCGCCAGACAAGCGCCAGTTGCAGAGACGGTGGAACAAAACATTCCAGTGGAAGCCGCAGAAACGTTATCTGGTAAAGACTGTGTACCGATAGGGCAATATGTAAGTATTATTTAAAATAGGTTAGAATTAGCCGAACCAAACTCATCTTTTCCGTCTTCCGTAACGTAATTGTTTTGACATGCAGCCTCTTCTGTGGCTGTGCTAGCAAATACAATGGGTATATCAATATGATAATCAATAACTAATATTTCATATTTATTTTGCAGTGTTCCGCGCATAGTCAATGCTGTTCGAACGCTTGCTTAGGATTCCTGAAACAATGTGTGTCGGGAAGTGGATAACAGTTTGGAACAATCGGTGGCTTAATTACCCCGCCTGCACCACCACAGTCATTGTTTTGCATACTACAAGTCTACAACAGACAAATGAAGATCAATGAACGAGTCTCCCGTTACGACAGTTTGAGTTTATAACACATCAACTTCACATCAAATATCATAAAATTTCTCCTGATTTATGTATAGAATCTTCAAGTTTATCAAATTACCTATTTGTACTTCACACTTTTTCCAATAATTTGTGGATTGCTACTTATAAAGTGTTATGATTTGTATACATACCTAATATAATATATAAGATCTAGTTTGTCTGTCTTATTTACCATCCCATCACGGAATTTTTACTAGAGCTGTAAACCAAATATACCTGTAGGTACAGGCTATGTCATCATTAATTAATTATATTAATTGTTCTACATCAATGGGCGTTTTTAGAATATATAAATAGCTTTTTCTGCTCTTTTGGTTTTTTTAAATGATTTTTAAATTAATACCAATCAATATTAAAAATAAAATCAGCCTATGTATAAAGTGTTATCAACTTTAGGTATGCCGGGTATGCGGGTATTGTAGTTCTAGCAGATATCAATTGCAAAAGCTGTGTTATAAGTAGACATACACTCAGAAGAGCATCGATAAGCCTTGTCATTACCGCAGAAATCAGCCAGTCAATATGTCTTTTACTGGAGCAACTTTTGTTCTGTCCCTCAGTATTATTTTGGCTTGTGTCAGCTGTAATGTGATTCTGCCAAAAGATGTGAAAGAAGTGAGCGCCAGACAAGTGCCAGTTGCAGAGACGGTGGAACAAAACATTCCAGTGGAAGCCGCAGAAACGTTATCTGGTAAAGACTGTGTACCGATAGGGCAATTTGTGAGTATTATTTTTGTCATTGATTTGCTTAGAGCGAATGGTCTGTGTGGTCTTAAATTGATTGTGTGAACGAGGACATGGCAAGAAAAGGAGTGAGTGTTGATATTGCGAGTGAAAGAAGAGAATGGAATGAACGTGACATAGACAGAATTGTGGCAATGTTGAGCGATGGTCTGTTAACTTTCCTATAACATAATTTCTGTTTTATACAATGATGTTGCTATCGGCATTTTATAAAAATTTGATCGTATCAAATTAAGGTTTACTTGGTTCATTATTTGGCCCAAAAATTACATGATTTTGGGTTTCTATGTTAAAGATACCAAAACCAAACTCATGTACTTTCCCTAGACTTCCGCAACGTATCGGACGTCATATACCAGGAGATTCTTTTGATATTGTTGATTGTATAATACTGTAAATAAAATTTTGGACATATAGAATAACTCTAAATTTAATTGCAAACAAAAAATATTGTCATGATTTCTCAGTTTAAAATACTCCAATAATGGAAAATGTCATAAGCTAAAATCACGAATTTAAAAAATATATAAACTTAAATGCAACCCACTCTTACTGACATCAGCATTACGTATTACTGTTTCACCCTTTCACTCAATCACTTACACCATCGCACCACTCCACACCAACATCACGAAAACACCCTTCCTCACCAATCACACACACATTTTTCCATCTAACACACCTTCACACAAACGCACCTTATCACTACCACAATCGAATAGAAAACATGTTGTTTGATTAAGCCATAATTAGCTTAAGTTCAAATATCTTATGTTGTTGTTTTCTCTGTTTAAGTATTTTATATCAAATTATTTACCAAATAATGTCAATCTCGGAGGGTAGAGGCCTGGTGCACTGAGATAAAGGCAGACTCTTGCCTACTTCAGACTCCAGACTATCATAATATACATAAGTCTATGTGAATAATTAGTATATTATATTCAAGATTTGTAACTGTGGTGAGAAAAAAATAATTATTATTTATTATTAATATTATTTTGCAGTGTACGTCGCATAGTCAATGCTGTTCGAACGCTTGCTTGGGGTACATGAAGAGATGTGTTTCGGGAAGTGGATAATAATTTGTAACAGTCAGTGGCATTATTAGCAACAAAATCATTCTAATTGTTCTGCATAATAAAGTACTACTGACATGGATCAAATGATCGAGTCTACCGGTGTTAACTTCAATTTGTATTATATCAAATAGCAGCCTCCTAATAGTATCTTCATATTTCCCAAATTAACGATTTGCTTTTTTTCACTTTTCCAGTAACTTTTGTGGACTGTTACTTACCTATAATGTGTTATTATTTATATACCTAATATAATTAATGAGATCTTGTTTTTTATGTTTTATTTTCCATCCTCGAAATCACTTAAACCTACTCTTATTTGTACTTCTTATATCCTGTCCTTTATGTATGTGTGTAGACCTGTGTGTGCAGTACCTCTACCACGAACCATTAGTATTAGTATCGTTTGCAAGTGATGTTAAGTGATGTTTTGGATTAAAAATTCAGGAGTTCTGTTACATTTTTATATGATATTATGCATTAGGTACACGGACTTCGAATCGAACACAGATATAAATAAACGTTAAAAACAAATGAGAATTTTCAATTAAAAATCACGATAACGATACGTCAAATGGTTCGCCGTAACTAGTCAACGGGCACAAAACTAGACACAATAGAAATATCTATTGTTTGCGAACTCCGGTGTTCGCGGTGCCCGCAAAGGGCCTAGGGGTACTGTACTGCTGTCAGCTGTTGTTTAGAACATGGAAATCACATACATTAAGAAGAATACTATGTAACAGTTAACCAAACACATACAGCAGACTATTTAATTATATTAATTGAACTATAATAATTACAAGTTAACAACTGCATCCAGTCCGCTAGTACCTGGGCGTACCGGGTACCCTCCGGGAGGCCCTCAGCGACGTGAAGGCGCTAGGCGACTTCCTGGTGGAGCTTGGATGGCTGGAGTGATCCAGCATTCACCCTCAGACGCAAAACAGGCGCATAATAGTCGTCGAGTTGCGGAAACTGTTCGTAGTGAAGAAGAAGAAAAACTGCATCCTGTACTATTTTATACTCAGTATATCCTTCGATAATTTGTTTTATACCACCAGGATGGCAAACAAGCATACGGCTCACACAGATGGGCAGTGGTCATCGTAGCCTATGGACGCCTGCAACACCGAGGGCATTACCAGCGCGTTGCCTTAAAAATTATGATTATGTTATAATGATACCCTTTGTGACAGAAAAATACATATTAGTGAGGTAACTTCCTAGTTTCGTGTCTTATCTATCAATACAACAACAACATGCAACGATAGCTTAAAGGGATTAAAAACATTAAAGTTGAAGCTTTCTCCCGGACTCAGCTAGAGATCATATCAAAGTCAACGAAAAACGTTCAATACACTGGCTTTCACCGATCATATGCGAGACATGAATTTTAATGACAGCATGCCCATTTTAATCTGTTTAAACATACTGTGTCATTATTGAGTCATAGAAAAACAAGAAACATAAATCGTGTCTGGAGGACTTTCGGTATCCTTACCAAATAATCTACTTAATATACCAAAACAATATGGTAATGCTATCGAACTTAATATGCGGATACTGTTTGCTGTGTCACAGATTAGAAGTAGGAGCATAGTAAAAGCTTTGTGTCGTGTGCACGCATATATCTAAAGAATACAGGTAGGTAAACCTCGCCATTAGTTCATAGATCTCTCAGCCGCTATGTCCTTTTCCGGGAGCGTGTTCGTTTTATCTTTTTGTATTATTTTGGTTTGCGTTGACTGCAGTGTTATTGTAAATAACAATGTACAGGATGTGACGGCTAAACAGGTGTCTCCCATGCCGGCTGCAGGTGTTAGTCCTGAAGTTACAACTCTGTCTGCCAGTCCAGAGTGCGTGCCGGTGGGACAATTTGTAAGTATTAAAGATTTTGCTCCTTTAATGTTGATTTTGCCTAGACAGCTTTGAATGTAAGGTATAGGTAAATGTAATTATGAGTTCAAGAGCAATAAGTAGGTATAGTACGTCTCAATCCAAATTGCCAAATAGGTAAACAATACAAAGGTAATGTTTCATCTCTAAAATGTTTTGTGATGACTGTAGGTAATTGAAATCAATTGAAACGGACAACAATTGTTGCCATTATTTATGTTTACGTGCCATGTAAAAAGTAAAAAGTGTGATTATTTAATAACAAATTCGGTAAGTCGGCTTTTTTGTTTACCTTTGTTTGGCAACTTGGATTGAGACGTACTATAGTACTCGTACTTAATCCCAGAGGGAAAAAAAAATAAGCATAACAGTTACATTAAAAAGTGAATTTTCTAATTCTATAGTAAATAATAACAACCTCAGAGAAAAGAATTTAGTGTTTTTGTAAAATTTAAACAAAATAATCTAAAAGTGAAACAGTCTGGATGGATTTTCAGGGCCGCAGAATGATGGATGTGTCTAGGTGACTAGTAATGCAGCTAGTAAGGTGACTCAATCACCATTATTTAAAATATTGATAAGTTTAATCACGCGGCCACTCACTACCTACCCCTATGTGTTATTCATTATTATTACTACTGGTTATCTATTTAAAGTGTCTGACTGACTTTTTTATTCTGTTTTAGTGTATGAATAATAGCGATTGCTGTTCGAAATCCTGTTTGGGCTTTTTGAAGAGATGTGTCTCGGGCACAAAGTCAGAAATTGAAAGCGGAATACCGGAAATTAAGGAAATACAATGACCATTTATTAGGTAAAAAAATCATCTAGTATCTAAAATAATTTATTGTAAATGTGTTGTTGATGTACATATACGATGAAAGATAACATAGAGTTATTTGTTAATTTTTTTGGCAGGATGAATAGGATGGTTGAGGTGCGACAAATCTGGTGGATTGGCGGCAAAGTGTTGTACTTCCTTCATAGCGTCGAGGGAAATTTTCCATAAAGCTGGATGATTCTTTTTGAAATCGTTGTACCATTTGTATATCTGTAATAAAAATGTATTTTAACAGTTATTGCTCTATTTTATTTATATCCATAATGACAGTTGAAGTAGAAAAACAGTAAACAATTTTAATGGATCGTCCAATTGTTATCGAATTTAACGACTTCATTAATAAATACCTGCATTTCTAATGACTCATATCTATGAATACCTACGACTTAATACTGATATTAACTGGACGCCATAGTAAAAGAATATAAACAAGTAGCACAGATTACTATTAGCTAATGAGCGCACAGTGTTGTTTCTGTAATTATTTTTTATAATAAGTACATACTTACTTAAATTTAGCCTATTAAATGCCAATTAAATCAATATTTTTTTTAGCATTGCTCAGATTTAAACTGGGAGTGCAGTTTTTAACTTGGGAGCTGATTAGTTATTTTCCGGGTATTTTATTTGTTTTGACTAAAGGCTAAATTCTTGATGCATACTTCTTAAAGTATTGCTGGTGCAGTGATATAACGTAGGTCCTGATACTCCTAACACAGCACACGTATCTTACTATAAAAACATATAACACTTCAATTGGAATGTCTCGACGAGCGTATTCCTCGATTGTCACATGAGTACCTATGATATTTGTTAACTGACCTACTTTTTGTATTGCTGATTAGTGATTAGTCATTGTCGGTTACTCAATACTTCGTTTGTGTAGTGCTATGACGTCACCACAGGCCCACAGCACAAAATTACTACAAGCAAGCAATTGCTACAAGCTTGTTGCACTACCTGTGACTACCATAAACATGTAAGCTTTGCATATAAAGCAATAAGGTTCAAAATTTATTGAATTTGACCAAATTAATTTCGGTTGGTTTAAGGCCCTCTTGAATTGCAACATCTGTTCAAAGATCACATTTTACTGCAAATGATACTTTTCCAAAGTATCATTTGCAGTAAATATTTACTGTTGGGTGTCAGCTCGTGACCACGGTTGGTGTAACCCAGCCGAAACGTCGAGCAGTAAGTAGTATCTATATACTACATTATGTACGTCGCGTGTAGTCCCGGTGTTATAACTTTTATATACAATGCAACGCGAAAGTTTAAAATCTTTTGTTTTCTTTTTTTATTTATTTTGTTGATCGGACATTAAATTTTTTTAAATACTATCTATACTTACAGTATGAGTGGGTGTCTATTGCACCTTTGCCCACCCCTTCGGGGATATGGGCGGGATGATATGTGTGTTAAAGAATCCAATACTCACTCTTTTGTAACTACTAAAATCGAAGTCAATAGCCTCAAGTGTCATGTTGGTGTTGAAGAGCTGGAGGTCTGCGATGGTGAGGTGGTCGGCAGCGGCGTAACTGGTGCCCAGGCGCTCCAGGTACGTCTCCAGCACATCCAGGGCCATGTGGACCTTCTTCAGGCCCAGAGGGGTGCGCTCGTAGTCATAGAATATTGGGGCCATCTGGAAACGTAGGCAACTATGGTTATAAGTAGACTGAGTGTTTACATTAAATTTGAATAAGTTTTATGGGTTAATTAAAAGAAATAGCTTTTGCTTGAATTTAATATCTGAAACATCTCGTTGGGTCCTCTTAAGGAACTATGAAAAGTAAGTACCTAAGTAATAATATTTCTATTTGCCGTATACGTACCGTATATGCCGAAATATTTGCATAATAAGTTGATAGATTGAAGCACAGGCGATGATTTACTATAGCTCTGTAATAAGTAAATTCAAATTATTGAATGGATCTACAGTGATTAGATAGATGACAGTAAAATAGGCACTATTTCTATATAAACATAAAGAAACAATCGTTTATCACCTTGTTTTGGGATCTTGAGGGTAAAGTTGTGATGTAGGTTTATATTTGTCGCAAATGTATTGTAGTATAGCATTACTTTCGCTTAAGAAGAATCCGTCGTCGTCCAACACAGGTATTTCTTTTTGAGGGTTCATCTGCATTAAAAATTAATTTAATTTAAAAAATAGCAAACAAACAGAGATAAATATAATAATATCTATCAATATCTACATACATCTTAGATACTTTTTATTCCGGAAAATTTAAGGGTATCCGTGGGATAGTTAAAAAACCATCCATAGTACCGCGGACGAAGTCTAGAGATAAATATGGTTCCATAAAAAAATCTGAGCAAATTTTCTACGTTGTGTCATATTTTGTTGCTCGTCTACAATTTACAGGCGTTAACATGTTTTTCAAAATCGTTCATAAATCCTGGACTATTTATAACGCAAAATTCTACATAAAAATATACATACGAGTGCGTACTGTTGGGTCATGTGTTCTCCAGCGCCATAATCAACGCTGATCAGCTCGAACGGTATGTCTAGTTCTGTGAGCGCCTGCCGCACCGACAGCGACGGAGGACCATCAGATACGGCGTATAGTTTTAGAACCATTATTTCTGTACCAAAGAAAACCTTAAAATATAATAAGAAGTTGGTTGTAACACTGTTAAAATACTAAATATTTATTATCGTTACCTATCTAAAGATAAAAATCATACCTCGTGGCATATTTAGATAAGAATTTTAAACGAGTTTTAGATTTTCAAAAAGATAATTGTCAATGTGCAGTAATGTTTTGGTAATAATAAAAAAAATATAACTACAAATTTCTAAAGTTAAATGATCTGTGAGTCTATGAATCATTTCGTTGCGGGTGGTAGTGGTGAAAGCTATATTGGTAAGTAGGTACTTAAATTTGTAATGATACAAGAAATTAATGACTTCTTAGAAACTGACTTGTAAGAAATGTCTTTAAAATTACATTAGGTAGGTAATCCAGATTTTAATTTCACTGCTAAGTGGTTTTTTAATTATAGCCTAGAATTAAAAATGTTAATACAAGTTATTCGTACTTACAAATGTAGACAAGACACCACACGACACACGACACAGTACACGTGCGATCGGAACTCAAAAGTAGTGGTTCGAGTTCCAACTCACATCGCGGAGTGAGCTCCTTTCACTTATGAAGACACAAAGGTCACTATCCTATAAAAAGTATCAATGTTTATAATGGTTTATAAGCACTTCATACCCAGAGTAAATTTGATTATTAGGTACCTAGGTAGAGCCTGTACAGAAAAAACCGTCCTTGAAGAAATCGATTGTTTTTGTAATGCATTATAATGATTAAGTAAAAAAGTCAAAAACCTAGTTGGGTGATAAATTGTTTGTATTTTGGTTCAGGCCTAAAACATAAAACCAAGAAAAATCATTATTTGGTACCATAAAAAAAGCTTCGACAATGTAATCTTAGATTTAACAACGCGTATTAGATAAAACACAAATGAAAAAATCCTATCTAGTTTTCATGTAAACAAACCAAACACAACACCATCTACTCCAAAAGAAGCAAGCATTTAGAAATCATATTTGATGTGGAAGGGCATACCTAATATAGTTAAGATAACAAACAAAGGAGGTCTGTATGTGTGTTATATAGAGTGTCCCACGGCCATGCCACATGCAGGGAAAGTATAATTAAGTATAGAAGGTAGGATGTTTTACTGAAAGAAGACATCATTTTATTTTTAATACAAATTCTCACTCTTTTAATCATTTCTCTGCCTGTCATATATATAATAAGGAAATCTTGTATTCTTAAGTGAGTATGTACTGTTAGTAAATACTTAGAAATGATAATGTTAGTGATAGGAAACAGGGCAAAGTCAGACGAAATTTTCCTGACAAAAATTTGGATAAAATTTTAAATTTCATGATCTTATTTTCATTGAAGATGTTATGTTCCTTAGGAAAAAAATAATCCTTATAATTAACCCTTTCGACGGTTATCATAAAATACATGGTTTTTTTTCACATTTCGCGAGTTCGATTCCCGGTAGAGGCAGGCGATTCTAAAAAAATCTGTTAATGCAGTTCCAATAATTATAAAAAATTAAATGATGTCTTCTTTCAGTAAAACACCCTACCTTCAATATTTAATATACTTTCCCTCCATGTGGCATGGCCGTGGGACACCCGGTATAATAAGTCAAGAAAAAAGAAAGCAGTCACTGAGCTGAGGAGAGACAGATGACGGTAGCCTAACGGAAAAAGGGCAGGAAAAAGCAGACTCAGGTTGTATAATATAAAACTATACTATTATAGTTATTTAATTAAAAACTGGTTACAAGAAAAAGAAAATTGTAAGTATTCCAGCTCATTAAGTAGGATGTAGCAATCAAATTAGGTATTAAGCAATCCCAGATGTCTAATGCGTAAACGCAAACAATACTGATTTCTTAGCCTTCCCCGAGCTATTATTTTGAACCGCAATTTGTGGTAAGTCAACCCTCTATAGCATGCTCATGCTATGCTTAAATATTTCAACAAATAATGCCAGTTTTGCTAAAATTTATATTTGAAAATTTTTTATTCGTTTTTCTAATTCCTTTTTGGATATAATCGTAATAGACTTCAGACCCCTCTCGCTGAAGACCGCGTTGACTGTCAACAGGCTATTGATTTCCACGACAAATTAATTCCAAGGAGCTGATGGAAAACGAAGCATACATGGGGTTAACATGGTGGTGGGTGTTTCGTAACTTTATAAGAATGCTTCCTCGGAATATTTATAAATAATAGGTATGTAGCTTGTCACAGCTCTTTATTCACTTAAGTTTTGAAGTTCTGTCAGGCTTCAACTTGCTAGATATCGATGGTTCTCAAAATGTTTGTGTGCAGCAAATCAACAGTGGTTTATTTAATATGTTTAATAATGGTTATATCTGTTGCTGAATCAACATTAGCAACATATGAAGGGCTATTTGACATGACGACATTAAAATACATTCGAATGAAGCGCCAAGAAGGATATGTGTATGATAAGCCAAGTGTATCGTTTGATTTACCAATATCAACATCTACAGCCACTTCTCTTGCTCCTGCTCCTCAAGTAACTCAGTCTCAATATATGTATTATGCTTATCCAGTTCCAAAAGAGACTCCGCAAAATGCCGTGAATATTGGTTACTCTACTGCCGGACCAATAGCGCCATCACTGCCGGCCAGTAACTTAGGAGCATCGTCTGGATCGGCCACAGGTTCCAATTATGGATCTACTGCTACAAACGTCAAAGTCAACAACGCAGGAATGCTCTCCAGTGGTGTGGTTGCAGATTCTGGTTACCGATCTTCAACTGGAACCGCTAGCTCTAATAATATTGATGCTAATGCCAATACTGGACAATACAATTACGGTAATGCTGTTGTGAACATAGAGGCTAATAATGCGGTGTATCCATCAACCGCGGGAGCTGCAGGCTACAACTACGGAAATGCTGTAGCAATTTCTGAACCTGAAAATACGGGAACTTCTTCAGCTACAAGCACTACAGGCTATAGTTATGGATCACCAAGTTCAGTTGCAATAAATAATGAGGATGCTATAGGGCCATGCACCGCTGGTATTAACTGTAACTCCCCGGTATCTATCGGGGAGCCTGATATTTTGTCTACGGTCTCGACAAACGCACCGAAATATTTACCTCCATCAGGAGGTGATGGGTTTGTAGGAGCTGAAGTTTCTAGTAGCCTGCCAGCCAACCCGGTGATAATAGATTCAACACGTAAACCAGTATCGGGTGTCCCGACTGCGAATGCTGAGTACCTACCACCTAACATGATTCAAACCCCAGAGACTGGTCGCAAAACTGTGGCGTTGTCTAATACAGCGCTGACTGAGCAATTTCCTCCAGTATCAGTTCAAACGGGTAGTACACAAACTTCATCAACTGTTTCTACTCCCGCGTCGACATATTTACCACCTGTTTTTTAAAACAAAATCTCATGCATAGTGCGAGATTTGTCGCAAAACAATACAATGAAATTATTTTTTACTACGTTGTGCTACTTCATTAAATTATTATGATTTAAATAAGAAGAAGAAGAAGAATAAGAAGAATTACATAGATTATTATTTTTTGAATAACATTTATATTACATTTTTAAATGGGCATCGTATAAAAATATTTGTTTCATTAAAACATAATAGGCCTTTAAATTCTACAACCAAACGCACGACTGAAAAACACTTGTCAAATTGACAAGAAGTCAAGAACTTGTCAAGATACAAAAACGTCATACAAAAATAGCACCAAGATGAAAGTTATTTTTAAAATATTCCTTTAGAAATTGATTTCTAATTCTAAACCGCATTTTGTAGAATAATGTATTTAACACACGAAAATAAGTATTATTTTCAAAAGTATTTTTCTTGTAATACAGTGTAATTTAATATCAAAGGAAGTTTTCTTAAATTATGATTTTAATAAAGAAAACAGTACATTTTTCTCGGACAAGAAGCAATTCATTAGACATACACAGGTAATAAGTTTATTGATCTTTATGAATCTGTTTCTTCTAAATAGTATTTGCGAATTGCTTATTATTATGTTCAAGGTCTGTGACCTTACTATTTAATTAATTTGCTTGTCTGTCAACATTTTACTGATGGCTTCATGTAAATACTATGGTTTTTGTTTATGTTGTTTTCAATGTAATGAAATGCATTACCATTATTTCAGATTTTTTTTATATAGAAAAATTTCAATATCTGAGTTGATGTTTTCTTTATTTTCAGGGATATAAAAGTGGGGGTATATTGTTCTGAGAATGGTGCACCTGGAGATGACAGATGTTCAATTTAGCAATACTCTCACCATAAATGACCTGCCGAATGAGATACTTATTTATATGTTTTCAATGATTGATTTCGAGTCACTTCTGTCTGTGGCCAAGGTCTGTATGCGATGGCAACAACTCTGTCTCACTCCATGTGTATGGGATAACACAAGGCTTATAGTCTGCATGAAGAACTATGTCAGCATCCGTGAGAGTATTGTTCCCTTTGTTGCAAAATATTTAAAACATGTCAAATTACAGTATTTTAAATTATATCCTCAAGTGAGAGCTTCCCTTATAAGCTATTGCCCTAATCTGACTCATTTAGAAATAAGTATTTCTCAAGTTGACAGTTGTATATTTGATGATCTAGATCACTGGCCCAATTTGAAGTTTCTAAGTTTTCGAAATTCTTTAATAGTACAAAACCCAGAGAATGCAAATGGTAATTTTGTCTATCACTTACCTTTTGAAAAGTTAAAATTTTTAGAGACCCTTATTCTCTCCAATTTTGCTTTGACTCAGAACAGTTTATACAGCATGCTGCAGTGTCCACATTTAATCAGCATTAATATGGAGAAAATGAAAAATATACCAGCAGATTTTCTGGAGTCCTTACTGAGAACCAAACAGTCAACTTTAAGGGCACTGCACATTTATGGTGACACATTAAATGATGACATAATTCGCCATATATCCAATTGTAAAGTATTGCAAGTTCTTCACATAATGACCTGCAAAACATTGTTTGACTCTAGTTTATTACACCTATACAGACTAAAAAACTTGCAGTCCCTAAAACTGCGCCACTCATATTTTTCTACTAGTGCATTGCTTGCTTATTTTTCCAATAATGTATTTCATCATCTGACTTACCTTAGTTTATCTAGGTGCCATCATGTCACCATGCAAGTAGCCAAAGCAATTAAAACAAGTGCACCTAATTTAAAAGAGCTCTCATTTTATCTTTGCCCTTTTATTATAGCACCAGATTTTAATCGGTCAGAATTAGAGAAAATGTTTGATATACAATTATTGCTAGATTGAAGAATAGACTACAGTTCCGTCCACCTCTCTAAATATCTTTAAGTCTTATGAACTACAGATGGCCTGAGTACATTTCTGTGAAATGGATATTTATTATACCTTCATGTAAATGAAATATGAAACAAACATTTTAATTTTATTATACAATTATTGTAATTGAATTTAGTTTGTAGGTTGTGTTGTGATGGATGTGTTAACAAATTTTTTAAAAATAATTTGAGTAGAAGTAATCAACAGTATTTCAAAGGTCAACTATAAGTTGGACTTTTTGCAGGAAAACCCTAATAAACCTGATCACATTAAAAATATATATTAGTTACAACAGGAATTTTATTTTGGATATAAACAATCTAAATTTTTTTTATTAATCAAACTTTATTAATGTGTTGGTATTGCATATTATTTATAATGACAAATTATGATATTTAATATAGGTACATACTATGTGTATCTTTTTATTTTTATTATTCTAATAACAGTCATAATAAATACATATTATATTTATAGATATTAAATATATTTTTTATTTTTATTTTCCTTTAAGAGCCAGTCAATTCAATGTGCCTTAACTATTTATAAAATTATTGGAATATTGATCAAAAATATGCTATACATTATTTTTTTACGTAAATATATTTAAGATATGGATTCATAGACATGTTCAAGATATTTATTCAAATTTATTGTTAAATTTTATATATTAAAATTACCTGATGTATTAATGTATTCCCTACTTGATTGACATGTATTAAGAATGTGATTTTCTAGTAGTAATATTTGTTTGTATTGAACTATTAGTATCACATAAAGTATAAAATAAATTATATTTTAGACAGTACATATATTCGTGCTTATTTCATACATCCAGTTTATAATTAAGAAATGATAAGAGTTTTACCCAAAAATAATTTTATTTATTCAGTTAAAAGTTGTTTTAAATCTTCATAAAATCTACTATTTCTTTTTAGGTACTCCCTAGACGACATAATTTTATAAATAATCTGACCTAAAATACGTGGGCTATGAAAAAGATGCATGAAAATAGATAGCATATGGCCGAAATGCGTATGTTAAAATGGGTGTGAGGGGTGACGAGGATTGATAGAGTGAGGAATGAGTATAATGCCTGAAAGTTGCTCCAGTGATAGAGAAGTTGAGAGAAAAGCGGCTATCGTGGTATGACATATTTTGAGAAGAGAGAATGAATATGAAACGAGAAGAGTTATGAATATGAGTGTGGATGGTAAAGCAGAGAGAGGAAGACCGAAGAAGAGATAGATAGATTATGTGAATAAGGACATGGTTAGATGGGAGTGAAAGTTGATATGGCGAGGTGTGATAGGGGAGAGTGGAGGAGAAAGACTCGTTGCGCCAACCCCACATGAAATTGGGAAAAGGGCAGGCTAATAATGATGATGTCCTAAGATACGCTAGACAATTGTTTTATGATACACTATGCCATAAATATTCCTATATGAGATTGGTAGGGGTACAACCAGGTACAACTGTTTTTAAATAATTAAAATTTCGAACTTATTTGAATTAATGAGATTCTCTTAAACAATCAAACTACAGGATTTGATAACATTAAAGGTTTATTATAAATATTTATAAAAGTACAATATGATTATACGAATGGTTCGATATTGATTTCGACCGCGGAGCACGGGTTTGTGAGGTCGAAAGCAGCCAGTACATTCGGGTGGAGTACTCCAATCTTGCCAATGACTTCGCCACCCAGTACCACCTCCGCGCACCGCCCGGGGAAATATGCAGGGTCTGTGAAATAACATTTAACATTAACATTCCTATAGATAGATTTTCATAATATGTTAATAAATTAGAGTATTACAGTATTATCCATGCATGGGGTAAGTAGCAGCTTGATCCGGGCATTGAAAGCTCATTATAAGGGTTCCAATGCCCGTGTCAGAATAAATGGTGCATACACAGAACCGTGTCGCATTGAAAAAGGTGTTAGACAGGGATGTGTAGCATCTCCATGGCTGTTTAACCTATTCAAGAATCAATACCTGACAAGCTTGAAAGAGAGTGATTGTGGATTACGAATGAATGAGTTACTCGTCAAATGCCTACTGTACGCTGATGATCAAGTCATATTGGCATCATCAGCCAGTTAGTTGCAGAAGATGGTAACTCTTATGGATGAAGCTCTAACTGAAAAAGGAATGAAAGTGAACGTAAACAAGACTAAAGTTATGGTATTTGAAAGACACGAAAGTATGACTGTGTGACATTACGATAGGGGATGAAAAAGTGGAACAAGTGAAAGAATTTGTTTATTGGGGATCTGTATTTACGAGAGATGGAAAATGTGACAGTGACATAGATAAACGAGTGAAAGCTGGTAACATGGTGAATGGGGCTATGCATGCTTTTATGAGCAGTCAGATGCTCTCTGAAAAGGCACGACTAGCAGTGCACAACGGTGTGCTAGTCCCAACACTGATGTACGGGAGTGAATGTTGGGTATGGGAGAAGAAACACGAAAGTAGAATAAATGCGGTAGAAATGAGAGCTTTGAGAAGCATCGCTGGAGTAAAATTGAGTGACAGGATATATAATAATGTGATAAGAAGGAAGTGTGGTTTCAAAGAGGATGTTGTGACAAGAATAGAGAAAGGTATGCTAAGATGGTTTGGACATTTGGAAAGGATGGATGGAAATAGATTGACTAAAGGGATATATGAATCGGGTGTGAGTAGAGATACGGGACGAGGCAGACCTAGGCGAACGTTTCTCGACCAAATTAAAGACGTTCTAGAGAAGGGCCAGGTCAAAAGTACCCGAAATCGCCGAGCATGTATGAGGACTGTAATGAGAGTTGATGAAGCGAAAGAAATATGCAAGGATCGTAGCAAGTGGAAGGATGTAATCTCTGCCTACTCCTGTGGGAAAAAGGCGTGACTTGTGTATGTATGTATTACAGTGTCTCGATAACGTAGTGGGAAGTTTCAAGGGCTATGCATTGTATTCCATTTAGTGTTCCCTGGGCTCCCGACGACATGTTGAGAAGGAACACGGTTTTACAAGGGGTAAGCCGGATTCCGTGAGTAACGTTTCATGAGAAGAATCCGGCGAAAAACTCATTAGCCACTTTTATTAAATAGCCAATCCTATAATTATTGTCAGTATTAAATATGTTTTTACATTATTTTCTTAATTGCTATTAATCCACCAAAATAACATGCTATTTCTATATAACTATTTCCACACCATTTTATCCTTCAGATAATCTTGGATTTTATAATAGGCTTATCATTCAAGTTTGTTTAATTTATAGTTTAAATTTGTTAAAAGGCAGTTCTGTTTTATTTGGTGGGATTTAATTAGCCTTCCGAGGCTCGAAAAAAAAAAATAATTTAGTAGCTAAACGTGTCTGAACACAAAAAAATTAGTAGAGTATTTTAGTGAAGGAGTATATTGCGAACGATTTTTGGGCAGCAACGACTATTTTAGCCCACTCACTTGTTTACTAACGGCCTGCTCACGACTATGAGCGGCGAGCGGCAGCGGCAGGCGGTTTCTCTTTTCATTTCTCGCTCAATACATACGTCACTTGCGTCCGCGCGTCGCAAGCAATGAAAAGAAGAAACGCCTGCCGCGCCGCTCGGTGGCCGGGCCGTAAAACAGTAGCGAGTATTTTAGGTACAGGTCGCGTCACGTAAAAAGAACACTGGCGGTCAAGCTGCGCACTAGGCGATTTATGGGTCTATTTGGTGGGGTGCGGGGCGGCGGGACACACGCAGATGCTTGCCGGCGCGCTATTGGTTCGTCAGTCGACTTTTGCATCCCGCACTGTGTCCACGTTCCGTTCGTTCTCCAAATACCATCGCGCACAAAAGTGTTTTTATTACGAAACGACATGATGGAAGGAGTTACATTAATTTAATTTTTTTTTGTATTTAATAAGACTAGTATTTTTGTAATTAACACTGAATAATACAGGTTATTAATTCGAAATAACTATATCTTGTTATATATATTTTGCATGTCCCTAGTTAGTTATATATTATATATAAATAATAGGCTCAGTACTTTCGTGCGCGAAGAGCGCGAGACCCATGCGCAAACACCCCCTCCACTTTCATCCAGCGTTCTTTTTACGTGACGCGACCTATACTTAATTACGCGGCATTCGACTATAATACTAGCGTAGTGGGAACAAGGCTTTATTTCGCAAGTAAGTAGGTGAGGGTGTGACCGTGGGCGGGGCGCAGGCGGTAGGCGTGGGGCCAGCGCGCGCGCAGCAGCGCCAGCGCGCGGTCCAGCAGCCCGTGCACCAGCTGGAAGCCGGCCGCGCGCCCGCAGTGCACCGCGCACAGCTGCCGCCGGTTGCGCGCGCCCGTCTCTACACACAGATTATCATTAATATTGAAGATAAGAAACACTAAACTCTAACTTTTTATTAGCTGCAGTAAAATAACGTTTTGTGGGTTGCCGGTTTTTGAATAAAAATAAATAGGGATGTAGCTAAATGAGTGAATCATAAATGATCGGCTTGGTTTTGTTTTTGAGATTTCATATTAAGTTGTAATGTTTTTTTTTATTCTATTATTATTACTATACTAGAGGATTGATCTTTTTTAGTGGAAGTATAGGAAGGTACATTCAAAATGAAACAAAAACGTAATAATGTTATTTAATCTTTTTCGGAATCACTGTCGCTGTCGCTTTCGGTCACACTAATAACAAATCTATCTGTCACTTCATCTATAATATGATCGTGTGAGACACACAGTCACTCCACTTAGCCGGTGTCACTTTGTTGATTCCTTCTTGGAATAAAGTTTAAAGTTTACCAAAAACCAGTACTACCAACTTGAGAGAGCGTTTTCTTGAGTGTTATTCTTTAGTGTTTGACGACCTCCGTGGTCGAGTGGTCTGTACGCCGGTCTCAAGGCGCCGCCATCTCGAGAGGTCCTGGGTTCGATACCCAGTGGAGGCAAGTGTTTGGGTGATGAATTTTCAGACATTTGTTCTCTAGTCTTGGATGTTCATTATATATGTATAATATTATATATATTCTGAATAATTATGTGTATTTATCTATTAAATATATTTATCCGTCATCTAGTATCCGTAACACAAGCAGCATTAAGTTGCTTAAAATGGGACTAGTTGATAGGTGTGAATGTCTGAGGATATTATATTATTAATTATTATCTTGTATATGTGTAAAAGGATCAACGTTTATACAGCCTTTTATTTACATTAATATTTAATAGAATTTAGTATGATCATTATGAGTCAGTTAAGGAACGATTAGATATTCTGTAAACTTTTGTGAACTTAATCACATCCCTATTGAGATTAGGCTGTCAACATTGTTTTATGGAATGACATTTAGAAACGTCAGTTTACTGCAGCTGATAAAAAGTTACAGTTAAGATGGAAGACTGATGACGATAAAGTGAAGGGAAAGTAAAAACTGGAAATTAATAAGAAAATTAAACTCTCGTCTTCGTGTAAAATTGAAGTATACCTAATCAAAACGTCAAAAAACAAAATATTTAAAAAGTATAAAAAATAATATTCATAAAAAGCATCGGCAACAATTACATTTCATTTTTTTTTAACATTCACACCTATCAACTAGCCCCATTTTAAGCAACTAATGCTGCTTGTGTTACGGACACTAGATGACGGATAAATATATATTCAATAGATAAATACATATAAATATTCTGAATATATATTTACATCCAAGACTGGAGAGCAAATGGCTGAAAATTCATCACTCACACATTTGCCCCCACTGGGGATCGAACCCAGAACCTCTCGAGATGGCGACGCCTTGAGACCGGCATACAGACTACTCGACCACGGAGGTCGTCGCAACATTACATTATAATAACATTACATTCTCTGTTACTACGAGTTTTTGGCTGACGCGATTTTAATTCAGTGATCGTAATATTGTTTCGGAGTTTTGTTGCGTAAAATCAGTGTAGTTGTAAACGATCGTGCTTACAATTATTATAATTTATCGTATTGCCTATTAAATAAAAATCCTGTTATTCTGCTAACGTATAATAGACAACAACTGACGTGACATTAATAGACAAAGTAAAAAATAAAGATTAATTAAAAAATATAAACATGCAAAGGATTTATCAAAAGATGTGCCCGTTAGGCACAGTAGTTTTATGTAGTAAGTGTCAATTTGAAATAAGCGTCAAGTGGTGTGATAAACAATGAGATCTTGTGATCTAATGTCGTGGTGATCCACCTCATCAAAGTAATACTACAGTCTCTGCCATCGATCGTTTGACGCCAAACTCTCCCAAGATGCATTGAAATGCATTTTATTTAAATGTATTTATCTATTAAATATATTTGTCCGTCATCTAGTATCCGTAACACTAGCAGCATTTAGTTGCTTAAAATGGGACTAGTTGATAGGTGTGAATGTCTGAGGATAGTTATTTATTATTTAATGGACTTATAACTGCACGATATTATCCAATAGCTTTAAGCGGCGACGGGCTCACCACCTGTCACGCTGAGTGCAGTCACAGCTTGGTGAAGCGTGGAATATAGCAATCGACTGCTTCTGCGGTGCTTTTGCCTAGTCTCTGGCTAACCCTTAGGGGATAATAGTCGTGATTGTATGTAGGTATGTATTTTAAGAAATTATTATTATCTACATCTTGCGGTTGGCGGCGGGCGTCTTGAGCAGGCCGGGCAGCAGCGCATGCGCCCTACTTGCAACGTAGGAGATGCTATTGACTTACCAGCTTCCGGGTCCTTGAGCACCACATCGCTCAGCTCAAACAGTTTGAGGGGTAGGGGCATCTTGCGGTTGGCGGCGAGCGTCTTCAGCAGGCCGGGCAGCAGCGTCGGCCGCACCACTTGGAACTCCAACGTCTTCGGGTTGGATATGTGCACCGCCGGCACGAGATCCAGGCTCACGCCTAACTTGGTGGATACGTCTTCGCGGGAACACTGTGTGGTGATTTAGAGGCTTTAGGGCCACTTGCAGGAAATTTAAATCGAGATTCAAAAACTAGATTTAGTAATCTTTTGACAATAAGTTTGTCAATTGTCATGGATTGTTATGGATTAAATGTCAAAAACTGACAAAATCGAGATTAAACTAGGTATAAATTTCCTGCAAGTGGGCCTTAGGGCGTCTTGCAGGAATTTAATTCGTGATTTAAAACTAGATCTAGTAAATTTTTGACATTTTTACTATGGCTGAAATTTAAACCTAGTTTAAATCTCGATTTTGTCAGTTTTTGACATTTCATCCATGACAATTGACAGAGATTTACACTCCGGGCCTTAGAGATTCACTCTTGTTCATAAACGCTAATAACGCTCTTTAAGTTTTAACTATTGTTTAACCACAGTAAATCAGTTGCTTAAAACCTAAATAGCGTTTATGAATAGGAGGATAATAGTTATCTTTAGGAGCAAAATAATTAAATGAAACTAACAAGTCTAAAATGGTAACATTCGCCATTCCTATGTTTAATTACATTGCATTTTAATTTGCAAACCACAAAATAAAGATTTAATTGTTTTTAGTTAATGTTTGATTCTTATTAGAAGTCGAAAACATATTTACATTTCAAATTTATTTATTGAAGTGTCAAAAGAACACCTTAGCGTAGTTTTTACGTTGCACAAAACGACATTAGCACCCTATCAATGCTAAAGAGACATTAGCTAGAACTATTTTGTGTTCCAATTTTAAATTTAATGAACTTTAAAGTTTTAATGTCTCATTAACAAATGTCGTCTTTAAAAAATCTTTGTGCAACTGAGTGTTAAAGAGCCTAAACGTGGTAATGGTAACTTTACATATTCAATTATTGGTCTTATTCACATCAACGTCATGAGATTTTAAGTGCTAGTAATCACAATCAATCATTCAAATTAGTTAATTGTTCCAATAATATTAAGCAGTCCAATAATTTTTTTTTTAACCAGATATAATTCTCCTATATATGATAGCAAAGCCAACGTTACATTCCAAATGAAAAATAACTTGAAATGATAATTATTTTGTGTGTAGACACGAGCATAAAAATGTACCCATTTTAGTAAATATTATAAGGTTTTATAAGTATTTGGTGTTGTGGCACTAACCACTAGTTGTCAAAATGACGAAGTACTAAAATGGTAACATTAATGAATGCTCGTGATAAAGTCAGCATAGCTCACCAGAGTAAAGGTGAGCGCCTCGGTGTAGCCTGCGTGCGCGCACTCCTGCCGCAGCTGTTCCGTCAGCTTGTTGAGCGGCACCTGCCCGCCCGCCGTCACCACGCGCGGCGAGCGACGCGGGATTTTATTATATCTGCCAAATAATCATTTTAATAGGTTAATGTCTCTAGATGTTTTATGGGTGACGTACTTTGACAACAGTCAAGTGAATTCAAACATCGCTACTGTATACTGTACAACTCAAATTACATCGCATTTACGCAATCGTCCGCGGCCAAAATTGCTTCTTTTAATTATTTATTTGTATCTTTAGTACAATTAATACTTTACGCGGTGAAGGACACTTTTCTTTACATTCCTATCTCGCACTACACTTCTACATTATTTACATTTACGTGAGGTTTAGGCTTACTGCACAGCTACCATCAGTTCAAATTAGTCCCCTACTCCACTGACCCTACTCTATTTACAGTACTTTCTTTGCGAATACACGTCCAGGATTTTACAACTCGCGTGATTGTATATTATACCCTCTATATACCATAAATAGAGATTTTTCCCATGCGTGCCAAAACAAAATCTGTAGAGGTAGGTAAATAGAAAACGCTTTGCCGAGACCATGCCCTTGAATACATTGAGATGTTTTAGTTTTTTTTTTTTCATTATCTTTTTCTTTATCGGCGATTGGCCAGATTGCATCACCCGCGGGTCGTAATTCCCGGTATGTAAGTATAGTACAGTGGGAGTACCCGTAGGCGATGGCGGCGTCCTCGTAGAGGTCGCAGGCGTGGATGACGTCGTGGCGCGAGGGCGGCACGCGCACGCGCAGCGCGCCCGCCGCCGCCGTCGACGCCAGGCACATGCGCGACAGCAGGCGCGCCAGCTCCGGACCGCTCTCTCTGTCGAACAATATTAACACAGCTTCAACAAACAAGGCAATCAATAAATATTGGCTTACAATTTATAGGCGTATAATGTTGCTCGTATGGCCATGCTGGGTGTTTTCAGGCACGTTAATAATTCCCTGTATAGAAATTTTGAAGTTATACAATGGGAAATACTGACTGACCGTTTAATCTTTTACGTCTTGGAGAAGTTTTCCGCGGAGATATGACGCACACGAGCGCAACGCATCCTCACAATCCAAGTTGCCTTTGGCAACTTATGTGTGGGGCGACGCAGGCTTCCACTTATGCTATTAATTTTTAGTTGCGAGTATTTTGAAAATGGGTATCTATTCCACTGCGGCATCTGTCCCGGTTTTACCCTATAACGTTTCTCTCTAAAATATTTCTTTATTTAACAAGATTGTTTTTTTTTACCTGAAACGTTTATAATACGGTCATGGTAGTGTTCCGGTGTACCTAGTGGGCGTAAACCTTTACACAACAAAAACTATGACGTCAACGCGTAGAAATCTTCCTTGCATCATAAGGTACAAGTATTAAAAAAACCAAAAGTTTTAGGGTAACCGCTGCACCGCGAATTTACAAGAAACTGTACGCAACGATTTATTTGAACAGGTGATATTATAAGCAAATGTATGAAAATCCAAGTAGCGGCTGTTCCGCTACAATTAAATCGTTGCAGCGCGGCTAGGCCGCTCGGTCGCGCGGATACATATAATTCGACAATTTGATTGAGACTAACAAACTTGGTTTAATTTTAATATAATTATATGTAATGGCCCATCCAGACTCTCCAAGAGGCCACACGAACGAATGCGAGAACGAGAGTGAGGACAGCGCGCTCGTGTCCTCTCATCTTCCCTCGCCTCGCTGTCGCTCCGCTTTGTGACGGTCAAGGCGCGTCAAAGAACGCGAAATAGTAGATGTAACAAGCAACTGAATAAATCTCGTGTGGATGACTAGTGCTCCTGCAGCTTCCACTCGCGTAGACTCCTGCTGAGCGTCAGCGAAAGTCTGCAGCCGACATAACATGTAGATTTAATAAACATCATCATCAACCTATGTTCGTCCACTGCTGGACATAGGCCTCTAATGACGCCACCGCTTTCGATTTTCGGCCGTTCTTATCCAGCCAACCTACGAATATCGACATCCCATCTTAACCGCCTCTTTGGTCTAGTGGTTTACACCACCGGGTGTTGATCGGGAGGTCCGGGTTCGATACCCATGGGGGCAGAAGTTTTTCTGCTCGGTTTGGTTGGTGGTAGGGCTTCTTAGCCCGCCTGGTTAGCTACCACCGTCTTACCTAAATTTGTCGCCATAATAACAATGTTTTAAGCATTGTTGTGTTCCGGCAATCAGAGTTAAGATAGCCAGTTCCTCAGTTGTTGAGGATTACAGGTGAAGCTCGCTTCCACCTTCGTCACTTACCATCAAGTGAGATGAAGGTCAAGAGCTGACCTGTCGTATGTAAAAAAAATCCCAACTTGTCTCAAGGCGTCCCACACTTCGTAAAGAAAACACATACTGTATCCCAATGTACTGGTTGAGCTTGTCCACGCTGATGGTCTCCTCGCGGTACTGCAGGCGCGGGTACAGCTCGTAGGTGCCGTCGGGCGCGAACACCTTGCATTGCTGCACCTCGTACGGCGCGGCGCAGTACTTCGAAAACATGCACACGATAGTGTCCAACACTACTATGGCCTGGGAATATATTATAAACAGTTGTGTAAATGCTTCAAGTGTGAAGAGCAAGATGAACTACGAGTATGACGATATAATTAATAGGCCCTCGTGGCAAAAAGTAAAATTGTTTGAAAACATTGCATTAAATAATCGTAGATGTTTAACAAACATACTTAGATTCATTTTGATTTATACTTTGTATTTTAATGAAAAGCGAACCTACTTTCCAAATTATAATCAAAATTAGGAGAGCAACAAAAGCGATGAGGTAAAATACACACTATTATTCACAGGTATTTAAAAACACTAATTGCTTGCCAGCTATCCCTAGCATCAGATGGTGTTGAATCATCTGATGTTCTTTTCTTTTATATAGGTGTTTTTATACAGAGAGACCATGTGGTAGAGCAGACCAAAAGCTGGGGACATGCGGCGGGTATACCTATTACATTACAAATAGATATATAATAAATTATACGACGACCTCCGTGGTCGAGTGGTCTGTACACCGGTCTCAAGGCGTCGCCATCTCGAGAGGTTCTGGATTCGATTCCCGGTGAGGCCAAATCTTTGTGTGATGAATACGGGCATTTGTTCTTCAAGTCTTGGATGTTTATATATGTACTTAATAAAATCTGCATATTTATCTATTAAATATATTGATCCGTCATTTAGTTTCCGCAACACAAGCAGCATTATTAGTTGCTAAATTGGAGCTGCTGAAGATTTTATTTATTTATATTAGTTATATTTTTCCAGGTATCTTATAACGTCCAGTAGGTATGATATAAACTTATGTAGATATTCAGGTCAGTATAAATTTGAATAAAACCAATACCTTAGTCAAATCAGTGGCAGTGCACTCAATGAAGACGTTCTTGGTGTCTAAGGTGATCTTGGAGCGGTCCCCGTTGATGATAGGCGGCATGGAGAGCACCACGCCGCGCTTGTCTTTGATGACCGGGTACACGGGGGAGTCACGGATGATCGGCAGGTACTGCTTTAGTTGTGCGTGGTGCTAAACATACGACAACAATATTACGAATGGTTCCGAGAGGTACAGTACAATACTCAATAATTTACTGCAAACCATAATGTACATTCGTCATCAGTCTATATGCGTCCCACTGCTGGGACAGGTCTTCCTCATGGAGAAACACATGAGGAGTATGGGCCGTAACACCACCACGCTAGCCCAATGCGGGTTGGTGGGTAGAAACGGTCACAAATGCGACCAGGACCAACGGCTTAACGTGCCTTCCGAAGCACGGAGGAGGTCGAGATCACAAAGTCTTGGTCACCCATCCACGGCCTGACCATGGCGAAGGTAGCTTTGTTTACGATCGAAGCCAAAGCGCACTGACCACTACGCCACCGAGCTCCTCACGCCACCGAGCTCCTCACACCACCGAGCTCCTCAATTGTATGTACATTATGGTGGTATAAAAAACTGTGTAAGAGATCATTTTGGACCCGTCCGGCACGCAATTTGTTATAGAAGAGAAGAGGACGCAATTGTTATACTTAAGATACTACTGGGTGCTGGGTGCTGCTGGATGTTCGCGAGGTCTAAGATGAGCTATGAATTAGAGTTTATGCGGAAGGTGCGTCGGCAGAGTTGTGTCATCCGAGCGACGGCCGCGCCTCAGGCCGGTTGCTAATATACGCGTCACTAGCCGATATCTCACCACCTATTTATATGCACTCACACAAATGCAAAGCTTAGCTTAGTTAGACCTATAGATGAACAAAAGTATGCAATGCGGAATTTCGTCGTGTTCAAGTATATTAGTACCTAGCGTAACAACAGGAGAGCCTGCATTCGAAGATACAATTCTTGACAGTATCAACACTATTCTCGAATATCGGTTCACGGATTCGATTCGGAAAGTCTCTCCCTCTCGCTCTGATTCGCCGAAATAAAAGTGACAGGTAGGTATAGAGAGATTCAGTGTTTCATTTGTTTTCCGATTGTTGAGAATAAAGGGGCAGAGATAATAAAAATTGTTTTATGTTTAAATATTGAAAGATACATTGAAAATTATTTCACATTGAAAAATAAATCTTTGATTATAACCCAATTCCAGTATTTACCTATATGATACTGTTGATGATGAATAATGTTTGCGCAGCAAGCCACAAATAAACTAATATGTCATAATTGATGGATGACATTCAAATGAAATGAAATCAAAACAATACTTAGTCTATATCATAAATTACAAAATAATATTGCGAACATTTTACAAATATATTATTATGTAAAGCTAATATAGAACTAATGATAATTATTATGAAATATATTATAAAAACCATAAAAATAATAAGTAGAACTTCAAATTACAAGACCAGTTTTTAATTTCAGCTATTATAATGTTAATTAGGGCCTGTGTCCAGCAGTAGGCTGATGAAGATATTCATATTAATAGGAATGCTTATTTTTACTCCAATTTTATATTGATTTTTGATTTACAGTACAGTACCTTACCTGTAGACTAATAAGAGTACTAATATGAGTTAGCCTATTTTTAGACTAAAAAGTCTAACAACACCTAAATGATCTTCAGTTTTGGTAAAGGAATTGAGGTAAAATGTGTGATAAAATAACATACTGAATATAACTCCATTAGCTCAGTAGCTGTCATTTCTTTCTGCTGGTTTAGTGCCTTAAACTTTATATCTGATGGTGGCAAGGCATCATAAATGAATGGTCCCTGTATGGTGTCTAGGTCATGAGTTCCGATGGCAACCAGAGTGCGCTTTCTGCAAATATTCTGGTGCAATTTATCCTGAAACAAAACTATATTATTATTAATTTTAATCTTATTTAGCCTTCAAGCAGAAACTATTGCGAACAATCTATATATGTGTAGGTACTATGAATTATCAATGAAACTCAGGCACAATTGAGATTTCTAGTAAATTTAATAATAAACCTAACACAGTTTGTAACAATTTCTTTTGAAAAAAAAGTAAGAAATTATAACATATTATTATATTAGATATAAATATAATGCAAACTAAATTAGATATACCTGTAATTCAATGAAGCTATCATAGGATTCCTTAGTGAATGTAATGCCTTTCAACACAGCAGCTACAGCATAAGGTCTTATTTGTGCTGTAGCTTCAGTCAGGTGCAAGGAGAAACAGTCTTCATATTTAGTAAGATGGTACTGTGGAGGTGTTTTCCTGTAATATGTAAAATTTTCAGCATATTATTATAAATATAACGATTATAACGTAAGGTATATAACGTTTCGCCTAACATAATTGGCGAAATGTGGGTGCTAGTTCACCTCTGCCTACCCCTTCGGGGATATAAGCGTGATTTATGAATATATGTATGTGTGTATTATAAATATTACAATTTAATTTTAATAAAACTGGATTATGCAATAACAATAATACTGTATATGATTTTTTAATAACTTATCTTCGGTGGGTATTTAAGGGAAAAATTTTCGATCCATTGTCAGGTTGACAATAGGCGAAAATGTAAGATGTGATGCTTGTCCAATAGTTGAATTTTCAAATATAACTAAAGTTAATAATCATAATGTACACATGTTTCATACAAATAAATTTTTCTATATCTCTATAGACAATTTAACCACAACACGGAGCTCGGATTAGATATATGGTGGCACAGCTGATGTATATTGCTTTGATTTTCATTACAAATTGTCTATGATTATTTAACTTTAGTTACCTATATTTGAAAATTTGACTATTGGACAAGCTGACATAATATCACTACATCATATGTTTTCACCATTGGTCCATATTCAAACCTACTAGTCAACCACTGATACGAAAATTGACCCTTAGTAAACTAAATAATTTTAGTAGGCTTGTGACATTCTTAAACTATATATAATTATGTATATTACTTTTGGTATATTACAAAAATAGTGAGAAATTTACTTACTTTCCTTGAAAAACTAAAATTCCATCTACTAATCCTTCAAGACAGAGCAAGTCATATCTATTAGCAGGAATATCAATTCTATACAAAACATCTTCTGACACACCTACTCCTGCTTGGTCACCTTGCTCTTTCATTAACATTTGTTTTTCAGTTGTCTGAGAATATGATTTGAAAAGTATTTAATACCTTTAAAGTTTTTTTGGTGGAAAGTCCAATGAGCAAAATGAAAATGTAAGCATTATAAAAAATATTAACATACATATTTTTTACACCTATTTTTGAGAAAGAAATACTTACTACTTCGTCTAACTCAAGACCGAATTCAAAACATAGATCCTGAAATTCTTCATCGCCTGAAATTAGAAAAAATTAAAACAAGTTTATCTTATTTTCAAAGAATGTTATAGATAGGTACCACGTTATAAGAACTGTTCATACTGTAGACTCTTCCAAGGGCAGCGAATAAAGCATCACGTTTTACTGATATAGTCGGCATTGTTTAGAATGACAGTATAAATAATTAACACTATGAATTCCAATTTATGATAGAATTTTTAATCCATTTAAAATTATTTGAGGTTACTGTGATCACAAAATGTAATCATCACATTAGCTGATATGTCACCTATGTCACAGTGCATTGACATGACACTGACAGTAACTGTCATCATCGCCGTTGTTTTTTTTAAATTTTGACTATTATGAAGCAAAGGATAAACAGAACAATATCATGATTTTAACGCTGCAATAAAATTAAAAATAACCCATACTTAAATTTTTTAAAGATTTATGATGAATCACAATGCCATTAAAGAATCTTGCCAACATTCTCCTTTGTCTTGAAGCTTATGATATTCACGTACAGCGGCGCGCGCCAGCAACGCCGCTGTTCACCCGCAAGTAGATATGGGTAACTCAACAAAAATCTCTGAGCCGCAGATCAGCTCATGGTTCATGTATGTGAGCTGGAGCTGTGAACCGGCTCGCAGATCAGTTGTGTTTTGTTTTGACCTTTTCTACATAGTTAAGTAATTAGTTTACTGGGTAAACCACAACAGATGGCGCAAAATTTCATGCAATTTATGAATTGATTCAGTTAGAAAATAAACGAAATAAAAACAAAATGTAATAAAATAAGTTCTTCACTTTTTCATTTACACTACAATAATAACTACACAGAAACAGATTACACAGAAAAATACTGGTAATACATAAATAATTAAATATATATTTTAAATAATCTTGAATTGACTTTTTTTATAAATAACGTATTAAACATAAAATAATAATATAAAAGTAATTTACATTAATAAATCGGTATTACAAGCAAAAAGCTTTTCAATCTGGTGGTCAGGTGATTTTTAATTTAAATAAAAAGACATCATTGCGATTTTTTACATAGTACTATCTAGTCCAATTAATACCGAGTACTCCCGACCGCTACCGAACCCGCCGGCCGGAGCCGGAAATGAGCCGGAGCTGCAGAACAGTAGAAACATATAAACAGCTCAAAACGAATGAGCCTGAACGTCCCCGACGAGTCGTGCCAGAGACACGGAGCCGCGAGCCGTTTGTTTTCACGTTGAGTCGCAGCTCAAACAGATCAAGCATAGTGATCTGAATCTTTGAACCGGTTCAGATCTGAGTTACTCATGTCTACCCGTAAGGATTACTGCCATAGATATACATATACGTCTATGATTATTGCCATAGATATACATACACAGACGTATAGATCACCTGACAGCTCAAAAATGCATTACCAAGATTACCAATTTTGAATTGTGAATGTGTGCGTCTACGAGTTACGAGACCATACTTCTTACAAAAAATATCGATAGTTGCAGTTACACCTAAGTATAAAATATTGCTTTTAATTATGTCTTTTTAATTTTGAGTAACATTTTTTACTTGAGTTCTCTCAAAACTATAATATCTTCTTTGGCTGTCTACTTAAATACGTCTATGCTTTCAATTAAACATATCGATAAATTGTAGTTTCACCTTAATTCGAAACAATTTGTAAGTAATATCACTATTTATTTTTTGACCCTTAATAAAATTATTATTTCATAAAAGATTGCATAGATGGTGAACTCAAATTTACAAAATAAGAAAAACATAAAAAGTGACAAAAATCTATTCAAAGCTAAGGCCTTGCGGTAGTAAACTCACTGAAAGAAAGAATAACAAATAAAGTATAATATACATATAATTACACACACAAATAATCATACGTTCTTTTTGTTTAACGTTCCTTGCTTTTAATTTTAAATGGTAAATACATTAAAAACTATACTACTTAAAATATCAATAAACTTATTTTTCAATCAAAAATAAACAACGATAATAATGTCGATAAATTTTAGTCAAGCGCTAACGTATATGTAAATTGTAAATTAATCCTCAAAATTTTGTAAACTAGAAATAAAATAACTTATAAATATACAAAATATTAAATTATAATAAATGATTGACGTAATTTTACAGTAACATCATAGGAAAGTCCAATTGCAAACAAAAATAAACATTTTATCGCTGTTACAATTTTGTACGTAATTACCTGTGAAAACTGCAGTTTTCTGGATAATATTAGACAATGCCCATTGGGCATTGTCTAATATTCTCGACATGCTGTTTTTATAGTTGAAATGGATAAAATAGATCAATTTGAAAAACTAATTTCAATATTTTCGTTATTTTTAAAGTAATAACTTTTATACGGAATTTTGAAAAAACGTAATCGTTTTATTACGATGACGTCACTGTTGGCGTAACATTGTGTAAGACCTTTGCTTCAAGGGAAAAAAGAATGCCGTCAAACAAATGTCAACACTCACGTGTCACTCATTCTTTTATTTTTTTTACTGTAAAAATACCACAAGCGACGCGAATTAACAGTTTTCTTATTATTTCGTGAAAAAACTACTATGTCGTGAAATAATTTTGTCAAAGCGGACTCACAGAATCTGCCGAAAGTAGAGAATGTTATGATTTTGAAATATATGTCTACAAATAACCAACATAACCTTGCTGAAATTAGAGGAGCCAAAAACTTGAAGTGAACAGTACAGAATAGCTTCTGAGAAAGTTGTTAGCACATACATGAAAAATGAGGAAATAACGGATAAATTAGAACACAAGTCATGTGTTAAATGATGACTTGTAATAAAAATGAGGGGTTATTTTGTGTTTCTGATCCTTTATTTGAAACCACCAAGAACATCCATATTGTTTGGGTGGATTACAATGAAGCCTACATATTATTATTCATTTTTTGAATTACTTGATAGTGTTAAAAAATAAACATCTTTTAAAATATTTTCTATCTAGAAAGAGAAAAAATAAAGTGTGTTAATAAAAAAATTTTTACTTAATAAGTTTTTATTATTTCTCCTTGTAAATTGATTAGTCCACTTACTATCATGACTATTTCGTCCAAATATGGTACAAACTGATAGTTCACTACAGAGCGAGTTTTAAATAAAGCAAACTCTCTTACACGTCTAATAACTCTCTACATGAACATCCTAAATACATTTTTGGTTTCTTAAATACTGTGTCTAACATAATTTTTTTAGACGGGAAGATACTATTAGTTGATTCATGCACTGTAGATAGATTCCTCAGTCTCTGTTGTACATCCAAACAAAGGAGTGGTGATGATGTGTCTTGTGAAGATATCACTTCCACTGTAGCAATATTAGTTAGCGGTTTTCTACTTATATAGTTAGTGCTTTTATGCACCATTTTTATTTCATACTGTGTTGCAACATTCATCTGTAAAACAAACGTTAATGTTATTTATCAATAATATAGAGATATAAAAATATCTTCGCGACTATTAATTATACTGTTTCTTTAGCATTGTTATTCTCAGTAAAATATACTTTACCTTTGTGGGCATGGTAGGACACCTAGAAGTACTGGGCATTACTATTTCCTCACGTTTTATTTTCAATGGTCTGCTACTGCTTGTAGGTTGTTCAAGTAACTTGTTCAACTCTGAACAGTCTTCGCTTGCATCTTGAGCAATTTTACGAAGTGAAGCCGACGCTATGAGTTTGAGTTCTTGGTTCATTAACTTACATTGGTAATAATTACCTTACAGGTAGGAACAAAGCACTTTCTATATTCCATAATTATTAAACGTTTGTTTATTAAAACAATGAGAACAAATCGTATTTACCTTAAAATGTAAGGTTATAATTTGTTGTTTGTGACTTATGACACTTGTGTTTGTAAATGTCATTTCTGTCATTGCTGTCATAGCAAACACATTACTGATATTCAGCCAACAGTGACGTCATTTGAAGGGCAAATGAAGGTTATTCATTTAAAGGCTAAAATATTAATAATCCATGATTATTTTCGCATTCTAACTAATAGGCTACGATCAGCAACCTTGTTCCTCGAAATGGTTTTCAGTTTATAACAATTTAAAAAAATGAGACAATCCCCACAGCACTTAGAGCAACGCGGGCCTTCCGTCCCGGAAGGGAGTAGGCATACGAAGCGTTTCCCCTCTGTCAAAGTACAAGCCCAAGTGGGCATTGGCGTTTATAAAAACTAGTTGCGTTCAGATTTCTTCCTAGACCGAGTCCAGTCGCGCAAGTGAAGTCTGCTGTATTAAAAATGCCGAATTGCTCAGTTTTTTGCTGTAAAAAAGGTCTGGAACACAAAGTTTACAAAAAGATGGTGTTACATTTCACTTATAAGTAATTTCTTATCGTATTATTGCTATTAAATTACATTTAAACACTTAATTCACATAATTTAATCTTAATTAGTTGTCGGATTTGTTGACCAACATCGGGTCCTCTCGTCCATACTGATTTCAGATCCGTCGCGCGACAAATCCAACTTCTCGCCGTTGAACAACATAGTGATGTTACCGTTACATATCATAATTTTAGTCGATGGGTGGCGGTGGAAGTTACTTATTTAATGACACGTATTAGACAAATATTTGTTTATATGAACTATACTCGATACGGGTTGTCTTTTGTACATTTTTATTGGATAATAGCTAGCATGTTAATAGAATAAAAAACCGACCAAGAGCGAGTCGAACCTGCGCATCGAGGGTTCGGTACCATCATGTATAAATACACTGCGGTGTAGAATATGGCAGTCTTAGGTCAGCGCCTCTCACTTGTGACAGACACTAAGTCGCACCATAAAGGTTCTTTTTACCATTTTGGTACGGAACCCTTTAAAAGATCATGAAACTAATTCAATGATACAATTTATTAATAACTAGCCTTCCACCCTTGACTTGCCCGCGTCAACTACATTTATCGTTATGTCGCATGAATGTGATGTTTTTCCGGGATAAAAGTAGCTTATTTAAAATTCATAAAACGGGATTTACACCGCGTACCGTTGTTTTTTGATTAATACGATATTTCGGCACCGTGACGCATGCAATTTTGTGCGGTGTAAATCCCGTTTTGTCTCATTTAAAAGTTAGTGACCACATAAGTCTAAAACAATAGAAAGTAGCCTATATTACTATCCAGCTCCCAAACTATCCCCATACCAAAACTCACGCCGATCCGTTCCTCCATTTAGATAAACAAACCAACAAACTTTCACATTTATAGTATTAGTATGGATACATAAATATTAGATAAAGCTATTATTTATTTATTTAACCATTTATTGTACACACAAAAAAAAATCGATAAGCAATACAAAAGAAGACAGGTAATTGAGTACAAAAGGTAGGGCTTATTCCTAATAGAAATGTCAATATTGTCTATATTTATTTAAACAATATTTTTAGTATCTATTTATATACGCAGAATTTACTTCCACCTCTTTTTGATACGTTATAAAAATTAATAGGCCATTCTGATAGATTACGCCACATTGGCCGATTTGATTGATAAAATATGATGGAATAGTAGTTTATGAAACTGGTACTTAATGAGGGGTATTATACACGAGTGTATAATACCTAATTATGTGCAGTTTCATACACTAGTTTATCTAATCCCATACATTGAATGTATTATAGAAAAGATAGAGGTTGATACAGTTTATTTATTGGTTATTGTAAGTATTAACATTTTGTATATTACAATTATGAAATTGAATATGGAATTGTGTTGTGTGGCGTTAGATGTATTTGGTGTAGATGCAACTGGTGCATTAATATTGATTTCTTTTTTATTATTTTAGCGGTGCCGTAAAAAGCAAAAAAAAGCTATTTACGGCACCGCCCTTATGTTTCAAAATCTCGTGTCACAGTGTATTACATATGTATACACGAGATTTTATATATTAGAATATTAAAAGTTGTTTCTAAGATCGTACATAAATACCTAATAATGATTACAAAAAATTAAGTAATAATTGTTTCAGCTATAAATAAAGATAATGTATAATACGGAAATGTTTCACTTTGTAACCTTCATTCCTTCTTCCGAAATTGACAGATTTAATATCATAATGTTCTGTTAGATTTGCGCGAGCAGTAAAAATTGTAAATAAAACAACTTTTACGGATTTAACTCGCGTGTTTAAATTTTTTATTGTTTTTTTATCGTCCTTTATTAAACAAATTGAAATCGACATGTACAAATTTTTAAACGTTGTCCATAAAAAGATAGGTACTTTGGTCATCATTATTGACAGAACTTATCGACTACATTTATCGATAGTGTCAAGCACAATCTTCCTTTACGTAAAACTGACGTCACAGTCGTGTACGTACAGTTGTTTCTCTGTGTGAATGTGTTTGTGTGCATCTAGTTTAAGCTAGTGTTTTAATATTTTTATCGTGTGCGTGTGTAGCGACGTTGCATTAAAATGCATTTGTGGTTAATTACATTTGTGTGCACTACCTCGTCCCCCGCAGAAAATGGCAGACTTTTTTGCTTAGAAATGACTGCGCATGGCGTCTCCTTACCTGCGTTGCTCTAAGCCACAGCACATATAACCATATTTCGTAGAAAAAATATTAACTAGAAATATTTTAAGATCTTATAGTTATTTTAAAAAAATTTCCAAAGAGATAATATTACGTGTTCCAAGTTGTGTAACGCTGTCAAGGGGGGCTGCCATTTTAAGTGTTATCTGAATTTTGCCGGGTTTTATGCGTTTCTTATGTTTACCTACCATTTTTTTCGCCTGTGTTCACACTCCCATAGCATATACACATACACCAACCACCTTTTTTATTTCGCGTTTTTTATGATAAATCAAAAGAGATATTGTCAGTTGCCTGTACGGACAAGATTTCGTGGTCTCTGTTTTATTAAAAGCATGCATTATTTGATATAGCAACATTAAATTGGTCACGTGATTTTAGTCTGGTTTTGCAAACGGTGAGTGGAGTGCCTTGTCATCAGTCCTTTCAGTTTTTGGATGATTTTCTTTGGAATTTTTATTCAAAGTGAGTACTTTTATGAAGAGTAATATTTATAATGGCATGTACTAGTTTTTTGTGGTGTTTATAAGTGGTTAAGTGCTGTGCTTTTTTATGACGAAATTGTACCTTGTTCCGTGACTAGTGATATGACGCCATTTTCTTCGTGAATGCCAATTACTAAATTCTTCAATATTTTCTTTGTTTCTGCTGTTCTTCTGGACGAAAGCGAGTAAATGCATTGTATCCAAGATTTAGATGCATGTTTCCAGGTTGACAATTACATGTATGTAGGATTTTACTTGTTTTTGTAGAGCTCTCATTATGTATCATTGAATTCGCATTTTTTTGTATGACACCACCTTGAATGTGTATCATCATAATTTCACTACTTCCAACTGCATCCATTTTATGATGAACGCTTGTGACTATGTTTTGTATCCGTCATTTCACAACTTTCCCTGAAAGTGCATCATAAAGTGGTATAGATACTTTGGATGGTAACAGCTTTTTATGTATGTGAAGACATTTTACTTCCTGTAATGTAACTAAATCAACGTGGTTATTATTGCTACAAACTTTAAAATTTCTCATTCTACAGTTAATTTCTTTGGGATTTATGACCCTTTATAAATGAGTGTTATTATTCTTGGCTTTTGTTTTGGTTTATGGTGATAGACATTCAAAGTATTGCAAATTTGCAATCCAGTGACTCATGCTTTTTTGTTGTGCTTCTATTATTCATCATTTTACATTCTATCTAGAAATAATTTTGGGTGTATAACAATACTTAATATTTATCTTTACTGAAACACCTAGTTAGTATATGCAAACAATTTAAACCCATCAATTTAACAAACGTGTGATTGTTATCAATCAAGATAGGTTAGCTTAAAACTCACAGGATAGTTGCTGAGTATGGGTTTTTAATAATTAAGTAGTAGTGAAATCCCATTTCGTAATTGCTCAATAACAATTGTGTAATAACATCTTATTTCTTAAATTAAATTATGGTTCCTAATTGATGTAACAAACAATGAAATGGTTTAGAAATGCAATATTTTGAAAAATAAAATCTATTATTTATTTTAATGAACTTGTTGGCAGGTAACTTTTTGTATTGAACTATTAAATATGTTTACATTATTTTATTTGAGCTTTTTGATTTCTCAATACATAATTATGTTTTATATTAGGGTTATGTGATCAGTTTAAGAAATATTCTTTGGGTTGTCCATGTTTTACAAATAATATTGCTTGCAGGGATCATTTTATATATTCATTAATCAAGTTTGTAAAGAATAGTTTTGTGTAATTTTTAATGACTACCCTACAAATTTTATTTGTTACTTAAATATTATAAACTTTTAATTTTAACATTATTGGGGAAATTATTGTAATGGGTAATTCATCATCTGATACATTTGTAGACACAATACAAGCTCAATTGTGTCTCGTCCGTATCAGGGTAAGTGTCAGTCCAGGGGATAAAATAATAGTGTACTATAAAGTATGCACTCATGTTAGGTTATTTATGTTTATTTCATGTATTTAGAATAATGTATAATCATTGGTAGGTATATATATTTTTCTTTCATCCTAGTATCCATAGCACAAGCACAGAAGCTGCTTTTTTGGGCTTGTTGTAAGGTGTGAATAAAGAAGCTATTTGCATTTATTTATTTTTTGCGATTTATCTTAGGGTGTATTTTCTGGTCTGCATGCAGCAATAAAATGTTAGTTAATTGGTTTTTTGTTTTCAATGCCCTCTTTGTTCTTTGTGTAATTAATGTAACTTCCATTTTGTACTGTATGAAACATGCATCTTTTGTGGAGTTAAGATAATTTCATTTGTACACTATGATAATACCTGTTTGTTTGCTGGTGTTTGATAAAGAGAATATTCATTGTATTATCTTTCACTTTATGTGTTTCCATTCTAGATGTGTTTTTCACACACATTTCCTTTTTTTTCTTATTGCTATCTTTATAAGAAAAATAAAAATAAAAATAAAAAAAATCTATCCAAAGCATCGAGTGGCATTGAGAGTGGCAAGTCGATGAATCCTTTCATTCAGTGAGTGGGAATTTTATCCATAATTACATTTATTATGCATGCATACAATCACACCTTTATTTGTTTAATAGGCAGAAATTACAGGCCTTTTTTGTCCTATTATAAAATTAGCCACATATTTTTGAGGAATATTTAGGTCTATTTGATTACAAATTAAATTGTGTCCTCTGTAGCTGTAGCTTAAGATTTTATTTTAAAGACAGTTTGAACAATAATATGGCATTGCCAAATATAACCAGTGTGTGATTCTATTGTCTGCAGGTAGTGTTACCATTCATTGTGATGCCGGTGGATGCTGACCTCAACTGCACAGACGTAGTGTCGCCTGGTTGTGAGCTGAAGGGCCTGCGCACTTGGAAAGACATTTGTTTGGTACGGAACTCACTTTTCCAACATCAGGTTAGTTATTAGTTGTAAAAAATGTTTCCATGAGAAGTACTATAAAAATTCATTGATAAAAATTTCTATTATTTGCAAAGGTTTCATTAAATGTTTAAAGCACATTTTTACTTCCCCTTTTGCCAAATAATGGTATTTTCAAGTGAGACTTGAACTTCTAGGCCCAAATAATCCTTTTTTTGTTGAGGAGAAATCCTGTATCAAACCTTATCTACGTGGTGTAGGCGTGCTTGGGATTCACCAAGGCCGCCGTACATATGCCTTTGTCCAGCAAGCCCATCTGTGGGATTGACCCGGCCGCAAGCAATTCTTCGCTTCGAAACCGCCCATGTGGTTTCCTGGTTATACTTGGGCAATGCCTAGGGTAGTCTTCGTCGTGTGCTTGCGTGGAATCTACGCACACACGCCGCTTACGGAATGTAAATGGACGAATGTGCACTGCCTACTTTTTCTTGCCCACCTCTCTACGCCGTACAACATCCTATTCTTGCCCCTCAATTTTCAACTTTCCGAAAACGAAAGAATCATGGAATCCATGGAACCTGTCACTACATAGGTAAATCGTATTCGGGGCTAGATGTGACGATCCTGAAGGCCTCTGTAGAGCAATGGGTGTTTCTTGGCTTTAGTTAGTTATTGAAAAATATAAATACCAAGTAGGTACCAATCCAAAGATTTTAATAAAATATATGCGTGGAGATTCATTACTGATATTGGTTAATCCAGATTAATAATAATGTTTTCAATATTTTTAAATAATTTTTTGGGTTTTGATATTAATTAATTTCATATGTTAAGTTAAATACTAAATTGCATCACAAACCATTGTTTTCACTTGATGCTTTTGAAAATAAATTTCTCACCTGCTTGTAATACTAAATAATATTTAATAATATTTAAATAATATTTAATAGTAGTAAAATAGTTAATCAAGTACGAATTTTCCTCTTTAATTCTCTAAAATTATGTTTATTTCGTCAATCATTATTAACTAATTAAATTACTATGAATGAAGCCTTATTTAAATATTCTGTGTTTTGAATTCTGTAGGAAAGAAGACTATATATTCTGTATAGTATTAAAAACCTACATTTAAAAAATAATAATCCCATATAGTATAAACAATTACAGAATTATTTCCTATCTACACAATAAAATGTTGAGTGTATTTCTACATTATAATTAGACATATTTTCACTTTAATTGCCATTAGGATGAGTCGCAAGTTAATAGAAATGATGATTGCAAAATATCCTTCAAGTTCAGGAAGATACTCTGAACACAAAGAATTCTTTGTTCACGATGGTTTCGTATTTGTGAGGAATTGCGTTCTTTCGGAAACTTCGTGAGAATATCTTATCAAGGTTGATTAGTCACGGTTTACAGTAAATAAGAGGTGCTAATTTAGAGTTCGTTGTTGAGGGAATTGTGCTCGGTAGTGCGTAGATGCACGGGGAAGGTGAGGAACGAGAGCCGGGAGCGCGCGGCATGACGCGACGGCGCGAGAGGTCAGCGCCCGAGCCAGGACTAATTCGGGGGAGCGCGACGACTCCCGCCGCTGCCCGCGGCTTTGTCTGTCTTGCTATACCACCACGCTGCCACTTCACATGTTTGACCTTTATGCCATCATTGTCGCTACTAATTTAACTAAATGCTAGATCTATTCAGAGCAAACTTGTTTATTGTGTCCCTGCGTTCTATACTAACTTGTTTACTCGCAATAAAGTTGAATGGCCACGATATTCGAATATTGACCTTTGTTTTCGCTTTTATCCTGAAGTGCATTGGACTTGCAGGAAAAAAAATGAACTAGTATTTATTTTTATTTATTTAATAAAATCGCCTTTGATTAACATTCATGTTATATTGATTATTAAGTAACAATTTTCATAAATCACAGTTTAATACCTAAATTATTTCAAAAGTAGCATGTGGATGGTGTATTTTATAAGTTGATTACGATCATTGTTGTTGCTGCTATTATTTAATTTTGTTGTTTGTTTATTTCGACGTTCGATTTTGTGTAGAGCAAAAATAGGCAATAGTAATATAACGAAGTTCATTCAATTCCATTTATTTTCTTGTTTGTGCGCAGAATAGGTATCTTAAAGAAGTTTAAAGATAATAGTGTTAATGGGCAGCGTATGTAAATGCGCGCGATATGAGTCGAGCAGCGTTCTGTTGTGTGATGTCGAGATGGCTGGCCGAGGCGACCATGTGTTTATCAAGGCACGAGCATCGAGTGGTTTGTTTGTATTGGTGAGTGCGTGCGCGTGTGGAACGGAATGACGCGAATAGTTGCAGGCAGCGAGCGGCGCGACCGCTGCTCGCCTCGGCCCTCGCTGGCGGTTCGGGCGCGAGCTCGGCCAGTCGTCGACAGCACGCCGTGCGCGCCGGAGCTCGCCGTGCGAGGCCGAAACCGCCAACTTTTTGTAGTAACTTAGACGTCAGGTGGGACTAATGCACCTTATCTGCCCAGATAATAGTGCCAATTAGTGTGCGCATTACTGTTTAATTACCTTTAATGTGGCTGTGATATCATTTGTGCTGTGAAGTGTAAGGTGCTTTCAAGCGTAGTTTCTACGTGGCCATGGGCTCGCGTTACAACACGAAGGTAATATACATTCGAGTGTTTTTGTGTGTGTCTGTGCTGTCTGTGTCTAGAGATGTGTCGCTTGAAGGAGCCTGTGGACCAACTAGACTAGGCTGTTTGAAGGCCGCCGGCCCGACCTTGGTGCCAGAAGGTCAACGTCCCCTCACGTGTTTAGAACTTTAGAGCTTTCTTATACTATGAATTTTAAAGTAAAAACTTTAGTTTTACATGGCTACAGTAAAGTTTCATTTATCACAACGGATTACTAGTATTAGCACCTACCTAATCAATGGTTCATGTATGAAAGTTGGACACACAGCTGATAGCGAACATATCAGCTGTGTGTCAGAAATACGACAGTATAAATAGTTTTAATTTTAAAATCAAGCTTATCTTTTTTGTATTTTGATATTTGAATTATTATTACTTATTTTAAAAAGTTTCCTTGAGAAAGTGTTCGAAAATTCAAGTTAAAACAATGATCCTTATGTCTGGTAAAACTACAATATATTTGCCGAACTGTTATTTTTTCTAACGATTATGTAGAGTTCTTTGTCTATCAACCGAATAATGCTGATACCTATGTAATATGTACTTTACCAAGAATATATATAAACGCTTCTAGCGAAGACTTTAATTATATTTTAAATGCTGTTCAACATTATGAGTATGACAAAAGTAACCTACGCATTAAGATGTTATTTAGCTTCTCATTCTACTGCGTATTTAATTCGTATTGGATAGAATGAGATTCCGTTTTGTTTACATAATATTGTGTTTGTTTGTTGTTGTAGAACATTTTCTTTATTTTTTGTAGATTTGTATTTCTACCTGTAAAGTATTTGATTTCTATACATGCATTCTAAAAAGAACCCTCTGAACTAGTAGCAACGGCAGTAGCTGTTCCTGGCAAGCATTATTTTGCAGACAATGATCGAGCGTCTTTTGTGCTAACGAAAGAGAGAGCTATATGTTGAGAACAGTGTTCGAAGTGGCAAGCTGTACAGTTGCGCTGCGTGTGCGCGATCAGCTGACGCTGCGGCGGCCATCTTGCCATGCGTGTTCGATTGTCGCGTCGTCATTGTTCACGTCTGTGACGCAAGCTCTTCCTTCAAATGCTAATGTCATTGTCCTTCCCGTACAGGTTTCATTGTACTAAAACTAGCTGTATTTTTAAATTATTACAGTAGGATATGCATATACGTCGGTAGTTTCGTTATTGAGAATGTACACGGAAATGAAAAATCCTTGGATAGCTTAGATTTTGAGGAATGACTTCTTGTTTGTCGACACGGCAGACGGCGCAGAAAGGGCGCAATACGATTACCGCCCTTTTACACTTGCTTTGCCATTGCTCTTTGTATGATTCTCTTGGTTGACCTCGACTGACACGGTCGAGAGTTGGTGTTAGAATGCATTCTTTTTTCGGATATCAAATGATTATTTAGAAATTTGAGTTACTTAATATGAATTATCCTTATTCATTATTTTGTAGATTTTTTTTTGTATTAACGGATTTTTTATTTTGGTCATTCATTAAGTATAAAGTAATAAGTAGGTCTATGACTACATAGGCCTAATAATTATCTATCTATTTCATAGTTATTCCACTATGTTTTATTTGTTCCACTGAAATTTCATTCACTTTCTTTTCTTTTTTCGTTTGCCCCGCAAGATTTTTGTGCTTCGTCCCGTTATTGTTAGGTACCGTTGATCGAGTGGTCAGACTTGTATTTTGTTTTAACCTGGAGAAAAAACTTCCTCCTATCCTACTTGTTGTAGTTTAAGGAATATATATACCCTAAAATAATTTAATACACAACAATTTTATCTAATGAGTACTCTATTACGTCTAGTAGTCTCGACCTAAATTTGATCGTGGGTGTGCGACCCAGATATCAGTCGATATATTTTAAAATGTTCATGACACTAATAGGTGGATATGTCTTAAAGAAACTCTAAATCGGCAATTATATCACTTAACATTTATCACTTATAAATTTTCGAAGTAACAGGTGTATCAGTATCAGAAGTAGGTAGTCAATGTAGTCATAATTCCCCTGCCCTATTCCCAATTCATTTGAGATCGGCGCAATGTATCTTCCTCTTCCATTCTTCTCTATCATACGCCATATTTATATAAACTTTAGTATACACTCTTTTGTTTTTACCAGACTAGTTTCTGATAAAAATACACAAATAAACTGCGGCACTAATAATTTCTGATTTCAAATATTATTGTAAAACTTGTCTGCGGGGGACAACTCAACGCTGTCGTTTGAAAAACTTTGTAAGCGGTATAGTTTGTGAGACACGTGTGCCGCCGAGGGTGCAATGGTTGGCACATGTTTGTGGTGTGTTGGTGTGAGTAGTGAGTGCAGCGCGAAGCGGGTCGCGCTCGAATTGCGTAGCGAACACTCGGCAAGTGGGTCAGGAGGGCACGGCGCATACACGACGCGACCGCTGACTGTACCAACACACACAGTAATATCCATATCAAACACCTTATCATTTTCTAACTTATTAGTTGAGATACGGTGCCAAAAACTGTAAATAGATTTATAGTCATATCGGAATTTTTGCCGTGTAGAAGCCTCATCAATCTAGCTTTACCGGTGTCTGTTTAGTATTGATAACAGTATGAATTAAAATACGACTCTATTTTTTAAAATAACGTTTACTTTATTTTGTGTAAGTCTAATATTTAAATACATGTAAGTACGTTATTTATTGCTGGCTAAAATAATGAAATCGAACTTGTTATCGCCTACTAATGATATTGGGTAGGTGCGTGAGAATATTTTAAGTTAAACGTTACCAGCGATTTTGTTAAACGCTACATTGATAATCTGGCATGAGGGTTTGGGTATCGCCATTGCTGTAATGCTATAATTGAACATCACGTTTCCGACTGGACGCATTTGATAGTCGCCTTGGCATTCTGAAGTATTAGTTGTAATACTGTAGGTTGTTAAAGTGATTTATTTGCTTGATGAAGAAACTTTTAATTTGAGAACTTGGATTAGAATAATCGAATATCAATCAATAAGGTAAAGAATTCCGCGAAAAACTGTGTTATTGCAAGCATGCAAGCAATGTAAGAGGTGGTCAGTTTAATTATCGTTAGTGTAGCACATAGTTTGAATAAAACTTGAGTTAAATTTATTCTGAAAATCCTTCGGGTTATGATTAATCAAAACACATAATTATCACCACATAATTAAACCTGCACAGGAGTCGTTGCAATGTGGTATCATTAGAAAACTACTCCTACACTATACCCGGTGTACCTATGGCAACAGGCTCGCCGCCTGTTGTTACGTAGATAGGAAACTATATATTATATATTATAACAGAAACCACATATGCCTCCTACTCCATCAATATCATGCCGCAATGATATCTTATATTTTTATAATAAGCTAGGATTGTAAAATATTATTGACCAAAGTGTCGTTAAAGTTTTAAACTTGGAGATATGGACAAAGTAATTACGATTAAATAGGCATTGAATCAGGCGACGCTAATCAAGTACAGTAATGTTATTGGAGCTACCTTATGTGAAATTTATAAGTCATTCTCATGATGGTATGCGTCATATCCTGCGTTGGGTAATTGGTATCCCCTGAATTCTCGAACATTTTCCTATGAGTGAGAATGACGTCACCTTCAGTTTTTCGATCTGGTGGTACAAATTAACGTTTCTAGAATATAGTCATGGATTGTTTGTTTCTATTTTTATGTGAAGTAATTTAAATAAAAATCTTAGTAATTTGTTATCAGTAAATTGTTTATCTCCGTTGTTGTTTGTGTAATGAATATTCGTTGGTATAAAATTCGCCTGCTCTACGTTTTCATTATCTTTCATTTTACAAATGTCACGTTTGCCAATTTCATATAACAAACGAGAACGTGATAAATGTGTGTTGAATTGCTGCTTAGACTTAATAAATACATGTTTTTGACGCTACGATGATGATGTAGCATAATAAGGTAAAGATGCGCTTGCGCCCGATGCCACCCCTGCGTGCTGCCCGGTCGATGACTCTCCCAACTCCGAGATCAGTGCTAATGACCCCAACCGATGCACGCTCTCCATTCCAAACACTCATAATTGCAATCATTGGTACATTCCATGGTCGATCAGGATTATTAAGTTTTTTGTCCAAATCACTAAGCATGTTGTGTTTTCATTTTCAAGAAGTAATCATGAATTTATTATTTACAATTGGTTACCAATAAATGAACTAAATTTATGTTATCATCGTCTATACAAAATTGCAGCTTTATAGTTGAGAAATAATTCCTTGGTCTACGTAAGTTTGATGTCTTTGAATTAGCACTGGTGGCAATGAAATGGTTTTCTATTGGTTTGGTTGGGCGCCTGCCGACCTTGGGCCGGGGTGTCAGCTCGGGTGCCCCGTTTCGCGGGCGCGTTCTACTTTTGCAGCATAGCTCTCTCTTATTACGCAAACCTGTCGTTATGCATATTATGTTTAGCCTCTACGAAATCGTATTCCACGCCTAGATTCCACTTTCTATCAGAATAATCGCGTGCAAACGCGTGTATCTAAGTTTTAATGGAGAAATCGGTCGGTTATTGAATCGTATAACGATGCACCGAAAATCCCGGAATAAATAATTATTTCTTAATTTTTGTGGAAACATTTATGTTCAGTTTATGAGATATTTATTACTGTATTTTCTGAGAACTTCCATTTGTCATTATAGCACAGGCACCAGATGTGAAATTATAAGTTTTCAAGGAAACAAATCTTTATTCAAGTGGTTAATATATATTTTGATCATTGCGTAAGTTAGTTGTAGGTGTTGTTAGAGCGATTGTTAACTAAGTTTATCTGTCGAATTATTAATTAAATGATGTATATAATTGTTTCAGGGCCCTCAGCGATCCTGACACAGACGGAGTAGGACTACATTGGCAAGGAAAGCCACTAGCCGTGATTAACAGCAAACCAGATAATCACGTCTAAATTAAATCGTTCCAAGGACTTTTTACAGTGAACACTGTGGACTGTGTTGCGACAATCGAGTGCAATATACTATTAGTGCAATCGTACTTTAAACTGCAAGTGAAGTGTGTGTATACTGTTGTACTAAAGTGAAATTATTGTGGAACAATGGAACGTGAATCAAATCCTATGGAGGCGTTGTGCCGTTCCGGATGCGGGTTCTATGGCAACCCCTCAACAGACGGACTCTGTTCTGTATGCTTCAAGGTAAGGGGCCCCTAATAATGTTTGACATACCAACTGATCAGTATGCAATGACTTACCTTAAATAGTGTTCTAGCTTCTAATGTGTTTTATCTCTTTTTGTGGACTGCTTAATAATTTGGTTTGTTAAAAGGTTTAATGTTTAATAAACCTTGTTTTTAGTAATAAAAATGCATGCTGGGTTCTTCTTATTTTTAAGCTGCTCAAAGTTATCCTCCTAATATTTGAAAAGATTATGATTAATTAGTATTCGTTCATAATATGAGTTTACAACAATGAAGCAATTTACGATTTCACAACTTTTTACGACAGAAAAACTGCGTTCCGAGTTTTGGCTATTTTTGTTCATGTTGTTTTTGATGGGATTGTATTAAATTACTTGCACGCGTCGTTCACTTAGACGCAAAGTGAATAAATTCTTGTTTACTAATTAGATAGACGATGCCGCCGGTCAACCCACATTTACACGTGGCAATTGTATAAAGTATCTTTGTAGATCGGTGCTAGCGCTTTAAGGGCGAATTCGACCAAATTTCTATTAGCGACATTGGTGTATTAATACCAAAAATGCTTTAGCTGTCAGATGCGTACAGGACCAACAATTTGGCCGTGTACACAGGGCTCTACCAGTAGAGCGGATTCGACCAATGCAATGTACCTAGTCAACGGGCAGAATAGAAACATATATTGTTTGCGAATATTCGCGGTGCCCGCCAAGGGGTTTAAGCATTTATTGGTGTCAGAACCCCAGTGTAGTAACACGGATTTTGGTCGAATTCGCCATTAGTAGCGTAATCTTATTGAGATGAGAATGTAAAATTTTATCAGTCAAACAGTTTTTATTCCCTATCTATCAGCCTATTGTCGTCCACTGCTAGACATAGGCCTCCCCCAATGATCTACACAACGACCGGTCATGCACCACCTGCATCCAGCGACATTCTGCGACCAGATCATCGGTCTACCTCGTTGGGGGCCACCCTCTTTAGTACCAAAGACCAAATACATACGCTGCGGCAGATTAAACAGAAGACCGAAGAGTATAATCTGCCATTGTTCTTTGCGTTTGTGGACAATGAGTATGACTTCGATTCTGAAGAGACCTGGGCCTTGCTTCAGAACCAGAACTCAAAATCGATTCCACTCCAGCGAGACTATTTGGGCAGCAAAAGAATTATTTTGGCACCAAAATAATTATTTTAACATAATATGTTACCAGAAATGTATAAAATCTAGGAAAAGGATCAATCAAGGATCAATTCCTACGAAATGTATTCTGATAGATATTAGGTTGTTTATTTTTTTATGACCCTTAAAAATAATATTTGTATCATCAAAACATAATTTATTAACAATTTGGCAGCAGAGATAACATTTGAGTTGCTTCCCAATCGGTTATTTTGCTGACTAATTAGAAATATCTGCTGCCTATAAGTTGTTGACCAATTAGTTATTTTTGCTGACCAAAATTGGAATATTTTGCGTTTAAATAACATCCGATTTTTAATGTCGTGCCTAAGAAAGGAATTCATTAAGATCGCTCATTTTGCGATGGACTGATATTTTATTTTTACTTTCTAATGGCTACCAGCAGTCTAATAAAATTGGTTTTGTTTATTAATAATCCGTTCATTTAATACTACCGACATATATCCCATGCTGGTATTCGCTGACGGATGTATTCGCGTGATTTATTTGAATCTCTATGTAATAGGGGGCGAGCCACGTTTCTGTCCCTTAAGTCACGTTACTGGCAACACGTACCTCCTACGTACTAAAGTCTTGAGACAGTGTTCAGGGAATCGCGGTGAAAATATACTGCGATAGCGTAATCAAAACAAATAATTAGATATTTTTTTTCTTTAATATTGAATATTTTTTTTAAACTGAAATTGTAAAATTGTTTCACGAGTATTATGCCTAGGTCTTCCGTCGTCGTCCCATCCCTTGTTACAGAACCTGAATATATACAATACATGGAGGTTGAGTTTTATACTCGCTGATGTAATGTTGATCTCGAGTAAGATAATAAACCGTCCAATAGCTTAAAAATATCCTCCAACGCAATTGTAAACAGAATTGACTATATTTTCGACGTTCGAATTTGAAGCTGCATTGGTCATATGTTGTCCTGAATGCAGACAAACGTAGTCTGTTTTCGAGAGCTTTCTGGTAGGCCGTTAAGGATATGCAAAGAAAGCAACATGTAAACATGACTATGAATTTGCATGTCTTCAAGCTATTCCAAGAGTGGACTTCACTCAGTAAGTTACCAGAGATGCATTATTTTTACGGCTTTTTTTGTTTTAAAATTGTCATCCACATATTGGCAAACCAAATAGACCACTTCTTCTTCCAGATCTACTGTTTCTTCCAGGACCACTCTCCATTCAACAGCTTATGATAAACTCATATAATTATGACACTATGAATTTTGTATTTAACAGTTTGAGAGGAATAAAATAATTTCACATGAATTGATGTACAGTATATATCTTCGACGCAAGTTCGGGCTGCGTGACAGGCATTCTGGAAGTCGTGCATAGATTTTGCTACTTTTTGAATATTATATTGAAAACAACAGTTTCGAGTTTCCTGGTACCATGGTAGCCCAGTCAAATTAGGGATTCACCTGGGAATGGGTATTCTAAAATTTATCTCAAAAGTCTAATAAGAATACCTAGTGTCTGCGTCTTGGATTGACTGGGCTATAGTACACACAATGTCAAAGAATTGTTAAGAATTTAATTTGTTTAATTAAAACATGGTACGGGGCCTGTGTCCCCGTAGAGAAAATGGCTCATTGCTACTCTCGTCGATAAATGTCGAGGACTGTATGATTTCGCAAATCATGTAGTCCTCAACATTTATCGACGTATAAACGTCGTCGCACAACATTTTTATTTTGTAAATATATAGTATTCCGAAAATGAGCAATCTAATAATATAATGTGCTTAAATGGCAAGAAGCTAGAAGCTATTTTTTTCCTGGGGACGTCATCTTTTCGGTGCGTGCTAGGCCTTCAAAAGTGATATTATCGCTTAAAAACAGCTCATTTTTTTCTTAAAAATAACATACGTAGTTTGCCAATGTAACGACGATTCAATTGTAGATGTCCTTGTGTTTGTGTAGCTCTCATGTGTTGTGTAGGATGGTATTAGTGGTCCACTGTTACTAAGGCTTTTTAAAAACCAACTGCGATGCCTGAACCGGCTGGTATAATAAAATATTGTTTTTTATTGCTGTGGCAATAATTACTATGTCGACAATCTAACAAGTAAACGACGAAGTAATTTACTAATCTTGAGTCTGATAAATTAGATTAATGAATATAAAATATCTAGTGTGGTTATTATTAGTGCACACAAATGGCTATTGTTTCCTGAACTTTGTTCAACAAACAAGAGCGCGCGAATGTGACTCAGAAATACGTCGTTCATTTGCTGTTAACTACTTATTCTCATACAATAAATACCACGCACTGCTCCACGTAAGTGGAATAGATAAAATAGAAGAAATATATTTTATTCGACAATATTCATTGCAAGTTGTTGAACTGTAATTATAACTCAACACATTTAAAAAAAATATTATTATCATTTAATTAAAATATCTTTTAAGTTAAATATTAATTTCAACTTTAAAATCTTTTATTATATTATTTCAATGTTATTCGAGTTACGCAAACAAATCAATAATAGATAAAGAGTTTGTTGTACAAAATCCTTGGGATAGCATGAAATAACATTATTGCAATAATAATATGATGCGCAACAGGTCTTTCTCGGTGTTGTTTTTGCTTGGCCCTTTATTGTTGTATTTGGCAAATTGTTTAATTATTTCGCAGTTTAACGTGACGTAAACTTTCGAAAGGTGCCTCTGGTCTTAAGAAATGTTATTCCGTAGCCAATCGTAAAAGTTTTATTTTACCTGGCGTTAGGTTTGTGAAGCCATAAATATGTTCTTATTATAATTTTCAACAAAGCAGAAGGCAATTATGATTACGTTCGTATTTACAGCATGTTGAGTTGACCTCAAAGACATTTTTACATTTGAATGTTCTAAAAATATCTTTACATTTTAATAAGTTTTCAGAGTTAAAAATACTTGCATATTAGAAAAGATTCATCTTTTCAAACATAGCTCCAAAAATATGGTAAAGCTTTTCTTCCATAGAATCGTTGTCACGCAATGTGATTTATCTTTATATGAAATGTTGAAGAATAATATTTTCTATCCATGTTGCATAAATATGTTTACTTCATGCTTTTTCATTCAGAGTTGCTTATTTTTATTTACACTTTTTGCTACATATCCTTACAGTAGGTGTACGACGACATCCGTGGTCGAGTGGTCTGTATGCCGGTCTCAAGGCGTAGCCACCTCGAGAGGTCCTGAGATGTTTGGGTGATGAATTTTTAGGCAGTATTGAATGTTTAAATATATTTATATATATATTCAGGATATTTATATGTATTTATCTATTAAATATATTTATTCGTCATCTAGTGTCCGTAACACAAGCAGCATTAGTTGCTTAAAATGGGGCTAGCTGATATGTGTGAATGTTTGAAGGTATATTACTGATGAAACTAAAAAAAAAGTATGATTTAAACTTCACAAACATTTGAAATTAGAAGGCAAGATAGATGGATAGATGACCAAAGACTTGTGATTTCGAGTTCTTCCGTCCGTGCTCCGGGAAGTACGTAAAGCTGTTGGTACTGCTCGCTTTTGCAACATTTTATATCCATCAATCTGCATTCGGCAATAGAGCTTGGTGGTTATTCGAGTAAACTCGAAAAAGAGTCACACCTACAATTTTCTCCAAAACGAGAACTCTAGTTTTCACATACACCAATACAATCTTGGAAGACCAGAAACAAGCCAATCAAGCCAGTAAATGTGTAGGAAGATCGCTATATGGTATCAACAGTTGTGAAAAATCGCTTTCTTGCGGTTGTTGAAGTAAAAAATCGTCATTTACTAACTAAAGAAAACAATCCGATACGGATACCGTAAGTGGTGTCTAGCTAAAGAAAATTTTACATCAGGACATTCAAATGATCCAAAAGTAGAAATACATCACAGAAACTCAAGGTTGTGTTGTAGTAGAGAATAGAGCCTACGCTGTATATTAGTTTTCGTACTTTATAGGCAGAGTTATAGATCTCTTTTATTAGATTTAATAGATTAATGGAATTAAGAAAAAATATATCTATTTTAATGACTGGAGCCCCCAAAAAAGCGGGACTGGACCTGTCCCGCGCGGGACATTTATTTTTCAGTTAAAAATCGGGACATCCCGCCAAAATCGGGACGTCTGGCAACGCTGATGTACACATAACTTATAAGAGAGTGAATTATGAATATCGCCCGGTTCATGCTAACAGGTACTAGCCTGTTGCATATGGACTTTAATATATCAAGTGAAATAGTAGCTGTAAACACTTATCATTCCTTCAGGCGCATAGGCATGATACTTTGTGTTGGGAGATAAACTAATGGGAGCAATTGCTGACCTATATAGAATTTGAAGCCGTGATCGTACTGATTGTTTAATGTGGTGTTTCCAGGAAGCGCTGAAGAAGAAGCAGCAGCCCCCGGCGACGACGCCGTCGCCCGTGTCGGCGCCCTTCGTGCCGGCGGCGCCCACGCCGCTCGCAGCCGCCGCGCCCACAGTGCCCTCCCTGCCCGCACAGCCACAAGTGCACACAGATGTGAGGCCACTCTTCCTCTTGTCTTTTCTTTTATATTGAATGATACATGGAACGCCCGCGTTAATGTATTAAAAGTATGGTTGAGCACCTCAATTTTGGAGCGCCCGAGAGGTGGAGGTCAAGACCGCAGTCAAATATCACTATGTTTTGTGGTGCTGTGTTCCTGTTGGCCACAGAGAGCAAGAGCTCCGCGAAATAGAGAAACGGGTCTAGGGTTTGCTAGAGCGGGACGTTCACGGCAGTTTAAGAAGTGTCTTTAAAGGCTACGGTGACTGCTTAACACTAGTCAGACCGTGTTCTTGGCTGCCATCCAAATAACATATACGTTTACTAGTTTTTATGAGCTAGGTTAGGTCTCGGTGGCTTAGTCGTTCTTACGATTTTGCCTTCAATATTGAAAACAAATCTATTTTCTTTATGGTCCTTGGATAGGTGACCGAAACTTTGTGATCTTGAGTCCTCTGTGCTTCTTTAATAGGCTGTAGACGACGACGTAGTGGTTTCAACGGATTCTATTGCATTTATAATGTGTAACTAGTATTACAATTTAGAATGTTTTGTGGAAAAACATGGTAGTGCTTAGTTTTGGTAATCAGTGTTTTATTTAACACCAATTAATAGCCATCATTAACAAAACATAACATATCATACAACTAAACTGTAGAATGAATTGTCGACCGCGGTATTTCCGGACCAGTATGACATGAACACCTTCAAGAAAAGAGCGTATTCCCACTTAACAGGCCGGCAACGCACTTGTGACCCCAGTGGTGTTACGAGTGTCAATGGGCGGCGGTAGTTGCTAAGCATGACCCGTCTGCTCGCTTGCTTTTTTCTCATAAAAATAAATAAATCATCATGCCTGTTTCCCCGAAGGGGTCGGCAGAGGTGTTAAAGACTCACATTTCGCCATATGTGTTAGGTACCCATGTAACAGGTGGCGAGTCTGTTTCCATGCTCGGGGCACAATGTCAGGCAAGCGATATTTACAATGAACTGGTGCATAACTTTTATTCAAACTCAGTGGTACAGGGCGGTGAGATCGAACCCGCGTTTTTCGCGGCCTCTCGGATTTGCCCTGTCCGTCCCATCTAGGCTACCGCTACCTAATAATATCATTATCATAAAACATATGTAAGATCTATTATTTGTGTTTAGTCTGGTCAAAGTAGTGGATGAGCACAAAAGATGTAATTATGTGTCAGATATAATACTCTACTTAAATATTAACAATATGTGCTTCCTCGTTAGTCGCGCTGTCAGCACTTGTGCAACCCAAGACGCATGCAACTCTGTTTCCTTCAGTAATTTTCCAGTTACGTGGTTGAAAGTTATATTAAAACCGAAGGCAATAATGAGAGAACTCGTCAAGTTCGGATAGTGTAATGTATATTGCGGTATATATAATGGCTTCGCCTTCTGCGGTTACAGTATCATAGTCGTTTGATGATTCATCAGGAAACTTACAAAATGTGTGTAGAAAATGATACTGTGTTAGTCGAAATTATGCTGACATGGCACTTACTCGTCTCTTAGAATTTTTTCATATTAATAGAAATATGAAATGTAATGTTAATTGAGCGAGCAAACTTGATTGCTGTACTGTATTGCTAAGCCGCGCTGCTAAGGTTATTTCCGACGAACCGATTGTGACATGCGTCGGTTTCACTGCCGCGTCGGCTATGGGCAACGGAAGGTCGATTTGGAAAACCACGCATTATCTTGTACAAGGTTTTTATTATACATTTGTTTGAACTTAGTAAGCGCACAATAATTTGCTTCCGTTGCGTATTCAGTATGATAGGTACGTGTCTTTCGTGATTGTGAAAAGGAAAAGAAATACTAAGACAAACATGACATGAAAAGTTGCCAAATTGAATGTATAGGTATACGTTTGTATGGGTTAGATTTTTGGCGACATTACAACTGTAAAATTAATATAAATTTATAAATTTTCGTACATGTATAAAAATGTAAGAGACGTTAAATGTAGCGATAGTTCTAAATAGCAGCGCTGCGCCTCGCGCAGTACACGTGGTCCACGTGAATCCTACGTGCAAAAAGGTTATTCCGCATATCTTTCGCACAGGCGCGAGCCGGTTACATTGGCGTTGCCTTTCGGAGCTGACGTTTTTGCTGTGCCTCGTCGTGCGCTGGCGTACAGCAAATACAGATTATTAATGTTCTGATCTCAACTCGAGATTCTATAACCAAATAAAATGAAACCAGAAATTCATATAAATAGATAAGCATTAAGACTATAGAAACAATTGATGTTGTGTGTTATGTCCGTTATTTGTCGTTATCGAATATTGGATTCGCCTGTACCACTGAGTTTGAATAAAACTTAAAATGTCAATATCGCTTGCCTCACATTGTGCCCGGTGCATGGCAACAGACTCGCCAGCTGTTACATGAGGACTTGGGCATTATCAAGCGAAATGTGGGTGTTTAACAACAATGTCTACCAATCTGTAGTTAGAGGCGTGATGATTTAATTATGATATTTTTTTCAAATTAGTTGTTTTGTAAACAGTTATTATAGTATGTGTAGCAAGATTCTCTACAATCTCATTCTAACGTGTTATAGTCGTTTGCCGTCGTTGGCTGTGATGTGATGCGATATATTTAGAATGATGCAAAGATAAAATTTTAGATAAATGTGATAAGGCAGCAAACTGACGAAACAAATTACTTGATAAAATGAGTACGTAGTTTTATACAGTCATGCTTTTAGTATTCAATGAAACCTATTAAAATAAGTTAGTATGTTTTTGTACTAATTTGTGTGGGTAAATTTTTTTATGTTTTCCCTTATTTTTTATTTACAATATAATAAATATTTAGGTGTTGAATTTCCGAAGTAGTAGGTCATCATGCTCATGTCAGCTTGATATCGCCCACTGCAGGGCATAGGTCTCCTCCCAGTAAAGCTAGGTAGGTAAGTACATCACAAAAATTTTCAAAAGCCTCATAATTTTACGTGAGCACTGTTTATTTTGTATAGTAGTCATAAAACTAGTTTTGCTGGACTAAACAGGCGTTTACTTTTACAACGTGAGACAAATATGGTAATAGTAATTTTATACCTATTTTATTTTTATTATTATATCAAAACCATTAAGAGGGTTTCTCAATCCTCAGTTGGGTGGTTGTTCTCTCATCTAAAGGTCATTATAGCCACTAGGCTCCCGACCTGCACCTCCTAGCCTCGAGCGTTTGGTATTCGAGCTATATATGAACTTCTATGGATATACACTCTTTAATTACATCAACTCCGTATTGCCTCCGGAGGAACTCGCCCCGCGGGCTGACACCGGAGAGAACTGGACCACTCGGAGACCACCCGTTGCTCGCCCGCTTACCTTGCGTTTACTACGTGCTAGTTCCGAGTAGACCGTTCGTTGTTTTTACTCATTTACGGTTACATTTACGGACAACGCGTTATTTATCCACTCGTTGATCATGTGACGCTTACTTGTTGATACCAGTGGACAAGTCAAGGCGGTGCAGGTCGGGTGCTTAGTGGGTTACCTTTATTGATTCAGTGTCTAAATAACACAGTGGCTTCAATAGGAATTGTTGAATAATTTTCATTTTATGTTTCACTTCACGAAATTGCTGCAAAAAATAATTTAAAGCTTACTTCGTTTGTAGTGTCTGCTTCAGAAATTATGAAAAATTATTTAAATATTTTTCTTTTCTTGAATCTACATTTCTCTATTTACTACTATGATTAAAATGCCTGAGTTGCGAAATTAGAAACAAGTGAAATAATGAAACTGGCGCATTACCAGTTTGGATTATAAATCTATTTTGAACCCAATAAAGCTAATTACCTATAGCTTTCATTTGAAATTAATCACATCGTTATTCCAGTCCAATAATTTTTTTTTGTATATGAAAATGAGACGCTTATAAAGTTAATGCTCCCTTAAAAAGTCCCCAAGAGGTTTAAAGTAAGGCAGAACAATATCAACTATGAGTGTTATATACGACATATTCAATGATGAAGATAAGGTTTATGCGCCAATTCGCTATTATCATTATTTTGGGATTTTAGGCATTAGTCGTCATAATATAATGAAGAAAATAGTATTTATTCACCTGGAAAACAAACTTCATTGTCAAGAGATATACTGGCCAAAAAACAACTAATGCACGTTTCCAAATGCCACCTTGACATTTTGTATACAACAGTCAAAATACAAAAAAGATTTCTGAATTATTTATTTGCCATTCTTTAATAAAAACAATAGTTGTTATAATAAATTTCTATCATGTTGTCTTTTAAAATGTAACGTTTTTATTCCCTTTTGTCTCCAAGTCAGTGCTTCGAGATGAGGGGCTAATTTACATCGGTAACACGTGAAGAGGTTCGGCTAGCGTTACACTGTGACCGTAATCCAGTGAGCAGACATTTTACTCGGAACAAACATCCGAACAACTCGAATTACAGTCAAAATGTTCAACCCCAAGAAATTAAAATCTCAATAATGGAAAATGACCCAAGCAAAAAAGAGTCAAAAGGGAAACGGATACTGAAAAAAGCAATACGGCGTAACAGCAAGTCATCAAACAACAACAGCCAAAGCTCTGCCATGGACCAACCAGTGGGTGTGTCACGCTCGAAGAGCTTTGAGAACAAGCACTTGTCCGTCGACATCAATGACAGCGCGCCGCTGCCGAAGCCTGATGGAGCAAAAGAAAAAGTCGAGCACGACCCCCGGCAAAAACCCGCACCAAACGATAAACTATTTCCAAACCAGCGACGGTCAACCGATGAGGTTAAATCTAGAAAGGTAGTGGAAATACATGAAAACAAAAACGAAGTTTTCGGAGAAACAGCTAACGTGTCCAAAGGCAGCACCAAGTCCAAGAACTCCCCGAGACTTGAAAAAAATGAGCGCTTGTCCGAACCTGACGCTAGCAAAAAGAGTTTAAAAAGGGTTGGTCTTTGTATTATACGACCATGGTAAATTAGATGATTATATTAGAATGGTTTTACATAAAAGTAGCTTAATAACACCTGTTGTAAAGATTGGTTTATAGGTTAGTTCCTTATTATTAGTTAACCATTTAAGGTTTGATAACTATCGTGAGCATGGTAATTATTAAATCCCAAATTAACTAACTAGAAATCGAACGGATGTTAATGATTCCAATCCAACTATTATTCGCAACATTTAATAAATGAAGAGTAATGTAACGTGTTTGTGTGCTACTTTATCCGATATTATTTTGCGTTTTTGTGTATCATTGTATAGACAGTAGATTGTACGAGTTTATGTATTTTTTTCAGAAATTGGAAGAGGAAAGCGGAGCAGGCACGAGCGGCACGAGCACCGGCACCTCCGACACAGACGCCGACGACAAGGATCCCAGCAAGGACAAAAAGAAAAAGAATAGATGTGCCGTATGCCGCAAGAAGGTTGGACTCACAGGTGAGTCTAGCCATTGTTTAATGTTTTCTATATACGCTTATTTATTATTTTACCAATTTAGTTAAAAATAAAACCGCCGTACAAAGATAGAAAAAGGGTTGCTGTTCATTGTTGCGTTAGTAGTAATATTTTTTCTGAATTAAGTTAAATTCTGATTTCCTATTTCAATTTAAACTTTGATTGTCTAAATGAAAGGAAAATTGTCAGTAACTATGTGGTTTTGGAGGTTCTACCATTTTTCTAATTGAACATACAAATAATTATGTTTAAAAAATAACCACATTCATATTGCGTAAAAGTTAAACAACGCTAAGGTTTCGCTACGATACCGTAATCAGTGGTTTTGCCAGTATTCACACTATCGCTAGTTAAGTCAATATCGCGTGCTCATGATAATGTCGCGGCTTGCAAAATATGTCCTTAAATAAAATGTTTAAGATATCTATTAATATGAGGTTATTAAATTAAGTTGGTTTTTGGATATCTAGCAAAGTTAGCACAACCGATATAACTTCTGTTTAAGTAGCCTACATACACAAAATAGGAGTACAATTAAAATATGACTTATTTTTTGTACATTTTCTATATTGCGTCTTCAAAGTAGAAGCTTATAGTCTGAAATGTCATTGTCATAGAAATGTAATTTTTTGAAATATATTTTTTGCTATTAGATATTATATTGAGGTTAATGTAGATCATTAGTATATTATTAAGTCAAAAGATGATTTCGACCTTGGCATGTTAATGTTGAAATAAATTTAAACAGCTTGTTTATGACGCGTTTGTACATTGATAACGTTAATTTCTTGTTGTTAAGGATGCTATGCATGTAGACCCGGTTTTATTAATGCACATTTAAGACAGTGAAATCCCTTTAATATTGTTTCTTGTTAATGTTACTCAATCGCAACCTTGTATTGTTTACGATTTTTTATTTCCCAAATAATAGTTTCTATCAATGTATTTATGTCAGTATATTTTTATAGTATGTACTCAATGATTACTTAAACCTAAAAGATTTTAATATTCAGTAGAAGATTAGTCTTATTCAAATATAGAACAAAAATACATACCAAAAATATGATCACAACTTTATTCTCTAAAGGCGTTCAGATTTACTCACATACAATACGTATATATTTAAAATAAAATAAATAAATAATGATATATTTATTTGTATCTTTTTATTATAAATTTTATTTTTTTCTTTATTTCACTTTCAAGACATTTCTTTTAGAAATAAGTTCACTCTTCAAGCAATGTTATTAAATTCATTTTTGTACAATTTTTGAATTGCAACAAAGAGTATTTTTATTATTTTGTGTTCTAAGTATATGTAATGACCAATTATAATTATGTTTGCCGTGCCCAGTAATGTGAATTAGATCAAACATAGTCTTTTGTGTTTTCGCAAAGTTCGCAAATACCTATGCCTATTTTTTTTTAAATTATGAGTTAATAGAAAGGTCGCTGTAAAATATTCTGTGACTGCATAAACTAATACTGTCTGTGATGATGGGTACATCAGTGAGTCAATCAGCCTGACGGGGCAGAGTTATAAAAATTGTTTTAGAATACGAATAATTTTTTTTCTATGATATGACAATGGGAAATACGATAGATTTACTATTATTTTTGATTAAAATATCTTGGTTCGGTTACTATAAAAATCAATTATTTACTACTATATTATTTTTTTTACGATCATAATATTCAACACAAGCAAGCGATAAAATTATGTAATTTAATGTCTTAGGCTGGGTTATCCGTGGATTAAACTACGCCTTTTCACGTCTAGAAACATTTTACAGCGCCGAAAACTTCATAAGAACTCCAAAATATCTTGTTGTGTTGTCAATTGTTTGAGTAACTAATGGTGTAATATCTTATGGCCACTTGCTACGGGCGGATATTGTTGACAAATGTCTTTTGAGCAAGCAATGAAATGCGAATTCGCCTGCCGCTCCGCCCGCCACTCGTTGGTGGCTGAGCCGTTAGTTGGTGTCTGAGCGTAGTGGGTATGAGCTAAGTATTGTGTGTGGTGTGCGCAGGGTTCGAGTGCCGCTGCGGGGGCCTGTTCTGCGCGGTGCACCGGTACAGCGACAAGCACGAGTGCTCGTTCGACTACCGGGAGCTCGGCGCGCAGGAAATCCGCCGCAACAACCCCGTCGTCGTCTCGCAGAAGATACACAAGATATGAGCCCGCCTCACGCCATCTCACGCACGCATACACTATAAATACATATTATTTTCTCTAAATAAATATTGGATCGAGTTTGTGTCTCTCATTTACGTTTAGCTGTTGACCGATGGCGCGCTAGAGCGCCATCTCGAGTCGCGATCCTCACCCGCGCCACTGTTATTCCGAGAGACTCGTTCGTTTGCTGCGAATGTTAAAACAGAAATCCGACACGCAAACTCGATCTGTACCGTATTTAGATTTATTTGTGGCGAGAGTTTACTTTTAAATTTTTATTAAAAGTTGTAGATAATGTTCGTTTCGGGTAGGAATTTCAGGATTAATTTTCGAGGTTATAAGTAGAGTTTGAATATTGTCCATTCACCTCCATTGTAAATATTAGATATAATTAATTATAGAAACAAATCCAATATATTGTAAAAATTTTAACTACGAAAAGCTACATTGTTATGATTCCAAGAGAGAGCACAGCGTGCTGAACATAATCGAGATAACAATTGTAAGCTGAGCTCAAGACCGCGTCTCGTGTCGTCGTCTAGTTGTAAATTGTACACAGGTTTCGCCGCCCACTTGACTCGTGTTTCTGAGAACATTTGTGATACGCAGTGGAACTAGTGAAGCCGCGAGTGCTGGACAACGAGCAGTGCCGGCGCGCCCGGAACTTAATTAACATCATCTGCAAATTGTTAGTACTGTCATTTTGGTTTGGGAAGTCGTCGCTTTCTTATTTGTCTAACATTCGGCATAAGTGACCTAGTGTTTAGCGAGATTGTGGTGTGTATCGGCATAAGGCGAGCGTGCGCACACGCGCGCACTGCTCTTTGTGTGAAAATTTAAAGATAGATATACATATTATAAGTAGTCGACACTTTATATTATTACACATTATATAAGTAGGAAAGAATTATTTAGCTTTTTTCTTTTAATCACAATATTATTCAAAATTGTAAGTTGTATTATGTAACTGATTCATTTAAACGGTCGAGTTCAATCAATAATACTATGTATTGGTTCGGCCGTTGTCGCAGTTAACAGATTGGTTGGACTTAATTATTTAATGACTTTTGTTGTATATTTTGTTAGGTCATTGATTAATTTTGGTCTTTTGCTTGAACATAAATAATCAGATAAAAGATGATGTTAATAATGAATGATTTTTCTTCTATCTTGCTGTTTTAATTTAGTTATTCTTCTATTAAAGTCATTAAATTTTCAGGAACATAAAAGTAGTTTTTGTTTTACTAACTTCTTAATTTTTACTGTCCTCATAAATACCCCAGACACCTACGCAAGCATTTTAAGCTAGCTTACACATTGAACACCAGTGTTCTATAACGATTTTCAAAATAATAGTTGAGGCATACTTATAAAATAAAAAAAGGAAATATTTGAATTTTTTTTTATTGTACATGAATATCAAATTATTGAATTCTCGTTTTGATCAGCATTCTTACAATTTGTCTTGTTTTATCTAGTGTTACATAAAATCACATTTTCCTGATAATACAGGTTTTTTACAAGCTAAGATGCTAAAAAAATATTATGTATACATCATGAATAATAAGTTACGTAGACTTTACATTCAACAAGAATGAAAAGTTACCAATGGAAACACTTATTACAAAAGTTTACGTAGATATATTATAAGAGTAAGGGAATTCAGTTGTTCTAAGGTATATAAAAATTAAGTTTAATAATTGGATATTATTATTACACATACAACCTAAGTCTTAATTCTAATGACAACATTTGTTGGTTATTATTAATTAATACCAATAACAAATGTTCAGCTTTGGCATGCGTGTGACACGTGTGGTTATTGAACAAATAGCAAGTAAAGACAATAGTATATTCAACATATTTTACTGAGTATCTCCGTTTTGTACGTAGTTTATCGTGTGAAAAAGGCTGGAAAATTTGAAAGATGTGGATTACAGGCTGAACATAAATGTGTAAGTACATACTTAGTATCTCAGTGTAAGACTAGATTTCAAACCAAAATCTAATAATTAGTAGTTATTTGTACTATTGATATAGGTGTGCCAGTTATTTACAAAAGTTTAGTAACAATTTGTTCACACATAAGTACAGTAACAACTGACCATCTGTCTTTTATTTTAATAATCTCTAACTTATTATGTTACAGTTTATGAAATTAACGTTCATAAAATAGACTTCTCATTAGGTGTGGAACTAAAACTTTCAGTTCATAAACTTCTTTTCTCTAAATGTTCTGTGACAGCAGGATGAATATACAATTCACATAATTATGTTAGAAATAGACTTGGTTGGTCGACATTTGTATGAATTTGGCAGCTATCACAAGAATCATCTTAAGCTCGCTTCCCACGGTCGGTGATATTGGCAGACCGACGCAGATTCATGGCGTCTGGCCGACGACTCCAGACAGAGACGGATCGCAGACGAGGCTCTTCCCACGGTCGGCTACACTGCCAGACCGACGCAGATTCGTGGCACGGACATCGCGCCCCGCGCACGAGGCTCTTATCGGTGCTCAACCATCTTGTCATTCCACAATGCAAAGGGACAGAAAACACATCGCCGCAGCTGCGGTCCTAGTAATATTTTTTTAATAATCAGCCCACCACATGACAACACCACCTGATGGTAAGCACTAGATAAGTCCATTTGCGAAGGATGCTAGGGCAGCACCATAGGAAGCAGGCCTAGCGACCTCAACCTTGCTGGCTCACAAGATGCCTTTTCACGCCTTTTTTGAAGGAACCCATGCTGTAGGAAGGAACACGCGCCGGTAGAGAATTCCCCATGCTCTGGATGTACGAGCAAAGTAGGATTCTCTAAACATTTTAGTACGCGTGGGCAAAGAGGTTACCGTATTTTTACAAGTAATAATATTATGCCCAATTGCGCGGTCGAAAGTTAGCCCCTAACCCTGGGGTAAATATATGGGCAAACCCTGGGTTAGGCGCTAACTCTCGATCGCGCAATTGTGTCTTAAGCGCTCAAATAAAAAAAAACAGGTGGAATAGTTCCAAAGATACGTGCATGCACGGCGCTCTCAAAAGTCCAAATTGATTTGATGTGTCTGATTCGGTTTGTACCGCAGATCGGCACACGTCTGTGCGCCTGCATAAGCCACGGACGTTTATCTTCCTACGGTCTGCGGTGCAGATCTGCGTCGGTCTGCCAGTAGCACCGACCGTGGGATACGGGCTTTAGATAGCTAATCTGGAGTGCCTTTTAAAAGTATGTGGTAGGGTTAGACACCGGTGACTTGTCTGATCCAGTCGCGCACTGCCGCCACGCGCGAGAACACCACGATGTTGCCGTTGCGGCACTCGAAGGCGTCGTTCTGCACCCACGACGCGATGCCCATCAGCCGCCCGTTGCCCACCAGCCCACTGCCGCTGTCACCCTGCAAATTAGCATATTATTTCTGTTAGATAAATAAAGTATAAATGTCCATTTTATTTCAATTACCTAATCATCTTAACTTCATTGCACTATCTCAATTTTCACTTAATTTACGAGATTGAATACGAGATGCGCAAATCGCGCGCGTGCAGCGTACTGCTCTCAACTGTTAAGTATTCACAGGTACTCCATGGAAAATGATAATGTTATCAATTTAACGCTAAGGGAATACACAAATAAGGTCGAACGAGGTCGATGCGTGGATTATTCCGAACGGTGTCTCGTTTGTCCGTTATACGTGAACGACTCGAATGAAAGTTAACATAATGCATAGCTGTCATAATAGGCTGGTAGATGCGCCGCTAATGCCCAGGTTTTACGTTGCGGTTACTTACATTGCAAGCGGCGTCGAACTTCGGTGCGTAGCCCCTCGCGCATAACATGTCTTGACTGTTGTATTGTTCTAATGTTTGGCAAACTTCGTTTGTTTGGATCTGAAGGTCCATGCCATGCATTTCAGACCGCATTGTTCCCTGTATAAAAGAAACAGTGTAAATGTTAGTTGGTGCATAGGTAGTCAAGTCAGCTACCAAATAGCTAAAATGAAATGTGCATTGGAAATTTATGGTTTGCAGTGCTCAATTGGTAATTTTGCGTCATCATTCCTTATGTCTGTTTTCCATGGCAATGTTGCCAAGACGATAAGTACTGTGTACCGATGCATTTGTATTCAGAGTGTACCACCACTTGTTTATTCACATGAGTTAGATGGGTAGGATGTGTTTACTGTTTCCTTAATACAATTTGTTAATATTAATCACCCCAGAGTCTCTTTCACCCAGTTGCAGAAACGAACTTTAAAATTTAATGTCGGCATTATCCCTAATGCTCCATTAAATTTATTTATTGAAGTGTCAAAAGAACACCTTAGCGTAGTTTTTACGTTGCACAAAACGACATTAGCACCCTATCAATGCTAAAGAGACATTAGCTAGAACTATTTTGTGTTCCAATTTTAAATTTAATGAACTTTAAAGTTTTAATGTCTCATTACTAAATGTCGTCTTTAAAAAATCTTTGTGCAACTGAGCGTTTGTCTCTTAACGGATTTGTGGCTTAAACAATCGCCGAGGTTTTATTCATTGTTATTGTTATAAAATGAACAATAAAAAAGCAAACTATATTTAAATAGGTACTAATAATAATTAGTTATTAAGGTAATTTATGACGAGTTGGGAAACTTTCATAGTGTTTTATGAGCGTAAATGACGTGTGGGTTTGACATTGAATACGAAAAGGACATTGAATACAAATTGTTATTATGTGTGATAGATAAAGCAAGTTTATAAAGCCTCTATAACTTTTTATAAATACGGCTCATAGAATTGTACTTAGCTGCAATGTCAGATTACTCACAAACTTTAAAAATGTCTCAATAATGCGTTTTGTTGAAAATGTATTGAATAGGGAAGATATTTAATAAACAGCAACATACCCCGTGGTGATCAGTTCCGTAGCCGGCGTAGCCCACCATGGTGGACGGCGTAGCCGCCTCCGGTTGGTCGTCCAGGAGCACCTTGGCGATGTTCACGCCGTCCAGCTCGAGCGGCTCCGACAGCTCAGCCAGCAGGAAGTCCCAGCGGGCGGCCACCTGCAAACACACACAGCTCACTTGAGAGTCGGTTTTTTGATCCGTGGTCAGGTTGTAAAGTAGGTTAAAATATGGACCAATGGCGAAAGCGTATGATGTGATAATGACTGCTTGTCCAATAGTTAAATTTTCAATTATTACTATAGTTAAATTATTATAGACAATTTAACCACAACAAGAAAGATGTATGATAGAGCGAGCACGCAAGTTAGGTCCGAAGCCGGAGTAACCGACAAGTTCAATGTGGCTGTAGGTTTGCACCAGGGGTCGGCTTTAAGCCCTTACCTGTTTCTTCTTGTTATGGATGCCCTTACAGCAGACATACAAGAGGGGGCACCTTGGTGTATGCTGTTCTCCGACGACATTGTTCTTGTTGGAGAAAATGTATCCGAGGTTCAAAGCAGGCTGGGAAAATGGCAGAGTAGGCTGGAGAGTGTCGGTTTAAGGATTATTAGGACGAAAACCGAGCACTTGTTCTGCCCTTTTGGGGAGGAATCCAGTTTTTCGGACATGACCTTAGGTGGTGTATCCCTACCTGTTTGCTCCGAATTCCGGTACCTCGGATCATTAATTCAAAACGATGGCGATATTGACAAGGATGTAAGAAATAGAATAAATGTGGGATGGATGAAATGGCGACAGGTCTCAGGAGCAACGTGTGATCCTAGATTACCCCTTAAGCTTAAGGGGAAGATCTATAAATCCGTCGTTAGACCAGTTGTAATGTATGGATCTGAATGTTGGGCAACGAAAGCGATGGATGAAAGAAAGCTGCACTCAGCAGAGATGCGAATGTTGCGATGGATGTGTGGAGTTACAAGAATGGACAAGATCAGGAATGAATATATTAGAGGAAGTTTGAAAGTAGCGCCAGGGACAGAAAAGATTAGGAGCAATAGGTTAGCGTGGTAAGGACATGTGATGAGGAGGGATGAATGTCACATTACAAGAAGGATGCTGAGCATGGATGTGGACGGACCTAGAGTTAGAGGAAGACCAAAGAAGCGATGGATTGAATGCGTGAAGAATGATATGAGGATAAAAGTAGTGGATGCTGAGCTGACGAGTCACAGAGGAGAATGGAAGAAGAAGACATGTTGTGCCGACCCCACCTAGAGTGGGAAAAGGGCAAGAAGAAGAAGAGACGGAGCAGTGATTAGTAACATGGCAGCAGATGTAAGTAGGTACCTATATTGCTTTGAATTTTCATCGCAAATTTATCAATTTGTCAAGCTGACCACGCATTTTGGCGTTTACATTGGCGCTATTGGTCTACTTAGAATTTAACTATTGTGGTAACTATGACTACGGATCAAAAAAGCCACCCTTAGGCCCTTACTTGCAGGAAATTTTATACCTTGTTTAAATCTTGATTCTGTAAATTTTTGACATAAGAGCCATAGTAAAATTGTCAAAAATTGAAAAAATCAAGTTCGATCAATTTAAATTTCCTGGCTCTTAGACACTCCTCACTAAGTGTATCAGTGTTGGTGATAACGGGAATGGATTACTATAACCTAAGTTGGTATCAGCAATCAAGGTAGGTTTAGGCACGGCAATGAAATCTAGACTAAAACACATTTTAAAGTGCTATTCAAATGAATCTCCGTGGCTGAAGGTTTGTACAGTCGCCATCGGATAGGTCTATCGTAGCAGAGTTTGGACGCAAAGCGGAATACAGTTTGCGTTTACCCACCAAAATGCCACAATTTTTGAGTCGTTCGTCGTTGAGCGATGATCATCATTGCGTTTGAATCAAGTTTAGAAAAATACTACAAATAATAATAATCATAGAACATTATGAAGCTCATAAAAATTCGTATTAGGAACTAAGTGTTTGTGCATGAATCGTCGCGCAGTGACCTAGTAAGTTAATCTTCATAGCTATAAAAAAATAGTTAAAGTAAGTAAGTAGTATTAAATATTTAAATTCGTTTTTCTATAAGTATTTCCCACAATATAAATAAATGATCGAGGGAATCACTTAAGATACCTATACAACTATGGTGTCATGTTATGTATGTTGTAGTTAATGATGGTCCAAATAAATCTGAAAACGCAAGCACAGCTCAAAACATACATCAACCTACATCTTGGAGGCGCTAAAATCTGCGACGCAGTTTCAAGCGGGCATAAACCGAAATTACGTATTATGACTCTGTCAACAAAATGTATTTTATTTCTGATTCGTGTTACCTGTTGGATGTTATATCTTTCGGCGTCGAGCCAGTAGGGCCCGACGGTAAAGAGTGGGTGGATGTGCAGCTTCTTGACGCGGCGCGAGACGCCCGACCCGTCGTCCGAGTTGTTCGTGCCCGCCAGCACGTAGCGCCCGCCCGTGAACAGCGTGCTGGAACATACCATTGGCAAATTATACAGGGCCAGATAGCGCTGTGGCGTTTCGATATTGAAAGCTAGTTAGTTTCGCCATTATCAGTATTTGGATGGGTGATCAATTGTTATGATTGGAACCGTTTCTACGCCGCACCCATCCACGGTTGTTTTACGTCTCATACTCGTGTTTCTCCATGAAGGACGAAGACCAGTGCCCAGCATAATATCGGCAGGGGACAGGGGACACAATAACGTTGCCACGACCCTCTGTCTGCACTGTTTCATGGCTTCGCTATCTCTATGGGTTTCAGATTCAAATCCCTGATTCGATATCCACTTTCGATATCAGTTTGAAACCACCACGAAAAGTAGTGCCCCGTCTGTCCCAACTCGACTACCGCTGCAAGCTGCCGCTGCAGCAATCAAGCAGTTTTTGTTATAATAAGAATAATCATTTCATTTGATTTTTGTCTTTGATTCAGAACGTTGGAGTATTTAAAAAAATATTTTTTTTTTATTGCGTAACTGAAATATCCTATCCCGTATTTACTCACAGAGCAAACACACTAACATCTCACACACAAACTCTCACTTTAAAATTAATAAAGGACTATTTGGTGCAGTGGTCATCTAAAGGTTATGGTGGATGCTTAACAATTTTGTCTCTGGTAGAAAAGCAATAACACTAACGAATTTCTACGTTTTATGAGATTAAACTATAATAGGTACTAATGACATTTTTTTAACAATTACAGACATTAACACAGGATATGTGGTCGCTGCATTAACATTACAGCTTTCAAAAAATATTCAACGATAATTTATTGTCAAATAAAACTCATAATTGGAAAACATTACAAGGAAACGCATCATATAGGTATAATAAACTCGTTTAAAAAAGAATTGTGCACGCACATCACACAAAAATATCAAATTTTTGATGTCGTCGTTCGTTGATGTCTTATGATCGTCGGCGTTTATATAGATTAAACATCGCATCAAATGAGCATAAAATAGATGGTATTCGTACTATTGTTATAATATCTATCATCTTTATAATATAAACTATATAGGTAAACTTTTAATTTCAAATACAAAGCATCGTCACGGATTTTTGTTCTTGTTGCTCAAAGTATTTAAATTATACCTAAATGTAATATTGTAATAAATTTAGCAGCACGATAACCCTCGGAGATAACCCCAGTCTGATTGGGTAATAAGAACTGTTATGATGGTCAAGGAATATCAATCAAATAGACATTTTGTAATGGAGATGTAATTATGTTTGTGAAAAATTCCGTCCGCGGGCGCAGCGAGATAAAATGTTAATTAAAACTGATAACGAGGTCTCAATCAAAAAGTTTGGAGTTTTGATTTTAGTATACATATATAAGTGACTTTTGCAAGTAGAATTGATTTCTATTTGGGACATCCATGCATTACATTTTTATTGTGCTTTCTCTATGTTATGAGCACATTGGCCTCAAAGATTCAAATGGTGCCTAGAATATATGCCTTTAATAGAGCCTCTATATATTATTTGAATGGGTCGTCTGGCTTCATTAATGTTGTTCCCATTGACAAACGACAATGCCGCCCACGAACGGCTCGCGATTGTTGCCATTGCGATTCGGTGAATTTCCAATTTGTTACTGTAAAGTAGGTTGGCTGGTTATTTCGTGATCGCAATAATTGACCCAGATACAAATTAGTTTTAATTTAGGCTTGTTACAAAAATTAAGAATCGATCAGTTTTTTTTGTTTTATACTATTATGGCGATTGGTATAGTTTTCTTAGGAAATGCTAATCAAAAATTGTTAAGGTTTTCCCCCAAGATTTGCTTGTCTTACCTTCTTGCTTTTTAATAAACTAATTCGACTGTACATACATACGTACGTCACGAATATTTTGAATTGTTTCATTGTACAAAACAACACTTCTCAGAAAATAATATAGGTAAATTGTAATAGGGTCATAATAAAATAATGTTACCATTGGTCAAAGCCATTACATGTCATGTTGTATCTATACATGTCATGTCTAGCTTAATACGCTCAATAGTATACCTCAAAGCTTCGCTACAAAGCTTTTTTTTCCAAAAATAGAGTATTGTACAAAATAAGAAAAAGATTGCTTTAAACGTTAGTCTTTTGAAAAATTTACAAAATAAATGCATGTTTTAAGCCTTGCCAAACACCAATATCTCTCAAGCCGGGATCCTTTTGTTAGTCGGGTCACCGACCACTACATCAAGCCAGTATTTTTTCCATTTGTTTTTTAAATAAGTTTAAGAGTAGTAAATAATATTATACAAACAAGAAAAGACAATATACAAAGTAGGTAATCACGTACCTACTATGATACCAGTACCTAATATGACATAAACATAAAATAATATGTCCTCATCTCTAATTTGTCTGTGTGCAACATTTTTTGCAACTAAGTTATTTTATGGTTATTGTTAGAATAATGCGAGTTGTTTACGTGCTCATAAATATACAAAGTGTTCGTGTTGTGCAATGTGTTGTGTGTGTGTGTGAAGAGCTGTACCGGTCTGATTATTAAGCTGCTATGAATAGTCATCTTTATTAGAGGTTATCGCCATGAGAGTGTCACGGCAATATCGATTAAAATTTACTTTTTAAATAATTTGAGCTCTACACTTATCAAAAGATACAGCCAGTAACAATTATACTTTTGTGTAATGGGTATATATTACATAATCATTTGCTATTTCATTTGTCCAGAGGAAGCGATTCATTTTCTATTGATTCTTTGTTCTACATATAGCAATTATGTTACATTTAAGAAAGTTTAAAGCCGTCTAGTAGAGTTATTTTAGGAAGCGTTATTTAAATATGATAAAAGCCGATTTATAAAGTTTTGAATAAGATATCACTAGAACTATAATAATAATAATATTAGTGTAGTTGAAACCAGCATTTTAGCTGAAAAATCACCCCGAAACAATAATAATAATGCTTTATTTATAAACATCTCTTGACCCTTTTACACATTGTGTCACAGAAGCCTGTGGTCGTCTAGACTACCACAGGCTTCAGTAATAACAAACATATTCACGAGAGCAATAGGTACAACAGGTTTTGTGTGTGTATTAAATTTGTTACAAAATTTTAGGATTCTCTTAAGAACAAGTTTTCTGTGTCAATATAATCCAATATTGCAAGTTTTTCTAGAAGCATGTTCTTAAAAACATTGTGTATATACATTCCTTTTTCATTTTCTTTTTTTTAACAAATAATTTCACTTTTTACTTTGTTTATGTTTTATCTAATGAGAATTAGAGGTAGGGACTATGAAGCAGTTAATTTAGAGACATGTACGACAATGTACGTATTATGTCTGTCGGGGACGTAGAAACTGCGTACCTTCCCTCTCGGTATACAAACGTGACGTGATATGTTTTAAATTATACGTGGCGCATAGCAAAATAGCAAAAGACCTATATTTACAAAAATAAAAGAAAATATCACGATTTTTTTATTTTATTACATAAAACCTGTGGACGTGAGACATTATCAAGTTGTAATAATGCAAAGGTAAATAAAAATGTGTCGCTAAACCAGTTTAGCAGTGTGGAACAAGGAAAAGCCAGAACGAATCACGTTCCTTATATTAATAATAAAATTATGTCTGACGCATCTTGCACATACATTATTAATTTTATTTTATTACTCTTGGCGAACAGAGAAAATTTTCCATTATGTACGAGTTTTTAGTAAGATTTGCACCGAAATTTGCTAAATAAAAACACTTTTTTCCTAACGATGTAATTGTTTTGGTAAGTAATTCTATTTGTTTTTGAATTTTCACAGTAACTTTTGTGATTGCGGCAGAAAGTACATAAACACAGCTCATTAGCACATCGACAAAGGTACCTTTGTCGATGCAAAGCGGAGCATTCATTTACATCAGCGAGAGTGAGCAGCGACGTGGCCAGCCACTTACTACTTGTATTTCTTACGTGACACTTTTCCTAGCCTTTGTTTTCCATTGATTTTTATTCATATGATAGGACCTCTATTACAGGCGCAAAGGTATAATATGATGGTGTGTCTTCGACTTCTTCGAATGGCTTCACTATACACTGGTGGGGAAAAAATTTGGGCCATTTAAAAAACTTGGATTATTTCTAAAATGTGCTATGTAAAGATATGAAATTTATAAAAAATATACCAATCTGTAAATCCACTTTCAGACACAAATTATTGGGATATTTTGGAAGATAACAAGGTCTTTGTCTTCTTCTGTTTATTTTTTACTGCAGAAAACAAACACCATGCTATCCGTAAAATTATTTAAACTGTTGAAAGTCCATCTAATAAGACGAATCATAAGACATACACCTTCATATTTTTTTGAAGAAATTAAAAAAGGAAATTTTCAAGAACCAAAAATAATCATTACTTACACTCAAACTACTGTGAACAGGATGAAAAAATGTAGAGATAAACAAGTAGAAGCAAATAATTTGTTTGTTAAGTTTTATTGTTCTTGACGCGTCATAAGTGTAACTATCTACTTGTTACCTAAATCATTAAATAAATAATTTCATTGCATAAAAAATTTCATTTAATTTCATAAAGAATTTCATTTCATTTCATTTCAAACTAGCTAACCTAGGAACTAACCTACTCCAATCTGAAACCGAAACTGATAACTACCTGATATGACTAAATATATTTCCTATTTTTAACTTTAACAATGCAATTCAATAAAAATTAATTGTCCACTTAAATTGGAACTGAATTGGGAGTGTCAATATTTTGTTCACCTATCTGTTTTATTAATATTGGGTCCTTACCTATGAAATTGGTGTTTTTATTCTGTCTTAGCAATTAGTCCGTAACTATTAAGATTCAGAACACTATTAAGTTATAAGTTTACAAGAATATTTTACAAGAACTATTAAGTTTATAAGAATATAAAATAATTGCCTCTTCTAAAAATAGACCATATATTTGAGCTCGTATTATTTCATTTGATAATTTTTTGTAAGTTTAATTGTGTTTAAATTAGACACAAAGAAAGACAATTATTTTTAACTGCCTCCCGAATACATCATTTGATTTGCATTAACATAAAAACGATGAATAATTTTTATCAAGCGTGTTCACACACATATTGTTAAAGCTTGTCTAATGATACATGCCAAATATTATTATCTCTGGATTTGTCGTTGTGATGAAAACTGATAAAATTTTAGTATGTAAAATGCAGACATCCCCAAAATCTCCATACGAAACACCAATTTCATAGGTAAGGACCTAATATTATAGATTAGCTTTTGTCCGCCTTTTTGTCTGCGTGGTATTATTACTTTGGGATTAGCGTGATGTCATATCGCTTATAGCCTTACTCAGTAACTGGGCTATCTAACACTGAAAGATTTTTTTAATGGGACAAGTAGTTTCTGAGATTAGTGCATTCAACCAAACAAACAAACTCTTCAGCTTTATATTATAAGTATAGATATTGAAAGGCAGCGGTAGCCGAGTTGGGGCGGACGGGGCACTACTCGTTCCAGAGGTCGCAGGAATTGCGGGTTCGATCCCATCGCCTGTACCACTGAGACTGAATAAAACAAGTTACTAATAACAAGAAAAGGTATGTTTAGTTTATTGTAAATATCGCTTGCCTCACATTGTGCCCGGTGCATGGCAGGCTCGCCACCTGTTGTTACATAGGAACCTAGCATATCTGGCGAAATGTGAGTATTTCACACCTCTGTTATGTTATGTTAATATTGAAATTTACCAGTGCCCGGCTGTGAGGACCCACTTGGGGCTGATGATGGAGCCGCCGCAGGTGCCGCCGAAGAGCACGGCGTGCGGAAACCGCTGGTTGACGGGCTTGGTCACATCCTGGAACAGCTGCTCCGGCCGGACCGCCACCGCGGGCCCAACTGCCACGGGGTTCGGCCCCATCGGCACCACGTTGTTCTCGTCCGATGACACTCCCGCCACAGAGTTGTTGTCTGTCGGGAGTGTTTTCTGGCTCTGTGCCGGCTTGGCTGCCACCACTACGTCATGCCTTACTGGTTTTGTGAGTACAACTCCTGGAAAAAGGTGAGTTTGTTACAGTTAAAAAATAATTCTATTTAGATTAAAACTTCGTGTATTAACTAGTTTCTTCTTTCTTGTGATGTAAGAAAATGGCGGTTAGCATAAAAAGTACGTTTTATAGTAGCAAATTGTTACGAAGTTGCTTCGTTACCAATAACAAGAAAAGTCGGTCTATATCTTTCGACCAGCGCTTTAACCGGTTTGATGAAATATTATTTTGCGTGTTTCAATAGATAGAACAATAGTTTTTTGGGTTCTTCAAAATTATATAGCTATTGTTCTTAATATGCAATCATAATATTTTTTTATATGTTCCGTTTACCTAATCGGATTGTAATCTGTATGACTACTTGCAAACAAATATTTATATTAATGAATCATTGACATAACTACATAGATTATTGTTAAATTTTGAATGCGTAATTCTTATATGTTACCTTTTACTAATAACTGCTAATAACTTTACGGTTTTTAATCATTAGTAAGATGCATGACAATACGTAACAATAATATGGCTACATTGCTATACTAAATGTGTGTTTTCCCTATTCAATATTGCTAATCAATCTAATAATAATACATGACGTTAAAATTTCATCAAATAACACATTACGTTTTGAGAAACAAAAATGATCAACGAGATATTACGAGAATATAACATATTGCTAGTAGTGATGGAAGACGAAAGTGGTGTTTTAATGTTTGTAGATAGGTATTTCCTATCAAAAGCATGAAGTTGAGCCATCTGCATCTGCAATGTAGGTATTTGTAATGTCCATTGTTGTTTTTGTTTGATGACTGAGAAACAGGCGGGTAATTACACACACGCAAAGAAAATGTTAGTCCTCAAGGTTAATTATTGATAATATTGTACTTCTGACTTTTAATTCTTTCTAATAATTTATACATGTATGTTTATCACATGCCATTGGATTTAACAAATAATATACACTATATAAAATGTCCTCGTGGGTTATAGGAGCAAGATAACTTAAAGTCACTGTCTATTGTTAACTGTCATCCGGTTACGGCTAATCGATTGCTAACGGCATAGTAGGTAGTTACTCGAATAATCGCTTGGCTTGAAAAAATATATTTCTAATGTGAATTTCCGTGGGAGAGGTAGCAGATCCGTGATACCTTTGAAGTCATGAATTGTCCTACAAATACAATTTACATATGAAAATGAAGATTAAAACGATATCATTAGGAAATGCCATTTACGTGCCACTATTGTTGTTGTCGTCGTCGATTAAGGTAGTTATCTGAGAGATAAATTGATGTAATTACACAAATGTTGGGTGGTTTACTTTATGTTTGATAATATGAAGTTGTTTTGGATTGTTGTTTTTACCTTGTAATCGGGTCCATTAAAATATTTGTTGGAAATACCTGACACAAATAATGAGTAGCTAATAATATTTAATAGATGGAAATGCCCACAAAAAAACGTTCTCATCACTCGCTTGGCGTAACGGGAAAAATATTCAAGATTCAAGATCGTAAGTGGTTAATACAATAAAACATAAGTTTACGGTCATTACGCATTGTGACGAAAACAAATTTTAAGATAAATTTAAAAATGTCTTGATTAGAAGACGAAATAATTTTTAGATAACATACACTTACAGTCGTGGTGCTATAATTTTCGTGTTTGAAAAATATTAAAATGTAAGGTATTTATAAAAGTTTACTCACTAGGCTTAACATCCTGAGTTAGTTCAGGTCTAGCGAGTGCGCACGCGACGAGCGCGGCGATCGCGAGCGAACACAAGTGGCTGCGTGCGAGCATCGCGGGAGATGTCTCAGTGCCGACTGCGCCGGGCGCTATATACGAACGACTACAGAATCTGCGCACGCACACGCCTTCGCCTTTGTGGACTACCTGTGACGTTATTAATTTGACCATCAGTTGGAATACATTTTCTATGGTGTAATTATAAATATCTTTGATGGCGATGAACTCACATATATATAGGTTTAAGGGGACACTGGTGAAAATAAGGTCTGTTCATATGAGTATGATAAAGAACGGGAGCGAAGTGCCCAGGCACCGTAAGGACTTGTTAATGGAAAAATATAGAGAAAATTATATTGATTTATCAAATATTTGTTTTGGAATGCTCGGATTTCTTGCGGAAAGCCGAAAAGAAAGTAAAATACACAACTAAAAGGTAAGAAAACTGACCATCTCGCGAGAGCGACACGTCGCGTCGTCGGTAACCGGGTGTCCGTCGCCGCGCCAGCGAAATCATCGTAGCAATGCAACACACGTCCGGATGTAACTTGGTGTTTCTGGGTCATGTTTTGACTATACTATTATTCTGGGTAATATTTTGAGTCCCATCTTTTTCGTTGAGCGCCCAGACACAGTCTAGGGTCCCGATCGCGCTAAAAACGAACGTATTTACCACCACCAAATCTCAGTCGAAAACGTTACGGCCCAACCACACTACACGAGGCGACACGAGGGAGCGCGAGTACGAGAGTATGGAGTGTAACTTGGCCATACATAACGTTTTCGACATACGCAACATTTCGTTTTCGACTTGTCAAAAGTCGGAAATCTATCAGAAAGAACCTGAGGAGGTGTGAATGTCTGAGGATATTTATATTATATTTATTTAATTGTTTTTTGTTCGTGCTCTAATTTTCAGTTCTTTTTCCAGAAAATAAAATATGTATTTCTTACACTTTTTATCTAATAGCCGAAATAAAGTAGAACGTGCTGCTACAAAATGTTATAAAAAGCTTACTTTATTACCTAAATAAACATTGTAGTTATTACCCAGGTAGGTATAAAAAATTAAGATAAATTTAAAAAAAAAAACAATAATGGAAGGAGTCGTTATATGAGTACTCGCAAATGTAATGGAAGCGTGAAAATTGTGATATTTAAGATAAAAAACTATGTAATACTTAGTTCGATTGCAATATTTAGTTATCTAAACGTCTACGATAAGGTCGAAGGCAGTACCGCGTTACATTTCTGTAATTATTCTTTCTTCAGCGCATTTAACATTATCGGCCAAGATTGGTTTTCCCGGGCCTTGCGTAGAGGCCACGACTTGGTTATGCCAAATGACTGCGTCAGCGCCGCGCCGATGCTACCTACTCACGGCTAATAGAATATACCTACTTACACTTACAATTCATTCCGTAGTAAAATTGCTGGTTAAAACGTTATTATTATCGTATATAATAATAGAAAATTATTATTATTATTAAAATGCTGGTACTGGTATGATTAATGCTGAAACAAAATCAAAAGTGAACATACTATATTTCGACATCGGTCGATAGTAATATTGGTTATTCGGCTTGTTACATACTAGAACGTAAAGTTACGGTTAAAAAACTAGGCAAGTTTCCTTCCCTCTTTTAAATAATTTTATGCTTTGAAAAGAGTATGTAACATATGTACAATGTTTACAAAATAATTAAGATTTATAGTTTACGATCTCCTCATCTCGCCCACGATCATTATCTGTCCCTAAAGGGTATCTGTGCTATGATTATGATGTCCATACCAGTCCATACCGAGTGGAGTCCATCAAGGAGATTTAGGATCAAACGACAAGTAAATAAGTATTTAAGAAGAAGCATTTTCTATCCTGCTCTAAATAAATCTACATATCAATCCAGTTATAATAAAATTTTCTATGCTATGTCAGCGCTTCGATTCTCCACGGCTTCACCTTGAATATAAGTTTGTCGTCACACTCACGTGTGTTTGCGGCCTAATTAGAGGTCTTAAATCGTTTGTTTTAGATGCTTCTTTTTTAAATACATCTGTATTGGGTAATGCCAATTATGTATTCATTTTGTACATCTGCATATCACACTATCACCCGTCAGGGTGATAAAATTTTCATTAGTTTAACCAGGTTTTATTTTTATTTTCAAAGTTTTAAACAATTTTCGTGAAAATTAAAGCCGCATATTTGCTGTAAACCAAATACAAAGATAACAATCTAGCGAGCTTTTTGAAAAGATACAGTCGACTCCATAAACATGTAACAACTTTTGACAGTAAATGACTCTTAATAGAAGAAAAATAAAGATTGTCACCTCTAAAATGTGTATATGTTTTTGTACTCGACTGTACCTGTAAAAATATCCTTTAGTGTAAGGAAAACACGGTTAACGACTGCTGTTTCATTGTCTAGCTTCATAAATTGTTCCGATTGAGAATTTCTTGTTATTTCGCAACAAGGTGATGCTGTGTGTGTGGTGGGATTGGAAGGGCATTATTCATTATAAGCTGTTACCACCAGGCAGGACCATCGATTCTGAATTCTACTGCGAACAACTGATGAGATTAAAGCAAGAAGTTGAGAGAAAGCGGCCGGAATTAATCAACAGAAGGGGTGTGGTTTTTCATCATGATAACGCTAGACCTCACAAATCTTTAGATACTCAGCAAAAATTAAGAGAGTTTGGCTGGGAGGTGTTAATGCATCCGCCGTATAGTCCTGACCTTGCACCTTCAGATTTCCACCTGTTTCGGTCTCTTCAGAATTCTTTAGGCAGTGTCAGGTTAACATCATGAGAGGACTGCCAAAACCACTTGTCGCGGTATTTTGACCAGAAGTCCCAAAATTTCTATAGCAATGGGATCATGTCCCTACCTACAAGATAGCAAAAAGTTATAGAACAAAATGGTACCTACATACTTTAGTTAAATGTAAATAAACTATATTAAAAAATGTTTTGAATTTTCTTAAAAAATGCGAAGAAACTTTTTCCCCAACCTATTATATGGACGTTATCGTAAGAATGTAAGGTACTTATTTAGGGCCGGCGGCGTGGCACAACATGACCCGGCAGGTTATGCTGCGAAATCCTACGGCATTCCGTGTCATTCCGTATCATTCCGCGGCACACCACGGCCATGCCGTGGCATCCTGCTGCATACCGTGGCATCCTACTGAAAGCCTAGCCTTTTTGACATCAATCAGATTTGCTTCGCGCGGATTCGAAGTTGGTTGAGTCTTGCACGTTAACGGATTTTGCCAGTGCGTCGTCGTAAACTGAAATGACGACCTTTTCTTTCTTTATGTGTAATATTTAAAGAAAAAACGGTTGATAAAAGGTAAGGTAAGCTTTTGGCGTTAAGCTCACCTGATAGTAAGAGACGATAATGCCGAAGGTGGAAGCCAGCTTCACCTGTAATCCTCAACAACTGAAGCACTTTTTTCTTACCCCTGATTGCCGGAACACAACAATGCTTAAAACATTGTTATTATGGCGATGAATTTAGCAACCTTACAAACATTTAGCAAACCTTATACCCTTACACTTATCCTTAAACTTGCTTAGTAATTATTGATCCTCGACACAAAGGGACCCACACACGTCTCGTCGCGGCAACTCGTGAAATGAAATGTCATGACACTTCATGCCGTAGCAACCCGAGATGCGTCGCGTCATGCCGCAGTATCCCGCGGCATGTCGCGAGGTCTCGAAAATTTTGAATTTAGAAGTTATAAAATCCTATGCCAAAACATGCCGTGCCGTGCTGGCAGTGAGCGCCGGCTCTTACTCGTATTATAAGATTGTTATGATTATTTTTCATAGATTTTTTCAATTATTTATTTTCGATTAAATGCAGCGCCTGGTCTTGTTAGTGGTACCACAGTTATCGTTGTATGTTCGCTTTATTTAATCTCTTTGAAATGCATGAAAAGAAGTAATTTTGTCAATAATTACGTATCATATCTGCATCGAGGACAACGAATACGTGCGCACTGCGCTCGCGCACCCGTATTGGTTCACTTCAATTAACTGATATGTATGCATGCGTATTAGATAATATAGTCTTCCTTCAATTAATACATTACCTCGAATTCGTTCATTGTACTCAGATTACACAGGTGTACAAGCGTTTACAATTACATTTTACAATGCGGTAGAATGCCTAATCGTACCAAAAAATCCGCATAACATTATTTTATCATGCGAATTGCCAAAGCAAATCTGCGTCCGTGTTTCCAAAAATATAATTTAATTATTTTTTAACTGTTGTAAACGAGCATTATTGGAGTTTGACCCGCTCGCATTTAATCCAGCCGCTTTCTGTCAGACGAGATTGTGGTCAAACGTACTCCTCGGTAGTCCCTCTCTTCTGCTAATATATCTTCCGAAAATAATAATCCCGAACACGTTTGCTATAATCATCACTTTTCATAATGTTCGCGTATACGCAACTGCATATTACCTAATCGTCTTTATTTCTAATGCTTGTGTCATAAGATCGGTTGCTATAATAATTAGTTATCCTAATTTTTCTTAGTCAAGTCACATGTCATAAAATTCTAATGGTGGTTTATAATGGTGGTGGACGACCTCCGTGGACGAGTGGTTTATATGCCGGTCTCAAGGCGTCGCCATCTCGAGAGGTTATGGGTTCGATCCCCGGTGGAGGCAAATGTTTGGGTGATGTATTTTCAGGCATTTGTTCTCCAATCTTGGGTGATTATTATATCTGTATTGTATATATTCTGAATATCTGTATGTATACATCTATTAAATATATTTATCCGTCATCTAGAATCCGTAACACAAGCAGCATTAGTTGCTTAAAATGGGGCTAGTTGATAGGTGTGAATGTCGGAAGATATTTATTTATTTATTTGTAATAATATTGTTAGTTCTAAATATATTCGCCTTATATATTATATTCTTCGGCTTGCTGGCGTAGCCGGCCGAAGATATCGTTACAATAAATTATATAACTTGATAAGGTACTACCACGATATGTAGCAATTTCTTGAGTAAAACGGATAAAAGTCAGAAATTTTATGTCAATCAGCAAATCTTAGCCATCCAACATAGTTATATTTATGGCATAATAATATGCTTCTTTATCATCCTCAAAAAAGAATTAACTACATCTTTAGTTAGAGAAATAAATTATAATCGAATTGATTTAATAATTTGATGAGAGCGTCCTACGCCGCTGAACAACTGACAGCTCATTGCTATTTCTCTCCGCAGTAATCATTGGTACTAAAGCTGCAAAGAAATTTCTTAAGAATAAACAGAAACAAACGAAGTATTTGATTCTTTTTTTTTGCCTGGCCAGTGCTGTTATTTAAATTGTATTTAACAGAAAGGTATTTTTCTAGTATTGGGCTTCCTATGAGAAAGTAATATTTCTTAAGTGTCTATACATATATTTGTAAGGTGAAAATTATATTTATTCTAGTGGGACAACCAAACGGTAATCATTATGTTTTTCAGATAGGTAGTGCAAATAAAACAAGTTAGGATCCAAATTAAACTTTAATACTCTCTTCAACGTCTACAGACTGATGTGAACAAGGAGGGTTGTTGCCGAGAGCAGCACACTCGCACGCAAGCTCGCATGCACACACGCACGCTCGCAAACACGCACGCTGCATGCTCGCACGCACGCACGCACTCTCGCAACTACTTGAAGTTAACTCTAAATCGGCATTTATACAAAATTGCTTTTTTATCACTACTTTGATTGCTTGTAGTCAAAATAAGTAAACTGACCATTACAGAAATTCATTCAAAATAAAAATATACTTTTATTAAAATTTAACTAATGGATTTTATTACAATTGTTTATTTGTGTTTGTAAATAATGGATACATTTTTGAGTTCAAACCCAGGATACACACCAATATTCTAACTTAATGTCGTAAGGCTCAGAACCGTAGGTACAGGCAGGTGTATACATTTTTTATTGCTGTTTTTGAATATAATCGGAATGAATGAGATTGACTCTCCTAACACAGGTTTTCTTAAACTTGCTTGGAGAAGCCAAATCCATTGTTATATTCAAATCACACAATATAAGAGGTTTTGTAGATATTTATATCGCTCAGGAAACCATAGTAGTAGATTAGCTATAAGTAACAATGAAATCAGTTTTTTACAAGTTTGTAGATGTAGCACACTATCGATAAATATAAGCAACTTAAGTTAATACAGTTTAAAATTTATTTGTTTCACAAAAATACGTATTTTGACTAAGGTTCGTAAGAAAGAATACCTATGCATAAAGTTATGAATTGTATATTTCGTATATAATATATATTCAAGTCACAATCAATAATGCCAATAAAATATAATAATATCTACAGTTTAGTTTATTTTATCAACAAATTTAACCCTTGCGCATTAACAAGGTTTGTAAACGTTACTTCTTGAAATATATGCAACTATTATTAATGAAGGAATTTTCACAGCAAAATAATGTCTTTAAGTACTCACGCTATTGTAAATACAAGTGGTTTAGAGAAAACATTTAATTTCCAAAAATATATGAAACCAACAATAATATCCGGATAAATCGTACCATGGACACGGCCCTCGGGTGCCATGCGTAAGTTGACTAGTATAAAACCTCAAGTACACGCTAAAACATGCTCGTATCACGCTAAAACATATTTTCTTTATTAATTAATAATTAAAACAATAGAAATTTGACAAAAGCAGTATTTTAAAGCTATCAAACAGACGCGTTAAAACATTTCAACAACGAACGGTGTAAAGGAGAATGGTCACGCACCACTTGATTGTACTAGCCTAACATTTATAAAAAACAAGAATTGTAAAAAATGTGAAAAAAAGAGCAACCCTCGAGTTTCTGGCTCGCTCTTCTCGGGGATGTCTGCGTTCCGAGCGAGTGGTAGATTCATTTATTTATACATTGACGTTTTTAAGTGTTTGTATATCAAGCCTATAAAATAAAGATATTTTTGATTTGATTTGATTTGATTTGCACGGCCCATATAAAATTTACCCAGGCCCGACAGGAGTGAGACCTCAGTTCAGTTTAACATAAATATGTAATTTTTATATTGAATATTAATATAAATAAATATGTTGCTTTGTTTTTCCTCCGTCGCAGTATTAAGCGGCTATAAGGAAACTATTTTTTCTAGATTGTCTCGAGTCGGGATGCTTAGAGATGATGCCCCCAGTTAGAAGTTATCATCTGGAACTCTCACTCACCAGAAAGAATTCTCTTAACATATTTTTTTATATTGCTCATGAGAAAAAAATGTTGCTCTGCTTTAAATACTGCGTTGCGCCTGAGTATTAAAGAATTTAAGAAACGATTTTATGTTATTTTGTCTGTTTATGAGTACCAGATGATAACTTCTTACCGGAGGCATCATCTAGAAACATCCAGACTTAAGACAATCTAGAAAAAATAGTTTCCTTCTATCTTTTTCATATAACGCCCAAGGAAAATACAAACATATTTATATGTTAACCATTAATATTGAATATTAAAGTTATATATTTATGTTACATTGAACATAACAAAAAAACATGAGATAGGTCACATTCGTGTGGGGCCTGGGTGACAGGTGACCATTCTCCTTCCATATGATATTATGGGAGCGTTTAGAACCACTTCTGTCAAACTTCTTAACAATTGTCTTCTATTTATTGCTTGTTATCTACCTAACTACTCAATCTAATATTACTTCTAATATTAAATAATACAATCTATTTAGAAACAAACAGGAGAGTCGTGTTTGTCGAGGCTTAACCCTAATGACTAGGTAATTATTATTTTTATAATTAAGATAAGCAGCAGCGCGATCGGGGAGAGGCATGAAGCGACAACACCGATAGATACAAAAATATACCACTGATTGGTCATTGACGTAGTTATAGTAAATTATACAAAATGGTACAAAATTTTCCCGTTTGACTCCGACGGCGCCGGCGCAGGCGCTCGCGGGTCAGGGTTCCGAGACAAAATGCCATTTGACAACCGCTATCATTACCGCTAAATATAAAACGTATACGGTTTGACATTAAAATTAGATAAGTTAGCGAAAACTTATGTTAAATCCCATACATTTTCCGTTGGACTTTATGGATAGCGATTATCAAAGGGAATTTTGTCTAGCGCCTCAGGTGCGACATAAGTGCGAGGAGAATACTTTAACATGTTTTAAAAACAAATGTGTTAGCGAGAAAATATTCTTTGACAAAATAGTTGACGTTATATCTTTAGTTTGACCTGATACGATAGATAAACCTAAATATAGTTCATTATTTAAAAACATACATTGGTTTAACCGATAATCGAAAACCACATTTTATTTTAGTTAATACTCAACGTTTCCTTTAGAGGTATGAATTTTGTAATTTTTATAATCAATAGTTACGTAAATACCATGTTGAAATGTTGAAATTTTGTCTCAAGCTCGTTTGAGAGCTACATCATCTTCCATCCAATTGACTATGAATGTAAGTTTAAGTTGGACATAAAATTATCGCAACATCAAAATCCTCGAACGCACATTTCAGACGAATTGATTATCTCCTACACTACACAGTTTACTATAACATCAAACCTTAAAAAATAAACTGAACATAATTTTTTAATTGATATCTTAGAACTTACATGTCAAAGCATTTACAAAGTATGATTAAAGCACAATGATCACGATTGATAAGTTTTTGCGAAAGTTTTGTTTTGTGGGAAAGTTTAAATTTTATTTATTCAAGTTGTTAAGAAGGTAAGAACAAGCAGGAATTTTTACAAAGAAGTACACAAGTTTTTTCCAAAAACGTTAAAGTCTATCCAAGAAAAAATTGCTAGTTTCTGAGTTAATTCTCCATAAAAAGGATGCTATTTACAACTACAATTAACTATTGCACAGATCGCATGGCGTGTATAGGACTATTTCTGAAATTTTAATTGATATCATTATTTTTATGTGCTCCGGAAACATTTGGATTGTAAGTTTTTGCCATATTATTACTAATGCAAATAGGCATTCGCATATACTCTTGAAAAACCTTAGTTATGTACAAACATTCACACCTTTAATAATGTATATAATGCTTAACAGATCGTAACGCGTATGGAATGTTTGTTATGAGGGCATATCACATTATGCATTCGAAATCATTCTCGCAAAAAGTGTTATTAAGAGTGTCATCTAAGTGTAGATAATGACTAAGGAAACAATGTAAAGTGTTTGATACTTTACTCTACGAGGACAGACTGAGAGGACGACGTAATGAGAATAGTAACAGTTTAAGTCTACACCTAAATTGAAGCCTATCTTATCAATACGGGCGTTTCCGCAACTCGAAAATTGAAGCCTACATAAATGTTCTGAAGATCTTGTTATGACAAGGTACGCTTAATAATTACTCGAATCCTTATATTAAGTTATCTAAATATCCGTAGCTGCTCGCTATAACAACCTAATTATTGTTAAGGGGTATTTGAATCATTCGCAGCCATACTATTAAACGTTATTTACCATTGATTAGTTTTAAAGAGGAAGATGAAATCTTTAGCTTCTAAACAGGTAATACATAATTTTTGTCTGCGGATTTTGTCTAATTAAAAAATCACATCTCTCAGATTTAACGTTAGATAGTGTGTAAAATAAGTCTTAAATGGACAATTGTGCGTCTGCCAGGCTGTTATTGTTATTGAATATTTCACGCTGAACGAAGAATGGCTCATTTTCAATTTAAATTTAACGAGGGTATTTCACTTAGGAGGACTAAGTGAAATACCCTCGGAGCGGAAAGAACTACCAATTTCTATACTGTAAGATACACACTGAGACCCTTTTAGACGGAACTAGAGTTAGAGGAAGATCAAAGAAGCGATGGATTGAATGCGTGAAGAATGGTATGAGGATAAAAGAAGTGGATGTTGAGCTGACGAGTGACAGAGGAGAATGGAAAAAGAAGACATGTTGTGCCGACCCCACCTAGAGTAGGAAAAGGGCAAGAAGAAGAAGAAGAAGAAGACACACTGAGACCCTTTTAAAGTGAGTTTAAGTATATATTTGAAATATATTTAATGAAAATTATAACAAACAAATGTTAGTCTTCATCACTTAAATAGTTTTTCATATGAGAACCGCGACTCGAACGACCAGAGAGGCTGTACCATTCAAGCAGTCGTTCTTCAAAGGATGCATGTAAGAAACAGCCACACATTTGTCCAAGTAAATAAAGCAACTGTATTCGAGCCAGCTAATATATGTAACGTCGATAGGCCGTGATATTGTCAACTAACGATTGCTATTCGCACATTTTCTTTCCGCCGTTTAGCAAGATTTTACCGAAATACTCTACGATATACAAAAGCATCGGTACAGTAGTGAAGGGATATACTTCAGTATTTTACTGGTTTAAGAAAATATAAGATCCCGAGTTTAAATTGCCTGCTTAATAGCAGGCAATAACCAGGAGATAACCATAAAATCATACTCAGACAACCACTGAATTATAATCTTTTGATTTTGCAGAATTTATAATATTATGTCATCATGTTCAATACAAACATAAACTTCCTATTAATAATAATTTTGTTATCACCTTATGGGTATAACAACTTCAATGTCACAAATTAAAAGTTAAACTTTAAGATAACATAAATTTTAATGAAATAGTGATAGTGAATTAAGTATATATATACGTACAAATACGTAGAAACATAAAGTAACCCGATAAGACTACATGAAATTATCCAAACAGTTCATAATTTAATAATATGAACTGTTTGGATCATTAATATAAAAGTTTTAAAACTTTTACATTTGGAAAGTTTACATAAAGTCAAAATCTTAGCTAAACGGCGCCGACAAATTTTTCCACCATCCGTCTTAAATTGATTAATATCACCTACTAATTGTGGAACCGGCGCGGCCGGGCGTAATAAATACTATTCCTATCTCACTACGGGTTTTGGAAGACATAACTACATTATGTCTTATGACTTTTTTTGAAAATTTTAATTAGCCTTTTCTTGCAAAGAAAAAATTAAAAAGTACGCAACAGGCGCGAATTTTAGTCAAGCTGGTGAATCTTTTTTTAATTTCCTAAGTTGTACATAAGACTTCTAATTTATATTCGTGGATGTAATATGAAAGGTATTATTGAAGTCCCAGAGTAATTATCTCGCGCTGTAGCTCAGTGTTTAAAGATATGTTCCTCATACACGTATATGTGACGCAGGATTGTCGTAGGTATATACTCCGTTCGGCGTGCATTTAACTTTTTTTTTAATAATTTGTTGAATCAATTTCTATTGTATGTTGTAATCAAATTTCGTCTGGAAATGCCTAATGCCTGTTATAATAATATTGATTTTGATTTGCGAGTTTTTCAAGATTTACTACTTTCGTTAATTTTGTTCAAACTTTGGTTGGCTCACATTAATGAATCTCCTGAAACATGAATTTGATTAATGATTGATTTCGGAATTTCACAGCGAATGTATAAATCATTTATTCAAAATTTTCGAGAATGTTAATTAAAGCTAAACTATAGGAAGGCCAAAAATACCTACCAGCGTTATCGTCAGCGCCACGGTGGACGAAGTCCTATTCTTAATGTTACTGCGCGGTTGCCGTGCATCCTGCGGGCGTGAGCTGCCTACCGCCGCCTCTATAGCTACATTCTGTGGTGACTTAGAATTGCTCTAAAAATTATCAACGTAATAGATATTTTTACACCAAACAAAGGAATTATTCCAAGTTTGCTATTGCCGTAATAATTAAAAAAGAAGTGGTTATTGTATGAAAATAATTCAACTGAATATTTTTAAAATAAAAATGTAAGCAAATGACTCTCTTTTTTCTGAATGTATGCTGAAATCTTTGAGTTTATTTGTAATTGAGACAGGAATAAGAGTTGCGGTTGTACTATAAGAGGGCCCATCGTATGAGTTGTCCCTTCGGCGGTAGAGTACGGGTAGGTCGGGCCGTCGACGGGGCGCGGGGCGCGCAGGGGGCACGGGGCCGTCAGAGCTGGCGCAGCGGCGCGCGGCACTCTACGCGCGACATCCATGCCAGGTCGCGCGTCGTCACCTGGAATAACACCATGCCAATGTTTTTTTTATTAAGGATCAGACGATATTCATCTTGTTTGAAGTTAAGTGGAGTCCAGGTGCAAGGGTACCTGGTGTGGCATAAGAAAATATAGCATCAGCCTCTTAAGGAACCAGGAACAATTCTGGATTTAAAAAGTTCCTACTGAATGGCTCGTAGGAAATGTGTAACAAAATTTTAAGATAATAAAGTTAAAATTTAAGCTTTACTAATTAGAAAAGACAGTGTGGTATACGATTTTAAAGAGACGTCATATTTTCCAAATGAGGATGACAACTCTCACCTTCGATGTTGTAGAATTTAGCAGAAATGTTGAATAAACCCAAAACTGAATCTTGTGGCACCACAACTTTTGACGATTATCGCTGTTGATTGGCGACAGTAACGGTTACCTGATGCATGGAGTAGACGGCGAGCACGACCACCAGGTGCATGATGTTGTTTCAGTTGAGGAAGTGGTCCACGGCGCCCGGGAACCACTTCTCCGGGATGTGCAGCGTGCTGCCAGTTACCTGGTGCATGGAGTAGACGGCGAGCACGACCAGCACGTGCATGATGTTGTGCGAGTTGAGGCAGCGGTCCACGGCGCCCGGGAACCACTTCTCCGGGATGTGCAGCGCGCCGATCACGCCGCCGCCCAGCGACACTGCATCCTGGAACCACATCAAAATGGTTAAAGTCTGAAAGGTCGGCCATCAGGGAATATTGTTCGTTTTAAACTATTTATTGCATAGATTTAGGATATTTTTCCCTACACCACAAAGATACATGAAGCATCGGAGCGAAAAATTTTTATAGTCCAGTCAAAATAATTTAAAAGTCACATTAAATCCTACACACAAAATTTCTTTTTCTGAGCATTATTTGCGGAATTTGGAAGTCCACCTTGCAGTTTTCCCCCCTCCTCCTGTTGAGCGTTGTAAGGAAACGGGCCCAAAACCCTCATTCCCTATAACTCCTGTAGATAAAATTCTACAGTGGAGATTTAAGTAGGATTTAATTTGTTTAACTATCCTAAGCTTTAGACTCAAAAATCACCATACAAATTTTGGAGCTTTGGGAGAGAAACAATTTTGTACGTTTTTTTTTCTTTAAGCTCCTAAAATGCAAGTTAAAAAATCGTACTTTTGGTGAAAATTTCAGAATATATTCCTTATGTATATCCGAATGCCTTAGTAAGTTTTCACCCCGGTGACTAAAGAAAAACTAATTAATTTTATGTTTTTTCTCTTTTTTTATGCTCTACATAATTGGTACATTAATTCTACACAATTTTTTTTTGGGTTTCTACAATTATCACCCTAATTAGCATGCGCCACAAAAAAGTCACCATTTTTTATGAAGAGCTTTCCATGAAATTTTACTTTATGCAAATTTCATAGTTCTTACTCGTTCCCCGTCGCCCGCATCGCACTGAGTTTGAATTTGTTATAAACATCGCTTGCCTCTCAATGCGCTCTTTGCATGCTAAAGTCTCGCCCTTGTTAATATTTTTGCGAAATGTGAGTGTTAACACCTCTGCCTATCCCCTCGGGGATAGAGGCCTGATGGTATGTTGGTATATGTGAATCGCTTAGAATTATTTAAAAATACTTCGATTACGCGAACTCAGAGTAAATCAATTAAAAACGACTATCCAGACGATATTTTCAATTTTGTTTTTAAATTATTTTCTTATTTTCATACTTCTTAAGTAAAAAATGGGTATAAAGACAAAAATCTGATCGTTACCGGTTACTGGTGTTGACAGAAAATGCCCGGTGTAATATATATAATATTTGCCTATGCATAATTTAAAATAAAATTTTAATTTAGTTTATGAAATTTTTCGATAAATAAAACTTCGAAAATTAAATTTGAAGATATTGCAATTTACAAGTACGCTACAATCATTTGAATTAATATTCTATCTTAGGGCAATAAGAGCGAAGCCAACCGCAGTCATAAAATGCAACAATTATGACATAAAAGTTTATGCACAAGATTTCAGTGAGTCGCCTACAAGCATATTTTTTTTATTATATTGAATTTAATGTATTGGTCATTAGTTTCTTTATCGCAATTACGTATACAAGGCCGTGTCAATAAACACGTTTATTGTAAAAAATAACAATAAAACTAACAACAAATTATATTACGATAGACCTATACATACATACATACAATCACGCCTGTAATCCCCCCCGCCTGTAACTGTAAAAGTGTGAGCGCAAAATACTAAATGTGTAGAAATATATTAAAATTGTCACAAAACTTTTTTGAAGTATTCGGTGTAGTAGGCGGGGGGGGGGGCATCTAAAAAGATTTTTTTTACAGCCGGCTCTTAAGAAATCGGTTCAACCCCAGATGTGTGTAACACCTTCGATGTTTTTGAATTAAACTTGTAATTTCTCGGTAAAATTATGAATTAATTCCTGTTACTGAAATATACACACTTCCTTTACTTAAACTGAAATAATATTTTATATTTATCCACTAAGCTAAATATCTAACACATTTTGAGAAAATTTAAATTTAAATTTATTTGTACATACAAAATTATTTATTTCGTAATTTTTATTTGAAATAATGCATACAAAAACCTGGTTATGGATCCGCAACAATATTTACATTTTATCACATGTCTTATAGTTAGTCGCGCCATTCCCCGCCCACCCATTGAATTTTGCATATTAGAAAAATGCTCCAATAATTACTTGGGGATTTTTAAAAATTTAATATCTAATAAATTAAGACAATACATGCCGAAAAACTCCTTAGTGTAGAATTAATGCCCGGGGTCCAAAAACACAAAAATGTTAATAAAAAAAAAACTATTGAAGTCACCATGGTGAATATTTCTATTTATACTTGTAGACATATAAGTCATATTATAATGTAAAATCACCCTTTATTTATTTTTTGTTTCGTTGTTATTCTTGTTTTTTCTTTACATATTTTTTTTTCCAAACCCTTTGCCACCACGGGGGTGACTTTTTAAATATCGTGTTAATTGAATAAAAGGAACACTTACATAAAAAATCACCCATGTAGAATTTAATGTTTTTATGATATACGAGCTATAATATTAAAACCTTTTTTTTTAAATAAGCTCCAATAGAATTTTGGGGAAAACTAAAAAATTATTATTGCATGCTTATTTCTAATCAATAATTAAAATAAATTTCATTGTAGGAATTAATGTGATTTTTTCGAACAAACAAATTTTCCTTGCCTAGACTATTATCAAGAACAAACCTCCCGAGAGAAAAAGAGTAGTATGTTTTCGCGAGTAGTAAGATGCCATAGCGTCCCCGTTTGTTCTACGACACGAAGACATATGACATTTACGACCTCCGTGGTCGTGTGGTTTGTACGCCGGTCTCAAGGCGTCACTTCACCATCTCGAGAGGTTCTGGGTTCGATCCCCAGTGGGGGCAAATGTTTGTGTAATGTAAACAGAAATTGGTTTTCCAGTACTGGATGTTCGTTTGTTAGAAATTATATGTATTTATCTTTTAAATATATTTATCTGTCATCTAGTATCCGTAACACAAGCAGCATTAGTTGCTTGTGCTACGGATACTAGCTCGTTGATAGACGTGAATGTCTGAAGATATTAATTTATTTATGATTACCAACACAATGACTTTATTTAAACGCATAGGTATTTTTATAAAAGTAATATGGTAAATTCAGCATCTCATTTAATTAGTATATATGCTTGGTGAGTGTTTGTTGAGGGTCAGTAAAGCCGTACAATGTCTTAGTTGCGCCGCTCCTCGGTCCGTTTAATCCTTTTAACGCATATTGTATTACCGACTAATGCCAGACATTGGTAACAACGTTTATCTGTAGAGTTACAACGTTTAGATTTGATTTTTTCTTATTAGTAGGACGGAAAATTAACCACTTTTGATGAGACGAAAAACACAAGGGGACCTGACATAACTGACCAAATATGGGTGTTCACACGTACATTTTGTCATCTATTTTCTTTAACAGGAGTGTTTAACATCAGATATAGTAAAAAATAAATTTTTTTCTATAATTTTTATTACGGTGAAGTATTTAATTACTTATTACTTAGTAAACTAAACTATTTACCACAAGATTTTTTTTTGTAAAATTTAGCAACCGAGTTCATTCTATGAACCAATTACGAACTCACACTCCATTTCAATTCTAATGAAGAAATATTTTACTTCTGTGTATATTGATTTTTTTATAAATAAGTTAGAATCTAAGCAACGTTCTGGAATACATGAGATGCCTTTAAGTTTATACGTAAAAGGAACTCGTAAAACGATCAGGATCGGTGAACAGGACCCAGTAAATTCTATGTACTCGTAAGCATGTATTTTTTATAATTTTACATAACATATCATCACGCCTCTTTCCCCGAAGGGGAAGGCGTTAAACAGGGGTGGGTGTTAAGCACCCACTTTTTGCCAGTTATGTTAGGTGCCCATGTAATAGGTGGCGAGCCTGTTGCCATGCACCGGGCACAATGTGAGGCAAGCGATATTCACAATGAACTGTACATAAGTTTTATTCCAACTTAGTGGTACAGGCGGTGGGATCGAACCCCTTGAATCGAATTCGCAGGAAGTCGATGAATGTGGGCGACGTAGCACCGCTTTTAATTCAAACTCAGTGGTACAGGCGGTGGGATTGAACCCGCGATTCCCGCGGCCTCTCGAACGAGTAGTGCCCCGTGCGTCCCAACTCGGCTACCGCTGCCTTTTTTAAAATTTTACATAGTAATTAAATCGTACAGATGCAAGTATGATGGAAAAAACCAATGTTCGTTGTTTTGAGAGATTGTAGTTTTCATACGGAAAATAAATATTCATTAAAATATTAATAGAAGATGCAATTAATCAATGCACATGCCGCGAGTGACAATCGTAAATATAGCTGGGAAACGTAATATCGATATAATAATCAAGGTATGTGGTATAATTACATTGTAAATCACAAACATGTTACATATTGGTATTCCCTACATGACTCACACATAATTAAAACTAACATGTTTTTAAAAATATATATGAAAATTTTAAAGCTTTACTAATTAGGACAGACAGTGTGGTATTCGATTTTAAAATAAGTTAGATAAGCCTGCTTATATTAATAATAATAATAAAGCCTTGTTTATTCCTTCAAAACATAATAATTACATTAAAATATAATTCCACCTATACTTAAGATATTTGATTACAATAAATTATATAATTATTAATTAACTATTTCATTTTTAAGATAATTTTATTGAATTATTATTATTATTATGTATATACTATTTTATAAATTACACATCACAAATTCTTTAATTAAATTATCATTTTGCATGCAAATATCACTAGCGTTATAAGGACCTCTCTACTGAGTGAAGGCCTCCTCCATTTTACTCCACTTGTCTCTAGCCTGCTTATATGGTTATCTATCTTATAAAGTTTAGGTCGCGGGGTATTGGCTGGTTGCTCCCAGTTGGCCCGAGACCAACCGACGCCATGTCGCGGGACATTAATTCCGTCCAACTACCGCTGGCGAATGGTAACTCTCGTTCATTTGTTACAAAATTAAATTAATGTGCCTTTGCTTATTATTTATATTATGGCTAGACTAATAGTTTCCTTAAACTAATAGGGTTAGATAAATGGTTAATAAGTTTTAATACAGCGCAGCGGAGCAGTACTCCCAAGGGAAAAATATAGGTGACCACGGATGACCAGCGTCGGATGTCTGCGGCAACTGACACAATGTTGAGTGGCTTGTCATTTAATGTCACGATTTTTAGGTAAGCTTAGTATTAAGGTTGATTCTGTATCAATAAATTATTTTCTTTTTTTCTATCATTGTAATAAATGTAATGTTCATCGCATGTCTCTATACTCTGTGTTAAAAGAAAAGTGTATTATAATATTTTTTTACAGAAACTCATTCTTTAGCCTGAATAAGATATCTTCATTAGGTACTGAAAATAAGAACAATGATTGCTAAACTATTAAACGCTGCAAACTTTACTGCTGATGGGGTCGTTCTAGCAAGAGAAAGGTAACTAGTCAAGTCTACCTCCTACCGAAGGGCATGTGTGCAGAGACTGATGAAAACTAAAGATGAGTGCTAGGATCATAGCAAGGGGAGGGCTGTAATGTCTGCTTAGCCTGGGAAAGCGATATTATCTGAATATCTTATGTACGATTTTAATTTAGAAAGTTTAGAATAACACCGCAGGTAACACCTTGAGGGTCAAGTCACTCTTGGCCATACCAACCACTTGGTTGATGTGCACAGACCTTGCCACCGCAGGGTCTGATTCTCAAATAGGCAATCTACAATTTTGTCTCTACCACGACTTGGAGTAATCGCCTTTAATGTAGCTTAGTAAAATATTATGATATGTAATGTACCTGTAGGAAGACGTGCAGTATGGCGTGCGGGTCGCCGCCGCCTAGGCGGGCTGCGCGCGCGCCGGCCAGCAGAAGCCGCATGCAGAACGGCGCGGCGAAGCACAGCCGCCGCTCCCACGGGGACCACGCGCGCATCGCCTAGGTATAACAACAATAATTATATCTTCAATGGCAATTGTTTGTTAAAGATACAATATACTATAAAAAGGTGACCGTTCATTGAGTGTTATCTTGTCACTCCGCAACATTATGAGAAATAAAACTGTCAGCATATTGTAAACGCATATACACGCGCACACACGCTTAAATAAACTATCCAGATTCAAAATACTCGTAAATCCATTCTAAGTACAAAGTAGATACTTATTTATATTGTTTTCTACACCTACTTTGCGTGTGTGCATTGCTGGTGTATTGTAGCAAACAAATAATGTGTTTATTATTATTTTCATTGGGAACAAGAATCCAGACGCGACGATTTTTCAACGCGAGTAGAGTAAAATTAATTTATATTTAATTTTTTTTATTCTTTTATGGTACTTTCTTTATCATTTCATAGAGTTCCGCATCCGCATTCTTCCTCAAATATATCCTCGGCCTTGTCCTCATTATTTAAGAATGTGCCTGACACTTCCACTTCCTCCTCCACAGGAAGTGATTATGAAGAGGATTCCTCATAATAATTACCTCATCAACCCAGTAATGTCGACTAGTGAACACAGATATAAAAAATTTATACCAGTACCTACTAACTGTAGATATAGCATTCGCATAATTGACAGGGACATGAGTTTAGTTCTAGTATTTCTAGGTTTTACAGATACATGAATTTATGACACACTCTTCACCGTATACCACGTTGAAGAGTGTGTCATAAATTCATAATATGGTACGTTCCTTAAGAACCCGTGCAGGCAGACATTCATTAGTAAATTAAAAAATATATACTTTTGCACACAAATTGCCTTTATATTATTGTCATAGTACAGTGGTACTAGAGTATGTTTTCACTGTAAAAAACTCAACTTTTATAGTTGCGTTAAAACAGGACAGGAATGTGAATTATTTCCCATCATAACATTTTCTGACTTCATCTTATGCTGGCGCCAAACGTGTTCGAAGATGTGGACACATTTGCCGTTCTGTGTCAGTTTTAGCCCACATCAAAGAGGTTACAGTTCAAATGCTTGTGAACCTGTGCTGTTGTGCGTAAACAACCAAACGTACTCACGATGGAGTAGAATAATGAGAGTGTTTTTGAGTGTATTTAGGTTGAATTGCAAATAAATAGAAAAGACAGCCAATGCGAAAACTTGAATTAATTTTATTTGATGATGTTTATGTTTGTTTGTTTGATTCATGTTTTTTTTTAAATTTTATGCCCTTTTACGTTTCGGATCCGATATATCTAATTAACTTTGTATCAATTAAACTCGAAAACACTCTAATTATTCCACTACATCGTTAGTAAGTTTGGTTGTTTACGCACGACAGTTCTCCTCGGCGACGCTCGTGCAAGTGACGGCTTCGCGCCGTGTGGCAGGTTCAACTTCACAAACATTTGTACTGTGTCTCTTTGATGTGCGCTAAAAAACCAACACGGAGTGGCAAAGCGCACATAGGTGCGCAAGTATATGCAAATAGTATCAAAAGCCTCACATGTGCAAACCAATGTGTGCAAATCTTTGCGCACATGTCGGGTGCCAGCATAAGTCGCGGTCCGCTCGCAGTTTAATTAGGCTTTCCCAAATAGGGTCCAACATCAGAGGCTTACCGCATCGAGGGCTTTGCATATCGCACCGAGGTTGAGCAAGGGAGCGAAGAGGAGCCCACCGTCTGGCTGTTATGAGTCCAGGAGGCTCCCGAGATGACGTCCGGGCAAAGAGCCCAGTGCTCATAGGCCCGCACCTCCGCCTTTGACAGGGTTTGAAAAGACCGCGCTAGCTTTAATGCTAGTGACTGACCTTATAAAGCCCGAGCAGGCTGCCCAAGCTGTAGACGGTGAGCGCGGTGTATCGTAGCGGCGCCGGCGCACAATACACCGTCGCCGTCACCATCGGGATCGCGCCTGCAAACAAGAGCATACGTCGTAATGTAAAAATATGTAATATACTACAACTATATAACATATCATATCAATTAACATAACATATCCCTTTCCTCAAAGAGGAAAGCAGAAGTTTTAAACACCCACATTTCGCCAGATATGTAAGGTCCCCAGGTAAGGTAAGGTAAGGTAAGGTAACAGGCGGCGAGCCCATTGCCATGCACCGGGCACAATATGAGGCAAGCGATATTCACAATGAACTTTATATAAGTTTTATTCCAACTTAGTGGTACAGGCGGTGGGATCGAACCCCTTGAAACGAATTCGCAGGAAGTCGATGAATGTGGGCGACGTAGGACCGCTCATTGTGGAGATTATTGGACCTAAGTTCAACATTAGACGTCTCTAGGCTGATGGATGGATGGATAGACACGTTTGAAGAATTCATTAATACATTAAATTTCTCTGACAAACATAGTAAGCGCGAGATATAATCTTTTGTAGATATTTTGTAAGTTACATATCACATCTCGAATGTCGACCAACCACAGTCGGGTGCTCAAGATTCGACTGGTAATACCATTAGCATATTTTAACTTTACATAGAGCATGTGTTCTCAGTGTCAGTAAAGTTGATGCGTCTTTGGTAGTATAAATACGGATATAGCTAGGTAGGTACTATAAAAGTACCCTATCTGGTTACCCTGGTGTGTGCTGTTAAGTAACCAAAATCCACTTACTGGTAAAAAAGACATGATGTCTTATTTTCAACATTTTGTAAATTATGGCGTATATTTTATAAAGTTAACTTTTCGCGCAAGTCATCCCAGTAATTTACAGCAAAATTAAACCTTAAGATGTTGATAAAATGAGGGACTTGACGTGCAAGTGGAAAGTGATTAATAACGTGCCGTGGAAGCTTACAATAATAATTATGGTGGTCTTAAAGGCAAACAAGCTAGCTTTATCATCATTGAACAATTAAACAGCGATTTGTTTAATGTCTATCAAAATATAGTTTAGGTTGCAAATCCGGTAAAATTTATTACTTTTATACTATAGGTTTTAGCGAATAGCTAATTAGTGCAAGTAAGACAAAGAAGGTAGGTACTGTATGAACATGTAATACACTTTGATCAGTAATCGTCTTTATTCCCTTGTATTAGAAGTCATATACAGTCAAAGGTGTACGCCGAACATGTAGGAGTTGCAAGCACGTGAATTGTATGTGACAGTAGCTCACTTATCACAAGTTTGCTTGTTGTTAGCTACATGTTGAATAAAAAAAAAATAATTACACATGAAAAATACCCGTGTCCCGGGTCCCGTGTTGATCCGGGACACAAAAAGAATGTACCAACTGCTTTTCTTGCCTAGCATGTCGTAAGAGGCGACTAAAGGCGTATTGGGTACTGGGTCTGTGATCGCATAGGCGATGAGCTAGTCACTTGTTACTACTCTTTCACGATTTTTCATCTGACCTAACCTAATTGTTGTATTGCTAAATGTGGTCTTAAGGAACACAGTGCTCCTTGGACTCTTCCTACCCCTTTGGGATTACAGGTGTGGTTTTATGTATGTATGTATGAATAATACCTCTTTGAACAAGTCATTTTTTATAGGTTAGGGGCAAGCGAACAGACGCATCACCTGATGTTAAGCAGTTACCGCCGCCCATGGACACCGACAACACCAAAGGAGTCACAAGGAAATACGCTCTTTGGATATTGTACTGGTTTGGAAATACCGCAGGCGACAATTCGTTCCACAGTTATGGAACCAGCGTGTCCAATTATATGTACATTGAAGCGGCGGGAAAAACTAGTACCCAGTACCTACCTACTAGTAGGTAGAAAATTGAATTATTTACAACGTACTAGTATCAGTTATTTATTTAAGCTTTCATGTTCATTACAAAAAGAAAATGTACACATGGCGGACTTAACGACTAATATCGCTCTCTAACAGTCACCCATCAGGCAAAGCAGAGATCTGGTGGCGGCTTAATAAAATTAACATATGCATCAATTTAATATTAAATAAAATTACATGTTACTACATAAATACGCAATATATAACTACATAAATAGTTAAATAAATAATAATATATAAGTATACATCAATACATACATAATAAGATGATCATTGGTAGTAAATAATTCAATTCCTAATTTATTTTACAATGTGGGATAAGATCATTTAACTGTGAACCAGCCATCTTCTAGCCATTGTACATAACAGCTTTTAGATGTATACTTAACAGGTGTAGGTATCTTAATTTAATACCAACCCGCATTGGACCAGCGTGGTGGTGTTACGGCCCGTACTCCTCCAGTGTTTCTTTATAAGGAAGGCCTGTGCCCAGCAGTGGGACGTATATAGGCTGAGGGCGATCTTAATTTAATACAAGCTAGGTACAACATATATACGAAGCGCGGTTTAAGACTTTGACGAAAGTAACAAGATTAATGTATCCCGTAACTAATTCTGTGACCATTAATCACTAAAATGGATGTTGTTTCGATGGAGGATAATTACTAAAGCAAACTTTTGCAGGACTAGAGAAAAGCATGATGTATTTGAGCTTATGGGAATTGATGTACTTAGACATATAAAATCATCGCGCCCTTATCCTCCAAAAGAGGATAAGGGCGCGATGATTTTATATAGAGAAGGAAGGCAGAGGTGTTAAACACCCTGATTTCACCTAATTTCTTATATGCCTATGAAACAGCGGTCAGTCATGCACACGGCACTATGGAAGCGATATCGGTGCAGAACGATCACATGTATAATTTTTTTACCATATTAGTACTTCGTCATTTTAAGGTCTTCGTTAAAATGTTTGCTATTGTGGCACTAGACCGTATTGATGTGAAAATGACAAAGTACCTACTTAAGTTTTAATCAAAATAAGTGGTACAAGTTTGAACTCTTTCTGGTTTTACCGTAATCCCAACTGCATGCTGTTTAGATATCTCTCTCCTTTTTATAACGCAAGCAACGCGTGAACAGTTCCCAAAGTGCTACGAGATGCTATGAGCGATCGATGCTTCGAAAAGCGCCTACCATCGGGCGCATGCTACGACGTGCTACGAGTGAGGCTACGAAAACAGCCTACCATCAGGCAGGCTTATTATTATACTACGAGGAGCTACATACAAGTGAGTCTACGAAAACCACGCACCATCTGCCCAGGCTTACCATTGTTATCACTGGTTCTTGTTGTTAATCTAAATGTTGGGAATTGGATACCGGAAACTCAATTAAATTGCAAACAAACAATGAAGCTAATGACATTTAATTTCTGTAAATTATTTATAAAGTTGTCAATCACCTAAAGTGCCGTAAGTAATCATCTACCAGACTAAATCCTCAAAGAATTCGTAAAATAATTCACTTCAATCAGGTTCTGCGAGTCACACGGGCGGGCCTCGACGATAAATCAAGCGATAAACAAGAGCGGGACCGTGTGGGCCCATTACCATGGGTGCGGTCGTTATCGAGGGAGACAATAATCACGACCAAGTTTACCAATATACATATTGGTAAGTTGGGCCTTCAGGAACACAGTGCTCCTTGGACTCTGCCTACCCTTTCGGGGATTACAGGCGTGATTGTATGTATGTATGTATGTATGGGTATGTTTGAAATGTATTACGGAGTTAAATCCATTAATACGGATGATGACTTGATTATTTTAACTTTAACATCAAAACGATACGATACGGACACCGGTGTTCTGTTACATATTTATTTCTTTATATTATTGATTAGGATTCAATTCAAAGTAATGATGATTTTGAGTTTATCCTTTTTTTCCAGCAGTAGAAACAACCCGGAATAGGAAATGGGCCAGTAGGCCAATTGTGCCATTTTATTTTGATCTGAAACGCATGAAGAACGCTTATGTTCGAACGTTATTGGTATTCTGCTAGCAAAATGCAACCGTGCGTTTCGGTTGCCTTCGGTTCCATTCGGTTTGCTATTTTACATAAATCAAAAACGTAAAGCAAAACCTTACATTTCAAATATCAATGTTTAATCTGCTATTCATACGCATTGGTTACGCAGTTCGAAACGTCCGGTTAAATTTAAAGTAGTTTTGGTGTGCAATAAATATATGACAAAAAACACAGTCAAGAGTTAAAGTCAAAACAAATATGGTCGCTTCTTGAAAGACAAGATGGAACATTTAAGATATTTCTGCAAGAAGCAATGTAAGATTTTAATTAAATTAAATTAGCAAACCGATGTGGATGTCCGAAACAAAACGGCGAGTAGCAAAATAATTTGATTGTGGTGGTGTAACTCTCTAGTGTAACATTTAATAGTTAGTTACTATTATGGTAGTGCCCTGAAAATTATTTATCATAGCAATCTATTTACCTGCTGTATATCATGTTTTAAACTATAATCGCTTTAATAAATTAGGGAAATAAATTATGAATCAATTCGTTTAGAGCGTGGGATTGTTGTTGTAATAATTAATTAATCAAATCATATTTAAAGATGCCCACCATTGAGTTTGAATTAAACTTATGTACAGTTCATTGTGTATATCGCTTTTTTGAATATTGCATGGCAACTGGCTCGCCACCTGTTACATGGTGGCTTAAAATATCTGGCGAAATGTGGGTGTAATACCTTTGCCTACCCCTTCGGGGGAAAGGCGTGATTGATATGAATGTATGTATATTTAAAAATAGGTAATAAAGTCACCGCTCTCGGTAGAGTTCCCATGTAACAGTGTTGCACCATGGATGTTTACAGTATTACATATTCACTCTTAATAGTTGACACGGCCATAGTGTTAGCACGTTATAAATATTTATTTATTTATTTAAGCTTTCATGTCCATTACAAAAAAAATGGACACATTAACGGCGGACTTAACGACTAATATCACTCTTTAACAGTCAACCATCAGGCAAAGCAGAGATCTGGTGGCGGCTTAATAATTATTATATGCATCAATTTAATATTAAATAAAATTACATATAACTACATAAATAGTTAAATAAATAATAATATATAAGTATACATAAATACATACATTATAAGATGATGATTCGTTATGTAGAAACAGACCGATTATACCGATGATGATTAATAATACGTCTCAATCAAAGTTGCCAAAAAGGTAAACAAAACAATGGTAATGTTTCATCTCTAGAATGTTTTGTGATGACTGTAGGTAATTGAAATCAATTGAAACGGACAACAATTGTGACCGTTAATTATATTTACGTGCCAGTGTCCATGTAAAAAGTGTGATTATTAAATAACAAATTCGGTAAGTTGGGCTTTTTTGTTTACCTTTTTGGCAACTTGGATTGAGACGTACTATACTTGAGATCATTGTTTAGTCTATAAGGCCCATTTGCACGATCATGAGTTAGCGCCCAGGGTTTGCCTATATATTTGCCTCAGGGTTAGGTGCTAACTCTAGACCGCGCAAGTGGGCTTAAGAGTCTTGTAGAATATTAAACCAGCACTGAATCAAACTTGTGAGTTTTATTCAGTATAAGAGCTGCAGTCATAAGTTTAGTTGTAGTAGTTTAGTTTATAAGCGTGTTTCAAGATAGGTTCTCGTTTTCATAAATATTTGCAGTACTTGTACATATAGGTATTGATAGTGTAATAAAATTAGAGCATCAGTAGCAATATCATTTTGTGTAATTACTGAGTTGGCGTATCCGGTGTGAGTTTGGACGCAAAGCGGAATATATTTGCGCCGACTCTAGCGAGTAGTTGGATGGAGCTTAGACATATCTTTTTAATCTGTGCACGGTGAGTCGTCACGGGTTTGTGGTTCCGGACATTTTGTGTAGACCCGTCGTCGTTGAGTAAGGTCGTAGATGCGGAGCTGTCCGTCGCATGGCTGTGCGTCTGGCGTTGAATGTGACGTTTTGTAAAGTTTTCTGTTTTAAACAAACTGATAGCGAGTGAGGTGGACTGTATTAACCTACTGATAGAAACACGAAGTAACAACTATAGCTCTGTATTGGTAAATGTATGTACAGCGAAGTTATCAAATTACACGACTTGCTCTACTGAAAGTAAGTAACTGACAGACCCCATCAGAGGAACCTGTCAGTAAAGAAAGAAAGAAAATAATTTATTAGTGACACAGAATCAACCTTAGTACTAAGCTTAATATCTAAGAAAATTGTGACACTAAATGGCGAGCCACTCAGCATGTGTCAGTTGTCGCAGACATCCGACGCTGGTCTTCCGTGGTCACCAAATTTTTAATAGTAAATAATGGACAAAAGGATGTAGAGTGAAGCAGTCAGTCGCCAATATTCCCGCCCTATGCTAAGTTGGATTGGTTGGACGTTTGTCAGAGCAAGATTGGTAGGGTTACAAGGAACTTGGAAATGCTTATGTGGTCATCACCATCATGACGGTTCAAGGGTACCTTATTTGTTTTAGTTTATAAAGGATGTTAAAGTTCACTAAAATGTCTTGTGTCAAATCTTGACATACACTTGATCGAATTATGTAGATTTCTCGTTCGAATCCATCAATAAATCCGTTTTTAATATTTTTTTGTATCATATAAATTCATTATGATGTCTCATATAAAATTGTTTGCAAGTTGATTCCATTTCACGATAAAGTCCACGCGAGACTTTTTAAATAAGTTCTTTATAACTTTCAGGTGTGATGGCAGAGCTTTCAGCCGCCCTCTAATTAACAGAACTTTTCCAGTGGAAATTCACTGTGTTCATTTTAATATCGTCCATTTTTATTTTCATTGTTTTGAATAATTTTTGTTTTAACGAACCAAAATCGAACAAAAAAATACCCCTAAGTAGTCAACGGACATAAAACGAGACGAAATAGAAATATTTATTGTTTGCGAACACCGGTGTTCGCGATGCCCCGCAAGGCGTTAAATTATGTTGATGTTTCATAAATAAAGGGCCTTGTTGTTTGAAGATCTCTACCAGGCAATCAATCAAGTAAAACGAATAATTATTTCCTTAAGACTACCGCACTATTAATGTAGCCGACTTCTAGATTTAGCCCCGACGCGACCAAGTTTAGATATCGGAAGGACTGTTTTGGTGCGAAGGTCGGCGGGGCGACCGGGTCTATTCCGAGGCAGTCTGACCCATCACTGAGTCACGACAAATACTTAGGGCTCACTTCACCCGCCCAGAAGGGGCCTTTTAGGGTCTCTTTGGTTTGGATCCATTGTAAATTTAGTAAAACATTCAGATGCGGTCGCTTTAATCTCAAGATTCTTTGCTACGTTCATTTACTACTGATTCTAATAATATCCAGCCAGCCATATCAGTTTTGTTTGGGGCAATGTAAAACATTTTACAAAAATATATGTCTAATTAAATTTGAGCTTTTTGTTTTCATTAGTAGTCAATGTCTCAGTAGTTTTTGATGGACTAAACGAAAACAGAAGGAAGCATCCGTTTTATTGAGAAATATAACAATAATAAAATAAAATGTGAAGATAAAATATGATAACTAAATCGTGGTACTGAGTTACGTAACCTGATCATGTAACAATCAAATTAAATAAAAATATAAGCAGTATCATTATTACTTTTGATAGACGCGACTTTTTTCGTGACCCTTTTATCATAAGTCTACACTAACAAATTCAACAATAATTGGAATACTATTATGTGCACGATTTCAGGGGTAATTTAGGAATAACAATGTATATCGGTGAAGGTCGCCGTTATGCCAATTGACTGCTAGCTGTCAGGCGTAAATCGGAGCGAGTCCTCTGAAGGATTTACGGCTGACAAACTCTTCGCTAGAAAATCTGTTACGTCCTCGAATATATTTCTTCTACACTTCCGAGATTTGGGTCGTTATGATATGTTTATTACGTGGAACTTTCTGTAATAAGTACCTACCTACTGATAATTTAGAAAGAAAATTAGGTACATTTGGAATTATTTGTAAAATAAGATTAAAAAACCATGACACTAATTACCTACTTTATATTGTATTTCTCCATTTATTTTTACAGTCAGATTTTTTCACTGACGTTTTATTAGTTTTAATCATGAACATGAAGAAATTTTTTAATTTTGTTAAAGAAAATCCCTTTTCTATATTAGCGTTCTCAACGATTTAAACAGTTATTCTGTCTAATAATCATTTGGACTTATCTAGTAGTAATAGAGTAAATTTCTCCCATATAAGGAAGGCAAAGGGAACAAGGCCCATACAGCCAAGTCTTCAGTATTTTATTTCATCAGTAGTTGGCATTGAAATGCTAGTGTAATGCATTTCAATGCATCTTGGAAGAGTTTGGCGTCAAACGATCGATGACAGACACTGTGATGCTACTTGGATGAGGTGGATTACCACGATAAAAAACTCATCACTTTTCACACCACTTGACGTTTATTTCGATAATCCTCGACATTGCACACAGACACTTATTACACAAAACTACACTGATTTTACGTAACAATATCCACTCCGTACAATATTACAATCATCGAAATAAAAATCACGTCCGCCATTGTTGAATGCCGCCAAAAACTCCTGTCATTGGTGTTGAGTAATTTGCTGGGCTGATTAAAAAAAACAATCTGCCGTGGAGTGAGTACCAAGGTTTATAAATCGGAAACGATTACTGAAACTATAATGTAATTGTTTTTATTCCAGTAACTACATTTTCATGAAGCTGAATGATTTTAAAGCAGACTCGCTGAAAGCCGAGAGAAATCGAAGGCAGAGCAGAGGAATTTAAGAAGTAAGTTATTAGGTCACAGAACGTGAAATCCAGCAAGTGCCAGCCGTGCCTAACTCATGCTCAAGTTTATCGTGCCAAGTGTCCACTATTTCTGCATAAGCTGCCTCGCAGCCTCGCCTCGTTCAATAATTGTTGTGTAACACTCGCTTTAGCGGCAAACATTGCTACAAAATAATACTATGTTGTATGTCTGTGGACTAATGACTCAATTTCATTAAAGACTTAACCGACCCTTACTACACCAATTACGTTAATTAACACGCCGTGTGGATAACACGCTTATTAATATAGGTGTAATTGTTAAACAATGATTATGTCAGTGTGAGTAAATGGTTTAGTTTAAGAAATGAGATTTTGAAAGAAAAAATGTGGTATATTCATTCTTGTCTCGCCAGAAAATAAACAAATTTTTTATTGTTCCAAGCTTCTCTAGAAAGTTTTGTGTAGAGAGCAATCTGATAGTACGTGTCACTTTATGACGTGGAAATGTCGCCACCCTGTCAGCGTAGCTTATTGCTATGCCTTTCTTATCTGATATGAACATCTTTCAAAATATTCTCAAACATTTTAGTATTCAGAAAAACACAATTTGGTATGTCTAATTTAAAATGTATGTACAGTTCATTGTCAATATCGCTTGCCTCACATTGTGCCCGGTGCATGGCAACAAGCTCGCCATCTGTTACATGGTCACTTAATATATTTGGCAAAGAATGTCTAGTAACACTTCTGCCTAGCCCTTCGGGGAAAAAAGCGTGATGTTATAAAAACAATAATTTTGTGTTTATAACTATAGATTAGGTTAAAATCGAATAACCTACCTAACTAATTAGCATTACGAACGCCTGAAAACTAATAAGCCTGCGGGCTTCAAGTCTTAGTGATTAATTATGCAGAGAACAAGTCGACACAACCTCGAGGTATTTACAAATGTAGAATTGAGAGCTCCTCGATCCGAGAGGTGGTTCGAGGTAGTGAGTGCCTTCGATGGCTCCTCCGGCGGATGACACTCAGCGCTCGGGCACTTCGCCTCTCCTAACCCAAGTCATTAAATCAAGAATAACATAAAAGGAAAGATGTTATTTTTCAGTTAAAAGACTTCACTCGGCCCAACGTTGAATAGAACAGAAAGTAGGTCGCGCTTTTGACGTGGGAGAGGCTTTGTCAGGTGTACGGCCAGAATCATTTGGAAATGGGATACTTGGACGGCTTCACACTTTTATTCGCTTCGTACTATGGGGGCCCACGAACCACAAAAAAACGTTTTTCAAATATTGACAAACTGTTAAATGCTTGCATAAAAGATTTCAATTGAGTTCCACACTTTGCATATGACCTTAATACTAATATAGTGTTTTTAATCATTTAAAAATAATGACACAAAATAAGTCCAATGTTACTTCATATATGATACAAGTAAATTTTACCGAATTTCCTTATTTGCATTTATATTTTTGTCAATTATTATAAACTTTATAAGCAGATTGCCAAAGTCTTTCATGTTCATTGGTTTCTTTTATCGTAATAAGATATCAACGTTAGTAATACCTACATGAAAAACAGATTCCTTCATTACATAGAGACTAATAACATTTGCACAGTTAAGTTCAGCTTATATTCATATACACGTCAGCTTTGTATAGCGACGCTTAATATTCCGTTCAGCTTTCCATGTATTTTCAGGCGCGTAGTATAAAATTGAGCTGTACAAATGTACCTAGTTAGTTCCATAGACAAGATTTGGATAAATAAGCATAATTTTCTTATAACATTTGCTGTGTAATAGCTGTGTATTAGGCCGCCTGCTCGGTGAGATATCTTGTCCGTTCTCGGCACTATTCGACAATTTCATGTACCCAAATTCGGAAGTTACGCAGTTGTCGTGTCAGCTATTGCAACTCCTTTCGACAATAAAGCGACACAAACCGCCCCTGAAATCGTTTTGTGGGTTGTATTTAACGCGCTGAAGTTCCGGCACTGTCTTGGAGAATTTTAGCATTTACATACTATTTTGATAGTTTTTATTTCATTAATTAATATTTTCCCGCATTAGGAAGGCCAGTGTACTAATGTAGGCTGTTAAATAATTATATACCAAGAATGACGAGATTTCTGACCATGTGCAAGTAAAAACCTATTTTCCGAACCGATGCCGTCAAAATAAATTATCTTCTCAGTTCTCTAGTCTAGAACATGCAAATATACAAGCATATCAACCTTAAGCTCGACTTGGTCAAAATATGTCAACAATGGTCAATTAAGACTAAGTTATCAACAATGTGCTAGCAATAAAACGAGTATATCTCAGCTACGCGGTACAGATGTTACATTTTATGACGGCGTCGACCGACGCTCTTAATGCGTTAAGTTAGAGTCTAAATTAAAATGATTTAAGCCCCGTGAATTGCAATATCTGCCGGCCCGCGCTGAAAGGGACATAATCCAATTACACCCGCTCGTGGCCGGGCTAGTTTGCATCAAATAGCTTAATAGCTGTTTTTAACTGTGAGTATCATATATGGTACACGTCCTAAAGATACTGTTATTTTTCTTTAACCTTGTGCACATTTTGAATATTAAATTACTGTTTACCGAAAATCATAATCACCTAGTAATTAGAGTAGAGGATACGTTGATACTCGAAATTCTTATAATATGGGTAGTTCCTTACTTATATAACAAGCTGCAGCCATGCATCGAGCTCAGTCGACCGACCTGGTCAATACTCAAAATAAACCGTCTACTTATGTTTTATTCAAACTCAATGGTGTAGGCGGGCACTTGGCAGGCACTGCATCGGCGATATCTTGCAAGTAGTGCTGAATCTATCCATACTATTAATATTATAAATGTAAAAGTAGCTCTGTCTCTCTTCCGGTCTCGCTTTCACGTCAAAACTACTGTACACACATAGTCTAGAGCCTGAAAAGGTCATAGGCTTTTTATCCCGATATTCCCATGGGAACTAGTAAGGCGCGGGTGAAACCGCGGGAAGATTCTAGTTTTAATTAATGTTTCATTTGTTTTGTAACATTCTCGTAAGGCGATTCTGGTTACGACCACAAGACTCCCAAAATTACTCATATCGCAAAAACAAACTTGACAAAATCCTTGATATTGTGTTAAATGACCATGAAAGTTTTATATACTGGATATATCCTATATTTATATTATTTCTTGGTTTCCCGAAGCAGAGTCAAGTACCGGAATTATGAGTTTATCGCAGTTTTACCCGAGGAATTGGGTAAAGGCTACTTATTTTTAGCAACTTCTAAAGAGTTTAGGTACTCATAATTCAGTTTTTTAAATAATTTTGATTTTGATTGTACGACTATTAATATAAGTCCATTTAAGTCCTTGTAAATAATTTACAAAAACCATAGAATGACAAGGTACCAAAATGAGTAGAATTTTATTCTCGTGACCCAAAATTTATTTATATTAAAATTTTTGGTATAATCAGAAACACAATTGCCCTAAAAATAATAATACCTACTATTAACAAATGAGGATGGGTTTTTTTACAGCTGAACATTTTCCTAACGAATATCACTGCGAAACGCGAGCGGGTCCGAGAAATAGATATTTGTTTGGGATTCCTCTTTTACGAGTATGGTACATCCAGGGAATCTGATTCTTGAGCTATTAGAAGGGTAACGTTAGTAATTACAGCAAATTTGGCGGTGCCCTTTTATTTTTATGAAATAAGTATCCAGGTAAGATTAATATTTGTTTATGTGAATTAGGGACACGAGTGATTTAAAACAGTAAATTGCCATTATACCATACTTGTTTTCAAAAAGATAACCTGAATTCTCTATATGTATTATGTTGTTTAACACATTTTGGTTATTGAAGGTATTTTGGATTACATATCTCCTAAATGCGTGAAGAATGATATGAGGATAAAAGAAGTGGATGCTGAGCTGACGAGTGACAGAGGAGAATGGAAGAAGAAGACATGTTGTGCCGACCCCACCTAGAGTGGGAAAAGGGCAAGAAGAAGAAGAAGATCTCCTAACAGATTTCGAAAATTCATCAATTAGTATGAATACCAAATTTAACTCACTTTAACATTGACAATGGCATTTGTTCGAAACTGAGAACAATGTAATAGTTAAAAGGACCTTTGAAAACTTGTGTGATTTACGGCGTACGGAACCGCAGGTCCGGCGGGCTCGCTTAATCATTATGATAATGGATTTGTTTCAATAGCCTAATAATGGTTTTCCTAGTAATCATACCAAGGACTGAAGATAATTTACATATTATGTAAGTATTTATTTATTAAGCACTGCTACATGTTACACACTGTAGTTTTTACTATAGCAATTCAATAAAAATAAATACTCCTACATGAAAATTATTATAATTGAGTATTTTTACCACAAATAGAGTTAAAAAATTGTTAAATCTTTTCTACGATTACAATTGTGAAGTTGCATGTCAATGATAAATTATAAAATTAATAAATTGTACAGTGCCTCTTGTCCAGTAGGTATCATCCGTGGTCTATCCAACTGGTCGGCGTCTGAATACTAAATACTCTAGGGACTTTTTCATATTTGACGTCAGAAAGTCAGAGAATTTGAGCTTAATATTTAAGAAAATTACCGTACATAATGACTTTCACATCATTTATTTGCAGTGTAATTTGATGAACAAAAAGGTGATGACTACATACTAATAAATTAGTCAACGGGCACAAAACGGGACACAATAGAAATATCTGCTATTTGCGAGCTCCGAGCGATTTTTGGTAAGTGCTGAATTTTTTTATTCGTTTTTACTAATACATAAATATTTGCTATCATAAAAGACTTCAAAGACTGCATCTATAATGTATACTTTTATATTTCCTTTATTATGGATGCTGTAAGACGTATGAAAACAGATTTACAAGAAAGGTTTAAATCACATATTATTATAAGTGATACGACAGCTTAAAGCTACACATCTCAAGATGTATTATTACAGTAGCGGCCGTCTGTGAAATCCTTCAATGTGACTTCAAAACAAAATCTTGCAAGTCTATTTTTCATTAGGAGCGAAATTTGAGTCTAAAGAGATCGAAAAAAAAATTCAAAAGTTATTTTTTTAATACTCCTATTCTCGATTAACAAAAAAAAATGTTCGATTTTTAAATACCGTCACACTTAAAAGAACAACAACCCCAACCTATACACAACAATTTTAGATTTTATCGTAATAACCTTTTAATTGAACAACGATGAAGGGGGATTGTATTTCTCTTTTATCTCTTTTGGATTAAATTCTCCATTTTGTAAATGGAAAAAGTAATTTGAAGATACAATTTTCAATTGTTTTTTTGCGTTTAACGCGTGTGTAATACCCCCGATGATGCATCTTACAATGTGGGTCGAATATATTATATACCTATGTATGCTTGATTGCCATTTTAGAGCCATTTAATGTTTTTTTTTTCGATTTTTGTTTAATTTTATTAAATCTGGGATGCTGGAATCCATGCTATGATAATGAAATTAAAGACTTTATTTGTTTAATTATTTATTATATTATACAAAACTAAAGTTTCTGTGTAACTAAATAATTTACAACGTTTATGTAGGTAGTAACGGAATGTAGTATTGGGAAATTACATACAGTAATATTTTTCTGTGCATTGAATATAAATAGCTAATTTATCATCTTTTTAAATGCAGACACGGGTGGAGTTCATATTACCTACATTACCTGACCACAAACCTTTGTTTTACAAACAAATGAATCATTCAAAAAATAAATTAATTATCATGGTAATATAAAAGTAAAGGGAAGTGGGGACAAAATGACAAAGAGGGACAAATGACACAAGGTAGCTGTATTTAAAATTTGGAGCATTTAAAAACGTCAGTTACCTACATACTTATCAGATTGCTAATGTCACCCGTAGAAACCTGGTGTAAGGACGTTAAAATTATGGTTTTTATACCTTCCAGTTTTTTACGCCTAGTGCATTTTTTATGATTTCAGTAACAATTATACATTTTTTGTTGGTTTTTCGGCGCTTTACTTATAAACTAAGAATAACTTTAAGCCAGCCTAGTTGAACCAAAAATACTAAATATAATGCCTTATGACGTTGTTTGTTAGGTGTAAAATTGCTAAGCAGTATTTTTAGTTAAACTAGGCTTATAGTTATACTAAGTTTATAAGTAAGGCGGTCAGTGTTTAAAGCTTAAAAATATTATATTAATAATGTTCAAGGCATGTTAATTTAAAGGGTATTTACGGTTGAGTGTAGAATATTTCCTCTGCTATTGGTAAACGGTTGAATTGACATGGCCATGAAAGATGCCTTTAATTATAAGCGGGCTACGGAATTGCGAACTTTTTCTAGTTGTTATTCCTTTTTATGCATGTCATAAGGTCCATTTTAGTTCTACGCCATTTTACGCATACTGTATGTAATTTTGTCTGTACTTATTATATGTTACTTTATGGACGCAAAATTTGTTAAAAACCTTAAATTTTTTAATTTTCATGATTATGTACCTACTTTTATAGCCAAATAAATAAGTAAAGGTTATGTGCACAAAATATTGTAACTCTGTTACATAACATTAAATTTTATGAAGAAAAATCTGGAGAGTATGTCATTTTGTCCATAATTTCCCCTAACATAAAATAACCAATAGAGTGCACAAACATATTCCAGTTTTCAAAGTAATTCGCATTCTTATGTTAGTTTAATGTAGAAACAAACAATTATACGTCAGGAACGTAACAATCATCTATATATAAAACTGTCATCGTTTGTGCCAAAAACGCGAATGCGGGCGGCACAAATATTTATGACAAAAGTTAGGTTTTACTTACATTTTAAAACATTGAAATTTAACGGTCATTTGTCTTAGTTTTAACGAATACCTAGCAATTAGACATAATTTCTCTCTAGTTTAATCTCTTACTGGCATTCTGGCCAGTTCTGATCTTGCAATTCACGGAGGTGACCAAAATCATTCGACTTTATACTCTAGCTTAAGGCGTTAAGAGCGAAGCTACTTGCCATCATAAAATACAACAATTATACTTAAGTTTTGGAGAAAGATGACCGCCTATATTTTGTTTTGCTGTTGCAAACGCATATAAAACGATAACTTAACTACCTACATAGTTTCTTTTATAAGTGCTTTTGAGATTGATGGTTTCTTATATCGGCCAATAAGGTAGGGCGAGTTGCCCCACGTTCATACAATCACCGAGGGTTAAATAAATTATACGAGGAAATAAAATCAATATGTAGGTAATTTTATGTTCAACATAATTGGCAAACAAACAGAATACCTAATGCTTATAATGGTAAGTGGCTGCCTCGTGTACACATTGAATATCGGTTTGAAAAAGCCATGACATAGTGGTATTGTTCCTCGTCCTCAGCTGGGCACAGGCCTTCCCCACACATTAGGAGTATGGGCCGTAATACCCACGTTAGCTCAATCCGGGTTTGTAGGTAGAAACGATTGCAATAGCAACCGGGACCAACGGCTGATTACGCCTTCTGAATTACGGAGGAGATCGAGATCACAAACTTTTCGTCACCCGTCCTCGGCTTGAAAATGGCGAAGGTTTTCGATATCGAAAGCCAAAGCGTACTAACCACACTAGCTCATCAAATATTGCTCCTCGAATGACACAAGTGGATTTATTTACTTGCGTATAATGTTCCAGCTTTTAGGAGCATGCCATCGTACGGTTTAGTTCTTTCTGGATTATTTGATATACAGTATGTGCTCTTTGATCGATTATAATTTTCTATCCTATCAATAGCTTGCTGCGCGATCATCAATCTTTGTTATTGCAAATACCTCCACAGTGATGGATTAATAAGGGATGTTTTTGATCCGCACTCATGGTAACCACAGTAGTTAAATTCTAGACCAATAGCGTCTACGGAAACGCCAAAATTTGTGACGTCAGCTTGACAAATTGTTAGATCTGCGATGAATAATGTAAACTACTGGAATAATGTAAACTGGAACTGGATTTAGTGCGCAATCCAGTGCAGAAACTGGATTGGCGGTCTACTTTTGAATCCTGCGCGGCCATTCCAGCGCTACTGAAATCATGTAGACGTTCAAGCCAGTGCCATTCCAGTTCTAACAGGATAATATAAAAAGGAAACACGTTTGTTTTTGCAGATTTTGAAATGACTGGAATCATGTAGACGATATCGCCAGCCCGGTTCATTCCAGTCCAGCGCTACTGAGTTACTAGACTGGAATAATCTGAGTCGGGCATTAAAAAAAAATACATTTAAATACTCGATAGGGTTACCAATAATGAAAATATGATAGATTTCTGTCTTTGATTAGATAAGCTCTTCTAGAAAATAGTGAGTAAAAAAAGAGTATTATTCATATAAAATAAAACACGTCAGTAGGTAATTTCTAAAACAAAAAGGCTAGGAGTGACGTATATCTTTGGTTTAGGGAAATAAATCATCATTAGGCCGCCGCCTCAATTCGCTGGTACGGTGGGGCTCCTAGGTTCAGGTAATACGATTTACAAACGATGCTTTGTATAAGCCCGCAAAGATGGATTCTTTAAACAAATAGGGAGAATCAAGAATTTGTATGTTAATGATAATTGTGAAAATGAACTATATTATTAAGTGAATAAGTAAATTATAATACTGGTTATTATACTTTTATTGGCACCTTACATAAAATTGATCAGATTTTTTTTTTCTAAACTTAATTGAATTCTACAAATTAAACTCGTTCAATTACAATACTCGTTCCCGAATGACGGAATGAAAAGAAATGCTTTCAGACGTTACTTGTACAGTCAACTCCAAATATATTTAACCACTTTTGACAGTAAATGGCTCTCAACAGAAGGAAATAAAGATGACCGCTAAAATATGTGTACATATTTATGTACTTGACTGCACGTACTAATACGAACCATTCCACTGTGGCGTGTCTTTGTGTCACGGCGCACATTCTCCCATGCGACGGTCTATTAGCCGAGGCGAAGATAAGACACATTATATCCGTGAATTATGTCCCCCGAGGGATGGGCGACGCGATAGGCAGTTCACCTGCGCCCGGTGCTTAAAGTTGCAACCCCATTGCTTTTCATGCACCGAAGATTTCAGTAGTGGCAATAAAAAAAACTTCTGATAACAAGCTCAAATTAAGTAGCTTACGTGTTTGCGTTTTTGCTACCAGAATGCCTAGCACCGGCCGTAGAGATAAAGTCCTCGGAGACAAAAATGCTCATTCCCTCTCGCTTCTTCGTTCGCGTGGAAGCGACAGGCAATGAGCATTTTGTCTCTCTTTTTCTCCCCGGCCCGTGCTAGACCTACAGGCGAAAAATGAATATTCATAATAATTATACATACTATAGAAACATAAACACATTTTATCAATATCATCACGCCTCTGTCGTTATCAAAGAGGCAAGCAGATGCAGAAGTGTCAATATTTCGCCACTTTTTGATATGAAATGTTGAAAGTATACTAAAAAAAACATAGGGCAAATCGACCTAATTCCATGTTACTGGGGGGTTCGGATAAATGCTTAAATTTCATTCGTCGAATCCGCTCTAATGGTAGAGTACTGCGTACACCGATTTTTGGCCGTGAACGTATTTGACAGCTAAAGCATTTTTGGTATTACTACACCAGTGTCGCTAACGGAAATTTGATCGAGTTCGCCCTCAGAAACACAAACATTTCGAAACATCGAAAACAAATGATTGCTATCATGATAATAATATATCTGATCTACCCCCGCCGGGACTCGATACTGACATACAACCCTCTCGCATCTAAATTAAACATAAAAACATTGCTTTTTCTAAGAGAACAATACCTATACAAACAACATCCCATAAACAAATAATATTTGCTTTCAAAGAAAACCTATAAATAAGTACAGCTTATTATCTAGAAATTGTTCAAGGCTAGTGTGCTATTTACAAGTTTCACAAAGCACCGGTCGCTATCTGAAGTGGCTGTAGGGCGGGCGGCCAGGGCGGGCGGCCAGGGCGGGCGCCTAGAGCGGGCACGCTATGCCCCAATCAAGCGATGCACTTGAGCTATGGTTCTAAGGTCAACATGCAAAATTACTTTCGATTTCTATTTTTAGTTCTTCAGTATATTATTACAGTTTTCTGAGAAGCTGTAATTTATGAAATGGATTCAAATTTTGACGAAGCAAAGTATAATCAAAGCTTGCTTCGACTTCGTATGCGCGAGGAAAATTGCAATTAGTTGATTCAGTGTTTGCGTAATGTGTATATAAATACGAGTATATAGACGAACATCTCATAATACTGTTGTTGCCTGTTGCTGAAATAAGACACCATCACAGTTTTTTGCTAATTTGTCAAAATAAATCCTGATAAAGTCATTTTCGCGTGTCTCATGACACAAGTGAGCGTGCATTACAGGTCCTGTCATATCGTGTAACGTGACAGACCACAGAACAATAAAAAAGGTTAGAATGATAAAGTGGGCGTGGTTCACGAGCCGCTCATATGAGCAAACGGGCATATGAACGTCAAATTGCTCGCAGTGTATTGCACAATGGCGTAGCTGTCAGACGTGTATTCGGTGCAGTACAAAACCCAAAAAGATGCCGAGTTGTGCTATTATTTCGTGCCTTTTGCGAAGTGAAAAGGTGAATCTGGAATAAGGAGGAATTATATTTCATCGGTAAGTAATAATATTTGGAAATAACTGAATATGGAAGCATAATCAATCACGAAAATAATTCGTACCAAATTCTGTGCAATCATAGGACTTGCATGTTATCGATAGTTTTATCGATAGAGTTTTTTTGTTCCTTGTGCTCAGACATTATGATGTGGTAATTTACATGGACATAATATCAAATCTAAGTTTTAAATATCTATTTAATTTTTAAATAAGACATAAATATTCTGTTTATAAAGATTTACATATTTCAGTTTTTTTACAAATCCGGATATAAAAGAAAAATGGATATCCGCAACTGGCAGGAAAGATCAATGGTTTCCTACTAAAAGCAGTAGCATTTGCTCGTAGCATTTTACGGAAGATGACTTCCTACAAGTTTCAAAAAAAGGCATTTGAAATCTTCTGCAGTACCTCACATAGATATTTGCGTACAGGTAATGTTATGAATATTTTATCTGTCTACAGTGAAAACAAAATATTATTATAAAATTATACATTTGTCTTGTTCGGGAATCGAACCCGTGATGTCTGCCACAGAAGGCAGTTAGAAATATTATAAATATTAAAAATAGGCAGGGTAGAAATATTGCGCATGTGATTGAGTGACGATTGACTAAAATTAGTAGGGACTTTAATTTGTTGATTATTTTCTATTTTTTTTTTATCTAAAAAGAAATTTATTTCATGATGTCAAATATCTCATAAGCGAGAATTTTGAAATCATTTACTTTTGTTTGCAGGAAAATCAAGTTCGCCTTCCTGTTCAAATGCCAGTTCACAAAGAAAGCGAAAACTCAAAATTATAATAGGCAATAAAGACAGTGCTCTCCGAGCATAGCCCTTTCCATAGTTCGCTGGGCGACTTTAAACTGGTGGACTAGTCGAGCAGTGAGTGTCCACGTCTTAGCACCGTAGGTCATGACTGGGAGGACGCACTAGTCGAAGACTTTCGACTTTATTTGATAGACTTAAGACATTGAGGGATGGGTGACGAGAAAAATGTGATCAACCAGTATTAATGTTAATTAATTAAAAAGTGTATGTTGGTAACCGCTGTTTCTTTACTGAGAGCAACCCCAGCTCATAACATTACCAATTATTTTATTTATTATTCACTGGTGGAAAACTGGCAAGGCAGTTTTTTCTTTATTGTTGTTCTCATTGCCAAGCCAACTATAGCGATAGTGTATCTTTTGTTATAGTCAGTGACCTATTCCTAGAAACATCCACCTGAAACTGTTACCTCTTGTCTTTTTAGTATTTATTCAGTAGAAAACTAAATCACAGACTACAAAATATTTATCTTCATTAAATTTGTATAGTATTGAAATTGGTTGGAATTTCTTTAGGAGCCCAAGAGGGGAGGTACCTTAAATAAATAAAATATTTTAATTTCCACAAAGGAAACGAACTTTTATTTTAAAAAGAAGCAACTGCATTCTCATTTTTCTCAAATAAAATTTACCCAAACCGGGAATAGAACCAGCTAAAAATTTTTTAGTTATTTTTTTATTCTATTAACCAATACAATGTGAAACACTCGTATTTCATACAAGATATCCATCTCTACTTCTGCATTCCACCGGCTGCTACAGATTTTCCAAATATGCCCGGAAAAACTAAATTAATGTACGGTTTCATTATGTCTTACATGCGTAAGACCTAATGTTTCATAGAGAAATAGTATTTTTAGCCATAACTAAATCAATTAGTGAAATAAAATAAATATCCTCAGACATTCACACCTATCAACTAGTCCCATTTTAAGCAACTAAATGCTGCTTGTGTAGAGATCAAAACCACCACGAAATAGAATTATTTGAGGTGGTTTGATTCCCTGTTTGGGTAAGCTTTTTGAAAAAGTGTGAAATCAGTTTTGTTTCTATTTGAAAATAAAAGTGTGTTTCCTTTGTGGAGTTAAAAAAACCAACCTGTATATTAATATTCTCCTTAATTACGAAGTTGGATATATAAATAAATTACATAATTTTGTTACTTAATACTTGAATAATACTTGATTATCGACATCTAATTGTGCACTACACTAGTCCAGTGCTGTCATGATAGTGTACATGTTTTTCCACAATAATTCGAAAAAGACATTTAACGTGTCTCATTATACGTATTATAGATTATAATATCTAAAAACGTATTTCAAATGATTGTATATAAATGATCTTACCAGTCCGTGCTTGAACTGTAAAATTTCGAAATAACAAAATGCATTGTGCCAACATAAATGGTACCGTACAACAGCTGGTAACACATACCTGTGTATTGCAGTAAAATAACCCTTATTATTTAGGTGCAATTCGCTACTTTTGCTTGAATTTTTTTAGCCAATGAATACATTGCGCTCTTTGTGTGTTGAATAACTATTAATTCTTGTATGTGTGAGAACTGGCTCGCGCGGTGCTAGTACTAATGTGGATGCGTTATCATTCTAACCTTTTTTATTGTTCTGTGTGACAGACCCTCACGTCACCGTCGCGGCAATCACGCGCGGGAAGATTTGTATCTAGCTCATACAAATTAAATCGTTTAATTATTTCACATCAGAATAATACAAATGCGGGAATATATTGTAATTTAAAAAATGTTAAAGTGAAATAATATAAATAACTAACGATGAAAGGAAGAAAGAAAATTAAATATTTACATACATAAAATTACTTATAACTTATGTAACTAAAACAATTCAAAAAACAGTTTAAATTAGAAATACTAACTAATAATTTTATAAATAACTTGACAGGAAATAATAGTGCTTTCAGGAAGCTCTCTGCCCCCAAGAATCAAGATCCTCAAGATCTGCTGTCAAGAATGTATTAATTTCAAATAAATAAACAAAACACAATTACATCAATACATGCATAAATGAACTAGAATGATAAAATCAGAACTTCCCAACAACGCTCTCAAAAAACATGGTCCCAAAATCACAAAACACACGCGATACACGCCCAATATAATTTATAATATACTTTGCTAAATTTATTATCTCCTGAAGATTTCGTACGTACATACATTTGCTATGCAACTTAATTTAGTAGGATAATGTTAGAGTGAAAAACAGATATCAAACCGTCAAACCAAACAATTGCACATGCGCGATGTCAATGACTAGGATCGTGCAATGCAGGTAATTATGCCAGTAAATCCCTAATTCATTGTTCAGCATAACACAACAGGGCACACGTGCAGTCACTGCTTGGTGAAGAGGGGACTATGGCAGTGGACTGCTGTTGCGGTGCTTTTGCCTAGTCTCTGCCCAACCCTAAGGGCATCATAGTAATGATTATATGTATGTATGTATAACACAAGAAAAGTTTATTATACACCAGATTATTTTTCGTTTTCAATTTAAAATTTTCGTTGCTTTTTTTGCTGTTTTTTGCTTTCTGTTGCTCAGGCAAGGTACAAAGCTTACAAAGTAATTTGTTATAAAAACGTACGTACGTAGTTTCAGTTTTTTTAAAACGATTCCACGCTTTATCATCGTAAACTTAACATTTACTTTATTTATTTGGTATGCGTCTAGTAGTAGCAATATACTGCCATTATCGTATTGAAAAATACTGTAGTAACAATAGAGCCGTCTCCATTGTTCACGCTTGAAATCGATTCTAAGTAAAGGTAATGTTACACTTCTGACCTGACCTTATGTATGAAAGACCTTAAGTTTTCGTATGGGTTTCTAAATGGGTCAGATGTCATATTAAAAACAACACAGATATATATTTACATAGATAACGCAGGTATAACGATTTGTATTGAACCCAGGCGTGTCAACAAACCGTTCGATTCCCCTTCACCAATTATCACACGACGAGGCATTTTTTGTAATTTTTTCAGCCATTTTGAACGCGTGCTGCGGTGCAGACTAAGTAGGAGCGGCCAACCTCGACGTATCGTCGGGGTTTCCGGACACGCGCAGTACATGCGTCATCTATATGTTTAAATATGTATTTATCTGTGAAAAGCAGCTTTGAAGAAGTATGGCTTGAAAATGTTTGAAATACTTATTTGTTTTCGTTTCGAAGATCGCAACGCTCGCCTTTTAATTGCTACCAATACAACCCTATTATTTTAAGTTAAGGAACAAAATACTTATTCATGTTACTGAATAAATAAAACTGAAATAAAGACTATGTCGGTTGTATGTCAACACGCATAGGGATATAAACATATCAGATGAAACCGTTAGGGAATACAGGCGTTAGGGGATATTAGTTACTGTAAATGCTATATAAAGCATTTTCCGTTTACTCTAACATAGTAGAACTTTAACAAATATAGTATAGTGTCTTTGATTCACATTTAACCGTTCATTATAGCAATGTCATTGGACATTGCTGGTTAGTCCGTGAGCTTTGCACAACAGAAAATGGACTGATATTAAAACACACATAATTCCACACATAATAAAAACATATCATCACGCCTCTTTGGCCGAAGGGGTAGGCAGAGGTGTTTTTATTTTTTTGTTAATTATGCTAGCTTTAGTTAGGCAGAGGTGTTACACACCCACATTTCGCCATGTATAATGATAAGGGGTAGACAAAGGTGTTAAACACCCACACTTCGCCTGATTCGTCGAAGTTCCCACATGGGAACTGTTACATAACAGTTTGAGAGCCTGTTGCCATGCACCGGGCATAATGAAACAAATGATAATAAACTTACGAGCGATGGCATAAGTATGTGATGAGAACCGCTGCCATCATCAGTTTAGGTCTCACTATACTACAAAATATATAACGAATAGACGGAGTTCCTTAAGAACCTCAGGGCCGACGGCGTGGCACGGCATTCTGCGGCATTCCATGGCATCCTGCTGAAAGACCAGTCTTTAATAGCATCAATCAGATTTGTTCCGCGCGGATTCGAAGTTGGTTGTGTGTCGCACGTGCATGCCGGAGCATCCCGCGGCATATCTCGTCACCGAGGTATTGAAATAAAGGACAATGAATTCTAAATTAATTAAAATAGATTAATAGATTATAACTTTATTACTTATAAAATCCTTTGCCATGACATGCCGTGCCGAGCCGGCAGTGAGCACTGTCCCTAACAGTCGGTAAAAACAAAACTTTTCTATGGACCCTCTAAATAGCACTTCAGGGTGCTTTAAACTTAAGAGACTATTGGTGAAAACGGGCATAGGAAAGATTAGTTTTTTTTTCAAAGAAAGTGATTTTAATAAGAACAGAATGACGAGCTGGCCCAAAACATTATAAGGTTTAGGGCAGGAAAATTATAATTAGGTCTAATAAAAATTAATTTACCAGAGACTTTTCATAAACAATATACGGCGTTACAGAGTTCACTCACTTTGTATAAAAATTTATCTACTCAAGTACGGTACTCTGATTCATCCCGTTTTGCATGCAACATTTCTTTCCCATCATTTTGCTAACTTTAGAACCGAATCCCAATAATCTTATTGTTTGTACAAAATATTTCACAATTAAATTCACAACACGTTACGCTATCGCGAGCTTAATTAAACACTTTACGAAATTATACAATGCAGCCAAATCAAATTTGTGTCCGCTCCAAATCGCAGTGTTTCGAGCTTTGACCGGCCGAATTGAAACACAATTTGTATAGCTTTCAACATTTTGCGTCGTTCTTTTTTACAATCTAATAAAGGCTTAAATAATAAGGCTATAATTGATAAGAGGGCAGAACATAACATAACGCCTCCTTCCCCGAAGCGGTAGGCAGAGGTGTTGAACACCTACATTTCGCCAGATATGTTTTAACCCATGTAACAAGGAGCGAGCCTCCTTGCCATGCACCGGGCACTTGGCACTCGGGAAGCAAGCGATATTCACAATAAACTCTACATAAGATTTAGTCTGATTCAATGGAAAGGCAACAGAAATAAAGACTTATTTGATTTTTCGCTTGTCTCGTATTCGTGTGACATATCATAAAAGTTTTCAGGAATAAAACATTCTGAAATCCCAATAGATTATGAATGGCAAGTATTTTTGTACCAGATCACGGAATCTACGGAAGTCCGATATTTTTCTTAAAACATCTGTGTGCTCATGACCTCTTGGGAGTTAAATATCCGTAGTTTCCTACAAAAGTCACGTAGAGAGGATTCGAATAATGTTTGTGACAAACAGTCGGAAAAAATACTATTGAGCGCTATTTTTATTCTCATTTCGAATATTATTAATAACTTTACGCTCCATGCGTATTTTAGTATTTTGAATAATGTAGTAAAAGTACAGATAATCTATGACTTTTAGCTTTATTATCTATAGAGTACAGAAATAATTTTAATTGTTTAATTTTAAGAACATTTGTTCAAAGATGCACGTTTGACAGTAAATGACGCTCATTGAAAGGAAATAGGCTAGTTGACTCATATCAAAAGTAATGAAAATAAAGTGTCATTCACATAGTATTTAGTACAAGGGTCCGAAATATTCCAAGTTCGATAAATATAAATAAGGGATTGCTGTAGAAATTCAATTTAAATATGTTTTATTTTTACCGGTGCCAAAAACGCTATCCACCATGTTCGTGAAATTAGATGAGTAACGCTTCAACTACGCATGGTCAAAATCCGTCAAACGCTGCGACTGGCGTTTTAACCAACCAATAAAGCATAACTGTCGGCTATGTTGCGCATGCGTATTGAATTGTTTTCAATAATCGTGACGCTACGGCACAGATAATTCATAGACCATAAGGATCGAAAGCGTTTTTGACATTTAAGCAAAAACGTAATTTATAATTTAAAATTTACTGTGTTATAGGCTTCAGAAAAATATTGTATTATTTTTTATGGTTTCAGTAATTACAGTAATGAATCATTTGGGGCCCAATAAAAAAATGGGTCAACTAGACTGTCACCTGTCAAATGTCCATACATATTTTTGAACTCGACTGTCGTTACGGCGTAGCGCAATCGTCTACGAATTCTCTATCGTAGCAGCTTCGCGCTATAAAAACTGAATGGGAATAAGAACAGAACCCGAATGAATCCTTCCATATTTAATTAGGACATCAATTTTTATAAACGTCTTGCTGAAACCAATTACTCGGGCAGGTGGATAAAAATCTAAATTTGAACGAAAATTACGCAAACCTAACGCAACATGAATAAAACATACCCGAATTCTGAATTAGTCGACCTATTCTTTTGAAACACAATCCCTGGTGATTGTATTTCTAAATAATACGTCTATGCCACTATTCAGGAGCGATTGGTTTCTATAAAAAATAACACAGATGTAATTTTTCTTAAGAAATATGCAGTTATTTACTGTTTTCAATTTGTGTCTTTTAAAATATTTTCTATTTATATAAAATATCTTGAAAGCTGTTTTCTATTACAAAAAGACAGTTTCGAAGAGCTTTCTCACAATGACAAGGGCAATTGAAACAACTTTTCAATAACAAAAATGCCACGAAACTATCTTGTAGAAATTTTAATTAAAAAATACCTAAAATAGCATGTCGTTAAGTCTCTTTAATTATTTTTCTTGAGATTATTTACTTCCACGAGCTCTTAGCCCGAGGCATATATAAACCAATTAAGTAAACGATTTTTTTGTAAGTGTAAGCAGGGATTTATTTGCTCCGTTAATTGATTTTTGTAACTACAGTTTCATTGTTTTTTTGAAGATAAAATCTGTTTTCTTTTTGGTTTACAGGTTATTGCGTTAAATGTTTCAAGAATATTGGAGAGTTTCGTAAACACAATTTCGCTGTAAGGATTCGTTATCCAAATGGCTCCAAAGTTGTTATATTTGTTTACCCCTTAGCAACCTATACCCTACTTAAAAAGTTAAAATAAAGTTTCGTAGTAAATAAGATCCCGAAATGAGGAAAAATAAAAAATATACCTAATAGCTGTAATAATAGCTTAGGGAAACACCCATTTACATTTTTAGTTAATTACGTCTGCGAGAATACATTTAATAGTGACAAAAATTAAGTACATCAATTTTTTAAAAAGGGGTGCTGCATGCCTTCATAAACCTGTGAGTCACGTTCGAGGACATTCCATCTCACTGTTTTAGTATCAAACAACAAATACATAAAACTGCAATAAAATTTAAAAAAATATATTATTGTTTGCCTTATCATATGAAAAATGTTACAAAAATGCTTTTTATTTATCGGTAAGAGAAGATATCTAACTTTCAAAAATATGATGTTTCAATAAAATATTAAGGCCCGATTTCTCAATCCTCAGATAAAAAATTATCCGCCATTTAAAATGATCACTGTCACTTTCTAAAGTCATAAAAAGAAAAGGACAGAGCTAACATTTGACTGACATGATAGTTTTATCTGGGGATTGAGAAATCGACCGTAAATTTATTTGTTATTATACAGCATAATATGAAGTCACTCCAATCCAGGAAAAGTCACTGAAACACGCCTAAGATGGTACGGCCACGTCATGTGAAGAGACAGCGAGCATGTGGTTCAGAAGGCAATGGCAATCCCAGAAGGCAAGAAAGGAAGAGGCTGGCCGCCCTTGACTTGGTGGACTAGTATGGCCAATCTAGTTAGGAAGTCCCAACTGCCCGACCCGACAACCCAGGACAGAATGTGCTGGTGCAGAAGGATAAGGAGAGCCGACCCCACCTAACGTAGGAAGAGGCAAAGAAGAAGAAGATGCAGCATAATATGAAAATACTCTTGGGATTGCTCTTGACCTCAATGTGAGCCACAGCTATATAAGAACTACAATGGAACGAGCATTTTCAGAAGGATAATTTACTCACCTATACTTTGGCTGACCCATATGCCCAGCATATCAAGCTGGAGCAGCCTGTGGTATAACGCCTCCCCGTGCGCGTGGTTCATGAACAGGTGGTAGAGGAAGGAGCCGCACCACGGCGCCAGCGCGCCCAGTAGATGGCACAGCGACAGGAACCACGCGCCGCCGCCCCCCCAGGGGAGCAGACCCGGCAGCACCGCCAATATATACACTAGGGACACACCTGCAACAATATAACAGCGTCACCATCGTCATCAGTAAAAATCATCGTAAAATTTTCCCATGTAGGTAAGGCAAAGGGAACAAAGACCATACAGCCAAGTTTTTCAGTACTTTTATTTCCTGTATATATTTTTCTTGCTTTTTGTTTGTTGTGGCTGTTATTTTTATATTGTTTGTGAGAATTTTTATGATTTTGTGTCGTCTGTGCTGTTTTTATTTAATTATTATATTTATATGTATTATATATTATATTTATATATATTTGAATAGGCCCGGTCAGAACACCAGCGCTGGGTCAGTCTCTGATTCAGCATATGCTGAGGCCGGGTCCTAATTAACCGTTATTGTGTAGTCTTTTAAAATTATTCACTGTACTCTGTGTTTGTCTGTTCTTTTTTTGTTTTTTATTCTTATTGTGTGTTTGTAGGTTAATAAATGTTTTTCTTTCTTTCTTTCTTTATTTCTATCAGGGCAACCAACATTATAGTCCTCGTCGATTTACCAAAATTTACCCCTTAAATGGCAAAAATACCCCTTAAAGACGAAATCTACATACACTTGAATACTATTCAAGTGTATGTAGATTTCTGTTTGAGGCCAGATAAAAAGGAATCGCGCCTTGTGGCATGAATACTCAGCATGAATAACACTATGCCTTTCTAACTAGAGCAGAGATGAAGCTCTTCATTTATTATTATGGTTCCGTAAAACTAGCTTGTACATATATTTTGCTTTCTGAGGTCATGTTAACAAGCACGCAGAGGTGGTAGGTAGGATCATCGGAGTTGTAGGTATAATGTTAATCTACTGCTAGACCACGGTCCAAAACAAACGAAACGAGGTCTTCAGTTCGCCCTGTCTTTGCCTTGTCACATCCAGCATCTGACAGGTGCCAAAAATCAATTCGCAAATCAAGAACACATATTTCTCATTCGTGACCTGTCAGCTAAGAGTCGCCCGCTGCTTGAGATAGGCCTCCTCCAAGGATTTCTCCACATTACAGGTTTTTTTACAGAATATAAATAGTTTGATTAGTGAGTTAATTTTGCTAGTGTTCGTAACGTAGTACGTAAAGTAATAACTAGAATTGACTAGTTAAATATAATATTGTGATTCTAATATACATATCAAAATTAATTTACATTTAAACGGAGTCTAGACACCACTTAGTAATATAGAACCGAGTAAAATTTAATAAGTTGCTTATTTGGTATTCAGCAAAAGCACTGTTTACACCCCAAGGCGCAATATCTACCACAAATATACATTTGTTTACATAGATTACGCAAACGCATGTACTGCGCGTGTGCGAAAACCCCGACAAAACGTCGGGGTTGGCCGCTGCTAAGTAGTCGGTGCGCGTCCGAATGGCTACAAAAACTAAAAAAGATAACAAAACGGCATCGGTATATTTTAGTCAGTTTGGATTTCCGCCTTAAAATTACAGCTGTGATGTCACAGCCCAACTAGCAAAACTTATCGTAAACAAATCAGGAGCACATTTCTATTTCAGCTATCGGTGGAGAGACTGATCTTCAAAAGGTCGAGTGAGTGATTTCTGCACGTTTACTCGACGCGATTTGGGCGCACTTCTCTCAGTTTTAAATGCTATAAATATTCTAAAATTGTCGTTTGAACAACCAAATAGTGGACAGAATATCGAGTCATGGCAACTCGATAATAAATAAGTGCTATGAATGGATATCAGTATGCTTTCATCCCACACATTAGCTGTGTACAAGTTGGTAGAACTCTTTCGTTCGACTTATTTGTAGTAAAATAGTAGTTTGGTTGCTATTACTGGACTGTTTAATCGCGTGAAAGATATCAAGCGACGCTCATAGAACGTTTTATTTAACGTAAAATTAAAGTCCGTGTTGTGCAAATTTGTGAAAAGAAAAAAGTCAAAATAATAAGTAAATATTCTGCCATTTATACAATATGCCACAATTTTACAGTGCATGAAAGTTATGATCTTAGGCTATTACTTTCAAATTCATTTGCGGAATTAATTTTTTCGTCTGTTAGAATCACATTTTATGTAATATTTTATTGGGCCGCAAGATTTCTAACTAAATATTAAATCATCAATAATATTATTTTAAAGTAACAACGTACTCGCCATTAATAGCAACATATTTTATCATCACAAAGCATTCACTCTGCTTTTAGCCGAGAGATAGTATAGATAATTCCAATTTACAACTTCTAAGAACGCCATTGCAACTTGTTTAGGGTTCCTTAGTGCAAAATGTTAAATCACTGTTCAAATTGTTAAAACCACCAGTTCTTTTAATTTTTTTCCACCTATTATAATCCATTTTCGCAAAACAAAAGTAAATACGGTTATTGTCTACAGTATATATTCGAGTGATTTAACAAAATGGCGTTCACAGTGTGCTTTAAAAGGTTTCATTTAACGCTCATTCCACTATTACGCTGTATGTTCATTTTCATATAATGTTTACGCGATTTCCGATTCTGTAATTGATCATTTAGAAGCGTTTTCTCAACTTTGAGATTTAAGTAGAATGAACGCCTTCCAGAAAGCTATCATATAATATTGAGTGCTGAGATAGCAATTGCGATGCTTATTTTGTTGAATAAATTGCCTTTTTTCGACAATGTTGTTCGAAGAACTAGTTGTTGAAAGATAGCGCTGTAAAAGCTGGTTTGAAGACAATTTGGCATTTCAATTGCTTTCAAAGAGCTGTCATAAGACTAATGTTAGTATGAAGATGATCGGAAGATATATTCTTGCAATTATCGAGTGAATGCAATATAAATTCGTCGAGTAAGTGTTTACTAGACATGTTTAAACAGCCAAAAAGCGTTCAATGCAATATAATCCTAAAAGATGCGTTTATAAGGCTTTTTGGAATAATAAGATCTATCATACAAGTATTTTTCGATCTATAGTTGAGAGAGTAATTGATTTTACGATGTTTTTGCTAGTTGGGAGTAGACGTTAAAAAGTTGACACGCTTGGTTTTAATACAAATCCATATACTTGCGTTATCTACATAAATGGGGAAACGTGAATCCATGCGACAATGTGAGCAAGGTCGCATGCCACGCGTGACTGACGAATGCTCTGCGGATAGCATAGGGATGCTTAGAGGTATGTTGTTGTCGTACCTAAATGGTATGTTGTTGTCTTACGTAAATGAAATTATACGTGTATTCAGTGCTGATAAATTTTAGCAGCAGAGCACATGTGCAGTCACTGCCTGGTGTTTTTGCGGTGCTTTTGCCTAGTCTCTGACTAACCCTTAGAGGATAATATTCGTGATTGTGTATAAATGTGTCATAAATTTTAATGTAACGGAGAGCAGTAGTTGAATTTGAATTTGATGTAAAGTTTTGGAATTATTTTTGTCAACAGTTTTGTTTTTATTTTTAATACCTTCCTCGTGTGTTTCTCCAAGCAGGGAGGATTGTGGTCAGCATTAGGACCAATATTAGTTTCGTCGTCGTCAATCTATATACGTCCCACTACTGGGCACAGGCCTTCGTCATGGCAACAAACACATGAGGAGTATGGGCCGTAACACCACCACGTTGGCTCAATCCGGGTTGGTAGATAGAAACGGTTGCAATAACAACCGGGATCAACGATTTACGTGCTTTCCGAAGCACGGAGGAGTTCAAGGTCACAAAGTTTTGATCACCCATCCATAGCCTGACCTTCGCGAAGGTAGCTTTGTTTTCGGTATCGAAAACCAATGCGTACTAACCACTACGCCATCGAGCTCCAATATAATAATATAAATTCACGCGTAATAAAGAAATTTGTAAAAAAAACACATCTTTAAAATCATGCCTATATAAGGTGATGCAGGCAGAGGAAATAACTTACATATTTCCTGATGTGTCTAAGTAAATATATCTATGGCCTTTCGCCTCGCATCGGGCACAGTATGAACCAGTTACATTGGGAATAAACAAACACATTATTCCATTCTTATAAATAATAGTACATTATGATACAAGTGCGTTATGTTGGTCATTACGCAGTGATCAAAGCGCACGTGTCATACGACGTTTTTCAACGCACTTGTGAGGAATATAGTGCCCCGCGGACAGAAGCTACTCATTCCATATACAAAAAATATTACCGCACGCGTATTTAGTATATAGCATTATGTGTCTAAAACCCAAAGATAAAGTTCACATTAGAATAGAATAGAATTTTATTCAGTACACACATAGTAAGAAATTACATAAAAAATAATCAAACATAGACAAAGACAATACATAATAACAGAACAAACAATACAGGTTTCATTAACATTACGAGCAAGTGTGTTGAAAAAATTATAAATTCTCTCTTTTGGACCTGGATATTTTTCTTACAGCTTACGTAATGTCCTAAATTGCATAGAAAGATGATGATTTGTGCAGAGATGTTGGAGCTTCTTGGCAAGAAGCCAATTCGTAGCCACGGATTGTTATCTGCATTCAGAGCCTAGTCCAATTCTGCAGTATTTCTTTTGCTGCACAATGTGATAAGGTGAGTGATTCTTGTTTTATAAAAACAAATAAAGTTTTTTAGTTTCTCGAATGTCAATCGAAAATGATCGTGATGTTAAATAATACAAAACTAATAACATATCATCATGCCTTTATCTCCGAAGGGGTAGGCTTATGGTAGATTTATGGTCAGTTTTTCGATCCGTAGTCAGCTTGACCAGAAGATTAAAATATGGACCAATGGAAGAAACGTATAATTCGTGATATGACAGCTTGTCCAATAGTCAAATTTTTAAGTATAAATAAAGTTAAATAATAAAAGACAATTTAACCACAACATCGTGTTGTGGATTAGTAAAATGGCGGCTGGCGGCACAGCTGATGTATATTGCTTCGAATGTTCATCACAATTTAAGTATTTATCAAGCTGACCTCATACATTTTGGCGTTTCAATTGACGCTGTTGGTCTAGATTTTAACTCACTCGAAAAACCACATTTCATCTGAATTGTCTAAGTCCCAATGTAACATGTCGCGAGCCTATTGCTATGCACCGGGCACAAGAGAGGCAAGCGATACTCACAACGAACTGTACTTAGGTTTACAGTCTGTGCGGAAAGAGAACCTTCGTAAGATTTGAGGGCGCCCTTTAGCATTTAGTTATTTGTTATGTTGACACCACTTTTACTACATCATAAGAAAAAAAAAAAGTTTGACTGTAATAATTTGATATTTTAAGGCCCAATTGCACGATCGAGAGTTAGCGCCTAACCCAGGGTTTGCCCATATATTTGCCCCAGGGCCCCAGGTGCTAACTCTCGAACGCGCAATCGGGCCTAAATATATTTAAATTAATAAAATTTCAAGGTATTTCAAGGCAGCGGTATTCGAATTGGATCATAATGTTAGTACCATTTTTTGCCGCAGCGAGCGGTTCTCTTTCCGCATAGACTCTATTCAGTTTTCTTTATGCGGTGGGATCGATCTTGCGGCCTCTTGCGCAAGTAGTGCCGTCCGTCCCAAATCGGCTAACGCTGCCTTGCAAAATAATTAGTTATTTAAAAAATATAAGAATTACGTTTAAAAAAAACAAGAAGACTCGACTGACTCGTGACCTTTTTTGCGGGGTTCGAATCAGAATTCCGATAATAATCCACATTCCGCTACAATAGTTTGTTGTTTTATTTTATGATTCAAGTCGATAAAGTAGCTCTAATATAGTGGCGTCTTCGCTCAACGTGGATCTACCCTCTTATTTATTTCATTTCCGAGTAACATTTCGATACTGTTTATTTCTTTTGAAAGCAACTTACTTAATGCATTTTAAAACTTTTCCGATATTGGAGACCTGCAGTCACCCGAACGGAGCGTAATCGAGTTAACTTAGTACTCAGTGGAAGCTTGTACCGTTGTATAATTTATTGAGAAATGGGAACAGCAGAGATAGCTCAATAATGACATTGCACAAATTTAGCAGCTATTAATTGAAAATAATCAATTCTTATAGACCGTATACTTTTTTAGTGGCAAGGAGTGAGTGAAAACTTGGAAGTGAGTTACTCCATCAGACTTTAAACGTCACAGGTGATAAGCACAGGCGTTTTTACATGGAGAAAATCATGAGGAGTACTTATAGGCCGTAACACCACGCCAACCCGATGCGAATAAGTCAGTAAAATCGTTTTCATTAGTAACTGAAGCACGGAGATTCTAAATTCTAGCAATCGTGAAAGTTGCTTTATTTTTATATGGATATCAAAGCTTACGAATGCTGCCGAGGTGTGAGTAATCAAAAGAAAACCCATTTATAAGTAATAAAGTAGTTGTTAGGCAGTGATTACAGTTATAGGTAAGTGTCAGGCGGCGGGCCCGGCGCTCGAGAGTCGCGAGGGTGCCGGGTGCTAGGGACGGCCCACACTCAAACATTAAATGATTTTTCTTAAATTGATTTTATACCGGCATCGGTATGTGGATTTAGGTAAATACCTACGAAGAAATTTTGGTTACATAATTCTCTTGTCAATTGATAATATTTACTTTCAACACACTTGCTGGCAATGTGAACATCAATGTGTAATGAGAGATTTCCTGGGGTTTAAGGCACATTAGGTTATAAATTAAACACGCGTGCGCGTATAAATATTACCGTACTAGTGCGTAATATTTTGTAACCCAGTGAAGTAAGTACATTTTAAATTATAATGTCAACAAAGCATTGTAACACTTCATACAACTACACTTTCATACTCACACACACATGTAACACACATGTAATATATTTCATACATTTTATCCACTTTTCGAATAGAAGGTGGTATTATTTTCTTTGCAAGTGTGTTGAAAAACGGCGTAAACATCTAAACACGTTGTACCTATGTATGAATTTGAGAAATAAAAGTATTTTTGATTTTTTTTATTACATATAATAATTATTGGTAGGTAGCTAAATTAAAAAAACAAGGAATTCATTATCACTTAACACAAATTGTAAACCATAACATTTTTACAGCTCATACGTAATAAAAAATATATATTAATCGAGTTATGCTCGTACGTCCGAGCGCATCACTAGCGGGCTTTCCGAGGGTGACGCAAATTATGGGCAGCACGCAAGCGTTGCTACGCGGGACGCTGTTTCAAATGCGAATGTAATGCCTATAATTAATATTTGGCGTAAATACCTGACTGGTTTAAAATGTGTTTATTGACAAGTTATGTGTAACCAAAGTAATGTTTGATTATGTTATAGCTAATTGATACTTAAGCTCACTATTTTTACTTGAATTAACTAATCGTTGTTAAGGAAGACAAATAATACCTACTTTATTCAAGAAAAAGAAGAATGTGGGTGTTTAACACCTCTGCTTACCCCTTCGGGGAAAGAGGCGTGATGATATGTCATATGATGTGTTTATTCAAGAAATGCGATGTAATGACTAGACGAAGAACCTGAACGAGCTAGGTCGTAGTAAAAGATAGTTCAAATTGCGAATAGACAGCTGCATTCTAAACATTCTTATTCTTATCAGTAACATTCATAATGATTTAAAAATGCCTACTTTAACTACATTCGATTATAATGTAGTTAATATCGAACGTAGGCATTCTGCAATATGATTTATTTTTGTAATTAATTCATTCTACGGTTTTTAGATGGCAAACAGCATTCTATCCAACACAACAGCAAAATAAATATCTGAAACGCAATATCAACAAGATTGTGATGATTTTTGCAGAACTTTTGCAGCGGTCAGTGATTGATGGCACACTAATATTTTCGACGCTGTAATTTAATTAAAGTTTATGTGGTAAAGATTAATAATTTTACCATAACTTATCTTATAAGTTTAATAACTAGGTATACCTACTTAAAGACTCAGTGATAAGTTTCTTAAAATTCTCTACCTTCATTTTGCCTTATCTGGAACGTTAATAAACCAAACGTAAAATTTGTTTCTTTCTGAAAATTATAATTTGTTCGTCTCCAGCTTAATATCTTTACTATATGGACTGCTGGGTATAGCTGTTTCTATATATCATAAACATACGAAAAATCACCAAAACGGCCTTACGTATTTTGGTCTTTTCTAAAGTTCTGCGCAATTCAAGATCAAAAGGTTTTGGTCACTCGTTGACGATCTGACCATTGGCTGTGAATGCTTTGTTTTTGTTATTGAAACCAGTAAAGAGAGTTTAAACCACTACGCGAACAAGCTTCTCCGTATTATATTTTCTTCTTGTTGTTGTAATTATTAAACTGATACTTAACATTATAATAATTAAACTAACTCTTTTTCCAGGAACAATTAAAGGCATGCAATTAAATGTCAAACAGGTGAATAAAAATCTGTTTCTGCTGATCACATACATACTAATATCAATTTCCTCCATTAAAATTTTTCACATTCATCGTCTGTTTGTAGGTTAATGAACAATTAATAGTCCTTCATGTGAAAATGGCCTTAACTTAATAAGTGTGTTGTGTATAAAAGCTTAAAGTAGCACTGAAGCAATTATTTTCCGCAACCCTGTTTCGTATGGTCCTGTAGCGCAGTCCGTCGGACGGTCAATTTTGCAAGCAATTTGCCCCCGTAATCCGTAGCCTAGAATTAATTGGGACATACTGCGAGTTAATTGTGAGGAAATTGGCGAATTACCAGCGAGCAGCGAGTAGCGAGCGAGAGAGCCGCGGGCGGCAGCTGCGGACTATGGCGCATACTACTTTACTACTCCGTTATTGAGGTGTTCCCACTAAAGTTCAAATTAAAGGAGTGTTTACATTTGTTTATTCATAAAATAAAATTCGACGAGTTTGTGTGTAATAAAGAATTTGTAAATATCTTAAATGTCTTAAGTTTTGTCAAGACATTTTGAGAAAACAAGTGCTTCTTAGCTATATTGTGCTATAAGCATTAGGTATATTAGGCACACCTAGGCCCGATTTCTCAATCCTCAGATAAAATTATCCGCCATTTAAAATTATCATTGTCACTTTCTAAAGTCATAAAAAGAAAAGGGACAGAGCTAAAATCTTGTACTCCTTAGGACTGCAATATTCACATAAATATTAATTATATTCGTCATTTACTAAGGTGAAGGCCGAATATTAATAGTGCACATGTGTACAGCTTGTGTCCATTAATAAAAAATGAATTATTCACTGCGACAATAAATGATTGATGGTTTCGTCCTTAGTCTATATACGTCCCACTGCTGGGCCCAGGCCTTCCTCACGGAGAAACACATGAGGAGTATTTGCCGTAACACCTCCATGCTGAAAGGTTGCAAATAGCGACCGGCAACAACGGCTTAACGTCCTTCCGATGCACGGAAGAGTTCGATCACAACGTTTTGGTCACCCATCCAAGGTCTGACCATTGCGAAGGTAACATGGTTTTTGATATCGGAAGCCAACTACTACGACATCGAGCTCCTCATTATGGAAACTACCTTTGATTGCTTAGTCGATATTTATGTAATGTTCAGTCTTAATTATCGCAGGAAATTGATTGTAATTATTTAGAAAACCAAATAGTATGAATCTATTAGCAGCTTAAAAATATTAACACATATGTTTCTATTAATTACACTGAATTTAGGCCCTTCGCACACGAGTCGTAAGCGTATCGGGGGGCGGACCGGGCCAGCCAATTTCACCGCGAACGATAGAGCACACGGAATCCTATACTACCAACACATATGAACTGCAAAAAGACTGCGCCCTAGGTGCCTGGCGGCGCAGCATGTCCGTAGCTTGTGGCCCGCCATCGCAGGCATCGACGGGCAGACGCGGTCTTTATTACTTCGCGGTCAAAAAGACCGGCCCGCCCCGCCATCTGCAAAGCGCCTTATGGGTCTCTTCTAGAAATTGATTTTCGTTGCCACGCTGGGAATTTTTTTTTTTTTTCACAGGTATGCAACCTCCGTGATTGTAGGCTGGTAAGACGCCTGAACACTTTTTTCACCAGTACGCCACAACAATCGTAATGACAACATTTCATACGACTCGCTGCAACTCGATCCGCCTCGTGTGCGGACTTGTTTGAAAATGTAGGTATGTACAACAAAAATATATATATATTTTCTCTTTACTTGATATAGATTTGTTTGCGAGTCGACTTAATTTCAAATGTTCTAAATACATATTACGCGCTCATAAAGCTCTCGTTGGACGTGCCTATTACGATAAGCTTATGTTACGCATGCCGCCGTGTTCGAAGGGCCTTAGTATATTATTTATGTTACCATAATGTTATTAACCAAAAAAAATTACCAACTGCTTTTCTTGCCTAGCATGTCGTAAAAGGCGACTAAGGGCGTATTGGGTACTGGATGTGTGATTGTGTAGGCGATGAGCTAGGCACGTGTTACTACTCTTTCACGATTTTTCTTCTGACCAAACCCAATTTTTGTATGGCAAAATGTGGTCTTAAGGAACACTGCTCCTTGGACTCTGCGGGGATTACAGACATGATTGTATGTATGTATGTAATGTTATTATAAATGTTTTTATTGCTATTTGGGTATCAATATAACTGCAGTAAAATGTCATCTGGCTATTTTGCTAACGTAGCTAATTAACGTAAATAATTGTTATAAATATTCGTAGGACATACTGTACATTATTTTGAGGTAGCCGGCATTATTAAGGTATTGGGGCATTATGGTAAGTACCAAGGCCACACCAAATGGGTTTATCGAATTCATGTGCAGTTGCTTACCATTATAGTAACCAGCGCGAACTAACGGAACAGCAGAAATCAATTAATCAGTGCTGTCACCGTTATATATAGATAAATACCATTTTTTCATTATTCGATTTATGTAAAATGAAAATTTTATTACGCATTCATTCTTACCTTACATTCTTGCATACATCAAGAAAGCGCAACTCTACTTGTTGCGGCTCATATGTGTTTTTCCATGAGGAAGGTCTGTGTCCAGCAGTAGGACGTATATAGGCTGAGGACGACTAATTGCAGATAACTGAGTCTCTCTCCCGGAATCAATTTTCATTTGATTTACTTTAACAATATGGCCCTCATAAAATTTTAGCACGCTTATTGGAATATGTGAATTTTTATAATCATTGTGTATTTTAAAATGAAGTTTTATTTTACAGAACACAAAGAGTTGAATGCTGTAAAAAAAATTTATGTATAAAAAATTTGTTTCTTGATTAGAAACTTTTACTTTTTATTTTGATTCAGAAAAAAAGCTTAATAAAAAATTTAAACAGACAAACTTATCGTGGAGGGTTTGGTTCTTAAGCATCAGATTTAAATATTGGAAACAAAGCAACTTTTACCAAGGTTGGACCTTGGATGAGTGACCAGAACTTTGTGATCTAGTATTTCCCCGTGTTCTAGAAGACACGTTAACTCTAATCTGACAACATTAGGTAGTATGGTGGTGTGCCGATAAAATCTGTATTTTTCTCCATATGAGACGGCCTATATAGCCCTCGGCTTTCTTAATACCCTCGCCTGGCGGCTCGGGTCTCAATGTCGCCTTACCGGTAATCACCAACTTCACACACTTGAACCATAATGTACTTACTATTCTTATCCCATTTTTCTTTTTGTGGAGTAATCCAAGCTTCATTGCAAGAAATCCCTATATAGTCTTTTATGAAGTTCTTTATTATAGGCATAAATCATCTCTGATAGCTTACAACCTAGCAATAATACCCCCTCGGGAGAGAGTTCAAGCCAATCTGTTTTCACAAACTTCGAAACATCGAACCGCTTTCAGTGACAACGGATATCCGGAGAATTTCCTACAGGAGATTTAAACATGAAAATATCTACTAGAAACTGACTGAAGACTGCTTACAGTCGCGTTAATATCATATTATTGTTAAATGTAGTTGTAATTAAAGTTGAAAATTAGTATGAGTTTAATAATATCTAACCTAGATCAACCTCTATCAATAGATAAATAAAAAAACAATAATATTAATTAACAGTTTGCATAAATTAAAATTTAAAATAATAAAAATCTACAACGCGATACCCCCGCGTGTTTTCATGTTCACCAAAACCGGTTTCTCGCTGCGATGAGGAAGAAGCCGTTCATTAGTATGTGTTTGTGTATTTTTATTTTATTTTGTATTCCATGTATATATTAGGTCCTCACCTATGAAATTGGTGTTTTGTATGGAGATTTTGGGGAATTCTGCATTTTCTATACTAATATTTTTTCAGTTTTCTTTACAACGACAAATCCAAAGATAATATTATTTGGCATCTATCATTAGACAAGCTTTAGTTATATGTGTAATATCACACTTCATAAAAATTATTAAATGTTTTTAAGTGAATGCAAATACAATGATGTATTCGGGAGGCACTTAAAAAGAGTTGTCTCCGTGTCCAATTTTAACACAATTAAACTTACAACAAATTATCAAAACAAATCAAAAGAGCTCAAAAATATAGTCTATTTTTAGACGAGGTAATTATTTTTTAGGAATTCTCTGAATCTTAATAGTTACAGACAAAATACTAAGAGAGAAAAAAAACACCAATTTCATAGGTAAGGATAATCCAATATATATGTATGTATCTAGTCTCTGGCCGAGACTGTATGTACTGAATACCAGCGCTGTATCAGCTTCGCTTGATGCAGCATATGCTGAGGTCGGGTCCTAGTTTACCTTATATGTGATTGTTTGTGTATTTTGCGTCTTGCTAGTGCCTGTGGTCAATAAATGTTGTTCTTTCTTTCTTTTCTTTCTTTCTTTAGTCAATATAAGTAAAACAAAAAAAATGATGTTTCGAATAATGAAATAATGCATCAATGTAAGTAAATACTGGCACAGTGGTTTATTATAAATGTACCTAAAATTATGTTATCATGTCCTCACATAAAAATGCTGGGTGTTTAACGGCGAACAGCAGTGTTCGGTTAAACCAACTTTGGTTATATTACACTGTTTAGATATGTCTTTTTTTGTAAGATTATTGTTTATCAAATAAAATAATAATAATAATAAAAAATCTCAAGAAAATGTAAAAATTTTTGGGTGTTTTGTTGAGAAAAAAAAAAGCAAAAAAAAAAAGGTAAAAACCTTATCTTTTCAAAATTGTAACAACAGTAGTCGCCTATAATGAAAGCCTTTGCCGAGAGAAGTGTTAAGCTGAACAAAGCATCATTTTGTTTAATACTGCAGTACGCAACTCTCCCGAACATATTACTACTTCTCTAGAAAATAATGTTTTAGAGCTGCATATTTGCGATTTGTATTGATTATACTACCATAACAGCCATTGTGTACGGCGTACAATTTATGAATATTTAACCCGTAATAATGGGTAGCGAATGACAGTTCAAAGTGAAGACACGATAATGTGTGAGTGCTCATTGAAAATAGTTTTTATTTCCTTCCATAGTATTCTTTTCATCGATTTACAATTACTTTCTGTATTTATTAATGTATTTGCATTTGCATAATTGGTAATATTCTCAACATTATTGCTATTTCATTATAAATCATGATCCATTCATTAGGTTTGCGCTGAAACTATTCTACGTTAATGTTGTGAAAACATAAGCCTATCTATCAAAATATATGTTATATGCCTAAATCAACAGTCAGTGATTTACTAAGTAAAGGTATGAAGTGGTGGTCTTGTTTGTAGGTTCTGCACCGTCAAGTCGACCACTTGTCATCACCACAACTACAGATATATCCGAGTATTTACATAGATTACGGAAGTATAACGATTTGTATTGAAACCAAGCGTGTCAAATTTTGAGTTTCTCTGCGTGATCGAATCAGAAATGAGGAGATTCGTAGGAGAACCAAGGTCACCGACATAGCCCACAGAATTGCAGACCTTAAGTGGCGGTGGGCAGGGCACATTGTTCGTAGAACTGACGGCCGTTGGGGCGGAAAGGTTCTCGAGTGGCGACCACGTACTGGGAGGCGCAACGTAGGGAGGCCCAACAAGGTGGACCCACGATCTGACGAAGGTCGCAGGAAGTCGCTGGATGCAGGCGGCTCAGGACCGAGAGGTGTGGCAATCATTGAGGGAGGCCTATGTCCAGCAGTGGACGACAATTGGCTGATAGATAGATAGATAGTGTAAAATTTTTAACGTCTACTGTAACGTCACAGCCGTAATTTTGAGACGGGAGATCCAAACTGATTGAAAGATACCGATGCCCCTCTATCAATTATCAGTGATAAATTATCACACAACGAGGCATTTTTATTTAGTTTTGGCGGCCGCTTTGACGCACGCAGACTAGATCAACGGCCAACCGACGTAAGATCGGGGTTTTCGGACACGCGCAGTATATGCATTTCTGTCATCTATGTCAATGTATATCTGTGACCACCACTGTCCACTGTCTCTTCCTCTGCTGTCGTTAATCATCTTAATCAACAAATTAGGTTTTAAACAAGGAAATACAAAGTGCACATTTGTGCTTCTTTTCTCATATTGGGTCCTTACCTATGAAATTGGTGTTTTCTTCTCTCTTAGTATTTTGTCTGTAACTATTAAGATTCAGAGTATTCCTAAAAAAATATTTACCTCGTTTAAAATAGACTATATTATTGAGCTCTTTTGATTTGTTTTGAAAATTTGTTGTAAGTTTAATTGTGGTAAAATTGGACACGGAGACAACTCTTTTTAAGTGCCTCCCGAATACATCATTTTATTTGCATTCACTTAAAAACGATAAATAATTTTTATGAAGTGTGATATTACACATATTACTAAAGCTTGTCTAATGATACATGTCAAATATTATTATCTTTGGATTTGTCGATGTGAAGAAAACTGAAAAAAAATTAGTATGGAAAATGCAGAATTCCCCAAAATCTCCATACAAAACACCAATTTCATAGGTAAGGACCTAATATAATCCTGGATCTTTTAAGATACTGAGCACTGAGGCTGACAAGGTGAGGATGGACGATGCCATATTATTTGTGTTGCACTAGCTAACCTTGGAGATGGACTGCAGTCTTAACATCAGGTGAGAGAGATTGTGCCAATTGTTTGGTCCTTTACATAAAAATGCTGACTTGCTTATAATACTAGGCAGAGTTTACAGTTCTCCACTTGCTCATTGAGCGGACGGATTAGAGCCTGCTCTGTTATTTTATCTCACAAGAGATATGGTTAGATTTGCTGACGTGACTGCCAACCTTCGCTCGTCGGACAGGCACGTACAGTCACGAGCATGAACTTGTTAGCGGAAATTAATTAAGTTGATGTTAATACTGAAAATCATCTTAAAATTTAAATACCATAACTTATGTATAATGTAAAGATTGACGACGAACGTGATTATTTAACATCGTTTTCTGCCAACCTTCGCTCGTCGAATTAGCACGTACAGTCACGAGCATGAACATAAATAAATAAATATCTTCAAACATTCACACCTTTTAAGTTTGACTTTGACGAGTAATAGAGGAAAGTGGAAAAGGAATACATGTTGCGCCGCCCCTAAATAGAATTGGGAACAGGGCAGGAAAAAGAAGAGATTCACACCTTTCAACTAGCCCCATTTTAAGCAATTCTGCTTGTGTTACGGACACTACATGACATATAAATATATTTAATAGATAAATATATATATTCAGAATATTTATATATATGCACTTTTGAACAATAAACGTCTTTATTCCGTTGTAATAGAAGTTATTTACTGTCAAGACTTGCTACGATCGCTGCACACATCTGTCACTTCCTCTATACAAATATTGAGCAGTTGAATTTAAACTGCTCATACCAGATAGGAGCCATAACTACATTGAAATGTCACTTCAAATAGCAGTTGCTATTCGATGCTCCGTAATGTTTCGTTGCAATGGTCTGCAAATTACGTTTTGAAGCCCGTAGTTAGCGGGGACGGGCCGTCGCTCAACTTCCAAAGCAGCTTCGTAATGAATGTTGCTGGCGCTGGAACACTTCAGCTTTACAGATATACTTAACTAGCGGTTGCCCGCGACTTCGTCCGCGGTTACTATAGTTTTTTAACTATCCCACGGGAACCCTTTAATTTTCCGAAATATAAAGTATCTCAAATGCTGACCAGGTATACAAGGTATCACGATGCAAAATTTTATTGAAATCGGTCCAGTCATTTCGGAGATTAACCCGTACAAACAGACAAACTGACAGAGAAACAAAAAAAAAAAAAAAATTGTTTTGTATTTTTCCTCTTTTTACATCCCCTGACTGGATTTTGAGCTTTTTTTTCTTTGACATTCGACCTATAGATTTTTAATATATGTATAGATTTAAAAAAAAATTCGGCGTCTTGCAGGAAAATTTTAATTCGATTTTGACATTTTAGCCATAGTAAATATAAATCTAATTTCAATCAAGTATCTACTTATACAATGTGTTTCCCTTATTATCTCGTAAATGATTACGGTTAAAATACGTATTAATTACCCCACATTACCCCCATTTAGGGGTATAGAATTGACTACAACATGAAATATCATTCAATTATTTTTTTGGTTATCATCATTTAATTTCACTAAAATAAGATTTCGTTAATAAAGTTAATTATTATTGCCTGTACATACTAGAGAGTCATGAAAATATACTAAGTAATTTTTTAAAGTCACAGCATCTGGACAGTTTAAGGTATTTTATAGTTTCTTTAAGGTTACCCTTAGCACTATTATCTCAGACTTGAGATATTATTAGATATTTTTCGTTATAAAATCTGAAAAATATGTTTAAGATTTCATAAAGAACTCGTTGTATAGGGGTAATAGTATAACATTTGCCTTTTCTTTATTCGACGTAAATATTCAGTCGCTGTCAGAAGTCACTTAGTGGCGTCACTATTGACGGAAGGCGGGCACGGTACACCACTAATGCGTGCGATAACAATGGTTCTATTATAACGTCAACTATAAATGTGTTCCTAATACTTTGTACAAACAGAATCTCATATGTCTCAGCCTTTATACGTCCCACTGCTGGGCACAGGCCTTTCTCAAGGAAAAACAAATGAGGAGCCGTATGGAAGTTATTGGAGAAATGTGATAATAACATTGATCTTGACGAAAATGGCATAGATAATTCTACTTGTTAGCTGAAATTAAGTTGATGTTAATACTGAATAAATTCTTAAAATTTAAACTCCATAACATATGTATTGTGTTAAGATTGACGAGGAACGTGATTACTTAACACCGTTTTATTTCTATGAATATTTCTATAAAATTAAACATCTTTACCGAATCTTTTTAAGAGATTCGCTTGCAGTTTAAACTTCTTACTACACACCTTTGTAGAACAAACGAAACTTTTTAAAATATAATTAACGGTAAATAAAATATCGAAAACAAAATTATGGCATTAATTGTCCCTTCGTCGTCCTGTATTTTAAGTATTTTTCTACCTCCTCCTAAAAGATAACTATTTAATGTCAACTATGTTTGTCAAAATTTCACCAATGATCTCTACTACATCGGTACGGTCCTCCGAGAGCAACTATTTTTAATACATATTTGTTTTTGTCTACAATTATAATATTTATTGAAGGATGCTTGGACGTATGTGAACATAGATTTGAAAAAGAAAATTGTGTCAACTTCATGGTCATGAAGGTAGCAAGGTCTACATATTTCCTTTTTAAATCCATTTTCATGGTAATGAATGTTGATGAATGTAAATTCACATGGCATAATGAGAAAAATGTGAATGTGAAAACCGGAAGTGGGCGTTAGGGGGATGGTAAAGGTTATATTATTGCTTGATATTAGGAACTAAATGGCAATTTATATAGTAGCTCCTTTTCCTCAATGTAATAAATGATAAATATTTCTTAGTTCGTGATTCACATGTTTGTTTGTGAATGGGGTATATACAAGAGGAGTTTTTAAAATAAATTCCCAAATTGATTAGGTTACTACGGTTTACAAAAAGTTTACGAGTTCAAAGAAATAAGTACTTTCGGTGATATTGGTTATTGTGACCTTTAGAGGTCTGTGAAAATTGTATTACTTATTACTAATGTATAATTGGAAATAATTGAGATTTGGTTTTCTATTTTTGTATTTACGGGGCTCTCGTAACCCGCCGTTGATCAACTCATGTATGCAAAGCCCTGAATTATGCAAGCGGGCTCGGACCCACAGGACCGACGCGCCCGGTGACCCCACCACGCAAATACTGTTGATTTATGACTGAAATAGAATGTTGATATATTTTTCAACAATTACTATGTTATTGTTAAGGACAAACAAAGGAAAAGGAAATTGTTTAAGTGGTGTGTAAAATGTAAAATCCTAAAAGTACTAACAACGCCTTTTCTGTCTTTTTGTAAAAGTGACGTAAGTTTCCTTATATCTTCGCGATCTCACCTATTGCTTACCTTTAAGTGAAGGTATTGCGGAGTTTTTTTTTAATATAACCAAGGACAATGTTTCTAGTTTTTTTGGTTTTGGTCTGAGTCCTCATTAACTACATCAAAAGTTTTGTTTAGCACTGCTTACCAATTTATGTTGTAATTTAACTTTCAGCGATTACAATCTACTAGTATTTGTTAGACAATTCATTGTAATTAATTCTTAACACTTATAACAACACAAACAGTTTTATCAAAACAGACCTAAATTACTAGAGAAACCTTATGACAACAGAGTCCACTAAAGTCAGTAATAGAATTGGAGTTGACGAGAATAGAGCTAGCTTAAGCATACCTTGAATTATAAACGCTGACCGCCGGAAATTCAGACGCGAGCCATGAAAAATTTATAAGTATGTAATACCCAGATAACAACCGCAAAATATTAGAAGCAGTTCTATATTATATATATTATATTAACACGCGGATGTCCCCGAAGGGGTAGGCATTTCACGTAATAGAGTGGGACCCTATACGTGATATAATATGGGCAAGCCTATCGCGGTTACCGGGCATAATAGAAAATTCATAACCATTATGCAATTCAAACCAAAACTAACAATCAGCACAAATGTATATACCACTAAATAGAATATCTGCATTCCGAGCGCACTATTAAAAAAGTTGATGTTGAGATGACAAGTGACAGGGGAAAATGGAAGAGAATGAGATGAAAATGGAAACGGGAAGAAGTCATTCTAATCTAAAATGCAATTCTGGTTTTATTCTGGTCTGGGTGCTTTGTTCTGATAGGCATTTAGCCAGCTTCAAACCAGCCCGAGGCTGTTAGTTTTTTTTGTTTTGTCGATACAATATTTCTACGTTTAAACCACAGATATATATTTACATAGATGACGCAAATGCATGTACTGCGCGAGTTCGAAAACCACGACCAAACGTCGGGGTTAGCCGCTGCTAACTAGTCTGCGCGCGTCTGAATGGCGGCAAAAACTAAAAAATGCCTCTTTGAGTGATAATTGGTGGAGAAAGCATCGGCGGCATCGGTAACTTTCAATCAATTTGGATCTCCCGTCTCAAAATTACGTCACAGTAGGCGTTAAAAAGTTGACACGCTTGGTTTCAATATAAATATGTATACTTACGCATTACTTACGTTATCTATGTAAATTTATATCTGTGTTTGTAACAGAACAGTGACAGTGCAGTAAGATTGAGGAAGTAAGAGGGTTCACTGGCATGTGCATTATGTATATTTGTCAGAAAGGAAATTCGGGTTTTATCTTTTTCATGCCAAGTGTAAAAAGACATGAATAACAAAATGATAACAGGCATGTTATGAAAAATAAAGACAAAATAAGCATGATAACACACTTGAAGGTGTGAAAGTTATTTCATTTGTGTATCATTGTTGTATTTGCAACAAAAAGTACTCCATATATCCCATATTGATTAGGTATTCACCCCATTGCATGATTGACGTTCTTAGCCTAGCAAACAAACTTTATTGGCAAGTCGCATGTTACTGTAATGGCTATGATAGCTGTTCGAATGACATGACTAACGTATTCAAAGGCTGAATAATACAGGCTGCGGTTGAACGTGTTCGACCTGACATATCACGTAACTCACTCCAGTGGCCTCTATGTTTAAAAGATTACACAGAAATGCTCTTAAATATTCGCTCTGTGTGCTGTCAGCTTTCTTTCAGCTCAGAAACTAAACAACTTAGGATACAAAGTCAAGTGAAATAGCAATTGACGGATCGTGGCTACAGTGAGAACGGATTGGTATTAGAAGCAGTTTTAATTTACCCGTTTTTATGTTAGGCTGAAGGGATTGCAGTGGTCTGTCGGATGTTCCACAATATTCACGCTAGAATATGGAGATGAAGGACGTTATTCTTGACATTTTAGAGAAATTATAATTTCAATACAAATCCGAGGTTATATATTTATTTATTTATACTTTAATGTCCTAAACAAGGTATATATGGCGGACATAACGACAAATATCGCTCTTTACCAACCATTAGGTAAGCAGAGATTTGGTGGCGGTATAGCAGAAAATCAAAATATCCAATGAACGAAATACCTAAATTCAAAATCCCTAAAATCAATGAGAGTTAGTTGATTGCAGGTACTACTTAAATATATGGGTTATTTATTGGCATCTAAGAAATTCATAGCTTTATACAATTCACATCTTTATACAAATACTATTGTCACAATATTTTCAATTATTTTTAAGGATAAGGAGAAGGTGACTGTTAAAAAAAGTTGAGATTAAAAGTAAAGGAAGGTCATCGTTAGGTACGATGACGAGCGAAGCGAGGAGTGTTAGGCAGAACTGCGGCCTCAACGCGCGAGTCGAGCGAGCGAAGCGAGCATACCGCGGTAACAGCTGACGAAGCGTCAGAACCGAACGTAATTTTTTTTACCTCATCGATTTCAATACGTAGCCGTCGGACCACCAACATACAGAAAACTTCAATACCTCCAGAAAGTATTTGAGTTTATTTTCAAAATAATAAATTCCATTAGGCGAGCAAGGCGTAAAAAGCCATTATTTATAATTTTGCAATGTAACAGAAAAGATAAACCAAAAAAGTCTTAATGTAACTATTTCCGATTCACCGGCCAAGCAAACTTGAATGAACATTAAAGTTACCACTGAGTTACTTAACAGTACATTGTTCCAATTGTGTAACAGTACTATTTTCAGGTGGCCGACATAAAATAATTCACGAAGCAGGAAAAGCGATTGGCAGTCAGCCAAGAATTACACAATCAAGCTTTTAGGTGAAGGCTGCAGTCGCGGTTCACGCCCCAGCAAAAGTACCAGGGGTGAAAGCTCTGAGCCGCAGCAAAGCCGGCGTTACGCGAAATTCGGCTTTTTGGCATTTTTGCAAGGAAATTGATCTTCATTAACAACATTGTGACGGTGGGCTCCGGAGATAAATAAAAAGATCTTCTGCACGTCACTTATTTGTATTATTTATTAAGAAGAACTAAGGCACACTGAAACAATTTATAAAAATGGTAAATTTTACAAATCACTGCATATAAAACATAAAGATATTATCAAAGGTAGGGTAGGGTAAGCTACTTATAATAGTGCCTTTGGTAAACTTATAAAACTTTAACATCAACACTTGAATTGTAACGTTACTAGTTTTTATATTTTTATTATTATCACCTTTATAGATATTATAATATTTGTAATAATTTACGTCGAGCCAACTGCTCCAGACGCTCACTCTGATAGGAATGATATTCGAGAACAAAACAAACAAAGAAAAAAAGAAACAGACGGCAAATTTAAAAACAGAAACAAAGAGAAAATGGCCAGAGAGGAGCGCAATAACAGCAAAGAGTCGCTAATACTGAGCGCCTCGTTACAACATAATATCACACGTCTATCCCCGTGGGCAGAGGTGTTAAACACTACGTCGTCAGCCTATATACGTCCCACTGCTGGGACAGGCTTTCCTCATGGAGAAACACATGAGGAGTAAGGGCCGTACACCACCACGCCGGCCCAATGCGGGTTGGTGGGTCGGAACGGTCACAATAGCGACCGGGACCAACGGCTTAACGTGCCTTCCGAAGCACGGAGGAGCTCGAGATCACAAAGTCTTGGTCACCCATCCACGGCCTGACCATGGCGAAGGTAGCTTTGTTTTTGGCCGAAGCCAAAGCGCACTGACCACTACGCCACCGAGCTCCTCACACTACATTTAAACACTACATTTCCTGTTAAATGTCTGAGGGGGCGAACAAGTCTTCATTATTAGTTTTTCTTAAAAACTATTTGTTAAAAATGTAAAACGTCTACATTGCGCATAGGCAATTATCGTCACCATGTCAGCTCAGATATAGACGGTAAGGATTCTTAATTCCTGATTCGATCACTCAACTCGTTGCCCTCTGTAATATAGAGAATAATGAACAGCATTTTTTTTTGCATTTGATGGGGTTTTTTTTATTACTTGATTCATTTTGTAACATGGAAACAAATATTTCAATTACTTTCAAAGAGCTATTTCTAAGCAGATATTATTCACGTCAAAAAAGCTGTTAACTTTATTTTTGTTCGCATTTCGGTAATGTAATTTATTTATGAAAATGATTATATTTATCTCTTATCTTTGTAAGATGTTTATTTAAATCTTGTTATTTACAATAAGTTTCATTATTATTATATATATTATTTACGTATTAAATTGGCTTTAGCAATATCCTGTTATTTCTATGAATTGTATACAATTTAGTATAATTTAAATCTCGATATACGAGTATTAGGTTACGGATTTACGGGCTATGAGCGCTCGTCTGCTCATTTAAGGTGTCCACGGAAGACCAGCGTCGTGGTGTTCTACGCCCGACACATGCTGAGTGCGACTCCTATTCAGTGTATTGTTTAATATGTCATTATGTATTGTCTTTGTCTATGTTTGATTATTTTCTATGTAATTTCTTACTATGTGTGTACTGAATAAAATTTTATTCTATTCTATTCTATTTTGTCCATGTTTTAAGACTTTTTGACTGAAGTACATTTGTTTACATAACCTTAAAGTTATATGATGTCAAAGATAATACGTTGTGTAATGTGTGCCTCAAAGGCTGAGCCGTCGAAGCAATCGGTCACTGTCGGCCGGCGCCGCACATTTGTTTGTGGAGTCCCGGCCTCTTATTACATTCCTTTGTCGACCAGCTTGTTCAGTATCTGTTGCCAGAAAACTGATTTCTCGTACAAACCAACATGCATGTAGATAAATATAACAATATTTTGATGGTCGTGCGAAACATTGCTTTCGATATTGAATAAAAAACCCAATGATTTGACTTGAACGAGTGACAAAAACTCTATGATTTCGAGTTCCTCTCTGATTCAGAAGATTTGCTAAGCAATGTTAAGTTAGTTATTGTTCCAGAGCGAATGCAGCTATTTCTGTTCCAATCCGTTTTGGGCAGTCTGGTGATTTATACATAGAAAAGAATTTACCAACTAAGCAGTTGGTAAATTCATTCTTGCCTAGCATGCCGTAAAAGGCGACTAAGGGCGTATTGGGTACTGGGTCTGTGATCGTGTCGCCGATGAGCTAGCCACTTGTTACTACTCAGTACTCTTTAACGATTTTTCATCGGACCAAACCCAATTTTTGTATGGCTAAATGTGGTCATAAGAAACACAGTGTTCCTTGGACTCTGCCTTCCCTTTCGGGGATTACAGGCGTGATTTTATGTATGTATGTATGAGTAGGCAGAGGTATTAACACATTTTGCTAGATATGTTAAGTCCCCATATAAAAGAGGGCAAGCCTGTTGTCGTGCACAATGTGAGGCAAGCGATATTCACAATTAACTGTCCCTAAGTTTTATTCAAACTCAGTGGTGTATAGGTGGTGGTGGGATCGAACCCGCGAGTCCCGCGGCCGAGCATACGAGTAGTGCCCCGTCCGTCCCAAACCCGCTACCGCTGCCTTGGATTTGAATATAACCAATACACATATTTATTCATGCTGAAGAACTGAGGCAGTGTGACGTGCATAGGCAAATGATTAAGATTTTTTTATTCGATTTTTATGAAGGAGAAAAGTTTTTGTACTTACGTAAGTAGGTACTCATTGACACCATTTTTTTTTGTTAAGCTAATGGCCATGAACTGAATCATTATTGTAATTATTATTTTCTGTAGCCTCTAAGAATATGAGAGTAAAGAAACAGAGCTAATTAGAACTGAAAATTTCAAAATTATTCTGAAATTACAAATTTAATATTGAAGGTGTATTGAATAATTTATGTTGATTGTACACTAGTTACCTAGTCTCAGTGATGCCTGGCTCGCAGTAATGCTCATTAAAAGCTAAGAGTTACCCGCTTCAGAACCTGCTCTCCAAATTAAATTTGCATGTACGCAATACTAACCACGTGATTCATAAATAATTAAGTTAAACGAAGTTTCTAACAGCAGTTTAACCGAGCAAGGTTAGGGGGTGATTAACTTGCTTATAATAATTTATCATGGCATGATGATATTAAGTACAGAAATGTTATAATTCCTATTAAGAATATAAATTAATAAATATCTTCAGACATTCACACCTATCAACTCCCATGTTAAGCAACTAATGCTGCTTGTGTTACGGATACTAGATGACGAATAAATATATATTATATAATAGATAAATACATATAAATATTCAGAATATATTAATCACATATAAAAACATCCAAAACGAGAACAAATGCCTGTATTCAACACACAAACATCTGCCCCCACCGGGGATCGAACCCAGAACTCTCGAGATGGCGATGCCTTGAGACCGGCGGCGTACGAGCCACTCGGCCACAGAGGTCGTCAATTTATTACATTCAGCTATATCCCAAATGTTTTCATTTCAAAAAACGTGTAAAAACCATTTATTATACTTTATTTTGTAAAGTAAACGACTAGTATTTTCTTTGTTCATACTCAAAGCATAAAACGATATAATGATAAAAGGAACGGCTTATCTATGAAAGTTATTTACACATCATTTTTTCCTGTTATCGATCTAAATGGAAATCAAAAAATATATCCGCGATTATTGGGTCAAGTTGTCAGAAAACACATTTCTCTTTTATCCGTCGATGCAATAAAGTTGTAATTTCTCACAGGCGCTGTTTGCGTTTGTGAAATTTCGTTCGAATGTCCATAATGAATGGCCAACGGACAACCAAAACTTGCGGCGCTAATAATATTTGACTTTACTATAATTGCACCGCGTGGCTAAATCGTAATCAGATACTAGGTCATTATATAATTTAATGTACAAACAACAAAGCTTGGAGCTCGGTGGCGTAGTGTTTCGAACGCGTTGTGCTTTGGCTTCTGATATCAAAAGCAAAGCTACCTTTGCCATTGTCAGGCATTGGATGGACGTTACCCACCAACATGCAATGGCTATAGTTTTCATGTGTTTGTTTCTATGAAGAAGACCTCTGCCCATCAGTGATGGGCTGTTTATGTTCCATCACTATTGCGGTTGAAAAATTTCGTGATATATCTTCTTTTATCTATATTTAATACTAGCTTTTGCCCGCAACTTCGTCCGCGTAGAATAGTTTATTTGAGATAGTGTGATAGTATGGTATGTATGCCTTCCTCAAGGCTATTCAACACTGAAAGATTTTTTCAAATTGAAACAGTAGCCTCAATTGGTGGAATTGAAAATTTACTCCTTCTCTATTATTAGACAAAGTTCATAGTGACGTAAATTTGTCCTTAATTTTTCTAGGAGCCGTTATTAAATTTCTTTTTAATATTCACCCGCATGGCATCATTTCCCATGGGAATATCGGGATAAAAGTTAGCTTATGTCCTTTCTCAGGCTCTAGACTGTGTGTACCAAAATTTCGGTTAAATTGGTTAGTTTTGACGTGAAAGCGAGACAGACAAAGTTACTTTCGCATTTTAGTATGGATATAGGTATAAGTACTTGCTTTTGTCATTTTCCTTATTACGATTGATATGGTAGCTACGTTACCACCTTGGTTGTTAATCAACGATTTTGTGTTAGTACAAAAAATGTTATGAATCTAATTTTTTTGAAAAGTTAAGCAAATCATAAGCATACACTCCTTCTCGAGTCCGATGTCGAAAATTCCAGTAATTTATTTTCCTGGCATACTATGTGAGAACCAAAGAGAATTGATCACCGCTCGTACCGTGGCCACTCTCATTAATCTTCTCACAGAGGTTTCTATCCAGAATTTAATATAGAAACGTTTTCTTATTACGAAACCTTATTTTTGAAGGTTCATTATCTGTGTTATAATGCCTAAACAAATGAATAGTAGCAAAATTAACGTTTAGATCATCTAAGCTAACATAAAAAGAAGAATCCACGTCGTTACAATACCATTTTTCCCTCAATAGACATTAATTAATGTAAAATTTTGTGCATAGTTTTTCAGTGCTTTCAATAACGGCAATAAAAAATAATTTAGGACGACTTTTATGTGCCATAAATCGTATTATGTAACGAATAACTGAAGTTATTGGAGTTGTTTTGATTAGATCGAATACCTATGGAAATTAACAAGCTCTTAGAACATTTTGCGAGCAACTAAGTAGGTGGGTACATTGTTATAACTAATTGATATTGTTTCAAGACTCATGGAGCTACAATTTTCTGTTACGTCACAGTAATTGCATGAATAGCGAGAAAGTTTTTTTAACCTTGCCTCGGAATGAAAACATTTATAGTAAGGCAATAAATAAAAGTCGAGTTTATTTCCATTTACCCTTAGCATTCCGTGACTACGATGCAATTTAAGCTGCGGGTCGTATTGTTCTGGAGTCTACGGCGCTACGGGCTACGAGCGTAGCTTGCAATGCTACGACTGCATTTTCGCCCCGGAATGCTCAGCAATCATCCCACTGAAATGCCCCTGAATGCTCATCACTGTTCATTCATGGCACGCTTATTTAATTCTACAATGAAATGTAAAAGACTTTCCTCATATTTTATTCAGTTTGAAAGTTAAATTGACCGTCAGATCTTAATCTTTGTGTTTTCAATCCTTGCGCTTGTGGTAAAAAATTATATACTATAAATTGATTTTTTAAATAATAATTATGCAATACAAAACAATTACGTGATCCTTTTATACATTTTTTAAAAATTGCATAAGTGTATTCTAATGATATGCAATATTTTGGTGCAATTAATTTCGAAATCATTGATTGCTGTACTAATCATTTTATAACCTTAAATTGTAATAGGTGGTGGTGTTGAGATTATAGCATCCTTTTTATATTAGCATGAGTGTAGAATAAAGAGTGTGGGATTGTATGATAATTACCATGTGTGAGTATGTTAATGGTCTCGTTGTGGAAGTAGAAGAGGCTGCGCACGCAGTCGCGCCAGCCCTGCAGCGGCCGGTAGCCCGTGAGCACGTAGGGGTTGAACTGCAGGTGCCGCGGCATGTCGCGCCAGTGCAGCAGCCGCGGCCGCGCGCTGGTGCTAGCCCGCTCCTCATTATCACAGATACGCTCTAACGACTTTCTCCTCTTCTTCGGCCCCTTCCCGTTAACTTCTTGAATTGACATGTCGAACATTTTTGTACATGTATCAGGTACGGTCGGCGCGTCTCTCATGGCTGCGGGCCGCGAGGCTGCGCGGTGTCATGAGGCGCGCGTGTGAGGCGCAGGGCGCGCGGCCGCGGTCGCGCGACTGCCGCCCGGCGGCACCCTCACCCGGACCATCCCCCTTCACCCCCGTGCCCCTAACTTTTGCGCACTGCGCACCGATCAGCTGATTCCCGCCAGAAGGTCGAATCCCGAATCGCACTTTCACTCAGCACCGCGCATCCCCTGCCTGAGGAAAGTCTTTCGATTTCGCACGTGCTCCATTTAATACACTTTAACTAACCGCCGTGACACAATATTCAACATGAATGCTTTTATTTTATTATCTTTTCAATAGGAGGAAATCCAATTATCACCTAACTATTAAATGTATTAAAAATATGTTTCAAAAATTGTTTGAAAAGTTTGAATGAAATCTAATTGTGTTATTTGATCTAGTTCAGTGAAAAATTACACACATACAGATAAAGATGGCGAAACTCAAAATATCTCGAACCATCATTGACTAAGTAAAAGCTGGTAACCCTGTACTGCATGGCATGAAAAAATTCAATACACGAGGGGCAGAACAATAAGCTTTTGTGGTATCTGATCCCTTCAAGAAACGCGTCAATTAATAGCCAGAGCGACAAAGGCGCATTGGTAACAAGGAAGCCAATTGCGGCATAAAAAAAATCTTAAAATAATCTTTAAAAAAATCAAGTAGGTACCAGTATATCGTAAGGAAAAGAAAATCCTTTTTTTATTTTAATATTAATAATTTAAGCTATTACGAAGTGCTAATCAAAAGACAAAAGTGTAAAACTTTTTCAACTCATATATTTTTATCTGCTCAACTTGCATACCGTGCATACTGTTTATATGTAATTAACATAATGTCACGTAACTAGTTATTTCATTAAAATCGTTTTGAATACATCCCACGCAGCTACAAATGCAAATGCGAATAAACGCGTTTGTTAATTTTACATATTTAACTGCGTATAATATTAGTCAAAAAGTTCGATAAACTACGTATTATTTTTCTATCATCATATTATTATCAGCCGGGAGACGTCCACTGTCTAAAAACTGATCTATATTGTTGTCTCTTTTTGCTGTAGCTAATCAGAGCGAGACGGGACGAGACTTTATAAAATGAATCCAGGAACCGACAGTTGATAACAAAGGGCTTGGACAGGCCACCCCTAGAGATTTCCATACAAATCAGTATTTTGACCATTTATGCGCGAGGTCTACCAACGCTGCGCCCCCAAATACTTGAAATTTTAAAGGTACTCTTGAAGCGTTTTGTGTATTTATTTTATAATGACTCGTACATTCGCTTTTCGAAAGCATAATTGTTTCCATGCTTTTAGTTGTTTTTATAAGATAAAAAAACAACAAAAGGCATGGAAACAATTATTATTAATAAAAAAAACGCCTGCAAAAGATACCTCTGAACTAAAAGGAAGAAAATAATTGGTAACTACCCAATGACATAAATTTATTCATGTATGTTTTTTACGCCTCAATAAGTACACTAAAGGTGCGTATCGACTCCGCGCAGCACACCATCTCATTGGCTAGCGCGGCAGCCGCGAACTATAGATGCGCGCGCGCCAACTCGAACATTTACACGCTCGAACGTGCAGGCGAAGATGTAAGTCCCCATGTAACAGGTGGCGAGCCTTTGCCATGCACCGGGCACAATGTAAGGCAAGCGATGCGATGGGTTGGAAGACATTTCTATTAGGAATAAGCCCTACCTTTTGTACTAAATTACCTTTTCTTTTTTTTTTGTATTGCTTTTGTGTTTTTTTTGTGTCTGCAATAAATTGTTAAATAAATTGTTAAATAAATCAATTGTAGTAAAGTTTTATTCAAACATTATTTTCATAACTTTTGATATGAGTTAGCGAGGGGAGTGCTTATGGGGGAGAGTTATAGACATACATACAGACAGGAGTTTATTGGTGATATAATTTAATGTCATGAGATTTTTATTTGGAACACAAGCAGATAAATAAAGTGTTAAATTCAGTTAATACACAGATAATTGCACAGACGCCAGTAAAGTGTTCACAAAAAGGTAATACATTAATACGGTTCAAGCAAACTACTTATTAATACGAAGGAAAATAACGCAAAAGTACAAAAAATAAAATACAACAGAACATCCAAGTTACTTTAAAGTAATCATGGACGTAAAAATACATTTTACTAATAAATAAATAATAATTTTAGTTTTAAATATACTAAATTAAAATCTATATTTCGAGCATATCTTGTTCATATGGTTGGAACATAAAAAACATTATTATTATTACTTCTAGAACTCACTCTAGGACATCTAAATGTAACATTACTTAAAAGAAATGGCGAGTCTAAATAATGATTAATTAATTTAGAAAGAAATAGTTGATCTCTTTCAGAACGAAGATGCAAGAAGGGACGGACTGGTGCGTCTTATAGTACTTAAATTTTATGTGCTTTATAAATTTATTGTTAATTGACTCAATCAATTTAATATAATGTTTGTACTGAGGATTCCAAACGACTGAACCATACTCAAGTACAGAACGAACAAAATAAATAAAGAGCAGTACAAGCGTAGAAGCTTACCCATTCTCAATGCAAAGCCCAGCATCCGATAAGCCCTTGTGACAATATAGTTTATATGGGAATTAAATCTCAATTTGTCATCAACAATTAGGCCCAAACCCCTTACCTCATTCACCCTTTTGATGGGTAATTTTTGCGATAACTTGCCATGACTTTCCAGGAATGACTTCCCAGGACGAAAAGGTTAGAAGAGTATTCAAGACGACTTGTGTTAATAGGGAGTGGGATATTTAATCATGATGACAAACATTCGAATTCTATTTCGGACATTCAAAGAATAAATGGTCTATGTTACCATCTGCTAGCCACAGTGTGCAATAATAAAAATACGATTGTGGATACAAAATAAAAATAAAAATTCTGGCGCCCTCAAAGCAGGTTTTTTTATCTGGTCAGGTCAAAGACAAAAACGTCATCATAATAACAATGTTTTAAGAATTAAGATAGCAAGTTCCTCAGTTGTTGAGGATTACAGGTGAAGCTCGCTTCCACCTTCGGCATTATCGTCACTTACCATCAGGTAAGATGAAGGCCAAGAGCTTGCCTGTCATATGTAAAAAATTAAAAAACGTCCAAAAATACAGGATTTTACTCTTAATTCATTTATTTTAACAACTTTGAAATACTATTTCGGTCTGTAATACTCTCATCTTTATTAGTTATTAGCAAAAACTAGGGCCGATTCCGTTGTCTAACTAAACTAAATTGTGTAACTATCCTCCTCTAACTTTATGGAGAAGAAAAGGATAGACATAGGTCAATGTGATAGACACACAATTTAGTTTAGTCTAGTTTGTGACAACGGGTGTTACCATCTTGGCTCAGAGTAAACAGAACTACTCTGAGCATCTTGGTTACCATCAGGTGACTCGCCTGCTCGTTTGCCACCTATACAATAAAAAAAACGGAATCGGCTTTACTGTGTATCCAAACATATAAATTTTCTTAATATTGGCACTACTTTTGATAACAGTTACAATGATTTCCAATAGATGTCGCTATGATAGCAATTCTTCCGGTGAAGATATTTATTCAATCATGAATAAATATTATACTTCTTCCTTGAAATGATTTTTAATGATAATTAAATTGTAGTTTTTCTAATCTATTTAAATTATTTTTCACTTTTAAAAATATATTTACATTTAAAAGAGCTTGTTTTTGACAAGGAAGACGTTTGACTGCACGATTTTACGCCATCGCAATACAACCAACCAACCAACAGCGAGCGGATTTAGCGGATTGGATTTGGATCGATGTTCGGGCCTTTATTGCGAAGAAGCATTCTTCAAGGTTCTGCGTCACGAACTTGGAATTGCCTTACTAATTTTACTCAACTACTTTGGTGTAAATTGAAATATTTACGTGAATTGAGGGTAAGTGTAACTGTTTGCATTATTTTAGAAGCGGGTGTGTTTAGGGCTCCGTGAGCCATAGAAACCAACATGGCGTCAGCTTGTGAAATGTAAATAACTATTGACAATTATATCCCATGCTCATTATTCCCCAAATTGCTGTATGCAACAGAGTTACGTTTAATTTACGCTAAGGAATTGGTTACAAATTCAATTATTGCAAGTAATTTGTGGCTTCTCAATCACATAAATTTCACAGAAAACTATTGATATCTACGTGTTACTCTTACAGCTGTCGCTAGTATGGTTAAATTGTTAATATTATGTCGCATTTCATTTTCTTGACCCATTTTGAATATTAGTTTAACTTCATTAACATACAAGTTTTGCCAAATGTAGTTTGTTTATATATCAGTATTTTGTTTGGTAATGTAGACAGTTTGTTGTACAGAAATAATATAGCCTTACCTTTTATTTCTTGGCATGCATTTCCATATAGAAATAAGTATTTTGCCTATCAAAACTTAGTTATTAGTAGAATGTTAAGCTAATGACTCACTGGAAGTTGTGATCATACAGTGCTTCAATGACTGTTGGTAAAAAAAAAATGGTAAATTATCCCCCTGTGCATGTTGGTTATACTTAGTGGGTACATGTTATTTGAGTAAACCTAGTAAACTAGTCCCCATAATGCGCATCCGGCTATGGACTAAATAATTTATGTTTTTCAGCTTAAAGTACTGCTTGGATACGAGTATCCTTGTTATGGTAAGTGGAAGTACCAGAAGTACTTTCCCAACTGCATATAAAGCTGTCAAAAATGATTGAAAAATATCTGTTACGTATGTGTTTAAATATCAGTTATATTTGTCAATATTTTAAGATGGTCAGAGATCGGTTGGCCCATAATAACAATATATTATTTGATAAGTTTATACTGTTTCATTAAGTGATTAAATGATTTTTTTAAATAATTATTAATTGTGTTTGGCCTTGAAACATTTACTTTTGTATATGAACTCAGTACTATCTTGAAGTAATGGATTTTTGACTTGGGCTTAAAATGCTACATACATACAGTACAGCTTAGGATACTATAATAACTATTTGAATCTCATTTTGATCTGTTATATAAGACAAAATGACTTCAGGTGATGTTAAGTAATCTCATATTACCATAATTGACTATAGCTACTAAACTAAATCAAACCTCTGCCTGCCCCTGCGAGAGAAGAGGTGATATGTTATGTTAATCAAGGCAGACTAATAGGTACAATTTGTTTCTGTTTGAAACAATATCAAACAAAAATTTTAATATTCTCAATGAAGCAAGCTCTAAATAATTCCTTTCTTATGTGGTTAGATACAAACATATGGCCCAATATACAAAGAAAATTTTAATCAAATATAACAATTGCATTTTTGACAGTTTTACATGCTTGCATGGACTGGTTGTGAAAGGGAACGGCTTTGAGATATTAATGGGATGTAATTAATTGGGCAGCCATTTAATTCTTTGTTCAGCAACAAAAAGGTCAGCCGAAAAATCATTTGGGCAGCAAACAAATATTTTGCCAGCAATATAATAATTTGGGGGGGTAAATAATTATTAGTTTGGTCAGCAGAATAATTAATTGGGCGGTAAGATAATTATTTGGTCAGCAGAATAATTATTAGTTCAGCTGTAAAATAATTATTTGGGCACCAATCTGGAAATGTAAAAAAATTTGGAAAACAATCAATGAAGGATCAATTCCTGGGAAATGTATTGTGATGGATATTAGGTTAAGGTTATTTTTAATTAGAAATATCTACTGCCCATAAGTTGCTGCCCAATTAGTTACTTTGCGACCAATTTAGAAATATTTTTTGCCCATAAGTTGCTGTCCAATTAGTTATTTTAGCTGATCAATTGTATTTTTTTGCTGACCAAAATTCGAATATTTTGCTGACCGTTTAAATAACATCCGATATAAATACTTTAATTTTGGCCAGTTGTCAATATGATCATACTAATTAATTGACATGCTTATTCATAATTTTACAAATACCATGTTTCATTATCATAGTTTTGATTACATATATTGTCTCAACTTATACATTAAAATAATTTATCTTGTTTAAGCAAGAAAAGCTTGATTTTGTGTTTTTAATGTTAACTTGAAGATTTAAAGAGATGCAGACAGTGCATCGTTGTAATGAGCAGGGAACCTATTTATTATCAACCTATTCTCTGCTGGACATAGGACATAGGTCCTAATCCCCGCTATTCTATGCAGGACAATAATACCTACTAATAAAATAATAGCGTTTGAATTAACATTTTTTTTTTAAATATCATAAATTCAATGTTTACTAGTACTACTTTACTATCTGCATGATTTCATTGTCATCAAGCTTGAAATTTATCTTTATCTGGAACTTTGGAAGTTTTAATCACAGCAACATTTACAATGTATGGAAAGAAATGAATGGGTAATCAGCTACATCAGCATACAGCAAAACAATGAATGTGGTACATACATTATCCAGTCAATATCAAGCCGAGAAGCCAAGTGATATATAAAATAAAAGCATTTGCTATATTTTTATTTTGTCCTTGGTTTGTATGTAATCGACAGATCCAGTAAAGATAGCTTGTGGTTTTCAGATGCCGCGTACTCGTAGGAAGCACTACCCGTCGCACTCAAGGTCGCGCTCCCGCTCCTACGAGGCGAAGAGGCGTCGTCTTGACGATGGGGCCCGCGAGGGCTCCTACAGGAAGAGAAGCAGAAGCAGAGATCGTGACAGGTTAGTGTTGCTTTTAATTTTATTGGTATTGTTAATTTTTTACTGTTTTAAAGCATTACAACCATCGGAAACACGATACACGATAATAGTTACCGCTTTGAACTCTCAAAAACACGCGGGGACTCACGGCAGTTCATATTGAAGTTTTATCGTGTTAACTTAGCGTTTCATTCTTGGGGTCATACTTTATAGAGCAGTCGCCATAAGATGTTGAGTGTGCAAAATAAGAAGACCGCGTTCTGTGAATAGTTGAACTCAGAAAAGCTTGCAAATTACGATGCTGAATGTTGCCAGATTTTATCTATTAGTCAAGTCAAAATAACTTAAGTCACATTTAATCCCACAGTTTTAATTTCTGTTACTGAGCATTATTTGCGGATTTTGGAAGCCCACCTTGCAGTCGTTTTTTGAGGGACGGGGGGGGGGGATCCGTAGACGTCAGCTTAGCTGAAAGCTTTTTTCATACAGAATCAATGATTCCACTGCTGGTCCTATGACCAGCATGTCTACTAATGCACGCCACAGCTCTCTATCTTCGGCCACCCTCATCCAGTCCACTCCAGCCAGCCTTGGAATACCATTATGTCGCAGGGCGTCCCACACTTCGTTTTCTGTGACGCGGTCTCCACTCATGAACTTTCCGGCTCTAGTGGCAAATGTGATCAGCCCACTGCCACTTCAGTGTGCTAATACGGAGGGCTATGTCGGTGACTTTAGTTCTCTGACCGATGACATCATTTCTAATACGGTCCTTCAAAGACACTCCGAGCATAGCCCTTTCCATAGCTCGCTGAGGTACTAGCTCCGTTGAAACCCGGCCTGCTCCGGAGGTTCGGCTTCGTCTAATCTTCGTGCAAGACCATTCGCAATCACTCTTCAGAACATAATATAGGCGTGGCTGAGGCGTGGTATTGGTCGATAGATCATCAACTAAGTCCTGGATGGTGACCAAAAGTTTGTAATCTCAAATTAAATGTCACTATACGAGGAGCTTAATTTAGTACGCTTTAGTTTCGATTTTAGAGACAAAGAAACATTCACAATTATTTAAACATTATTTTTATTACTTTTGATAGGAGTCAACAAGCCTATTATTATGTTGGTGTGACCATCCTAGCCCTACTCATCATTTTCCTGCCATATTCCCTAAGTGTTATTGAAACGGTTAGCAAAATATTCAAATTTTGGTCAGCAAAAAAAATTACAATTGATCAGCTAAAATAACTAATTGGTCAACAACTTAAATGTTTTCTCTGCTGCCAAATTGTTTAATATATGTTTTGATGACACAGATATTGTTTTTAAGGGTCATAACAAAAAAATATGCTTGACCTAATATCTCTCAGAATACAATTAATAAGAATTGATCCTCGATCCTTCATTGATTCTTTTCCTAGATTTTATACATTTCCGGTACCATTACATACATAAATAATTATTTTGCTGTCCAATTAATGATTCTGTTGACCAAGTAATTATTTTGCTGACAAAATATTTGTTAGCTGTCCTAATGATTTTTCGGCTGACCTTTTTATTGCTGACCAAATAATTAAATTAAATAGTTGATTTTGTAGGCATTATACGCCGATCGATTAGATTACAAATACACTGATATTAAACATATTATTGTTTCGACATTACGGTAGGTAACCAGAAAATAAAAAATATATTGTTAGGAAGTAAATTTTGTAACCTAATCTCAGCTTTATAATAAAATAATAACCTAACAATAATTAACTAACTGATTATATAATTAATTAACTAACTAATTAACAATCAGATAAAAGTTTAGACATTCCTGTAATAAACATACGCCACCTACTGGTAATTGTTATTACTATTTTGTTCACTGATTCGTTTGCTTTTTCATACAGAGTATTGTAAAGTAGCGCTAACCGCCAGATGGCGTCTACTCGGTTCTTGCATTTACTTCAGTTCGTAACAGATGGCGCTAGTTATATTATTGTATGAATAAGGCTTCGGCCAGACAGACGCGGTGGCGGTGGCGGTCTATCGCACGCAGGCCGCCACCGCCACCGCCACACCAGGTCACACAGGCGCGGTAAGGCCGCGCGGCCAGGGTTGCCAAATTTGATACAAATACAATATTTTCCGTTACTCTACGAGACAGATTGGCATTGTTTTCATAATATCACAACAATTTTTTTTTTCAGGCAAAACAAAATGTAAACAACGCTTGATAAGTCACTTGATAGATGACCAAAGAGTATACAGTTGGGGTGGCTTAAAGAAAATAATAATTTTATGTTTTTTAAAAATGTCATGAGATTCTGGTAGACCTTTAGGGCCACTTGCAGGATATTTTAAACCTCGATTTAGTCATTTTTTGACATAAGAGCCATAGTAAAAATGTCAAAAACTGATAAAATCCAGTTTAAAATCTCGATTTGAATTCCTGCCAGTGGGCCTTAGTTACTTAATTATTGTATTTAATTAGTAAATCGGTCAATGGTTTGAACAACATAATATTATTCAAAGTTAAGTTGTAAGATTCCATGCATGTTAAAAAGGATTGTAATAAAATTGTAATATTTAATTAATTATCTATTCATGTTTTCAATTTACGTTCTTGCTGTTTCATTCTATATTCTATATATAACTGGGCGAAAATTGAAAACCCTAGTGCGATCGCTGAGTTTAGAAACGAAAAGTAGTAAGTACAGTACTTTGTCATACATGGATGTCAAAGTGACAAGCGGCCGCGGCCGACCGCCTCATGGCCGCGACGCAGGCCGCGCCTGTGTGAATCGATGTTCAGACATCCATATTACGCAACTGACCGCCACCGCCACCGCGTCTGTCTGGCCGAGGCTTAAAGGACATGGACAAAAATTGCATTGTTTTTATATAAACACCAATAAATGTAGTAATATAAAAAATGGAGAAATAAATTATCACGTAATATTAGCCTCTTTGAATCTGGGAAGGTTGAATTATATATCGGTTGAATTATAGACAATTGTTGTCTCGACGACATACCTAATACATTTCTTACCATACAGACTTTCAGACCTTATACTTAAGCATGTCGTTCAAACTGAGTGACTATTTGGACAAAATTTATTTTCGCGTAGGTAATATAGAAAGAAACAAATTGTAATTTTCTTATTCTTTTTTTTATATACGTAAACTTAATTCAATAATTAGGCACACGCCCATACTGAATCTGATCATGTCCTTTGTAGAACTTGTTGCCAGCCTGGTGTCCAACAATGATTTTTTTTTCATTTGGTCTATGAGTAAGTTGTATAATTTGCTCCGTTTTTCTATCTACACCACTATGTTCGCTCTGAATTCCTCGGTTACGATTGTTTTATATTTTATTTTTCCAACTTGATACATTTTGGAAAGGACAGGAAATATTTGACATTTTGATAGTTATCTAGTACGGGGCTTAGCTTACTAGGTCTAATTGCTAAAATAATCCGGCGCTAAGTGAAAGCGTACAAACAAAATGCATTTTCCAAATCACGAGTGCGTCGTTTTATAATTCAGTTCATCGATTATGTGTCACGTAACTTAAAAATTCAAATTATTCCGCCATTAGTAATAAGTCACTGGTTTTCTAAAATGTCCTATCATTTTGAAAATTATACGATAGATAACATAGTAGGTATCGCGTTAGAGATACGTTATGGGGAATGCAACAACGGTAAAACGGCTTGTAGCCGGCTTACGGTAGAACTGCCCTTAGGCACTAGGGGTCAGAAGCCAGTAGGAAGTTGCCTACACTACTCACTGACCTCACCTTCACGCTTCGATTGCTGAATGTATAGTATGTACATTTCGAATAGAAATTGCGACTATTCCAAGTTAACCGCATATTAAAAATATTTTGACGTGGGCTATATTCTATTTAAGGATGCTAAACTGCTAAATGTAAAGTGTTTTGGTATCAACCAGTCAGACCATTGCCATTGTTTTACTGATATGATAAATTTAGAAGACTGAGCGTTCCACTTGCAGGGAAAAGGCTCCCTACCGTTATTCCATTTCTGGCGATCTTGATCAAAGAAAAATAAATTCCTAGTTTTCTGAAGATTCTGCTTAATAATAATTGTATACGATCAAACTAAACTATGGCGCAGTACATACGCACTAATTGTGACTTGACAGTCCATCTATATGAATGTTCTGTATGAATCCCCGCCTTCGTAACCTTCAATACATATTGCTACGTGGGAACGCACTTGATTTTTATTCATAGTTACAACAATACCAGTGGCGCTTTTGTTAGTGAGATTAGATTTTCGTTGCTCCCATTTTCATAGTAGTCTTTTCTTTGTTCCTACTTTGTCAGATGTAGCTGCCAGGGAAAGCCTTATTTTCTCTATTTCATAAATTAGAAAAACCTTTTGCCACACTAACCTCATTATTTCTAAATATAAAAGCAATATGGAATGGATGGAAAGGTGAGATGGGGCATTAAGGACATCTATCAGCAGTGTCCTGCTGCCACACGAAGATCGGTCTTAGGAAACCTTTTCCAACTTTTTGAGTGATGACTATCGACATTCACAGATTTTTAATGTACAGTCAGCGAGAAAATCGTCAGAGTAATTTCTTTTAATGCCAATCGATCCCAAAAAGGATTAAAACATTCTTTGTGACAGATTGAAGTTAGGGTACTAGAACACTCATAAATCAAATAAAACGTTTTCTATACACTCAATAGGGTAATACCACTAATAACGGAGAAGAAAGATCTTCGCATCTAGTTTTTTTTATGCGAATTTATAAAGAATCTTAATATGTATGGAGACAACTTTAAACAGAACAGAAACTACAACTTGAAACTACATTACATTTAATAAAGAATTTGTATTATGAAATAATGAAAAAACATACATACGTGTACCTGTGTCTGAATTTCATAGGCCGTAATTTGGTTAAACTAAAGAAAGTTAACAAATTACGTCGATCTTTATGACAGCAAGTACTCAAAATGTTTGCTCTGAATTAGTTGCGGCTATTAAAGTTTGAATAAAATTAAAATGAATCTTATACAAAATAGATTTAATCGCAATTTTTTATTCGTCTATATGGTTGTTTTTCTTTTTATACATTTAATATTTAAGGCTAGCTTGGATGGCTGGAGTGATCCAGCATTATTCACCCTCCGACGCAAAACAGGCGCAAACTAGACGTCGAGTTGCGGAAACGTCTCGTATCGCAAAGATAGGTAGGTCAGGGCTACGAGGTGGCCAATTTATGGGTCCGTGTGTCCCTATCCACTGGGTACCGAAGAGTTGATTTAAATTGGACCGAGTTTTACGGCTGTTGTGTGGTGGTCCAAAATTTTACCATCACAATCCGGTTTGCTATAAGACCACACTAACAATTGAATGAAAAACGAACTTGGATACGGCTTTCACACATTCTCAGCGGATTCTCTGTAGCTCAATAATGATGATTTCGTCTATTAAACATATAATTATTTGAAAAATTGGTATCGTCAGACCACAGAATGTAATTTACAGAAGAACGATCTCCGCTTATTTTTCCTCTAAGAAAACTCCAAAATATTAATCTGCGTACATTGTCTGCTGGATGTAGAGTTTCGACAATTCGCCCATTTCGGTAGCATTAGTAGTCGTATTTTTTCCAGATTTTTAAAATCGTTATGTAAGAAGTCCCTATTTCGTCAGCGACTTCTCTTGAAAACATCTCCGGATAAGCTTCTACGAGAGTCAACACCGCCACTTCCATATTTTCCACTTATTTATTGAAACTGCCACATTTGACGAGATTTTTCAAAATATTTAGAATAACTTTTCTAGTCCGGGTAGCGGGTAGTCGGATATTTATTCCTGTACCACTCCAAAGCAAGAGACAAGTTTTTGTTATTTACAAAATAGGCTTCTAACAAATCTAAATTTTCCTGATTTGAAACCATATTTTACTTACGAGCACTAAACAAAACGTTCCAGAGAAGAACAAAAATTTAAATAAAACATCAGATATAGTTTACTCTTAAAAATTTTCTTCGTACAATTTTTTTTTTCATTATTATTAACTATTTTCACCCATGATGGCCAGCTTTATCTATGGAGCAAAAAGTTTATATCGTATTTAGTGTTTTTGTTTCTAAAAATACCGATTTTTCTCATTTTTAATGTCCTAATGGAAGTTGTCCCCTTAAAAATTATTGATCTTTAAGCTTACGAAAATTTCACTTTGTCTTTACCCTTTTAAATGTATAGGAAAAGTGTTCTTTGATTTGTGAATGTTCTTGTACTCTAACCATAGTTGGTTCCAAAGAGTGTTTTAATCCTAATAGGATTGGGATCGATTGGCATTAACAAAAATTACTCAATTCTGACGATTTTCTCGCTGACTGTACATTTCATCAGAAAATCTGTGCATGTCGATTGTCATCACTCAAAAAGTTGGAAAAGGTTTTCTAAGATCATTTTTGCGTAGAAGCAGGCCCTCTGGTAGCTGCCCTTGATGCCCTATCACAGCTTTCCACCTTGTATATATTTTTATGACCAGAAGCGGTTATACTTAAAAAAAAACAAACTCTCAACAATTTTACAGTTATTTACTCAATTTCAATTTTAAACAAAAAGACCGTTGCTTCAAAATAATCACAACCAATTATTACAAACATAAATAATATGCAAACGACTTACTGCAAATCGCACCAAGCACCAGATCCTTCGACCGAACCACTCAACTGACAGCGAGCAAATACCCGTATTCTAGTGCGTCAGGTTCTTTTATAAGGAATCTGGCGCTGGTACGACCGGCAGTATGCCTTTATCCCAACACGGCCTATCCTGATTGTGCACCGTCCTCGGAGCACGGTGGATGCTGGGCAGATCCGTCTCGTGTCAGGCTCGCTGCGAAGTTCCTCAGGTAGTCTGCAGGAGCCGACGACATTCCAGCTTCAGTTCCATCATCATCGTGGCCGGAATCTAGCAAAAATAAAAAATTATGAAACAGATGCTGTTTACTTTCTGCGCTTTGCTTAATCTTTTATTCTTCAATCAGTCAAGGCCCTCTTTCAGTTAATTGCACACGTATCTAATGACTCCATTCCTCACTCACTTTACATTACCATTACATACATCGACAAACGCGCTTTCCACCTTGGCCCATTCATCACACATGATACTTACACACGTATAGCAACGTGTCTGCCGGACGTACAGTCCACTACACACGTACAACAACGTGTCTGCCGGACATACAGTCCACTACACACGTACAAAAACGTGTCTGCCGGACCTACAGTCCACTACACACGTACAACAACGTGTCTGCCGGACCTACAGTCCACTACACACGTACAACAACGTGTCTGCCGGACATACAGTCCCCTACACACGTACGACAACGTGTCTGCCGGACATACAGTCCAATAAATAAAGCCCTTACCCTCAAAAAATACAGCACAGCTCTCGGGACACCATTCTCCTTTCCATGGTACCATGTACTGGGCCGCTGCTTGAGTCGTCTTCCCACGGGCTCCACTTAGCAGCTTCAACTCATAACGATCGCTTGGTAAGATCTTTGTTACCTTGTAGGGCCCTCTCATGCCCGGATCTAGTTTCCCTGTACACTGAGAGTATTTTATAACAAAAACTAGATCGTTGAGCTGAAAAGATTTAGGAGGGTGTCGATGACGATTCGCATATGAATCTTGTTTGCCCTGATTCTGCTTCAACAAGTCTTTTGCTCGACTCCTACAAATTTCTCGCCATGCTTCACGATTAGGGTTTGCATCGCTTATTGCAACATCTCGAATCAGTGCTCGAATAACCGGTGTAGTCGTATCTATGCCAACTAGTAGATTTAGTGGCGACATTTTTATACTTTTCTGCTTGGTTATGTTTAATACTAATTGAATCTTAGGCAAAGCTTCGGACCACGCAGCGTTTTTACAAGTCTCTACCCTAATCATATTCAGCACCGTCCTCACATACCGCTCGGCTTGTCCGTTAGCGTGGTGCATCTCAGGGGTTATGTAATGAATGTCACAACCTTGTTCTGTCAACCAGCTAGTGAAGGTAGATGCCTCGAACATTCGACCACGGTCACAAATCAAAAGTTTAGGCGCACCAAACAACGCGATTGCGTTACCAAGAACACGTTGAAGTTCTTGAGCGTCTTGCCGATACATGGGATAGAGCAACGAGAATTTAGTGAACGAATCCACTAACACAAATACAAATTTAAAACCGTTTGATTCAGGTAATGGCCCCAATGCATCTACATGAACTGTATTAAAAGGAATGTCCGGTTTTTCCCATGAGGTAATAGGTTGAAGCGGAGCTCTTGGAACCCGTTTTCGCGATATACAAATAAGACAATGTGAAACATATTTATTGACAAATTGTTTGAGCCCCGGAAACCAAAAGTGTTTTAGTATGAGATCCAGCGTTTTGCTTGTTCCTATGTGTTCATGCTCGTCATGAAAAATACGCAGTAAACTTAGTCTATGCCCTTTCGGAACGAAACATAAAAGACGCGATTCCTCACCAACCGGTGAGTATCGATAATAAAGTAAATCATTCCGGTGTACATACCGCCGTGAATCTAATTCCCCGTTTTGTAGTTTCTGTACAAGAGTTTGCGTTTCATCATCAGCTGACTGGGCTATTTGTGCCCAGTTTAACGGTTTGTTAATCTGGTTCACCTGTTTAATTGGGGGGTTTCTGCTCAAATAGTCAGCATGGGACATCATAAGACCTTTCCTATATTCAATGGTAAATTTAAAATCCTGCAAATAAATCCACCAACGAGCAACTCTAGGCAACAAATCTTTTTTACGCTCGGTGGATTTTAAAGCGTTGCAGTCTGTAATTATCTTGAATTCTACACCTATTAAATAGTGCCTGAAATGCTGTAATGCTCTAACAACTGCGAGTGTCTCTAACTCGTACGAGTGATAATTATGTTCAGCACCTTGCGTCACCTTGCTAAAATAAGCCACAACCCTCTTACTACCATCAGAATGTCCCTGCATGAGTACAGCGCCGTATCCTGCACTACTAGCATCCGTGTGGAGTTCCGTAGGAAGAGTTGGGTCAAAGATAGCGAGAATTGGATGGTTAGTTAGCTGGCTTATTAGATCTTGCCTGACCTTCTCCTGCTCAGCGCCCCACTCAAACTTAACATCCTTCTTAGTAAGTCGCGATATACATGCAGTTTTTGAGGCATAGTTTTTTAGATAACGCCTAAAGTACCCTGCGAGACCTAAAAATTGCCGGACTTGCTTGACGTTCTTAGGCGTAGGGGCATTCGTTAGAGCTTCAATTTTGTGCGGACTCGGCCTAACCTGACCATGACTAATTACCCTGCCCAAATACTCTACTTCAGTGGTGAGAAAGGTACATTTTCGTAGATTGATTGAAAACCCCGCTTCAGTCAATGTTTGAAGTACTTCATGAAGCAAGCTAATTCCCCTCTCAATCGTCATACTTAAGATTAAAACGTCGTCAATATAAACCAGAACGTCACCGGACTCAATAAATCGTCTAAGCGTGTTGTTTATGATACGTTGGTACACGGTAGGAGAGTTACAGAGTCCAAAGGGCATTTTCAAGTACTCAAAATGTCCTTCAGGTGTTACAAATCCTGTTTTATGAATAGACTCCTCAGCGATAGGGATCTGATGGAACCCTGACGCCATATCAAGACTCGTAAAATATTTAGAACCTCCTAATCGGTCTATGTGGTCTTCTATCAAGGGAAGCGGATATCGATCCTTTACCGTTATTCTATTTAGTGCTCTAAAGTCGACGCACATTCTATCCGCACCGTCCTTCTTTTTAACTAAAATGATAGGGCTGGCGTACTCGGAGGATGATTCCCTCACAATTCCCTTGTCAACTAAGTCCTTTACTATCTCTCTAACTTTTAACTTTTCTTGATAAGATAGGCGGTAGGGGTGGTATGCTACGGGCACATCGCTAGTTAAATTAATGTGCATCTGACCTGTCTTGACTGTTGTAGTTGCTGTACCCGATATCAGATATTGTGAGAAAATATTAATGACAGTCATTAATGATTCAAGGTTATCATCTTTCAAAGGACTACGTATTTCGTCTCGAGTAATAACCGTTACAGAGTTTACTTTTTGAATTTGACTAGACGCGTGCGTTAGGTATTGTTCGTCTTTGGTTCTAACATAAGTAACACCGTCCCTATTTAAAACATCGGTACCTATTATAATCGGCGTATTCATATAACGTGACGGTACGATAACAAAATCAACATCGAGCGAAATATTACTAAATTGAACTGTGAGCGTTATATATTCGCGAGAAATAATTTCCGTACTACTTATACCTTTCAACACGCAATGGGTTGGTTTCCTTGGACCTGAAAAGTATTTTACGGCCTCTGAAGATATTAAAGATACGTCCAGGGCGCCACTATCGATTAAAATGTCGACCGGTATGCCTTGAATTACCGCTATGCTGATGTCATTACTACCGGAAATATTAGAGACTGCTCTGCACAAGTTAACTTTACGCGGGTTGTTATTTTGGTTGTCCGACCTCAATTTAACAAAACAATCGCTTTCTTTATGCCCCATCTTTTTACAAAACGTACACTGTATCTTTACTCGTCCTTCGAAATTCCGCTTTTTAGGACAGTTGTTCCTAATGTGCCCGGGCTGATAGCATATAAAACAGAGATTTGAAGGCTGCTCAACGTTACGCTTTTTCGTAAGATTGTGGGTAGATGGTAGTCCGCGATTACTAGCGTTGCCATAGGCCGGTTTAACATAAATAGCTAAAAATGACACTAAGTTTTCTACGGTCAAGCTCGCATTTGTGGCTGCCGCGCGTATTTGTGCGTCGGTGATGCCACGGATTACGATCTGGACCATCAACTCCTCACTTAAACCTTTAATAACGCGAAGCCGTAACAAAGAGCGACGGGCGTATTCAGCGTATGAAGAAAACTTATTGGAAGTTGTATTCATAACCTCAAAAAGCATGTTGGCGTAGTCGATTTTACGTGGGCACAGTGCAACGAATTCTTTCTTAAAATTTGACCAAGACCGATCGTTCGTTATCCACTCGTTAAGCCAAGTTTTAGCATCACCTTTTAAACATAAAGAAACACGTGATAAGCACTCTAACTCACCCCAACGGTTTGTTGTCATGGCACGTTCTACCTCATTACACCATACCTCGAAATTATGAATCGCAGGATCGAAATTTGATACGTAATAGCTATGAGGCTTCGATTGATTTATAGATGAGAAAACATCAGCTAACGCTTGGATTGTCGAATTAGTACGCGGGTCATCATGCGGATGGGGGGTACTAGCGCGAACGTGTTGCGGTGTTTGTGACATGTTACACGAATTTTCTTCGATAGCGTCTAAACGCGTCATTATCGTGCTTAAGGCGTTTTTTACCGATTGGCTAGTACGCGAATGACGACGAGGCGATCGCGAACGAGATCGAGAATGCGAACGCGAGGGCGATTTCGAGTGGTAACGTTTTCGTGACACGGGACGCGACTCGCGATGGTGTCGGCGTGACTTGCTGCGAGTTTGTTTGCATTGACGAGGTGATTCCTCTACTTTATTACGAGATCGAGATGAACTTGGCATTTTTACTCTAAAGCAACGGTCAACAACCAAAAAAAAACGTACAAAAATAGTGAGCTAGGGCGTATCCCACTTCTGATTTTATGACCAGAAGCGGTTATACTTAAAAAAAAACAAACTCTCAACAATTTTACAGTTATTTACTCAATTTCAATTTTAAACAAAAAGACCGTTGCTTCAAAATAATCACAACCAATTATTACAAACATAAATAATATGCAAACGACTTACTGCAAATCGCACCAAGCACCAGATCCTTCGACCGAACCACTCAACTGACAGCGAGCAAATACCCGTATTCTAGTGCGTCAGGTTCTTTTATAAGGAATCTGGCGCTGGTACGACCGGCAGTATGCCTTTATCCCAACAATATCTTTATTACCATTCTATTTTATTCCCAGGCATCCTAAATATTTTAAGAGACACCAAATTATATCAGAAAATCTGTGAATGTCGATTGTCATCACCCAAAAAGTTGGAAAAGGTTTTCTAAGACCATTTTTGCGTGGTATCATATCAGAATAGCTTGAATTCTAAACATAAACGCCAAATGAATTCAACAGGCACGACCATAAATTGGTATTTCACAAAGGGTCCAAGACCGTAATTACAAATTGCCTGTAAATTACGTACGTACGTGTTGTGAAAATGATTTCTTTAGTCGTGCTATGCGTATGGTTCAAGGGTGTAACTAACGTCAAACTGTAATTTGTAACAATCCGCGCTTGGAGTACAGTATAATTCTTGGCTGATAATCTCGTCTTTTGGTACGAGGGTCGTACAATATTTTTTCACCAAATTATCGCGCGACACACGCATGTCGTAGTACCTTTTTTTAATTTTTGTCTTTACCAAAAGTTTTGTGCCAAGGATCTCTGAAATGTCAGTAACTAAAATGGTTATCTTTATTTTATCTGTTGACAAACCAAGCGTAGTTCAGATTTTCACCAAAGGCAATCACGTCATGTTGTCAAATTCATTTGCGAATTTTTCTGTGGGCACGCATTACTTCACATCTATGCATTTCACGGCGGGCTGTCACGCGAGCCGTGTTTCAACAGTTGTGTGAAGCATTGTTTCCAAAATAGCGAGCTCGTTTGTCGACTTTGCAAGCTGTAAGATTTTGTTTGCTGTGAAGTACATGAAATGTTATACCGGTATTTAGGTGTCGATTGCGTACTTCGTATCTTGCAAGTTAGGTTGTCCATGTTTCGCGGTTTGCACAGTGACAAATGGTGACGCGAGCGGAGGGGGGTGGGGGCGAGAGGAGTTGTTCTTGACACAGTAAAACTAGAAGTGCAGTAGGTGCAGCCGCAGCCCACGCCGAGCTTTGTAAGCTGCTAAATATTACGGGCGAAAAACCAGTCTGGACTTTTAATATCGCACACGGCATTGTTGTTTCTTAGGCAGGACGCGTTTGTATCTTAGTACAGGTTTTAGATAAGTTCTTTGCGACATTATTGATAGCGAGCTAACTGTACTGTACATTAAATAATGCTTTGCGATGTTTTTCATTTTACTGTCTTATTTTGAAATTTCATGAAATTAATTTTCAATTAAAATTATACAAGTTCATGCTCCTGGTCTAAGGGCATACAATCCATTGATTGCTGTATTCTTCAATTAAAGGTATATGCCTAAATCAGTCTTCAAAATTATGTTTGCGTTAAACGAATATTAATAAGCTACAGTAATACTTAGTGTTCTTCGCATTGAAGTATCGATATCGTTAACTAAAGCACCGTATTATGATTATAATGCTGCATTATTTTTGATTTCTCTTCGTTTTCTGGTGGTTTGGCACGCGCAAGATTTATCTGGCGTGATCTGCGTAGATCGCCGCCAGAAACGCTTTCCATGTCTCGAGGCGGAACGCCCGCGCCGCCTCCCGCCGGCTCGACGCCGCCGTCTATGCGCCCGCGCCGTATCGCCAGCGAGCGCTGATACAATCCGATCTGCGATTTATGCGCTCGCCCGTCTGTCCGTTCGTTAGCCTGCACCAACGCTTCACTCTGCCTGTTGCTATGCCCCACGGTCGGTTGCCGTTTGTACAAACAAAAGATAATACCGGAATAACAATATTCCTACTTTCCTACCTCACAGGCCGCGCGGTCTGGTTTTTATCTATCATACTAATTATATATTTTGTACGCTTCTGCGTCAGTACATATTTTGGTAACTACCAGTGTTACCAAATTATGCTTACATTGTGAATACCAGTTGTTACATATAAAATAACCAACATTATTTACTAGCATAACTATAGGCACAGTGATTTGGCATTGCTTGGCAATAATATGTCATACTAATAACCATAAAACTGAAAAAAAATCTTTGTTTTTCTCCAATGTTAAACAGTAATTTTGACAAATACACAAGGTAACCAAATTATTTCCTTCTCCTGTGCCTAAGGTATCTGATTACGATGGCGCAAGGTTACAGCTCATCATATCCTGTAATTTTAACAATGGCCCATCGGTCGGCCTTGTTGTCATCTTGCGCAAGGGTCTCGCCAGGGTCTCCGCGCGCACGTCTGCGAGGGTTACACCTCTGCGTTCATTAAGCTCACAATCGAGTAACACATTAAGCTTTGTTACGCTAATTACTGCTCACAGAGAACGTATCAAATTGATAATGCTTACTCCAATCTTCATCATTTTAAATGTGTCGGTCGAATTGAAAATGACCCTATAAAATCTGTTCATCAGTGTCGGTCTTGGAGATCATGACGGTATATTAATGAAACATAAATCGTTATTTTATGAAGGATCAAGGCGCCGCTGCCAATTGGTAACGTGTTCCTCTTTCGTGAATTGATCCTGAGTGGGCTGTCTTTATATACGAGCAAGTTCACTTTGTCGTGGTGAGTGCAAGATGTCGGTGCATTGTGAAGCAATAGACAGCCATGCGACAAAATCAATGCACAGACTGTCGGCAGTGTGGTTATTTACTGCAGTATTAACATGTTCTGCTGCGCAAAATAAAGTTAGGCACTTGAGTTTTTGATTTTCTAATATTAGATATTAATCTTTGCCAAACTGAATTTCGATTGCTTAATTACAATGACAGTGTCTTAGTGAAATCTTATTTACTGACGAAAAAACGAAAAAAAAAGCGACGAAAAAATGGTCATAACTTTTTTGTATGCGTTAGGCATACAAAAAAGTTATTAACTATTCCTTCGTTAAGGGATTCAGGTGTTTTCATGTTGCCCAGTTTTATTTGGGGTCAGCAAAACATGGCACTTATTTTATAACCCAACTCCTCGTTAACACAATAAATCCATTTTTTCTGGCTTCCTCTCCCTGCATACCCCTGCAATTTGAGAGTGGAGGAATACCAATCTCATGTCATAGCTTTCCTGGTCACAACAGTCCAATTCTACCTTCTCATTACATATTCGTGTCAAAATAGTGTCCTTTCTCTCAATTTCTCTGCCATTGACGCTACTTTCAGATTTCATGTGTAAATTTTATGTAACTTTTTTGTATAAATAGTTATAATTTGGTGTATTATATAAATGCCATATTAAGACACAATCGACTAACGTTCATAAGTTTTGTCTTATTATCTTGTCCGGCGCAAGATACTTTCTTGAAGCAGAGTGGCATCGAGTTTCAAACAATGGTCCTATTGTCACGTTCGCGGAAAACATCCAGCACGATTGACGCGAACTTTTATGCTCGATTGAGTCTATTTAAGAGAAAACAGCGCACACGCCGGCCGCCGCGCTGGTCCGCCGACGAGACATTCATACAGTGACATAATGATTAACCTAAAATTTCGATTACTATTACGCAAAATTAATTTTATGGCGAATGTCTCTTTCCTCTCTTTTAATATTTATAAATCGCATAATATGTAGTTAAAATAAAGTGTGCGAGTACTAAGTATTTGAATTATAATGATCAGATTCTCAGATTCTATGCCATACAGCTACTGCCGCAACATTATGCAAATGATTTTGTGGAAGCTGTGTCAAATCATGTTATATTTTAATAACTGGTTTAGTAAAGTAATGCAGAAAGTGCACAAAACGCAATATCTGGTGTCTGGTTGCGGAGAAGCCGTTAGTTTATGTTTAGGTGCGGACAGGAGTCGGTGCGGGATCGATTAGTGAACCGGTCCCACAGTACGTTGACTCCCGGGCCGCTGCCTGCGCCTACGGACACGAATTGTGCACCTCTTGAAATTGCACACTATCCCTTCCCCCCGCACCCAGTATCTATACGGCTCGAACCAGCGCTTGTCTACAATTTCAAATAGATAGTTTAGCATGACACAATTTTTTTTACAAAACATCTAGTTTGCGGAATCTTAGTTTTAATACTTATACTGTAAATTTTGTCCTACTTTTTGTTTCACATTACATATTTGTTGTTCAAGTATCTTGTGGTTTAACTGCATTTGTCCGCTAATGTGTAATTGGTAGCAGGTGCGGGCAACTTGCCCCGCTTGTTGTAACAATTATAGGAAAACTCGTGTTTTTTCAACTCTCGATACCGGTCTCGCTCCGCCGACGGCAACATGGAGCCATCAATGTGAAACCAAGGAAACTTGTGGTTCCCTATCACTGTCACCCATCAAGTAACTTTCCTCATTGATTTGTTTTTACCGGTTTGCTGGGCTGGGACGAATTAACGTAATGAATCGACTCTTTAGAATGGATGCGACAGTTATTATTATGAAGTTTTAAATATATCAAGTGCCAAAAATATAGATATCTACATAACGCGTAACGTTCCCTTTCGTGTAATTGCTTGACTAAACATAAGTAAATAGACTGTAACGATTACCTAAGAATTAAATTCTTATATGGATTTTTTTTCTTTTATTGTGTAATTCAATGCCTTAATTGAGTTTAATATTCGGTATGAAGAGAATAATGTGTTTTATCAAACTTGTTTAAAGGAAAAGCAGGATATGCTCGAGTAATAAAATAAACGATTGATAACATAATTATAAACAAGAGGCGAACAATTGTGATACTTGTGATTAAATAAAGATGTGTGCGATATACTGTAGGCAGTAGTGGTGCACTAGGAGCGTGAGGCAGGGGGTGCGCGGGAGGCGCGGCCGTCGAACCCGCGTGGGTCGGGGGTCACCGGCGCAACACGCGTTCATTAGCGCACTCGTGCGCCTGCGCACTTGGTCCTGCACCGCGTACAGGATGTTAATGTGCATTCCAAGGATTCGTCCATATATACCTACAACGTCACGGGGTGAACGCACACTGAAAGTATCATTGTTTTCATAAACAATGTGTCCCAACAAATATTTATTGAAAGGTCAAGCTAGCAACGTTGCACGAATCATTTATTTTTATACAAGTCCTATGTAAACGACGTTTTAGCTAATGGTGGCATTTTAAGTATTTCTCACTCGTTTCATAATATACCCGTTTCTGTTAGTAAATTTTTGTACGGAAATGAAAGTGATACTTTTCATCGAGACTAATTTGAGTGTCTTATCAAATTGAGGACCAGTGTCATTAATCTAATTCCAATCTTGAGATATATGCAATGAATCAGTATGAGTCAATCGAGAAAGTAAACCAGTAAGCATTGTTCCGAGTGGATGCGCGGTACCGAGTGCGTGGGCGCAGGCAGCGGCGCGAATTAAAGCAGCTCTCTATTCATTACTCATCGTTATTGCTATCGCCATTTTGGGAGACGAAAGCGAGTAGGCTTATTAGCCCACGTTTCGTAAGCAGCTTAATTATTATTAAGATAAAAGGGGATTATTTTTACACTTTCCCCTTCATGGTCGAGTTCCCTCACACGAGTGACCTTTATCTTCATCAATCGATTCACGTCCAATGGGTACTTATTTAAGCGCAATCAATGCCGCATACTAAAAACATCCTAAAGCCAAATACTAAGTTTAACAGTTTTTAAACTTAAATACATATCGAGGGGAAGAACTAAATTCTCCTATCTTACATAGACCTAACTTTACAGTAGAAACAAGACAACTGAAAAACTTTTTTGTTTAAAGTTTTAGTAAAATGGCGGCTGGCGGCACAGCTGATGTAGATATATTGCTTCAAATTTTCATCGCAAATTTAACAATTTGTCAAGCTGATTCATACGTTTTGGCTTTTCCATTGACGCTATTGGTCTAGATTTTAACTATTGAGGTAACTATTACCACGGATCAAAAAACTCACTCTTAAGACATTTTTAGTATCGAGAGATACAATCTTTAACTCATCATCTGATACGTTTGTTTGTAGACACAATAGGAAATCAATAGTTCACACTTCACATTAGCTACTTTATTTGCTTGTCAAATTTGGTGTCTCGTCCTTATCAGAATTAGTGTCAGTCCAGGGGTTAATTTAGTACTTATTCAGTGCTATTTAAGGATTTTAATTTAGTGTAAATTATAAACGTACTCGTATAAGGTATTGGTTTTTGAATTATGTCGAATTTTTTTAAGTTATATGATTTTTCCACTAGAGTGAGTTCTATGAAAATCCGTTTGTCATTTATTTCTCCTTGTAAACAATTTGGAGCAGCATTAGAAACTTTATATTATTAAAACATGTACTAATTAGAACTGTACAACTTTATTTAACAGGGTTTTGTATTATAGGAGATATTGCTTGTAACAAATCTATATTTATTTTTGCAAGGTATAAGATGTTTCTAAGGATTTGATCACGATCTAGCAAGTAGATAAATTATTTTGATCTTAATAAAAAATTGATTATTTGGAACCAGGAAGTATCGAGTTCAAATGTTAGCCGACTATAATTAAAAGGAGGGACTATATGATAAACTCTTTTTTCACAAAACGACTGCATCGAAAATGGTTCTCGAAAGTTCCCGATGGTAGAACAAGAAACGAGATTTGACTTAATTATGTCGAGATGAAAACTGACATTCTATGATGTCTCAGTGCGATCACCGAATGAAAGAAGCACATTGATCATCGACGAGAAATTTGAGAGCCTGAGAGGTAATACTAATAAAGTCTACTTTCGTCCTGAAGCCATCAACTCCCCCGCCCCGAACACATCAAACGCAAACTGCACACAAAAAATACTTATTGAAAGATATATCTTCTTTTTTGGCACCCATAACAGTTTTAATCTAACTCTGCTGTAAAGCATAGTATGACAATAGTACCGATTCTGTTGGCACAAACCAAACTAAATTATGTATCTATCCTTCACTAACTATATGAAGAAGAGAAGGATAGATATACAGTTTAGTCTAGTTTAGAGGTTTAGTTTAGGTAGTGCCTACGGAATCGGCCCTATACTTCAGCCAAATCCAATGACGAATAAATATAAACAAACCAAGTTTAAGGTCATCATAACTTAGTATACGAAAAAATAGCTAAATCTTGTATTTTCGACCCGATTACTGCACATAATTTCACAATTGTGTCTATAATAATTATTTCTCTACCATATATCACTAGAAACACTCACAAAACCTCAATACTTTTGAAATAAAATAAAAAATGAAGATAAAATCTAAATTATTTTTACCTCATAACCCTATAAAAACACAACCTTGACAAAATTCAGATCTCGTAAACATTTTTGCACTTTTAAACTAATCTTCCAATACCGTAAGTACTTTTAAAATCAGTTGCGTTTTCATTATTTATGTTTACCCGACCACGAATGAAAGTACTACGTTCCGTTTTTTGCTTTTAAACTTTTAAACTTTTTCTTGTGATATTTCAGAAGCAATAATAATTATTGCTAATAAATTAAATTCATAAACATCATAAAAGTTACTTAATTCAAATTTAATTGCTTTATTTATATTTTTCTTATAATACATTAAGATTATTAACATATGCCTGTCAGTGGTTGCTAGGCAACGCTTTGTTATTAAACATTCTTCATCTGATTTGGCTAAAGAATAGTATCAAATTCTTTATCAAACACACATAACATACCATCACGCCTCTTTTCCCGAAGGGGTATTCAGAGGTGTTATCCACTTTCGCCAGATATGTTAGGTTCCCTTATGGTATATATATTTATAATATACCTATTAATATTATCACGTTTCATATGAAGATAGGAGATAATATTGGGTCCTTACCTATGAAATTGGTGTTTTTATTCTGTCTTAGCAATTTGTCCGTAACTATTAAGTTTCAGAACATTCTTATAAAATAATTGCCTCTTCTAAAAATAGACCATATATTTGAGCTCGTATTATTTAATTTGATAATTTTTTTAAAGTTTAATTGAGTTAAAATTAGACACAAAGACAATTATTTTTAAGTGCCTCCCGAATATATCATTTGATTTGCATTAACATAAAAACGATGAATAATTTTTATCAAGCGTGTTCAAACACATATTGCTAAAGCTTGTCTAATGATACATGCCAAATATTATTATCTCTGGATTTGTCGTTGTGAAGAAAATTGATAAAATGTTAGTATGTAAAATGCAGACATCCCCAAAATCTCCATACAAAGCACCAATTTCATAGGTAAGGACCTAATATTAAAATTGTTCTAAGAGTTATTTTCACAATGGCAAAAATACGATTTTTAATTGAAGATCACTTTAGGGAGTTTTTATACATTACGTAAAACGAAATTTTGCTTCTAACTGCATCGAAATTGTAAATAGGAGTTTTTAGTTCTTCCCCTTTCGATATGAGAAGCCCAATATAGAAACGAAATGTCAATGCCGATTCTAGATTGTAAGACTAACGCTGTTTACTTTTACTAATATACACAAAAAGTATAATAATGTGATTGTTCATCGTGGAACGTGCTGTGAGCTCTAGAAAGTAACTATGTATATGCAGCGGAGGTATGCAAGAACGTTTAATTTGCTTCAACTGCTGTATTGTTCGACTGTAGTGTCTCTTCGGTGTCAAATTCTCTAGCAAGAAGAGAGTGGGAAATAGGTCATAAATTATAGCTTAAGTTTTTATTTAACATAATATGCTTTTAAGGCGCACTTGCGTGGTCGAGAGTTAGCACCTAACTCTGGGGCAAATATATGGGCAAACCCTGGGTTAGGCGCTAACTCTCGATCGTGCAAGTGGGCCTAAGTATAACAATTATAGTAATATGAACTTTAATATGCCCATTATGCCACTTAATTATTAAATTTTATAGTTGAAATTTGTAACGCATATCTAAAATGCTTTCGCCTTCAAAATTATAATCCATGACGTGTTTTCACTTTCTCTATTGCTATGTCAATCATATTCTAGCTAGAACACAATTAGTTGAGACTAATTAGTTTAAATTTAAGAAATCTGTAGGTGTTAAGACGTTCGTTTTCTTGTTTTTGCGACTGGTGTCGAAGAAGGCTGGGTCGGGCTTGCCTCTGCTGTGGGCGGAGATCCTAGTGAAAGCTACTCTATACAAGACTCGTTATTCTATTGCACATAATTTTTTAGATTTATAATACCTATCTATTTTTTGCACCAAAACCTATGGGAATTATGTTGTTTGTTAGTAGCTGAATACAGTTTTAAAATTATGTTAATGATGACAGTAATACAAACTCGTTAGTTACACAAGTGTTTATAACGGTTGTGCCTGATTTTGTTTTAAAATGTGTCGAAAGAACGATATTCTTTCGAATAATGGATCTTCATTGTATTCATATGAGAGTTAATCGAACACATAGTCTTAAATATGCACAAGTACTTGTAAATACTTACTAAATCCGTTAGTCGCGTTTCGCTGAAACACTCCGTTGTGTGACGCGCCATTGTTAATAACAGACGAGTGGGCAGACTGTGTTTAAGTAAAATTAAATATGGGTTACGTACCCATTCATTTGTATTGATATTTACTGTGGTATGTAATAAACAACTGGTGCATGAAAATGGTGTTTAGCTTATTTTCACCAGTTTTGAGGTTGCAAAGATGCACTTTCTCAACTCATGAAGTAAAGACCAATAACCTTTTTTTAGCCTCCCTTGCACCATAGTATTTACTTAATAAGTTGAAAAATCGAATTCCCTGCCATTGGTAAGACTCGTCTTAGAATAATAAAGTTTTACCTTCAAACTATATCAAACCAATTCCCAACTAGCAAAATATAAATTGGTTTGTTTGTTTATATTAAATATGATTGGATTATATTCAATATAAAAATAACCTATTGGCTTGAGACATGATCAATAAAGTAAACAAACGTCTGATTTGATTTAGTTGCTTAGGTGATGACAAACAATGCCGATGTCCTCATTTTTTGCCAGTATGTCGTACTGCTCGAAATTACTTTCGAATGTGACCGGCACTTGAGTGGGCCAAAGTGCTTGAACAAAAGCGACATTGAAGAGACTGGCGTAATGAGTGTACACTGAGTATTGAATGTAATGCGATATAAAAAGATTTGGGGATTTAGGACACCTGGCCGATTAGTGATGGCTTGGTTTTACAGTTGACTAATTTGAACCTCGCGTGACCTAAATTTTATTCGTTGTTTACTATCTCACTTTTGTTCTTTTTCGTTCTATACTATTTAGTATAATTAAAAATGATACGTTGATATAAATACCTTACAAAGATATTACTTCATTATTTTTATATGGCATGTTGTCAGTTGTCAGTTCTTAAAATAGGTACATTAAAGTGTATTTTGATGTTAATGATGGCATAGAAGAAAAACAAGCGAGGTCTGCAATTTACTCAAGACTCGAGGTCAGCACTAGTACAGTTATTCCGGTCCTGCTAACTCTTCGCATCTTTAGCAAATGATCGCGTTAACCCGAATTGTCGACGATACATTACTATACTCATTACAATCATTGTAGATTGCTTTATTGGCTTATATCGTGGCACGTGTGGCATGTTTGTGTTCTTGTCGATTTAAGTGTGAAAACATTGCTTTTCTCTATATCCATATTGATATAGCTAAATAATTGAATTTAAATTAATTTTCTTTCTTTCCAACACTATTGCTTTGCAAAATACTAATTGTAACACGTTTTATGAATATCAACAGAACAAAGCTGTTTTTTTATTACGCCACTTTACTGTATAACATAATTTTACCATTGCACGTGCCATAATTAACTCGCGACTTGCACAAGTTTTTGACTCATGTGAATCATGTACATTATCCCTTTGTTTATAAATTGTGTTGATGTGTAGCACTGACATTGACCATCACATTCTGCCGTACATGGGAGATTAGTATATGAAACATTATTTTATTTATAAATCTAAAAATATCACGTTTTTAATAAGAGTAAAATAATAATAACCAAGTATGCGGGGCTGAATAAGGGGTCTCAAAAGTGAGGGCGCATCTTTACAACCTACACTTACGATCTATGCATGCATTATATTAAAGAGAGATTGAATACATGCCATGCATAAATAGCAAGTTACAAAGATGCGTGGTAAAATATATCACAGTTACTTACATGTGCAGATATCGTCGTAATAAAATATTTTATTTACATTTTATTCAAAGACTTATTCAAAGTTATACTTCTAGGTGGATAGCTCACTCGACTAACTAATCGTAGTAAGTTTTGGTTAGTTACGTATACATTATAAGCATAATGTCCATTTTTGTTCCATAACAAAAAATACGATTGTGATGCACTCGTGACTGCGTGTGGATGATCGGCAGCCGCGGGTCACGATTACGGAAATTCAGTCACCTGCTGGATTTGCGAAGGACGGCCTGATTGGAAGATAGTACGGATATTAAATTGGACGATGCATGAACACTTATATGATGAGACCTTGTGATGCATCGATATTGACAATCCTAAAGGGAAGACAAGTAGGTAAACAAGGTTTCCCTTTAAGGATTGGCAATGCATCGGCCGCCCACGTTTCGTTCAGATATCGACGGAGGCGTCGCACTAAAGCTCTACAAACGATCTTTCGGCAATTTGTTCATTCACGGAAGTATTTAACCGGCACTGGTCCGCAGTAAATCGATTTACTTTTAGCTCATAACTTACTGCGTATATGGCTCTGTATATTGTAATAGTTATTGTTCAACTTACCTTCATAAATTTTATTCTGTACGCATGATGAATTGTGTGACTCTCACATTTTATATTAAGTACAAAAAAAACTTACGCTTTCTATTGTTTTTTGGACAGTAATTAAGCACAGGATCAAGAGTATCGGCAGTAAATCTTGGTCCTGAGTGGTTGACAGTAATTATTAATTACGATATTTTCTCCATTTGTTGCTATCAACCGATATGGAAGTCTATTGTGTATCAACATAGAGCGTAGGAGGCCAGCCAATAGCACAGATAGTAAACAGATTATTTAAGCAGTCAGATATTCTTTAACAGTCTGATCACTTTTTTTTAGCGTTTCGATAGGTTTCTCGTATCTGAGCTGTGTAGCAACTAAAATGTTAACGTACGTGTCACACACGCCCATTTTTTAACAGATGTAAGGCGATTGCATTTTTTTATTTTTTTTAATAAAACTGTAATCTTGTAACTTGTTTTTACTAGATTTCAATTTTTTCATCGACCTAGTGCTTGGGTTTAACCTTTACTAGAAATAATAAACATCAAGTGTAATATTATTTCTAGGCGTAGTTTTTCTTATATTTCTGTAAACAATATTATTACCAATATTAATTATGCATCTGATAATGTTATGGATTGACGCTATGCGAACTTTGATTTTAGGTCGTCGCATTGCGATCGACACTTTCTACTAAATTAGATGTTATACACTTGTAAAACATTTCTCTACTAAAAATCACCACCCACATGAGGATCATTTTAACGTCGCAATACAATTGCCATCTCCTTTCTAATCGCACATCATAAGTGTGACGGCGGCCCCGAATATAAATTATGGGAACAAGCAATTTCGTGTATGAAGGATGGCGAGCGGTAATGTAGAGACACCTACGCGCCCGTTCGACGAATTGAACTGTATGTGATGCTTTTGACAGCTTTTCGCCCTAATTAGCTTCATTGACACACGCGCCATATGGCCAACGGCGAGGATTGAACATTTCTAATGTAGGGATAAAAGAAGTTTGGGATTCTTTAATAAAAACAAACGTTTACCAAGTTTAAATTCGGTCAAGAAAAGACCTCGCAGTCGTCCCTAAGATAAGAATTCTCTATTTATACCAAGTACCTTATATCCTTTTTGTTTTCATTTGTTGTCTGGAGGAAGGCTCTACCAGAGGCGTGAGTCACAAACACGTACAGGATCTTTGTTGTGCTTCTGAGAACCGCAACGGGCACGTCTTTGTGGGAAAGGTATTTTTAATGCAGGTCGACGGACTGATTTCTCCTGTCCAGTGTAACAAAGTTTAAACTAATTAAACGATCCCCTTATTTAATTTGGAGGGTCAATTTCTTTTGCCACTTTTAATTATAGGATTTGGGATAAAATTGTTACAAATTTAATAAATTCCCAACACGTCTTTACTAATCGTTGCGTAGCTACGATATTTTCTTTCCAAGAAAGTATTTTATTATATAATTCAGAGCTTATTAAATCGTTGACCATAAAAATCAAATGAGTTAAGCACAGCTTTTTTGGTAAACATTTGGTTACGCATCTGGTGATATGGGGCCATGCTGTGCATAGTGATAGGTTGTAAGCTTCTCTACATAAAAAGCGCAACAAACCATCAATTTGAATAAGCGTTAATAAATTACAACTAACAACAAAGTCCGACAGTTTGTAACAAATAATCAATAAGTACTCGATAATCTATTGACTGTTTAAATAAAGATTTAAAAATACAAATTTTCACAAGTTTACTTTAAAAAGTATGCTTTACATCTGTGGACTAACTTGACATTAGTTAATTTTAATTTGCGCAATACACACGCAACATGAACTATCATTATTTTTGGTGCTAATGTCCTGAGTTTTTAAGTATAAATGTACCTACTCTTAAGTCAGCCATCCGAAGTTACTCCAAAATACAGTGAGGTAACATTTAGGAACTAACCGGTGTCATAACAGTGGGTAAATAACTAATACGATGGGGCAAATAATGTGAAACGATGACGCGCCTATTAGTATCAAGTAATGCTCAGTTATTTTGAGTGATTTTGACCTCAATGATTAATGAACACCGTTATATCCGATTCAGTTTTTATTGCGTTACCTTTTGAAACATCATCATGACCATTTTCTACTAATGGACGACTAATTATGGGGGTTTTGTGTATTTATCATCAATATGTTTTTGCGATAATTCGAATTTATACTATATTTAGAATTTTGTATTAGGTACGAATAAATGTTTATAACAGCGATATCAAAATATCGAAATTAATTTTAGTTGACAATGCGAATACAAAAATTATCCAATAGGCATATTTATGTATACCTATACATAACAAAATATTTATGTATTATACATAAATATTTTTTTGCACTTAGTGTGCAGGCCATTGTGGTTAGTGAGGAATCCCAGGGCTCCAGGAAGCCCATTTATGGCCGCTATTTTGATAAATTGTTTAGATTGTGTTGGACTGGCTGACCAGATCAGGTTTTTGTGGGAGTTCCATTTAAGGCATAGGATTACTTCACGTTGCCCATTGGTTGAGCATAGTTAAATTGTTATACTAATACGAACCTTGTTACTTTTTTATCTTGGGTCTATTTAAATCCAGCCATCCTTATTTGAAACCACAACAAAGGCATGAGCACAGTGGTCAATATTTGCGTGACTTGCACGCGCTTTACGGCTTTATACATAGACAAAATCAATTTACGGAAATCATTAATATTCTTCACTATGAACTGTCTGATACGACCTCTTCCTGGAGCTTATTTCATCTGGTAAAGCCATAATAAATCAATTGACACTAATTGGCAATCTGGTAGTTTCTCTAGCTAGGCGCATGCCCGCTAAGTGCGGCGTGTTTAATGGCATGTGCTAGACAGTGACCGATTTTTCTTTCGTTAGTCTAGGCGGCCTAGTAATGAACCATTTGGGTCATTGGACCTCGCCGCCTCCGGTACCATTATTTTTTGCCGCCATTTACGTGCCGCCAATTGAATAGTCTGACTCGATCGCCTACAACGCGCCTCTCGATATTTGTTGTTGTTTTGCATGCTTTGCTTTGCTAATTTAATTGTTTGAGTGAGGACGATTCACATACCGGTAACTCGAAAGATGTAACGGTGTCTGAGGGTGATTTCAAATACTGACTCACTGCAAAATTCACCGAATAATTTTTTCATTCGATGTGTCGACTTGCACCATAATTACAAAAGCACGCAATTACTTCAATAACGTTCTTTATTAAAAGGTTCCGAAAAGATTATAAATAATTATTGTATTAAAGTTATCTACCGGAATCACAAATAAAACGAACACTTAAATACATATTAAAAAAGATACATTTCCTGCACTTCTGTGCATTAAGCTTTATATTCTATTACTATCTAATATATAGGTCAAGTCAATGTTGCGGTGGTATTAAGCTTATGGGCCGTAAATGTTACCCTTTTTATATTATTTATTAATGAAATCATATGAGCGCATAATCGTAACACACATTGCCAGTGAATTTGCAGTATATAATATCCCTATAATGTAGTTTAATTTTATTAGATAGACTTTATCAACTGAGCTGTTGATACAGGGTACATAATCAGACTAAGAAAATTGCACACAGGTAGGTATTGCGATAGGTATCATTATGTAAATATAAAAAAAAATAAAAAATAAATAATCTACGATATTCTTATCTCCCTCTATAATTACCCATATAAAATAAACAATAGCAACGAAAGTATATATGGTATTGAATATTAATGGATTTTATGCTTTCTTAATGGAATTTTTAGCAATATGATGATTCTTAATCATCATCATCTTTTTAATTATAGTTTCCTCTAAATTTGTATGCTGGAGATTATAATACCTTTATGGGAACTGGACTTTACTTTATTTAAAGTAGTGCTAGTTACTTATTAATCATTAAATTACTGCGTGCCTGTAATGTTCCTGTATTTTGGAAATACGGTTATGAAGTTGATAGTTAATAGTTACCTAGTTATCTTTAATGATTCAACAAATTTGTGGAAAACATCACGGAAGACCTTTTTTGATGTGTTGTCATTGTTGCAAGTAACATTGGCATTATCTATGTGGGTTCGACTAGTTATTCTTTTGTATAACACCAAAACTACGCCGCAGAAATTACCTTGATGATAATATCCAATGATAATTACCTATATTTGCCTAACAAAACGTTAACTTATATTGATATCAACATGCCACTAATTTTTCATCCTTTTTTCTAATCTAATATTGCTTATTTTTTATTATCTAGGTTTAAATATAATTGTTTGTTTATTTATAGACATAATTATTCTTAACAATAAACAAAGGATGAATTCTCAATAATTTATTATATATAGCTAGTTATCGAATATACCTACTTTTGTTAAACAACAATCGAAGTCGTTATTTTTTGTGTTTATTTTGATCGTAAAGTCAATTAATTTAAGTACTATCAAAATCGTGCGTTGTTTTTGCCAGTGCCCCAAATGCATATATTAAAATCTTCGGGTAATATAGCTATTTCGAAACTGCCGACCTTCGTACACTGCCTGTGATTTAAATAAGAATATTGTGTTGATTTTATGATTTTTAATAAATCTTTTTGTTTGTTTCAGGTAATATAATCGTTAATTACTTCCAGTACAAAACATGTCTACGGTGAGATCAAGCCCTTTAAATTTAGATTTTTTTACTACTTGATAAAACACACATCCAAAATTTTATATGTACTGTAATACATACATTAATGTAATTTACAAAGTTTGCTTTTATTTGAGAGTCCAGCTAAAAATAATGGCATTGAAAGGATGCACACTCACAGAAAATACAATATAATATTAGAATATATTATCGGTCAGTGTAAAAATAAGTATCGTCTCTGTATACAGGGACGATACTTATTTTAACCCTCTATGTACATAATTTCGATTTCCATTTTGTCTTTCGACTGTTAATGAAAACTTATATTTATGTATGTCAAACCATTATAACTTATATGAAACGGACAGAGCAGAAATATAATGCTTTAAATTAAAACTCGAACGAATAGTAAAGTCTGGCCGATGCCGTCAAACATTGGAACTGGCTCGTAGCTTGCATGTCGACGACATGCAGTTGTGGTAGCGAAGGTCAGCGTTCCTGCGATTCCACCCGTAGTGCTCTGGCGTTAGAGTCCCAAGTGGTGAGTCGTAGGAGAGAGGCGGCGGCGGCAGCGGTGGGGTCCTCGCAGCGGCCGCCGCGCACTGCCTCCCTTTAGTCAGTATAGTCACGGCGGTGCACGCACACCGCACGCAGTTCTCGCGCGCGCAACGAGAAGGTATGCACGCAGGCGGCCCGCGGCACCACAACATAAACGCATTCGCTTCCGGTGGCTGCTCTCCTTTGTTTCTACAAACTCGTCTTATCTTTTGTACATACCAAAATGATAAATAATTGTTCAAGCGGTTACTCTCTCAATCAGTGAAATTTTGTACTTACGTAGCCATCGCAAGTGTTTAGTGTTGTTGTGGCCAAGAGTTCATAGTGTCAGTTTTCTCTCTCTTAAAAGTGTACGGTCAATTGTTATTAAAATATGAAACGGTGTTGAACTAAGCTATTTTAGGGTGGTTTACATTGTTATTCTGTTGATATAACAATGGCAATATAATAATCAATCAGCTTGCATCATTTTACTCATGTTTTATTATAAAAATACAGCATGGCATAATGCACTTAAACCCTATCAACCAAGATCACTTATCAGTATATTTGCTAATTAAATTTTACGATAAATTAGTTTTATGAACTGTAAAGTAGATAATGTGTATTGTTAACGTTTATAACGAACAGAAGCGTCTGCCTAATTGTAGTGCATATAGGTATAGGGTGTTTGCACAGTGATGTGTTTGTGTCAGTGCACTTGGAGTGAGCTCGGGCGAGGATGTGTCGGCCACGGGCCATATGGCAGCGGCTCCACGGGCCATATTAGGGACACTACCAAGGCGACACTTGTTGCACTTATATGGAATAATTGCTCCACAAAACACACTTGAATGACGTCTTATCACATTGTGACTTAATGGATATATCTATCACTCACAGCCTAAGAAATACCAGTCTCTGTGGTTTTTAATAAGTATGTATTTGTAATGTAGAAACAGCAATAGGGATTTAGTTGGGCGAGTGCATTATGCAAGTTAGTAACCGAGTGGACATCGTTGGCCGGGGCGGTTCGTTGACCAGTGCGTCGCCCTGTGCGCTGCACCGCCTACCGCGAAGGTCGCGCGTGCAGCCCATCCACGGAATCTCCGCTGGATGAGCCTCATTTTGCCGATGTCACTGTTTACAAAAATTCACTAACTTCCGTCGTATAAGCTTAGCTCAACATTCTTTCATATATCAAAATGTATTTATAGGTAGAGTCGATATGTGTTCAGTGTACCCGGTGCAAATACAAGTTTGCTAGTGGACATTTACTATTGCCAGTGGAAATTTTGATCTCAAAATGGTGACTTCGAGAATACCGGCTTATTCTCTTAATTCGGAGTTCAACAGGGAGTTTAGAAGTTTCCGCATCACGAGGGCCACGCCGCGGTCGACTTTATATGCTCCTGCCATAGTTCCAATTCACGAGTACCCCAGGGTGAGCGTGCATGAACGACGAGAGGCGCTAAAAGCCGCGCTCGCTAAGGCTTGGTCATCCAAGAGCAGCGAGAAGAAGAAGCATGATACATGGACGGTTCCAAATGAACAGAACCGAGTCGGCATTACAGCTACAGATTTTACAGCTAAACCTCCACTTAATAAAAATGGAATAAACGGCGATGTATCGCGAGTCGCGATTGTTAAGCATGAATTCGAAAGTAAGGATAACGAACGGACAGATTCTGTAGATAACAGAGTTAATAATGACCAGCCTTCGGGTTTTAGTTACAACCGCGTAAATGGAAACGGCATTGATATTCAAGAAACACTCAAAAAGGGCTGTGATAAAGGCTTACACAAAGATTTAAGCTATAACGACTACCTTAACAATGTTCCTAAATGTAAAACTAGTTTTGAAAATAATTTTCTTAAACAAAGTCACGAGGAACGTTATACTAAACGAAACGGGTACGATGCAACGCCCAAACGCGTTGATAACTTGAATAACGTCGAATATAGTAGCGTAAACGGTGACTCGTATGATTCTTTGAAGTATTCGCGAACAGCGAACGTAACAGAATCAGTGCAATATAAAAGTTACGGTAAGATGGACACCGTTAAGAGTAAATTGCTCAACACAGATATTCCAAAAAGCGTGACGTCTTGCAACGGAGAGAAAATAAACGGGTACGGCGTACGCAGCGGCAAGGATCACCAGCGCGGGCTGACAAGCGGTCCGCGCGCGCTGGTGGAGCAGCGGCTGGTAGAGCGGCTCGAGGTGAAGGTGGCCGAGCTGCCCGCGCTCTACCTCGGTGTCGACTCCTGGACGCCCAAGTCCCACGCCTTCCAGAAGAGCATGCGCCAGCACGAGTGGAGCGTATCGTATGTACCTACTCTGCCGATCACATCTACTATAACTAACACCTCGGACCTCTATCGCATCTTGAGTTTGGTTTTGAGCGTTTGAGTGTAAACTAAGTAATGTGTAAAATAAGTAATATAAATAATAAATAAATATACTATCAAGTACGCCCATTTAAACAACTAATGCTGCTTGTGTTACGGATACTAGATGACGGATAAATATATTCAATAAATATATACATTTAAATATTCAAGACTGGTGAACAAATGCCTGTATTCGTCATACAAACATCTGTCCCCACCGGGGATCGAACCCAGATCCTCTCGAGATCTCTTGTGACCGGTGTACTAGACCACGGAGGTCGTCAATATGTTCTTAAAACTAATAATTTCGTGAACTTTATTCGTGTGTGACAAATTTAATAGGCCCACCACCCATTAGAATTTTGTTTATAATCAGCTAAATTAATTATTAGTCTCATCAATGGTTCAGTAAAAAGTTAAAGGTGTCATTGTATATATTAGCTACACAATAACTGCATTATTTACATTTTGGGAAATCGTAAAATAATTATTATACTTTTTGTAATCTGACCCTGACCATCCGGTTAATCCGTATGTCCGTTCATTGCCATTTATTCGGCAAAAATTATATAGTGTGACAGTAGCAAGGAGGGTTCGAGGACTGGTTGTGCAAATCCATTGCACAACCCGAGCCGTGACTCACCATCATTGCGCTTTATTTCATCCAGCTGTTGTCGGTTGCTTAATCTCTTCGCTCATTATCGCCGATTTACCGAATATCAAAGTTAAATAATATACAGTGTTTACAGCGATTGCCTCTTGACGTAGCAAAACATTGACTTAGTCCATTGCATTATTACATAAAAGTGTGCTAGATGTGTCAAGACCGCATACAGCGTCCGTGCTTATGATAGTATTTATTATGAATGCAAACAAAGTCTTAATTGTTATTTTTATTGTCCAGTATCGATGTACAGTTGTGTTATAATTTGCCCAGAGTACTGTTAACACATGCAATTTGTGTGCGCCCGGCTCAGTCGAAACTAAAGATTCGTCTTGATTGTGTTCTCGGTGAATGTTTCAAGGTCCCGTCCTGGTTTGTACGTTCGCAAAGGATTTGTCAACTTGGTAGGCGTTGTGACGTAATGTATATGTAGCTTTTTGGTTCATTTATACACGAACTATTATTACCTATTTAACGTTGATCAAAGTTCACCAGAAAGACTCTGAAAATATTTGTATTTTTCTGCTTATTGCAACAAGCTATTACTCTCTTCTAGAATAATCTTGATTTTTTAAGTGAACTTATTGCTATTTGCCCAAGAACATTTTTATTATTACAAAACGATTGCAATTTTAGCACGAAGGCACATCTATGGTAGCATATTTTGGATTGACTTCTAAAGCCGAGATAGCAAGAATTGCTTCAACGGAAAAAGGTTCATTTCAACGAAAGGCTCGATCGCAGAGTTTTTATAGGTATTCCCAGAGCCACCATGATGTTAGAAAGGGGGCAAGGACCACACACGCCCCTTGCCTCGCTAGGTCATTTTAGTTCTTTATATGGTTTCTCAAGTAAAAAAGGGTAGTTGAAACTAATGCGTTCCGAGCACTACGCCACAGAGCTTCTCTCGCTTCGCTTTCCAAGTCATAAATAATATATGTATTGAAGAGGGATGTCAACAATACTAATGGCACTGCTGATGGTAGTCACGAATGGCACGAAATAAATGTCAAAAGCTGCAATACACGTATGAACAACTTTCACTGGAACTGGTCTCGCTGCGGCACGCGTGCTACACGTTTGGCGTCTTCTCTTTGGACAACAACACTAGACTGCTTAATTATACTGTAAACTCGCGTATAATTAGATTACATAAATACTTGCGTAACGAACCGACTGTTAAATGAAAGTATACGTAGCCACCCAAAAACACTTTAAATTTTAATTATATTCAGTTAAAATAGCATACAAATATAAAAAATGCAATGTCATACAAAATAAATCATCATAAAAATCCCTAAAAGGTTGTTAACAATTTTATTTTAGATCTTTTATGACGTAAAAGGGATATACTTTGTTGTAATTTGTTATTATTATCCATATACTTACGGTTTTTCCCTTTAAATGAATCACTGTAACTTAATATTCCTGGGTGAAAAACAGTCGACACAATTAGTTGAATAAATGATTAATTCTTGTTTTCTGTTACTACTATAACTAGTGCAACCGGTAAATATTAATACTTAGGGTGAGTTTTTTGTTCCGTGGTCAGGTTGACCTATAGGTTAAAATATGTAATAATCGCTAAAACGTATGAGGTCGTGTTAGGACAATATGTCCAATAGTCGAATTTTTAAATAGAACTAAATTTAAATAATAATTGACAATTTAATCACAACATGATGCTAGGATTAGGAAGACGGCGGCTAGCGGCAAAGCTGATGTATACATATTGCTTCGAATTTTCACCGCAAAATTAACAATTTGTCAAGATGACTTCACACAATTTAACTATTGTGGTTGTTAAGTAGTAGTATTATGACCCGTAGTCATCTACGAGTCAAAAACTCACCCTTAGTAATGTTAAAACAGAAAAAGAGGGTAAATACGCTAAATGTCGGCCCCCGTACCGATTTTTCAACTTTGGTGTGCTCTGGCTCCATTAATTTGAAATGGAGGGATAGCTTATGATGCGTTTTGCGTAGGTTGATAATTCAATTTTACGTTCGTAGACTCTTAATTGAATTTCCTAGCAAAATAAAAAAGTTTTAAAAGTTTTAATGCGTCACGACCAAAAAACCCTAAAGTCTGTCATTTTCTGCCCATGGTCGGTCTTCTTTTTTCCAAATGTCGGCCACGTATAGGCTGTTCAAAATAAAGACAGCGAAATATTAAATATATTCAATTTAATTTTAAAAAATATTATTATTTAAAATTAAATATTTAAAAACATTACATATACAAGTTTACTCAAAGTAACATAAATACCTAATATCACAAGTAATTTTTTTGTTAAACTTTTACGTCTTTGTAATAATGTTTATGATAAAATTAACATTTGTCAAACAAGTCAGTCAATGCATAGGTATTAAATTTTGAGGAAAAGTGTTATTGATAAATGAATGTACTATTAAAGAAAAAATACAAATTTTTCGAGATTCAAGTAATATCACCCCGGCCGTTATTTGGCGATTAAACGTGAAATAGATAAATGGACATATAAGTTTTGCAAATTTTCATATTAAGCCATTGGAATTTATAAAACAGTCTACACATACTTAAAGGCGGTCCCGACCGAGAATCCGGGTTTAAGCCAAAACTGGTGTCCTAATGGCGGCCCTCTATTTTTTCATTAAACCTAAAATGTTGTAAAAATTATTCTTTTGGGGTATAACAGCTGTAAATAAAATAAATGCGAAGTTTTACCCTTTTAACATAACATATCCCCGAAGCATAGCTATTCACAGCAAGTAAGCTACCTTCACTAAGAACTTGACGCCGCAAACGGTGCGATCGCTACTGAGGCTTATTGTGCAAAGAGCAAGTGGCGTAATGGGATAGTAACGGTTTGTACCAAAAAGGATGAACTGAGCTTGTAATTCATGTAGCACAATCCCTATTTAATTACCTTTTGAATTAACGCAACCTGAAAATGTGCAGCGGGCCGACATTCGGAGGGGGACCACGTTTGGCGTATTTACCCTATATCAATGTTTTTATAAGGATTAAAGTTTTTTGTCGTATTTTGCTTTTTACTCGAACTAACATTAATAATACAAAAACTACAAAATCAAATCTCATAATAATCGTAGTAATCGGCCCGTCTCATTATATTGCAACTATTTCAAACAGATTTTACATTATGTACAGTCGGAGTGGAAAAAGCTTCGTCACAATAATTTATCTGTTATAGAATCCTAATACTTTTTGTAACTGAATCGCTAAGAGCATGGCTGCATATAAAATTATGCTTAATTGTTATGAATTAAAGGATAAAAACAACTTCAACCTAGACATTTAGTTTAAAAAAAATTATTTAAACCCTTTCGATATTAGATAGTTAGGAAGTATTAACTAGCCTATTGCAAACGTCAATGCGATATCGTTTCATTTAAAATAGAATGTTAGCATGAGTGACACTACCTAATGGAAAATGATGTGGTACTCTAAGGTGATAAACCTTTTTTACCCCGACTGTACTTCTATCGCAAGAGTTTCTCAGATAGCCAAAATGAAGTGTATTTGCACATAACTTTGTAATTAACTCTCGCGTGATATTAGTATAATTCTCGACAAAGATTTTTAAACAGCTTTTTTTAATAACCACCATCATATTGTGACAATTAGTTACATAAGCTTTTAATTTGTCGTCTCGGAATGTTATGTGTTTTGGTCTAAACTAAGCATTCGGAAATTTCTTTGATATGACGTAGTTATACATTTTTCCAAACCTTAGGATATCTGGTATAACCATAAAAGTGAGATACATTCGTGCTTGTCATTGACCCGTGGCGCGGGCGCAGGCGTGTGATTAGTCGCGGCTGCATCGCTGACACGGTTCACAGTAATCGCTCATCCGGCGCGGCCTTGTCTGTCTGTGCTCGCAGACGCAAGCTCGCGGCCCGCGGCCCTACCAGCGCTTCACCAACCTCACAAAAAATGACCCCTTTACCACCAAACTGTCCAGGATGCATGGCCATTCGACCGTTCAATAAATAATGCTCCATTGCTTTTCCATTGTGCTCTACTGAACGTTCTCATGATATTATATTTTTTACATATTATTACGTTGAAATTGTCTCGAACATTCTGATTTAATTTTAATGCCCGTGACTAAAAGTATTGTTAACTGTTTTAGGGTCTTGATATTATACGCCTTTTATTAATTTACGTCATAATTAGTGACGTTTCGTATTTCTGGAAAAAGTAACTACATATTTAGTTATCGAGAAATATAAAATATCCCCACTGGAAACGTGTCATATAGGCGAAATTTTTTTTCCGTTATGAGTCATTGTATTTATAGTGGGTTACTATTTTATTTATCGTAATTCTCGTTAAAAGAGATTCGGTTTTTTTTATTAAACGCGTATTCGTGATGGACACTAACAGGTTTATCTATTAATTTTTAATATTTCCTTATTATTTCTTTACAATATTGGATTATAATTTTGGAAATTGCACGTTCGAGATAAAATTTTGATTGGTTTGCATGTTTCATGCATTATATACTAATACTATATACCGAAATTAAATGTGCCCTAGGTAAGGTCACGTTTATTATTACTTTACATATAAAAAACTAACCGAGACTAGGGTCTGGCAGTGATCCTTGACCGGAGCACAGTTCGTGTCACGTCTCGTAAACGGGCTTTCGATTTCGTAACTCGGCCGCAGTATGCACCGGTCCACTGATCGATTATGGTTATTGTGCCTAAGGCGTCGTTCCACGCTCGCGAGCGTTTGCTTACCTCGCTACCTCACCGACCTTACTGACAAACACAATTTTCGTCGCACAATAAAGCCAAAATATTTTCAATATTTAAACTGCATAATCACAACAGTTATCCCAATTCTTAACTTTATTCTTTTCTAAACGATGAAAGTAAAATCACAACGTATAATCAGGAAATTCCAGCACCATCACTATATGAGAAGCGATGATTCAATCCAATACACGTGGTTAGTGTTTCTAAATATAAAGTACCGTTGTTGTACGAATACCGTTGCAGTTGAACATTGACCGCATTATAATTATTATTGTTATCCTTTATCTTGTTTTCAGAGAGTTAAGTTCACGTACGTACGTACGTTTAGTTCACTTGATTTCCTTGTTGTAAATTCGTAAATAGTTGATGTAACTACTTAGGTATAATATTAGTTACGATGTAATCTTTTTATTTTTCTAAATCCAATATTACCTTTATTGTTTTGCAATCTTCTAAGTCAAATAAACATCTTTCTCATGAGCGTTTCTATCAATATTGACGGCAGTCGTTATCGCAGGACACACCACCATTGGACTGTGGAATGGAAAGTGTTCGCTATGACGACATATACGTGAGAACGTGAAATACGTCTATTTTCGCTTTCACCTTCGTCGAAACGAGTAAATAAAATTACCAGAATGTAGAATGAATCCTCATGGAACAGGATAGAAATTATAGTTCAATAGAACCTTTTTCTCAGTTTTATTATATGGATATAAAAAATATGTAAAATAAACAATGATGTTATTGGTAGTGTAGCTGGTTTTAGTATTTGCAAGAGCCAGTTTCCGAAAGAGGGACACGTAACAGTCGTCGCATCGATAGTGTCGGTGTCGTCTGTCTTTGAAAGTGAACGTTCCGGTGTTTGTTATTCGTTACGTATCAGAGACGTGCGCCGTATTGTTGAATGCTGGCTATACATCACTGTTTGTAACACTTAATATTAACACTGTTGTGTGTTCATTGAAGGAAGTTGTCTAACTTAATATTATTATTCTAAATGACACTTGCATTTTCAAACGTCTGTTGTGGGATGTCAGGTCTTATTGTTTATATAAAGTTATCAAAAGTAGTTTATTACTTGTTTTAGCAAGCTTGTCCGAGCTTTTAAACACGACGTTAAACTTGTATTAAAACTCCAAGCGATCGTTAACGAGCTGTATGTGTTCAAGTTCAACTTCTCAGCGCTCTGCGTTGAACAATGTAAGATTACGACCGTCATATAGTATAAAACGCCCGCGCAACAACACCTCGAGGTGAAGCTCAATCCTTTTAAGAATTAGAACATTAAGGTTTCATATATTAGCTTTTTTTATTCATTGATGTCATGTGCATGTAGTTGTGATAGTTACCACGAGTCGCTTCTGCAATGACCTCGTGTGTTTTTTTAAACCTTTGAATCTATTGAAAATAATAACATAATACATTTAGACAGATGCACAAAACAAGATGGGGGTACATACGTGGAAAAATACGTGTTTATGTGTCGTAACGCTACCACAGTGGTCAGTGGTCCTGTGGATTGGTTGGTAGGAAAGACTTCACAAAATGTTGTCATTCATCCTAGTTCAATTCAACCACTACGCCGCCACTGTGATAATGTCTTTAATGATAGACATCTATTGTGACTATCAGGCGCCGTTTGTGCGAGTATCTTACAGTAGGTATAAATAATAATAATAGTTTACTTGCATCGGTCTACCTTTATAAATGTGACACAGCTACGTAAACCAATTATGTATGCTCAGGTTTTAATTGTATTAGGTCTTGTTGCGCCTCCTCCGCCTATGTTAGGATTCTTGTTCCGAGCATCAGTAGTTCTTTCAGTATCAATACGGAATATAATATAGGTACCGTGTAATATTGCATGTCATAAAAATGATATCACTGTTAACTAAAGATAGATGTGATAGTTTTTCAAGTCTTCACTCCAATATCACACGTAGTCCTCCAGATCTGCGATTTTGTTGGTAAGTTGGAGAAGTTGTCATTGAGATCATTTTATGAGCTATATTTTGCTCACGCTTGTTGCCTTAGTTTCAGAAGATTATTGAAAATATTTTTTATTTAATACTAATAAAATAAGGGAAGTAATAAATTGGGCAGCCATTTAATTATTTGGACAGCAACAAAATAGTCAGCCGAGTAATCATTTTGGCAACAATTTAATTCATTGGTCAGCAGAATAGTTAATTGGGCAGCAAAATAATTAGTTGAGCTGTAAAATTATTATGTTACCGGAAATGTATAAAATCTAGGAAAATTATCAATGAAGGATCAAGGATCAATTCCTAGGTAATGTATTCTGATAGATATTAGGTTAAGGTTATTTTTATGACCCTTAAAAATACAATATTTGTGTAATCAAAATATAGGTATATTAAACAATTTGGCAGCAGAGAAAACATTAAGAGTTGCTGCTCAATTAGATACTTTGCTGTCCAATTTAGAAATATTTGTTGCTTATTTTAGCTGATCAACTGTAGTTTTTTCCTGATCAAAGTTCGAATTCGTCTTATTTCTTTACTCTAGCTTAGTGTAACCTAGCAATTATCCTGAAAAAGCAGGCTCTTGTTAAAAACTTTTTTTCAAGATTGTGTTAAATTCTTATGAGGAATTGTCAATAATTTGTTTGATTTGAATTTTCATATCTAAAAGTTAGTGATCGGATAATAGATTCATATTTACCTAAAGTAAAATAATATTGTGGAAGCAGCTTCTTATAATATTTTTATTAAAAATAAAATTTCGGGATTGCATAAATAATCAGATGCATATTAAGTTAACGTTAAATTTTAACATACCATTCAAGAATGTAAAACATACATACTTGAATGGTAAATTACAATTGTATGAAGGGTGAAGTGAAAAGATGGTGTTATAAAAAATTTATTAATATTTTTATTGAGCTCGGTTCTCCTTATTTAACCATTACAAAATATTTTAGAAAATACATAAAAATTAAATGAAAGATAAAACAAGTACTTACCACAATAGCTAACACCTTAACTTTGGATAAATACATACATATCATCATCATGCTACCTTTCCTCGAAGGTGTAGGTAGAGGTGTTAAACACGCACATTTTTATAAATAAAATAGATAAATATAAATCCGAATATCCGATCTCTACTAATAGTGTTTTGACATGTTCTTCATATTATTTAGATTGTCTTAATTAACATGAAATAATCAATAAAACACCACGATTTCTCAATGTTATTGATAATCTTCGTGTAAAGTAGTATAACATAACATATCATATTGATACAATACATTATACTACATTACAAGGATGAAAATTTCAGAACGTTGGCGGTCTTCATTTGTAGTTTGTGTCGCTTTGCGTATTGAGTAAACGTCACTGCAGTAATTGCGTGCGCGAATCAAAGAATCAAATGCCTAGTGTGTTCGCGACCACAGTCCGCGCTAGTCCTCGATCCACATAAATTTTGCAGTACACAGATGTTAATTTGCGATATTAATCTCCACTTCATCATTGTGTCACACTGTACGGTTTGCTCCCTTTCATGCATATTATTTATCAATAATTAATGAATGAAGTATATTATAGTTCGATGGACTGTGCAGTGCTTATCATCTTTTGAAAAAATATTTAACTATAATAGTTTAAACTAAAGTTTGATACAGGGCAGCGCCATTGGTCCGCCGTAAGGGCGGTACTTAATACTTGCTGTCTACCCACGACCGACAATCTCGCGCAACTGGTAGATCCTCACTCCGTTTACGAGGAACGTTCACTGACGTTAGTAATACTGATAACTCATTCGCTCTTAACATACACTCAGATCTCATCTAGACATGTTTTGTTTTGGTGATTCATCATGTTTCTGCTCACTAACCCTACAGCCTATTGATCGATAATTTCACAGCTCGGAGCACTCGTGGAGGCGGAGAAATGAGCGTTCCAAACGGTCACACCATAGGCGTTCGCCGACATCTCACAGGCGGAGGAGACATCATCGCGATGAATCTTCACCACGTTCACCCCCTGAACAGGTGAGTCTTATAATTTCTTTTTATTTGTTATAAGTGCGAAGTGTGAATGATTGGTATGTTATAAAACGAATCCACGGCTCCCCATCATAAGTGTCCACCCGAAACCAGTCTTAAATCCAATAGAGTCCCTAGGTAGATGTCGTAGGCGAAGAGCGGAACCAGAATAAAGCATAAACGTCAGCGTGCCTGTTTGGGATTACACGCGGGACGAGTTTGGCTTACGAGTGCGCGTGCGCCTTCGCCCGTGAAGATGTGCGCGAGAGACGGCGACCTCCTCGCTCTTGCGCCCGTTCTATTTGTGTTCGCCTTCGTCACACGGTCCGCCTTCAGTCAGTCGCAAAGCTCGGCCGGCCGCCCGGCGCGTCTTTGCCGCCACACCGAAATACTAGCCCGCCGCACCGGACTGCAGGCGGGCAGCGCGCGAGTCATGGCTGCCCAGCCGCCGCGACAGCCACCTAACAACCTGTTGTTTTGCGGGCCCCCACCTGACTTACCACATGTGGTTCTTTTGCCTAGTGATAATCGTGATATTTGTAGTTTCATCGATTCTCCTGATGCTGTCCTTACACAATCAAACGATGCAGATGCTTTAAACGAAATAAACAATGTGGGAGTTCCCACATACGAAAATTTTTATGAAGACCAAGTACATCCGGACTCTACACATAACGATATTGTAACATCAGATGGTCAAATTCTGCAAGAAAATTATTTGCGACGAACTCATAGTTTTGATATATCTGATATTTTCAAGACATCATCAGATATTCATCCCTGTATTTTCCAGCATAGAAGATCTGAACCAGACCTATCCAAGTATGGATTGTTTGTTGAAGCGGAAGTTTCTGTAGAACCTTATGGACCATTACAACCACCTCCACTTGTACTAAATAATCCTTTTTATGATGGTTCGTATGCTTTTGATTCAACACAGTCAAATAATACTATGGTGGTTCTTCCAGAAAATTATTTAGCTTTTGAGGATTCATTTGTTCCTACATTTGAATATAAACCGGAACTTCTAGTTGAACATCTTAATCCAAATCTTTACTATGACGGAATACCTTTGTTGCCACAAAATGATCCATGGTCAGCGTATGCGATGGATAATGCAGCTTTCCAATATTATTCTCCACATTTCGAAACACCCCTTGGGGATCAAGACGTAATACATTATATGCCATTGACTGATTTAGATTATGCAATTCCCCAATATATGAACTTACCAATAGTAGAACAAACTAAAATTGAAACGCTCGTAGATAATCCTATTAATTTATCTGACGAATCTAGTAGTTATATTGAAAACCCCAGTGATGTTAGTGATAAACATACGAGCTTACCTCAAGACGACCTCAAGACAACAGATTCTGTTGTAAACAATGCAGTGAGTGAAGACGAAAAAGTGATAGAACCCGATTCTTCCCATAGAGAAACATCAGTGCAAAGCGAGGAATCCTTAAATAATGATATTTCTTACGACGTAACATCTAGTTTAGCGTTTATACCAAGTAGTAAATATTCACCACAGAGACCTCATGGCGTTGGTGCAGATGACACCAGTAATGACACTTCTCCCTGCTCTACTGATTACCATGAAGCTTCTGCTTTGGACTTAATACAGAATCTTGACGAATTATCATGTTGTGATAGTGATTATTCACAAAGTAGAGATGACACTTCACCGGTGACGCCTGAACTCACTAAAGTTAGTACATTGGCTGTGTCATGTGAGACTGTTAAAGGTGATAGTGAAACTAGTGGATCTCAACTGAAGCCAACAGATAAATCATTGGACAGTTTATTGCTTAGCAAATTACCATCCATTCCAGTTCAAGATACATTACCAGAAAATCTACCTCCAGTATCCATTACGTTACCTAGTAGTCAAACTACTGTCATAGCACAAAAAGAACCTGTAATTATTAATTCAACAGATAATATTATTCCTGAATGTAATAAATCATCAAGTAGTAAAACTAATAGTCAAAAGTCTGAGAAGCCAATATCTGAGAAAGTTAAAATTAAAGAATGTGTTACAAAACCATTTCGACAACCTCCGCAGCCTCCTGCCGTTCCGCCTTCGTGGTTAGCTCCTAAGAAACCATTTAATGATACACAAAACACCACTCAACCAACCCCACAAATATTTGTTCAAAATTCTGAAGTCGAATCAACCACAGTTGATAAGAGTTCTAAGTCCTCTCCAAAGACGCCGCCGACGGCAACACTTATCAACCACCAAGAGGCAGAGGAACCTCAACCTTCGTGTTCTTACGCGCCGCCGCGATTGCCTACAGCCTCGCACATCAAGCCCGACAAACAGCCCAAGGAAGTGGAGGTCAGCTGGATTATATTATTATAATTAAATTATATAAACAAAACAATGATCCTAAATAAATAAATGTATGGACGTTGTGTTCAAACCAAAGTAACTGCGCAATGCTCTGCCAACGGGCGTATATTGAGAGCAATGCGCATCTATTTTAGAGTTATACTATTGGGTCAAGGATTTGATTAATAATCTTCGCATTTTAACTATAGTATAATAAATTAAAAGTTTTCTGGAGATTAATTAATTAATTAATTAAATTCTTATGCATCCTGAATATAAATTCATTTGAATGTCGTTTTACGCTACAATTAGTAACTGCACGTCATTGAAAATCTATAGATATATATATAATACATTATTTTTATGCATGTATAAGCAAAATAGGGATTTGATAATAACACGTGCCAAATGTACCTTTTATCTTTATCCAATTTTAACCATTGGCAGATAATTAATTTCTTACGTTCTTATGAATGTAAATAACACGCTTTATCAAACCAAAATAGTTTCAGCGTAAAACAGTAACAGTTTGCTATGCGATTCTTGTTCGCTACTGGTAGATGGCGCCACGTGTTCTCCCGTTGACTATGTAGACGACGCATGCGCACAGAAATAGTACCATGATGATTACCTTCACCTAGGCAGAAACGACTGATTATATTAAAACTTACTGTGCATTTGAATCCCACACTTGAATATGTAAAATTTGACAGAAATGTCGCTAAACTATTTCAGTTACGATTAAAATCTTTTTCCTAATAGATAGACATAAAATAAATATAGGTAGGTAGAAGTGAAATTTAGGGCACTTGAATACCGTGCAAATTCTTTTGTTAAATTGCAGCTATACTAGATAAAATTTTACAGGAATCCGAAACGTAATCCTAATTTGATCGTGTCATATTCTTGCATGTATATAGTTTTGTTAGGAGCACGTTTGCTCGCTTGCTGTCCTCTAATCGAGACTCATCAAGATGCGTACGTCTTAATTGTTTTGAATTGCTGAACCAAATCTTTTAACTGAAACCCGTTGAAGGCAGAACAATTCAGATTTCATCGGGAATTACGGCTTATGTAGAACTGACTATCTTTGAATACCACGTTTTTTTCCGTTGTTGGTCTTGTTAGTTTCACGATAAATAAATGTTTTATTCGCAATAATAAACATAAGTAGGTAATAGATAAAAATGTTTTTCTTCCATAACTTACATTCAAATGCCTATTTGTCACACAAACTGTCCCAAAACCCAAACCCAAACGACGACGCCTTAAAACCGACGTGCACCACTCGGCTTCGGAGTTCGCCGATCGACGCATATTTAAATAATTATATTACTCTTTTTACGATATAAAATTTGTTTCAATTTGAGTCATTCCAAATAGCGTTAGTCACGTAACGTAACAGCGAGCGATTAAACGTTTGCCTAACATGAGGCGTGTAAGGTCAAGACCATGCTTGTGAGGATAGCGTTCGTATCGCGTATCATTAATACTGTACCAGAGATACTGCCTGATAACTGCGGTACGCCCGGTGTTGTACCCACCTATCTATTTGGTAATGCCCAGTTCCTTCCGGCCGACCTTGCCATACCGACACCGTTAAGCGTAACATACGCTCTAACTAAAGAACATTGAATTCTAGCTAAATGCTTTTATTTATCAATCATTTCAAAATCTCAATTTTCTGAGATAACGATTGTAAAATCTGAATTATTTAAATACAAAAATGTATTTTACTCTTCACTTCATATGGTATTTCGTGATAATATAACTTTAATCGTAACAATTGTTAGCTGTGGCGTAGTGGATAGTACGCTTTGCCTTTCGATTGAAAACAAAACTACTTTCGCCATGGTCAGGCCGTGAATGGGTGACCAAAACTCTGTCTTCTTCTTTCTTTGATCTCGAGCTTCTCCGTGCTTCGGAAGGCACGTTAAGCCGTTGGTTCCGGTCGCTGTTGCGACCGTTCCCACCAACCCGCATTGGGCCAGCGTGCTGGTGTTACAGTCCATACTCCTCATGTGTTTATCCATGAGGAAGGCCTGTGCCCAGCAGTGGGGCGTATATAGGGTGAGGACGACGAACCAACATTATCAGTCAAAAATTCATAGAAAAATAACGAGAGTAAAGTGATGATGAGTAATAGTCATTCAAAAGACTTGCTTTGCCGCAGATCTATCCTGTTTTAACCGAAACCCATTTGTATTGGATTGGACATTTCTAATTAAACCGCTGTCGCGCTGCAGTGCCTATTGCCAGTTGCCTCGATCAGTTCATTCACAAACGTTGAGTGAATCGAAACGTATATTTAGTGCAGAATATCTATTATTGTTATTTGTTTTGGATTTGTTGTTATTGTCATACGGTTTGTCCGTGTCATGTGTCAAGTTTGTTTGATGAAAAACGTAGCTTGAATGACGGTACCACACGCCACCGAACAGTAGTGAGCCAGCCGGCATTGTGCTTACCCGCCCCCATACGCTCGACCGCGGCGAGCTATGAGTGTTTGGTATTATCATCTGTTGTAGTGCAAGTTCACAATGGCTGAAATATCAATAAAACACGACAACGTGAAAGTGCCGTTACGACTAGCCTCCTTTTATGAACTGTACAAGCGATTTCTCAAGGAGCACAAGTGCAAGTGGCATGATGTTGCGAAACTGCTCTCCGTAGTAGCAGAGATCCTTTTTGATGTAGACGGAGCGTGTAGTCGCCTCGTGGGGAAGGTCAGTTGCTTATAACAAATGCACTTAATTATTTAAAATGTTTAATAGTAATAATACTAATATCTTAAACTTATGAAATTATAAAAATTTTAGTAGAAGAAATTCAATTTACCTTCTGTTAAAATTGTGAAGCGTACTGAACACTTTCAATGCTACCCTTACCCTATGCAAAGAATGGACCAATAGCATCAATGCACTTTTTACCTGCGTCTTGTTATTATTTGTTATTCATTTCGGAACGTGCAACACCGGTGATGCGTTCATATTTTTGAATATGAACGTTTGCATGGACTTATCATCTAACAGTTCTCACATTTGATAATGGTCGTGTTTTTAAACTTATGCTCGATTATTAGTGTCGACGAATGCATTGCGTCAGTGCTTTTCTTTTTTTGTGCCATGTATATCATAACATGCCATAGAATGAGAGATTTCAACTGTTCATATTTATTGGAAAAAATTGCAAGCTATAATTATCCATTGATATCGGACGACCATGTAACTGTCAAGGTACGTTTACCTCTTGATTACTTCGTGCATGCATTCCGTTAAAGATCAAATCCTATGTAACAAAAAGCCCTTTACTGTTAATCTATATAATCCTCGAGTCAAGTTATCGATTATTGAGAAAATATACAGTGAAAGGAGAAAACACGAGCTAAGCGAGGTCGGTGTGCTATATGTTGTTGGTGCATAGATAGAACGTTAGTTATTTTTGTTGTGCTTCCGTTGCGCCAATACTTACGTGCATTGAGAATGCTCACATAAGAAACAATTTATTTAATTTATTATCTTGGAGAGCTTCAAATTAACAACTCAAAATATGTTCATTTTTTGTTTGTTAAAAAATAAGCAGGGAAGGAAATAATGACTTAACAAATATGACATGATTAGTTTAAAATATGATAAGCGTGAGACACGATCCACGTTCGTGTCAGTGGACGTTTTATCGAATCGCCCGCATCCGCTCTTTCCTGATCTGACACCAGGCTCACTCCATACATTCTATTGAATAAGATAGATAACACGTACTGCTCGGCCTCGGTTCTAATGCAATCGAGATGAAGATAAGAATGACCTGTGTAATAATTATTGTTTATATTAAAAATACAATTTAAAATTAATTGTTGCTTTTAAAATCAATTTTTAAAATGGGGTGTAGTGTGTTGGCCGCCTGCGCAAGCGGCATTGTAAGGTGTTCACAAACGTCCCACTGACCCAATTACTTACCTTATTGACAGAACTGTCTTGGCGCTCGAGCTCAGAAAGATATACCATGTTTATTGTAATTTTGTTCAATGTGTTGTAATATTGAGTAATTAAGATTCAGAGAAATCCCATCCTACCCTTATTAGAGTGATTATAATGTCATCGGTTTTAGAGACCTTTCGGGCGTCCTAAATTTAAGCAGGAGATGTTAGCCAAATATCACGAGATTTATGTAGATGTTTGTCATTTGTAATTTGGTATTTTATATGACGCGTGGAGATTACTGATTAAATAACAGGAAATCCTCATTAAATTAAACAGTAAAGTACGAAATAGAAATAGAATTGCCTTATGCATATTTATTACTTAAAATTTTCCTTCAATCTCCATACTTTCAGCATTGAGTAAAATATAAGTACGTCGCGCGTTGTATGTCCTTTGTATGATTTGACTCGCATGCTATTTTTTAGAATGAAAAGAGTGTAATGCGAAGAAATGCGCGTCTCAAGCGCACACCGGCAAAGCGCGGGAGGGCGCTCCCACGGGTTGCCGATATTTTTAGTCCGCGACCATTAGTTGGCACCGACGGCCGTACTCGCTTGCGCTAGTGATCTTTCTGAAATTCGTTTGCACTTAGGTACGCTCTCAATCCCGAATAGACCCAGTATAATGCCAGGTGCCGAGGCATTCACCGCTTTTTAAAACAAATATGTGCAAATTGTATTTTTTTGTGAAATTATGACGTTTTTTGAATATTACGTAATTTATCCTGGTTAAAGTGAGTGTCGTAGAAATTAGACCAACAAAATAACTTAAAAATGACCACTGTGAGTAGCAGCGGAAATGGGACGACGAGCCCACGGCGTCACCGGTACAGTCGCTCCTCTACCACCAGCGTGACTCAGCTCCTGTCCGATGGCTATTCTAGCATCATCAACCGGCTGACCAGGCGGGGGCCTTCCGAGAAGTCTGACCTTACAGATACTAAGTTGAGTACTGCACGGACACGTTACGATGACAAGTTATTATCGAACAAAAACAGTGCTTTAGCTAGTGTAAGACGATATGAAAACGCGAGACATATTTCTCCGTATGCACCTCTTATTACGAATGGAAATCCATCACGAAAATTAAATGAGGAACGCACTTACTCTGGCTACCTGAGCTCGTCCAAAACGCGTCTCGACTCTTCACCATTGGCTACTAGCTCCAGCTTTAGCGCTCTCGGACGCAGTGACTCATTCCGTAGAGCTCATAATACTATAAAAGATATGTCACCTTCATATAATAAACGTTATCCTCTTAAGGAAACTAATAATAACATTGATACCACCATGCTCTTAGGAAGCACGCGGACTCGCTTAGAAGATAAATATTCATCAGTTCTAGATAGAATTGCCGTACAAAAGAAAGAAAGGCTAAGAAGAGAAAAAGAAGACCGCGACAAAACATTAGAACCAATGCCAACGCGGGGGCTTATGAGGAGCTTAACCACCGCTGTCTTCGGGGAAAGTTCGTTTAAACGAAATCACTATTCACGCGAGAAGACTAGGGATAAGACACCATACAGGAATACTGGTGATCGTAGGTTGAAAGATAAGGAAGAACATAAAAATGGGTACGATGTACCCCTTAAAGATCGTGCACAGTTTGGAAAAGATAGAGATAGCGTCTACAGAAGACATCGACGAAGGTCTCATAAACCAGAAAAAAGTTTAACCAATGATCGAAAAGGAAAATTGTCTTTACGTCCAATAGATATCGATATACATTCCGGAGGCCGGGATTTAATATCCCCTTTGAACGGGGATAAAACTAGAAACATTCTCACTAAAACGCCAGTATCCTCCCCAGCTAAAGAATTCGGGGGACAAAGACAGATATATTTCCCCACCAGTGACGAAGATGACGACAAAACACCAGTCGGAGATAGAATCCTGAGCGAGAGAGAGACGCGTCGTAAAGAAATACAGAGTCTCATAATGAAGTACGCGCATCTTGACGAGGTGTACGGCCGCATCGGCGAAAATGGGGGCAACGATGCGAAGAACGAAACGGTCGCTACGAAGAAACCGGAGCCACTGTCAGTTGGAGACGTAGTGACGCTGCCGCCCGAGCTGCGCAGCCGGCACCGGCCGCAGCGGCCGCGCCACCTGCTGCGGCGCGCGAACACGCCGCCCGTAAGCTAGCTAACTGCCCGCCTGCGCCTGTGTGCCGCGCTAACATACACCCGGTCCGTGGTTTTATTTACATTTGATGACCCATATCAACGTGACATACACATAACGTTACATTATTGTTTCTGCACGGATAACATTATTTTGTCTCCAAATAGGAACTAAACTAATCAAATTAGCAATTTAAGATTGTTATAACGGAATGCATGTATTTTCCCAACTGTGAACTGTCAAAGATTTATAAAAATTGGTAGGGTAGTAGTACAAATAATTTTCAAGAGATGATGTGCTACCGACAGAACGCGCAGTAATTATTGTAATGTCAGACATTAAACATACATTTAAACATATTAAGTCTGCAATGATAGTGCATGTGATAACGTTTATTGTGCGTGTTCTAAAAACTAACATGTCTATTTTCTGTATTAAAGTGTTTCACAGTACAAAGCGTAAACGAAGCAGCAGTACATTCGCTTCTAATGTTAGTGTGACTAGTGTTAGTATAATGATTGTTATGATTATAATATATACCTATACGATCTGTTAGTGGAATCGGGTGGACACTGTGAATCCTTAATATCCAATCGTATCGGTTATTGTGGAAGAACGATGAGTGTTAAACGTAGTCCCGAAACCCTTGCCCGGCGTCGCGACGCCGCTCCCGCCCCATCCTATCCGGCGGGCGTCCGAGCGGCCGACTCTGGCGTCCGCCCCCAGCGCCCACCCGTCCGCCCCTTAACAGCATGTACGCCACTCCATACAATTGTCGCTTGTCTGACGGGCAACCGTTCCATTGTTTGATTGTTGGGTACAACACTACTCGGGTCGTGGCGATCGTGTGGCGCTCTCCGTGGCATGTGGCATCCTGGTGCGTTGGCGTTGGCTGATGTGTGCGGCGTGGTGCGGGCGCGTGCGGCGGCGGCGGTGGCGGCGTTGGCGCCTGCAGACCTCGCGAGCACGCTCATCCGTCAAGGACGACAGAGACGGCCATCTGGTGTACTGGCCCGGCTATGTCATGGGAGCAAGATGTTCGTGTCCACATCATAACTTAACCAATATGTTTCACATTACACACACACACACACATACACAAACACACAGACACACACTCACATACACCTTTTATATTCACATTCAAGTGTACTATTAAACTAACCCGATAAACATAAACAAAAACACACCTAAATATAACAGAATATTCAAGAAACCGAACTTGCTTGAATGACCAAAGTAAAATCTTCACAGTTCAGTGATTTGTGTTTAAAAAAGAAGATTCGAGATCAAGTTTTAAAATTTTCATATCCATTTTAAAGCACTTTAAAAAGTGTTAACATTATTGTGTTCACATATTTAAAATAGTCATGTTGGAACTATTAGATATTGGTTTCATTGCCAATCAATTTTTTTTATTATTTATTATTTTATAGGCTCAAACCAATGCAAATTCCATCATGACTTAGTTTCCATACTTCGCTCTAATTGTATTTATCTTGTGTTTATTGCAGACAAAATCATCGACACGCTCGGTGAGGGCACCTTCGGCAAGGTGGTCGAGGTGAAAGACTTAGAAATGTAAGTTTCATATCATCTCAATATACTTCAAGTACTTACATAGTTATAGTAAATAATTAGTCTATTAATTTATATTTGCCTTATTTTATCACGCTTTATTATGTATATGTATGACATTTATTATTATTGTGAATAATTTTCCTTAGACTGTATTGCGTATTATTTTGGTAATTTTGTTTTTGTGCCACATAATAAATATTTTTTCATCCCACCACCTCGGAAAGTGTAATTTTGCGCTTCGAAATCTGGCTGGAAAATTCTATTTTATTCGCTTGAGCGGCAAAGTAGATTTGAATTTAGAACATCACATATAATGAGTACTCAATATAATTGTAAATTCAAAACGTCATTAAACCTATTTAATGTAACCTCTATGGTGCCAAATTTATGATTAGAACTTTTTAAATTGTGAAAAAATATTTTGTCATTATAAATTGTTTTCTTTTTCATTTTGTCATTTCCTCGCTGAGGTGGGATGAAAAGTTACGTATTGCACTCGAGTGGAAAGATTTTTCACCTTGTGCTCGTTTGTTTCCCTCGCTGACGCTCAGGATTCTAATTTAGAATCACTCGCTGCGCTCGTGATTCAACTTAAGAATCCTTCGCTTGCTCGGTCATCCAAATCGAGCACGCGGTTAAAAAGGAACTTTCCACTCTTGTATAATAAATAACTAGTACTGTATTATCATTCCTGACTAGAAAATTATATAGTACACGCATCTCTTATACTTTAAAGAGAATTTAGTGTTTGTGAGTGTAATTATTACTTGCGATTGTTTAATTAAATATTATGTAGACCGTCACCGCACCAGATAAGCGCACCTGAGAAGTGTCGTTCACTTCTCGGCGCCGGATGATGACACACAATTTGGCGATACATACCTCCGATGCAATATTTCAAAATCTATTTATGTTCGTTCATAGTAGGCGTCTAGGTACTTTCCGTCCTTGTGCCCACTACATACTGTCTTTTGTTTGCTTGGATAGAGCAGGTGATTTCTAAATATGCTATTTATAAATTTCAGGGAGCACAGAATGGCTCTTAAGATAATCAAGAATGTCGAGAAGTACAGAGAGGCTGCAAAATTAGAGATTAATGTACTAGAAAAGTTAGCAGAAGTTGATCCTGACTGTAAACAGTAAGTTTAGTTGTATCTGTTGTTACTGGTAATGTTTGTGTGACACTGCTGTTGAGGCGGCCGCATCTGTAGCAATATTTGACCTTGCGTGTGCGGCGGCGGCTCCGCTGGCGCCGCGCCAGCGGCCGCGATGTCAACTCAAAACGTAAAAATACCAACTTCTATCTTGCTCCTAATCTTCTAAATAGCAATGCTGTTGCGAATGTAGCCGCCCTTGATATTAAAGCCCTTGAATTCCATAACTGTTAAGAATTTCTTTGCATGCGTGAGTGTTATTAAAGGTAATAATTGCTTTTCTTTCTTTTTCAGTTTATGCGTAAAAATGTTAGACTGGTTCGAATACCACGGCCACATGTGCATTGCATTCGAAATGCTCGGGCAAAGTGTATTCGACTTCCTGGTGAGTAATCTTGTTGATGTTTAAAGACTGGTGGTTAATTTTATATTCACAATGTAGCCACTCAGCCCGGCCGGATAAGCTAAGCTAGGACCGTGTTCCATTGTACCACATAAAAGTGTGAGTCAGCTTATAAACTTCCTGCAGTTTAGGAAATTATCACAAACCAGTTCTTCGACCAAGCTGTAAAGCAATCGTTATTTCCTCTTGAACACTAGCGTAAAATACAAACGTATATTGAAACGATATCAGTTAACAATTAAGTAATCATTGCAGTTTACTAGCAGTTCGAAAGATAACCTTTGACTAATAATGTTGAAATGATATAAGCTACTGAGTATCATCGTTTGATATTATCTGTGGCGTGTCCGCCAGTTACTTAAATAAATCACAAGGATAGGAAAAATTCCATATAAAAATAAAGCATAAACCATTAAATTAATTCCTACCTTTAAAATAAAGCGATTTCAATAAAGCATACAAATTCTATATCCAATTGTATGTATCAGTAGTAAAGTTACATAGGTATGGTCGAATGATAGATTTCCAAGTTTAGTTTTTAGATAATAAAGATATTGATAATGATTGATGTGAATATGTATTTCAGGAGAACAACAACTACCAGCCGTACCCACTGGAGCAGGTGCGGCACATCTCGTACCAGCTCATCTACAGCGTGCTCTTCCTGCACGACAACAAGCTCACACACACCGATCTCAAGCCGGAGAACATTCTGTTTGTCGACAGCGACTACGAAGTCGTCAATGTCTATAGCAGTTCCAAAAAGGTAACTTTATTAACTATTGTTTTAAATATAATAATATATTTGTGAAAATCGTAGATAAAACTTACTGCTTTGACAATTTATATTATACATTATGCCAGTACCTTTTTTTCAATAATTATGACTTAAGATCCTAAATAGTACCTTAAGTCCGCTTTCACTACTATAAATGAAGTATTTGATAACTGCACAAGATCCAACAGCTTATAGCGGTGACGGGCTCACTGTCACGCTCAACACATGTGCAGTCACTGCTTGGTTAAGCGCGGAATACGGCAGTGGACTGCTTTTGCGGTGCTTTTGCCTAGTCTCTGACTAACCCTTAGGGCGGCTTAGGGATAATAGTATTAATTGTATTATGTTATGTGAATGTTGAATTTATCTCTTGGACAGTGGTTATCCTAGACCAATAGCGTCAATGGAAACGCCAAAATGTTTGACGTCAGCTTGGCAAATTCAAGTAATATATATCAGCCGTACTGCCAGCCACCATGTTTCTAACGCCAGCACCGTCTTGTGGTTAAATTGGACATTATTATTTTGAAAATTCGACAATTGGACAAGCTGTCACATCACGACATCATACATTTTCGCTATTCGATATTTTATCCTGACCACGTATCAAAAAACACCCTTAATCTTGATAGAAGTACTTAATTAAATACATCATAAAACGCCCTTTTAAAACAGAAATAATGTTGAAATCATCTATTTATACTTACTGTAATTTTATATTTCCTTGTTAACTGATAGTTAAAATTTCGCAATTTGAGTATCATGTTGTTTTAAAGGTCGTGTAGCATCATTAATTATTATTAAATGATCTGCAGCAGTAGTGGCCATGTTTACGGAATTGCTGCTTCATTTGAATTCAATGTCAATTAAAATATCGTAGAAAAACGATTAGCTGGTTATTAGTTTTTAACTCCGTACCTAATAATGACGACCTAATACCGTCTGGTATTTTTGTTCCCTTTTAGTGTATTTTTGTTTACATTTAGTCCCCTTATTCTAAGGAACTAATTAATTATCCAAGTGACTTTATATTGTACAAAGTTAAAGAGTTACGCCTAACTAGTGCACTTAGAAAAAATAACCCTAAGGTTCTCTGCGACAAGTTAGGGGTAATTTCGGAAATAAAACAAGCATCTGACCAAAAGTAATCAAATATTTAATTGTTAAGGTACATAATGACCACCAATTTAACAATGGTTTTTATAAAACAAATAGGATTTTGATTATCAAAACAATACCACAAAAATACTTGAATTCTATAGGTCGAGGATGCCAACATGAAATTTATGTAAATAAACTATCAAAAACGAATAATTATGATCGAAAAATTATGCAATTTATAAGATTTTTTCATTTTAAGGCTACAGTCATGTACGAATCAGCGTTCTTGCAGTATTTTCAGAAGCTAAGATCCTTTTGTTTAGTTATTATTAAAAAAGCACAGACATTTCATTTGTGGAGTTTCGAGATGAAAAAACATAAGTTTAATTTAATGTTACTTTGGATTACTTTGTTAGGCTTTAAACATATTCGTGTTTACGTTATTCACGTTGAAGGTCTAATTCTAGGCACACACCACGTAAAAATTAGGGCAAAACCACAAATCGCACGCACGCAGATGTGATTTATTCCTTTTGCGTCTTCAACAAACTTATTATTATCTGCTCACATTTTTGAGAAAGGTCTTAGTTTCCTTATTTTTCGAGGTTTAACTTGTAGTAATTTTAAGAAATCCGCCATATTTTCAACTAATTTTTCATTTGAATAATATTTCGGAGAAGTCACAATTTAGCCACATATTTAACAACTATTTAGTAACAAAATGTACAGTAATTAAAATTCACTTTTCCGGTAACATACATACAATCATTTTACTGCCCAAATAATTATCTTGCTGCTTAATTATTGTGCTGACCAAATTATTATTGTGCTAACCAAATAATTATATTGCTGACAAAATATTTGTTTGCTGCCCAATTAATTACTTCCTTTTTTTTGCTGACCAAAATTGGAATATTTTGCTAACCGTTTAAATAACACCCATAAACATTTATTTGTAATAAGGCCCGATGGATTTTAAGTAGACTGAAGGATATGGATATGTAAACTGAATATTTCTAATATCCATGCCCTAATCAGCCAGGCCACACAACTTGTTGATGTTTTGTTATTTGATTTTGTTTGCAAACATCTGAATGCAGCGGTGACAGCACCATCTAGTTTCATCACATTTTTTGAGTGACAAAGCGAGAATATGCCCTTATGCATATTTAAAGTACACTTATACCCATTCAATTAATTATTTTTAAAGATTTATACAACAGGTTACAGCCATTTATACTTATTTTGCAACTAATCAAAACTAGCTTGAAACCCAATACTTATCTCCTTTTTATTTAAAAACTACTTATTAATTATAAGTATTTTTATATTTAAACATATCAGGCGAAATTTATGCGTATAACATCTCTGCTTGCCAACTTAATTATATGTGTTCTTCTCAAATTGATAGTTTTGCTAATGAGATTCATTTATTCTTCTCCAGACACACGACCTGCTGCGCGTGAAGCGAAGCGACGTGCGGCTGATTGACTTCGGCAGCGCGACCTTCGATCACGAGTACCACAGCACCATCGTGTCCACCAGGCACTACAGAGCGCCGGAGGTCATATTAGGTACAGTACTTTACATATCAATATACACGTGTACAGTCAGCAGCAAAAAGATGACTATTTTAGTGCCTTGTCGTTGTCACTAGAGTCTAGTGCCAGAGAAATAAATAATTTACTAATCAATCACAAATTACTATAATAATCATAACCTTTTTGCTGGTACACAACACTGATTTATCAAATTTCCTCATTTTGCAGTTTATCTCTTACGTATAATGGTTTGAAATATAAGAAATAACTCTTTATGAAAAGGACTGTACAGTAACGTGCTAAAATATGTAGGTATACTCTTTTTACTATCTTCAAATCCTTAATGTTAGCCTAGCTAACAAATTCAGCTGGTCTACCAATAGCAAAAAGTACTTTTTAAAGATTATCCTTCAACTGTATACATATTTTTTCACGTGACTGTACAAGTAAAATTTCACCATACTTCGTTATAAATCATTTAATTATATTGTCCAGTAGTCTAACAAGTGGGCTACACGCATTATTAATGTGGTCCACTTGTAAGTCGTTGGACAGTGCCCCTTACGCAACTATATTGAATATTTATGAGAGAAACCAACAAGTGAAAATTTTATTTAAATTGAGTGATTTGCGGCATTTTTAGAGTCCCGGGTTCCTGGCGTGGGCGCGTTTTTGTGATGAACACAAATGTGGATTACTCAATGATAGACAAAATTAATTATTTATACCATAATTATTTTTGTTATCTAGTTTTCTATTGATATAATTTCCTGTTATTTCAGATATGCCAATATTGTTTACTAATTAGGTCAAGTTAGAATAAACACATTATAAAATAAGTATACTAATTAATTACATCATAGTATACATGTAATAATAAAGTGATTTCTTACGTAATCGTTACGTTAGTTACTAGTTAAAATTTGATTTTCTCTGTGATATCTCCTCGGCCATATGCGCAAGATTCAGGTCATATTTGTGGACCTGTTGGGGGCAGATGTGTGGTGTCATGTACGGCTAAATAAGTGTCTCTATCCACTACATCAAACCATAATATGCTTGTGCTAGGACCGTTTTGGGCTAAAACCTTTAAAACATTTTTTAACCAATGATATTTTTATTCCTGAAATGGTCCCAGCATTTTCATGCTTTGCTTCTGTGTAGTGGGCAGTGACCTTAAAGCGCAGTTTTAGTGCGGTCTAGTTCATAACGTTTGTTTTTGGGCTGTCAACACCGAAGGTCAACGTGCGGTCAGCTTGACTCTTAAATCAGTTTATTTGTCATATTATTATTAATAAGTAATTTGTACCCATTTTTATGTGTAGAGCTGGGGTGGTCGCAGCCGTGCGACGTGTGGTCGATCGGCTGCATAATGTTCGAGCTGCACCTCGGCATCACGCTGTTCCAGACGCACGACAACCGCGAGCACCTCGCCATGATGGAGCGCATCCTCGGGCCCGTGCCCTACAGGTACACACACGACAATCACTCATCAACTGGGGAGACTGCTTCTGGACTATGGCCCCCAGGATTCCCACAACAACATTTATTAAGGGGATGCATATTGCATATGCCCTTTTAAGGAAAATGCGTTTACGCATCCTCTGCAGATCATAGCTGCTTACATGCATTTTTTTTCAATAGAAAAAAGACATGCAACATCCTATAAAATATTGGTATTGAAGTATTGAAAGTTACCGTTAGTAGAATAAGGAAATCTCCGATTTGATCCCATCTAATTTTTTAATTCCCGGTGAATGGCAAAAACTCGCCCCGCAGTTACATGGGTACCTACCTACCTACCTACTATATTTGGTGGAATGTGGGTGTGAACTCCTCCGCCTACTCCTTCAGGGAAAGAGGCGAAGATGGTAATGTTGTGTATGGTGTATTAATAATATTTTTTTCTAAATTACAGAATGGCAAGAAAAACAAGAACGAAATACTTTTACCACGGGAAATTAGACTGGGACGAGAAGTCGTCAGCAGGCAGATACGTTAGAGAAAAATGTAAACCTCTCTTGGTAAGCATAATACTTTTAAATTAACCTATATTATGCATGAACGACAAGGTTATTGCATGTTCACTCTGTTGCACCGATTACACGGACGAGTGCGCACACAATTATGTAACCGCAGAACTACAATAAATGGTTGTTTTGTCATTGAGGACATTATCGTCCATGTTTAGACCGCATCACGTCAAGAAATCACTGATGTGAAATATTATATTGTCCCTTGTGTAAAAATTGAAACATTCGCGGCCGATTACTACAATTTTATGTGTTAAAGATTACCTACGTTTCTTATCAAGTCATCGATAATTATAGGTGGTAAATTAATTTTACAAGAAAAACTCATTTCTTAAATAGTTTTATCAAATGTCTACTAAAAAAATTTTGTTTTCTTGTATGGTTCTTAGGCACGAGCTGTGCTTTGCAAAAAGTAGTTAAATGTAATTCATACTTTCTGACTGTTAATGTTACCTTAAAAATATTTATAAACAAGTAAGGTACTTAAAGAGAAATATTTAAATACCTTTCTTCACAGTCAATTTCGAATAAAATGAGATCAAAATCATTTTATGTTGGTCATTGGTATGTAAAAGAATGTTAAAAATAGGAACAAGCCATTTATATCGAATTTGACGTCACGTTAGATAATTTCCTAGATATCTGTCAAGTAGCCAATTCTATTAAGATGCGCGCGAGGTTTTTTTCCATTGAAATGTATCCCACTGTGTTCTCAATACACAATACCTCATTTTATATTTCGTTTTACCAGATCAATTTTTTATGTAAAATAAACTAGTCTAATTTTAATGAAGAGAACAAGAAAATACTAAACTTCGATTATTGTACTTTTTTGCGTAGGAATATTCATTTATATGTAGATTTTGTTTCGATTCTTAAAGATTGGAGGAGGGGAAATTCTTCCATTACAATATCAAGTAAATGATAAGAATGGTGTGAAACATGTAGATATATTAATGAAATGTTATTTATTATCGCAGAGGTACCTGCAGAACACTAGCGAGGAGCACCGGCAGCTGTTCGACCTGATCGCGCGCATGCTGGAGTACGAGCCGTCGCAGCGCATCACGCTGCGCGACGCGCTCGCGCACCCCTTCTTCCACAAGCTGCCGCCGCACCAGCGCCTCGGTAAACACACATCACCTACGACCAATACTCCCTCACTTGTCCCATAGGCTTACCGAGATGACAGCGAAGCGGCAAACAGTTTTTGTGCCATACAAAAGTTATTAATTGCTCAGTATCGCTTGAGAAGCTTGTCGCCCGCTGTGCCGCGAGCACTGCAACGACTCTGATTTCTCAAACTATAATATGTATTATAGTAATTATTATTAATATCGTTTTAAATTATATGGTACTGAAACTGCTCGCCACCTCGCTGCCGTCTCGAAATGCCTTTAAGCCTAAATAACTCCCAAAAACTCTGGTCCTCTAGCGTTTTTGGGATATGAGGACAATAAAATAAGACCTAAATACAGTTTATCATGAATGTAACTTGCTCACCTCGTGGGGTGGAGGGACTACAGATTCACTGTCTCATACATGTCAAGGAAAATATTGATGTTGACACTGGATCTGTTACCATGAACAACATTGTAGCAGACATTTAAAAACTATAGTCAAATTATCATTGTGTACTATGATATTTTTATCAGCGAGTAGAATGTTTTGTTTGTATTTAATACATCTTTTCCAAATCTAGATTACGACAATATTATTGAATTGAATGTTTGCCAAAATTTTATTGCGTTTATTGAGCACAAGTGTTATCGACCTACAGGCAATTAAACTTTTTAGTTACAAATACCAACTATATTTATTTGTCCTCAATGTTTGTCTATTAGTAGACATAACAGTATGTCATGAAGTATTTGAATTGTAGGAAATACAAATGTTTAAATACTTCTTGAAGCACATACATATTTTTTAAAGGCAGACATTATATTTTTTGCTTTAAGCTGCATCATTATAGCAGTCTTAATTTATTACCTTAAACATAGTTAGGATCTATTCATATAATTTGCGACTTACTGTCGCAATTATATTATGATGAAAATGTTTTGTTATAGGACACCAGTTTACAAGGCCGTCGTTTCTTAGGTCAGGCCTATTCAATCGCTGTTAGACGCTTACATAAAGCTTTTTTTATTTTATACTGCAACACATACTGCGACATGATTCAGTGTGAATGCTACGTAAAAAAATAAAAACATGTATGCAAATTTTATTCATATTATAGAATATTCTTTCAATCAAATGTTTCAAATGCAGATACTTTACGTAACACGCACACTTATTCATTTTAATTGTGATATTGTCAGTGTTCTATTGATTTTCGCTTTATTTGTCACTATCTATTATTAATAACCTTTGTGTTTTTTCTCATGTTTTTATTTAACGCGGATTGATTCGTGTCAATATTAATAATTTTGTCTTCACTCATAGATGCTGTTAAAATTTTGTGTTTATTTTTATTTTCGTTCGTACTGATCGGATGATATTTTGGTTAATAACGAAATATATTTTATTGTAATAAAATAATGTTTAGTGATCGATAATTACTTTTCTATTTTTAATATTGTATTGTAGTAAAGTTTAATTTTCTTATTATTAAATTTGTAGATACCATCCTATCGGATACAGTAGAGGTATTGGGGACAAGGTATAGATACCTAATGAGATGTGAATGTTGCAGGCAATGACCGCACGCGGGTGAACGGTGAGAGTTCTGGTTCGCGCGAGCGCTCGCACTCGCTCAGCAGGTGAGGCCGCGGGGGTGCGACGCGCCGCCGCCCGCTGGCCCCGCCACTGGGCCCACTCGGCCCAGCGCCCGGCCCAGCCCTGCCCCGGCGAGTGCGATAGTCAATTGAGCGGGTCCACCCGCGACGTGTGGAAACTTGTACAGTAATGAAAAGTGATAAGTGATAAAATATTTTGTCGAACATTGTAATCTAGGTAATATTTTGTTGTGAATCGGTACTTCTCAATTTGTATTTATAAATAATTATTCGAAATAAAGACTGTCAGTCTGAAATGTTATTCTGGTTTTCATATTTTATTAATACAGCTTTCCTCTAATGAAATAAACACTGCTCTGCGCTATATTATTGGGCTGTGAATCTGGCCCCTGAGCCTGAGCCTGCTAATTTGAAGGACTTCACAGACGACGGCTATAGTGTACACTAATGTATATTACATCTCTCATATTCGGTAAGTAGGTCCTTATTACCCCCAAATGGGGCTTGTAGGTGACCAATTAGCGCTCTAGGTTAATAATGTAGCTAGAAAAGTTCTAGGGCGGTAAGTAATTAAAAAAAACTTCACTCTTAAAAAGTTCGCGTACATCTAACCATCATACTGGCAATAGACATCATGCATTCAGCCCAATGACAAAAGAGGTCGCTTCGCTATTGAACCTTGTCTTCGTATGAGTATAATAGTCATCAATTTTAAATATCGAACGGTAAAGCTCAATTTAGTTCTTGAAAAAATAAAAATAAAAAAAGACCGGAATTGAAAACATAACTTTAAATATTGTCTGTTTTTGGGATTTTTTTTTTAAATAACGTACTATTTAGGTAAAAACATGAGTTCTGCAAGTGAAGAAGATATTTGAAAATTGTTCTCATTTCACTATCAATTTTAACTAATAAAATGTTTTATTCTTGTAATGCCGATCTTTTTCTACTTACCTCACAATCGAGATGTAAAGCAGAGTAGTTAGCTCGGGTGTAAGCATCAATTACACCCTCAACCTATAGGCGCCCTCGCTGCGCTCGTGCGCCTAAATATCTCTGGCTGCATTGATGAATTACAGCCCTTGGCTACTAATCTACTATTATATCACGATACGTCTCGTTAATGAAGCATACCCGCTCGATAGGCGCCGTGAATTTTATTTATGAACAAAAATGGAAAATTCATCTTGATTCAAATATCAGGTTTTTTACTTATTCATTATATTTCATTTATTTTGTATAATTCTGGTGTATATTTTTATATTAACAAAAACCAATCAGTTAAATGAGAACTTGCAATTTTAATTGAAATTTAATATTTTAGGTCCTTATTGTAGGTATCTAAATCTTGCCCAATTAAGTATTGGTTACCCATCCAAGACAATCATGGTGAAAGTTGCTTTGTTTCTAAAATCAAAGATCACTGGATGCGATATCTATAAGATAAAGAAAAAGACTTGCCAATGAGATGACGCAATGCGTAATCTTATTGGCAAGTCTTTTTCTTTTTAGCTGATAGATGGAGTCCGCAGAGTCCAACAGAGCGGTGGCGAGATGGTTACTATGTCGTTCCAGTCTTTCCTTATACTTTTTGCAGTATCTCTCAACCTTCTTCTTAACCGTCGGGATTTGTAGGTATTCGTGGACTTCATTGTTGTGAACCAGAGTGCATTACTTAATACCTTAAGTGCTTTATTTTGAAAGCGCTATAGAATTTATATGTTGGAGTGGCTTGCTGACCTCCATTGCTCAATTCCATAAGTCCACGCGGGTCCACGACGCAGTTGTAGATGGTGATTCCAAGATAAGTGAGGACCGTCTGCCTATAAGCCAGTAGAATTCCGCTAGTTTTCCTAAAATCAAAGCTAAAACGTACTAACCACTAAGCAGCCACGTTCCTCGTTTATAGTAATGGAATTCGAGGTTACAAATTTTGGTCACCCATCTAAAATACAATCCTAGTGAAAGTTGCTTTGTTTCTAAAATCAAAATCGTAGCCGCTAATTTAAACAAACAAAGCAACGTTCACCACGGTTGTATCTGGATGTATTGAATTGTATTGGATGGGTGACCAAAAATTTGTAATTTCAAACGCAATTTCTTGGTTGAGTGACCACTAATCTAGTTCAGCTTTAATTTAAGAAACAAAGCAAAGCTTACCATGGTCGAATCTAGGATGGGTGACCAAAATTTGAGAAAAATTGGGTGAGTACGAGATAATAGTAAATTAATAATAGTAATAGATAAATTGAGTACCTAGTATAGATCGCTATCCATACTACTTAATTTATTTATGGTTCAGGTTCAGTAGTGGTTAGTAAGCTTTAGCTATCATTTTGGAAACAAAGCTACTTTGACCATGGTTGTGTCTTGGATGGGTGCCCAAAAATTGGTATCCCCAAATTATATTTTTATAAATGATCAACTTGGCTGCGTAGTTGTTAGTAGGCTTTTGCTTTGATTTTAGAAACAAAAGCAACGTCTACCACGGTTATACGTTGGATGGGTGACCAAAAACTTGTAATCTCAAATTCCAATTCTATTCCAGTAGGTAATAGTTTTTATGCATGCATGGGCAAAAATTGATAACCCTAGAGCGCAGGAACAAAAAAGTCAGAAGTATTGTATTGTATTGTCAGTTTGTATTTGTATTTGTAAATCTTCTTTAGGGTGTTTTTATGATTTTGTTAATATTCTACTGTGTTTTATGACCATATGAAAAATACGAACAAAAATATAACTAAAAAATTAAGTACTAGTTTTCTAAATGATCTCAAAAACTTCTAAGGACCTTCAACAGACAAAATCGTAAAAAAAATTAGACCGAGGGGATTTGAAAGCAATAAGTGTTTTTTTTATTTCTCTGTTTCTTTGGCCCATCCAGTGTATCTGAGTCTGGTAAATAAATTCTTTTCCTGGGTCGATGTGGTAGATCTTTCTGTTTCTCCTACCTAAAGTTCTTAGGACTGGCTTTTCTGGACGTTAGAATCGCGGGTGCTTACTGGAATTTAGGTGAAGATTTAGAGTAATTTAGAAAACAAAACGTTAGTATCCTAAGTCCTATATAATGGTAATAGAAAATAACACACACATAATGAACTACTTATTAATTTTATATATCCATGAAAGAGTAGAAAATGTCAACATTTACCTTGGTTTTACCTCCAAAAATTAAATAAATGTTCTTGCGTGCGTTTTTTGCGTATGTTGGTCTCGACTCTATCAGAGCTGAATTTATCACTTTTTCTACATGAGGGTATTTCACATCATAGACCACCACTTTCATTTGATTCACACTCAAGAAAATCGCTTCACTTTAAAAGGAAGGAAGGAATACTATAAATAAATTACTTTCGGAATAAATTCGTGTACAATTCCTGGTTACGACATGGATAGCTCAAAAGTTGAAGACACTAACCGGGCAAACAACTTGTTAGGAGACTTAAAATGGCGCCAAACGGAAAGTAAGTCAATAGTCAAGTGTCATGATCGAGCCAATCACCGGAAATTGTTGACTAGATACGGGTCGTGGGTACGGTAGTGTTAAAAAAAAAACAGGAAAAACCTTCTATTGATTTTTCTTTTTAAATAGAACCGAACAAAGCTTATATTTCTGAATAAAACGATAAATCTTTTTTTGTACAGGTATATAATACTCGTTTGACCGTCTTATTGCAAGGCAGGAAACTAATAATATGTGAGAATAAAAAACAGAACGAGTATTTTATAAATATATTAATTTAAAATTTACATAAAAATACATGTTAATAAAAATTTAACTTTAACTTAAAAACAATGTAATAATTTTAAAAAACCTTTCCTCACCACTGCGACTCAGTGCATGCTGTATTTATAACGATGTGGAATGCCTAATTAATACAAATATACAACGATATCACTACCTATCTCCAATAAATTAAATGCTGTTCCAAATTATATCTATAAAATTAATACCATTTGAGACATCTTCAATATTCTAATTGTTAGTGGGTAATTAAAAGGTATTTATTGAATTGTAATTATATTAAATACATTTTAGAGAATTTTTACTATCTGGATCGTCAGCATTACTAAGATAGGTCAATATTGTAGAATAATTATAAATATTAGTATTATCATAATTTGTTCAAAACTTGTGCTATGCGCGAAACCAACAAATGAATGTTTTATTTTTCGGATTGTCATAAAAATCTTTAGTATACCTACGACAGATCATTGAAACTTAATCGTGTAATACAGACAAAACAATAATGCGGCAAGCGTACAATGAACGCTTTTGGTCGCAAAAAGTACAATGTCTGTTACAGACCAGTTCGTAACAAAATGCAAGCGCCAATATCACGATAACTCTCATTACAAACAGATGTTTATACACAAATGTCGCGATTAAACAATGGCAGGATTTAGTTCACATATTCAAAATACATTTTTATAAATCCATTTCATGAGCAAATACAATTTAATAGATATTTAGCGCTACACAATAAGTAAATTTACACCTGACAACATTGATGTACAATAGAACTAGTGTTGGTAAGTAATATGCAATTTTGCTTGCTGCGTCCGTATTCCGTATGGTCTTGGTCGTGATTGGTCTTGGTACTCTCCGATCTGGCCAATTCTCATTGAATTGTCCAGATCGAAGAGTGCCTACTGCAAAGAAAAATTTTATTGAAAAGTTTTAAAACAATCTCAATAAAATTTTGACTCAAAAACCTTTAACAATTTTTCATATTGATTTCGGCATATTTTTTCTTAAAAAGACCAATTCTACGATCTGTCTACGACATGATCAACCAACATTCTAACACCAGGCTGCTCTCACGTCAACCGTCATCACAAACAAATAATTTGCAAAATTTAAATAGTACCTATATAATTTACAATGATGTTGAAATAAGCGTTTAAGGGTCAGTTGAGATAGAGTGGAAATTTCCTCGCGAAGTTTACTTAATTAGTAAACAAAATAAGACACAATAAAAACATATATTGTTTGCGAAAACCGGTGTTCGCAGCCCGCCAAAGGGTTGAATTGCCATAGCATAAAGTAAAAAATGTATGATGAAATTGGACCGTCGGTTCTGTCCCGATATTCATTTATTACTTTCGGTGATACGGTGTTATTGTTATTGAAGCTTCTCCACGAGGAAATTTTCGTTGTATCTGAGTTGACGCTAAGGGTCGTATGGCACTAGATCATGTCGACGACGGGCCCGGCGCCGGGCCACGCGTACACGGCGGGCAGCGCGCTCGAGTAGCACACGTCGTACATTTGCGCGCGGATATACTTCTCCGTGTCGATGGGCTGGGGCAATACTGATGCTTTACCTGGGAACATTGAAACATTAACAAATCGAATTAAAAACGCCTATCGGGATATACCACCCCGTCCCGTGCTGGTCCGGGACACAAAAATAATGTACCAACGGCAGAGGTGTATCACACGCACACTGCCAGTAATTTCAATGAGAGGTAATTATAGAGGTCAAACCTTTAAATAGTACATACAATAGTACAATAATAATTAGTTATAAAAAATACGTTGTCGCTTGTTTTTATGACAACTTTCACGTTAAGAGGCTGTCAAAGAAATCTTTGCGATAGCACCGCCTACTTCACCGAATACTTCAAAAAAATTCGAAAAGACTAAGGGCGTATTGGTTACTGGGTTTGTAGTTGTGTAACCACTTGTTACAACTACTCCTTCACGATTTTTCATCTGACCAAACGCAATTTTTGTACGGCTAAATGTGGTCTTAAGTGCTTGCAGGCGTGACTGTATGTATGTATCGGATTATAGGTAGCGCCAGTTTGATTATTGTTACATCCGGTCATTAGTACGGTTCGGACGCAAAGCGGAAGACAGTCGCGGCACCTATAATAGGCTGGTGTTTTCGATGTGAGTGGAGCTGTCGTTGAGTGAGGTCGAAGTTGCGGAACTTTCCGCTGTATGCTTAATGGATGTTTGTGACGTTTAGATTACGTGTAAATATTAAACAATGTTAAATTTGATATCGGTCAGATTAAAGTAGGGCTTCAAGTAGGTAATGTAATTAAAAAATCTTATATTTTACCTGTTTTGTAGGCATGTTCTACAATTTTCTTGGCGATTTTGACCGAGCAATTCTGTATTTCCGACAGAGGTGGGTACAGGCTACCCGTGTCCAAATGCTCCTGCGACACGATTTCTGCCAGTGCCTGCAACAAATATATTTGAATGTTTGGTATAGTAATGCAATCGGTATATATAATCAATATTTTCTTTGCCTTCTTCATTCTCATTTGACCACTTGGCACGATTTGATAATTTTGATATTAATAATTAGGATAGTAGGTATCTATATAAATCAATCAACTTAGGGCCAATAATAATTACTTGCTGTTGGGTCCTGACAGGGAAAACCGAGGCCTTTCCAGCTCTCTGGACAACACGCGGAATAGATCTGTACTACATGTGATATGCAAAAAATATATGAAACTCCGGAGCTAGCTTTGGGTTCGCTGGGTTCCGTGGGTAGGCTAGCGGTAGCCTCGTTAGTCGTGCTTCATCGGCAGGGTATGCAAGAGCATTTCCCCCAAAATAAGAAAGAGAAAGGCTTATCGGTCTTTAATTTCCCTTGCTATTGCTTAATATACTTTAGTTGACAGTTGAGGAGCTCGGCGGTGTAGTGGGTAGTACGCTTTGGCATTCAATATCGGAAACAAAGCTACCTTCGCCATCGTCAGGCCCTGGATGTGTGACCAAAACTTTGTAATCTTGAAATCCTCCGCGCTTCGGACCCACCAACATTAGGCTAGTGTGGTGTTACAGCCCAAACTCTTCATTTATTTATTTAATAATTTATTGTACACAATAAAGAAAGTAATATACTATTAAGAAAAAATTACAATAGGTAGGGTTTATATCTATAAGATATCGTATCGTGTGTATAGGTTGCGGAGCAGCACGAGCATACCTCGGCGGCCAGCAGCATGAAGTCGTCGGAGATGTCGGTGATGCCGGCGGAGCAGATGCCGAGCGCGAGGCCGGGGAACACGTACGCGTTGTTGCCCTGCCCCGGCCGCAGCACGCGCCCGTCCTTCGCGCGGTACTCCGGGAACGGCGAGCCCGACGCGAAGATCGCGCGGTCCTGCACACACCAATTACTAGTTTATGCAACTGTCACATTATATAGGTTATCAAAACACGAGCGTGGTTTTAAAAACGAGCCTCGGCGAGTTTTTTAATAGTATCACGCGAGTTGTGCTTGCTGCCATATCTTATAAACAAATTGGATCCAAAATTTAGAGCTTCTCTTAATAAAAAAAATATTAAAAACAAACTAAAGGTATTGTTTCTGAGTGTGTTGGATGGCAACGATCGCATAGAATTGTAAAGTGGGTGATATTCGTACCTTTACTTTTGTTTTAATAATTTAGTGAACTCTGGCGCATAAAATTAAATCCTTGTGATTTTTATTTTATCCCTTCTATTTGAAAAGAGTCGTTTTGCTACTCAATAAGTGGGAGCAAAGTAGCTCTTTTCTGTTGAAAACTTCTAGCGGGCGGGAACGAAATTTGAATTGAAAAAATGTGAGCAATATAACTATAACAATAACATGAAATGAATGTGTGGAATGAGTGTAATTAATGGAATGAGTGATTGAAGCGAAATGAACGAAAATAAGTGACTCTCTTTAATTTCTTTTCTTATAGAAGGAGGATGAAAAGTAGAGTAGTAACTCGAGTGCAACCTGTTTTTTATCTCGGGCAACGTACTTTGAATACCTCGCTCTTCGCTTCGCTCGTGGTTTAAACTAGCGCTCTCGCCGTAAAATAAGACTTTGCTCCCTTGTTATACAATCTACTATAGCTTGACCAGAATATAAAAATATACCATTATTAATAATGGTACTATAGTCTGACCGCAACCGCTGAACCGCGCCCTAGCTGTACGGCGGGTGAGAGGAGGGTACGTAAGCGACCCGATACTTCCTCCCTCACCGCGCACATCCCCAAGGCGTGGTACAGCGATTGCGGTAAGACTATAATTTCATTTAATAGCAACATTGATCTAATGCGTTTCTCCATCTTTAATGTCAGCTGCCATGTAAGTTACAAATATTATATGTAGAAACCGAGCGGGTCAACGTCTACTGTGACGTCACAGTCGTAATTTTGAGACGGGGGTCCAAACTGATTGAACGATAGCAATGCCGCCGATGGCCTTTAGCCATTTATCATTCAACGAGGATTTTTTTAAGCATTTGGACGCGCGCTAATTAGTCCAGTTGGCAGCGCCCAACCCCGACGGGGTTTTCCTACACGCGCAGTACATGCATTTGCGTCATCTATATAAGTGTATATCTGTGGCGAAGTGGCTAGTAGCGGTGTGTGTATAGTTACATCAGTGTTGCTGTAAGCGTCCTCGGCGGTGCACTCGGCCTTGCTGGTGGGGTTGGAGAGCGCGAAGATGACTGGCCGCTCGTTGAACTGGCCCATCTTGCGCAGGATCGAGGCCGTGAACGCGCCGCCGATGGCCGCCGCGCCTGGGACACACAACGCCTAGGTGAAAGTGGTGTATTCGGCTTTAAGGATGTGGTTCCATTGCCAACAATAATATTTGCTATAAAAGTATGTAGTCTATGCCTCCCTCTCTCCTTGGCCGTAGCTGCGGTTAGGTCGTGTTTGCTTGAGTCTGCTGTCTAATCAAGTATATTTATAAAGTAATAAGTCAGCTATTAAAATCCTAATTATTGTCCGTCGCCACCCCAGAACAACAGGAATGCAAAACAGGAACAAGCTAATCAACCACTAAGTAGACGAGGCACAACAGCACAATTTATTGTGGTGACATGTCAGAACACCATCTAGGTCACAAAGACCATTGCTGTACCGGAGGAGACTAATAAAAGAATTATTGCATGACCCACTACAAGTGTTTATGGTCTTACAAAAGATAAAGACAGATACCGATAGAGATACCGAGAGAAACTCCTGGTCAGCCTTCAACATCATTCATCCTAGAAAGACCTACTGCAGGACATTCAAAGGATCTTCAAAACAATAGATCCTGTGCTACCTTCATCCAGCGAGTTTGTGGAACCTTCATCAGTGCGTCTGTACGTCAACATTATAGCGCTCAGCACGTGGCCCTGATCACCATCGAGAACCTTTCCGCCGCAACGAGTGTATACCACTTAAGGTATGCAATTGTTTGAGCCTAATTTTGAAGTGGCAGTGATACTGACCGATTCTGACGGGGGCCGCACGGCGTCGTAGACCTCTTCCAGCTGGTGTAGGGGGTGGGGGGCTTGGCGAACTTCTTGTGCTAGTGATACTGACCGATGATGACACAGGGCCGCACAGCGTCGATGACCCCCTCCAGCTGGTGTAGGGGGGTGGGGGGGCTTGGCGAACTTCTTGTGCTAGTATTACTGACCGATGATGACAGAGGGCCGCACGGCGTCGATGACCTCTTCCAGCTGTCGGATGGGTGGACGGTCCTTAGCGAACTTCTCCTTGTGCTCGTTGAGGCCGCCCTCGGGCCGGTTCTTGACAATGAGTCCCTTCGAGTCCACCATGAAGATGCGGCCGCGCGCGTCCGCCTCCGCCGTGCCTTCGGCCTTCATCGCCATCACGCATAGCTCAGCTATGCCTAATGACGCCTGAAAACGACATGTAAATTGAGTTAAAACGTTAATAGGTTTTTATTTATTATTGCCTCACATGGTAACAGGCCCGCCACCTGGAGACCTAACATATCCTGCGAAATGGTGGTGCTGGCTGGTGTTTAACACATCTGCCTACCCATTCGGGGAAAGAGGTTTGATTATATGTAATTTTATGTTTATTTATTATTTTGGTAATCTGTGACCAGGACTGAATTAAATTATCCGAGAGAATGATGGAAGTAGATTAATAGTCAAATTGTAGTTAATATAAACCTACCAATTAGTCCATAAGCAGCTTACGCCCTTGTGTCATGTACATACATATACATACTTCGTCACGTAATCTTAGTTCATAGCATCACCTCGTTTCTGATTCGATAACTCCGAGCATATAGCTTACAATTGGCTAAAGGGCTTTCCTCATAACCATCTTTGGAAGGCAAAGGATGTTCAAAAAAGAGTAGGAGTGTGTGATACCTCTCCGGCGCCCTGGAAGACGATGGTGTTGTCGGAGAGGCGCTTGCCGGTGAGGCGCAGGCTGGCGATGAGGCCGGCCACTGCCACCGCCGCCGTGCCCTGGATGTCGTCGTTGAATGTGCAGTAACTGGCAACATTAGTATGACATTCATTAGAAGGTTCGCCTTCGAAAACTTTTCCAAGGATCTTTTAGTTCAATTGTATAAAATGAGTTCCTTTTTCTTTTGTATTTTTCCGTTACTTTAATACATTGCTTTATATTAATAGTAGACTTTTGTAATGCTAAGGACAATGGGCAAAAATGGATGGACCATACCCGCTCCAAAAACTATAACCATTACATATTTGGAAAGACATTTAGATGTACCAACCCGTCTGCTATGGGGCCAGTTTTGAAAGGAGTAGGGATGATACCAATGTCCCTATGAAGTCCGGTTCCACCTTCCAATAGCTATTGTTGGGTAGGTATTTTTATGAGCTGAATAAAAGGTACTATAACGTCAAATTCCAAATCTTAGTCCCGTTCAGAATTATTCTTTATTAAAAATGGCGTGTATAACTATATATACGCGTTGTGTAAATCCTAGAACAGAATATCTTCTAAAGCAATCATATCTGAGAATAGTGGTCATAGTAAGTGTTGTTCGTCTTGGAAAGACGACGAAGACTTTCAAACGATACCACCAGATTAGCTATTGGAGCCAGGTACGATTCTGCCCAATGTCCTTTTTTTTATAAACATTCTTATGAAGAGTAATTTGGGTATAGTCACCAAATACAATATTTTGATTATTGTTTCCATAGAAAATTTTAAGGTTAGTCCTTCGTTATAAAAATAAGAAATATAATTATGTATTTGTAATATAGAAAGTGCACCATAATTCTTATCCTTAAATTATTTCAGGACTGAGTGAATCATTAAACAGTAAATAAAAAGAAAATACCAAACCTTAACCAACAATACTCACTTCTTACGGTACTTCTCCAGCAGCCTGAAAGCGTTGGCGTTGCCGAAGTCCTCGAACTGGATGAGGCAGTTCTGTCCGAAGCGGCGCACGACGGCCTGCATAAACTCCTCAATGAACTGGTCGTAGGCCTCCCCGCGCACGCGCCGCTGCCGTAGACCGATGTACAGCGGGTCGTCCAGCATGCTCTGGTTGTTTGTGCCCACGTCTGAAGCAGGTTAATGTTGTCATTGTGGTTGTGCAATCAACATTGTGTCAACATCTGAAATGGTACTCTTTTATCATCATTCAGCTTAGAACCGCTGGTCACATGATTTGCCCCAATAATCTCCATAACAATCGTTAAATACTCACACATTAATGAACATAATATAAACAATAATTCTTAATGTAAAAGTGACCGATCAACTAGCGTAAAGTAAGCCGTAATCGGCTTGTATTTTGGATAGCACCTAGTTGACGGATAAATCCTGTTTTCCAGAAACGACTATCCTTCGTGATTATAATTAATTCCCATATTCACAACTGTCAGACGGATTAGATTTGGAAAGTCACGCACATGCCGTCTCGCTTGGAATCGCTGCAACCAGTCCAGTCCATCACTCAACCTTGGGCGGCTTGATGCCAGCCAACGCGGTGTACAGCTGGTGGCAGACACTCACCGAGCGTGATGGGCAGGCACTGGTGTGGCTTGATGCCGGCCAGCGCGGTGTACAGCGCCAGCTTGCCCACGGGGATTCCCATGCCGCATGCTCCCAGGTCTCCGAGGCCCAGGATACGTTCCCCGTCTGTCACAACGATCGCGCGCACGTCTGTCTCTGGCCTGAACAAAATTATCAAATTGGAATTCAAAAGAAGTTAACAGAGTTTAGAAGTTGGTATTTTCGAAGTATATGAAGTGGCTCTTGACCGAGATAAGAAATTGTTAGGTAAGTAAGTAATAAACGATAAAGTAATTAAAGGCTGTCACTCTGAATTTAAAATGGAGGTATAGTAGGTTAACGCCTGCCTACACAGTTTCTTCTAAAGAAATTGATTTTGCTTAAATTTTAGACATTTAAAGTTAATTAAACATAGTTTTCGAATCTAAGGACTTATATTGTTGTCTATCTTACTGATCAATATAGTGTCTTTTTTTCGAGTTTCTTTTGAAGCAAGCATTGTTTTATGACGGATGGATAACGTATTCGATAGGGTGTTCCATGATCTAGGTGTGCGCACTAAACCATGTACTAGAGATGTAAAACCTTAGAAATCGACTTACCAGTTCTTTAGGACATCGTAGACATGTCCCTTGTCGTTTATGGTGATGAAGAGCCCCCGGGGCCGCCGGTACACGAGCCCGTATTTCTGGCAGGCTAGCCCCACCGTCGGCGTGTACACAATCGGCAGCATTTCCGACACATTCTCGCCCACGAAGCGGTAGAATAGGTGCTCGTTGCGGTCCTGGAATAGTAGAGAGAAGGACTTGCAAGATACTGTTCATACGCGAGTTCAAAGTGCCCCAGATACTTACTACCAAGGTAATTTATCAGATTATATCCATCAAAGTTTGGTTTGGCGAGACCTTAATCGCCACGGAGCTATCAGTTATAAAGCCAGGACACAATAGTTCTAGGTCACGGTGAGAAAATCCTATTCTAAAATTTATCACGTTCTTAAATAAAAAAAAAATCATATTAAAGATGCAGATAAAGTCCATGATTGTAACCAATATAAAAGAGATTTAGGGCCGGCGCTCACTGCCAGCACGGCACGGCATGTCATGGAAAAGATTTTATAACTAATAAAGTTATTTAGAAATTTATTTTATTGGAAATTCAAAATTTTCGATACCCAGCGACATTCCGCGACATGCTGCGGCATGAAGTGTCATGTTGCCGCGATGTTGACGTGTCACTGCATCTCGCGAGACGTGTTCGAATCCGCGCGGAGCAAATTTGATTGATGCGGAGCAAATTTGAGGCTGGGCTTTCAACAGGATACCACGGAATGCAGTAGGATGCCAATGCGGAATGCCGCATGATCCCGCAGCATAACCTGCCGGGTCATGCCGTCACTGAGCGCCGGCCCTAATTGTCCAAATTTTGGCTATTATTCGGCTTACGTAATATAAATACGTTGCCCTTCGTTAGATTTGCCGAATCACATAATGATAATCTCAAACACCATAAAGAGTGGCGCAAGCGACCTCGCCAGTTGCCACAACAGGAACCACGCACCGGGGAACCTCTCACCACAAACCTAAGCCTTTCTTAGACTAGGTACCTACTTTATTCCAATTTTATGCAACAAAGTAAATAGTTAGATAAATTATTTATTTCGAAATAAATACCGTACTTACGAATCTTTACTAGCTTTAGCCGGTATAAGAAGATGTACTTTTAACTGAATTCTAATGAAAAAACTCATCTGCCCACCCCTTTGGGGATAGAGCACGCCTCCATTCCCAAAGAATGATTATTATGTCGTCAGAGTAAAGGAGTTTTCTCACCAATAGACCCATCAGGTAGATGTACTTGTTGAGCGGATCCTCATAGCGGTCGATGGAGAGCTTGCACAGCTGCGTCTGCTCCTCCTGGGTCTTCACCCTGGCCGGCAGCAGCCCGTGGATGCCCAGAAGCTGTCGCTCTTCGATTGTAAACGCCAGGCCCTATAAGAAGTAATTTTCTATTACATACAGTGAGTTCTTAAGGACTAAATAATGCCGCAATATCTCAATACACAACAACCATCGTGACCGGCCAACTATGACTTACGGTGCTGAAACATGGTTGCTTACTATAGACACTATGAAGAAGCTCCAAGTGGCTCAAAGGAAAATGGTTGATCGATCGCGAACCAAAAGTACCTACGTACCAAGGTACCATGATGCAAGATATTGGCAAACGTATCGTAAGGGTCAGCTCAGACAGAGACGCGACGCGGCGCGACGATGCGCGAATTAAGAATACGTAGCTTAACCTCTACGCCTCGAGACGCCTCGCGGCGTAGAGAGACGTATCGCGACGACGCAGCGGAACAACGACGGTACGCGTGGCGTGCAAGGACTACGATTTAGCTGATATAAGAACGACATGGAGTAAGACCTTAACCGAATGGTGGCCGAGGCAGGAAAAAAGACGGCCAGGTCGACCCATCGACAAAATCGAACAAGACGCAGGAAAACCTTGGGGCACAACTGAGAGGAGGCTTATTCTCTGCAGTAGGCGATAATAATAATGATGAGATGGAGTGCACGAAGTGCTGCTTTCAAATTCTGGAAGCGACCGGCCAAAGATAGAGTGAGCTGATAGGTACTTGGGGAGGCCGAGGCCTGTGTCTAGCAGTGGACTAAAATGGGCAGCAATGACTTTCCAGAGAGTAGTCCGTTGACTACTCTGCCATTACCATTAGTTATTCTGTGTTATTGAACGAATAACAAATAAAATTGAATCAATTTTAATTTTTAAAATTAACGTTACTATTGCTAAGTGATGCTGACAGTGTACTCTCTGTCACAGAGTACTCTCTCTCAGCATGACTTAGCAATAGTAATGTTAATTTAGCAAATTAAAATTGAATCAATTTTATTTGTTTTTCGTTCAATTAACCTGGAGCCTGTATATTAAAGAAGCCAATTTATTTTTAACAATATTCATCAAAATGATTAAGTTCGCCATCGAAAACAGCATGAGTACTTTTTCCCGCAGTTCGGAAAATCCCGAAACGTTCGCAAGTCGGGGCAATGACGTAATTCATTGCCCCGGAAGCGAGCGCTCAGCTGAGATGGAGGCCGCGGGCGTGACCCACTGACCTTAACTCACCGAACGATCTTATATCTCTCAATTTTGACTAACAGAATGGCTTTATGAGGTGCCAGATTGCATCGATTTGCAATTGCTATTTGCCATTAATGTTTTATCTTTGCGCTTACTGAAATGTTATTAATGCAACATAGTTTCAATTTTAATTTAATGACTTTGTATGTTACAAATAAATAATAAACATACAATACACTAATAAATAAGATAATATTTAATACTAGTTTCCACCATTAAAAATACCGAGTACAAATATAATTAAAGAACCAGCTAAGGTAAACACAGGTTTTACAGAGGTAAATATTATTATTGCAGTTTTATGCAATTACAGTCATGTTTTACTTCAAAAGTTAACTTAACCATGGTAATGCCTGCGTTTACCTTATATATCATTATTCATTTTCCAATTGACAATCAACGGTACAGCTATAGCGAAGTACACGCGTATTAATGTAATCCTATCATACTCGAACCGCTCTGGGGGCGTGTCTGTGACGACACGACCGCTGTTGAAATTCGAATATCAATGAATATTTACTAGAACTTCAGTTGGTGTTGAATAGCAATTCCATGTTCAAAGCCTCGACAAGACGGCCAGTTAGGCAATTGGAATGTGTTATAGCCTTTTAAATGATTAAAATCATAAAATCACATAAAATCAAAATATAAATTACATTTCAATAACATATAATAAATGGTATCGAAAACATGCTTATAAGGAATATCTACTTTTATGACCAGAAGCGGTTATACTTAAAAAAAAACAAACTCTCAACAATTTTACAGTTATTTACTCAATTTCAATTTTAAACAAAAAGACCGTTGCTTCAAAATAATCACAACCAATTATTACAAACATAAATAATATGCAAACGACTTACTGCAAATCGCACCAAGCACCAGATCCTTCGACCGAACCACTCAACTGACAGCGAGCAAATACCCGTATTCTAGTGCGTCAGGTTCTTTTATAAGGAATCTGGCGCTGGTACGACCGGCAGTATGCCTTTATCCCAACACGGCCTATCCTGATTGTGCACCGTCCTCGGAGCACGGTGGATGCTGGGCAGATCCGTCTCGTGTCAGGCTCGCTGCGAAGTTCCTCAGGTAGTCTGCAGGAGCCGACGACATTCCAGCTTCAGTTCCATCATCATCGTGGCCGGAATCTAGCAAAAATAAAAAATTATGAAACAGATGCTGTTTACTTTCTGCGCTTTGCTTAATCTTTTATTCTTCAATCAGTCAAGGCCCTCTTTCAGTTAATTGCACACGTATCTAATGACTCCATTCCTCACTCACTTTACATTACCATTACATACATCGACAAACGCGCTTTCCACCTTGGCCCATTCATCACACATGATACTTACACACGTATAGCAACGTGTCTGCCGGACGTACAGTCCACTACACACGTACAACAACGTGTCTGCCGGACATACAGTCCACTACACACGTACAAAAACGTGTCTGCCGGACCTACAGTCCACTACACACGTACAACAACGTGTCTGCCGGACCTACAGTCCACTACACACGTACAACAACGTGTCTGCCGGACATACAGTCCCCTACACACGTACGACAACGTGTCTGCCGGACATACAGTCCAATAAATAAAGCCCTTACCCTCAAAAAATACAGCACAGCTCTCGGGACACCATTCTCCTTTCCATGGTACCATGTACTGGGCCGCTGCTTGAGTCGTCTTCCCACGGGCTCCACTTAGCAGCTTCAACTCATAACGATCGCTTGGTAAGATCTTTGTTACCTTGTAGGGCCCTCTCATGCCCGGATCTAGTTTCCCTGTACACTGAGAGTATTTTATAACAAAAACTAGATCGTTGAGCTGAAAAGATTTAGGAGGGTGTCGATGACGATTCGCATATGAATCTTGTTTGCCCTGATTCTGCTTCAACAAGTCTTTTGCTCGACTCCTACAAATTTCTCGCCATGCTTCACGATTAGGGTTTGCATCGCTTATTGCAACATCTCGAATCAGTGCTCGAATAACCGGTGTAGTCGTATCTATGCCAACTAGTAGATTTAGTGGCGACATTTTTATACTTTTCTGCTTGGTTATGTTTAATACTAATTGAATCTTAGGCAAAGCTTCGGACCACGCAGCGTTTTTACAAGTCTCTACCCTAATCATATTCAGCACCGTCCTCACATACCGCTCGGCTTGTCCGTTAGCGTGGTGCATCTCAGGGGTTATGTAATGAATGTCACAACCTTGTTCTGTCAACCAGCTAGTGAAGGTAGATGCCTCGAACATTCGACCACGGTCACAAATCAAAAGTTTAGGCGCACCAAACAACGCGATTGCGTTACCAAGAACACGTTGAAGTTCTTGAGCGTCTTGCCGATACATGGGATAGAGCAACGAGAATTTAGTGAACGAATCCACTAACACAAATACAAATTTAAAACCGTTTGATTCAGGTAATGGCCCCAATGCATCTACATGAACTGTATTAAAAGGAATGTCCGGTTTTTCCCATGAGGTAATAGGTTGAAGCGGAGCTCTTGGAACCCGTTTTCGCGATATACAAATAAGACAATGTGAAACATATTTATTGACAAATTGTTTGAGCCCCGGAAACCAAAAGTGTTTTAGTATGAGATCCAGCGTTTTGCTTGTTCCTATGTGTTCATGCTCGTCATGAAAAATACGCAGTAAACTTAGTCTATGCCCTTTCGGAACGAAACATAAAAGACGCGATTCCTCACCAACCGGTGAGTATCGATAATAAAGTAAATCATTCCGGTGTACATACCGCCGTGAATCTAATTCCCCGTTTTGTAGTTTCTGTACAAGAGTTTGCGTTTCATCATCAGCTGACTGGGCTATTTGTGCCCAGTTTAACGGTTTGTTAATCTGGTTCACCTGTTTAATTGGGGGGTTTCTGCTCAAATAGTCAGCATGGGACATCATAAGACCTTTCCTATATTCAATGGTAAATTTAAAATCCTGCAAATAAATCCACCAACGAGCAACTCTAGGCAACAAATCTTTTTTACGCTCGGTGGATTTTAAAGCGTTGCAGTCTGTAATTATCTTGAATTCTACACCTATTAAATAGTGCCTGAAATGCTGTAATGCTCTAACAACTGCGAGTGTCTCTAACTCGTACGAGTGATAATTATGTTCAGCACCTTGCGTCACCTTGCTAAAATAAGCCACAACCCTCTTACTACCATCAGAATGTCCCTGCATGAGTACAGCGCCGTATCCTGCACTACTAGCATCCGTGTGGAGTTCCGTAGGAAGAGTTGGGTCAAAGATAGCGAGAATTGGATGGTTAGTTAGCTGGCTTATTAGATCTTGCCTGACCTTCTCCTGCTCAGCGCCCCACTCAAACTTAACATCCTTCTTAGTAAGTCGCGATATACATGCAGTTTTTGAGGCATAGTTTTTTAGATAACGCCTAAAGTACCCTGCGAGACCTAAAAATTTCCGGACTTGCTTGACGTTCTTAGGCGTAGGGGCATTCGTTAGAGCTTCAATTTTGTGCGGACTCGGCCTAACCTGACCATGACTAATTACCCTGCCCAAATACTCTACTTCAGTGGTGAGAAAGGTACATTTTCGTAGATTGATTGAAAACCCCGCTTCAGTCAATGTTTGAAGTACTTCATGAAGCAAGCTAATTCCCCTCTCAATCGTCATACTTAAGATTAAAACGTCGTCAATATAAACCAGAACGTCACCGGACTCAATAAATCGTCTAAGCGTGTTGTTTATGATACGTTGGTACACGGTAGGAGAGTTACAGAGTCCAAAGGGCATTTTCAAGTACTCAAAATGTCCTTCAGGTGTTACAAATCCTGTTTTATGAATAGACTCCTCAGCGATAGGGATCTGATGGAACCCTGACGCCATATCAAGACTCGTAAAATATTTAGAACCTCCTAATCGGTCTATGTGGTCTTCTATCAAGGGAAGCGGATATCGATCCTTTACCGTTATTCTATTTAGTGCTCTAAAGTCGACGCACATTCTATCCGCACCGTCCTTCTTTTTAACTAAAATGATAGGGCTGGCGTACTCGGAGGATGATTCCCTCACAATTCCCTTGTCAACTAAGTCCTTTACTATCTCTCTAACTTTTAACTTTTCTTGATAAGATAGGCGGTAGGGGTGGTATGCTACGGGCACATCGCTAGTTAAATTAATGTGCATCTGACCTGTCTTGACTGTTGTAGTTGCTGTACCCGATATCAGATATTGTGAGAAAATATTAATGACAGTCATTAATGATTCAAGGTTATCATCTTTCAAAGGACTACGTATTTCGTCTCGAGTAATAACCGTTACAGAGTTTACTTTTTGAATTTGACTAGACGCGTGCGTTAGGTATTGTTCGTCTTTGGTTCTAACATAAGTAACACCGTCCCTATTTAAAACATCGGTACCTATTATAATCGGCGTATTCATATAACGTGACGGTACGATAACAAAATCAACATCGAGCGAAATATTACTAAATTGAACTGTGAGCGTTATATATTCGCGAGAAATAATTTCCGTACTACTTATACCTTTCAACACGCAATGGGTTGGTTTCCTTGGACCTGAAAAGTATTTTACGGCCTCTGAAGATATTAAAGATACGTCCAGGGCGCCACTATCGATTAAAATGTCGACCGGTATGCCTTGAATTACCGCTATGCTGATGTCATTACTACCGGAAATATTAGAGACTGCTCTGCACAAGTTAACTTTACGCGGGTTGTTATTTTGGTTGTCCGACCTCAATTTAACAAAACAATCGCTTTCTTTATGCCCCATCTTTTTACAAAACGTACACTGTATCTTTACTCGTCCTTCGAAATTCCGCTTTTTAGGACAGTTGTTCCTAATGTGCCCGGGCTGATAGCATATAAAACAGAGATTTGAAGGCTGCTCAACGTTACGCTTTTTCGTAAGATTGTGGGTAGATGGTAGTCCGCGATTACTAGCGTTGCCATAGGCCGGTTTAACATAAATAGCTAAAAATGACACTAAGTTTTCTACGGTCAAGCTCGCATTTGTGGCTGCCGCGCGTATTTGTGCGTCGGTGATGCCACGGATTACGATCTGGACCATCAACTCCTCACTTAAACCTTTAATAACGCGAAGCCGTAACAAAGAGCGACGGGCGTATTCAGCGTATGAAGAAGACTTATTGGAAGTTGTATTCATAACCTCAAAAAGCATGTTGGCGTAGTCGATTTTACGTGGGCACAGTGCAACGAATTCTTTCTTAAAATTTGACCAAGACCGATCGTTCGTTATCCACTCGTTAAGCCAAGTTTTAGCATCACCTTTTAAACATAAAGAAACACGTGATAAGCACTCTAACTCACCCCAACGGTTTGTTGTCATGGCACGTTCTACCTCATTACACCATACCTCGAAATTATGAATCGCAGGATCGAAATTTGATACGTAATAGCTATGAGGCTTCGATTGATTTATAGATGAGAAAACATCAGCTAACGCTTGGATTGTCGAATTAGTACGCGGGTCATCATGCGGATGGGGGGTACTAGCGCGAACGTGTTGCGGTGTTTGTGACATGTTACACGAATTTTCTTCGATAGCGTCTAAACGCGTCATTATCGTGCTTAAGGCGTTTTTTACCGATTGGCTAGTACGCGAATGACGACGAGGCGATCGCGAACGAGATCGAGAATGCGAACGCGAGGGCGATTTCGAGTGGTAACGTTTTCGTGACACGGGACGCGACTCGCGATGGTGTCGGCGTGACTTGCTGCGAGTTTGTTTGCATTGACGAGGTGATTCCTCTACTTTATTACGAGATCGAGATGAACTTGGCATTTTTACTCTAAAGCAACGGTCAACAACCAAAAAAAAACGTACAAAAATAGTGAGCTAGGGCGTATCCCACTTCTGATTTTATGACCAGAAGCGGTTATACTTAAAAAAAAACAAACTCTCAACAATTTTACAGTTATTTACTCAATTTCAATTTTAAACAAAAAGACCGTTGCTTCAAAATAATCACAACCAATTATTACAAACATAAATAATATGCAAACGACTTACTGCAAATCGCACCAAGCACCAGATCCTTCGACCGAACCACTCAACTGACAGCGAGCAAATACCCGTATTCTAGTGCGTCAGGTTCTTTTATAAGGAATCTGGCGCTGGTACGACCGGCAGTATGCCTTTATCCCAACACTACAATATCAAATGTAGTCATATATTTTAGAGCCCCATTTTATATAAGTCAATAATGGAGCAATCAGAAAGCTTTTGCCCCATAAAGGTGTTCTTGTGTATGCACGTGGAGGTGTCGGGACGACTAACTAGCTATATATTTTTTTTACGATTGGCAACATAATAAGTAAACGATATTTTATACCCTCTGGAAATATGATTGTAAATTGTAAAGGAAACAAGGGCTGTTTATTCCAAAGAGTAGCCACAAAAGTGTGCGAGAATTTCAACAGTTGCTACCTAAAAATATCACTTAACACTCATACAAACTTTCTACAATTTCAAATTGTTTCCAAAGTGTACCGGGGACAACACAAACAATTATCTTTGTTTGAAAATGTTTCGGTCAAACTGGGGGAGTTTAAAACAAACAATTATACCTACTTATTAAAGTAACGAAGCAAACAGCCCGACAACACTAATATAAGTACATTAAAACGTGCATACACTAAACAAGCTAAATATCTTAATTTGATTTTATAGAGACCTCCTTGTACAAAGACAATTATGATAATTATTACAGAAACAAACCCATTAAAACAAAAAAGTTTCATTACCTAATAAGTCGCACGGTTGGAAAATACGTTGAATAAAAATACACTTGTGGAGTATAGGCCTTACGCCACCACACTGCCTTATGGGTACGAAAATTTACGCAAATGGAAAGAAGACATGATTGATTGGTTATATTGGGTCCTTACCTATAAAATTGGTGTTTTTATCCTGTCTTAGTATTTTGTCTGTAAATATTAAGATTCAGAGTATTCCTAAAAAATAATGACCTCGTCTAAAAATAGACTATATTTTTGAGCTCTTTTTATTTGTTTTCATGATTTGTTGTAAGTTTAATCGTGTTAAAATTGGACACGGAGACAACTCTTTTTATGTGCCTCCCGAATGATGTATTCGGGAGGCACTTAAAAAAAATTTATTTGCATTTACTTAAAAACGATAAATAATTTTTATGAAGTGTGATATTACACATATTACTAAAGCTTGTCTAATGATACATGCTTAATATTATTATCTCTGGATTTGTCGTTGTGAAGAAAACTGATAAAATGTTAGTATGGAAAATGCAGAATTCCCCAAAATCTCCATACAAAACACCAATTTCATAGGTAAGGACCTAATATGTAATTTATAGAAGAATTATGAGACGAACCCTGGAATCAATGGACGCCAAGCATTCAGGCACACCAAACACCTCCCTTCGTGGCACAAGCTGCCAAAAATCTTTATTCATCTTTAGTCTTTATTATTATAACACTAGTTTTTCATTTCCATAGAGTTCACCATACACTTTTTTATTGATAATTAATTAACAGGGATTTTTCACACACATTTACAATAAGTATACTGTAATATGTACAGATCTAATTTACCACAAATTCGAAATAGAAATTACGATACTCAGTTTTAATTCAAAACTTAGATATCAGATTCTAGGTTTTAAGGTAAAAGAAAAAAAAAATAATGAAAATTTTTGGCCCTAATAAAAGTTAAAGTTAAGTCTTAGTTAATCTAATTTAATACAAGTCCTCCATCAAAATATACGCACTTAACAAAATACCTGACTTTTACACGATCGTTACAATGATAAGCTCTTATAATTAACATAAAACGTCTGGTCTTTTGAAGCGACGACGGTTACGTCAACTTTACGTTCACGTTTTACGTTTACGTGATTAAGGAAGAAGAATTACTTTTGGTAGATACTTCCAAGTTATCATTACTTCACAAGAAAATTCGCGACGTGAAAATTAACGGAATAATGTTTTATTTAATATTTTTTCACAAGAGCCAACAAGTGATGCAAAACTGTTAGTTTCACGTTGTATTAACAGATACACTGCAGTGTGTAGTCGAACGATGTTCAGAAGGCATTATTAATTTATTGCTACACCAAAGTAATGGCGGGCGAAGCATCGATCGGCTCTTTTGAAGTGTTGATATCATAACCAAACAACAAACACTTCAACATCACTTCATAATACACTAAATTGCGCTTGAAAGCCTTTAAAACAATTGAAACAACCTACTATCTGTGTAATTAATACGACACACGTATTCTTGAGCGAAGCAACATATTGTACCTGTGTGTTATGTGTGTAAGTGGAATGAACATTATTGCCCCAATTAGATACAATAAAAATAGAAGAGATTTTAAATTAAACGTCATAAACAGTTACTGTCTCTACATACTTGTTTAAAGATTTTAAACAGATTTATCGCATCGTATCGCGTCAAATTGTACACAATTTTTGTTTTTACCCAGAAAATCAGAAAGAAATTAGGATGTCGCCTGCTCACTTATTTTTACATATATGAAAGATTTATTTTAAAAGAAATGTCTCAACTGTATCCTTATTATGTCAATCTGTTCAACTCGTTTAAAACGATCACCCTTAAGCTTAGAATTCTGTTAAAATTTATGACAAGTCATTACAGAGATTAATTTAACGAGAGCCTGTAGGCCCGGTGCCTGTCTCTATATAAGGTAAGCGACTGTTGGCTGTACATGAAAAGCAATTACCATTGAAAAGATTACCTTGTAGTTATGTTACAAATCAATTTCTGAATAGAGCAAATGTTTTACTAAAAGTTGTCGCGTTTATTACAAAGGCATAAAATAAAAATGTTAAGTTAAATCTTTTTTATCATAATAGCTTTTTTCAGAGTAACATGTACTTTTCTTTGTCGTCCTAGCATATAAATTAATCTTACCAAAAATATATAAATATTTCGTAACGTAAGAAAACCAAGAATGGGCAAGTAAAGCATGGTCCGAATGAAAATACCGCTACCGTAATACATCTTGCATTAAATTAATCTTTTTGTACACCTGTCACATCTTAAATAGCTGCACATAAGGATTAGACATGTCAAGAATCTATTTTAAGTACTCCTTATAAATATTACATGAATCAATCACGCGTCAGTTCTGAATAAAGTCGTGTATTAGCTAATATGTATGAGTAGTTAGTTAATTAGCTTTTATCCAGTTAAAAACAAAAATGTTGAGTAACGAGACAAAATTAATCACTGGGAGCATTCACACGATTCTTAATTTTTTCTTTACATTAAAAGAAAGCTTTGAAATATTTTTTAATGGCATGTTATATGGATTGCTATGGATATGGATATGAAAGCGTTCGCGGCAGTGAATTTTAAGTCTTTTTTGTCAATTTTATTATTAAAATTTACTTTAAGTATAATAGATATGACTATGTATGAATGTTGACGATTTTAAGTGCTATGTTTAGCCTATGAAATAAAATTATTTTTGATTTTGATTTTTATTGATAATTGTATGCCTAGATTAAATTAATAATCAATTTTAGACTTATGACAATAATTAATACTACAAAAAGAGAGGAGGTAGGAGCCGTAGGTGGGGTTTATTTTCAAAATAAATATTTTTTCATAGAGGTCTCCCAAAAGCGTCGAGACAAGCACTTGTAATAATGACACCTACGAGACGAAACAAAAGCGACATTAAACTAATAAATACAAACAAAGGCAATTTCACATACAAAAATAAATAAAAAAACGAAAGTATATTTGCTACAAAGACGTTCCAAACGAAATCTTCTCTACGTTTTATATTGAGAGCGTTATCGAAACGCCCTTGATGTTCAATCAAAATCTTTCCTCCATCAAAAGGATATAATTGGAAATAGGTAATTGAAAACCTAGCAAACAATATGAATAATTTATTTATTTAATATCATTATTAAACTATGGCCGCTTTAATTGTAAATGTAAAATAAAATCATGCCAATGAAAAGGTTGATACATAGTTATTAAAATGCACATATAGCGTGCGTGAAGGCATATTATAGATCGTTTAGTCTAGGGCGACCGTCTAGATATAGATCAAGGTATAAGGCATTTGCACACTTCCACTTTCGACCTCTACAGAGGTCTTAAATCAGACCTTTATTATGACAACTATTAATAAAAACTATTTGGTATATAAAATCATATTGTCGCATTTAGTTCAGAATAATTTAATTATGTAGGTAAGTAACTTCCAAAAGTTTATATTAAAACTGTTTGTTAATTAGTTTCAGACAAGACGTCTCTCATAAACTATTCACTATAAATAACACTATTTTATATTTAAATAATAAAGTTTCTTTGTTTCCACGTATTTTGCTAACCCCTTTTTTTATCGCGTATTTTGTTGTTAGAACACTTTCATACTGTTAGAATGTATTTTTGTAAACATTTCACTGAACATTTAAGTTTTTTTATCAAGTAAGTGATACCCTTAAATTACTGTGAGGAAAAGAACGTGTGGTTTGATAAAAAGTTTCGCCAAACTGAGCGTTAAAAGCGCCTGTTTCGACGCTTCAACAGTTATCAGGTCGCCATGGCAATAGTAATCCGCCCCTAATCCCATTGTTTATCTTTTTCCTAAATGACAATTTACCCGCCCTAGTTACGAAACCTGAGCAACGTAGTTCAAAACTGGATTTAGCATTTCGGACGTTATTTATTCACGCATAAAGTTAGATTTAAAATATATGAAACTTTTAATTAGCGTTACGAATGTAATGGTTGATGGATGACTTAATACTATTACGAAAATGCCAATCAGTTATCGAAACTAACATTGAGTATTGATTAGTTCAGATATTGGCCATTAACCAAGTTGATATCTTCATATATTTAAGTTATCTATGACTTTATAATTTATTAGGGTTAACGATTACCTAGATAATACTTTCATAATAAGTAAATTTTCTGGAAAATTGTGTTTTACTCAAAATCATTTCCTTTCTATTTCCAATTTTCCTGTTTTTGCCCCCAAAGTGATCTATATCAGACTCTATATAATAACACAGGCTCTTTCGACGCTGAAGAAAGAGTTGTTTTAAGTTTCGAGGATTCAAGATGTTTTTCTATATAATATTAAATATACATCGACTTTCAAGTATAAGAACAGAGTGAAAAGTTGAAGATACTCTAGATTTGTAAGGAAAATCCCTGTTTAAATATTAGAAACAACCCCAGCAAATACTTTTTAGTCACAACCGCATTGTCGCACAAGATTAGAGTTTGTGAAAAGAAATCTTTAAAAAACATTCCCTAAAAACGAACAAGTAACGCGCTAAATATTTGATAGGAACTTTCTTCTTTTCGATTTATAGAGAAATTCTTAGAGTGAAAAAATCTTATCATCAAATGAAAAAAAAACAATTTACAAAATACTTGTAACAAACTATAAGTATATAAGTATGTATATACTTATATTAAAATGAGATGTTTAAAATCTATCTCAAAACCTGTGATTACCACACAACTTGTTATCATCGATGATCTAATGTATGTTAGTGTGCCAAATGTACTAAAAAAAACTCAAGCTTAAACAATAACAAATAAAAAGCTATTTACAGAGTCTACTCAAATGTTGGCAATATGACTTGGTGGTATATCTTTATAACAAACAAAAATTTGAAAAACATTAAGTAGGTAAATAAAAATATTTTATTCGTTATTGTAAATAAACTTTATTGGAGTGCCTTTTTCGTCTAAATCATTTTATACCCTAAGGCGTCCTACAAATTATGCACCCTTTCCTTTTGTACAACTTCCATTTCACAACGGCTATTGTCTCGATGTAGTCTGTAGTAAGGAATACATTTTTTTTTCAATCCCGCAAACGCGGGATCCCGCATCTTTGCGGGACTGAAATGATTTAAACGCAAATTGGTTCGTTCCAAGGTTTTAATTAGGTATTTCTAATTTTTTTTTTTAAAGTTTTTTAACAACTTTCATATCTGTTATCCCTGATAATCACAATTAACGACACAAAACAATTACTAATTCATAGTCAGGTTCTAATTTCTATATCAGTTAACAGGAGTTTCCAATGTAACATGTGAATATGTTATTATTTTTTAAAAAACAAGTTAACACAAATATAACCTATATCCCGCTAATACCGCGGGATCGTAATGGAAATAGTTTATCCACTGTTGAAGAAGTAAAAGATATTTGATGTAAAATATAATATGTAATCAATGTATGAACTCTGACAAGACAACTAAACAAGATATATTTGTACACTTCCTTATTCAATTTCTGACATGCGTAGTAACTTATTATAAGCTGCCTGTTTATGTGCAGTACAACCTCCAACAGATCGACGACTTTTGATGCGGGATTGGATTCCCTAGTCTGTAGTCTACCTTGCGAGCGATTTTTTCTAGCTAGGTAAAATTTACTTTAAACAGCAATATATAAAAATCGACCACTACAAATAAATTAACATGAAAATCGTAAATTATGTAAAGCTTAAAAATTAACCCATATTTATAATTTTAGTAAAACTTTTTAAAGGTGAGCTTGTACCTTCAATATTATTGTCATTAAAAAAGCCATCTATGTTTCTGGAAAATAGCTAAAAATCTTAAATTGAAAGTACCACATCTGACCCAGGGGTAGTTTTCGATCCGTTAAAAAAACACCCTTTCAGTGCCAGCTCAAATCTTCACTTGCAGTACCTATTCATAAGGACCCGTTTAGTATTCACATATCCAAAAATGAAAGAAATCGGAGAAAAAGATAGTTCTGGGCATTTATGGGTTAATTACCTGCACAATACTTCGGTTAGCATCTATTCCACATAAAAATCTATGCGTAGTAGTAATTTTGTACTACAAAGCCCTGTAGCTATTATAATTAACGACACAAACTATTATAAATCTATATTTGTACCAGAGTTAGCGGGCAGTAGCGTTGGTCCACATACGACGGAGCAATGTCAAGGCGAAGGCCCCAGGCTCTTACTCTGTACCCGGCGACCCCGCCTACACGATCGAGCGGATATGCTGTTACGTACGCATTAAAGATCTTTACTATAAAATTTTCCTGGGAGTATCGAATAAACATGAAACTGGCTTCTAAATATTTACCATAATTTGCCGAAAAATTTCTTATTTAAAGGGACTTTATTGTTAACGAAAAATGTTGTATTTATTCTGCATAAAAAGATTTCAAAATTTTTATTAAATTCGTAGACAAAATTATCAATTTGGAATATGGGACGTAAGTATAAGTAATCTTACGTCCTAACTAAATCAAAACATGTTAGTGCATATGTGCTAAAATAGATTGTGACGTCTTTGCCTAACACACACCCAAAAGTCACTTATCATGGTAGGTAATTTATGACAAATAATGATACAGCATAAAATCTCGATGGGATTATGATGTTGAAATGATGCAGAACAATAGGCTGGATCTTAATCAAAATAGTCATTACTTTGGTACAAAAGTAAGACAGTATTTTCGGAGGTTGGAAAACTTTGTACCTAATAAATTTTTGACGATGTAGAATGTTTTGTTCACTATTTCGATGAGAAAAATGTAATAGTAATGCGGCGATTTATTTTAAAGGAGAACTAAAATATTAAAAGAAAATAAAATGGAATATATCTAATGGAACTACATTTTAAGTAACAACACAATTTTTTCAATACTATTTTGAATGTTTTATCCGTTTATACCTAAACATTCATTACCGCGGGTCTGAAGGCACCCAACGGAAATCGTGTGGTTAACGTCTCCTCGGGCCTAATAATATTCCCGTAATTCCTAGCTCAGGCATTTTGCTGTAAATAGTTAATGGGTGTGTTAACAACTCTCGTCGGGTAACATAGAGCTTGTATTTTCTTTTTGTAATTTCGCCTCTAAGTCGGAATTACAGCAGAAAAATCGTCATTAAGCTTACTTTGTTACCTTAGAATTATTATTTTTACAGCTCTAGTGTTCAGGAAGGTTGTAGATTAGTGAGAGTAATCTCTTTTTTGTACTTTCCTCTTCAACTAGCAAGCAGACCACAAACATACATTTACATAGCTAACAAAAGTATTACGATTTGCATTGAAATCAAGCGTGTCAACTTTTGAACGTCTATTAATTCCACGTCACAGTTTCAATTTTGAGACGGGTGATCCAAACTGATTAAAAGATACCGATGTCGCCGACGCCTCTCCTTACTTATTATAATTATATACAAATTATCACAAAATTAAGCATTTTTTGCAGCCATTCGGACGCGCGCAGACTAGTTAGCAGGGGCCAACCCCTATGTAATTCTGTGAAGCAGACTGTCCACCTAATGGTAAACAGTCACATTCGCTTAGAATACACGTGATATTGCTAACAATGTATGGTGTGACCCTGTGATATAAACAGTAAAGTACCTAGTACATATTAATTTATTTAGTAGATATATTTTTATTGTCAAAATCATTATTAACTATTTGCAAGTACAAAAACTAGAATTTATTAGGTACGTTTCAACTAATTAGACAATTAATTAGACAACAGAGTCATCCTCAAAATAGTAAATAAGGAACTTGTTTTGTTCTTTATTGTCCTGGTTGGTTGATTATATGCTTCTTATTCCTATAATTATGTATGTTTCCTGTATATAAAATCAACAAAAATGTTTAGACGAAATGTTATAATTATGAGTTACGAATTTCATGAACATCTTATGAATTTTAGACAGGCTAAAGGCGTTGTCTACAAGTAGCATATAAAACCGATTAAAAATAGCTAAATAACCATTTAAACATCCATTTCGTAAATTATAACGAGTTTTCATCAAGGAAATCACGGAAATATTGGTTCAAGTGAACAACAACCTACTTGGCTACAAAATATGGCACTTAATCACAATGTCCTATTGAAAATGGTTGAGAGGAAAACATGTCCTAGATAAGATAAGATAGTTTTTATTTGCAATACATGTGTATTTATAACTGATACAGCTCATAATTAAGGATTATAGAATATAAGAACTGTTTCATAAAATAGTAAAGCCGTAATCAATTTGTTTTTGATAAAATGACCATGAGCTCGACCAAACTAATTCAACGTACATGAGTCAAGAGCCATCTTAAAAGGCAAATTGGGTTATCTATGAGTAATAGTGCAAAAATTATAACATTAAAACTTAGAAGTCATGATACTTAGTCATAAATAAGATACAATGACAGCGTAATTTTATTTTTGTGTAAGTATTTTATCTCGAGTGTTTTTCATCCAATTAATGTTATCAGATATTTGTTGATCAAAAGTTTGTTTTGACAAAATCTAACCTCCTAAAAGGTAGATTAGTCAGCCTGATAATTTAGTGAAACAAACCGGCCTTCGTAGTTCGCTGGTGAAACACAAACGAAAGTAAAAGGAGTCTGTCAGCGCAACAACATGATAATAATATACAAATGGTGACTGCTCGCATTACAAAAGCATGATAGTTCAACGTTCAAAACACTACATGCGTCACGCTGAACAACACTTTTTATTAATAGGTAATTTATTTACCAGTAGGTACATACTTGTAAATTCACGTCACGGTCACCGTAAAGTGTTTCTATTGTTATATAACACTGATTACGATCATCGAGTATCATTACTGTCAATATGATGAGTGATTACTATATTGTTTCAATAATAAACAGTTTGATATGATTATGATATATATAGTATTTAATTTTATTTAGGTATAAAATATATTATGTAATTTATAAGTAGTTGATATATGTACCTTATCTATATGTAAGTATATTACACCTATTTTTTTTAAACTATCCCTGACCAATGGTTGCGTGGAAGATATTGCTATTAGCTATTAGGCCGCCTGTGTTGCATGGTACCTATTTTTTACTATATTTCTGTGTTTTTATTAGTTGCAATATAGAATTTTATCTATCTATCTAAATCTGTCTGTAAATGGCGATGAAAGAAATCTCACTACGATGAAATGTCGTAACCATATTATAATGGTATGCCAACCAACCTTCGTAATTATTAATGAGGAATTGTTAATTATACCTGCGCTGTTGATTTCTGTGGTTTTACGCTGATTCGGCGTTATTATCTAAACGGTACAATACCTACATATCTAACAAAGTACCAAAGCATACGTCATTAACAAACGTAGAGCCTAATTTGACGCTAACCTGCATTTAAGTAGCCTGACCTTTCCACGTTAAAAAGAAATTACAGAGGCACTGAACCCAAAGTTATGTAAACTCTAGCTCAGACAGGTAAGTCTCTAATAAATGTGATGTTTAAACCACGACCCCGAAAGAGGACGATATTCAACTTAGTTTTAAGAGCAAATTATAAATACAGATGTCAATAAAAACACAAATACAAATATTAAAAATATAATTTATTAATAAATATACTGTAAGACCTACAGGTTACAGATTTTATATAATTTAAATACTGGTTAGTTTATCCAAATTTATATAACTGAATCATTTTAAATGGATATGGAATAATACAGATATAATTCTAGCTATAACAATATTTCTGCTCAATATTATGAACTGTCATTTGACTAAAGTTCTACTTATGGAGGCTAAAGGGTGCTAAACAACAGTTTTATAGAGCATAGGACGTCGTCGGAGTCCCCGCGCATAATCGATACGGGCGGCGCTTACTCGATGGCGAGGCACATACCATCAACACAGATATTTATGGGGAACTTATTTACTACCGATTTTACATTTCTCTATCAATCCTTTTATTTGGGTCGGGATTAAAGATTACATATTACCGTAGAAGATAGCATGTAAACAATATTTTTAAAAACAACTACTTGTCTCTGTGAAATTATGATAAAAATTGTAGTTATCAATTATTTCAATAAAAATACCTATTAGAAAACATAATTATATTGGTGCATTTATCATTAGATAATTATTATATTATGTATAGATATTGCCAACTTTTAAAGGCTAACATGGTACTGGGGGTGATCTATGTTGTCTTTGACCAAAAATGTTATATTCCCGATACTGAACAAGTTTAAAAACGAAGTATGGAAATTGATGTAAGAAGGGTAAATAATTATAATAATACATCTACTCTTTATTGCGCACAGAATAAAAATATATACATAAAAGAAACAATAGTTGGCAAAGGCGAACTTTAATTGATTCGAAGAAATTAAAGTTAACCCTTTTCACATACAAATAAGCAACCGATGTAGGTTACAATTTAATGGATAATGGGGTCGAGAGAGTGAATAAATCCCTTATGTCTCCACAATAATACTCTGACGTAACCCACTGAAGGTTTTCTAGTCTACATAAAACTAGAGCAACTTCTATTTCTATACTTAGCTGTTATTTTTAATAAAGTCAATTAATCGAATAAAACTATTATTTAATCCTACATTGATTATAAAACCCACACATTAAAAATACAGACAATGTCCAAATGTAAAAAACAAATCAAGGTCGAGTAGATAACGTCTATTTACTGCTTTTGGATGAGTAACTATGAATTTGGATATAATTTTGAATGTAATATTAGTTATGGTTTTCATTATAATTGGATTGACAGCCCTACGAGGCTTAGCTATTTAGACTGCGCCTTATTGGGTTTAATCAAAGGCTTCAGTAAGCTATTTTCGTCGTATTTCTATTTGCAAACATCTTTATTTATTTTGTCTTAGCGAAGATTTCGTAACTGCTTCTACATATTTATACACTTGCAAAACTTTTTATTAAAACTATACCTGCTATCATTCAATGCGGTGTTTATAAGTACCTTTACTTTGTGGTTGGTAGAGATCTCGATGAGAGATAAAGTCCAGTTTTTGCTTGCTGTGTTTTTTTTATATTTATGTGTCCCTATACGTGTATAAACAAATATATACCATTATTTGTCTTAATCACATTTGTGTGTATTACCATTTATTAACAATGGTAAATGAAGAATTTTACGCTAATGTAACATTCTAAACATGAGGAAATGAATATCTGATTCCCCATTACCAATACCTGATAAATTAACTATTTTGTGCCTTTTTTTGTAATAAAAAACTTGAATGAAATTACCAAACCATACTAAATAATTTTCTATTGTGATGAGTAACTGTATTATTTGATAACAAACTTCGCATAGTACGTAACCTCTAACGCAACATCATTAATTTATCCATACAATGTATAAAATGTTTCTATTTACATTCTGCCTGAAAAAAATTTCCGTAAATTACGGCAGCAATGTTAAATTTCCTTATACGCATTGTGGAAGTGTCGTCAAAACCGATCAGTCATAGAATCCTACGGTACATCCGTAGGTCGCCTACGGATAGGTACCACTCTACACCTCTACAGATGAGCGAAGTTCGTTGCGCGGGCTCACGTGAACTTTGCGGGAATCAAATGCAAAACAAACAATGATTGCGATTTAACAGATGGGACGACTGAGTATATAGGCGAGTAGGATCGTAAATGATGTAAGAGCGAACTTCCGGCTATACGAGTATGTTGATTGAATGAAGATGTTATTTACGACTTATGTTAACATACCTTGTTGAGGCCAGGGTGTTTAAGGTGGTCGAGCCCCGAGTACCGGCCGGTGGCTTCCCCGTCGCCGCTGCCCCATAGTCCGAGTCGGTCGCGTTCCATCGTGTCAAACGTGCACTTTCCTCCGCCAGTGGGTTGCGACTGCTTGGCCGCGCCGCATGTAGTGTTACTTTTGTTCCGCGGCGCGGGGGGCGCTGGACTCATTGCGGTCTCGCTCCTGGGAAAGCGGGAAAAATTTTTCAGTACCGATAAGCAAGCGAGATAGCGGTTGCGGTAATCCGATAACAGATGGCGCTGGGTCATTGACAGTATTCACCGCAATGCTAGGGCAAATGTTATCGAGATTTTAAAACAAATCAGATAGTACATTTTAGGAAGTATCTAAATTATCAGTCCTAAAAAAAAATATTGATGTAATCAACAACAATAATATACAGTGAAATAAGTGATGCTACGGTTTGTAACAAAAGAGGATAGAAGAGAACAACATGTTGCGCCTAAGGTATTCTTCATATTTCTCGTGTTTGGGGTAGCCCAAACAAGAGAAATAGGAATAATATTATTAATATTATTATTTATAATTTTTTGTTTATTAGAGCAAAAATTTTTGAATTTTTATTAATCTATCTGGTAGTCGCTTCACACAAAAACAACATGGAATTATTGCAGTTCTTAAAGCTCTTACTATTCGATTGTTCCATTCTGCCGCAGGAAAATGTATTACCCCGATTGTTTTGAATGTAATATTGCTAAAGGTGTATAAAGTAGCTTACTAGGTATTAAGGTGTTATCTAAATCGATCTTATCACAATCTAAATAACGAAGTTGTGAGCAAAAGAATGAGTCAATAAACAATTTTCATAATATAAACCACGATGTTATCAGCGCTACGAATTGCTACGATTCTTTTATAAGTAAAAGTGTTCATCCTAATTATATCCGCTAAAAGAGCTACAAAAATGCATAACTATGTAGGTAACAACTACAAGATGAGTCTTTTATTTGTAATGACGAAGAGTCCTACCTAATTAAAACTGCAGGACATGACATCCCAGCCTTAGAGCAAGGACAACTCATGAAAGCTAAAATACCTGCAAATTAATGATAACACAAAATAAAGTAAAAAAACATGTTGAAAATTAAGATTATATTGAAAAAAAAAATATTTTTGTAATAATTTTGTCATTAAATGAAAATACATTAACTGTATAATAAGAAAAAAGATTACCAATGCAATGTGGGGAGTTATTCTTATTAAGATTTAAGATGAATAATATGTTTCGTTTATTCACACATACCTTAAATTCTTTGAAAAAGAGTTTAATTTAGAATGTAGAGAAATCTCTTAGCAATATTGTAAAAATATTACAACAAATTGTATGGGTTATATTACAGCAATAAGAGGTGAATCGATTATATACTGAAAACATAAAAAATGATCCATAAATACCTAAAATGTATGGAAAATGTACAATACAAAAATCTTCTGTGACAACTACGAACAAACCAAAGTTCATTTACCCTAAATTTCCTCGGATGACAAAAGCTTTTGCAGCTTGGGAGAGCACTATAAAATAAATAGAAAAAAAATGAGGTTAAAAAATATTTGCAACATACACACGCTTTTACTTCCACTCTTAGTTGAAACTATGTAATTTATTTACTGACAATAAATTAGGTTATTATTCATAAAAATAATTGCTAGTGAATTTATTAATTTGGCTATCTTACAACAATGAATACCCAGAACAAATTTTTTTAAGGTGTTAAAATTACTAACTAATAAAGATTTATTTTTTTAATAACAACCTACATTTTTGTAGCACTAACCGTCTTTTGTGGCTATCAATAACGCCATTCATCTGGCGACCTTGACAACTGTCAATTTGATTTGCAATTTTGACGCCACGCGATGGAAATTCCATTCTTATGCAAAAACTTTTTCAATAAATTAAAAATTTGCAAAGAGATCTATTTAGTCATAGATTTACTCATAGATATAGAATATACTGGAATATATGATGTAGATTACTAAACATAGATTTTATCACTTATATTAAATCTGAGTTGATAAAACCCAATTAAACCTATCTAAAAACATAACATAAAAACTTTAAAAAGTTTTCATCAAGCAAGTCAACAAAGTTTAAATTTTAGGATAGAATTTTATTTAGTTTTTTGAATGTAGAATTATTTGCGGTGCCATAGAGCCCAGGTGAACTCTATTAACGACTGAAGGTTGGAATCTGGTGGTCAATATCTATGTTAAGTATACCACCATTTCTCGGGTTAGCAAGTCTATATACGTACACAATAATGAAGACAAACTTAAATATACAAAAAAGAATAAAAATCATATTTGAAACAACCTTTTCGTAATAAAGTTTGTAATAAAGAAAGATTAATTATAGAATGGTATTAACATTAATATTATAAATTTTAACTTACATTGAAATAAATTAAAAAAATAACTAAGACATCTCGGTGGCGTAGTGGTTCGTACGCTTTGGCCTTCGATATCCAAAACAAAGCTACTTTCGCCATGGTCAGTCCTGTGATGGGTGACTAAAACTTTGTGATCTCGAGTTCCTCTGTGCTTCGGAAGGCATGTTAAGGCGTTTTTACACACTCATCCGCTTTGGACCAGCGAGGTGGTGTTACGGCCCATACTCCTCGTGTGTTTCTCCATATTGGAAGATCTGTGCCCAGCAGTGGGACGTATATGGACTGATAATCATGATGATATGTGGAGTCATGGATGTTTATAAGGTGTCTTTAATAGTTTATTTCGATTCTTTATGGACAGTTATCTAATATCCACTCGATAAGCATGTAAGATAATATCTTTTGGCTAGTTTAAAGGTGTGTAGGTATGCAGTTATTTATATTAATTAATTACTATCGCTTATAGCGGCGACGGGCTCACCACCTGTCACGCTGAGCAAATACAGTCAGTGCTTGCTGAAGCGCGGACTATGGCAGTGGACTGCTTTTGTCTAGTCTCTGACTAACCCTTAGGGCATAATAGTCGTGATTATATGTATACTAGCTGTTGCCTGCGACTTCATCCGCAGTTACTATGGTTTTTTAACTATCCCACGGGAACCCTTTAATTTTCCGGAATAAAAAGTATCCAAAATGTTGACATATAAGGTATAACCGTGAAAGGTTCCTTGAAATCAGTCCAGCCATTTTGGAGATTAGCCCGTACAAACAGACAAACCGACAAACAGACAGGAAAACAAAAAATAAAAATATTTTTTTTTTTATTTCCCCTTTTTATATCCCCCTGACTTGGTTTTATCCATTTTTTTCTATGTACAGACATTCGACCTTTACAGTTTTATTATGTGTATAAATAGATGTGTGTGTGTGTATGTAATTAATATCGCACAGCCAAAATAATTTTATAGCTTTTTGCTGATTTAGATAGGAACCCAAATATAACTCACGCCACTGAATCGTAATGCATTGATAGAGAACTCTCGGATACATTAATTTGTATTGACTGAAACATCTCCTTCAAAACTTCATTCTCGTATTATATGTATACTAGCGTATTCAGTCGTATTTGTTTTTCAACATTTTAAGTAAATATTTCGTCCAATCATTGAAAATAAATGAAGAAGTAATGTCGAAAAGAACTCGAAAAGACTAAGTTTTTTTATTTTTAGATCTTTCACAGAACGTACATAAGCTCTGCCCAAAGAGATTTTTATTGATACTTTTCAATATCGGAGACATTTGTTGAAATAAATCAATTGTCTTCAGCATACCGTTTTCAGCGTTTTTACATAACTATGAATAACGCGAATTTTCGTTCACTAGACTGTAAGTGTTACATTTTTACCTCTAGATTGGAACGATCGTAGTTCTGAGCATAGGTGAGGTGGTCGACTATCAATAAATCAGTTCGCGAGACCGCATGACGGCGGCATGCGAGCTCAAGATCACGTCAAGGGCGCTCGTCACGCGACTGACACCGATCGCCAGATGTAAAGGCCCCTTATCTGATTGACCACTAACTCATTTGTTAGAGAGCCGATGTCTAGGTTATATGTAACCGGTATATTAATTACCTGGTGATAAACTATGGTGTTTGCGCCTAAGAGCTCGAGATTGAATAGATATTTAAATTGTATAAATTTGTATCTTAGGTGCTCTTTAGGAAATTTTTGTTGGTGACAAAAAATTTTTCATAAAACACAACACATCAATAAAAGTATTAAAAATTATACAACATCCTCTGTATAGTCAAATGAATCATCATCAAACCAAAATCAAAGTTGCATCATACAAAAGCTTGAGCGATTTCTGCTAGAGAACGTGAGCTTAGAGTGATGCAAGATAGAAAGCAAATTTGAAATGGAAAAAATATAGAAAAAATAATAAATGTTGGCAGACCCATGTGAAATGAACCCTAGCATTTCTTCTCCAATCATGGACATAAATATATTTTTTTTTAGCTATATACCTAAAAAATTTGGTGTACCAAATTATAATTATTATAACCTTGCTTCTCATTTTCTAATTACGATTCATTTTTGCTAAGATGGTTGTAATAAGACAGGTAATTTAATATAATTGTGTTTGCCGGAATAGTTTGATAACAGTCATGTAATAATACTACATAATATGGTTATGAACAATGAAAACCCCAATCAAATAAAATTATATAGAAAAAAAATTATTTTTTCAAGGTTATGTGTAAAACTGAAGTTATTAAATTCATAAATTTCCGACTTGGCTTCTGATTCTATTTAAATACAGTTTCTCTGACGTATTTATTTACTTCTTAAGGAGCTCAGTGGCGTAGTGGTTAGTACGCTTTGGCTTTAGATTTAGAAAACAAAGCTACCTTCGCCATGGTCAGGTCTTAGTTGACCAAAAGTTTGAGATCTCTTTCAACCATTTTCACACATCAATCCGCATTGGGCCTGCATGGTTGTGCTAAGGCCCAAACCCCTCATGTGATTCTCTATGAAGAACGCCTGTGCCCAGCCTGTGACGATTTACTTTTACAGGTGACTTAACTAGCTTTATGGCGAAATGTGGGTGTCACACCTCTGCCTACCTCTTCGGGTAAGGTATTTGCTTTTCTTTTACAAAGTTTAATTCTCGCAACGGTTAGTTTCTCTATGGTGACCAAAACAATGGAGCGGATAAGTAGACGTTGAAGTTGTGATTATCAGCAGACAAAAATATAAAGCGAGAATACAAAAAGAAAGAAAACTGGTATGACAAGCCAGTATAAACTGCACAATATTACTTAAAATAAGTACCTACCCAAGAATTTTGTACTGTATGGTGGATTCCAAACTCCGATACAATAGCATGAGGCAATGTTCTGTCTCGATCAGTAAGTGTTCCCTCTCATTCTTAGCCCACAAAAAAAGGGGCAATTTCTAGAGACAAGCAAGAGAACCAAGTACAGTCGTAGGATCCGCGCGCATATGTTTCTGCCACAATAACCGAGAGGTTGGTCGGGCCATGCGAGATGCAGAATGTAACAATGACCAAAAATTTGTGATCCTGAGTTTCTGTCTACCAATCAACAGCATTAGGCCAGAGTAGAGGTGTTTATATATATATATATATATATATTGTATATATACTATAGCCAACTAAAGCAAAACCAATTGGTGGTAATGAAATTGCGACAGTTAATTTTTACAGCTGCAGGAAATATACTTTAAAGATAGAAAAAGTACACTTTGTTCATATAGGTGTACTTACAATGTAAAATATGCCTCCATTCATGTTTTATATTTGCTATCATATTAGGAGTATTTAGCAATCATTTTATAATAATGTTATAGTATTGACCATTTATTATCTTAGAACTCGTCTGGGCAAATCAAAGGACGTAGTGTAATATTGTTTCTATACCCCTAGTGTAAGTAATCATTGCAAAAAACTTAACATATATAGTTGCGTTAAGAATGTCAATTTCTATGGGGAACGGGTTTTCAGCTACTTTCCGCTAGGAGCGCTTTTCACGTTTCCCATAGAAATAGCTAGGAGTTTTGACTGTGAATATTGCTTGCCTAACAACGCTTGTGCCCGGTGCATGGCAACAGGCTCGCCACCTGCTACACCGGGTTCTAACATATCAGGTGAAATGTGGGTTGTTAAACCACTTCGGCCTATCCCTTCGGGGATAGACACGTGAAGATATTATCATATAAACATTCTCCAACGTTATCAATGTACTTAAAAATGAAATACACCAGTTGATAATAAAAATATAATCTACACATTCTGCATGAAAAATTTCCATAATAGAAAGTTGTTGTGAGAAAAGTAGCTACTTCTGATATCAATTCTTGCATACAATTATTTTAAATGCATTTGCAACAAAGAGTACCACCATTATGTATCTTTAGACAATTATGTGCAAGGTCATAACTTGTACAACATAAAAAATGCATGAAATAAAAAATAAAATTTAAAAAACCCCGCCCAAAATAAAAAATATTAAAAAATTGTTGGGGGACCGCTATACCTAACAAGGTCGCACGAAGGTCGCACTTTTGGTCGAGGGTTTTAAGGTTTTTTTTTCTATAATTCTTTGTTTAAATCTACATTCTTTATGAGCAATGGCCGTATTTTGAATTATTACGTGGGTAGAATCACAGAACAATAAAAAAGATTAGAATGATAACGCATCCACATTAGTACTAGGACCGCGCGAGCCAGTTCTCACACATACACGAATTAATAGTTATTCAACACACAAGGAGCGCAATGTATTCATTGGCTAAAAAAATTCAAGCAAAAGTAGCGAATTGCACCTAAATAATAAGGGTTATTTTACTGCAATACACAGGTATGTGTTACCAGCTGTGATTTATGTTGGCACAATGCATTTTGTTACTTCAAAATTTTACAGTTCAAGCACGGACTGGTAAGATCATTTATATACAATCATTTGAAATACGTTTTTAAATATTATAATCTATAATACGTATAATGAGACACGTTAAATATCTTTTTCGAATTATTGTGCAAAAACATGTACACTATCATGACAGCACTGGACTAGTGTAGTGCACAATTTGATGTCGATAATCAAGTATTATTCAAGTATTAAGTAACAAAATTATGTATTTTATTTATTTATCCAACTTCGTAATTAAGGAGAGTATTAATATACAGGTTGGAATTTTTTTATCTCCACAGAGGAAACACACTTTTATTTTCAAATAGAAACAAAACTGTATTCACACTTTTTTCAAAAGAGCTTACTCAAACAGGGAATCAAACCACCTCAAATAATTCTATTTCGTGGTGGTTTTGGTCGCTACACAAGCAGCATTTAGTTGCTTAAAATGAGACTAGTTGATAGGTATAAATGTCTGAGGATATTTATTTTATTTCACTAATTGATTTAGTTATGGCTAAAAATACTATTTCTCTATGAAACATTAGGTCTTACGCATGTAAGACATAATGAAACCTTACATTAATTTATTTTTTCCGGGCATATTTGGAAAATCTGTAGCAGCCGGTGGAATGCGGAAGTAGAGATGGATATCTTGTATAAAATACGGGTATTTCACATTGTATTGGGTAATAGAATAAAAAAATAACTAAAAATTTTTTAGCTGGTTCTATACCCGGTTTGGGTAAATTTTATTTGAGAAAAATGAGAATGCAGTTGCTTCTTTTTAAAATAAAAGTTCGTTTCCTTTGTGGAAATTAAAATATTTTATTTATTTAAGGTACATCCCTCTCGGGGGTTCCTAAAGAAATTCCAACCAATTTCAATACTATACAAATTTAATGAAGATAAATATTTTGTAGTCTGTGATTTAGTTTTCTACTGAATAAATACTATAAAGACAAGAGGTAACAGTTTCAGGTGGATGTTTCTAGGAATAGGTCACTGACTATAACAAAAGATACACTATCGCCATAGTTGGCTTGGCAATGAGAACAACAATAAAGAAAAAACTGCCTTGCCAGTTTTCCACCAGTGAATAATAAATAAAATAATTGGTAATGTTATGAGCTGGGGTTTTTCTCAGTAAAGAAACAGCGGTTACCAACATACACTTTTTAATTAATTAACATTAATATTGGTTAATCACATTTTTCTCGTGACCCATCCCTCAATGTCTTAAGTCGAAAGTCTTCGACCAGTGCGTCCCCGGTCATGACCTACGGTGCTAAGACGTGGACACTCACTGCTCGACTAGTCCACCAGTTTAAAGTCGCCCAGCGAACTATGGAAAGGGCTATGCTCGGAGGGCACTGTCTTTATTGCCTATTATAATTTTGAGTTTTCGCTTTCTTTGTGAACTGGCATTTGAACAGGAAGGCGAACTTGATTTTCCTGCAAACAAAAGTAAATGATTTCAAAATTCTCGCTTATGAGATATTTGACATCATGAAATAAATTTCTTTTTAGATAAAAAAAAATATTGAAAATAATCAACAAATTAAAGTCCCTACTAATTTTATTCAATCGTCACTCAATCACATGCGCAATATTTCTACCCTGTATAATCGAAACGACTGATTTGGCGCAAGGGTAAGGATAACTGCCTTCTGTGGCAGACATCACGGGTTCAATTCCCGAACAAGACAAATGTATAATTTTATAATAATATTTTGTTTTCACTGTAGACATATAAAATATTCATAACATTACCTGTACGCAAATATCTATGTGAGGTACTGCAGAAGATTTCAAATGCCTTTTTTTTAAACTTGTAGGAAGTCATCTTCCGTAAAATGCTACGAGCAAATGCTACTGCTTTTAGTAGGAAACCATTGATCATTCCTGCCAGTTGCGGATATCCATTTTTCTTTTATATCCGAATTTGTAGGAAAACTGAAATATGTAAATCTTTATAAACATAATATTTATGTCTTATTTAAAAATTAAACAGATATTTAAAACTTAGATTTGATATTATGTCCATGTAAATTACCACATCATAATGTCTGAGCACAAGGAACAATAAAACTCTATCGATAAAACTATCGATAACATGCAAGCCCTATGATTGCACAGAATTTGGTAGGAATTATTTTCGTGATTGATTATGCCTCCATATTTAGTTATTTCCAAATATTATTACTTACCGATGAAATGAAATTCCTCCTTTTTCCAGATTTACCTTTTCACTTCGCAAACGGCACGAAATAATAGCACAACTCGGCATCTTTTCGGGTTTTGTACTGCACCGAATATACGTCTGACAGCTACGCCATTGTGCAATACACTGTGAGCAATTTGACGTTAATATGCCCGTTTGCTCATATGAGCGGCTCGTCAACCACGCCCACTTTATTATTCTAACCTTTTTTATTGTTCTGTGGGTAGAATCACGGAATAGACAAAGAAGGTAGAATAACTAACGAAGAAAATTAGAGGTAGCTAATATGGGTCGTGTTCTAACATACGGCAGGTAATAGCCTCAATGTTTAACGACTGTGGAGAAACTTTACTAGTACTATTTCTATTTTCTTTATTACATTTTATTGTTTTAAATAGTCAGATTCAATGTGATAATAATGATTTTCAAGATTCAGTTGCAGAAAATCAGTGTTTGCAGTACTCTTTTTCCATAATGATTTTTAGTTAATTCTTTAAAAAATATGAATTTTACTAAAGGAAAACTCAGTTTTGAATTGTCTGTATGAAAACCTCTACTAAAGATTTCTGTTTGCTAGTGTGATATTGAAAAAAAAAATTGCAGTAAAATTCACCTAACAAATTTACAAGCAACTTTATCTCTAACTAGCTTTTGCCCGCGAATTCGTCCGCGTAGAAGAGTTCCTTTGAGATAGTGTGATGGTATGCGGCCTATAGCCTTCCCCAATAAATAAGCTATTCAACACTGAAATATTTTTTCAAATTGGAACAGTAGCCTCAATTGGTGGAATTGAAAATTTACTTCTACTCTAATAATGGAAGCAAAGTTCATAGTGGCGTAAATTTGTCTTTCATTTTTCTGGGAGGCGTTATTAAATTTTTTTAAAACACCCGCATGGCACCCGTTCCCATGAGAATATCGGGATAAAAGGTAGCCTATGTCCTTTCTCAGTCTCTGGACTATCCGTGTAAATTCGGTTGAATTGGTTCAGTAGTTTTGATGTGAAAGCGAGACAAACACACAGACAGACATACAGGCAATCAAAATATTTAACAAAATTCCAGATGACATTACAATCTTGACATTCAACCATTTCAAATACAAGATGTTTCATTTACTTATAAAAAAAAATATATTATTCTGTTGGTGACTTTCTGAATGAATAAGAATAATGATGGAATTAATTTTGCAATTGTGTGATATTTTAATACTGACTCTTTGGACATTAAAATTTTTTGGTTTATTTTGACATTCTATATTCTTAATTCATTTGGCATTTTAAAGATTATTTTTTATTTTTCCCCCCATTCATTCCATATTATTACTGACATATTTTTAAATAAATTAAGACTAAATTGTATAATTGTATATTTGCACATCGAAAACTCAATAGATTATGTTGGGAAATATTATTTAAGATCAATACTGTAACCATAATCTTGCAAATAAAGAAATTGAATTGAATTGAATTGACAGAGCTACTTTCGCATTTATAATATTAGTATAGATGGCTAGGGTTATTATTGTTATTGCGATATTACACCATATGCAAATTGTCGTTGGAATCTATGAGCGTACGTCAACACAGCCTTCATTGTCGCTATATAATAGTAACTGGAAATATTGTTGACAACAAAAAGATGAGTAATGTGTTTACAGCATTTAAACTCAATGATGTTGGGATTGCGATGAGGGATTAGTTTAATACGGACCTTTAGCATAAACAAAAAATCACCATAATTACGATGAATCAATATTTTTCGCCAAAAATACCTTTGTTATAGACGCCATATTGAATTGTTTTTCTTTACGGATTTTAACATTGCAAAATGCCCCGTGCTTTATGGGTTAAACAAAATATTCTTAAAAAAAATCTTATATTTAAACCTATAATCAAACAAGGAAAACCTAAAATTTCAGACTTTTTACATGTTAAACATCATAATAAATAAGATCATCATATAATATTAAGAAACATTTTCTTGCGATTGGTACCAACATAGCTAAATGCTATGTTGGTACCAATTGGCATTTTTTTTACATCTTATAATATCGACTTTTTGTTCTCATCTGTAATAATCTGTATTAAATTCTCAGTTCAGGAATAGTATTATGTACTTATTTATTTTTATTTATTTATATTATTTGTATTTATATTTTATTAAGTTTATTGCTTTAATTTTGTATAAAAAATTATGTTTATTACACTTTATTTGTTTAGAAATAGAATTAATATATTTTTTAACTGTCTTTCTTTAAATATTTTTGCATATACGTATTTCTGTTTCGTCTTGTGCACTGGTGTCGTTTTTCTCACAACACGAGATCTCACACACCTGTAACGGATTGACTGGAAGATATCCCTATTAGTGATAAGTCCTCCCGTGTATACTTCTGTTTTTTATGTACTGTTTTTTTTGTTTATGTGCAATAAAGAGTTTTAATAACTCCAAGTTTTGTTATGTAAGCCAAGACGTCATTGCAACATAAAATATTGATAAAGTTAACTTTACATATATACAATCGATTACTTTATGAACTATACATGTTCAATTGTTTTCGCTATTATATTTAGAGATTATTTCGATAAGGGAACAAAATATTTGATTTTATTGCACCTTATATTATTATAGTGTTCCTTTTATCTTTGTTTTTAATCCAATTTAACTAGTCAACGGCACAAAACGAGACACAATAAACACATCTATTGGTTGCGAACACCGGTGCTCCCGGTGCCCGCCAAGGGGTTCAGTTCTAAAAAGTTACATAGAGCTAAAAACGTAGACATTATATAGACAGTAGACGTGGACTGATGATTTGAGAAAATACTGTAACGTCACAGGTGCTTTTGTATTAAACTTTTAACAAATGCCTAAATAAAATACATTTAGGTATAATCATTTAGATTTGATTCGTAAGTATGTCCTCAGCCTATATGTACGTCCCATTGCTGGGTACAGGCCTTCCTCATGGAGAAACACATGAGGAGTATGGCCCGTAACACCACCACGCTGGCCCAATGCGGATTCGTAAGTATAAGTATGATTGATCAAAACAATTGAGTTGCCATAAAAAATATTACAACTGTAAAATTAAAAACCGATTAATTTTTGCTTTGATTAAGTATTGGAAAAAAATTGTTTAGAGTTCGAGTGACGACCTTCTTTCTTTGCTTTTTTGACATAAACTAAGCCAAGGATTGTGTCTCGGTTCAATTCTGTTCAATTAAGGTTCAATTAATAGGTCGGTCTCAATTAACAAAAACAGTTGCTCGTCAAATCAATAATATGTCTATTTGAGAAATATTTCATTATGAAGTAATTATTGTTTAAATTTACATTCACGCCAAATCGGACAATAGCATATAGCTAAGTATGTTTCCTTTGCTCATTGCAAATGAAATAATTCAGGTAGTATCAATATTCCTAGGTCTTAGACAAATGAATGTCGCGGCCTTCAAAGTAGATGAGTTATTTTTTTATTAACTCGTCGTGATCACGCGTGTGGTTAAGATTACATTATAGTAACCTTCTTAAACCACATAGAACAAAGCAGTCAAAAGTATTTCGTTAACTTCATATAAATGGTTGAATTTATATAGAAGACAATTTTTACATTAAATTCTGTGAAGCATGCGAATGCGACCGCGCAATAATATATCTTTCACAATAAGTCGTTGTACTTACAATGACTTTTAAAGTATAACAACGTTCTATGCAATATAGTTACCACTTTTATAATTTTACACGTTCGAAATCACGAATCAAAGCAAGTTTAATATAAATAAATAATATTATCTGCAGATTTACGTCAACACGCCATCTTATTTAAACGCATTATTATATTTGTACCGTAGAGATAATTATGTAATGAAAAAAACTAATTTTATAAAAGTAGTTAGTTGCTGTAAGCGGGGTTGCATCTTGTTCGTAAAAAACGTGTGAGCGTAATATTATGTCTAAATAATTGTATTTGATTACATCTGTTACTGTGCTAAGGACACCGTTATATACGTACCTGAAAAATATATGAGAATGCGTATACTTTGATCAGGAGAGCAATTAAGAAATCTTAAGTTTAAATTAAGTTCACAAACTCGCTTCTCCCCAGTGAGTTGAACCTAGACAAAAGGCTTATCTATAAATGAATGTAACAGTTATAGATTAAAACCAAGGCCAGATAATTATTAATAATTTATCCATTGATACTTTTGGATGGAAATTGTGAAATCGTCGTATTATTTTTAATATCTATGAAGATTTTTGCGTTAGATATTTGATGTTTTTATTAAGGATTTTGTTATTAAGGATTAATAAACGTATTTTTTTATAATCACACGAGACATAGGTTTTTGAATTTTTTATACTCAGGTAAATCCCTTGCCAAAAAATATCTAAATTTTAACTTTCTGTGCGGAAGTCAAACTGCACCTTGTTTGTTTTCGATAAAACAATGTTTATTATTGCATTATCATCTTACTGTCTCCTAAATACTTTTTTTTTGTAATCAGCACTGCTAATTAAAAATATCTACTTACCAAATAACAGTAATAACAATAATATTAACAATTTAGTATTACCGTAATGGAAAATCATTTTCCAATGAAAACAAACGATCCAAGTCACCGGTGTTTGTTTGTAAATAGAACCCATGAGTCTCCATGAGTCGATGAAAACAAGAATCAAATTTTTCCATAGTAAAATTATGATTTGTATTATAGATTGAACATATTTCTATTACAGGTAGGTCGATATAACACAGGTAAACAAGTACCTAAGATTAATAAGCCCTAATCACGAATTACAATTTATGGTAAAGAAACAATGCCCTCGGGAGTGCAAATAAACCAAAAAATAATCAAAATATTAAAAAGTTATAAGAACACGAACAATTTGTTTTATTTTATCGTATAATTTAAAAGAACTCACTGCCATCGCCTTTTCTCGTTCAACTTAACAGATGCGGTGTTTCCCATCTCGCCGCCCACTCTTTACAAACACGAGCCGAGTTATCGTCAGCTACTCGACGTCTTTACCAGCCGACTAACCCCGCCACATTGTCATCGCCCAGCACAGGTGTGCGACCCTGACTTTCCCTGAATGAACAATCTACGAGTACCTTGCGTCATTTCCGAACCAAAAAGAAAAATATTAAAGAAAAACTGTGTCTCTTTATCCTTTTATCGTATTTAAGCCAATCGGAGGACAGATGGTATTATTAAAATCGATGATTATCACCCCTGAATAGGTCGTTTCAACGACCTCATAACCTACATAAGCAAGCGCTTTTAAATTTACTGTACTGCTATATAATTACTGAAGGCGTAGTAGATAGTAAAATTTGTGGTTCAAAAACGGGACGGCCGCGCTTGCGGGCCGGTAACATAACTCTTTGTTAATAACCTAATTAAAGGACCTATAACTTTGATTTTGGTATACAAAATGTCCAACTGTACTGTAGCGCATAAGTAAATTAACCTAATAAACAATGTATACCTAGAGACTTCACAATACGTATTATAGGTATGGTATAAATAATATCATGTGTTGCAACATCTGTGAAGTCGGCGTCGAGTACTGCCGAATCACAGATTAGAGAGAATAATACATCTAAAGTCCAGAACTGTGTTTTTTTTTTCAAATTAATTGGCTGGACACAGGCTTCATAAATTGTAGATTTTAATTTATGAGTTTGGGTAGCTTTTATTTTTTTTTTCTTTTTAGTAGGAAGATTCCGAAGAATTGAGAACCTCATCCTTTTTTGAAGTCGGTTATTAATTACTTTATTGCTCATTCAAAATCCGCCAGCAAAGCGTAGACCGTGTCAATTTTATCGCAATTCCTTCATTGTTACAGAGTAGGCAGTGCGTAGCCGTGCTCGCTAGTGCTACGAGCGACTGTAGGCTACGGTTACCGCCTATATCAGTTATTTTGGTCACTCCTAATGTGCACGATAATAATAATAATACGAAAATAAAATGATAAAAAGTGAACAAAGCACTACGAGTATAATAATCGTAGACAAAACAAATATTAGTTCAAAGCACACCCTTCTAGGATTGGTGGTCTTCGTGGATGGATTTCTTTATTTTGTCCTTTAGAAAAAGAATATTTAATCTTTATATCTCTGCTCATGTGTTACTAAATGAGGAAGGCCTGTGCCCAGCAGTGGGACGTATATATAGGCTGAAGACGACGACGATCTCTTCTAAAAAAGAGAAAAAAATTAGGTACCTGTTATTAACTTTATAAAGCGATAATGCGCATAAAATGTTTAATTATATAAAGCGCATGACTTATTGACTGCCATTAAATTCATATTTTACTTACCTACAACTGTATAACATTAGGACCAGTGTGATTGTGGATCGCAATGCCCAGTCCTTGAGTTGCGCCCATACTCGCCTTTTTGCACACACAAAACTTTATAATCAAATACTATGAACATTGTTTTGCTGTATGAACCGTTTACACTCTGCTTGATTTTGTGACCATCTTTAGAACAAGAAAATTTGAGAGTTTTTGGCGGCATTCAACTATGGCGGACGTGATTTTTATTTCAGTCAGATTGTAATATTGTTCGGAGTGGATCTTGTTACGTAAAATCAATGTAGTTTGGTGTAATAAGTGTCAATAATGATGAACAATATGGAGGATCATTGAAATAATCGTCAAGTGGTGTAAAAAACGATGAGATTTTTATCGTGGTAATCCACCTCATCGAAGTAACACCACAGAGTCTGCCATCGATCGTTTGACGCCAAACTCTCCCAAGATGCATTGAAATGTATAACACTTGCATTTAAATGCAAATACTGAAGACATTATAATACCGAAGACTTGGCTGTATGGGCTCCGTTTCCTTTGTCTTCCCTACATGGGAGAATTTTACAACAACACAACAAAATTTTTGACAAACGTTTGACAGCAATATATTTTGAAAAATACTTAGATCATAGTACCTTTTGAAAAGAAAAATAGGTTGTGTGGGGTGGGCCTAAAGTGTGGGTTAAGATTAAGTCTTACTGACTAAAATTATAATTCCTCTCCTTATTATTAGTTATTCAAAATGAAGAAAGAAGGTAAAATTAAGACCATTTAATAACCTCTACAAATACTATTCCTTTGCTGACTGTGTATTTTAAACTTATTATTACAAAAACGTTCCATTACAGAAGTTCAAGACATATTTCTTAAGATATTAAGAGAAGAAGAAGACGTGTCAGCAGGAGTAGCTGCAATAAAAACACTTTTGACTGTAATAGAAAATTACAAAGGTAATAATAAATCTCTCAAAAATAATATTTTTTCTGTTGTTTAAAGGAAAAATAGGCTTAGATTTCAACAGCTGCTTAGCTTGTAGCTTTTCCTGTAATTGTTTTTATTTTTTTGCAGTGACAACAGTAAGGGAATTGGACTTAAATCTTCAATTGGCTGTAGAAGCAATGAGACACTGTGATCAACCTGTCACAGCTATATCATCGGGTTGTGAATTGTTTATGAGATTTATTACTTTTGCCAAATTGGATGTTAAGGTTAGTATTTATTTACAGTATTTTTATTCATAACATTAATAAGTGAAAGTCCTGATGCAAAGATAATCCATCATGGTCACACTGGTGTTTTCAAACAATAGATGGTTCAATTGTGCCTTGTTTTGTGACCATTTACTAGTTAACTTTGCTGCTAATTGTCACAGCTGTTGTCATTTGCTGTTATCTGTAACACTTCTTGTTTAGTAATGATTTATAATTTTTATAAGAATTAATTAATTTCATAATAGTAAAACTATTGCTTGAAAATTTATCTTGCTCTGGAAGTTTTAATAAAATGTTTAACAGTATTCATTAGCATCCAACATTTATTATATTCCAGTCTTTTGAAGAATGTGAACAGATAATGTTGCAGAGAGGGAGAATTTTCTTAGACACTTTGCTGGAAGCAAGAGGAAAGGTGGCAAAACAAGCATTACCCTTTATTAGTGATGGATGTGTAAGTAGAAATATTATGCTCAGTAATTGTTGTATAAATATTTGTAAGAAATATTCACTTTGACAATCAATAGTTTACATTAGCATACCATACAATACTGTACAAGCTAAAAACAAAAAAGGTACAGAAAGCAAATTCCTAGTTAAAATTGTATGTGACATAGCATATACAATATATATAAATTATTTTTGATTTTAATGGTATATTAAAATTTTTTAGACAATCATATTGGAGTCAATAATGCTTATTAAGTTCATTATATAAATAGAAAAGAACATATTGAATTTTCTAGAAGGTGCTAAAGGAGGTCCTTGCCAAAGTGTAAGTGGAATAATTAAATTCGGAAATAAAGGGCATTATTTATATATATTATTTCATTTTCAGAAAATATTAACTCATTCCCGATCAAGAGTGGTGCTCCAGGCAATGGTTGAAGCGGCTAAATCTAACAAAAGATTTGAAGTATTTGTGACAATGTCCAATCCAGACAACAGTGGGTTAGTTTTATGTTAAATAAAAGTAACAATTTAACCTCTTGGTGGTCACTGTGAACACCGATGTTCGCAAACAATAGATGTTTAAATACAAGATATTTGTTATTTCAAATTATACTTTTTTTTTGAGTATGATGAATTGGTGATATCAGGACTTCATATATTCACACTATAAAGAATGATCATATTATAGAATACATAGTAGCAATCCACCTTAAATCACTATAAATCTTTTATTTTAAATGTCACTTGTAGTCTAATGTGCCTGGTGAATGGCAATGTTAATTCAAGTTGATGATCATTAATATCATTATGTATGATTTAAATGTAATGTGAATATTTTAAAATAACCTTTCAGAAAAGTGATGCACCAACAGCTATTGGATGCGGGCATAGATGCCACATTAATTCTGGACTCAGCCATTGGCTACATCATGGAAAAAATCGACATTGTCATGGTCGGGGCTGAAGGGGTCACTGAGAGCGGAGGGATTATTAACAAGGTACAATATGTCGAGTTTTAGGGTCCTTTCACACAGACCGGCTCGGAGAGCATCGGCGCGCATTTTTCTATTCAGACAAACCGGATCGTATCCGCTCGGAGTTGGTCGGAGCGGAGCCGATCAATGTTACACATAGACCGGCTGGAACCGATCGGATGCGCTCGCAGCCGGTCGGATGCACTCGCCGCCAGTCGAATTCACTACCAGCTCGTTGGATACGCTCGGAGCCGGTCGGATGCGCTCGGAGCCGGTCGGATGCGCTCGGAGTCGGTCGGATGCGCTCGGACCGTGTAGAAATCTAGATTTTTAGTGAAACATGAACTGTTTATTTTCACTTTCGCATACTGAGCTAAATGAGCTACTGAGCTAGAAGAGCTACATAGCTCTAGACATGGTAAAGAGCCACATAGCTCTTACCTTTCAAAGAGATGTATTTCTCATGACTACGGAGCAGTCGGCGTGGGATGGTGCGCACGCAATCGGAGCCTATCGGCTGCGCGAGCAAGAAAGAGCACGCAATCGGAGCCGATCGACTGAGCGAGCGAGAAAGAGCATGCAATCGGAGCCGATAGGAGTTGGTCAGCTCCTGTTATTATTTCACACCAAGCGCGTTCAAACATTCTTAATGACAAAAGCAGTACACGTGCAAAAATAAACCTAACTACAAATACTAAATACTCTGTTATCAACGTGATAAGAATCTGCTCTCCTCTCTGAGCCTGTCTGTGTGAAAGGACCCTTAAGTAATAAGAATAAATACTGTATTATAAACTGTAAACTTGTAGTTCCAACTAAAATATTTTTGTTTGTGCTGTACTGTTTTTAGCAAAATAATCGATTTTTAATGTGCATGCACAATTTTGCATAACAGAATACAATGAAGACTTCTGGTACTGGCACCAACAGCTTAACATTTACCTTCCGATCTCACCCATCCAACCATGGTGAAGGTTGCTTTATTTCCAATATCGCAGACCAAGCGAACCGCTCCACCGAGCTCTGCTCAAATAGTAATTTCTCAATTGCAGATCGGCACCTACGGCTTAGGAATAGCAGCTTTAGAATTGAAGAAACCAGTTTACGTTTTAACAGAAAGTTTTAAATTCTCTCGCATATACCCGTTAAACCAGCAGGACCTTCCCAATGAGTTCAAATACATCTCCAGCATACTCAAGTCTGGTAAGGACCTTAACAGACAACACCCTTTGGTGGACTACACCCCCCCTGCCTACATCACTTTGCTGTTTACCGATCTTGGAATACTTACCCCTTCCGCTGTCAGTGATGAATTAATAAAACTGTATTTGTAAATAGTGACTTATATCTATTGGATAAAATATTGAATAAATATTTTTGTATGATAATCTTTTTTAGACTTAAACCCTTGCAATGCTTTTCACAGTCAACATCATAATTAAAAATTTTAATCAATTACTAATGATAAAGTAGATCTATTCTCGTGTAATATAATCCTCACTTGTCACTCCAGTTCCTGATGGTGAAGCGCTGACTTTGGAAATCGACTGCTTTTGCGGTGCTTTTGCCTTGTCTCTGACTAACCCTTAGGGGATTATAGTCGTCATTATATACATATATGTATGTATAATCAACAGTACGTCAAACAGAATATACTGTTGTACTTCAAAATCAGCTTCTATTGCGTAGGAAATACAGGCGGTCTCGAGGTCAACATTCCATTCAAGCGGCTTGATGTCCGGCTGACTGTACCATGAAACATGGTTTTGGTAGATACTGTACGTATTTTTAATAAAAAATACAAATTTAATAGATTCCAAAATTATCTGGCACTTTATTGAATATGACATGAAAAAAAAATATTTACAGTCGATTTTACATAATTATCTTATCTAAATAATAATTACTCACTAAACATTCAATAAACTTTAGTATTCATATCTCACTTTGTGTTACACTTTTCTCAACATAACAATATATTTCGTCCATACACTGGGCAAGTTGTAGGGTCTATTCACATTTTAATTATTATTAACTATTTTCGCAATAGTAAATACATTTCAATTAAAAGATAACATGCCTCTAACATAAGATTAAAGAAACAACCTCTTTTTCTACACACATAATATACATTCTCATGGAAGATATCATTCTGGAAGCACAAAGTAAAACACATGCTTATTGCCTCAAACATAAAGTTCAAAATAAAACAATACTACATGGAAACAATAATACAATATCATATAGTATAACTAGTAAAAAACCGAATAATATAACTGTAAATTTTTTCTGAGACTTATATGTTACAGGTAAATAATTTTATAAAAAAACATATACATTTTTTTAAATACGATATGTCTTAACAATGATTTTCGTGGAAATAGATTTAATTTTATCCCATGTTGTTGTACTTTGATATAACTACTGCACTCAAAGGTATCAATTTCCTTTTTATATAAAACCTTACAGCGCTTCACTTAAAGTCCATTTTGCTGTACTCGTATCCCATGTCAATCAAAATAAACCACCCTTGAGTGCAATGTTACTTTCTTATTTATTTTAAATGGTGCGATATTATAGTCAAATAATATTTTAATCTATAATCAAGCGTATATTTCAGTTTATTAATATTTTGAAAATATCACTATATTTATTACATTTAAAAGTTAGATTCTAAACTTTTGTTTATTATGTAATCTTAATTTAGTATTTTGTACAAAACATTTAAATACAAGTTACTTGATTCTTAACTTATAAACAGTTCTTCGAACTGTTACAATTTGTTTTTTCACTTTTTTCTGGCTTTTGGTTATAATTGGTGCTGACAAAATTATTTTAAAAATTAAAATAATGCTGCTATAAATGACACATATTTAGAAGATACTGGATACATTTTAAATATCCTTCTACACTCTAACAAAGTCATTCGTAAGAGATCACGTTACACTTTATAAACAATCAAATGAGTACATACCTATATGTTATTATTTATTAACAATAAAAAACTGATATTCCTATTAGAAAGATCTACAAAAACATTTGAATTCTTACAAATATTTACTTTTACTTGATATTAATTTGAGTCTTATAATTTTTTAAGATATACAGTGAACGCAAAATTAAAAATATGAATAGAAAAACAAGTTAAACTACTAACATTAGGTTTTAGACATTCGAGAACAAGATAAAATATCTAAGCAATGAGCTATTTTATGTATTTATTACCTATTTAATGTATAACAAGATTAACATTTTTATTTGCAAGTTTTGTTGTAAATTAAAAAATGGTTAATATGCCTAAATCACAATTTTCGTGCAATGAAATTATAATAACACATTTACATTCAAACAGCTAACAGGATTAACGAGTCCGCGTCGAAAAACCTGTATCCCTCTCACTTTAACAAGTATTACTTGGCAATCCATGGTGGCGCCACTTGCAGTTTAATTGGACTGAATATTTCCAACCCAACCAATCAGAGAGCCGCAAAAATTAACTTATACTTGATAGACTGTTGAAGTTGCACGGAGTAAGGTGTCATTATAGGTCTTCTCATGTAATAGCCACTCTTAACATAGGACGAACTTCGGTGAATGTTCAAATGTGGAGGGCTATTCGTCTACATTTGCCTTGCTTCGTGTATCTTCGCCGCCGGTAAAAAATGTAGACGAATAGACCTCCACATTTGAACATTCGCCGAAGTTCGTCATGTGAAGAGGGGCCATAAGATGATTCCTGTGACAGCTGTCAAATGGATATAATTCAAGTCTCTTTCTAACTCTTTTTAACTTAACGAATATGTCATGTTCCTCTCACCGAACTCGTTTTAGGTGAAATAGAGTGTGTTGTGAATGTTCGCTATCTGTTGTAAATGTTGTCGATGGTGGTGTAGACCTGGTGGAAGTGCGGCCGCTTCTCCGGCTCGTACTCCCAGCAGCGCAGCATCAGACCGTACACGTCTTCGGCGCAACCCTCGGGCGCCGGCATACGGTAGCCTGCAATGTTGTTAGGGTGAAAAACCAAGAAAAGATAAGGTATTTCTGATGATTTAAGAGGTCCGATATGCGAAGACACAATACAATGAAGTACCTACTCATTGTTTGCAATGAGACGAAAAAAAATTTAGTGCCATTATTATTAAATCTGAAATTGATGCCATAGTTCCTACAAACAGATTTCGCTATCTCTGATAGTTTCTGATTGTGACGTGATGGATACCGGAGAGAATAAAAGTCTTGTGTCGTCACTTATTGATGAATATTTATTTATAAAAACTAAGGCACAAATAGTGCCTTTGGTAACTTATTTAAACTTGAACAATATAATGACTGTTTATTAATCGTTTTTATAATTTATTATTATCACTTATTAATTTTATTATAATATTTATATAATAAATGGCGTCGAGGTAACCGCTCCAGACGCTGACTCTGACAGAAAAAAAATTCGAGAACAAAACAATGAAAAACTAACAGACAGACTTTAAAATTTAAAAACAGAAGCAAAGAGACTAATCCTTACCGACCCCTTTAGATTGATCAACCTGTATAATATGCTATAGTATCTCAGAGCTTAGAGGTGAGCTCAAGTAGGCGATTTGTTTAATCGCCTTTGGTTATTTGATCTTGGTATTTCTATTCATCTTGATATTTGCGACATTGGAGGTAATATAGTGATAGAAAAGTAACAAAATAGTATAGAGAAGCAATCTGAAGGTCTCACCAGCATCAATTTTCTCCCTGGCTCGAGAATTGCTCATCCCCGAGTACGGGGTGTCGCCTTTGGAGAATATCTCCCACATCAAAACTCCGTAACTCCATACATCACATAACGATGTATATTTTCCTGAAAATACAAACATTTTTATAAATATGGACAATATTTTACAATATAATGAGAAACTCAGGCATGAATACTTAAATAGATGCTTTAGTGATTGCATCTTCTGCGTTTCTGCACTACAGACATGATGGATATCCTAGTTCAGGTTTTATTCTTATTTGGATTTTATGTTACATAGAATGGTAATAAGATTTTTGAATTTTGTGAATTAAGATGGAAATAAACTTAGGGACGAGATGGACTAGCAATCAAGTGAAGGTCGCAATGCATTAACGATCGCTGTGGGTATCCATGGGTGATATCTATGTAGTTTTTGGACTGAAAATTGATTTTCTTACCAAAATTAAGCGCCTCAGGAGCAGTCCACTTGATAGGAATCTGCTTCATCCCGCCAGAGACGATATACTCCTCCTCTTCCCTCGACATGCCGAAGTCCGATATCTTGACGATATTGTCGTCGCCGACGAGACAGTTGCGGGCCGCTAAGTCGCGGTGGATGCAATTCTTGGACTCGAGGTAGCGCATGCCGGCGGCGGCGTCGCGGCACATCGCTAGCAGGCTTCGAGAGCTTAAGTTCGATGCTCGGGTGCGCAGGAACGTTAATAGGGAACCTCCTAGAAATGACAACAATGAAGTAAGTGATGAAATCAATGAACGAAAAAATAATCTTAGTGGTATTAGAAGTGCCGGTCAAAATTTGAGCGCCCATATTGAGGTCTGAGGCCACCTTACAGAAACAGGACTAGCCTACAGAAGACTGCAGTCGGGTAACACAGTTTTTTGTACAAAGATACAAACTGTACTGTAGGAACAATTAAAAGAAAAAAATGAGAAATACTTCAAGGGTCCTGCCTAGCAACAGGCGAGGCGCTGACGCTGCCCAGCCCCCTGATTCTAAAGTGTCGGAAAACAAACGAATCGCGGAATATTTATACCTGTTACTTTTTATTGTAGCAAATTAGAGCGAGACGTGACGCGACTTTTCGAATAATCCGAATCCGGTTTAGAATAAGGGTGCTGCAATCCAAACCTTTAACCTAAAGGTAGGATTTTAGCCCAAATAACCCGAAGAACTTATTTTTAAATCACTTCTCCAACTAAATAAAGTTGGCATTCTGAAAACTTGACCCGATTGAATAGGTGTGCGAGTGTTGCTCGATATCCTAGTTCATTCTGATATAATTTTTCCCTAAAGAACATCGTATGGTATCTATTGTGTCAGGAGTGTTTCCAGCAATGGACGTCTCACGATGAAGATTCAAAACTTATTATAAAGATTTCTACTCACCAGAAACAAGCTCCATGACTATCATGATTGGCTGCTTCTGGACGGCGATGCCAATGAGCCGCACGATGTTGGGGTGCTGGTACTGCTTCAGGATCCTGCCCTCCTGCAAGAACGTCCTCTTCTGTTCCTCTGGCAGCGCCACGCGGCATGTCTTCACAGCCACCTCTTGGCTTGTTGTTTTCAGACGCGCTTTGTATACGTCTCCGAAGTTACCCTGTAAAAAGAGATATTTATGAGATTTTTATAAACCTTCAATTAAACAATGATTCTTAAAGACGACAGAACGAAGTAAAAAAAATTGTCTGGATTGCGAAGGATTTCCTTTTTTAAGTGTGTTTTTATGTTCCGAATCAGTTGGGGCTGACGAATATGAAGATTAGGTCCGATTACGAAATGCTCAACATGAGTCTTTATATTGTGTCGTCTAGTATCGTACCGTCAACATCATTCCGCCTGTAGACATCCACTAGCCTTCCCAAGGAGCCTTCTCCAGTACAATGTCGGCACCCAGTCTTTTCGAAACCATCAACAGGGTCGCACTCACACCTTGTATTCTTTTCTTGTGGAAGTACTACCAACCGCTGAAGTTGTGGCGATCTTTTAGTTTAAGGGATAAGATAAAAGTTTGGGGTTAGAAACAGGTTCTGTTCCCATATTAGGTAGGTGGGTATAAGGTAGAGCAGCTGCACGTCGTCGTTGTTGAGCTCCCAGGTCTCGCGCGGCATCAGCCTGCGTGTGCTGGTGTGTGTGTGTGTGTGTGTGTGTGTTACCCGTCCGATCTTGTCGAGCAGCTGCACGTCGTCGTTGTTGAGCTCCCAGGTCTCGCGCGGCATCAGCCTGCGTGTGCTGGTGTGTGTGTGTGTGTTACCCGTCCGATCTTGTCGAGCAGCTGCACGTCGTCGTTGTTGAGCTCCCAGGTCTCGCGCGGCATCAGCCTGCGTGTGCTGGTGTGTGTGTGTGTGTGTGTGTGTGTTACCCGTCCGATCTTGTCGAGCAGCTGCACGTCGTCGTTGTTGAGCTCCCAGGTCTCGCGCGGCATCAGCCTGCGTGTGCTGGTGTGTGTGTGTGTGTGTTACCCGTCCGATCTTGTCGAGCAGCTGCACGTCGTCGTTGTTGAGCTCCCAGGTCTCGCGCGGCATCAGCCTGCGTGTGCTGGTGTGTGTGTGTGTGTGTTACCCGTCCGATCTTGTCGAGCATCTGCACGTCGTCGTTGTTGAGCTCCCAGGTCTCGCGCGGCATCAGCCTGCGTGTGCTGGTGTGTGTGTGTGTGTGTTACCCGTCCGATCTTGTCGAGCAGCTGCACGTCGTCGTTGTTGAGCTCCCAGGTCTCGCGCGGCATCAGCCTGCGTGTGCTGGTGTGTGTGTGTGTGTGTTACCCGTCCGATCTTGTCGAGCAGCTGCACGTCGTCGTTGTTGAGCTCCCAGGTCTCGCGCGGCATCAGCCTGCGTGTGCTGGTGTGTAAGTGTGTGTGTGTGTGTTACCCGTCCGATCTTGTCGAGCAGCTGCACGTCGTCGTTGTTGAGCTCCCAGGTCTCGCGCGGCATCAGCCTGCGTGTGCTGGTGTGTAAGTGTGTGTGTGTGTGTTACCCGTCCGATCTTGTCGAGCAGCTGCACGTCGTCGTTGTTGAGCTCCCAGGTCTCGCGCGGCATCAGCCTGCGTGTGCTGGTGTGTAAGTGTGTGTGTGTGTGTTACCCGTCCGATCTTGTCGAGCAGCTGCACGTCGTCGTTGTTGAGCTCCCAGGTCTCGCGCGGCATCAGCCTGCGTGTGCTGGTGTGTAAGTGTGTGTGTGTGTGTTACCCGTCCGATCTTGTCGAGCAGCTGCACGTCGTCGTTGTTGAGCTCCCAGGTCTCGCGCGGCATCAGCCTGCGTGTGCTGGTGTGTAAGTGTGTGTGTGTGTGTTACCCGTCCGATCTTGTCGAGCAGCTGCACGTCGTCGTTGTTGAGCTCCCAGGTCTCGCGCGGCATCAGCCTGCGTGTGCTGGTGTGTAAGTGTGTGTGTGTGTGTTACCCGTCCGATCTTGTCGAGCAGCTGCACGTCGTCGTTGTTGAGCTCCCAGGTCTCGCGCGGCATCAGCCTGCGTGTGCTGGTGTGTAAGTGTGTGTGTGTGTGTTACCCGTCCGATCTTGTCGAGCAGCTGCACGTCGTCGTTGTTGAGCTCCCAGGTCTCGCGCGGCATCAGCCTGCGTGTGCTGGTGTGTAAGTGTGTGTGTGTGTGTTACCCGTCCGATCTTGTCGAGCAGCTGCACGTCGTCGTTGTTGAGCTCCCAGGTCTCGCGCGGCATCAGCCTGCGTGTGCTGGTGTGTGTGTGTGTGTTACCCGTCCGATCTTGTCGAGCAGCTGCACGTCGTCGTTGTTGAGCTCCCAGGTCTCGCGCGGCATCAGCCTGCGTGTGCTGGTGTGTGTGTGTGTGTTACCCGTCCGATCTTGTCGAGCAGCTGCACGTCGTCGTTGTTGAGCTCCCAGGTCTCGCGCGGCATCAGCCTGCGTGTGCTGGTGTGTGTGTGTGTGTTACCCGTCCGATCTTGTCGAGCAGCTGCACGTCGTCGTTGTTGAGCTCCCAGGTCTCGCGCGGCATCAGCCTGCGTGTGCTGGTGTGTGTGTGTGTGTTACCCGTCCGATCTTGTCGAGCAGCTGCACGTCGTCGTTGTTGAGCTCCCAGGTCTCGCGCGGCATCAGCCTGCGTGTGCTGGTGTGTGTGTGTGTGTTACCCGTCCGATCTTGTCGAGCAGCTGCACGTCGTCGTTGTTGAGCTCCCAGGTCTCGCGCGGCACGGCGCGGCGCAGCAGCGCGCCGGAGCGCGCGGTGACGGGCACGCCGCTGGCGCGCTGCCACGCCACCAGCTCGCCCACTGACGGGAACGCCGCGCCCTCGAACCGGTAGTGGCCCTGTACACGTCACAATTGCAATGTTTTCTTTACTGACTGTCGACCTCTATGGTCTATGTCCCTGGATGGATAAGTATACCTACAAGCTAAACTCTTGCAAAGACCAAAAACAACGAGTAACATCATCATCGTAATAAGCCTATAACATACCCACTGCTCAGCTTATGGCTCCAACTCACAGTCGGATCACACACCGCAGACCTTGCCGCCTATCAAGCCGAAATGAGCCTGCGGTAAACGCGCTTTGCTCTACGAATCCGCCGCTTGGCCAAATCCGACCACAGTGCCGCCGGCATGTGTGTTAGCCATTAGGCGCGAATTTTTACTATCCCCGACAAAATGTTCATTATTTTTCATAGTTTAAAATTTTGCCTTTATTCAGCGAGATTCGTTAAGCAACACCCACAATGGGTAAGATCAGACTAACCCACAATAAGTTAGCTAGGTGGTGGTACTACACATCTCTTTTTCTCCAAGTTAGGAAAGCCTGTGTCAATAGTCAGACATATCGTAAGATATTATTTCAACTATATAAGTTCAACGATATAATTTCAACTGTGCGCACTTACGTTACAAAATCTACTAAAAGATAGCTACGCAAAACAGGCAGAGACCTTACGTCATACTTCCTATAGTATCACACAAATTCGAACACATAACGGAATATTTTAGAGTGACGAGGTCTGGAAACAACGCAAGCGCTGTGGGTGGTAAAATAACACCTATGCAGCACATACCACACTGCTATTCTAAGTATAGATCGGTTTTCCACGTCCATACTAAAATGAAAGTTTTACGAATCAGGGAAAACCTAAATTTAAACATTTGGATGATGCAGGGTTTTTTCTTGTGTTTAACTTTTTAAAGGCATTGGTTATTGATATATTTTATAATTTAAAAATTGCAAGAAATGCAAATAAATGCTCGTGTAAGTAGACCTATTATTCAGTATTTTCTTTATTTGTAAGGAACAATTAATTTCTCTTTGGTTGAAAGTCCGACCCCATACGAGTGAAAATGGAGCATTATGATAGGCGTTAGGCCTATCATATAAGTTTTCTTTTGGGACTCGTACCTACTAAATATAAAAAGATTCAATATTCTATTAGATCCTGTTACGAGATATTAAAATGAAAACTTAAGACAATCACTGTTTACAATTTACATGATACTGTTTGGACTAGAACAATTAGAACCACACTGTTGCGTCCAACCTGCATGGTTGACTCTATGATTGACGACGACATCACTGAATGACGGACTTTTACCTTTGACATCAAGACAGTGACAGACGACATCTAGAACAAACACGGGTTTTCATATAAATATTCTTTTATGTACGACAAAACCCCTCGACGACAATACACACACCATATTGTACCATCCCGTTAAACTTGATAATTTTTCCTGAATTCTGTGTAGAACATAGTCATAATGATTGAAACTCAAAAGAAACACTGTTAAATAATATAAATAGTGTACCTCTGGCGTCGTCTGAACAATGAAGTGCTTATGCTGGCCCCAGCAGACCGACAGCACCAGTTGCCTCGCGTGGTTCCTCGTCGTCTCCCGCACCAGGTAGTCTCCGTCTGCTCTTAGTAGACGCACCACTTCTTCTCGAGGAAGAACCCCATGGAACCACTCTTGCTCCACCAACGATCGCTCCGTCTCACTCACGTTCACCTAATTTTAATAACCAATTAAAATAACTACTTTAAACATGTTTGGATGGTTCCTAGAATTCAAGTCATAAAATAATTTTAATGGTAACGGTAATAGTAAATTTTATGCCATATGATTATCTACAAAGAATCTAACTAGGAACTTAATTCTGATAGTTTACGATGTTATAAAAATAATTAACTACCATTACAATTTAACATAACATCTAAAGCTAGACACACATCAAAAACAAAACGTAACACACAGAAGAACATCTACAGAACACTCATGCCATGTGCTACATTCAAAAGTATGTTTTGGCTAGATTACAGAAATTATCCAACTTATGTTGTCAATTCCTATAAGTAGGTATTACGAAACGATTGGAGTAAGTGGTTGAGTATTAATTGCAACAAACAGAAGCGAACACACACATCCACACATACAAGTTCTAGTTCTTTCTCCAGCTCCAGTTGTAATTGTTTCAATCGCTTCTTCTTCCGTGGTACAACAACAGGCGGCGGTAATTCCGAGTGTGTGATATACATTGCAAACGGATCCATTTCTCAACTGCAGGTGACTTGAATGCTTGCTAAGCATAGCTACACTATCTTTTAATTTCCATCGGAAGACGCGAAGACCCAATAAACAAGGACTTGACGTAAAGACCGCAAGCGCTCGCGCAGACGCCGCGTAAACAGAAGAACATTTCTGGAACGTCGCAAGCCGCGTCACCTTGATTTTGAAACTGAGTTTTAGTGAGAGCCTGTGCTATTTTAATATTCGAAAGCGTTCCGGAGCGAAGTTCGTGCGGTGTACAGTGCCTATATTTAACTGCCGCGGACAAACACTTGAGAGACAGTGACGTAGGCAAGCTTCATGCAGTGCCCATGCCGTGCGCGTGACTATAACGCGGTTAATGGCACTCACCACACCGTTAGGACATTTGACAACACGGCTCCTGCGCCTCTTTCTTAACGCGCTTTGGCCTTCCACACGACAATGCACATAGATGTCCATGCGCTTACGAAAGCGACGTTTTAACAGCCTGATTCGCCTCTTGGGGAGAGCCAACACTTTTACCATATCGACAGGTCCTTCGCTACTGCTCCTGTAAGTCCGAGGAGGCAGCGCGGGGCTGGAAGGCACAGATTTGCGTCGGAATGGCCGCGTGAAGAATCTGAAGAATGGCTTCGGAGGTATTACCGAATGGAGGTGTAATCGTAGAGCGTCTACCGATGCTTTTGATCCGAGTGATAAGCGATCCTGGTAATTGGATTATTATTATAATAATACTAAGGTAAGGTATAAAAGTTAACGAAAAGTAATTTAAGATTAACGTTGTACCTGATGATCAGGCGAGCTTCCATCTAAGCTGTCGACGCCGACAGTCTCGGCCGACAAGTCTGGACATCCGCTGGGTGCCTCTTCGCATCCCAGTTCTGCCAACGCGGACCGGATCATTTCCGCTTGCTTGGCACATTTACGCTCTGCAACTCTTAGTTCTAGTAACTTCACTGGTTCTGACGTCGTTACTGGAATCGGTGGTGGAGAATGCCTATAAAACAATAACGATCATTTTCATTAGTTTCACAAAATGTATCGTATATCCTCAAAAAAGTTGAGATTGCGTCATGGCGTTTTATTGCTTTTACTGGGTTTACAATCGATAGCAAAGACATAAAGTGTACGACGGTCAGATAACGCTGGTATTTTTAAAATTTCTTATGTCAAAATACATTTCTTACACAATTTCTTACAGCCATAATCAGTTTTCATTTCAGTGGTACACATATTTTTGATAGGATGTTTAACTCGTTGCACACAACAAAAACATTTACCTATCGATTCCGTTGACACCGTTGGTGAGACCGGTGTTGTTATTCTTGCAGACTCCGTTGCCGATGATCTCTGGCCCTTGTAGTGCTGTCTGCTTCTCTCTGTTGTCCTGCAGCGTTGACTCCAGTTCCGTTAGCTTCTCCTTCAGCCACTCCACGGTGAGATTGTCCACCGTCAACTGGTTTGGTTGTAGCTTGCCACTTGTGTCCTCGACCAGACTCTCGTCAAAGGTGAAGGTGATTGGGGTGGATGGAGGTGATCTGTAACGGTAATAATGGCTTTAAGAGCAATGTATGATGAAACTTTCAACAACGCAAAACAGTAATGCAAAAACACGAATGTTGATAGCCGTAATCTAGGTAAAATCTAATGTTAAACGTACGAGTATCTAGTTTAATTCAACATAAATCATTGTTTCGTCACGAAATCATAGGTTCGTGAGGAAATAATATATCTAGAAAGTAATAGAGGATTGTTCCTTCGAGTACCTATGACCTATGGGCCATAACATCACCAGCCTACCCAATGAACAATGGTAGGTAGGAACAGTTGCAATAGAGACTAGAATTGGGGAACTAGAAATAAAAAAGGTTCGAGTCCAACTGAAACTCACTTGTATTTCTCCAAGAACTCCTTGTATTCATCTTGCGGCCTGAGGTTCTGGACGGTGGTCTCGATCTTGCTCGATATTTCCCTGAACTTGTCGGTGCTGAAGTCGGATCGCTGCACCACTTCCAACAAAATTCCTTTCCTGTTCAACAAACGATTGACGTAAGAAACCGGTCAAGGAAATACTCGCATCAAAGTTTGCTCATAATTTTATCAGAACAAGTACGTATATTGTTATCAAATAGTAGGTAATGTGATGTGACATAAAGTTGCACAAAGGATTAACCGTCCTATGAGGTATCCGGTTGTACAAATGCACAGGAAATATAGTAAATTATTTAACAATGGACATATCCATATTAGGTATTACCTAATATGGCTATGTCCACCAACCAAGAAGGGTACCATTTAAACCGTTAGTAACAAGTGTTACCTACTATGATTGATATTTTTAAATAACTATCGTGTTCATTGAAAAATATCATACAAATGGACTTTACTAAAGATAACGATAAATGGTTTGCTATATTAACAATAGAGCAATATTTTTTCACAACATGAACAATGGCAAAGAAGTATACGCTCCGTCTGATGACAGGAATGGGTGCCCATGGATACTCTCGCGTTGCCTACCCAAAGACAAAAACAGAATCAGATATAGCTTCCTTTTAGGAAGCTCATAGATTCTCACTTAAAAAAACACATATTCTGCTTGCCATCACAGAATTTTTACTTGTTACATGTTTACTCCCCATAAGATTATCGGGTGTTTTTCGGAAGCCTGCCCACGCTGGTTCTTCTTGATCTTCTAGTTCTTGGTTGCCGCTCGAAGAAAAAGATGGAGTATTCGCCAAGTATTGAAAAAGCTTAAGAGCGCTCTGGGAACGGCTCGGAGAGTTGATTCGATAGAACCCGGGTCGTTGCCACAGTACGGTTCGAATGTATATCGAGGTTTTAGAGGGTAGTGCCAGCATTTCATTTTCAATTTCATATGCAGCCGCTGTTGGTTGCGCACCGCTAGCAGCGCGGCAGTGCCCAGCGCTCGCTCACACTCGGTCGCCTCGGCTAGCAGGCGCATGTTTTCGTTGTGTGTGTATGTGGTGCTCTGTGCAGGATAAGTGAAAAGTATTTGCCAGGTATTCGAGCTTACCATGACGAAGCAGTGGCTTCCCCCTGCCGTCGCTGCTGGTCAAGCAGCGCGGGCAGCGCAGCAGTGCGCAGCGCGCGCTCGCACTCCGTGGCCTCGGCTAGCAGTAGCACGTATTCGTTGTGCGCTCGGTGCAGCCGCCTGCACGCCTTCTTGTATTTGTCGCGCGTTTCGTCCAGCTTGCGACTGCCCCGACTGGTTGGGCCTGAAATGTGGAAATTATGAAATATTAGGAAAAGAAGAAATTGAATAAACGTACAATAAGTAGATGAAGCGAAAGATATGTGATAGAAACGTAGCAAATGGAGATCTGTAATCTCTGTCTACTCCACAAGGAAAAAATTAAAATACTAAAGAATAAAAATATTAAACATATAAGTAAGTTGCTACAAAAAACATGGTTTCATTTTTAGATCTATAAAATGTTTTTATACTATGGAATTGGATGCACTTTTTATAGATTTAGTGAGTCCCAATTTAAATTATGGATTCCATTTCACTACTTGATTATGAAATTCACGCATGAGACGATGGGGACATAAATTCGCGAATGGCATGACAATGTACTGAAAGAAAATGATCAAAAATGAAACCTCAGCTTTAAGCCCTTATATCATCAAAATTCCTTGCATAATAAAACTAAGCACAAGCTACTTAATTATGTTATGTATTCAGTTTGGTGCAATGAAATATGAATGTAGACTTACACTTACATTTAAGGTAGTTCTCCTCGAACTTGGTCCGCATCTGTTTGTAGGACTCCAGGCACTTCTGGTACTCGCTCTGCTTCCGCTGTACTTCCTCTGATAACTAAACAGGAAAAAAAGAAAAATAATAGTCCGTCAATCATTTCATTGCAATTTAGAAAATAAGACAACAAATAGTCCCTTAACAAGTTAAAGAAAATGTTTGCTGATAGAGATAAACGTCTGTGTGCCCAAGGAAGTAATAAAGATGATAATAGATGGATGAGTATGTAATGTATGGAAAGGAAGGCCGAAAGAAATATAAATAGAATGTGTGGATGATAATGATACGTCAGAGCGTCAGAGTGAGTGAGAATGGAAGAAGAATACTGACTGACTGTAATCCTAGGAAGAATTTAAAACAAGGTTGGATAAAGAAGTAGACTCAACCAGTTCATCTTTATTTTATCACTTATGGTCACTTGCAGAAAATTTTAAACCTAGTTTAAATCTCGATTTTGTCAGTTTTTGACAATTTTACTATGGCTGAAATGTTAAAAAATCGCTAAATCTAGTTTTAAATCTCGATTAAAATTTCCTGTAAGAGGCCCTTGTGAGATTTACAACATAACGTCACGTATAGGTATATCGCTACTAGTTAGAAGTAATAGATGCTTTCATTTCGCTATTTAGTGTCTATGTAATAGGGGGCGAGCACATAACATAGAACTGTACTTGAATGTGTTTAAATAACAATAAAAAAATAATTTGCACCTAATCTTGATCAACATAACACACTATGCATTAACGTGTTTGCCTTCTCTAAGAAGATTTACAATATGCTTTGATGATTTAAGTGAATATTATGCTAATCAATGTAAATTATAAAGAGCAGAAGTTGTTAACCGTAATCAAAGTTTTACAAAAGACAGCTTGAAAGTTTCACATAATTGAATAAAGAGTTTGTAACACTGTCGCGTTTTTCTCAGCCATTTAACCGAACACAGCAGTTTAATCGTCAATGACTTTATGCACCCAGACTACAAGGGATCTTGTACTTAGTTATTAACATTTTAAGAAAACGTAGACAATTTGGCTGTATATATATGAGATCTAAGGTAGGTACTATCAAAACTTAATATGTAGATACTATCAACGTTGTGTTGACATATATATGTATGTACGCGTGCTGACATAGTACCTCATGCTGAGTAGTGACTTCATGGTGATATGCATTTTTTATAACTAATATTTCTCAATTTAAAAGTTGTCGATTGACCAGCTTATCCTAATAAGCTTATATACAACTCAAAATTTACACACTACGGTACCGACTTAGTCACACATTACACAATTTAATGTCTAGTAATGGTTAATTTAGCATACGCATTATGTTCGCGCTTAAGAGCTGTCGCCGGTAAAGTGGTAATCAGTGCTTTAATGTCCAAACAACTGCTTTCAAGTGGCTCCGGAAATGTTTGGGATTCTCGCGCACACCCGGCCACAGCGGTGCCTCTAAACGATTAGCATATAATACACTAGCTTTTTACTGTAACTTTACTTGTATTTTTGTAGGTTGTGTCAATCAAAACCTTTTTTCCAGCATCGGCACTTTGAGTTGTAACATACTAACGTACTGTGAAAATAAATGTGTATTCTAACAAATAGTGCTTATTCAATACAATAATAAAATATAGCCCAAAAATTATGATTAATAAATGATATGATAAATATAGCAATCGAAAACTAACTTCTTTTCTTTAAGGTGCTATAAATCATTTTAGCACCAGTTCCCTTACCATAATCATTAGGTGAATCATCTTAATGTTAATGATATTACGATTTTATATTAACCTCAAAAGAGACAAAGAACTATAATTTATCTGAATTCTGAGGTACATTAAAAGCGCGTTAAGCTGTTTTTGATTAAAATATCATTTGACTTAAAACCTATAGTTAGTAAACTATTATGCTAAAAAACTCCATTTTGCTTTAATTTATAGTTTTAGCTCTATCAAATTTAGTTTGTTGGTGCAATTGAAGAGGACTGACGAAAGACGTTTTTTTTTTATGAAATAGGGGATAAACGAGCAGATGTATCAACCGATGGTACCTTCTAAATCAGAGTTATACGCAATTTGCAAAGTACCCATTTTGCATAACGTAACGTGCCTGTAAGGATTCCTTGGTCAGCCCACCGCACTAGTATCTCGATTCGAAAGTTAGGATTAGAAAACTCCCAACTGCTGCCATCTTTATGCATTATGGCTTATTTTGGTCACATCCTACATAAGAAACCCAGCAAGTTTGAGAAACTGGAGAAAGAATTTGGAGATTCTGACAGGAAAGTTGAGGGTAAGAGGCCCAGAGGAGGAGAGAAGCCCAAAGAGATGGTCTGATCAGGTTACCGAACAGCTAAGCTTACCTATTAGCACAGCCTTTTGCCGGGAAACTTACCGGACCGTTTGGAAGTCGTTAAATAAAAGGAGTCAGGGTACCCAACATTGGAAAACGATTGAGAAGAAGAACGTGCCTGTATCCCCAGAGTAGTCAAAGGAGTAAACTCATTATTTAATAGGGGGCTTACCTATTGCTATGCAGTATGCACCATACACAGAACCTATGCTTATTTTAATTCAGCTATGTGTGTATATATGGTACAATTTTATCATTATATTGATTTTTATGGAAAACATTACTCGTATCATTCACTAATAATAATGTTCTTAAATTAAAGATAAATAAATACTTTGGATTGTATTCATGCCCGAAAAGTAATAACAAGCTGCTTTATTGTTGGGTTTTATTGTGGACATCGAATGAAATTGATTAACACTATTATAATGTCAATGTAATTTGTCAATTTTCGTCGATTGAGCATCTGTTTTATTTATTTGGCACTTATTCTCAAACATCGTGTTGCGTACAGTCATATTATATCAAATAATCTGCATTATTAGTTATATTGATTTAGTTTTTCTATGAGATAGGTATTTGTGACAAGCAGAAATAATGAATCCAAACCGTTACTTTTACGCGTGAATTACATTGTTATAAGGTAACTTCCAGCTCACAATCTTGCAATTCATCACATTCCCATTTTTCGTTTTAATAGAATTTCCGGTCTTTGGGAATTTCGAAACTTATTTAAAATTAAATCGATTTCGATTGGTTATTGTGTTGTATTTTATCTTTTTTACACTTAAAGCCAAGGACATGGTGACTGCAAAAATAAAGTAAAACCTTTTACTGCAAATGAAATTTTATAGCTATGAAAAGTGCAAAAAAGATATGGGACCCAGAACTGTGCCCTGCGGTAAACCGCTAACTACACGCCTTGAACTCTACTGCTCTCGCTCTTGCTTCAGTCTGATTATAGCAATAAAATAAACGTTTAAACTTGGTCTTTTTATTTACACATTAAAAAAGATATATTCATAACTTGAGTGCAGAGCCTCCGAGTAAAACAATAAATACAAAACATCATAACTAATTTAAAGAAATAAGCGTGCGTGTTAGTTAAACATTCATATCTCATAAATGTTTTTAATTTTCTTTAAAGGAGAAAGTCAATGCATATAATCTGCAAAACTGTTGTTAGCTAGAAGTAGAAACCTGTCTGGTGACATGAATGCACCTCAATATCTAATGGCCTAAGTAGTAGGTACGGTAATTACCGGAACCCGCAAACAAAAGCCGAAAGTAACATTGTCTCGTCGAACATATGCAAGAGACAAAGCATTGGAAATAGTTGTATTTACTAACATAAATAGACTTATTATCTATATCAAATACCAGTCCACCGCGCTTCATCAGGTGAAGTCTGATACGTCGCTTTTGGAGCATTTTCCTTCCAATTCAATTTTAACATTTGTGACTAAAGGTATTGTATAATACACGTAAATTTTATTAGGTTGTAGAACATATTCATGTAAAGGGAGGATGGAACCCTTGCAGAGTTTCTTGCCTGTATCTTCTCTAGACAAGGCCTCCCGGTAGTGAACAGGCCGAAAAAAAAGTAGTGGTATTGTCAATTTTAGGATAATAGTATTTTATTTTGTTTTGACTTTTCAAAAGTGTATTTGATGATACCAATTTGATTAAATGACTTTGAGTTTCAGTTTAAGCCACGGCATATTATGACAGATCTAGAAATAGAACTGAGTTATTTACCTATCTATAACAATATTAAAAACAGGTAAAGCTTCTGAGTTTTGGTAATCCTAATACCACTGAATCCGATTTTGATAGAAATATGTAGTTTTAGTATCCTGTTATCTATAGTGTACTATTTCTATTTCAGTATAAGATATGTATTTATACAAGCAAATAAATTTCATATAGATGCCTCTGTAAGGGTAAATAGTTTTAGTAGATTGTATTTACTATTTATAAACAGTCTATTGTCAACGGTGACCTACATAGCGAAGAAGAGCCGAGCGCACATACCTTCGTTCGAAGAACTACAAGAAAATTTACAATCGTCTCGTCGTGACGCGCTATCATCGCCCGATTTGCTTATGATGTCATTAACATATTTAGAATATTTCTCAAGCAACTTGAAGGTTGTAATTGAATACTTTTGTTTATAAACTAATTAATTAATGAACAACATCGTTTATCGGATAAATATTTTTACGCTTTTGTTTTTGTAGACGTCTTTATTTAATTTTAGCTGTCAATTAAATTAAAACACCATTGGTCGACATAAATCCTTATAATACGGCGTAAATGCGTGAATTACACAAACGAAGGCCCGCATATTAAAATGCGAAAATGGGAAGTGATTTCTGACCAAAAACCAAATCGGTGACTGGATAAATTGTTTACAACCTTCAAATTGACCATTGAAAATATTTTTAAACCATTCGAGTAGTTATCACAGTTTTTTATTTTAATAAAGTGCAGAGGAAGACTTATCGGCATGTTGCTGCTCTATTGCTGTGTTCCGGCTTAAAGAGAAATACAGAGTACTGCGTCTTTGCATTACATGTCACGGGTTGGCAACGTTGATCAGTAAACCATTTACAAGCTTACATGCAAATAGAATTCTAACACCACTTCTATCTACGTGTGCATACTTCTGAACGAGATAGATAAAAAAAACATTCCTATCCTACGTAAATTTCAAAAATAGCGAAACAACAACGGTTAACACTAACTTTAACTCAATGTTATTAAGAAAGACTGTAAACTAAAATGAAACAAGAAGAGAATTACAATTCGTAGAAATATGCAATTCCAATGTAGCAATATTATGCAAAACAGTTTTAAGAAGAGCAGCGGGAAAAGCGATGCTAGTGGAAAGTGTACTTGTAGTCGATAATATAATACCATCGTACCTCTATATTTGCATAATAATTATTAAAGTAACTTATTTCTCGTCAGCATATTCCAAATATCTACCACACACTGTCTATTGCATGGCAACATGCTTCTTCTGCTTTATAAGGATTTAAGCGTACTAAAGAAATGTGAGTGTGCTAACAAAGTCAGTTCCTGACAACAGAATCACCCCTATTATATAGAACCTAAACATAACAGGCGATATGTGGGCGTGCCAAACACGTGCTAACTTTAGCTTACCTTTTCGAACATACAGACATGACGAAACTATGAAAATGTACTTAATATGGATTATAAAAAAACAACACGACATTACGTGTTTGAAAATCATTCTTTATAATACTTAAATTCCTTTTAGAATACTGAATTATTTGAACAAAGATCACCACCATTGATTGGCATATAATTTACAATCGAACAAAAATTTCGACGGATCATCATCTTTTTGAAATGATTTAGAACAGTTTGATTTTGCTACAACAGTATACAATTAATATACATTATTTTTAAATATTCCCTTACACGGTCAACTAGTCATCAATCTTAAATCGCTGATGAAACACAATCTAGCGTGGCCAACTTATACATTATAAGTTTAATACATGATTTTGCAGAAAATATTGTATATTTCGCTTTCTTTTCGAACTCTACCTAGTTAAAAACTGTCGAGTCAAGTTTCTCGTCTTACAAAGAAAAGTTTTGAGGTATTGTAGACTTCAGCGGCCATTGACCCCTTGTCCCACATATAGTGAGGTGACATGACATTAACAAGCACTTTGAACACCGCCGCTACTTACGGAGAAAGCGTTTTCCGAAGAAAAATAGCCTTTATGTTTATAGCCCTAAGTAAACTACTTATTATACAGCATATAACACGAGGCTCTAAAAATTTCATCCATCCATTGATCCTATAATTTTTAAATGTCTGTAGTTATTTTTGATTGTTTTTTCCGCAGTGGAAGCAAAAGTTTAGTTGATAAATAAAACATGTCATAGTATAACAATACAGAAATAGTATGTATTGTTTGTGTGATTATATTATAATGATTCGAATTCGAACTACCTATTTGGTATAATAATCCGTCATCTAATAATATATATAGAACTATCCCCGAATTCGGACTAGTTATAGTAGATTATCGTGACTGCCAGAAGATATCTAATTTAACTTTATTGATTCGAAGATACTTACATAACTTATGCTTGCACAAAATGTAGATCTCTCTTTGGAAAATGAAGCGGAAAAGTGCAATAGTACAAATAAACAAAGGGCCGATACACAAGACCAACTCGGCGGCACTCGACCGTGCCTTGTGGTTGGGGTTTCAACTGACCAAAAGAAAAAAATCTCTTCGTATCCACTAACTGTTACGCATTCGTTATTTCAAAAAGATACTACTACTTTCAAGGTTTACGATTTATTAAAAAATCTATTTACCTACATTTCGTATTTCATGCATACGTTTAAAGCTCATGTTACGACATGTTACGACGACGCTCATTAGCGACCAAAGTTTGCAGTACATGTTTTTTACAATTCAGTTGGCAAGGAGAACTTATCTACATACGATTACAGTCGTCTTGAAGACATGTGATACCCGAAAAGCCACTTCTACAGAGATCAAAGATGACCACTGATGTAAAGTCCCTTCAAGCGAAAACACTATCAATTTAAGAACAAGCATTGCTGATTCGTTACGGAAAAAGAAATATGAAGAAGTAAGGCGCAGAGTTATAAAGGAGAGGTAAAAAAAAGGTATATTTACAATAGAATATAACGTTGTCAAGAAATCCTAACTAGATAAATAAAATCTGGGTTACCACGTCAGTCGTACGGAGGAAAATAAATATGTTGCATTCTAGCACATACAAATAGTTGCTAAAGGATAATAGCCAGTTTATTTATGTACAATATAACAGCTTTACGCACTACGTAACACAACAATTTAGACAAAGGAAGTAAAATAAAAACAAGCGTTAAAAAAAGAATCTAACGATCCTTTTTCTTTGCGTTTTTTAATAATTGTTATTGCCAAAAAGGCTATAAAATGTCTAGAATGCCCATGACCGTTTAAGTAACCTGTTATACCTAAATTAATGATGGATAATAAAATTTTATGTATCTAAGACAAAAACTACAGTACTGATAGAGCTGTCAGATATGTTAGGTCCCCATCATGTAACAAGTGGCGACTTGGCGAGCCTGTTGCCATGCACCGGGCACAATGTGAGGCAAGCGATATTCACAAAAAACCTACACTTATGAGGCGTCTTAACATAGTATTTCCTATCTACTTGTTTATATCTCTACATTTTTTTTTCCTTTTCACTACCAGGAGGCCTCAAGAGAATTTCAGGAAAGAGACTGCAAGGGTTCTATCTTCCCTTTACATTAATGCCTTGGCGGGCATCGCGAACACCAGTGTTCGCAAGCAATAGAGGTTTCTATTGTGTCTCGTTTTGTGCCCGATAAGTAGTTAAAAATGTACAAGATTACAGTCAAGTCAAGATGAAGTTCCAATTTCATCTCACTTGTCCACGCTAGCCTACAAGAAAGCTTTTCAGGTGTCCATGGTAAAAAACATTACTGTTTTCGCGTAAACACAAACAAATAAAAATATTTTCATTCAAATTTAGCTTTTTTAAATTTAAGATCTTAACAGTAAGCACAATATTGACACCGCTGCATTTAACAGGAAACAGTGTGACTTTATAAACAAGAATGTCGATCACGCTGGAACACGTCTCGCAAGTAACATTTTAATTGAGTATCGCTGCGCATGAGTCATCGGGAACTTCTGAGGGTAACTTGAGCGCACTTACTACTGCGGGTATAATGATGTGACGACATACGTTGAAAAACAAGACATTCTATAAAATTGTTACATGCGATTAAAAACAACCGTTAAAAGTTCAAAAACTCTCTAAATAGAATGCTTTTCTAATGCTTTTGTCAAAATAAACTACATGGGACTAAATGCAATTTTTATCAATGTATTGCGAAAGATCTCACTTAGATATAGGTTCCTATAACTAATTGATCTAAATTTTACGAATATGGAAAACAAGCTTTACTTAACTTTACGTAGAGCTTACATCATACAGATTAAAACGTCATAGCACTTGATACTTAACATAATACATGTAAGCAGTATAGAAATAGCTGTAAATTATAAAGTAGTAACTAGAAAGTAGCATACACGAGCTTTTCCGATGTGTCATTCATGCAGTTTGTAGATTAGTATCCCGGTGTTTATCGCGCATAGTATACGGTGGGTCCGCCCTACAGAAGTTTTAAATTCCACGCGCGTCCCGTACCCATACCTGCATTGAAATACCTAAGTTCTTTTATTTTTAAGTCATTATAACACACATTCTGTATTTGTGTCTCAAAAAATTAAGGCAAAGAATTTTATTAATTTGGCAAGTCTGCGAAGATTGATGAGAGAATGAAAAATGCAGATGTGGGATTTTTTTATTTCTGTATAAAATTAACACTTAATAATTAAAAAAAGGATGAACAAATCTAGCTTTTTTAGCTAACAATATTAATGGATAACTAAAAATATTAATGGATAACTATTTCCGCGTTCTTTGAATTCAGCCTGTTGAAATATTTTTGGCAAGAGCTAGTCAAAGGTTTTTGGGCAAAATAAACGATTATAGTGATGTAAATGTAATCATAATCAAACATATCATTGATCGACGAACTGAATATTGATAAATTCCTAAATTGCAAAATATGCCCTTCGACTGCCACCGTTTGATATAATTTCTAATGAAAATTAAAATGATAATTTAAAAAAGTATATATTTGTTTTCTAGATATTAGTAAATAGTTATTTGTATTTAGCAATTAGTAAGTGGATTAGCTTACATTTACTATATAGTATTTACTATATAAAGTATTATATAGTTAATTTTTATAGAAGTTATCAAACGGGAACAGTCGAAATGCAGATTTTCAGGAGGAGCTCGGTGGCGTAGTGGTCAATGCGCTTTGGCTTCGGTCGAAAACAAAGCTACCTTGCCATGGTCAGGCCGTGGATGGGTGACCAAGACTTTGTGATCTCGAGCTCCTCCGTGCTTCGGAAGGCACACTAAGCCGTTGGTCCCGGTCGCATTTGTGACCGTTTCTACCCACCAACCCGCATTGGGCCAGCGTGGTGGTGTTACGGCCCTTACTCCCCATGTGTTTCTCCATGAGGAAGGCCTGTCCCAGCTGTGGGACGTATATAGGCTGATGACGAATGTTCATAATCATGCGACATTTGATATAATCTATATAACGCCGACTACAAAAGCCATAGATTGCAAGGGGCTAATAACGGGAAATTGCGCTCGCACTTAAAAAGGTTTCTATTGCAAAATCACGTTTGTAATAATCGCCGTAAATCTTAGTATGAATAGGAAAGCCGTCGTGGTGCAGGCCGCACCTAGCCGGCTTTCACCAGCTGACAACACATGCCGACTGCGGCTTACTAAGGCCAACTGATGGAAGACAATAGTAATAGCTAATACGAGTATAACCTTTTACCTATAAACAAAGATGACATAATGTAAAATGCACGCTGGAAATACAAGTAGGTACCTTATCTAACGGTTAGTGTTTTAAGACACGCCGGGGATATTGACTATCTATTTAGTGGTAATTACAACTACTACAAAATATTTTTTACTAGCGGCGTCAGGATTAAACCAAATAAAAGATTTATTACCGAAATTAAAGTGGAGTCTAAGTGTTCATGTTCTATTACAGGAACTAAGAATGGTAGGTTAAATTTTAATTAACTATGTTGAATAAATTTTGTAGCTAAACTAACAATTTTACTAATAAACGTTTCCGGATAATAATATAATATTGGTAACACCGTTTTATATATATTTTTTATATAAAACGGAATTATTATATAATCTCACCACGATGGAAAAAACAAACATTTAAAGCACTATGTGCACTGCTATTGATGAACACATGGTGTTGACGTCAATATGAACAACAATGGTCAGAGGCGCAGTGTAAACACTGCTTAATTAACGATCACATGATTCTGGCAACCACCTGTTACTGTTTCCAAGTATCCGTGTCATACATTATATTGTGGCAGTTCATATTAATGGGCGCCGACGTTACTTCAGTTTGCTGTCTGGCACACAGAAAGCGATATTCTAGTGGCTGATTCGATTACAGCCAATTATAAGTCTAATTAGACGAATAAATCGAAAAGAATGAGGTATATGTTCTAAATAAATAAGTCATAAATTAATAGTCTTAGTCCAGATTGAAGTACGCGTGCCATTTTCGTATTTCATAGTAGACAATGTTTCCATGTCAAAATAGATTGATATTAACTAACTGTTACACTGTATGAGCTTAATTTTAAATAGTTGAAAATAATAACTGCTTGCTAAAAGTGTTTTGTTTGCAAAACAATTTCCTCACGCAGTTATGGGTAACGCTTCATATGCGTGTAAGTTTCCTCGTGGGGATCGAGGGCTCATCCCACCGCTAGCCTCCAGGCATTCTCACGAACTGCTGCGCCTGCGCCAATTAGACGCACCACGCCCGCCGCATGCCCCGCTGCCCTGCCAATTGCAGCTAAAATAAACTATTCACACGAGGACTTGCCGTGTTTAATTAATAATTAACACTTATTCCATGTTTACTTTATACATAATAATATATCTAATTTTGTTTGATTTAGAAGTTATGCCCTTTTTCTTTGGGTTTTTTTCTATTTTCCTATTACGATGGTGATGTTAATGTGGCAGGGTTTATTCTTCCTCGTAGGTCGGTTTTACATATTATTTACTCATAAATTTAACATTTAATATTTTAATTATAACTTTTATTGACCTTTTTTAAATAGTGCGTACTGTGCGACTATTTTTAATATCAGCATTATAACAAAATTCAATATATTTACTTCTCAGGCAATTACGATAACCTCGAAAAATATGTTTAACGGATATGCTCGTATGGATTATACAATATTGGATTTAATTGTAAAAATATGGTTACAAGGCATAGTACGCAGTAGGACGTTGACATGTAACTTGCGACATACCGACGCGTCCTGTAAAGTGAACGCACTCGTATCGGCCTGAGCACACCGTTACTTTACCTACGATTTTTTATTATTTATGTCAATAAAGAAATCCACAATAACTCTATTTAAGAGTATTTAAAAGTCATCTACGGACGACGGTAATAGATTTGAAGATACATTTTTAGTAATTAACTAAGATACGGTCCATTCGGATGAGAATTAAAACTTACACAGAAATCTTTAATTAATGAATTGATTGCTGTGATACTTAAATTGATTTGCTATAGAGGATAGAAGTTATTGTATACCGCAGATCTGACACGTACAAGAATGGAGATTGCTTTAACTCGTAGATTTGTTGATAACAAGAATAATTTCATAAATATCACGTAACAAAGATAAGCGTAATTTAAGTGCTACAATACGCAAATAGAAGAGTTCTCAGTATTAACCGCGTGTGGCACTGCTACCAAACTGGCTGTTTGCACAGCTAAGCAAACCGTACGTTTGTTGATATCGCCAAGTCCAACCTGTGAAGAACTTGCCGCCATCTTTAAATCCAATTTAATCTTAAAAATAAATTCATTTGTATACTCTTTAAGGGCTCTCGTTAGAATGGTTAAATTACATGGTGTTGATGAAGTTGCGCCAACGAAGAAAAACTGTAAATAATGGAATCATTGACGACGATATCGCGTCGAAGTAGGTCGGGTATTTACCGTCGTACACTTGTGCTGACTGCAACCATTGTTTACAATCACGCTAGAAAAGTAGTACCTTATTGATATGATAACTTGTTAGAATCTCTTTATTTTTATATAGGTAGTTGGCATTTAATAAGATCAATTAAATTATAGAGATATCAGAGAAAAAAACAATCAGATAAATTGTGTGCAAAATTTGTATACTTTCTAATATTAGGTATATTAGTTGCATATACATGTGAATATTTCACAGCTATGACCATTAATATTCAAATACAGCGGTTTCTTACGCAATTTATTAGATAGTTACGTAAATTGAATAAGCGTTTTTAAAGTATATGCAACGAGGCGATAGACTTTTACTTTTTATCGATCAGTATTCAGAGTTTCACTTTCCCCGCGCTGTTAAACAAACAGTCAAAGAAACTTTTGACGTTTAAATTTAGCTAATCACTGGAAGATTGGTTGCCAATTACACAATACTGGCCTCAATCTTGTACTAATTGATGTAATTGCTCTACGGTTAAAGGCTATTGTTGAGGTGGATGAGAGCATTTCTAATCAAACATTAACATAGGGGCTTTTTAATTTTAAAATTTCATTCAAAAATAATTTTGAAAGTAATCAATATCTAGTTTTCGAGAACTTCTATTTGACGTCTTAAATATTGATGAGAAACACTTTAACAGAATACCAGGGCCCCGATTGGGCTAAATAAGAATGTATTTACCACAACCAAATTTCAGTCGCAAACATTATGGCCATCCACATACCAGGTGAAGACACAAGGGCCAAGGGGAACATGGGCCATAACGTTTCCGACTGTTTTGGTTGTGGTAAATACGTTCTTTTATAGCACAATCGGGGCCCTGTTTAAAATTTAATACCACCTCGATGGGTAAAATCGTTATAACTAATTGTTAATAATTTTGACTTCAAGTACGACTTATTCTGAATAAGCAGATACACCGTGTGTTCTTCGAGAATATGATGTTTGCTCCTGCGCACTAGGCGCGAACTCCCAGACACACAGGTTTGCTCAATTTGTACACGTGGCTGCAAGACCGACTACATTTGTTAACCTTGAGTCCGTCTCTATTTCATACGTAATAAAAGTTATTTTCGTAGTTCAAATGTATGAGATACTGCCGACTGTATGCTATAGGGAGGGACGTAATCAACTATAGAACGTTTGTCGACATTAAATGCATTTCAATATAATCTCTCTCTAAAACAGGAGGTAAATGATATTGACTTATTGAAATGATTGTTTGCGTCGAAATCACTTACACGTCGTCTCGGAGGTAGCAACTCATTCAAAGATAGAAAACCTGTTTCAACTTGTTAAGTTTTTCCTAATGCGCAGTGCTTTTAAAACGACGTTTTTCCGCATGCCCAAGAAATAGACTGATTTGTACCTAATTACATTATATCACATTCCCATTGTATAATATTTAAATTATTTTAAAATAAATATGTAATAAATTTGTAAATTCACAGCGATATAATCCAAACTCCAAATGTGTCATCACTATCAGCCCACTCCTATCCACTGCTCTCGATTTTCGGCCTATTATATGTTTCAAAATTGAGAGGCAAATTACCACACTTTTTCATTAAATTATTAGGATATCAGTTAAAGATACCATATTTTTACCAAACTTGTGATCCAAAAATTTTATTGAACACATAATATCATCTAGTTCCTTCTCGTACTGTTTATATGCAGATGACTTAATCTTGTCAGTAAGCTATTATCGGCAAGATGTACCGATTGCTGCCAATATATTTCGGTAGATGCGTCACCTTTTTATAATGTGGCCACGACTAGGCATAACAGCTTCGTCTGTTTACGATCGTCCTAATGACACTCACTTGTTTTAATTTATAGTTCCAAGAGTCACAAATGTCGTAGAAGTGTAATTACTGAGCACACAATTATAAACTTTACTCTGTTCTCTATAATTTATTCAAATTTTCTTTATAATATTCAAAATTCAAAAGGAAAACATTCAAACGAATAACGTTTAACATTCTCGAAAGCTACCGATTTTAAGATGCACATCACTAAAGAGTTAAAGTACATTACATCGAGTGACGACTGATATTGTTGTCATCTCCCTCACTCTTTTGATTTTGGATGTAAAATGTTTATAATAAAGTTTGTGATAATGTTATTCCTTGTAACATAGTCGTTATTTTATAATAAAATATGATGACTATCTGTGACGGCATCATCCTTAAACCGGTTTTAACGTCTTATTCGGAAAGTTAAACAAAAAATACACATACACTCATACATATAATCACGACCACCATCCCCTAAGGGTAGTCGAGACTAGGCGAAAGCACCGCAAATGCATTCCATGGCCAAAACACAAAAATCTACAAATTGCATTATTTGAAATCTAAGCAAATCACTGTTTAGTTGTCCAACGCGTGATATAATTTATAACGCCGACAAGAGTGCGACGGGTGGTCTCGATTGCGATTCCTTCGCCCGAGGAGTGTATTTCAGTGTATCGGTAATAGCGTTTCTAGTCATAAATACAGGCGCGATAAGTATCAGGTGTAGGGTTGCCAATGGGAATAAAGGTAAGTTTACAAATAGTGGGTGGGAATTGGAGGTAGTTTAACGCTTATAATATATCTATTATATATTATAACATATCACACACACGAGTGTTTGTGTGATATGTTATATAATACAATCAATTAAGGTTAAGGGTACCAATTTAATCAGTTTGCTTAGAAAGATTGCTAATTAGAACAAGAAAATTGAGAATATTGAAATAAAAACGTCAAATTTCAAATTAAAAACCGTCTACATATTTTTACAGCTGTAAATAAGTAATCTATTATATACTTTATTCTCAACAAATACTATAAAGGTATAGACTCTATTATAATTTTATTTCATCTCAAAAATTTTGTTTAATATTGTTTCTAAGTTAATAAGCATGAAATAAAACAACATTAGAGATCGTTTAATATTTTTTTGAACTATTCAACACCTGAGACGCTGCTATTCCTCCCTATCAAGAGTGTGACCATCTTAGAGCAGGACTTATTAAAATGACCAATATCTTGTTGGTAGTTTAATATTGCATTAACGCCCCTGCCTTGTCTCTTTCGTGTGTAGCCCTGCGGCGGGCGCAGCGGCGCGGCGAGCGGCGCGGGCGCCGATGGGTGGTCGACGCAAAATTCGGCGGGCCAACCGGTTCCCAGAACGGTCGGCTTTGTGTCTGACTCGTGGCCACACTTGCCCGCCACTGCCAGCGTCGACAATATCTCACTAGTCTGATAAACCTTGTAGTTTTACTTCATAATTATCGCATTGACACGTAAAGATCATTTGTAGGTACAATAGATGTACTGAAGAGATACCATTCAATTTTATAGACCTATTTTATCTGATGGTAATGATTTTACCTTTATTATGAATCGTGATATTGTTATGGGAACCGTCGTGCCTATAGTGACAGCGAGCGCCATTAGAGAACATTTCATATGTGTTTAAGCAGTTCACAGACGGAGCTATAATATATATGACCCTAATGTATATTATAGCACAATACATCTTCAGGAGGCAACACCTCCTTATGATTTCTATGGAAAGATGTATTTGTATATGGATGTAGATTTTATATGTATATGGAAAGTGTATTAGACGAGAGCTTTATTGTATATCTTTACATTTTCGTTTATTACTATACTTCCTTTAATGTTCCAAAAAGTTTCTATGATAGCTGTGCCCGCGACGACATCCGTGTGCCTATTGATTTAACGCCGTTAAAAGTTGACTTAATAGTTTGTATTGGTTTGTTAACGCAGTTATAACACAGTTATTTTTTAACAAACTATTTAAAATTTCATTCCTACGGGAAAATTTTGTTACTTAGCTAGAATATACTGAACATTAAGCACACAGCGAGTCGTACTTCGGAAGGTATACTTTTTCGTATGCTTGTATTATTTTTCTTGATATCGTTTTTAATAAGATCATGAAGTTCAGAAAACGTTGACCTTGGCTTCCGGAAATATTCATAGAATTTTCCGTATGATAATTCAGCATAAAAATATAATTAAAAGTCTACAGATTTTTTTTTGTATTTTATGTGTTCTTAACGAAGTGGATCGTTTTGTTTCTGACACATCTGGCTAGACGCACATCAAATTCACGATCCGAATCTTCTGGTGAAATATCTAAATCTAATAGTACGTAACTAATCTATAATATTAATTATAGCTGTCGTCTGTGAACTCCTAAAGTTAACAATTACCAAGATTTTTTTTATTTAAAAAAATGTTAACCGAAAAATGTTTCATCAGATTAGATAAGTCTGTTTCTTAAGACTCCAAAATATTATGTTGTAGCATTTTATGATGGCGAATAGCTTCGCTTTTAACACTTTAAGTCTAAAGGCGAATCATTTAGTCGCTTCGTGAATTGCAATAAATATATCTGTAAATTAACTATAACAAAATAATTAATTTAAAAAAGTTATTTCCCTTTCAAACAATGCATATCAATCAAAATATTGGTTTAGGCTATTACTATACTTAGTGTTAATCTGTGGCTAATCCATAATATGACATCGTTATCACTTCGCGCCAGTTTTAATATCAACAGTACTATCAGTATGTGTATAGTACAGCAGCAAAAAAACAACCGTTAGTACTTCTAGATTTATAAATTCCTTTTTATTTTCTGTGATGGTATATTTAATTTTAGCATATCTTATGATTATAAATATCAATATAAAACATTCGGATTATATTTCAGACACATGTCGTATTGATAAAAATCATGTCCCTATGAACCCTATTTAGTCATTTCCAAAAACCAGACAAAAGTTATAGGACTGTCTCAATAAACTCTTATAACATCTAATCTTTGTGGTTATAAAAATTAACCTGAGCTTATCGAAATAATGCCATAAGAAAACATCGTATAGAACCTCCGTGGTAATAAAAAAGAAACAAACCGTAGGCTGTTCGAAACGGCAAACAGAATCAAAAGACGCCGCGCCGACAATGGCTCGGAATATCGTCCACCTAATCTGTTGTTCGTTAGGCACGCCATATTTTATCCCGCCAGCTATTGTCAATAGGTCAGAGGCAAATAGGAGAGAACGTACACTTTTGTTTTCTTTTCCGTATACTCAAACAAAATAAACTCTGGTAACTGTTGAGCGCGCCGCCATTTAAATAATTCCCGGGGGTTTTTTGTCCGCCATCTTTTCATTAATATATTACGATGGACGATGGTTGTCAGACTTTTGGAGATCCGTGGGAATGTTGTAGACAATAGAAATTACATTTTCACTATTGTAAACAAAAATTTACATAGTTATAGATATAATTGGAACATTCGGGAAAGTTTAAGGAACCCCTATGGGGCTAGGTGATCATCATTAAAAAAAAAGAGAACATTAATAATAGAAATAAATCTATATAATATTAATATCACACTAATGTGTGATATTAATATTATAGAACGTGTTATTTTTTGTGTTATTAATTATAATAACACAAAAAATAACACGTTCTAGTATCCTCATAATGGTCAAACGCGAACTTCCTCGACTCTACCACTATAAAAACCTTCACCAATAAATAAACTAGCTGAAATCAAAATGGAAAAATTCCTTCGGTATTTTAAATTAAATAAATAAACCAAATCTCCGAACCTAATTTAGATATATTATCAGTATGGTTTCCCGTTTCATAAACTCAACATTTCTGATTTAATATTGACTAATCAAGGAAAATAGATTTTACAAAGCTATATTTATCGTATGAATCGTGTAACCTAAATAAAATTCATTGCTACGGTTCTCTTCACCTCAAATAAAACTCGCGTTTGACCGTTTTTTTTTAATTTTTGAGTTAGATACCTGACGTCCTCTATTATAGTTACGGTGAGAGATTACTCTGACGCCCCGAGTGCCCGAGTGGCGTGAAATGAGCTAAAGATCGTTATTATTTTTTTGGCAATTGCTTGATAAAAAAATATACGCTTTACACTCGTCATAGTGTATTTACATAGGATAAATTCAGAATAAATAAAAAATAGAATGAAATTTTAATAAAACTCATGGACCTACTTAATTGTGCCTCGTTAATATCATTTGCCTCACACTGCATGGCAAAGGACAGAAACATACTATACAACTAATTCTTATAGGTAGAATGAAATAACTTATAAATATAAAGACTACATAGAAGAACATTTTGTTAGCCTCTTGATATAATTTACAGGTAAATTCAAAATAATAACACAATATTAGAAGGAAAATATGTCCAGAACTGATTGGTACTTAAAACACACTTAAGAATACTTTCCTACAGCCTGTCCCAACCATTGACATTGAATACTGACTACTTTATCTATAATATGTTCTTGACAAAGGAAAGTTTTGGCCTCGCCTATGTTGTAAACGACAATGTTCTTTCTATCTTCCGTAAAAAGATTAAGGTTCGAAAACAATTTGGATATGGAGTTGAATATAACTGTATTAAAAAACCATTTAAAGTATTAATATTGTCAATTTTCTCAAAAATTATAGAAAGACATCCTAAATACGAGTATTTTAATTGATATATTATTTAGATGTCTTCGTATAAACACTGGTATAAGCGGATATAATGAATGTTTTACAGTCAGATGTTTTGACGTTATAGACATGATAAAAAACGATTATTGGCAGTCTTCATTAGAGCACAGATGCCAATACCATTATTTTAGTTTATATTTTGTGCGCACATTACACAAAAACTACAACTTGGTATTTGATGAATGCAGTTTGAAGTACAATTTAAATAATTGCTCTATTTCACTACTTGATTCTCAATACAATATAATTTTATGATATCGCGAACAAAGGTCATGAATGGGAAGCTGCAGAAATGTATTTATAAACGAATATGTAGTGAACTGAGAAGTAACAGGAGTCAAACGAAAAGAAGGTAATATGCTGTGCCTACCATTCAGTCTGGAATAGGTGAAGTAAGATAGAGTTAACATTTTATTCTTTGGCATGTTTAAACTAGGCAGCGCTGAGAAAGTCCATTGTTCATCCATTGACAAAAACCAATTTACATATTACTCCTACGACTGTATATTGACGTCTAAGAGTGAATCATAACCAGATACCACAACGGTTTAATTCTAAGAAGAAATTAAGATTGACTTAGTAAATATAAAATTGGTAAGAACAATAAACATTGCACACCTGCAGGTATTACATCTTGAGCCTCGGGATCAGAAGTCTAAATTATTATTTAGCTAAATTATTACTTAGCTCTGTTCTTGTCTGCAGCGAGTAAATACAGCGAGTAAATACGCCGTCTTCTAAAGAATACGCGTTTTACGCATTTGAATAAAAAACAAGCGATACAGCACGGAGGTATGTAAATAGTATTAAATTATATAAATAAACAAAGTAAGACAATCTTATTTCCAATTAAAACCAATAAATATAAGCTCTATTCCAACACTATGAGGATAGCAAAAAGCATTAAAAGCTCAAACCAGTTTGGTGAGTAAAATCCGCAGCGTCATAGCGTTCTAAATAAGCTTGTGACACTAGCAGCAATACATCCCAAATATTACAACTCACATCACTCTGAAAGTAATTATAAGAACAATATACCTATTTATAATATAAAAAATTTGATGTCTTAACAAATTTCTTTATTTTTTTTTTCAGGAATATTCTAACAGAGCCACAGAAGCCAAAAAGTGTATTTAGATAAAAATAAATTAAAAAATTTGTGGGTTTCTGTCGATGTTATCTGTGTATTTGTGTATTTCGACGCGTATAATGAAAAATAGTGCATATCATTAAATGCAGTTTTCGCCGTAGAGCACTAGGTCGATCATTAATATTGGCTCCATTTTACTGATTGATTTCAAGATTTCAAATAGCTACCACATGTAATAAGTCGCGGGATGTCAATAAATAATGTAGAATATAACGCTTTTTCTTCGTCTGATAGAGATAATTACTCTATTAGAGATAATTAGTCGAATGGAGGTGTTACGGAAGTACAAATAATTCTGTAACTGTATACTTTTGCAGTTACATTATTATGTTGAAGATGCATTTATCGCATGGCGTCAAATACAGCACCTCCGTCATCTCTAATCTTGATCAGGGCGGGCTCGAAAATGCTAGCAGAGTGTAGTAATTATACTGAGACAATCTCGAGGAAATTGGCAATTGACCTTACAGTTGACATCTAAATTGATGCCAGACCAGTGGTATTGCACTGCAATCTTCATAACATCTATTAGATATTGTTTTGATATCTAGTTTTATGTATGGAAAACATTGACCAAACCATTACCATTCACAATTTTACTAGCATTTTAAGAAGGCACAAAGTCATGTTCAAAGTTTATTTTGGGTTCGAACGGAGCTAAGGACACCAATATAATCCAAAAATTTGTCGCAAGACAGTGGGCAAGGTCAGGCCGTTAGGATGGAAAAGTTCTCGAGTGAACGCTTTCATATTTCCATACCAATTGGTATGGAAATAGGTACTTGAGCTCCGGCTTTTTGGTGACGACATACTCATGGTTCAAAGGCAGTATGTCATTTATATGTATACTAACAAAACTGCGTACTTATATAATATAAAAAATTAATTAAATAATATTAGGTTCTTGCCTATGAAATTGGTGTTTTGTAGGGAGATTTTGGGGAATTCTGCATTTTCCATACATAAATTTTTTCAGTTTTCTTCACAACGACAAATCCAAAGATAATAATATTTGGCATCTATCATTAGACAAGTTTTTAGTAATATGTGTAATATCACACTTCATTAAAATTATTTATCGTTTTTAAGTGAATGCAAATAAAATCATGTATTCGGGAAGCACTTAAAAAGAGTTGTCACCGTGTCCAATTATATCACAATTAAACATACAACAAATTATCAAAACAAATCAAAAGAGCTCAAAAATATAGTCTATTTTTAGACGAGGTAATTATTTTTTAAGAATACTCTGAAAGTTACAGACAAAATACTAAGAGAGAAAAACAACACCAATTTCATAGGTAAGGACCCAATAAAATTAAGCGTGATACTACTGTTACGAACCGGCCCGTAAGGCCAAGGAGTATGTTATTTTATTACTTTTTTCTCTATGATATTAATCTGTCACTATTTGTCATTCTTCTTGTTCTTGTTATATTATAATTTTCTGTGCTCTATTTTATATTATTCCGCTTGTATATATTTTACCTATTATATTCTCTTACTCTGAGCTGTCCTCTTTTATTTCTATCCGTAACAACTACATTATTAAATTAGTTGTTACGGATAGTTACGTTAAAGTTTTATGTTTTAGGAACTGCCAAATCTGATCTAAATCTCGTCGTCAAAATGGCATTCATTCCCACGACACTTACACAATCTTCATCGAACAATATAAATATTATATCATATCATGGGTTACGATTACGAACCCCGATACCTACTTTTGCTCTCACGACCGATTAATCATTCTATTTTAGCACAACAAAGACAAATGGCAATATATTTTTATTAAAAATCATATGGTGTAATTTGATTGCTTCATTATGGTGGACGGTAAAAAGAAGAGTATTAGTTTTATTTAATACATTAGAAAAATATATGTCCATTGTGCTGATACGACATGGGAAAATAATAGTTCATAATACAACAGCATAATATTTTCAATGTAAACATTTAAAAACATCACAAGTGACAATTAATATAAATACGATGCGAAAAATACGAAACGAAATAATGTTCATCAAACTTTGATAAATAAAACAAAAGGGGGTCTAAACTCATTAATATAATATAAATTCAGCGAATGAATGGTATTAAGTCCACTGCGAAGGTGCTCAGAGATAATTTATTTAATTTTAAACTCATGTATTATAGGTTGATTATGCCTTATGATTGCGCAAGCTTGGAGTACGATAGTGTCGAGTCTTAGGTGCAATATGGCGACCGGCTGCTGACATGATACCATGTCAAATTACACAACCCACTAATGAGATTTCGACACGAGACAAACTTGTCACAACCTCAAAACATTATGTACCGAAATAAGGGTTTATTCATAACTGAGTACATAAATATAACAATATTACTCTCAGTAAAACAAAATTCATATTATTCAAATTATATACTCCTATTTATTTTTATACAATCTTACCCTCGGTTCGACATCTACGACTTCATATACGTGGATATGAAATCACTGACAAAAGGAGCATATGAGTTCTAGATTCAACTAGTAAGCATATTTTTTTTCAGTTAGACTTCTAGCAATACATCAATAAATGCAACCTTACATAAACATTCGGACAAAAAGCTGCAATTATCTCTTTTAGGTACTGTTAAAGGCCTATTATCTAATAATAAGCTTTTCCATGTCCATAACGTAAGGATATCGACGTGTTATAATTTTGTTACATAATGTCTATTTAAATTATAGAAATCAGATTGTATTATATAATTTTTAAACTTAACATAATGCCTAAATAACTTGATGATTCTATGTGTTTTCGTTTTGCTGCTCAGTTACATACAACATAATAAGCTTCACATTATTAAATGTGACGTGACCAGATTACAAGAACCTGTTTGATCGCAAACATCTAAAGTAAACAACGTTAATCTTTAACGCTACGTACCGTACCGTTAACTTTACAATAATACCGTTTTTATAACCATCATAATGTCACTCAAATGCGAAAATTAAACAGATTTTGCACGGGAGTAGTTTCTGGCATATTAGGCAAGTGTGCATTTTAACAATGTAAATAAATACAAATCTCTCTAAAATATGAGATTGTATGCTGTTGTTAAATTTTTTTTTTTTATTTGTTTTTGATAAAACGTTAACTACAAAAGTAATAAAAATGTATTGGACTATTTTCTTATAATATAAACTATTGATTTTAATTTGAATTACTTCCCAAATAACTATATTTCTAACGAGTTCTAGTTTAATTAATTGCTACAAATCCAGGTAAGATAAGAAGATAAATGAATATTACGTGTGAGGTCGGTATCAGGCAAGGGACAGTGCAACGAACTATTTAAGGCGAGACACAGTTCCGAGAAGTGGACAAAGCTGCGCCTGCACTTGTCGCGCCGCCGCCGCCGCCCGATCTAGCTTGGCTTAGTATGACATGCTTAATTCAAACACAAATGATATCACTTTGAATTTTATCTTTGTGAAAATCTCAATTGTATATGTTCTAACTGGTGTAATTTACTTCTTTGTTTCAATTATCAGTTTAAATGAAACCTGTGTCGTTTAACGAACAAAAAATCAATAAAATATTACGTCACATGAATGATTCATGTAGTGCGTTTTGCCCTAAAATTACATGATTTAAATTTACATTTCAGTACCAAAGTTTTATTGAGAATGTCCAGCTTTGTGGATTCCTAAATAAAGTTACAACAAATTCGATGTAGCTTCCTATGGCATCGGGGTATTGGTTTTTGCAGCCTGGTATTGCTGAGGCGATTTGGTACGAAGGATAGTTACACTTTAATCTTTAATCTCACTGTTTTCCTTGTAACTATATTTGAATTGTTACTTAGAAGAAAGCGCTTATAATACTCGTACTTATTCGGAAATATCAAACTACAGCACAATGATTTAAGCTCTATTAACAAGTGTTAAAGATAAGTAGCTGTTAGAAAAATATGTCATGTTGGCAATTATTGTGTAGGAGTTACAAGCAGCGAACAAGCTGACTCGAGGGTCAAAGTTTATTCCTTGATGCCTATACATACCAATAATAGGGTCAAACCCACGTCGTCATACCCTATGAAGATGTAAGACTAGGGGACCTTAATAGGAGCGAGCTTAATAGGAGACAGTCGTCCTTAGTGCATAAGACCGGCCAAGGATCGAGATTGGTAGTGAGCGATAGGAGACACCTATATCCAGCAGTATACGAGTATAGGTTCATGTTGATGAACACCTACATTTAGCCTATGACATAATTCACAAAATTAAGCTAAATACAGAACCCCAAATACATTATATTATTATGGTCTACGATTATATTATTTTGCACTCAGCTATCATATCATTGTCACGGTATCATAACATTATTTTATAATCCAAATTGAATGAAAAGAGCTTGAAAAGGCGTCAATGGCCGTTGATTATTGTTTTGTATTTGATATTTTGGTTTTCCTCAACTCTGTTTATTGCTAAAAGCATATAGGTCTCCATTATGTGCCGATCATTTTGACGTCTCAAGTTCATTGGTACTGATGAATCTTTGAACTTCTATGTTGTTCAACTGAATATCTTACTACTAGATTTGCGTAACATTCTAAGAATTCACATGAAAAGAGAATGGTCATCTGTGACCCAGGCCCGACACGGCTGAGACAGAACTATAAAATTGTTTTGTCATGTTCAATAACATAAATATGTATTTTTTATTGAATGTTAGTGGCTAACATAGAAATATGTTGCTTTGTTTTTCCTCAGTCGGAGTAGGAAAAATATATAGACCATTTTTTTTATAATGAGATAGGTCTCATTCTTGTTGGGCCTGGGTAAATTTTGTATGAGCCGTGACCATTCTCCTTTTTTTCGTTGAATTAAAAGTGCGTATTACCGAACAAAATTAAATAAAAAGAGTGTTCATGTAAAAAAAATGCACGCTAACTTCCGTGTTAAATACTAAAAACAGATCAATTTGTTCGGTCATAAAATTTACTACCATCATACAGTGTACTGATCAACGGAGATCAGACCAGTTGTGACGTAATACTGATCTAAAACCGTTTATGGACTAAAAATAAAAATAAAATCTGAGATTTTATATTTCAGTGTCATTGTTCTCTACACGGTAAGCTTACAGGAAAATACCCTGTTTTAAAATCCGCGAATCCGCTTTAGTTATCATTACTTAATCTTATAATCGCTTATACAAATACTAGTTAATCTAAATGTTATTGAATGGTGTAAACATAATGCAATGGAAGCGTGCACATAATCCGCATTAAGATTAACGGAGATAGTAGGTAGGTACACCAGACGTGCACTGCGAGCTATTTCTGATGAGCATATGAAACTAATATTGGTAATAAATTGATGTATTCTGAGACTTCTGGAGATATAAATACTTACGGGCAAAGGAGCACTGATCAGGGCTATCAGCCCCTTTATTCTACACTGACGGAACAAAATATAAACAAAATATATTAATAAACAAATACAAACCACATAGAAATGCGTTGGAAACACCCTCTCAAACGCTACGACCTACCCTTAAACCCTTTCGTGGGAGCGACTGAACCTACCAAAGCAATTTACTGAGCCTATTCTCAAGGCACCCCGACCTGGTTACACTCGAAGTCCGGGAAAGCGCCTACAGAGTAGTCGCATACAATGCGTTTTGGCATAAACAAATATGAGAGAGAGTGATGTAAATAATAATATTTTACTGAAAATTATTTTGCAAAACCCCTAATTAAAATATACCCCTAATTATAACCCTCAACTGAAAATCGTATTTTTTCATCGTTAAATATTAACTGAAGCAATTTTTATAAATACAAATATTATTCACTAATCGGGGATGGTGTCTCTAAAATATCTTTTAATCAAAATAGCAAAAAGGGTAAACAAAACAAAGGTAGTGTTTAAACAGAAAGGGAGATCAATTGAAAAGGACAGCAATTATTACAGTTTAATTATATTAGGTCCTTACCTATGAAATTGGTGTTTTGTATGGAGATTTTGGGGAATTCTGCATTTTCCATACTAATCTATCATTAGACAAGCTTTAGTAATATGTGTGATATCACACTTCATAAAAATTATTTATCGTTTTTAGGTGAATGCAAATAAAATGATGTATTCGGGAGGCACTTAAAAAGAGTTGTCTCCGTGTCCAATTTTAACACAATTAAACTTACAACAAATTATCAAAACAAATCAAAAGAGCTCAAAAATATAGTCTATTTTTAGACGAGGTAATTATTTTTTAGGAATACTTTGAATCTTAATAGTTACAGACAAAATACTAAGAGAGAAAAAAAACACCAATTTCATAGGTAAGGACCCAATATTTATGTGCCAATCTCCACGTGAAAAGTTGTTAACCTTATGTGCAACTTTGAAAGATACTATAGTAGAAATATAGTACTATAGTAGAAGGAAGATACCTTTGGGATAGTTTTTTTTGGACTGCTTTAGAGGTGTGAATATAAAAATTTTAGTATTCATTAAAATATTTACCTATATCCTTGTTCAGTCTTATTAACCAGTGTTACAAAAATGTTATTTGTTCCCTTTGTCAACCCTGAAGCTGTATTATGAGCCAAACCATTACGGCTGGCCCTAATGAGCTTGGATGCAATCAATAACAAACATGATACTACTTGGCAGATATTATTATTACCATGATAAAATGCTTCTAGTGAAACTAATACCTATAGCCTTGCCATAATCGTAACGTGAAACATTTAACCACATAATTCAATTCAAATTGTATCCTTATTTACAATTATGATATTAAGTTAATATGTAAGTAGACAGTTTTGATATTGCAAACCTTATAGCAGAAAGAAAATAATAAAAAAGCGCCCGTTATATTCTATCCACAAGAAAGATGATAGTAACATCTTGCATGCAAAACACAGACTTGAAAATAAACGTAAGGAAGGCTCCATCGTAGACCCCATGTCAGCCATGGCTTATATCTATATAATTATGATATCTAGAGCAATCTCATTTATTTACGTCAGTTTATAACAAAATAATTTAATATTTCAGGATCAGGAGATATAATGATTAAAAGAATACTACCAACCCAACTGTTCCATTGGGTGTCGTAAAAGGCGTCTAATGGACTTAGAAATGCACAAGCATCCAATAGCTTAGAGCGGCGACGGGCTCACCCCCCTGTCACGCTGAGCAAATATGCAGTCACTGCTTGGTGAAGCGCGGACTATGGCAGTGGACTGATTTTGCGGTGCTTTTGCCTAGTCTTTGACGTTATTAGGGGATAATAGTCGTGATTATATGTATGGATGTATGTAGATATAATGAGGAAAAATTTGAGCAGTAAATATGCTCATTTTTGGGAATTCTATATTGCTAAATCACTATCGTAATCCATGTAATATGTCATACAATTTTAGGCTGCACTCGTAATTAAGATTGTATTTGTGAACTTAAATGAAGTTTTAAGTGTATTGTTAGCTATATAGTAGTTTGAAACCATAGAAACTCTGTTACATAAGATCTTAAAGGTAATAACTTAATAACATAGAAAACCCGTTGGTACAAATATTACATCAATAACAACTGGAATTTTATCCTGTTTTTACACTTAACATATAACAAAAAAAAAATAAGTTAAATGTGCTTTGAATAATATAATAACAAAACAAATCTGTGTGAAATGTCATCGATAAAACTAAATCAATTTCAGTAAAAACGAGGGCCAGAAAAGAAATTCTAATCTCGAACCAATGTTCCGCAACACGAACACAATATTGTTCCCGAAGAAAACTCTAGTTCCGCTAATATCCATGTCTATAAGCTTGAAATTAGTGTATCGTGATCTTGTTTGGTTAATGGTCCTGTCAAAACAAAAAGGCCACAACGTATACCGATCGGGAACCGAACCGCGGCGGAGGGTTATTTCACGCGAGATGAAAGAGCCGGTTGGAGTTACCGAGCCCGCCGCTGGACACAAATAACAGGTCAATACAGGGCTACCACGCCTAGAAAACTAATCAAGTTAGAAAAGTTATTGAAAGCGTCTAAGTAGGTGTAAATCTACTAAGTATCAGATAGAAAAACAGCAAGATGAGATAAACAAGTAAAGTTTTCTTCGATAAACTTAAAAAAATATTTTGGGAAATTAAAACAACATGCATAACGATTTTCACGTTTTCAGAACAAAATTACTTCAAAATAACAAATTGAAGCAATAGAAAATCTATTACTCTATTTTTATATTATTATTATTATTATATGGGAATAATGTTATGTAATATGTCGTGTATTCCAAATTTTATAAGATAATGAATATTTATTTTCTGAAATCTGGAAATTGTTTATGTTATTCTTGATTTTATAGTCAAACATTAGCTTAGCTTACAATAAAAAACGTTGCGCTCAAACCGTACAAACACTTCGAAAAGTATTTTGCGAAGAAAGCAACATAGATTAAAAATGTATATTTTTGATCTGGCTATGTAGAGACCAAAAACAAACGACGTTGACGACTAAAACAACTTTCCTTTTTCCACTAGTAGATATTTTAAATAGTAAATTTTAACACGACAACGCGAATTCAAACAAACGTCTTGTTTTACTTACGCGAGAAGATATAGCATTTTAATATTCTCTCGTTTTCTCCGATAACATCAAAGTTTCATGTCATGGTAACCCTAACCATCAGTCCGCAAACAGAGCCAGACGGTTATTCTTGACCGAACGGCGGCAACAACGGGTTAAAGCAAAGCAATTTATAGCAGACACCGGCGATATGCCGTCAAAAAACACCTATGTATGTTAAAATCTTTCGAAACAATTATAATCGAGCGACAAGCGATTGACTAATGTAAGACTGAAATTATTTAAATTAAAATCAATAGTTCTTCCTACTTTGATTTAGGAATTTGGGAAAAAATAGGATTTCTTTAAAAAAAAAGACTGATGAAGAACCTGTACTTTATGTGAAAACTTTTAAGAACATAGTTTGTTTTATTGAATAATAATTAATGTATTATAAATTTTTTACTATTTTAGCGAAATATATGCAAAAATGACAGTAAATATAACCTCTACTTCCGCTACTACGTTATAATGCCTTTAATTAAGAATCACGCTACTGCTTTAATTATTACAGTAGAAGCTGTATGCAGTACTGCTGTCACTTCATGGCTTTAGCTTTGAAATAACATTAATTATAACATTACATCTAACTTGTTATCGTTAATAAAATATTAATTCTACCACCAATAAATCCTACTTATTGGTGGTAAAATTAATATTTTTTTCAGATATTTTCATTAAAAATTTAAAGTATTAGTCCTCAGCCTATATACGTTAAAAAAAATTGTTACAAAAAATATATTACAAGCTTAAATGATAGAAATTTTATTTCATGTATATTTTACTACAAAATTGAGAGACTATCTCCTCACTCTGTATAGAGGTTATCGTGTTACAAATCCCCCACTGATATTAGAAAAATAAAGACATTTTATTGGCTATATTTGTATTAGGGTTGACTACCGCATCATCTATATCTTTAAGGTCAACCAATATTAGCTGTAATCTATCTTGGATCGGGGCTTTACCATCAATGCACCTTTCCTTACACCAAACAATTACATCAAGATTGTGTGAACGCAATCATTACCTAAATATCAGTCGAAGCGAAAACACAACGCTCAAAGTAAAATCTAGCTATGAAAAAATATCTCTTGACCGGTGACAACTTAAATATTGAATTAACGGACAACAGGAATAAATTGAAAATTGTCGGATCTAATAATAATGTGAAGATAATAAGGAATATTGGCAAAATACAGCTGGTTGGAAACGCGCACAAAATAGATGTGAAGGAAAATTTGGGAAAAGTGGAAGTGTTTGGGAAATGTGTTTCCATGAATATTGACTCTTCGAAAAATATTGTAATAGGTAGCAGCACCAGTGTCTACGTCGGTTCAAAGTTCGATACTAAAAAGAAAAACCAGTGAAAAACGAAAATGACTGACGTACTTAGTGCGAGGACTGGTAAAATATAGGCAGTATTATTAATATTTAAAATATTTTTATAGTGATTATAAATCTAAAATTAAATTGTAAATAGTTAATTATGTTTTTTAAATAAAATTATTGTGGTTTGCGATGTCAAGTCAAGTAATATGTCTGATTTTATTACAATTATCTTAAAACATTACTTTGAAGCATTTTGAAGGAATACTTAATTCTTATACTAAGAATGTTTGTAATACGGTGAGTATAAAACAAACGCTACAAAACAATAAAACATTATGCTTGATATTTATTCACATATTCAAAAATACTAATAAGAATTTTTTAGTCATTTTTTAAAACATTTCTTTCTTTTTAATATAAACACAAAAGTTTTACGTTATTAAATTTTAATCTGACATTTAAACTACCGTACTGAGTTGTTCCTAACATGCTCTATTTTAGCCCAACGATTATTTTAAGTGTTATATATTTTTCTAATACATTCAATACATACATCCTCTCAGTTATTTTTACCGATTGTTTTGTTGGTTAACGAATTAGCACATATAACTAACATTAAAAGATATTTATTAAACTTTTTGAACAATTAACGATTAATGAATGGATTCCTACAAAATTTAATACTTAATCCTTTGAGTCTCAATCAAAATTCATTGTTTACATTAAATGATTAGTACTTAGCAAGCAATGTTTCCTTTATTCCAATAAGGCGAGAAATATGTTCTTTTCTGAATAACCCCTTCTTTACTTTGTTTTGCAATTTTAAATCCCTACACTAAATAACATATTTTTTTATCAAAACAAATACCTACTATAACCAATATATTGATCGAAAGATATGGGGATTTTTTTTCAATACCTGAAGATACTGCAACACTTATCAAAATATATATTAGGCATGTGTATTTACGCAATATATTAGATTGTGATAAAGTAATGCAGAAAATTTTGTATACGACATCAATTAATACAAACTAGTTTTGTAAAACATTAAAACTCAACAGATTTTTTCGTATCTAAAGCCGAAATAACGACCAAGAAATCTTAAAATTATTATCCGTGTAGATAGGTACATCATTTTACATCAAGCTTGTTTAATATTACTATTTCACAGAAACCAAATAAAAATTTGGTAATATTAGGTACATAATTAAATAAAATATTATGTGACGTTCAAGGTCTTGCTTGTATTTAATTTACTGCGTCGGAAAACATTTCATTAAAAAAAATATTGAAACCTTTACTACATAAAATGATATCAAATATAGATAGAAACACTATTAAAAATCAACTTAGGATTATATGTCATGGGATGATAATTATGAATATTATTATATACCGGAACATAGTTATACAATAGGGATTCATTACTATCTTACAAAGAATATCATTTTCTAAGCGACTCCTTTTCTTTGCATTCAATGTAAATTGACTGTAAAGTGAATGTAAAGTGACATAGTTGTTGGAGTGTAATGCACACTCCAACAACTATGTCACTAAGCTTAATCTAGTAATTATACTTAAAACACTAAACATGAATGAAACATACGGTTATAACTATCTTACTGCGACATATAGATAGCAGCCAAGTTGTCAGAATTATTGTTGTGGGTATCGAAAAGGTAGCATTATAGTAGCTATAAATTTATTACACCACTACTTACTATTTGATTAGCTATTATTTTTTACTCCACATGACCGTATGATAAACAAATTATTTGGCTCTATGCTAAGAATAAGGTTATATTATCTCGTCGTCTCAACATTCTATAAAACATTGCACAACTATTACTACGAATCAAAAACCCGGTCCTTAATACTAATCCAACAGTATGGCATATCCAATCAGTACTCTTTCTTCTTCTCTCTTTTTCCTGCCCTGTTCCCAATTCTATTTAGGGTCGGCGTAACATGTCTTCTTCTTCCACTCTCTTCTATTACTCGTCAAGTCAACACTCACTCCCATCTTCATCATATCATCATTCACACAATCCATCCATCTTTGCTTTGGTCTTCCTCTCCCCAGACGCTCATCCACTATCAAGTCCATAACTTTCCTGGTGACATGATCATTCTCCTTCCTCATTACATGTCCATATCCAATCAGTACATTAAATCTTATTTAAAATTATTGAATTTAATAAAAAAATTATAAGGCATCAAATCAAATTAAAGGTTTTTGTAATCTTAAATAAGTGTAGGTACAGCTAAATAACAATTAGATACATTCCTAGTGCATTGAAAAAGTGTTCTATGAAGCTCTCGCCCTTGGCAGTGCTCCACTTGTCTCACTATATTAATCCATTACGATCTCGTAATGCCTCTGTAATTGCATAATGGAGCGAATTAAAATATTCTAGACGTGTAATGCAGTCAAGTAATCTAGCTATATTTCCATAACATCACAATAATCATTTGTTTTAAGTCAATAACAAACGGTTTAATTATCAAAATCTATGTTTTTTTGCTAGTGAAAATCATTAAATAAATAATTAATCGAAGAATAATTAGAAAATATATATTCTGCCGCTCGATTCATTAAAATAATAATATTTCATTCCACCTTTAAATATATTCGAAAGCTTTGCATTCATAAAATATATTTTATATATTTTCTTTATTTCATACGAGAAAATTTCAACGTTTCATTTCACTTACCTACTGAATCTTTTTAAATTTATCGAGTTTTTCTTATAACAAATGTAAAACACAATAAACTTAAAAAGGTTTTTCATAAGGTAGTTTCTGAGACACTCTATTATCAACTCATCTTTACATTTATATACCCACTGCTAAACATACGGATTGACAGATTGGACATAATGACTACTGGACATAGGGAGGGTTGGGTGAAGACCCAACCAAAATGTTGTGGGAGAAGTACTACCACACTAGTGTGGGTTGGTGGGGAGCTTTGTCTGTTGATCGTAAGAGTGTACCACATACAATTGAGGTTGACAAGGTGCTATTTAGGGTCCTCCTACACTAAAAAGACGTATGTATGTAAATAAATTAAATAAAAACGGGATTCTTAATTCAATATTCGTAGTAAACAGTTGCGACGTTATTTGCACTACTGTCAAAACTGTTCTTGTCTAGATTTGTTTTTTTTTATCTAATGCATTGTCTTAATTCTCGTGTTTAGATTTGATTGTGATTGTGAGGCGTTTGCCACGCTAAACGTATATTGTTCAATCAATAAATGGTACATATCTGAGTCACCCAAAAGAAAATAAATAATATGTTTAAATGGGATACCCCAGCTACAAAAATAAATACCATAACAAATATGTAGATAATACTGCAGCAATATTGAAAAATCAAATATATTATGGTTTCCTATGTGTTGGATATTAAATAATTATGATACTTTGACCGCATTATTGTATCTGCAAAACAGGTTCCGCAAACATTGAATTACGAACGCTATACGATTTATAACGTATCTAAAGTTAGTATTTATCACATCACCTCTACTGTAGAAACTCATGATTTGGTAGCACGCCAAGGATTTCAGAAAATTTACATGGAGGTAATATAATTATAATCTGTCAATTTCATCAGCAGAGAAAGAGGGAAACCGATAATAAAAAGCATTAAAAAATTGGAATTATTAGAAAGTCTTTTGGTAAAAACGACAGAAAAACCTCGAAAAACTATTGTTTTGGTTTCTTGCGCTCTAAAAATATAATTTTTCTTAATATCTATAATATTCAGACATACTTATTTTAATTTAAAAAAAAGTCAAAATGAATTGTTTTTTTCCGAGGCCCATAGAAAACTATTTATAGTAAAGGCAAATACATTATTAGTATGAAATGAATGGAGGAGATCGTGATCGGCATTGATTTTGGGTTGAACAATTCTGAACACGCCCAAACTAGTCCAGCAGGTGGGCAGTGGGCACACGTCATATCACACGCCATCGAATTAGATAACAGGGCACTTTCACTGATCACTTCGCTTTCATAATGACGCGGTCACTCGTACAAGAATGGACTTTGGGTATACTATGCTGACATATAATTTAATTACAGTGAAGATTGTTTGGATTCTCTCAATAATTTAATAGTTGTTTTTGTGTCGCATTAAGGGCGGTTTCACCATCTCCGAATATTATACAACAGATATACATAACAAGTAGACTACATAAATATTACATTTATACATATATACATAAGTTACGCCTTTTTCCCACAGGGGTAGGCAGAGATTACATCCTTCTACTTGCTACGATCCCCGCATATTTCTTTCGCTTCATCAACTCTCATTACAGTCCTCATACATGCTCGGCGATTTCGGGTACTTTTGACCTGGCCCTTCTCTAGAACGTCTTTAATTTGGTCGAGAAAAGTTCGCCTAGGTCTGACTCGTCCCGTCTCTCCCCTCACAACCGATTTACATATCCCTTTAGTCAATCTACTTTCATTCATAAATATTACATTTATGTTATGTCTTAATAAACAGACGATTGTATTTATAACACTAATAACTACTATTGGGACTAAATTTTAACCCCTTGAGGGTCAGCGCGAACATCGGAGTTCGCAAACAATAGATGTTCCTATTGTGTCTGGTTTTTAACCATTGCATTGACAGGTTAAGAAATAATAATAAAATGTTTTATTTTAGCGCGTCTAATGTAAGAGAACACTTATGTATGTAGTACTGGCCCAAATCCAAATAGGTTTATGTCATAAAACTATGTCATGTGGTGAAAGACTTTGATGGAATATATAATGAAATTTGTAACAGATAATAATTTGTTAGTGACATATTTCATATCTATTCTGGTTCTTAAAGCTTTAGCTCAAGGAAAGTTTGAGAGTATATATACCTACAAGGAAATTTATAATTCCATAAAAATATGTGTTAATATGAAATCGCGTGCAAAATAAACACAGCTTGCTTACGTCTCTATAGGATTTTATATTTTATTTTTTACAATCGGCCCAAAACAAATCAAAGATATCAAGATCTTTAAAAAAAAGAAAAATTTGAAAAGTTTTAAAGCATTTTTTAATTTTTTTCATTAATTCTATTTATAATGCTTAGAATAAGACACAGAACAAACCAAAAATTTTAAAGATTTTCATATTTTTTCCATGGATTTTTTATTGTTCTGTGGATTTAAAAATGTTCACTTTGTTTTCTCATTTTATTTACATGGTTTTGACAACAAACTTTCTCGTTTATAGCCATTTAACTAATAAAACTTAAGAAGAAACACGATCACTACCATCGTTTTATCAACAAACACAATTATTTCAGAAACCTAAAAAAGACATCAACGCACAAGATTTTTTTTTATCAAATAAAACCTTAAGACTACTTTTACAAGATCTAGGAAAAAACATAAATTGTCATTTGAAAGTAGCTACCCCGTTCAATATCATCACTAATTCGTTGTCAGGGTGTAAATTTTGTTGAAATTAAACATTCAAAAAATTTTATGTGTAAAGATTCATTAGTATCAAGTACGAGTATTATAAAACAAATGTAAAATGTAGGTGAAGAATGAACCTCTCAGATAAACAAAACTATGTTTTTTTTATGTTTTCCGATGAACTAGATTTCAAGGCACAACCGGCACAGTGCGATCGCGGACACATCTGCAACACACAATTCTTTGTCCTAGTTCTTAATGTTTATTTGTGCACACGCAAAAGCGTACAAAATCTAGATTTTCAATCCTTGACGCCTCTGACAAAACATTCTGTGCAATATTAACCTCTATGACCAAGTGAATAGCAACTAATAATAGCGCTCATGTGTAATGTTAACTAGGCCACCTCCGGTTTCAAAGATCTTAATGCCACGACAATATTGGGTTTTCCGTACTTTGTCTTATTTCAAAACCTGTGAAGGTCAGTATGGGAAATATATTATTGCGTATGTATCGCTAAGATAGATGTATTTTAAAAATTGCCTGGAATTTACCAGAACTGTCAGTAAAATGCCACAAAGAAAATGTTAAGTAGGTACGTTCACATTGAGCTTTTATGTAATGTCAAGACTAGTTGCAACTAAAAACCCAGATCAATTTATCACAGTGCCAGCGCAGCAGCATTTCCATTTGATGTATTCTTTTTTCTCAAAAAAGGTAATGGAAATAATAGCAATAAAATAAATGCTGGACAAGAAATAAGCGTTGCACGCGCCGCGCAGGCTCAGGGCCAATGAACGGTGACAGGTGCCGCCACCAATCCCCGAGCAGAACGTCACTTAACACGACTCGGTTAAAAATCTCTGAATTATGTCTCACATCCTTTTCTACGCCAACGACCCGCAGTTACGTCAGAGCGAGAGCCCCGCAGGACATGCGCTGCACTTTTCCCGCCATACGGTGATCTTTGCAGAGTTTTTGTTTATTGATCGATCTCAATTGCTATTCTTTTTCAAACACTTATTACCGTAAACGTTCTCTGGGCAAACAATCATGATGGTATAGATATATACAAGATTATGCTATAATTTAGTTCGTTATTCGCTTCAACGGCCACGACTAAAACGTTTAAGAATAAATTAAGACAGCGAATTCAAAGAGCCTACCGAGGAAGCTAATATATTGTTAATCATTCATTAGACGAAGCGCATTCCTTCGCATACAAATGTCCTTCCTGCCGTTTTAACTGGCATCGAACTCGCCGTAACACCAACAAACTTTCTAAAGTGCTTAGTCACAAATCTTTGTTCAGTTAAAACCAATAGTTATCAAGGATACTACTGAAGGATATAACACTATAAATATGTAGCAACCTAATTTTAAAATTCCGATAATATTTTAACATATGCAAAAGACACGCCGCACCGTGCTAAACGGCGCCAATAACGCTTGTTTTATTTACATCACGAGTAAAAAATTGGCGTTCTGCCCAATCTTACAGACGTGCGAGCGTCCGTTGCGATAACCCGCCGGTTTCGAATCCTAATGCAGATAAACAGGTTTACGGCTCACCAGACGGATAAGCTGGAAAAATAAATTTGCTTTATAAGCTCATTCGTTACGACTCGGCTCTGAGATTTAGATTTGCGTTGTTATGAGCGATTCGATGGCAAACTGTAGTCGATCGCAGGTGGGTGGAGTTACGAAATGGTTGCATTATGCGTGGAACAGGAATGATTAGCCCACATAGAAAGCGTTTACGGTAGTACTGGTCTGCAGGGAAAGCTGCTCTTGTTGGAACCGGCCCATGTACTGCCGACACAGTTCTTTCACTGCTCCGTTTGAGACCTAATTATGTACCATAGGAAACGATCACATAGGAAGTAGACGAGGAATTGCGCGCATAACCGGTCCTGGACGGTAACATTATTTCTGTATTATCTAATTCACGTTGACGGACAAACCTACGCTATCCCTATTGTAGATACATAATTTTTATTTTGCTTTTGTTACAACGAAACATCATTAATCGAACAATACGGAAGAAGCATCTTATTCGAAGGATCTATTTTCTCTCAAGGTTTCGTGATTATTTCGTTCGTCAAAGATTAGAGCTAAATATGGGTTACCTTTGCGTTTGTACGTGGGTTATCAGCAAATATTAAGACTCTGACATGTAAATGAGTCATTAGTTATCGGACAGAACGTGATCCGATACGGTGATAATAGTTACTTACGATGATAAAGTAAACAAATTCTAAGGGATTAGTTGTACCTGCTTCCTCGAGTAAAGTTCTCGGTGTGGGACAACAAAATATAAAACGTTGTTTGTTGGTGTAGAACAAACTAAAAACAACAAATGTAAAATATTTATTTACGAGCGTTTGCTACTAAGCCCTTGAAGATTTAAACGAAGATTTTAGTTTTAAATCCTCGAGGGGTTGGCAGTAGACAAAGGTATAACACCCTTAATACACTTGATATGTTCTTAAGTCCCTACACCGTGCTAATTGTAAAGCTAGCCATTTTAATAATTCAACCTATTTTATGATTATTTATAATAGGAATTACATTATTGAAAACATGTATTGTGTATTTCCAGTACGTAATTCCCGTTCCAACATGATACAATAAACTATAATTGTTAAACATTCTATACATGTAGGTAGATCGGCAAACACAAATGTTAATATCGCTTAAGTTTCAAGATTTCTAAATTAGTATTTATTAATTCACGGCAGCATTAATGTTTTTGTGTTCCAATATTGTTTGTCAGAAATTCATTATCATTTTTCAATAAATTCTTTCTCAAGACAACAATATCGAAAATTCTTTAGTGATAAGAATAATCAGTCGTCCCAGTCACAACCTTTACATTTATAGATAATAACAATAACAAGAAACTTATTTTTAAATATTTACTAACTTGACTTAATAAATCAAATATTATTTAGTGAGATTTTTTATAGTAAAATAGCACAGCACACTGAGAAATGTTTTAAAACAAAGATGCTTCCCCTCTGTCTGTCTCTATGTATGGTTAGATCTTTATAAGTACGAAACGGATTTTTTTTTATGCGGTTTTTTAATATAATAATATATAGAGGTATTCAAGAGAAAGGTTTTTATGTATAATATTATATACAAACACCGTACCTGAGTGAACTGCGAATTGATCTTGGTGTGGTCTTCCTGGTAGGTCTTCCGGGCTTTTCGCCGCTCGGCCATGAGGGCGGTGAGGCGGTCGAGCGCTCGCGCCTCTAGGGCCTCCGCGTTGGACCTGATGAGCCGGCTCGTGCTTTCCCACTCCTCTGTCATCGTCTTCCAGGCGGAAGCTATCACTGAACCTGGAAAGAAACAACAAATTTTAGATGTTTAGGTCTTTGCTTGAACTGCAGAGATCCTATTTACTATTTAGTGTATGTACTAACATCTGTCCTGGATGGAATAATTTGGATTCTTGATTTTTTAGTGCCTTGCCGTATTTCGGGGGACCAACAAAATTACTGGCAAAGTGAGGTGCATTACCCTCTGTCTTGTGGGAGGCGTGATAATGTATAAGTGTGTATTAGGTAAGACAAGATTTTTTACAAATTCCGAGTAAGCCTTTTTCTAACTTACGTGAATAATCTGTCTTACTGTAAACGATCTCATGTATAGGATTATTTTGAACTGTGGAGTGCGTAGGCAACAGGTTCACCCCCTGTTACATGAGGTCCAAAACATGTCAGGCAAAATGCGGGTGTCAGCATCTCTGCCTACCCCCTCGGGGATATACGCATGAAAATTTAACTATGTGTTGTTAAGTTTCTATAAAAGTTTATGGCGGGCGGAAGCGAACCATCATTAAACTATTGTTACCTTATTTCATGGAGTTGGGTTAGATTTGGTTAAACCTGATGGTGTCACTTTCATTCACATATGGAAGATAGGGATATCATTAGCTTTAAACCACTACTTTACTTTTTGTAATAAGGGAAGTTTCGCGTAGACATATCTGCGATTAACTAATAAAATAGTTAATTAAATAAAGATCTTGTAATATAAGACTGTCATAGTTTATTTTTATTTAAAAACTTAGATATTTAGTAGGCTAATAAATAAGCAACAGAATATTCTTTATGAGCAATAAGCTCATCAAAATCAAAAACAAAAAAAGCAGTTACACAGGTGTTTTGTACGTACAAAGGATGTCCTCGTAACAATCGTAGCAGCCGGTGCATTAATGATGATTAATGGTCAAAATAAATACTATAAATACTTTTAGTAGAAAAGGCATAGATGATATTATTATTAATCATGCAATATAATTTCTTTATAAATAAGTATATTTTATTTTATCTACTGACAATGATTTTTACTGCAGAAATATAAAAATTTGTTTAGAAATGGATTTTTAAAAGTTCTAATGAGCATAATAAACCTATACTCTGTTCCATTGTATGATATTATAAGTCATTAGCTATTCAATTACGCCAGAAATAGGAAAGAATGAGATGCCCACGCAGACTCAGAACCGAGAAAAATGGGAGCAACGGCCAAAACATTAATTTTACAATATTTAACAAATAAAATATCCAATGAGGAGCTCGGTGGCGTAGTGGTTGGTACGCATTGGCTTTCGATCGAAAACAAAGCTACCTTCGCCATGGTCAGGCCGTGGATGGTTGACCAAATCTTTGTGATCTCGAACTACTCCGTGCTTCAGAAGCCGATTTATGTTAAGCCGTTGGTCCCAGGCGCTATTGCAACCGTTTCTACCCACCAACCCGCAGTAGCCCAACGTGGTGGTGTTACGGCCCATACTCCTCATGTGTTTCTCCATGAGAAAGGCCTGTGCCTAGCAGTGGGACGTATATAGGCTGTGGACGAAGATATCCAATCATTATACGAGTGCCTAGAATGCTTTTGGCACGAAACAAAAGAGCGCTTTCAGAATTGTTTCAAAAGAAGTCCAAAATATATATAGTGAATAATGTGGACTTCATTTAATGTTTAGTACATATTATTTTACATAGAAAAAAACTTTTAAAGCTTACTATTATTCACAGTTTCACCACATTTTTTGGCGTAGGCGAGAACCGTAGTAAGTTCTCGTAGGTCCTCAAGCCTGTAGTGGCGAGCCACCGCTGAAGGACTTCTCTCTGGAAGTCATTAAGGTTTCCACTACCAGGAGGAGACTCCAGGGCGCAGGAGTCCCACGAATATGCAGTTCTAGTATACCGATTTACATAACGTTAACAGGTTTATCTTTTTTTTATATTGAAATAATAGTTAATTTCTATAGTATTAGTCAGTATTGTAATCAACATACTTGTACGTGTATCAAGCCCGCATATAACAGTTTTTGGTTTTATTATTTCCTCTTTTTAGTCAGCCGGAAAAACATTTGGAACATAAATAAACGATTATAGATTGTCGCTCTACCAATTCTACGTTAATAATGAATTTCCTTTCGACCCGTATAAATCTCTTTCCTTCCTTTGAGTAAAAAAAATTATTTCGAATTAATGTCTCAGTTATTTTAACTTTAATCACTCAGTCCAGCTGATATTGATCAGGAATCTATAGTTCCAACAATTTTACTTTTTAATTGTTTTTATTTTACTTGTTCTATACTGCACATTTGCATGGCATTGAGATTATCAAGTATAGTGTTCGAAATAAAAGGAATATGAACATATCTATAATCATTGACGTCATAGTCAATAATTATATATCAGATTTCTTAATAAGCTCACACTTATTTTTTATAGGATGATTAAAATTACCTATAATTTAATAAATGACATTGAAAATACTTGAAACGACATCTGATTAATTAAATCAAAGTATTAATGGAGACAACACAAATTTAGATACAGGATACATTCAAAGTATAAGGTAGTAAGCATACTCTGAACAAAATACAAAACCCAAGAATCGGTTTTGACATCTAGTTCCTTAAAAGCAAAGAGAATATAATCACTACGTAAAAGCTGTTTAATACATAATAGTTACTGACATGATAGATATATTTCTTAGGCGAATAATTACTACTAATTACTACTAAAGGTGTATAAATACTAATAAAAACGATAACTGTTGTGTTATTTACATATAGCTAAGTATTGGGTTAATTCAAAATGATACACAATTGGATTTTTAGTTGAAGTTTAGTAATATTTGATGGTTTAATTCATGCTTGAATAATATTAAACTTTTTTATTTTTATCATTATTAACTAGAAAAATTTTAAGATTGACTCAAAGACTATCTACAGTGTAAATAAGTAGTAAAAGTGTTTCCGTTATGAAGAAAAGAAGTTCGAAATTACGCTGATTTCTATGCATTTAAATAAAATACACTCAGGCGATGACATGCAAAACTAATAAATCATAACGCTGATTCAGCATTTAGATAAGCTTTCCTTCGTCGTAATTATTCTACGGCTGCATAGGTAGCTTCTTAGAAAAGTAGAGCCGTAGAGATTTCTCATCTCAACTTCTTATTTATTTACTTGTCTGTCAATTTCCTTATTTTATCAAAGTCTTAATTATATGCTTTGTCAGCTTTTAGTTGAATAATAAAAGCTTTACATTTCTCCACAATAAACACTAACCAAAATGCGACCAGTATTTTCGCCTCTACAAATCGATCCTATAAAGGAATGGGGGTTCGATCGCATCGCCTGTACCACTAAGTTTTAATGTAACCTACTTACAGTTGATTGTGAATATTGCTTGCCTCTCATTGTGCCCGGTGCAGCAACAGGCTCACAACCTGTAGGCCTAGCACGGGTCGGAGAGAAAAAGTCCTCGGAGACAAAATTACTCATTGCCTCTCGCTTCCGCGCGAACTAAGAAGCGAGAGGCAATTACGATTTTTGACTCCGAGGACTTTTTCTCTCCGACTCGTGCTAGGCGTTCTGGTACATGGGGACTTAACATATCTGGTGAAATTTGGGTGTGAACACCTCTTTCCTTCGAGTAAGAGGTGTGATGGTTTGTTACGTCATGATAAATCGATTATAAGCAGATGGGTAATTTTTTATAGAAATATATTTAAATCGTTGTACAATTATAACGGACATGATCTAGACGCAAATCCTATTTACACCACAAACATTTGCCCCTTTCATGATTCGAACCCATATCATCCACAAACCATGAATAAAGGGACCACACCCACCTGGAAAAAAATAGAAAGAAAGCCAGTATTCGTATACTCGACTGGTTTATTGGATATATAAAGTAACTGTCTGTTTAAATCAACCTTCTTTTCTTAGACTCCGAGTAATTAATTAGCTATAATTTATTTTAATAGAACAACAATTCAAAAGTCGTTGCCAACTTGTTACGTGCAGTTGGTTCCAGGAACCGAGCCGTTGTTTTAACATCACCTTCGATTTTTAAGGAGAAACAAAACTTCACACATGTCTTTATATTTGCCTGAATAAAAACTACAAAGATAATAAACAATAAAGTCTCTTTTAACTTTTAACAAAAAATTTTTTTTAATCACGTTCCAATAGATAACGTTGGACACCAATGCAATGGTCCTGCACATTGCACAACAAAGAAACTCGTCTAGCTGTTGATGTAGTATACTAACACAACTTTCCGTGGGATGCAGTTACTTACCTACTAACATTTATTGGTACCGGTGACAATGCGGGTAGTTTAAGAATAATATTAAACAAAGAAAAGTAACAGAGAGAAACTAAGTTTAGATATCTAAAGGAAGTGTGTAGACTGATAAACGAAGTGAACAAGATATAAGTTTAATCTAATCAGGAATTGTTTACGGTTACCGTTAAGCTCCTCGCACTTGTCCATCTTCTGTCCCTGCGCGGCGGCGGCGGAGAGCGCGAGCGCATACTCCCGGTCGCTCTTCATCTTGGCCTGCAGGCTGCGCTTCATGGCCTCCATCAGCCGCAGCTCCGCGTCCTGGCGCGCCAGCAGCGCCTCGTGCGCCGCTCGCCCCGCTCCCGTACCCGCAAACCCCATCATTAACCAATCACTAAACACATAGCACAACACAACTCACATCACTTTCTTATCACCGGCACATTTAAAATCAATTCCGATTTATTAGTAATAGAAAACGAGTTCGTTCCCCGATAATTTTTTATTGCCAGCGCTCGCCCGCAGACTGGCTCGGACTAAAAAAGCTACAAAAAACAGATTCGATAGAAATGACGGTGAGCGCGCGGAGCCCGATACGTCCGTGCTTGAGCGGCGCGCGACCTGAATGGCATCTACATCTACAATACAACAGGCTACAGATTGCGTGGAGTCGCCGCCGCCGAACCGCTCCGCCCGCTGAGCCTTCATCATCCACCGATACTCTCATTCCGAATCCTGAAAAATCTATAATGAACCATTGTTTTTTAACATTCCTTTTGTAATTTTTTTTTAATCTCAATATCATCTCTTGTGAACACGATACTCCTTGTTGTTGTTGTAACCTTTCGCATATAGCGGAAAAATAAATTCACTGTAATTAGACCAGATACTAACTATTGTAAATGTTAATTGTTACTAATATACATACATACATACTTTCATATAATCACGACTGTTATCCCCTAAGGGTTAGTCAAAGACTAGGCAAAAGCACCGTAAAAGCCGTCCGTTGCCATAGTCCGCGCTTCACCAAGCAGTGACTGCACTCACCACGCGGTGGTGAGCCCGTCGCCGCTTTATGCTATTGAATGGCTGTGCAGTTCTAAGTCCATTAGTCGCCTTTTACGACACCCAAGGGAAGAGATGGGTTGGTAGTATTCTTTTAATGAGCCGCTACCATACGACTCTGTTACTAATATACCTACCTACTAATAAAAATTTATAATCCTGTGAGCTATGGGTACCAATGCTTGAAATAAAATGATTTATTTATTAATAAAATTTTTGTATAAGAAATATTGGGTCCTTACCTATGAAATTGGTGTTTTTATTCTGTCTTAGCAATTTGTTCGTAACTATTAAGTTTCAGAACATTCTTATAAAATATTTGCCTCTTCTAAAAATAGACCATATATTTGAGCTCGTATTATTTTATTTGATAATTTTTTGTAGGTTTAATTGTGTTAAAATTAGACACAAAGACAATTATTTTTAACTGCCTCCCGAATACATCATTTGATTTGCATTAACATAAAAACGATGAATAATTTTTATCAAGCGTGTTCACACACATATTGCTAAAGCTTGTCTAATGATACATGCCAAATATTATTATCTCTAGATTTGTCGTTGTGAAGAAAGCTGATAAAATGTTATTATGTAAAATGCAGACATCCCCAAAATCTCCATACAAAACACCAATTTCATAGGTAAGGACCTAATATATTATCTATATTAGTTGTACGTCGTAGTTGTAATCATAATACATGGTTGCTTTCAGGCAAGGGTGGTAAAACCTACCGTTGCCGAGATATCGTCATGTTGGGAATTCATGATTGTGGATATTGCTTGCCTCACATTGTGCCCGGTGCATGGCAACAGGCTCACCACCTGTTACATAGTGTTAACTCCTTTGCCTACTCCTTCGAGGCATGAGATGTGACCATATGATAAGTCATGTTATATTATAAGACCTACTGTTAAATCTCACTTTAACTTATTCCTAAAAATTTTGACTTGCTTCCTGGAAAATATAACGATATATCGAAAAAGGTTAAGTTAAATATTGTTTACGCGCCGTAACAACATCCAAAACATGGGTTCACGTTCACTGTGAATAGGCGTAAAATCACTCTAGTGAATGGGTGTTTTTTAGCAGGAGTAGGCCGAACAATTAACTTCTACAGTTAGTAAGATCCCTTTAAGAAAGAAGATATTTCTTGGGTGTCTGAGCCATTTCTTGGTTAGTGACAGTTTGTCGACAAAGCTTAAAAATAGCTGACGATTAGCCTTTTCTTTGATATCGTGCAAAACAAAAACTCATCATTATAGCTACTAAAAAGATGGCCGTTACGCATACGTACCGTAGCTACGCGTAGAAAAAGGCAAAAGTCCTCCATATAGTTGATGATTCCATCTGCACTAGTAAGTACGATCCATTTTTAGGAAATGGAGTTTGCTTTGATGTTTCAGCAATTTTTGGTTAGTGGCATTGTCAACAAAGGTTAAAAAAAGCTTCGCTTTCTCCTGGACAATCAGCAAAACAAAAACACATTATTTTAATAGTTTACTAAAGAGAAAGCCGTTAGGTAGCTACGCGTAGTTTAGACGTACTGAAATAGACTTCCGTCTATAGTTATTCTATATGCACTACTAAGTAAACACGATCCTTTTAAGGATAAGGAGATTTTTTGCGTGCTTCAACAATTTTTTGGATAATGACAGTGGCGGCGACGCCGACGCGGAGTACTAGGGTGTCGGAGCATCTCGTTGAGATGATAACTTCTTTCTTCATCGACAATGCTTAACTTCTTGAGGGTCACCGTGAACACTGGTGTTCGCAAACAATATATGTTTCTATAGTACTTGGTTTTCTGACTATTGACAGGTTAAAAAAGCTAACGATTAGCTTTCTCCTGGAACTGACTACCCTGCACAACCAAATCTTGTTTTTCACTACTAAAAAGATAACGGCTACGCATCTCGTAGCTTTACTACATAGAGGCGTAGACCCCTCCCTTTAGTTGTAATTTATAGTCCAGCATAAAACAATAAGCCAAATGAGGTTGTTTGTGTTATGCTTGTGTTATGGAAAATTGAAAATTTGAAACAATGTTAACTAATATTAGGGATATCTATTATATTATCTATGTATGTGAGGTTAGACAATTCTTTTAATAGTCCAGTTTCTTTTTTATTTTTATGTGGTTGGTTCAGTAGGTCATTGGTGAGTGTTACTTGTTGGAAAATTTTGGTTCTTGTCGTATTTCAGAAAAAAATGGGTTTTGGTTCTGCGGCATAAATACGTTAAAATGGTCGATTTTTTTTTGTGACTAACATTTTATTTACGTGGCCTTCGTGTATGAATAGAAAATCTTGTTCAATTGATACATCTTTGATTGTATTATGTATGTACGTAAACACTATGATACTTTCCTTAAAAATTCTGACTGCCATAGCCTCAACACCAGAAATAAGCATAAGCTCGCCGTTCCAAGCCTCAGACTTCACAAGACTGTTAAATGTTTTATAGGAATCAGCATAAGAATGTATAATAGGCTGCCACAAAGTTTTATAGACTTGCCTCTGCATAAATTTAAATCAACTGTTAAAAGCTGTTTGATGAAAAAGGGGTACCTATTATAAGATTATTTTAAAGATAAAAATTCGTGGCTACTATAATTTGCTCCTCTGCACATACTTATTTTACAATATTTAAAATGTTCTAAATTCCTTTTGTTATTATGGCTGTTTAAAAAAGGCTAACTGTTGAGTTTCTTGCGGCACTTCTTCTCAACAGGCCATTCACGTCAAAGCGTCGAGCTAGTAGGAAAAAAAAATATTGACGTGCAAAAGTATTTCATGTAAATCTAATTGCAGAATAAATGATTTTATTTCATTTCATTTCATTTCATAAATGATAATTTGTTTTTTTTATCTTGCAGTCCTAATTCCCCGACCTTTTGCAAGCAAATTACACATCATAAGCAGCGCTCGTGAGGAAGAATTTAAGCTTTCAATAATAAGAAGAAGATCACAAAATTCTGAGTGATGTCACATCATCCATTTCAAGTTCAACAAGCTTAATGTTGAAAAATATCTCAGAAAAATTTGGTGTTACTTGTTTGATGTAACTAGTCACCGGGCACAAAACGAGTCTTAATAATAACATTTATTGTTTGCCCGCCAAGGCGTTAAGATCAGATAGTTAGGTACTTCTTAATTTCAAGCTTATAATAGCAATATTTATATTATGCCATTTGTTGGCCTCGTATTTACCACAACCAAAAACCAGTCAAAAATGTTAGGGCCCATCCACAAGCTACGAGGCGACACGAGGGAATGCGAGTACGAGTGTACGGTACGAGTGTACGAGTGTGTGGATGGATACTTTTTTTTTATGGGATAGAGGCAAGCGAGCAGACGGGTCATCTGATGTTAAGCAACTACCGCCGACCATGAGCACTCGCAACACCACAGGGGTCACAAGTGCGTCATTTAGCGCAATCGGGGCCCTAGACTGTTTTGCTCAGGGCAAAGAAACAAAAACTCAGCGATTTTTTAAAAATAATATTTCATTAATGCTAATGTAAATAAATTTATATTTGTCATACACAATACATTTCTTGTTTTTTTTTCTTGAATTGTAGACAAAAAACAGCTATCATTGTATACACAAAGAAAAATTATTTAAATTATCAGTAATATCACCAATACTTCAACTTTATTTCGTACCAGTTATTGTGCTTCGCGTTTCGCCGCGTTTCCACCATTTCAATTAAAACCTTATTTAATCTAAGGTATTAAAAGCGTAACGAACCACAGATTTAAAAAAATCACAAATAATTATTAAAGTACCGCTAGAATAGTTACTTTGAGTGTGATGGTATGTAGCCTATAACCTTCCTCAATTAATAGGCTATTCAACACTGAAAGATTTGGTCAAATTGGTGGAATTGATTAATTTACCCCTACTCTATTATTAGAAGCAAAGTTCATACTGGCATAAATTTGTCCTTCATTTTTGTGAGAGGCGTATTTTAATTTTTTTTACATTCACTCGCATGGTACCCGTTCTCATACAAGGTAGCCTATGTCCTGTTCAGCAGTATTGACGTGAAAGCGAGACAGAGTTACTTTCGCATTTATAATATTACTAGTATGGATAAAGTTGTCAGAAATGTATGTGTTAAAATCTACCTAGCTCATTATGGATATAGGCGTGGTAAATGTCGTGTTATGTACATAAGTAATTAAGGAAATTAATCTCAGTAACTAACTTGTGAATATCGCTTGCTCCACATGTCGGCCCGCCATGTCGAAATGTTAATTAACACCTCTTTGGGGCTAAAGGGGCTAAAAAACAAATACTTAAAGCTAGAACTGTTGATGGTGGTATTCTTGATGTTATGAAGTAACTTACAGCAATATAATCCTCTTTACTAAGAGCCTATTAAAATTGGATAATATTGGTAGACGGCAACGGAACAGTAGACCTAGGATAAAAACTAGTTTCTTCCTTTTTTAATAGAGATTTAGGCTCATCGGTGTCGCAGTAAGATAGTTATAACCGTTAAATAGTTATATCCCCAGAAATATTATTATATACCCGAACATAGATATAATAGGTAGTATAGGTACAGTTCGTGTTTTGTGGTATAAATCTGATATAAATATATCACAACATTAAGTTTAGTGAAATAATTGTACGAACGTAATGCGAGTCAATCTACATTGAATTGCAAAGGAAAGGGTCGGTTAGAAAATTATATTCCTTGTATGGAAGATTCGTTATGGTTTAACTATGTTCCGATAAATAATTATATTCCTAGGGATATTATTATAATAAGGCTACCAACATCCTGCGACATGTACATTATTGTCCCACATCGAGATTTTGAGGTTTCCTTGAGTAAATTTATATGATTGAAATACACCGCGCACACACTGAAAACTATTTCTACGTGAAATAACACAGCAAAAACACAAAATATTTGTTGAAAAATTTGCAACTTCAAAATCTTCAGTGATAATAAATGTTGTGATTTGTTGTTTTAAAAGTAGGTATTTATAACAAGTAACAGGTTACAATGAATATATTACTTACCATTTGGTCTGGAAATGATAAAGTGCTACACATTACGACAGAGTGCGCCAAAAGTGCGATGTGATTTCAAATTTACCGCGTGGCGCGTAATTATGCTTGGCTATGGTTTTTCGTTCGGAAACAGTAACAATTTTTTTGTTATAAAATTCTCTTTTTTTTTTTGTAAAATTCTCTTTTTTTTTTTTTTTTTTATATATTCAGTTTTACGGCTCTGGTTGCAAGACCTTTTAAGCCACACGTTTACAGTAGAACACTGAACTATCCAAACACGAGAAATCACTATTTACACGTTTACCGTAGAAAATGTCAAATTGTCAATCTTCCTCATCTTCATATTCTTTATCTCAACAGTTTAAATTTTCTGTAAAGTTTGTAACACATATTTATAAATTGGTTTATAATTATTAATATTCCTGAGTAATGTTTGTAAGTTTCGGGGAACATCATCTTGACTCTCAATGATTTCTGATGCAAGTAAAAGCCGCTGGATACCATATTTTTTGCATTTGAAGAAGATATGATTTAGATCTTCGTTTTCTTTGCAGTCTGGGCAGTTTGGGTCGGTTTCCATTTTAAGTCTATGCAGGTGAGTGCGAAATTGACCGTGGCCAAATCTCAATCTGTTAATAACCGTTACAAATTTTCTGCTGTCGACAGATCTATGATTCCACCAAGGTTGGGCGGGCAAGCTTCCTTGGATTGCTTTGTACCATGATCCTTTTTCTTCGCTGATCAATGCCCAGTATTCTTGCCAGTATGCCAACAAATTCTTCCTCAACTTTACATGGAAATCTGTGAATGGAACTCTTAACGACGACGTATGATCTTCATCTGGTATGTTTCTCGCTGCTGCATCTACTATCTCATTTCCAGTTATGCCTCTATGCGATGGTACCCATAAGAAATGTGCCTCTTTGCCTTTTTTACACAAATCATATAAAAGCTGCTTTATATTAAAAATTATATAGCATGAGTCAAATCTCCATTTATCACTCTCAATTGATTTGATCACACTTTGAGAATCAGATAATATTAAGAAATGATATCTAGTATGTACATTGGATATATACAACAAGGCCTGATAAATAGCATAACATTCTGCTGTAAATACACTACAATCAGAAGGAATCTTAAAACATCTACTTATTTTAGTTTGAGAGTCATAGTAAGCTGAAGTTACACTATTATCAGTCTTGGATCCATCAGTATATAACTTATAATAACACTTACCATCTAAAAATTTTACCATATCTAAATTATTACTAATAACATTGCTACATACATTTATATTACAATTTATAATTGCATTGTAATCTATTTTATACAATGGCCAAACTTTATCTATATACAAATTTTCACAGAATTTATGTACATGAACAATAATTGATGGTATTTCAGGGGTGTATTTAGTGGTTATAGTATAAATATTAATATATTGCTCCCTAGAAAGGTCTTGTAATGATTGAGGATATAACACTTTGTTTAAAACACATGAATTGTTAGATGATACCAGTTTTAAGCAAAACCTTTCTGCTAATTCTAATCTTCTAAATAAAAGGGGTGGTATACAAGCTTCACTTTGCATGACATGAATGGGTGTTGAACACATAGCACCAGTAATTATTCTCAATGCTTTGTTCTGTATTATGTCCAACTTGTTAAGCAAAGTTTTACTAGCATTCATATATGCTAAAGTACTGTAATCAAAATGACTTCTAACAAGACTCTTGTAAAGCATAGATAAAATTTTTGGATCAGATCCCCAATGTACACCTGCTAAAGATTTCAGAACATTAAGGTTTCTTGAAGCACTGCCTATAATTTTGTTAATATGACTATTGAAGGATAATTTAGAATCAAGTTCAATGCCAAGAAACCTATGTTCCGACACCAGAGGAAGTGAATTATTATCATACATAATATTTCTACTAATGCTAGGAACTTTCTTTGAAAAAATCATTGCTGAACTTTTTGAAAAACTTATTTGTAACTTTAGTTTATTAGAATAGAAATTGTGTACTTGCGATAAGCCTACATTTAGTTTGTTAATGGCAATATTTACATCTTTATGTACAGTATATACAAGAAGATCATCTGCAAATTGTAAAAAGTGTACATCTTTCTCTTTCAGAAATTGTTTCATTTGGCATGTATATATGTTATATAATAATGGAGATATGGTTGCCCCTTGCATAGTGCCTTTATATACTTTTCTAGGTCCATGAATTAAATTATTATGCCTGATGTACATAGTACGTTCATGTAAAAAATTAAATATCCATTTACAGATTTTTTTTGGAACACCAACTTCATAAAGTACTTGAACAAGCACAGAAGGATCAACATTGTCAAATGCACCCTGAACATCCAAAAAAGCACAAACAGTAGAAGAATGATTAATGAAAGATTTTCTTATATCAGAGACTAAAGCTGTGAAGCTCTCTGTGGCACTGTGTCCTCTACGGAATCCAAATTGCTCGACAGGTAAAATATTATTTCGTTCTACATAGTAATCCAATCTTATTTTTAACATATTTTCAAACACTTTACCTATACAAGAAGATAGAGAAATGGGCCTATAAGAATTACTATCATGCATTGGTTTATTTGGTTTCACTATTGGTATAACACATTGTGTTTTCCATGATATAGGAATTATTTGTGATGCCCAAAGTACATTATAAATATGGAGAAGGACTTTTTGAGCATTTATATGTAATTTTTTTATAAGCTTATATGTGATATTATCTAGACCTGGTGAAGTATCTTTTCTAGAATGTAATGATGTTTTAAATTCAGACCATGTAAAAGATTGTTGCAAAAAAAATGTATCAGACTGATCATCATTTTGAAATATAGAATTTATTAAATTGGTATCTTTATCTTTTTCAGGTGGGGATAAAGGAGCATACTTGTTGAAGAAAGATGGAAGCCACTCATCACTTTTACCTTTGACTGGTGTTGCAGCTTTTTTAAATCGCCTTATGTAATTCCATATAATGCTAACTGGAGTACATCTATTAAATGATTCACATAACTTTAACCAACTATTCTTTTTTTTCTGACTTAGTAATTTTTTTTTAAATGCATCTACTTTTTTGTAATTAATATAGTTCTCAATAGATGGATTTGATCTATAAAATTTTAAAGCTTCTTTGCTATTATTAACAGCTGCTTTGCAATCATCATCCCACCAAGGGGCTGGCGATTTCATTCTAAAAGTAGAATCTATTTTAAATTTTGGTATGTGTTTCTCTTTTAATTGATGTAAAATACTACAAAATGTTTCATAGGCAATTAAGGGGTCAATAGGATCACAAATTATGTAATTAAAAGCTGTTTCACTATCTGCAGAGAATTTAACCCAGTCAGCCTTATTATACAGAAAACGTTCGCTTGGCAACCCTACAGTATATTTGTCCACATTAATATGTAAATCTGTAATAGTTGGATAATGATAACTACCCATTGGATCTGAGTGCACATACCAGTCACATAGTGCTATCATCGAAGAGCTTACACATGAGACATCAATAGCTGAAGAATTACTTGATGACCTGCCTACAGTAGTTGGAGTACCAGTATTTAAAATACAAAGATCACAATCCTCAAACATATCAAATAAGTCATTGCCTCGTCTGCTGGAGCTGTGACAACCAAATGCAACATGATGAGTATTTAAATCTCCAGATATCATCAGAGGTCTTGGCAAACTATCGACAATCCTCTTCAACATAGATATTTGAAACCAAGGACGGCCCTCTTTAGGAGGGGGACAATAGATGCATAATATTGTCAAATTGCCTATATTGGTACTTAAAGTAACTGCTATTGTTTGTAACTGATCAGTGAATGGTGTAGAAATAACAGTATGTTTAAAACTATTTTTAATTAAAATGGATACTCCACCTCTATTATTAGCGCCAATTTTATTAATTGCATTATATCCGCCAATTTTAAAATTACTATCAATTCTAAGCCATGTTTCATTTAAGAGGCATATATCTATATCCTCTTTCTGTAAAAAATCTACTAGTAAGGGCTTCTTATTAAAAATACCTTCAACATTATACTGTGCTATCCGTAAAAAACTTTTATCCATTAAGATGACTGTGGAGATTTAAATGTTTGAATCAAAACTTCTTGTATAACATTACTTGTTATCGCCCTGTTTTCATTTCCTATTGCTATAAGGGCACCTACTAATCCCTTACGAATATACTCGTTTGAAATGATTGCATCAATTAAGTCGTCATTTGAAATTTTGGGGACATCTGAATTATTGGAATTAGTTATTATAGACGTGGACTTGGAGCCAGACTTTGGTAGGACCTTAGAGGTTGTGGGTTTAGCATTATAGTTTTGAGTCATTTTCGTTAACTGAATCATTTTGTTAGTGTTAGGCAATGTTGGAAATTCAGAGTGATAGCTTTTGTATAATAAATTGTCTCTATTTTTAGTGATAACGTTGGCATATGTAGATTTATTTTTCCTTTCCTCAATTTTTTGTTTTTTTATTGGACAATCCCTTGAAATAGAAAGATGTGCCCCCTGACAATTTACACATTTAATATTTTTATTGTTAGAGCACTGAGAGAAATGATGCTCCTCTGAGCAGATAGAGCATTTTTGAACTGCCTTACATATTTTAGCGCCGTGGTTAAATCTGAAGCATTTATAACACTGCAACAGAGGTGCATTATACTCGTGCACTCTAAAACGAAATAAATCAAGGTACACATGCTCTGGTAAAACGTTAGAGAAAAATGTAACGCTTACGCTTTGGAAAGGCTTAATTTCGCCATTGTCTCTTTTAGTGAATCGGCGTATGGCAACAATTTCAAATGGGGAAGACAATTTTTTGAAAAGTTCTTCGTTACTGATGCTTACTGGAACAAACCTCAAAACACCAGTCTTTTCAACCGCAGCCGCAGGAATATATGCCTTAAAATTATGTTTGTTCAAAAAGTCGTCGTTCCGTATAAAATTGTTGGCATTACTCGCTTGCAAGAAAGACACACAAATTTTCGTAGGGTTCACTCGCTTGATATTAGAGATACCCTTAATATCGTTCTTAAATAAATTGGTGGTTAATATGGGATTTTTATTACCCAACTTTTCATTATCTTTACAGCTCTCTACATATACTGAATGTTCGCCACTCACCGCGTTTTCGGGAAACAACCGCTTATACCCTGGCTTAATATATGGTTTGTAATAATTGTCCTCAGATCCAGTAGCGCTCGCTCTGTTGGGGACCTTCCTTTTCTCAGTTCCGCCGGGCGGGGGCTCACCATCCCCGTCCGGCATTTTTATGGGCGTATGTACAGAATACTATGCTATTATACTATTTACAATAATATACAACGAAAAATCAATAAAATAAACTATGAAAACAAATTTTCAATAAAACGCGCCTATCTCATCCAAAAGCCCGCCAATCTCTCTCTGTAAAATTCTCCCATGTAGGGAAGGCAAAGGGAACGAAGCCCACACAGCCAAGTCTTCAGTAATTTATTTCTTCAGTAGCTTGCATTGAAATGTTAGTGTAATGCCTTTCAATGCATCTTGGAAGAGTTTGGCGTCAAACGATCTATGGCAGACATTGTGGTGCTACTTGGATGAGGTGGATTACCACGATAAAAAACTCATCACTTTTCACACCACTTGACGCTTATTTCGATAATCCTGCACATTGCACATCATCACAGACACTTATTACACAAAACAACACTGATTTTACGCAACAAGATCCACTCTGAAACAATATTACAATCACTGAAATAAAAATCACGCCCACTAGAGTTCAATGGCGCCAAAAAAAAAAAACCCAATTTTTTTGATTTTATTCTATTTTCTACGGTGAGTCTACAGTTTCTACCATAGATATATGTATATCTATGGAATATACAGACGTAGTTACTATCAAAGTGCCAGCTTGGTGCTAGCCAATAGGCTAGTTGACCCTTTATTTGGTCCCAAATGATTAATTACTGATAGCCAAATTTTAAAATATAAATTACGCTTTTGCTGAAATGTCAAAAACGCCTTTGGTCCTGGTGGTCTCTCACCCGTGCCGTAGCGTCACGATTATTGTAAACAATTCAATACGCAAGCGTGACATAGCCGACAATGGGGATTGTCTAATATTTTCGACATGCTTGATTGGTTGCGACTGGCATTTGACGGATTTTGACCTGAAGCGTTACTCAACTAATTTCACGAACATAGCGGATTATTGGCTTTTAAAAAAAGATCTAATTTTTTAAGGTGGTGGTTAACAGTAATGAATCATTTGGGACCCAATAAAAAAGGGTCGAATAGGTTATTAGGAGAACTAGAAACCGTTCACATAGTTTAGTCACCCATGCAACTAAGGTTTCTTTTTCGGTCCAATTAGTTTTATAACTATGACGCTACAAAAGTTTTACTTTATTACATAATTTGTTTAGTAATTTATCATTCCGACATGTGTTTCGTGAAAAAGCATTATTTAGATTTTAGTTTAAATAGTAAGTTTTTTCATTGTAAGTGGTAACATCGTTTGCAAATTGTCTATGATCGAGCACCAAAACTAGAAGCTTACTCTGTAATTTTAGTGGCAACACAGGCCCCAGCCGTGTAATATGGCCGCTACAGGTTAGTACTCCCTATTTTGTCACGTAAAATATCTTGGAATTTTACTGAATATTGTTGAATATTTTGTATTTTCTTTATATTAATCGATTTGTTTATGTACTGGTGATAAATTAAAAGCATTACAAATGCCATACAATGTTATCTAATAATGCTAACGTGTCATCGTTTCACCTCTGCAGACGTTTGGATTTACCGCGTGGCCACATTTCTTAACTTTTCAGACCCGTAATTTCTAAGTATGTGAAAATTTTGTCTTTTTTATGCTTGCAAATGGTTCCTGAAACTTGGAGTAATCAAAGTTGAAGTTATGTTTAACCAATGTTAAATTGTCCTTTCATTGAGTCCACGAATAACCGCTTTCCTAAATCGGAGTAGGTCGTTCACTTTACAATGCGTCACCGCGTCATTATCCTTCAATAATGCCTCGTATCCCTGATTAACATTAATTTGTCAACGCAACTGACCTTAGCATTGAAATATTTTACAGGCAAAAAATCAAAAAAGGCAAAATGGATTCGAGCCAACATCACAGACATTATTGCCGAGCCGACCACAATTCCTACTACAAACAGCTGGGCCGAAACAGGAGATGATGAACGTACGTATTTTCAAGTTTTTTTGTATTTTATTTAATTACATTTATTCCAACCCTGTGATGATTTCAAAGGGAAATGGCAGGTCAATGTTAATCTCGTACTTGGGGCGCACCAGCTGAGTGCCTGTCACTACCTACGCCCCGGGAAGGTCTGAGTAAAGGTCTTTGTGTGCTTTCATACATTCAAGCCGGATGCTTCTCTAAAAGGGAAGGCGGGGGAACCAGAAAATACAGTGCAAGATTAAGCTTATGATCACTAATTAAGTGTTATTAGTGGGAGGTGTAGATTTTGCCACTGTTGGAAACTCCTGTGACCAGCAATTTTAGCACAATCTACGAGGTGACTTCAGTCATAACTCAATTCAGACTAGTCTTTCATTGACCTGTTCCCATATTTAACTGAGGGTTATTTTATTAAATATTTAACTTTTATTTTAAATATACACACTGGTAAGAAATTGTTTGTATTGCAGTTATAATGTAAAGATATAATTTCCTAATATAGCTGTTGTATGAAAACTCTTAGGGTGCCTTTCCACCAGAACTATGCTATGTGCAAGGAAAAATAGACCAGTAAAATGGCACCATTTTGCGAGTCACCTGAAACAAAGTAATCCTATTGGTCTATTTTTCCTTGCACACAGCATATCTACATAGCATAGCTCTGGTGGAAAGCACCCTTAAACTAAATCAAAAATTTTAACTAATAATTGTGTTGTAGCTATTGAAAATGCTAGAATGTAACAAGTTTTAGTTTTGTATTTAATTACAACATTAGTGAATATCTATTTATGCATTAACTTAATATACCTTACTGATAACATTATAATGTTAATTTGCTTATTCATTATATTTCATATTAGGTTAAATTTATTATAATTTTTCTGTGTTACAAAACAACAGTACAATCTTTTATTTTGATTAGAGGGCAAATAGAATAATTGTTATTATTTAAAACTATAAAAAATGTTTGTGCAGCCGAAACTTTTGGATACAATTCGAGGCAACGTGCCCCAGTGGTGCTACCATCAGCTTCGCGAGCAGCAAGAGGTGGGCTTGCAGTTGATGATGAATCCATACCAAAAGATCCCCCATTCATCGCACACATTTCCAACTTACCCTATGATGTGGATGAGAGCGCCATCGCTGAACTATTCAATGGACTTAAGGTATTTAAACTTGTTTCACTAAGTATGAACTTTCAGTTTTATTATCTTTAAGCACATAATGAAATATACTTTCTTTTTAATAGATAATCAACTTGAGACTGCCAAGGGAAAGTGACCGCCTCAAAGGATATGGATACATAGACTTTGAAGATAGAGACAGCCTTATCAATGCCATGAATATGCCAGATCTGGTAAGTGTTTATAAATTTATAATTCATTATTGGTAAATAAAGTACTTTATTATTGTTTACTAATTACAAAAATAGCACACTAAGAAGAAACCTTGGAAAAATAGCACATGTAGAGCACTGGAAATACCACATGCTCTGTACCTTGCAAAATACCACACTGCAAATTAATATTATGTGGCAAAGAAACTTAAGTAAGTCATTGTAATGTTCAAAAAATTTGCAAAATGCTATTGAAGATTTTTATCTGTTATCTTTTGTTAGAAGAATGCAGTGAAGCGAAAAACACTTTCTTTTACAATATTCATTGTTTTGTGTGCCCTACCTAGATAGGGTCACAGAGTTAAGTACAATAGTGATGTTGTTTTGTTTTGCAGACAATAGGCGGGCGGCGGATAAGGATATGCGTGTCGACTCAGGAGACGGACCGCCGCATGGGTCGCGGGGGACGATCAGACAGAGAAAGGTAAATGCATACCTGCCTAAACAAAGGGATTGCTTGTGGGGTAGCTCCTATTTGCATATAGTCCCTAAAGAGTTGTTTAAGATAACAATCTGAATATCACATTGCCATTCAAATATATTACAATAATAATTATCAAAACACTTTGAATCATGAAATCAAATAATAATAGGAATATTATTATGTAGTTACATTTACCTATTTTACTAGTTATAACTAATGAAAGTGAATGTACATTATTTTTCTTACTGTAAAAAAATAATGCACATACACTTTAAATATAAAACAACAAAATTTAATTCTATTTTAAATTGCGCAAATAGGCAATTTAAAATAAATTTTTTTTGCCCTTTTGTATTTTGCATTATTAGGGGACACCTATATTCAACAGTGAACCACTAATTTTGCTGCTGATAATAATTTCCATGCCCTGTTCCCAATTTTACCCGCCACCACTCTTCATTTACAATATCCATGTCCAGGTGGACGAACATAGGTTGATTATCATGTTATCTTGTCAACCTCTTCTATGCTCCTTTATCATGTACATAATAGGCTATTTGACAAGTTTTAGGAAAGCACCTCAAATTATTTACCATAGCATAACACTTACGTAATTTGATTATTTCTTTTTAAATTTCTCTATTTTCTATGAAAATGAAAGTTTAAATGAACCAAAAAACCGCCAAAATCTATTGCTTCATCAATTCTCATCATAGTTTTCATACATGCTTGGCGATTTCGGATTCTTTTGACCTGTCCCTTTTCAAACCGTTTCTCGATTTGATCTAGAAATCTTGGTAATTTCCAATATCTTTCACGTAATTTGTAACAAACAGGGAATACGACCCCGAGCGCACGATGGGCGACTGGCGGTCGGGCCCCCGCGCCATGCCCGAGCAGCCGCAGGCGCGCGCGCGCGTCATGGACCGCGAGAACATGCGCGAGCGCGAGCGGGAGCGGGACTGTTAGTATACTACTATATGGGTTACACTCACTCGTATTATGGTACCAGACACAAGTGTCCATCTCTGAGCTAGTGGCACCATTCCTGAGTACTGTTAGATACGGAATCAAAGCTTGGGTGTGGTTTAGTAATAAGAGCCTAAATCCTGAAACTGCATTAAGCGGACGTCCACGCGGGTTCACACAAAATTCCCCGCGCGTCCGTTTAACGCAGTTTCGGCCCATACTCTATCAAATATTCATAATTGTTATATTGTAATGACCTGTTAGAGTGATCAAATTGCCTGCAAATGTAGATAGAACATTGTTTTGGAGTAATAATGATTCCTTTATTTAACATACTTATAAGTATGGCCTATCTATAAATATATGTATATTAGTTGTAAAATAGGATTGAGTCGCAATGATGATAAAGGTAACCGTGAGGGCAAGTTTTAATGTCACACTTGGGGCACACACACAGAGTGCAAGGTCACCAATTTCATTTATGAAGGAATGTAGTTTGATGAAGTGGCTATTTGATCTTTATCTTGCCTTATATTTTCCTGTTATATCATATTATTATTAAAATCCACGCATTTACTAAATAAAGAAAATTGTTTTACCCACTTATCAATTTCGATGGCATGCCGTAATGCCGTCTGAGACACGAACCTCTCAATGGTTCTCTCTCATATATTGTTCGCGAACGCCAACTTTCGTTTGACTACGAACGAACGATATGGTATTGGTGATCTAAGTCATTATTTTTGCCTCGGGAAGGTCTGAGTAAAGGTCTATGCATTGTAAGCACTATTTTACTGTCTAAAAGGCAGCGCTGTTCACAATGGCGGCTGAGGCATCAGAAACTAAGGCTCTAGGGTCTTGTCTGGGATTCCATTCGGATGAGACTTCGCCCTTTCAGCCTATGGAAGTTCTCAGTGACCAGCATTTTTAGTTCAATCTGTGACATGGCTTTGGCTACAACTCAATTCAGACTAGTCTTTTACTTGCCTTACAAGCAGTTACTTAACCTGAGTGACTCAATTGTAAATATTTTTGTATTAATTTATACATTTCATTGAGTGTTTGAATAGAATCAGTTACAAACTTATCATTCCAAGTTTTAGAATCAGGTGGAATGGTGTCACTTTATTTTGCGCAGAATAAAGGAAACAGCCCACTACACCGGATTTTACCTCAACTGCTTGGATCATATCAGGCATGTAAAATATTCTTTGCATAGAAATTTATTAGAATGGGCTGGTCGTATCGGAAAGGTGAGCATGCTCTCATTTCTGTACAAAGAATATTTTATTAATTGAAACGGTCCTATCAGTATGTAAAGGGGAGAGACTTTGAAAGTGATATCATCTATCTTATTCTCGCTCGCCAAATGCCTTTTTTATTTAAAAAATCAAGTTTAGTTGTTGTTCAAGACAACACAATAGGCCCTAATTGTAGTGTTATGTTCCCAACGAACTCAGATAACCCCCAACTGCATAACATGAAGCTTATTAGTAACAGGGTGTAATAGTAGTTGTAATGTGTCAGTAACATGGTGTAATAGTAGTTGTAATGTGTCAGAAACAGGGTGTAATAGTAGTTGTAATGTGTCAGAAACAGGGTGTAATAGTAGTTGTAATGTGTCAGAAACAGGGTGTAATAGTAGTTGTAATGTGTCAGAAACAGGGTGTAATAGTAGTTGTAATGTGTCAGAAACAGGGTGTAATAGTAGTTGTAATGTGTCAGAAACAGGGTGTAATAGTAGTTGTAATGTGTCAGAAACAGGGTGTAATAGTAGTTGCAATGTCTTAGTAACAGGGTATAATAGTAGTTGTTTTGTCTTCGTTACAGAATGTAATAGTAGTTGTAATGTCTTAGTAACAGGGTGTAATAGTAGTTGTAATGTCTTAGTAACAGGGTGTAATTGTAGTTGTAATGTGTCAGTAACAGGGTGTAATAGTTGTTGTAATGTCATAGTAACAGGGTGTAATAGTAGTTGTAATGTCTTAGTAACAGGCTGTAATTGTAGTTGTAATGTGTCAGTAACAGGGTGTAATAGTAGTTGTAATGTCATAGTAACAGGGTGTAATAGTAGTTGTAATGTCTTAGTAACAGGCTGTAATTGTAGTTGTAATGTGTCAGTAACAGGGTGTAATAGTAGTTGTAATGTCATAGTAACAGGGTGTAATAGTAGTTGTAATGTCTTAGTAACAGGCTGTAATAGTAGTTGTAATGTCTTAGTAACAGAGTGTAATATTAGTTGTAATGTCCCAGCGAGCGCAGACAACCGCCCGGGCGGGTGGCGCGATGGCGACCGGCCGGCGCCGGAGCCGGCGCGCACGCCCTACGGCGGCCGCGACTCCTTCGGCCGCGACCGCTTCGGCGAGGACCGGTATGTAGTACACGCTTCTTGGCTAACTACTATAACTAGAGAAACTAGACTTATTTTCACCTAAGATGAGTGATAGTGACAGCTATCAAATGTATATAAGTTTCGAGTAAATTTTTCTCGAACAAAGGGCAAAACAAACCTGTTGCCGTGCACCGGAAGGCAGGAGGCAAGCATTTATAAATTTGGGGATCCCTGAAGATGAATTTGTATTAAAAATACCTTTATGTTTGTTCTGTGTTTATAATTTTCTTGTCGCCAAAAGTTACCCTTCTCTGATTGTAAGCTAAGGTGAGATAGGGTAGAACACATTTGTCTAAAAGATGTTTATTTACTCTGAACTTCTTTAAATCAAAATTAAATAAAATGTAGGAAATTCGAAATTTAATATTGCTTACCTAATCACACAGTATACACATTTCCATTAACATATGATAGGTAATTATTTAATGTAAAACTGCAACAAAATGTTGTTTTACAGTGGTCGAGAGAGGAGCGGGTTCGGTGGACGCGATGGATTCCGAGCGGCCGATCGTGACGGGTTCAACCGCGAGAGCAGAGGCTTCGGCGGGAGAGGCTTCGGAGACCGCGACCGAGACCCTCCCAAGGAAGGTGAGACAGTGAAGAGACACCTAATAGACCAGCAAGATAGGGGATGCTGGAGCTGCTGTTCTCTGAGGCCCAAGCTATCTCCACAAATAGACTCTCCTTCTTGTGTTGAGTCAATTTCTGTGTTTTTTAGTATTTAATGTTTGTATAATTCAAATATTTAACTATTAACATCATTCAGCCTGGGCAGACATTGCTGGATTTGTATAGGCAGCCCCACTGGTCTCTACGACGATCGCATCCAGTGTCTTACTGCGACTTTCGCAAGATAATTAACTCTGCGTCTTGTTTAACTCTATCTTGATATAATTTTTATATTCAACATTCTGCTGGTTCATCCTTTTGCAAACTCATCATTTTAGTAATTCAATTGTAATGTATATTGTTGTTGACTAAATTTAATCTCTTATAGAAAAGACTATAAATTCCAATTAAGTAAATCATATAGAAGTTACTGACAATGTGGAATAACAATCCTAATTAGGACCAAATACGAAGGTCTAAAGTCTAATATTTAAGCGATTTCAAATAACAACATTTTACTGACGAATGTTATTGTTATTGTTCTTTGCTTATCTTTATTCATGATGGAAAACACTAGCTATTATCGTAACCAAAGCAAACAACTTTAATTGCATTGTCATTCTTAAGAATTCTAAGAGAACGATATTAGACAAAAGACAAATATAATTATTGATTGAGGTTAAGTACTAGTAACACAAAATTCTTGAGATTCTCCCTGATAGTGGGCCCTACTAGAGGTATTTGTACCAGAAAAAAAATCTCAAGTGGCTTTTTTAAGTTCTTTAACCTAAAAAGTTATTTTTTTTGTATTTGCACATAAAATAACAGTCTAGTCAATACATTAGACTTGAGTGTTATAACTCCTAAGTTGACATGGTGCTACAGTAAAAGCGGTTAACTAGACACCGGCTCTTGCCTAATTATGCGAGACTCGGTCGCTCTATACCGACAAATAAATAATAGTCTCGCGCAATGCAGGAATGCTTGCATTGCTATGTATCGGTTCGAAGGGTAAAGCTCAACACACTCTGGCTTAATGTCGTGGTGACGCGACGCGTTATGCTTTTCACCTATAGTAGATTCATCTCTATTTATTCCTAAAGTGCAAAGTAAGAAGCCACAGCAGCGCGTGTCATACGTTATTATTGAAAAACGTGAGGCGTCACGTGGCTTCGATTGCGCTGTGAGTTGAGCTTTAGACAAGCAGTGGAAAGAAGTAATTTTCATAATCACATCACATGTATTCTAGGCGTCTCTAGCCCCTAAGTAGTAGGGAGGCTAATTGACTTATTTGCCAACATGTTGTTAAAAATCCTTATGTTATTAAAGCAGAAAGCAAGCCCCGCGAGCGGCCCAAGCTGAACCTGTTACCGCGCACGGTCCCGCTGGAGCCCGAGGTGCCCACCAAGCCGGCGGACGGCGCTCCGCTGCCAACTGAGAAGGCCGAGGATGCCGCCCCAGCTGCTCCCAAACCCGTGCCAGCAGAGAAAGTCTTCGGCGCCGCCAAGCCTGTTGATACTGCAGCCAAGTACGTATTTACATACACAGTCACGTCACGGTGTAGGCAAATATTACTACTGTCTATCCCTGTCTGAAGACACTCCTGCCCCCGCCCTGACCAGTATCAACCGAGAATGTCCTTGGAGCCTACCACAGATATACATCTACATAGATAAAACAAGAGTAACAAGTATGTCAACTTTTTAACGTCTACTGTGACGTCACAGCAGTAATTTTGAGACGGGATATCCAAACTGATTGAAAAATACTGATGCCGCCGATGCCCCTCCGCCAACAACGAGGCATTTTTTTTGTTATGTTTTTGCAGCCACTTGGACGCGTGCAGACTAGCTAGCAGCGGCCAACATTTTGCATTTGCGTCATCTATGTAATATGTACTTGCGGAACTTACATACTTACACAGTCACACCTTTTTGCTAGTGGTGTAGGATGAGGTTACAACTAGGTTAAAGGCTCTCTCGCCCCGCTGAAGCCAGTGTCCACCGCCATGAAATTTTTGACGTTTCGCATTATTCTGTTTCGTTGGTCATATGCTTATGCAACCAGAAAAAAATTGTGTTTACAATTTGCCACAGTCATGCTACGATCTTACACATCTTTACTTCCCTCTGCTCTCATTACATACTAACTTCATACATGCCCTTCGGTTGGATGTAGATAACTTTTTCATTTACTATCAGAGTTCAATGTAACAGTGAATAAATTCAAGCATAAATGTTCAAATATGTACTTCTCGTATTTATTTTAGATAGAGACTGGAAATGTATTCTTACCATAATTTTTTTTTTATTTGCACTTAAAATATCATTCTCGTCAAGAGTAAAAATGGTTAACTAGACACCGGATCTTGCCTAATTATGCTAGACTCGGTCGCTCTATACCAACAATTTATTATAAAACTAATATTTGAATAGCTCATTAATTGCAAGTAATTGTATCAGACGAATGTCTAATCAAATCCAAACCGATTCACTTTATTGTATTAACCTAGCCTATAATATGTCATAACTGTATATAAGTACTTTAATCATGGACTTTAACCTTTAGACCCGCCATTATCATGAATTTGAAAGAAAACAATTCAGACAACTAGCTGGGGTGCGGGGGGTGTGGTAAAAGCTCGGAAGTGATACGATAGATTCCGAAACATTTCGATCTCCATGGCTACGGCGCGCGTAGAAAGGACCTTATGCGTCGAGCTATCGATATCGATAAATAATTTTGCATTTCATAAAAAATCAATTATATCAGTAACTATTTTTGCCTGTAACTTTTATTTTAAATGTGAATGACCTGGTGACGAATAAAAATATTTAAACTGTACACTAATAAATTGAGCCTCAGCGGGTATATTTTCATTGAAAAAGTCCACATAAGAGATGTACGTGATACTTTGTCTTGCAGTGCAAAGCATTCTAGAACTACGAAGAAGTAGGCACAGACGGAAGTTAGCTACGCGTTAGGCAAAATATGATAGGTATTTTATCAACGTGTCAATCGTACGGATTAAAGTGGTGATTTTTCCACGTTATTTTTTTTATATTTTACAGGATGCTGGGATTTTTATATGTACCTAAATATCACAAAACAATTAATAAAGGTTTATAAGAAATAAAAACCATCTGACAACATAACAATATTTTATTCAAAATAACACTTTATTAAATTACAATAAATAAGTAAGTAGGAATATTAAATTAGTAAATTACATAATATGCCCTAATATTAGCGTCATCAAATCAAATCGAAATCAAGATTGTTTAAAAATCAGAACGCGGTATGGTTCGAATGGGTATATCGGTGAGTTTTAGTGATTAGGTACGGTCTGTAAATAGTGAGTGACTGACCAAGATTTGATTTGTTTTTATTTAATAATGAACTTCAATACGAAATTCAAATCTTTCACAAAGATTCTGAGATACTGAGCTTCGATTAAAGGTAATGATCACTCAAGAGTATAGCGACGTTCATGAAAGTTGTGCAGCACCTACACCTACATAAAGGTAAATCATATTCTCTCGCGATGCGAGCATTTGCATTGATATTAAACTTTAACATAAATTTTGTTTTATTTATTTATTGACATAAATTAATTTTGTAAATCTTTGTTTGAATATGTTGAATATCACATGATGTGAATTTGAAGCAACTAAACACACATTTTTTGTTTTATTATATTTTTAACTTTTCAGATTAATATACCACACGAAGTAGCTTCAAACTTACGAAGCTACTTCGTGTGGTATATTAATCTGAAAAGTTAAAAATATAATAAAACATTTTTCAAATCACTTTATTAAAACAAAAAAATGTTACCGTGGTTTAACAACCCAAGACTTTTATTTTTTAACATTCTTATAATATCCAAAATAAATTTAAAAGTAAGTATTATACTTTTTATAATACTATTAAATTAACAAGAATCCTCCAAATCGGTAACAATAATGCGTCACGTAACTGATATTCTAATAAATATAAATAAATTCTTTATTTATCTCCAATAATACAATAAGTATGAAACATGATTGGGGTCTCCTATTAAGCTTGTGTCGCCTGTGCCAGGAGCCCCGCTCTTGTACATTGATTTACATACAGATAAAAGAAACGTAAGTAAAACAAAGAAAAATTAAATTACATTATTAGATTTGTATGTGTGTGTATGTAATGTGTGTAAAGATCTTTTTATTAAGCTTTTTGATTAAGTGTTTAATATTGTATTAAACATTTTATAATTACATAATTTAAATTTTTACTGTAGTATTACCAAATAAATAAATATAAGAAAATAATTTTCTGGAATTTTTTCGCCGCAAAAAAACTTATTCAAAACATAAAAACTTTAATATTAATACCAAAATTCGATCTAAGAAATGCTAAAAATCAAAGATACATTGTATTTACTTACAAATTCACGATAAAAACAGCGTCGGTACTGCATTTTTTATAAGTCGCCGCCTGTTGTAAATTTTTTGAGTCCATGAGGCTATATTTTGATGGAAACCAATTTTCTCTATTTTCAGCGTTTATCCACTTCTCTTTCTCGTCTTTTGGAAATCTATAGGAGAAATCTATTTTATTAGGTATAGGTTACTGTAATATGTATCGACTATATAAATACACCGCTCTAATCATTGTTATCACCAATAGTGAGGGATGGACATACACGTAATCAGCAAGAGTAAAAAGGACGGGGAGGAGCACGTGACGGACCTGTCCAGTTTATGTTGATATTTGTCAATTATTTTGAAAATCAAAATAATTGTTTAAAATATTTTTGAAAAATTGTGTAACAAGACTTACCGATGAAAACTAATATTGTTTGTTGATAGATTACAAGTTTTACTATTGATTCTGCACAAATTTACGGCACAATAGGTCATGATGCTGTATATTAAAAGTGATTTATGTTTTAAATCTTAACCTCGATTCGGTTCTTGGTTTTGGTCGACACTGACACTGAAAAATCTGTCATGTATATTTATAAGTTGAAAACAACTTATGTTTGGTTTGAGTTGAGTCGCCTTGTATGACACGTCTATAGGAGGCTATGTGGTCGCTGACTTTAATACATGAAACTTTAAATTGTCATCAGGGAGCGCGAAATTGAAGAGCGGTTGCTGAAACAAGAGGAGGAATCAAGGCGTGCCGCGGAAGAGAAGGAACGTTGGGGTCGCAGGGTATGTCATCAATTATTATTTATTGATGAATAAAAGCTAATGAATTAAATTTGATAGAAAGTTTGGTAAATAAAATTATAATAATCTTAGTAACATATTTAATTGGAATTGTTTTTATTTACAGAACGATCATTCTGGTGACCGTCGTGGCGGTGCGAGACGTGGTAAGTAGCTTTGATGTCTAAAATTTTTCATATTTTTAATCTACGTATTATTTAGTACAACTAACAAAGCACAAATTGGTAAACTTTTTCCGATAACACTACCCGAAATATTTCGATATAGCCGCCATCTTGTTTTTGTTCTTTTCTAATTTTGACAGTTTTTTGCAATAAATTTGTGTTGTTAACAGATGATCGTGGTAGAGACTCGCGCAGCTACAACAGAGACCGGCGTGATTATTCCAAGGATGACAGAGACAACCGCGACGACCGCCGACGTGACTACTCTAAAGACGACCGGGACAGGCGCGACTACGGGAAAGATGATAGGGATAGACGCGACTACTCTAAGGATGACAGGGATAGGCGCGACTATTCCAAGGATGATAGGGAAAGACGCGACTACTCTAAAGATGATAGAGATAGGCGCGACTATTCCAAGGATGATAAAGATAGGCGCGACTATTCCAAGGATGATAAAGATAGGCGCGATTATTCCAAGGATGATAAAGATAGGCGCGACTATTCCAAGGATGACAGAGACAGGCGCGACTATTCCAAGGAAGACCGGGACCGGCGGGAGTACAGCGACCGCGACCGGCGGGACCACAGGGATGAGCGCCACGATGGCAAAGATGATATCGTAAAGTAAGTTTCGCTTTTACTGCCAAATTTCAGTACCAGTGCCCTAATTACAAAGACCTTTGTTACGCTCTTACCCATTGTAAACACAGTGGTATAGGTGTACTAGAATATCATGGCAAAATTAGAAATAAAAATTTGTAGGTGGGAATACTCAGAAAATAGGACTTCACAATCTTGATACTATTTAGTTTTAATATTTTCTTAGTAGTATTTATATAGTAGAATATGGTTTGATGTTTACATAATTATTATGTATTTACTATTAATTACATTAAATTTAAAAAAAAATAAGGAAAGATTGAAAAGGATACCATTACAATATTAGTAGAGCTGTAAATTTTGGTGTCTATTAAATAATTACTAACATCTCTCAACTACAACATTTAGAAAACTAAACAGCAACATGATGAAAAAGATTTTTAAGTGAAATAAAAATAAAATAAAAGAAAGAAATAAAAGATTTGATTATATTATTCCATGCAGGTTGAATTAAATGAGCAAAATCATCTCTACAACAAACACAAAACTTAGGGTTCTGAATGATTCAAAAAACCACTTGCATTTCTTGCTCCTCAGTTTTTATTAAGAAGCGTTCTTCAATCATCTTAATTATTATATCTTGCTCAATACCTAAAATCGTTTTTAATTTTCTTTACTGTACAGTTGTGCTAGCAACATCTGTTAAGAAGTTTATAATAGGTTGGGGAAAAAGTTTCTTCGCATTTTTTAAGAAAATTCAAAACATTTTTTAATATAGTTTATTTACATTTAACTAAAGTATGTAGGTACCATTTTGTTCGATAACTTTTTGCCATCTTGTAGGTAGGGACATGATCCCATTGATATAGAAATTTTGGGACTTCTGGTCAAAATACCGCGACAAGTGGTTTTGGCAGTCCTCTCATGATGTTAACCTGACACTGCCTAAAGAATTCTGAAGAGACCGAAAGAGGTGGAAATCTGAAGGTGCAAGGTCAGGACTATACGGCGGATGCATTAACACCTCCCAGCCAAACTCTCTTAATTTTTGCTGAGTGGCTAAAGATGTGTGAGGTCTAGCGTTATCATGATGAAAAACCACACCCCTTCTGTTGATTAATTCCGGCCGCTTTCTCTCAACTTCTTGCTTTAATCTCATCAGTTGTTCGCAGTAGAGTTCAGAATCGATGGTCCTGCCTGGTGGTAACAGCTCATAATGAATAATGCCCTTCCAATCCCACCACACACACAGCATCACCTTGTTGCGAGTTAACCCGGGTTTCGCCACAGTCTGTGAAGCCTGACCGGCCTTTGACCACGACCTTTTTCGCACGTTCTTGTCGTACGTGATCCACTTTTCATCACCAGTTATCAGCTTCTTCAAAAATGGTTCGGTTTCATTACGTCGTAATAAAGAATCACAAATGAGTAAACGGTTCATTAGGTTTCTTTCAGTGAGCTCGTGAGGTACCCAAATGTCGAGCTTTTTTGTGTACCCAGTTTTTTTCAAATGCGCCAAAACTGTTTTGTGGTCAATTCCCAGTTCTTCAGCTACGTCGTAACTACTGACATGCCGATCTTGCTCCACTTTTTCAAAAATGGCATCCATTTTATCTGTAATAGGGCGACCAGAGCGACATGCATCTTTGACATCAAAATTTCCGGATTGAAAACGCTTAAACCAAATTAGTGCAACTCTCACAGACACTGCACTAGGTCCATAAATATCGCAAATTTTTTTCGCGGCTTGTGTTGCATTTTTACCTATTTTGTAGTAAAATTTTAAAATTTATCGAATTTCTTCATTAGATTCACTCATCTTGGCGGTACGAAAAACAAATGAAAATCACACATTTTCCTAATTTGAATTTGGACTTATGTTCTTTAAAATTTAAACTTTCAATGATACCAAAACCAGCCAGATACAAATAGTATAGCCAAAGAGATTTTATTACAAGTTTATACATACTATAATGCGAAAAGACTTTTTCCCCAACCTAATATATTAATAAACTAGCGAACATTAATTTACAATTAAATTTTTAATAGCAGGTACAAAATAATATTCATATTATTTACATATTTTTTTTATTTGTTCCAATTTGATTGTTACAAATATTCTTATACAATCCCAGTTCAGCCTGGTCTACCCTTTATTTTCAAATGTCGCTCACGGACTCGATTCAAAAAGACAACCCGTCTCGCTCTTATTCACCTGTGTAATAAGTGACCTATACATGTCGCAGTTTCGTTATTTGTTTTTTCCGACACTTGAGTAAAGAGCTCATCTGTTGAAACCATTTCGAACCAAACAATGTGTACCTATTGATAAAGATTTTATTTAAAACTTCTAGGCGCGATTACGACAGAGAGCGTCGCGCCTACGACGACCGCGACAGACGCGACAACGAGGGATCGCGGCGGCAGTCGCGCGACGGGTCCCGCGAGAGGAACGGCTCCTCCGACCGCGACGAGCGCAACGGCCGCGCGCGCCAGGCGCAGTCGCGCGACCGCCACGACGACGACGACAAACCACTACCCAAGTTAATTGAGCAGGAAAAACCGGTCAGTAACACTTATAGTGGAACCGTTTGATTGAAACATCACTTGCGGGTAATAAGATCCTGGAAATATGGGTTTAGCGTACAGGATGTAGCGGTTTTCCCCGAGAAATTCTTACCCTGCAGGCTGTGTCTCACTTATGTGGTTCCATTATAAATGTAATTATCACAGCTACATGTTTTTTTTAATTTTTGATCAATATTGCTCATTTGTATTTCACCAAAGTCAAGTCTTCTGCTTAGTCTGAGCGTAACTGTTGAACTTAACCTCGCTTGCAACCTATCACTTATTTTTTGTTGTTTTGTACCAAATGCTACATCATTCCTTAAAGGGTTCAAAATCTGATACTCTGTTATTAAAAAACCTATGCAGCTAGGAGAATTGCTATTGTATGTAATGCTGGCAACACAAATTATTTTTTTGTTGTCATTAGGCGTGAAAATAATAAAGTATCAAAAGTTTATTCTTAATCACGGCTAGTGTTTAAAAACATTTCATTGTTGTTAAATTGAGAAAAAATCTGCAAATAATATGTTTGGAACTTATAATTGCCTAATATTTGAAAACTTCACTTTAAACATGATGAAATCAAAGTTGTTAAATGTTTGTGAAATAATTATACCTTAATTACTTACTAACTTATTTAGTGGTCAAGATATCACTATTATACTTAAATATGTAATAATCAAAATTGTGATTACATCATATTTTTTTTAATTAGAGCAACTTTGAAAGTTTTGTTGTATCTTTGTGCTTTCTCAGACGCTGCACTGTTGATATTTATCTATGGTTATTTTTTTATTTTGTCCCTAACAAACTTTAGACAAAACTCAGCTTGGTCCTTACTCTGAAATCATGCTTATGTCACTTGAATATATATTATTGTGGCACATACTCACCAACAACTTAACAAGTACTTCATTATGCTTTTGCACTAATATTCAAGCCTTTATTCACAATTATTCTATTGAAGACTGCTTTATTATGAAGTTAATTCAAAGTAGGTATCTCCTGTAATACTTTTTTGTTTTTCATTTTTATAACTTTACATATTTTCTTTATAGGAATGTCTACTTTTTATACTAACAAATTGTTTCTTTTTCAGAACTTTGTAGCATCAAATAAATTCAGCTTCCTAGAAGACGCCGACGACGGCGGGTCCGATTAGCAAGAGACCTGTGTGCGCTAACATTGTTTACAGAGACTCGAGTGTAAAGTGTAAATTAACGAGTATCAAGTGTAACGTGCAGGACTCAGTGGAGCACTGGGACGATCTTGAATTGTGCTATGAAATAGGACTTCATTAGAATAGTGCGGTGTGGATAAACGTGTATATTAGGGTCGCTACATGCTCACACTGCTTCGAGGCCGGCCCCAGTCTTTACTGGCGCCTACTACCATTGTATACTCATCTCCGGTCCACTATCGTTCACGCAGGCTGCCATAGGCGGCAGTAAAGGCTGGGGCTCAACATTTGTGACCATATTGTACTGATTGGTGTAAATTTTTCTATGGGTTTGTTACGTAATAGTGTTGTATGAACGGTTGCAAAATATATAGGCCGAGAGCAAATAATGCAAATGATTCTTGTAATTCCATTTCATATTGATCATTGGTACAGGTGCTGCTCTCAGATTACATATATGATTTTTTGTGAATAATATTTCGTGATTCTTATTATACTTTACTACCATAGGAATCTAATGTCTTTATTTTAGAATGTCTTGTGTTAAATATTAGTCAAATTTAGAATATTGTTAGAATGTTAATTGTATTATTTATCTTTACACTCAAAATTTGTTATCCAAATTTACGATATTAAGGGCGCAATATATACTATAGTTTGCAAGTATGCATCATCCATATTGTGTGAAATGCCTTCATCGTAAGATTATATTCAATTGTGGAAATTAATGAGTACCTTAATACTGGAACTAATAGTGTCAGGTCACAAGATATATTGTCGTGAGAACTGTCGATATGACTGCTATAATTTTTATCAAGTTTCTTTTTGTTTTGGTACATCTCGTCTAATTTGAATTATAAATAAATTACCCTTTTTACAACAACAGCGTTTTTCTTTTATTTATCCTTTTCACAACTATTTTAGTTATTTAATTACATCTATTAATGTAAATTGCACCTGCCACCTCACCACAACCTCTTAGCTTTATTATTTTATCCACATTCGTGGAAATGCGACTGCTTTAACCTTGCTTATGTTGCATATCTTCCATTATTTTTGTTAATTACGGTATAGGAGATCGTGTTGTAATGTATTTAGGATGTAAAGATACACATAGGCGGTTAGAGAATGACCAATAAATGTGTAATTTGCTGGTAAAAGCCAAATTTGTTCGTCTCGTAGGATGAACGGGGGCGCTATGGCCTCTTCTCGCGAAAACCTGACGTGACTGTCATACATACGCTTGCTCTTTTTCTCTGGCGGTTTGTACTTGATTAGGATTTCTCGCCGTCACACTCCATGTATCTTTTTGGCGTAGCAAAAAAAAATCGTAAATCTATGGGTAGCGTATGTGTACTTCTTCCCAGGTCTGAGCTGCTATACATGCATATTACACAGAATAATCGATCCAAATGGGTCAGTGGGAAGAAGTCGAGATTATATAAGATTACTAAATCTGTTTAGTCCAGATTTTTGAGACACCACTAGAAAGTATATGGTCATTTTTTTCGACGACCTCCGTGGTCGAGTGGTCTGTATGCCGGTCTCAAGGCGTCGCCATCTCGAGAGGTTCTGGGTTCGATCACCAGTGGGGGCAAATGTTTGGGTGATGAATTTTCAGGCATTTGTTCTCCAGTCTTGGATGTTTATATATATTTCTATATATTCAGGTTATTTATATGTATTTATCTATTAAATATATTTATCCGTCATCTAGTGTCCGTAACACAAGCAGCATTAGTTGCTTAAAATGGGGCTAGTTGATAGGTGTGAGGATATTATTATTATTATTTAAAAAACCACCAATACTCAATGATTGACAACACAAGTTGCCTGTCTACTCTATAAAGTCTATTTTTATTTGTTGTCACGTTTCGCAGGTAACTCCCCTACACAAAATAACAATTTAAACCTAATGAATCATAGTCATTACTAATGCAAAAAGATTAACATTTTCATAGTCGAAGACTAATTTGCGGCCTCTAAAATTTTCAAAGCACATTAACATTTAAAGAGATTTTTGGGAATTTAGACCGAAAACTATAATTTATTCATGTTGACCATATTACATGTAAAATTAGATACTTAAATTGAAAGTTGTCTCTGTCCAAGTTCACGTGGCGCTTAGGTGCGCATGCACCTCTGTTGGTCCGCGAAATTGGGCTAATGTGCGCGTCGTTTTTTTTATCCCAGAAGGAATAAATTTATAAAGTTCGGAAATAAAGCTGAATTTTGCTTTGTTACGTTTCTGATTAATATTTCTATGCTCTTCGTCTAATATGAATAAACAGGACTATAATTTTATTCCTAACTTAGTGAAATGGACCCGAATTTGTGTTCGGCATGTAGAGATAATATTTACTGAAAAAGTAATATTATATATTCCTAATTATTTTTATTGGTTACCTAAGTTTATTTTTGCCTACCTATAATACAATAAAAATAAGTTCATGGGTTGTCCTTGAGTTGACCTTTGAATTTTTTATATCTATCTACTATTAATTTATATTTTTATGAAAGCTGAGATTTCTCTTTTAGTTTTCTGATTTGAAAAAAAAACAAAAAGGCAAAGTTCTTTGTTCGAGTATCACAGTAAATAGGTAGCTATAATCAAGATTTTGTAAAGTGAATTTCAAAATTATTTATGAATTCTTTGCTACTGGATGTGTCTTTCTAGATGTAGCGTGATCATCCTGGATGGACCACCAATGTACCCCTTATTCTTTAATTTTAATCGAATTTTGGTATAGTAAAACAAATCTAGAGGCGCACCCTGGCCAATTCATTTTGTATTGAATGAAACAATTAAACTACGTCAAAATCATGTTTATTACACTTATATAATCATAAACTTATTTCAATACCATGCAAAATATATCCAATCATTTTAACATTACAAGTTTTTTTCGTTACGAAGCATTTATTAAGATTAACTTTAAAAATCTATCAAAACATCATTGAAATAGAATACAAAACAAATAAAGATACCATTTTAATCAATACAAGTATTCGGCAAGTACAGGTGTGCCGTAAAATTAACAAGCTTAGTTCTAGAGTTAGATGTTTTGTCAAGTCCGGTTAATTCTTAATAACGCAAGCACCCAAAACACATCTTATCTAACCAAACAGTTTCTACAACTAACAACCGAGGCATCAGCCCTAATGGCTCGCCAGCGTCGTGGAATTGTAAAAACAAAAACTCGTGTTTCCTCAAAAGACGAGACAAACAAGGAACACAAAGTGAACAATTGAATCAATACAATCTCAATTACGTAAGTATTCATTTCTTTTGTAAAATGGCGGTCATCAGAGCCTCCTTGAGTCGTTTTGTCATATCCTCAAGAATGTCTGCCTTAATTTGTAACTTTTTATTTTTTTCTTCTAAATCTAATGCTAATTGTTCAATTTGCAATTCTTTAAGTTTTCTATTCATCCTAGACCTTTTGGATGCTTCGTTATTTTTATCTCTTAATTCTCTATATTTAGATTCGTGATTATTTGACGCATTGGTGTTGTCGTCGACACTACACACGGATGAGACTGTGCTCTCTCTTCGCTTCGGAGGGCGTCCCCGTTTAGCCTTCTTGAGTGGTTGCGAGCCTTCGAGCGCTTTGATCATGTTTTTGATGGGTACATTAGGTTTTCTTCTGGTGTACTTTCTCCGCGTGGTCGGCTCCTGGCATGGTGTGTACGTTTCATCGGAGTCATCACTTTCATACCGTCGCTTTCTGTTGCTGGTGTATGACTTGTCGTCGTTGTCCGATTCCGCCTGAGATTCACTTTTGGGTGTGATGGGCTCGTAGTCCACCTGCGGGGACGTCTTCACGTTGAGGCTCACGTCCGTCGACACGAATCCGGTATCTTCAACCGGCCAGTCAGCTGGTGTCTGTAAATGCAATGATAAAATAAAATAAACCTTTCAAATAGTCGAATGAATATCAACAAGATACTAATATTAGTCTATACTTAAAATCATATATAGATAATAAAAATAAAAATCTATAAAAATTGCAGAAACTACTGCATGAAATAAAATTTAGTTTTCACTGCCGTATGGCTGAAGGTTAAGCTAAAATTGTAGTATCTTCACTTTTGTCTAAAATGTATGTGAGTAAAAGCTAATAATTTGACCTTAGGAGTCTTGTTTTGGATTTTTTCATGGTTTATTAAATACTTACGGAGGGTAAGATGGTGGTATTCTCATTCTCGAGTTGCTCCACACAGCTGACGATGTCCGGCGTGTTGATGAAGTCTGCGGGCCAACCGGCGACGCGCGCCGGGATGTTGACGGTCAGCCCCCCGCGCCGCCCCGTCGGCCTCGTTGGCCCCGTCGCCGGTACATTCGCTCCCTCTACGCCATTCGGCCCAAAGATTACCTCTGTGATAATCACATCATTACTTTCCAACTCTCTCGGTATAACTGATAGCATTTTTGACTCTTCTGTTTCAATTAAGGGCATTGTGTCTTGTGTGTTTGTGTTGTGTGTTAAAATATTATTGTTTGTGTTTATGTAGTCCCAGCCGACGAAACCATTCGTCTGAATGGCGTTCACGTCGGCTACCTTCCCCGACTCTAAGTCCCCGTACACGATTGGCATGTTGTTGAAATCGAAGCATTCTTCTTGGTATTGCATTTTGTTAGGGTCGGTAAAAGTGCCAGGGCTCGTCAGTTTCTGGAACTGGCCGAACCCTTCCCTCGGCGAGAGGGGGTCGCTGGGCGTCATGCAATACATGCCAATTGGTGCTGTTGGGGAATTAGCGTCGAAAGCTTCCCAACCTTGAGGTGAGAATGGTGTGTGTAAAGTGTGGATTTTATGTGCCCTTTCTTCATTAAATTTCATGGAATCTGTGAAAGAAAACGTGTTTTAATAAAACATGGAAACTATTGATGAAAATGGTGGTAATTTTGTTTTTATGGTATGATTGAGATATTTATAATAATCATTACAATGCAATAAACTTAATTAGCTAATAAAAAAGGTAGCTCTTAATAATAAATAAACATTTCGAATTTATATCTTAGTGTTCCATAGAACCTATAAGGACATCCTAGCTAAAAATATCAATAAATATATAAATAAATATCCTCAGACATTCACACCTATCAACTAATTCCATTTTAAGCAACTAAAATGCTGCTTGTGTTACGGATACTAGATGACAGACAAATAGATAAATACACATAATAATTCAGAATACTTATATATAATATTACATATATAAGGAACATTCAAGACTGGAGAACAAATGTCTGAAAATTCATCAACCAAACACTTGCCTCCACTGGGGATCGAACCCAGGACCTCTCGAGATGGCGACGCCTTGAGACCAGCGTACAGACCACTCGACCACGGAGGTCGTCAATCAATACTCGTAAACATATCTTTTGCTGATTATGAATTGACATTCATTGAAATGAAAACTGATCTTTATGTGTGTGTGTTTATAGCTCACCAATGATCGGTGCTGGTTCTTCCTTGGCGGGATCTGAGCACCACTGCACCAGATCTTGGAAGAACTCGGAGTCCGTATCGTGAAACATTGTGCTGTCGTAAACAGGCTCCTCCTTCAGATATTCCTGAAAACAGATAGGCTCATGTTAATAAAAGCTCATATGTGCAAGTGGGCTAATAATTAACTTAAGTGATAATATAATAATATAAATTTGGAAATTACATATGTAAGTACTCACGGGCTCGTCGTCGACTTACCTCTGACAAGCAGCTGATGGTGGGCAAGGGCCACGATGGCATCATTTCTGTGTTTCCGCCGCCGTTCGCTCCTGTCTGACCGTTCACCTGCTGATCCTTGTTTGGCTTTAAACGATCTATGTCTACCACTTTCAAAATATTTTGAGTCTTGTGACTCGTTTGCGAAAAAACCATATCTTTTGGTGTCTGAGTTGATGTACAGATTTCCGATATCGTCGCTCCGACTCGGACAGGTGAACTTTTGAGGTACCATTTTGAATAGAACTACAAAAAGAAATGATACGACGTAACATACTGTGCAGAACATATAAAGCGAGATGGAGAAGGACTGGCAGGTAGGTGAGTGAGCGGCGAGCGTCATTACGAGCATTCGTCTAACCAGCCCAATACTACAAGCTAATTTGTTTGAACAAATGCAAGTAATGACAGAGGAAAATGAAAAATAACGATAGAAAATCACTTTGACGTGACACAGACAAGGAATTAAATCATTTGAACAAGAATGCGATAACCTCCATTGGGTGCATAGCATTGAAAACGCAAATAAGTGATATACATAGATATTATTATATAATATGTAGATTACACATAGCAGTAATGGATAGTGTTAACGATGAGAGGAATGATGATTGCATAAATATTATCCTTATACCATAATTCTCGAAAAATATATATTATCAAATATCGATATAATAATAATACATCTCATACGAATGATGAATAGTTCCTTGTTATGCAATCAACATAATAGTCACTTGCCCATGGACAAAATGGCCAATAGCACCATAGACCATATAGGTACTCGCAAACATATAATGAGTTTAGAATGATGAGATTACTTCCCATGGTAGATAAGTTCCTTTTGCCAGTTCTATTTAATACTATGTAATAAATATGAATTATTCTAAATTACTTATTGCTTAAGAAGACATGCCTTCAAAATATGATGAAATCACGCCCCGATGATATCTCGATATAGACAGCCCCAACTTTTCTAGAGATACCTTATAAATACATGTAACTCATCTTATTCTAAAAAATTAGGTACCTTAAGCTATTTTAAACTAGATAATCAAACTTATATTAATATATTTACAGACTAAGAAATAAGGTAAGTAAATAGAAATTTAAAATAAGATAATAATTTACGTAGGTACCTAATACTGTTAATGGCCAGTGATATTTATGTGACTTGCCATTCTATAGATTAATGTTGATATTTGAACAACGTTCTTGTACTTATAATTTTTTATCGTGAATACAACGGCGCTATCTTTAATGTGAACAATAAAAACTACAAGGTGAATTGAAGCCACTCACGCAGATATAGATAGAGAAAAATTATAAATGATTTTATATGCGATACCTTGGTAGATGCGACATAGTGATTTGTGAAATAATGCATGCATATTGACGCTGACAGTACACCAAAATAATTAAAAATGATGAGATTATTATAACCCAACAAAATATGATGAATGATTTTTTATCGTCATTTGACCGAGTTGTATCTTAGAAAGGTTTCTTGAATAATTATTTATTGAATAAACTGGTAAACTCTACTAATTGATACTGTTTATTTAAAAAAAATTAATTCTTTTACTAGTAAATACTAAAAAAAATTTACTTAGATGCCCGTTGTAGGTTTTTTAGAGAAACTGAAAATTAAGGAAAATTAAGTAATGACGCAGGAGCTTCAATTTTAGTTTTGGTGAAAAATCTAGCATCCTGTGTAAAGGGGTTTATTTTGATTAAGTTCTGATCTTCTCTTCTCTTTGCTCTCCGAACCTGGGGACAGAAAAGGTTAAGGGGGAGAGCGAACGCAATTACTTACTTGATTAAACTCTTCTTGAGCTCCTAATGAAATCTTAGCTCTTTAGGCAGCCACCCAGTCAATTGTTGCGACTGTAGGCCTGGAACAAAAGAAAATACAACTTAAAAATACCCTGAACACAACATCCAGCGACATCAAAACGATCTTAATCACTGCAACTTGAAGTTGAAATTGCTTTATTAGTAAGTTCTTTACAACGCACACGCATACAAAGGTTATGTGTCCACGTGTGTTATACATAAAAAGTTATATAAGTATGTTTCATAGTCGACAGTCAATAGTTAATGACGTTCAAATATCGTGGGCGAAGGACGGAACTTGACCTTAATCCACAATGATTAATTTAAAGTATAGTCATTATTATAAATATATAATGGCTTTACAACATCGACTGATGTCGAAACACCCATGTCCGGTTTTTAATTTAACAAAAGCCTGAATTATTTTAAACTGCAAAAGTACCAAAGGTGATGGATGCACCACTGACTTCTGAAGTTCTTTTGCGTCGCAAAACTTTTATTAAAAATAACATTAATTCTAATAAACTTTAAGTAAATTCAAACCCACCCTTATGGTCTAATTCGCCGTAACACGATCAACAGTTTTCAATTAAACACGCTTTCAATGTAGAGGGTACGTAGAGAGGGGCCCCTTGGAAACTGAAGCCGTATAAATACAAAAGACCTTAACTGTATTGAGATTAAGTCGGTATTACTTTAACACGATCGCGAGACTGAATTAGAATTGCGGCAATGCGTGTCTCAACAGGTCGAGACTTGTTAACTTCTGGTAAATGAACAATAAAAATTTCCAGTATATACTACTGCATTATCTAGGATATCTTATGAAAGAACATTCACATAACTCAATTTATCACTCACAAGCAACGTGACAGACTTTAAGTAGGTAGCAACAAAAAAATATGGTGCAATATTTTTTTATCAATGTAATTGGGCAGGAGCTCAAATTAGACGTGAAACATAGAATAAACATAAAGTAATTAGCATTATACGATATAAGTTTAATTATCTGGGTATAAATGGGGATGATTAATTCTATTTTAATCTTACCTTGTTACGAACAAATAATGTAACGCCTCCAGTGATGTATACAGTTACTTAATAACTGAGTAACAATAAATAATTTGAAGTAACTAGACAATACTTTTATCTTTACGCACTCTTTTAACAAATATTTTAGCACGCAAAGCAACAAATTATTAAAATACAACTTCGATATTCACGGCGCGCGGCAAACGTCCGACGTCTGAGAACTACGAAAAGGTTGTGCAATATTTGCGCCGCGGCACCACGTAGAGTTTTCCTCAATCCCCACCATTCGAATCAAGTGTTCTAAAAATATCCCAGCTGCCCCCTGATTGGCTCTCACAAATGACGTCAACGGAAGTGACCAATAGCGAGAAGTTACACACACGATCACGAGACTTAGTTTCACATCGATTAATATACGAACTTAGTATAGAAATATACTGTAGTTCCGCGCAACGAAAAGTTGGGGATTCACAGAACTCGGAAAGCGAAGAATGTTGTTATTACAATGAGTCATGCAGGCCATGCTACGTGAACTTGGCAAAATTGAAGACATCTGAGATTCTATACAACATCTATGCAAAGACTTAACTCTTCATAACATAGTATGGGATTGTAACTACCTGCACTGTGGCATAACAATCGATATTTGAAGCTATTTCCCCATACGTTATTATACTTAGCTGTTATTTAAGTACGTTCAATTCTTTAGAATTGTATCGAGTTAATAGTTCTACAGTTCACTAGTTTTTGTCCCTTGCAATTCTACAGACTTGCAAATCCGGCAGGTCAAAGAACCGAGAGCATAAACAAAAAACTGTTGAATCACAAATAATTCTGCTAAACGATAGGTACATAATGACAATAGTAGCTACTGTTAACCAGTATTCTATCTATTATTGTAAAATCCTTGAATCTAGAAATTCGAGAAGAAAAAGACATAGTGTTTCTATATTTATTATGGTAATTTTTTTGGGTCGTAATTTATTCATAGTGTGTATTTTCTAAAACATACTGTCTATATTTCAAATGCTTCTGGAATCAAAACTCATTGTTTAATGAAGTTAGTATACATAAAAAAGGCAAAGCAATTTAAAATATTCAAAAAGTTTAGATGAATATTTACTAAAGTTCCCAAAAGTTGTACTATTCGGATGACTGATTATATTTAATGCATCAGTTTTGGCGATCATACAATACCAGTTTTCAGAGAAAAAGCTTGTTTATATTTATTTGCTAAGCTCTCTGTCTTATGCGTAGGTACCTGACCTACTATTAATAATATTTTAAGTCGATAAGTTATCTTCTGATCACGACGCGGAATTTCTGTTGTTTTGATAATTTTAATCTATACACATAAATATCTTATCTGAAAAAACCTTACATGGTCCGGCATACTTATAAATGTTCTCAGTTGCGATACTATGGTTAGAGTCTTAGTTTTTATTATTATTTCCACCTGAAAAGTGTTTTACAAAATTATAGGTAACTTCAAAGACTTATACCGCTCTCTATGCTAATAAAATGGCCAAAAGTTTACTATTTTTTTATTTGTATATAAAAAGCACATCAAATGACGCAAACGTCACTTGATAGTAAGCAGTAGACTTCATTTCCGGAAATAGCTAGGATCACAAATAATAGCAGTCCTGCAGCAGCCAAATCACCTCCACCTTGCTGACTTGGTGCTTTTTTATCAGTTACTAACCCATCCAATAGCCTATATGTTGTCTTGAAAATATTCCACTGCTCAAAATTGAGTGTCGTGGTCCTTATCTTATACGCCTGCGCGTTGTCAGATTAGCTAATCAACGTTGACGTCACCACACTAAATTGTATAATGGTGGTTACTAAAATTATGTTATATTTCTAGAATTATTGCGTAACTAATAAAATGTTTATTCGTATATCAATTACAAAGTAATTTATTGTATAGATTCTTCTTTGACTAGCTCGTAAGGCGATTTCGTTATTTTATTTTTGTACGAATAATTATTAGATATTACCTAAGTGCAAATTGTATGTATATTATTTTACACTAACACTTTATTGCTTCAGAATTCATGTATTTAGCTATCTAATAAAGCTTTGTATAAATTTAATGAGCTTGTTAAAGAATGTCATAATATACTGTTAGTGTAATGTGTAGTTGATTTTATAGTTCATTAATATTTAGTTACATTGCGTTTTCCTCTGAACCTGTTTTTATCAATATTTTACTTTAGTTTAGTATGTAACGTAAGCAGGCAAACGTTTAAAAAGTTTTAAATGACAAATAGTTTTCTTGTTCATCTTAAAATTCAATACTTAAATTTAAACCAAACGTAAACTAAATAAAGGCACCATTTAGCACAATTAGTGTCCAGTTTCCACCCAAAAATATGTAAGTTATTATCGTGACTCACGGTAGCTCAAAATTAGATGATTCTGTAAAATTTTATACCTCAACTGCAAAGTTTATCAACCCGTAAAATTTACATAGGTAACAGATTTTTCCTCTTTATTTTTAACCACTTATCTAGAGATATGTCAGTCATGTCGTATTCCAAATATAATTAATACTAGTTTAAACTAATAATTAATTATTTATGCTACCTAATAATCATGCTACCACCAGATCATGTCAGTCATCACCAGCCTATATACGTCCCACTTTTGGGCGCGCAGGCCTTCCTATATATAGAAATACTGAGTGGAATGGTGGGTCATATAGTTATGATTGTAATAAGCGGTTTCTTTACAACCATGGGAACCCAAAAAGCTGTGGAATATTCCATCAACAGTGCCACCGTTCAATTAGCTGATAATGTCCATTTTTGTGGTTGTTTGCGATATGAACAGGGCACTATCACCAAAAAGCGATGGTTATCTTCTATGACATCATAGTTTGAAATCGGCGATTTGAAGCAGATAAGTGACCAAAAATTTACGCCTTGTTATTTATAAATATTATGTATAGATAAGTCTGTAATATTACCTATTATGGTTTTTGTACGCCCCTGCCATTTGTCTAGAGTTCGGAAACACTTGATAATTAAAAATATTACTAGAAATATTAAATACTTGAAAATAGTCACACTACAAATAAGAACATTGATTAATTATTAACTAAAAGTAATGCTTGTGCCTTCTAACTGACAACCTAAACGTCGTCTACAGCGTGTATTTGCGTTAACCAAATAACACCTTGAAAAAAACCATTGTTATCTGTGTGCCTCATATTATATCTACATAGGTATACTTCGCAAATAACTTACACTTAAGTCCAGTTTAAATTGCACACAAAATTTTATTTTCTAATAGCAAAAGAGCATGTTTTATCATTTCGTATCTGCTCTATACTACTTAGTTATAAATAAATAATATCTTCAGACATTCCACCTATCCATTTTAAACAACTACCTAATGCTGCTTGTGTTACGGATACTAGATGAATAAATATATTGAATATTTATATACATATAAATGGAAAATATACAATTCTTATATAAACATCCAAGACTGGTGAACAAATGCCTGTATTCATCACACCAACATCTAGCCGGGGATCGAACCCAGAACCTATCGAGATCGGCGTACAGATCACTCGACCACGGAGGTCGTCAGTTGTAATAAAATAACATGGATACTATCAGTAATATCTCATTGAGATATAAGCACAACCTACATATTATACTAATTTGTTGTTTACCTAAAATATTTTCATATGTGCCAACTTTTGTTTTACCAATCTATCGTATACCTAAACTAGCGGAAGCCCGTACGGCAAAAAAGCAATACGCTAACAAATCGAATCAAATATTAAATTGCGACAATCAACTACCTATAAATCTTACGATAAGATAATAATATTATTTAAGGTAAAGTATTATCCTGTCTGCGTGTACATGTCCCAGATTCCCGACAGTTAGATGCTTGACTTATAAAATAATGAACGTCCTTCACCCTAAGCCGAGTTCGCGGTCAATTCTTGCAAATAAAGCGAGACGTCCAAGCGTGCGTTTGTGTGTGAGCGGGGAGTTCCGAAGTCTACGCAGTTTCTATATCGCCCTAAATTATTTTAACAGAGAACGCCGTCACAGACGCAGCGAACTCTCTAGACTTTACTCATCGCCCTAACTCAACCCACTCGGAGCCCCAGATCAATGTACGAAATCTGCGCAGTTCATTGATTACAGTGACTATGCAGATATTGAGTTGTAATACTTATCTTAGATGTCATCATAGCCAAGTCATAGCTCCATTAACATAATAACGCTAAATTATCTTGAATTTAGAGGCGTAGGCACTTTGACCTAGGATTTTTTTAACGTTGTCAAAGGACCATTTTTTATTTACAAACATAAGCTAGCTGCAACTTGTTGGAACTTGTCGAATTTTGTTCAGACAGTATAAACCAAATTTGACATAGAATCACTTATTGTATCATTTAGTATTATATTTACATTTATATCTCACTAGCTTTTGTAGAATAGTTACTTTGAGATAGTGTGATGGTATGTAGCCTATAGCCTTCCTAAAAAAAAGACTATTCAACACTGAATGATTTTTTCAAATTGGAACAGTAGGCTCAATTGGTGGAATTGACTCCTACTCTATTATTAGAAGCAAAGTCCATAGTGGCGTAAATTTGTCCTTCATTTTTCTGGGAGGCGTTATTTAATTTTTTTTACATTCACCTGCATGGCACCCGTTCCCTTGGGAATATCGGGATAAAAGGTAGCCTATGTCCTTTCTCAGGCTCTAGACTATATGTGTACCAAATTTTGGTTAAATTAGTTCAGTAGTTTTGACGTGAAAGCTAGACAGACAAACTATGTATTTTGTTAAGGCATGTGCCCAACAGTGAATATCTACCAGCTGTTATGATGACTATTATCTATATATTACACTATTATCTAGCCAGAAACTAGACAAAAGCACCGCAAAAGCAGTCCACTGCTATAGTCCGCGCTTCACCAAGCTGTGACTGTTGAGTCCGTCACCGCTATAAGCATTCGTTGGTTGTGCAGTTTTAAGTCCATTATTCTCCTTTTACGACACCCAAACAAAGTGATCGGTTGGCAGTATTCTTTTGATGAGCCGCTACCACACGATGATAAAGTTGATAAAAATGCAATCTGAAGTTGAGAAGGGTGCAAAATCTTTAAAATGATTCAAAATATTGTAATTATCGCGAATGATCATAGATTTTTGCAGTATGTATACGGATTACGTGTTAAAATAGGCTCAATTTAATTTCAATGGTCAGAAAAGTAGACGCAATGGAAACATCTATTATTTGCGAACACCGGTGTTCACGTTGACCCTCAAGAGGTTAAGGATTTCAAAGCACTTGAATCGATTTCGTCACAACACCAAGTAGGCAGGTGTGGTAACTATTTATTGACGCAAGTTAACGGTAAAGATTAAAATGTGCTTTGAATTCGAAGTTAAGTTTTTGCTCTGCCGCCCGCGTCGTCATAACAGGAAAATGGTGGCGATATCTCCAAGAAACTTTCTCTTTTTTATTAATCGTTAAGGATGCTAAATTATATTATAAAAGTATCCAAAAATTAACAAACTTAGGTAGGTACCTTTTTATTTGCGTCTATTCATAAATACTCTGTATAAAAATGTTTCATAAGTATTTGAAAATTAAATAAATCTAAATCATTGTGAATTGTAATGCCATTGCGTATAAAAATACGAGGTGCAGTGAATATAATAAAGGCTACAAGGTATAATTAGTCATCGGTCTTACATATTAATTGTGTATACGATAAGTAAAGTAGGTAAGAGCATTGGTTTGTTTGGTACTGATAACGCCATCTAGTGGCATTTCATCAAACTAATCTGACCATTCGAAACGCGGGAAACTACCTTGTAAAATGTCATTGTCTCGCACATGGCGTGATAAGAATAGTTATTACGTTATTTACAGGCGCCCCTTTTTTATTTACTGTATTCGTTTTTAACAAAATATACATCTGATTAAGTATGTTTAAGTATTATTTGAATAAGACAAAAATCACATTGAATAAGTATCATGCATTACGTTACATGTTAGTTTGTAAACTTAAGTAATACAACTTTATTACAACTTACATTTTAATGTGTCTTCTGAACATCATTGTCTTAAACTTCTTTAACTTGTCTTTTCTCTGACAAAAGTAATTGACACGTCGCAAGTTCAAATTGATTTGCGACAAGTTATGCATACAATGGTAATAATTCGCGTGAAATATATTATTTTCTGGGTTGTATGCGTATATCATGTTAAGCACTTTGAGGATCGAGCCACTAGTCACTGAAGATTTTTTCTCTTGATGATTTAAAAAGATCCACTTTGGAGCCTTATTATCCTAATAAGACTGATTTTAACAAAAAGTAAACTTAAACGTAAACGTCAAGAATGTATTGTTATTTAAAGTTTCAAATCTTTCAATTGTCAATGTTAATGATAACCACAAAACTAAACGTTGATTTAACTACTGCATATGCCGAACAAAAAGTTAGCATTTATCAAATTGCAATAACACACGTCTGTTTAGCTGTAACTCGGATTAGGAAATGCTGTCTTGGTATAGCCGAAAGCGAGATGATAGATACATGCAAAAATAGGTAGGTATCTGTCTACATTGAACTCGCTTTCTGACGCAATCTACGCGTTCCGTTTCAGTACTAGATCAATAAAATGTGTTCAATGAAAGCTCTCGTTACCTTAATGCGTTGAATTTACATTAGAAGGCAGTGTATTTATTTATCGATATTTATTTGTATTTTATTTATCGTGTTTTGTTGACATTTTTATGAACAAATTGTGATAAATTAAACACTTCTCCGTAAAACGAAACTTTATTTTGGTGTGCCGCAAATGTGACGTGTGCCTGACATCTTTTGTCTTCTTTCTTCTTGAGCTTTTTGTATCGCTATCTCTTTTTTAACTTAAGATCAGTAAAATAACTTAATTTAAGACAATTATTAAGATTTGTGATACAAATCAATCACATTTTTATCAATGTTATCAAATAGTAAAATTGTATGCATTATCTAAATCCTTATAGTACTTTTTGCTTTTGGATTATGTTGTTATTATACGATCGACTTTTCTAGACTCTTTAGCTTGTATGATGCAATTCAAAGCTGCGTGGAATCAGAAAGGATGTACAACTTTATAGCCAACTACTCTCACTAAGGTGATTTGTATTCAAATATGGACAATATTCAAATTATTGAAAGTTGTTTAAATGAAAATCCTGGACTGTCTTAATTGCTTTATTATGTATTTATTCGTCTAGTTTATGGGACATTATGATAGTAAACTACAGTATCTTTTCTAATTTTAAATACTGCCTATTCAGAGAAATATCACGAGTTGCACCTATAAACATTTACATTGTTCCACAAGGGTTGAAAGTAACTTATTCAGTCCCGAGACGGGGTTTGGCGATAATAAATGTGATGAATAATAATATAAAAAAATTTGAAATCCTCATTCATTGATATGTGTGATGTGTTTAACACCTGCCTGCCCCTTCGGGGATAGAGGCGTGATTATGTTGTGTTATTTATAGATCTATTTAACCCGCTTTCCAATACTTATTCGAGTCTTTTCGCGACATCCTGTATTATTATTACAAACAACAAAATGTTCGATGTTTTTTTTTATGTTTCCTTTCTAAAATTTCAATTTTTATCTCACCTAGAATCTTACCTTATAATTTGTTTGTGCATCAGATAATTGACCACAAATCAGTAAACTAACTATTCTGCCAGAGTAGACGTAATTTCACGTATTCTTGCATGATACACAGTTATGATTTTAGCTCAAAACCTTTTTTTTTATTATATTCGCAACGCAACCATAACAGGCTTTGTATCACAATCCTAATTGTTATATTTATCTATCCTTTAATTTAATTATTTTATAAAATAGTAAAACTATACGCGTCAGCCTTTATATGTCCCACTGCTGGACACATGCCTTACTCATGTACAAACACATGGGCCGTAACACCACCACGCTGGCCTAATGCGGTTTAGTGGGTAGAAATGGTTGCAATAGCAATCGGGACCAACGAGATGATAATGTTTTGGTCATCCATCCAAGACTTGACCATAGTGTAGGTAACTTTGTTTTCGATATCGATAGCTAATGCTCAATCATACTCGTTGGTAATGTTTTCATATCATATTTAGGCCAAACTTTATTTGAGGATAATATACATGTGATTTAGGTCAATAATTATGTTAAACTTCGATGTATTTTCACAAGAAAAAATTGAGAATGTTTCCTTCCAAATAAACATGAAGGAACTGAGAGTAATAACTGAATTACTGATAATAATTATGTGTGAATTATTATTTAAATCTAGTCCATAATATGAGAATCTTATTCAAATCATACATACCTTAACGAAGAGTAATGGTGACGCAAATAACCCAACGATGCATTACTATTATTCTCTTATTTGTACAAGTTAGAAGAGACTCCGTTGAACCGATGACGGACCTGTGAAGTCTCAGAAAACGGTTTAAAATCAATGTATATAGGAGACTCCGCTTAACCGACGGATCTGTGGAGTCTCACAAACATTATATCAAACATACCCTACGTTTGCGCGCTCGAGTTTTCATCGTATGTATGACTAAACCACGACCCAAAGCCTTTTATTTATAAATTCTTTTAGTCATGAACGTGTACCTACTGACTGCTGTCACCAGTCAGTCGCGTGGATTTAGCAACGTTCATTATTACAACGTGGCATATTCTACCTGCGGGTAGTAATTATATCATTACGTACCTACCTATCTGGAAAAGGAAAATAAGGTAAATAAACAGCTATTTTGTGAGATGTAAACAAAAATAAGGAAAATATACCTACAAATTTTATTATTTACATAGCAATTCTAATACTTTTTTTTTATGGGGATTAAAATTCGCCTAGGCGCACTATTTTTTATAGAAATATCTTTGTCATCAACCTATGTAAGTGCTGGACCAGGGTCTCTGCTAATGCACACCACCGCTCTCAATTTTCGACCTTCATCCAGCACACTCCAGTTTAGCTACGAATATCGTCATTCCATCGTATCGCAGTATTATAAATAATAAATAAATAAATATCCTCAGACATTCACACCTATCAACTAGTCCCATGTTAAGCAACTAAATGCTGCTTGTGTTACGGATACTAGATGACGGACAAATATATTTAATAGATAAATGCATATAAAGATCCTGAATATATATAAACATCCAAGACTGGAGAACAAATGCCTGAAAATTCATCACCCAAACACTTTCCTCCACTGGGGATCGAACCCAGGACCTCTCGAGATGGCGACGCCTTGAGACCGGCGTACAGACCACTCGACCACGGAGGTCGATTATGTATCAACTCAGGAACTTTAGGTAGGTACGACTCCAACGGTCGTCAGTTCTGCTGCCCCTGTGACTAGGCCCTTGCAATGCCCTTGCCAATTGCTAATGTGGTGGGCTATGTCGGTGACAAATTCTCTGACGGATCACATCATTTCTGATACGGTACCATCAGAAACCCTTTCCAGTCATGGGTGCAATGTCCTGTATCCCTATTTTCTATAGTCGGACAACTAACAAGTCTCGGAATCTCAATACCGGTCCCTTTTTATTACGGCGAATCAGAGTGACACGGGATATGGCTTACCGATCATCCCGAATCGAATCTTTAACCGATATTTAAGAATAAGGAGGTTGATCTCAACATCATACATCAAGGACTGGGAGGAAATACTGATCGAAGACTTTAGACATCGAGGGCTGGACGACGAGAACACTGTTTTTTCTGCTGCTGCTTTCTCTCTATTATGGTCTAGCCCTTGTCGTCGGTAGGCTGGTAAGGTGCATTACCAGCCTATCGACGTCATTTTACGTGGAAGATAAACTTGTGGAGTTAAAGGGCATAAGACCACCTCCCTCTAGCTCAATGAAAATAGGTGGATATATTATATTAAAGAAAGTACCTGTTCTTACTTTAAAAAAAACCCAATATGAAGTACCCAATGAAATGAATGACAAGAAATTATATGGCCATACGTAAACCGTATACAAAAGAAATTTAAAAAATTTTGTGGCTCATAGAAGTTCTTTCGCCTTAGCCTACGATATTGAAAATAAAGCTAATTTCAAAGGACATAACATTTCCTTCGATGGATGATCAAAATTTTGTTTTCCCGAGTTTCTCCGTGCTATGCAAGTGACTTGTAATCGGCGCCGCGCCGCCGGTGGTATTTGTTGCTTTCCATTCTACCCAAGTATATATCCACTAAACCGCAATCGGACAAAAATACAATGAGTGTTTTCTTTTATTTTTTATCACTAGGTAGTTTCATTGAACGCAATTTATTTAGGCGCCAACACCATGAAGAATTTTAATTAATGAATTGGCTGTATGACTTCCTATATCCTTTGCTTGCCTTTTATAAAGGAGAAATTTAAAACGACTAGTTGCTGTCATTTAAAATGTCAATATTTGTCATCATTCTACGACAAATTCGATGCAATATTTCTATTTTTCAAGGAGATCGGTTGGTTTCAATCTTATTTGACGAAAATCTAATTGTTAGTTTTATATTTAGTCGGTGTTAACTTCCAATGGCAATAATCCCAAGTGAATACCTTAGAACGAGTGTACAACTTGAATGTTGAATTGGTAGTGCAATATGTCTTTTTATCGTATGGCTGTTCCTAGTATGTAAAATCGCCTTTTGTAAATACATTGATAAGTGCAAGAGCAAAATTGTTTTGATAAAACAGCTTCAGGTATGTGCCTTAATTTTGTAGTTTTCTTGCAGTGACCTTGAAGGGTATTGTTAGATTTTCTAAATACAAGTACTTCCCCAATTAGTAATGTCAAGAAGTGTTTAGAGTTAGCCCTTTAGGATTATTCTAGCGTAAGTAATTGAATTTCCACCTTTGGATAGGCGTCACATTTTGAAATTTGTGTGCTACTAAAATTTGTTGTTTGTTTTAGGTCTGGAGACTACAATGACTATGATTGAAGGAGTGGGCGATGAAGTCGTACAATTTGTTGGTGTTTTGTTCGTTTTTATCATAGCAGCCCTGGCTTGGTGGTCCACTAATGCCCGGCCTGGCCGCTACCGCACTGTAGTTGTGATGCGCTCTAGACCACACCATCCTGTCACAGTCAGCATACGCACGAGTAAGAGTATAATCAATCATTCACTTCCTTTCTTTTTTACTTTTCAATCAGAGCTACATCTGGTAATAACATTAGATCTAAGATAAATAAACTTTCCCTGATGGTTTTATTATTTGTTTTTCTGTTCAATTCTGAGTATGATATATGGCAGCACTTTTTAAAACTAACATTATTTTTAGGAACAAACTTGATGTTAACTAACAATCAGGAGGGCATGTCTAGTCAACCTTCTACTTCTGACACTATAGGTAAGATTTTACATACTTTGTGGTGGATGAGGTCTTCAGTATGTTGTAAGTAAGATAAATCTAATTATTGTTTTAAAATAAAACTCCCAATAATGTCAGATTATCATGCCCCTAACATGACTAACAATATAATAGTAATATAATAAAACTTTTTTTTCAATATGTACTGTCAGACTCTCGCAGATCTAATAATAATAATAATCTTGTAAATTATTCTTAAGATATTTAGACATGTTGTAGCTATAATATATTATAATATGGTCCTTTCAAATTGGAAGCCAGGATTAAAATTAATAATATGGTCCTGACAAAGTTAATTTGGTACATTCTGACAAATAAGTACATATATTAAAACGATATTGTACAGTCAAGTTCAAAAATATGTATGCAGATTTGACAGGTGATAGTCTTTATTGCCTTCCAATAAGAGTCATTTACTGTCAACAGTGTATACATATTTTTGAACTCGACTGTACACTTAAATAATTTAAACCATCTCCTTTGAGTATAGAGGCAGTGAGGATGATCATCATTGTGACATTTTAATTGAGTGTGAACCGACAAAATCAGAATCATAATCCCATACAATTTAAAAAATAGTAAATAATTTAGCCTTCTAATAAATCTGACATGGTCACCTGTACACTACTCTAGTTTACTAATAATAATTACTGTTAGTCTCTCCTTTGTATGATTTAATTGTATTTATGGAATTATTTAAACGGTAATCAAAATATTTTGGTCAGCAAGAAAATACAATTGATCAGCTAATATAACTAATTCGTAAGCAACTAATGGGCAGATATTTTATACATTTCCGGTAACATATATATTGCTGACAAAATATTTGTTTGCCAAATGATTTTTTGGCTGACCTATTTGTTGCTTACCAAATAATTAAATGGCTGCCCAATTAATTACTTCCCTTTGTTTAAAATTTTTGAGGCAGTAATTGGCTCTGTAATTTTTTTTATATAAAAATATTTTGTAGACAGGTTTTACTTAATTCAGTTTTAATATAAGAAGTTTTTGTTGTGTTCCTTTTTGAAATACAATATTAAATACATACAGATCAGTATTAAAATGGTTGTTGTCAAAGAAGCTACTAGAAATTAATGGTATTGCGATTGGTGTCTCAGCGTTAAGCACGACCGACGCGCCGGAGGAAATACGGGACAATGCCCGGGTAATACCGCTCCAGGAGATGGACAGCATCATAGACGCTGACATGGCCATGCTCGACAATAACAGACTCCATTTCTACAGGAGGATTGACTGTATGTATTTAATATGACCATTTTTTGTTCATTTTATTTTGAGAAGTAATCTAATGGTGAACGCGCTCTTATGCGAGCCGAACGCGTAGAACGAATCGAAGTTATGGAGGCCTCGCATATATCCGCACGGAAAGAATCGACCGTGTCGAAGAAATCGTTTCTATTTCCCATACACCTCCCGTAGCTAAGGCGAGCGCATCGCTCGAGTCAGACTCCTTCGCGAATTCGTCTAGTTTTTCTGGGATTCTTCCAGATTTAGACGATTCGACAAGAGTGCGACGTTTCATAATATTTCATATACAGAAATTATTCGTTTCGTTCGACTCGAATAAGTATCCGTTCACTCTTAAATATTTATTTATATTTCCACAACGCACTACGTATTCGAAAACAAAATGAATTTTAAGAACAAAATACTCAACGCTCCACAGACAGAAGCAGCGGCGCGGCAATGTAGCAGATTTTTTTGGAATGTTCGAAATTGCTATGGGCCGCACCGATCGGCCCAACTCAAATAAATAAGTTTCTGCAGTTCCACTGGGTCTCGCTTCCCTCTGTGTGTGGAGCTCTTTACGTTTGTTTTCGAAAGTAGTTTCATAAAGTAATTACTTACAAATTGTGTATAATTGTACCAAATTACTTGTTTTTCATGTTCAAAGCTCCAGGAGGAGCACAAACCACTGGTGAGGGTACCAATGATGAAGGCGAGACACAGGAGGAGTCCGAACCAGCGAGCAATGCTCAGATCAGGGAGATGGACAGCATTGTCAGCGCCATGGAGGCAGACGTCACTACTGGCTGTGATTTTTTCAGTAGACCATCTGGTAAGACTTTTTATGTGGCATTTTCTATCCTCAACGTAAATGTTAATATTTGATGACAATTTGTTTTGGTATAAAATTTTAGATGAAGGTTTTCCCTGTATTTTTATTACAGCATCTTTAAAACCAGCTTTTTTTATATTTCTTCCTTGACTTATAGCAGTGAACTAATGTAGTCTGATGATGACGTTATTTAAAGACATACTCAGTATTGTATAATTACGTCAAAGAGAAAGTAAAGCTTTATTGATTTTGGTATTTTGTTTTAGAAAACAATACGAATACAATCTCAGACAACAAGTCAGTAGCAAAAGATGACAATAAAGACAACAATGTTCCATCTACAGCCAACATAAATAAGCTAGATAATGTAAATATAGAAACGAGCCAGGGGCACAGCACTGCCACTGAAGATAACAATAGGAGGAAAATTCTTATTAAACTAAAATATCTGAATGATACATTGAAGGAAGTGGAGGGCTGTCTTGATGAGCTTCTAAAGGATTTTAAACTGTAAGTACAATGAGATTATAATGTGTCAAAGCTTTGTGAAATTCCTCCTGGTGGCTATTTGATTTATCAGACGGACTTGTAATGTTATTTGATAAGTAATATTATCTATTAGATTAAATTAATTTAAAGAATCGAAAAGGTATGTCAAGAACTATAGCTGGGTTTGATTCGCATTCAAAAAATCTATTCTCGATTTGATTTTGATAAAAAAAAATAGTAATGTGAGAAAATTGAAAAGCTCGGTGGCATTGTAGTTAGTACGCTTTGGTTTTCGATCGGAAATAAAGCTATCTTCGCCATGGTCAGGTCGTAGATGGGTGACCAAAACTTTGTGATCTCGAGCTCCTCCGTGTTTCGAAAGACACGTTAAGTCTTTGGTTTCTACCCACCAACCCGCATTGATCCAGCGTGATGGTACGGACCATACTTCTCATAAGGGACTCACACAGTGGGACGTTTATAGGCTGAAAATTCTTGTCTTATTATAATATCGAGGGGCACGGGAGTGCCCCCGCCAGGTCGAGCGCGAAGCAAACACTGCCGCACCATCCTTTACTGGAACCATTTCGCCACATTTTCAGGCCCCTATTTGAGAATCTCTGGATAAGACCAGAACGCAGAAATTTTCGTCATCCAGTAAGCTATAATCACATACTTTAAATCCAAAATTTGAAGTCTGTAGGTCTTTTAGTTCCGAAGCTAAGCGAAAGCAAAGTTTCGCATTTACGACACTCACTCACTCATGATCATCAAAATAGAACTAGTACTTCCCATTTACTCAGAGAGCTGAAATTTGGTACAGAGTTAGGGTTTAATGACAACATAAAGGGAAAACTATAAAAACTAGGATATGGTGACCCTGATTAGAAAACACAAGAGCCCAACCAAACTATTAGAGATCGACCTATACCGCTTTTACAAAAAATATTCAACTTGGTGGGCCGCTTCATTTGATGTAAAAAATCGAAGGTCTGAAGGTATCTGATGAAGAACACTCAGCTCGTCTCAGCTGTATTAGAGATATGGTAATGCCCCTTATACTATTGGTCCCTTGTTGGTCTGGGACACAAAAAGAAAATACCAACTGTTTTTCTTGCCTAGCATGTCTTAGGTACTGAGTCTGTGATTGTGTAGGCGATGAGGTAGCCACTTGTTACTACTCTTTCACGATTTTTCATCCGACCAAGCCCAATTTTTGTATGGCTAAATGTGGTCTCAAGGAACACAGTGCTTCTTGGACTCTGCCTAGCCCTTCGGGAAAAGCAGGCGTGATTATATGTATGTATGCATGTATGTACTATGTACTATTGGTACATAAAAAATCAATCGAAAAAAAAAATATGCCCACGTTTCTACAAAAAGAAGTAAAATCCCACCAAAAACATTCTGTAAAAAACAAGCCATGTCTCGATGGAGCTGCTTGTTTATCTCTAAAAAATAATGAAATCTAGACAAAGTCGTGCCAAGTCTAAGGTTCCTTACTGCGATTACTTTATTATTGTAGTTAATATTGTGTGACTTGGCCGTTGAAGGGTACACAAGGGTACAAAACCAAGTGCTCCATGACACCATTGCACCAATCTGTCGCCAGAACCGCTACCCATTGACGATGGAAAATTGCCACTTGGAAAACGTTGATTCAATAACCAGTGAATTGTAGGCTTGACAAAGTCACTAACGTATAAATAATGTTCAACGGCCAAGTCACACAACATTAACTATAATAATAAAGAAATCGCAGTAAGGAACCTTAGACTTGGCACGACTTTCTCTAGATTTCATTACTTTTTAGAGATAAACAAGCAGCTCCATCGAGACATGGCTAGTTTTTTACAGAATGTTTTTGGTGGGATGGTCTTTTCTTGTGACAGCAGTCAATTCATATAAACTTAAGAGTGAATAACTTTGGGGAAATTTTTATACCAGCCCTGCTGTCGCCAAACTTATCGTAATTGAATGAAAAAAAGTATAATGCTGCCATAAAAAGTGTTTCTTATAAGTTGTCGCTCCTATGATTCCAGGCGTCATTTCTCATCGGAGCTGTCGTCGGAATGTCGCGTGCGTCTGATCTTCAACGGGCGCGTGTTGCTCGACGACGCGGCGACGTTGCGCGCGTGCGGCCTGCACGACCGCGCCGTCGTGCACTGCCTCGTGCACCCCAAGAGGAATGCGCAGGTTTGTACATTAGAGAAGGGATTGTTGGGATAATACAGTAAACATAGTCTTCTAAATAATTTGTTTTTACTTATGTGTGTGTATAATGTTTTTACAAATTGAAGAACAAAAAGGTCATTAGACATTTTCGTTCTTCGAAGAGGTGTAAAGGTCAAGAAAACGTGGCAGCACAGCGAAACACACTATGATATGCCGCATTTTGAACCACAATCTGAGCAAAGGATTTGCAGCATTGAATCCCAAACATTACCAGATATTACAGTATCGAATCCTGAACATTATAAGGATTTCAAATGAAGGATCCAAAGTTCAAAATAATTTTGCGAGCACATTACTTCCAGCCCTGACCACAAAAAAACCATAAGTAAATTATATATACCAGTCTTAGTACCATGAGCAGCGCGATATGCTATTTATAACATTTTAATAACGCCCAATTGTCAAATTCCATAGTACTTTGACAGTTGAACGTGATAAAAACCCGGTTCATGCTAAGATGGCGGTTTTTTTAAATCAAAAATTTTTTGAACAAGTTTTTTCATCATTAAAGTAAAATTTTCACAAAACTTTTTTTTTAATTTTAGCCCCACAACTCTGAAGAGAACGTGGCTAACCCCGAGCTGATAACCGAGGGCGTTCAGCAAGAGCGACCTTGGGACCTCGAGAACATTCTTATGACGTTCGTCTCCGTCGCCCTCACAGTCGTGTGGTTCTTTAGGTGAGTCCAATACTAGCAATAACGGTGCAATACCGACTTTTAAAGTCTACACATTTGCGGTCTCTGCCCGCTAAAGCAAGAATATTTTTTTTCATATAATTTATATGACCCTGTTGACTCCATTCAAAATGTAAACATATTATTATTATATTAAAATACTATTTGTGAAGGTTTATTCACTTCACCGGGGTATTAACGACCATATTAGTTTAATAAATGTTTAGATTTTCAAAGCAATCAATATTTACTTCGTTATTGAAATGGAGTGAACTATATAATTTGTTTATTAGTATGTATCAAACTAACACTTGCTGTTACTAGTATCAAATCCAGAGCTTGTTCCCACTTCTCAGATGCAGGATCTGTTATTAATCGGATCTCGGAGATGTATGAACAAATATATACAAAATAGGTTTCCGATAACTGTGATTAGCTTCATATAAAATGTTCTGCCACTGGAACCTCCGATTTATGTACGGATCCGACACCTGACAAGTGGGAACGAGTTCTTACATGTCGCATTTTGACGACCTCCGTGGTCGAGTGGTCAGTACGCCGGTCTCAAAGCGTCGCCATCTCAAGAGGTTCTGGGTTCGATCCCCGGTGGGGACAGATGTTTGTGTGATGAAAACAGGCATTTTGTTCTGCAGTCATGGATATATATGTATTGTATATATTCTGAATATTTATATGTATTTATCTAATGTCCATTACGAAAAATGTACACATGGCGGGCTTAACGACTTATATTAAACTTTCTTTATTGCACATAAACAAAAAAAATACAGTGTAAAAAGCAGAAGTATACAAGGGAGGACTTCGCTCTCTAACAGTCAATCATCAGGTAAAGCAGAAATAAAATGAAACGGATCATAATTCCAGGTGCGAGTATTCGAACATGTTCACTGCGAGCGCGAGCGTGGCTCTGTTCGGGTTGACAGTGTTCTACAGTGTGGCCATCTTCGGCCTGTACCTCTCCGACACATTCCACTTCGACCGGCGGCCCGCCCAGCCCGTCCCTACAAACTAGACCCTAACACGTACGCCATAAGGCGCATTCTTGTCTACTCCAATCGTAAAATTTATATCGTTAATATTACGGAGACTTTAGACCTTAATTCGTACGCAACAAGGCGCATTCTTGTCAACTGCAAATTTATATTGTTGTTACGGAGATTGTCTGTGGCTTGATCTGTTTAGTGTTTAAAGAATTATTCATTAATCGAGGAAGTCGTTTTAGCCTCGATTCTTAACTGTCGGAAAATGAGACGGGACTTTCTGAATCTAAACCGTGACAGATATTTAAGAAGAGGGTGTGATATAGCTTTTGAAAGTGTTATTTAAAAAGTAGTGAAGTGTATATTTTATATCATAAACGATAGATCGATAAAAGATATTTTATTTTAAATATAAATGAGTGCTTTAATTTTTTTAAATAACACCTCTTCAAAAAAGTTCCTCACTTGAACTAGCATCGCTGCTTGGTATTCAGATGTGTAATCTGTAATTATTTAACGAATATGTATAATATTTTAAGGTAGTTATTAATTTCCACCACATTTTGAAATATTAGCGATGCGGGAGACATAGTAAACCTGACTTGTTCTAGTCAGACGGGAAAATTTAACTTAAAGTTTCTGGTATTTACAATAATTAGAAAAAGTCGTTTTTAATTATTGTTGGAATGAATAAGTGTAACTAGTCCCTCAGCAGCAAGAAAGAGGGCTGGGCTGGGATTGGACAAACTGTCATATCACGACATACGTTTTCGCCATTGGTAAATTTTTTAACCTATAGGCCAACCAGACCTCGGATCAAAAAACTGACCCTTATTAAAAACAACAGTAGTTGCTCAGCAACCAATCAATTTTATTTTCTAAAGTCTGTGTATCCTAACTTATCCTATTTGGTAAACAAACTTTTTATTGAAATAACACCATATAAAATCACTTAAAATTAGAATGAAAAGGATAATATAGTTTGTAACAATTATTTATTGATAAAAATTTTTGTCTTTGTTATTATGTTATTTTTAAATGAGTGATTTCGTTATAAAGTATAGTATCTTTCAATGGAAGTTGTCAAAAAGGTAAACAAAAAAGCCGACTAACTAAATTTGTTATTCAATAATCATACTTTTTACATACATGGACATAATTAACTATTGTTATTTATTTATTCTTTTTACCACGACGTACAAAGGCGGACTTAATGCCTTAAGGTATTCTACCAGTCAACCAGAAAGCAGAGTGAGGAGAGCTAAACGACATTACAATAAAACTAAAAAAACAACAAAATAGAATACTAAGAAATATACACGAATAATTACACTAAAAGATATAAATCACTATAATGTTTGTGAATATAGAATGTACAGTACTGTTCTGTGTACTGTCCTAATGTAGGTACTGTTATCACAATACTTAAGTGATATTAAACAATACCTTCGTTTTGTTTACCTTTTGGACAACTATGATTGAAAGACACTATTAGTCTATCTGTTTTGGTCTGAGACAAAATGTAAACAAACCATAAAAAGGGTTCTTTAAGATGTCATATTTCATTGCCGAAAGTTTTTTAAAAAAATATACATACAATTTTCTTAAATTATGTAAATTAAGTAATTACATGTTACTTTCAATAATTTTTGTTATTTTTACTTTAATGTTATTTTTTTTAATGTAAGTTAAGATTACTAAATTAATCTTTGCTATTAAAAAATACCTAAAACGAATAGTATTCTTAAACTTTTATTAAGAGGATAAATACTTCCAAATGAAGATGAACAATCATGACATGTTCATGACACCTTGAATTTACTTTGAATTTAATTGTTATATTTCCATTCATATTTAGTATAATTTGGATGATAGCATATCATTGCTATCATTTGTTTGTTTTTAAATACACACAACATAATACACGTAAAACATTACATCATTTCACAAATAAATAATGTTTATATTCAATGACGATATTGATATTATAAGTACGGCTACTCCTTTTCTATTTTATAATAAAAAATTAGAGCCCATATTTTTTGTCCCAGAATTGGAAAAAAAGTTTGAGAACCACAAATTCTTTGTTTACTTTTTGTCTCAGATCAAAATGAATAGAGTATAGTGCCAAGATTGTTTACCAAAAAGGGCAAGTTAGGATAATCAGACTTTATCTTGAACTGTGGGTAGAATAGTGAAACCCAGGGGTAATATAAAAGTATGCTAAAATGTTTAATACTTGACACGCTTAGGCCCTCCGCACACGGAGCTTTGTAATACTGATTATTTCCGTCATTTTTCTGTAGCTCCGTGTGCGAAGGGCCTTAAAGAATCGAGGCCTAGTTGAATATTTTTGTAATATTTGTCAAAAATACACCGAAATGAATAACTATCACTGCGTACGCGCGCGTAGTGCTTGTTACTGTAATTAAATTATTTTATACTTATTTTCTCGTGTGTAGAATAATTCTTTTTGACAAGGTGGTAACAGTCCTCTTGCCTACAGCTTTTTGTGATGCAAAACGATTTTGATGTTCATAATTTATATTAATTCTTGAAATTAACAAATATAACCCAAAATTTTACTAGTCCCAGTTAGCTTCCATATAAAATACTAAAATTAAGTGGGTTTATTTATATAATACACTAAATTATCGTATAAATAAATTTTGCACAAATACCATAATAGAAATGCAAGACCTACTTAAAACATAGACAACCGTCCAAAACATAAAATTATCTGAAGATCAAATCTCTTATTACTGTAATAATATCATGAATATTTAGCAATATTATATATTACGGTCTCTGCAAAAATTGTAAATAGTTGATCATAGGTTTATACTTAATGTTTTGTATTTATTTAGATGTAAGTGCGATTATTAATTTAGTCCATGTTTCATAGTACCTTAATTATTGATACACCGACAAGCAGTTATAGATAATAATTAATTGATAATACAAGTAAATTATGATAACCTCTGCAACTCCAATAAATAGGTGATAAATAATAATAATAAAATTTACACCAAGTATAAAGCCTGTACAGTGATTATTGAAACTTGTTTTATGGGTTGATTGAATAACAAAAATTCATTATAAATAAAAGTATTTCTGAAATTTCTACTTACATTGCTTGTGGGCACGATGTTTTATAGAGTTTGTATAAAGGAAAAAAATATATTAAGTTACCATACTTATATTAAAACGTGTTAGTGGTATACGTATATTGCGCGATTTTTTGACGATAATTAATAATTATAGAAAGGATAATAATTTTTTGTTACTAGCTTAACAAAAACACCATTTACCATTTAAAATTGTATCATCACGCCGCTTTCCCCGAAGGGGTGAGGTGTTATTAACTTAGTCCACGTTATTGCCTGGTCCATTTAAAATCTAACGCAACGTAAAATAAATTTTTTAACATTTATTATATGACATGTTGTGTGTTGGACAAACCTTATAGACTGGCATAGATCTTGCCGTTTTGATAAGGATTAATAACCAGAGGTTACAGTCTATAATATATAAAGATTTAGTGTCAGTTCCGGCTTGAGTCATTGCATTATGGTTTATTTTTACGTTTCACTTAAGTTTTTCGGAATGCTCGAGAGGATATCCATCCTCTTCGGCGGTCGGGCAGCCGCTCGGCTCCGTACAATGCGCGGGTCGGTCGGTGTGAAGTCGTCAATCGAGAACTACCTACATACCTATTTTATGTCCCTACCTAATAATTGTTTATGATTGCTCGTCTGTGTATGTTATATGTGAAGTTAATATTACTGTTGCATTAGTTTCTCTTATTTTATATATATTAAACTAAGCTTTCAAAATTTTACTGTGACTTTATTTACCGTGTAGTCGTCAACTGCTAATAATGTTATTATTGTTATTTACTTTTTAAGGTAATAGAAAATTCAAATTAAAACATTTACATGATATTGAATTTTATTTTGTTACGTGCTATTTTACCTGTACCTATTTTTCCTTACCTGTACGCAATCTCACAATTATTATTGTAAGAGTAATGAATGACAGTACTACGGCAATGTAGTGGATTTATATTGGGTCCTGACCTATGAAATTGGTGTTTTTTTCTCTCTTAGTATTTTGTCTATAACTATTAAGATTCAGAGTATTCCTAAAAAATAATTACCTCGTCTAAAAATATACTATATTTTTGAGCTGTTTTGATAATTTGTTGTAAGTTTAATTGTGTTAAAATTGGACACGGAGACAATTCTTTAAGTGCCTCCCGAATACATCATTTTATTTGCATTCACTTAAAAACGATAAATAATTTTTATTAAGTGTGATATTACCTCAGAGTAAACAGGATATTACAAATTTTACTAAAGCTTGTCTAATGATAGATGCCAAATATTATTATCTTTGGATTTGTCGTTGTGAAGAAAACTGAAAAAAATTTAGTATGGTAAATGCAGAATTCCCCAAAATCTCCATACAAAACACCAATTTCATAGGTAAGGACCTAATATAATGTTACATCGGGACTTAACATATCTGGCGAAACGCGGGTGGTGCCTCTGCCTACCCCTTCAAGGAAAAAGCGTGATGCATTGAAATATGTCATTAGGAAAGCGACCAAAAATTATTTCATGGTTTTTTTTCTATAACCAACAGCTAGTTTTTTTCTTCATCTTACCTGATGGTAAGTGAGGATAAGGGGATAAGATAAGGCCTAAGGTGGAAACGAGTTTCACCTGTATTCCTCAACAACAGGAATCGCTATCTTACCTCTAATTGTCGGAACACAACAATGCTTATGACATTGTTATTATGGCGACAGATTTAGGTTAGACGGTGGTAGCTAGCCCGGCGGGCTTAGAAACCCTACCACCAACCAAACCGGGCAGAAAAACCCCGTGGGAAATTGAACCCCGGACTTCCCGATCAACACCCGGTGGTGTCGACCACTAGACCAGTGAGGCGGTTATTTTTTACTACATTTAATTAATGCAATCTTATCTTTAATTTTTGAAATTATTTTACGCCTTTACCAGACAGACGCGGCTAGGGTGGCGGCGTTGATTAAGGCCATCAAGCAATGTGTGTGATACGAGGGCCCGCATGTTTAATTAATTGAAAATGGGCTTAGGATTTAGTTAACGTTTGAAAAGAATTGTGAAAGCTGGAAACAGATTTTGTGAAACTCAAATCAGCAAGCTGAGTGAAATGTCGGACAATCAGTCCTCACATAGGGGATTGCGGGTCCGCTTGTATCGGTAAACTATGTACACTACAGAAAGTTTTTAAGCCAAAATCTAAGCTAATGCCAAAGAATTGTGCAATAAAGATATAAGCACTATCCTACATTTTAAGGTTACAGGAGACGCTTCGAGCTTCATGGTCAAAATGCGGTCGCTTACTGACTCATACCCTAATCACACCTATTCTGATGCTTAGGATTTTAGTTATTAGAATCGCTACTTCATTTTGGTTATCGCTGTCGTTGCCGGAAAAGTATACAGCATGGGTGACGGTAGAGAAGTGCCTGTTATTTTTCTAGTGGGTTTCGGCTAGTCCTAGCCTAAGCTAGACTTGTAGAGAGATGTTTTATTAATGTATACGCTAGAATATTTTATGAGTAATTATCAGTTGAGGTAGTCTGATAAAGGTGTGTTGACTATGAAATGGGAAATCAAAAGTAAACAAGCTTTCAATATATAAAATTTATTTTCATATATAATATGAAATCAATAACATTTTGAAGTCACAATCACCTTCACATACCTGAAAGAGAAAAAGTTTTTAAGTACATAATTTTAATCTTGTAAGTAAATGAAGAACTTGGTAAGGTAATGTTTTAAAGTAACTATAAACTATCGCAATTCTGAAATTGTACCTTACCGGATTGAAGTATATTGAAAATAAATTCCAAGTACCTCACCTAGGTAAGAATATTATATTTCCAAGTCAATGTTCTTGTTACTATGTAACAAGCAATCTAAATTGAATTTGGATTACTTAACATACGCAAATTTTAAAATATAATAATATATCTGTACCTGAGTAATATTTATTCAACTTCTGCATCAGGTGGCTCTGTGGACAATAATAAAAATGTATAAGAAAAACACGTTATACAGATTCCCACAAAATTTTTGACTAATGTTTTGTCAGCCATCCAAGGAAGTTTTAAATGCGTGGTAATCATGGTTTGCGCATTTCATAAAGCATTGTATCATCATTAAAATGAACAGGGCAGTTAATAAAAACTTGCAAACAATTAATCAACCTACCTATGCATAATCAAGGCATCCATATATGGCGAGTGTATGAGTTTTCTGTAAATAAGAAAAAAATATTAATAAAAAAGGGAAAAAAAACTACATTCCTAGAACATATTCAGTAAAATACTTACATGATTATTATTCTAATGAAATTTTACCCATCTTTACAATCAAATAAAATACTGAATATGTAAATTAAATTTTATTAACCATTGACTTTCCATCTGAGAATATAAGTATATATAAACAAATAGAAAGTCAATGGTGGAGTCAGCTGGGGTTTTATCGCTTGCGGTGCAGTTGCAAGGTGTTGCGACGGATCCAGGCAGCACGGCGGGAGCCTCCCTTGGTCTGGGAGAAGCGGTGACCCTTTCCAAGACCTCGGGAGCTGCGGCCCGCTGACGTAAGTCCACGCATTTCACGGTGCTTGTGCACAGCATTCACTATCCAGTTGATCTTAGGATCTCGGCGAATAGCCTGCAAAAAATACTTATCTGAGAAACAAAGTTTTAAAGAATACATAGTTTTAACTTCTAACTATTGCTTCAGAAAATTGGTAGGTGAGTTTTCAGCAAAACCTTTCAGATTGGTGCATGACAAATAAGTTCATCATTAATATTTAAATATTGGTATTTAGCTGGTAGGCCATAAAATATTTACCTTGTGCGAAGGATCAATTAGGATCACTTCAAAGTATTTGTATGAAGAATCCTGGGCTACCCAGTATGAGTTAAGAACACGGAGACCACCACAACGACGACCGACACGTTCCTGCAACATGATTATAAATTATTTTATGCATTATGCACTTTTTAAATTACGTTATTTTTCATCAAATTATGTCCATTTTAATCTAAAATGTGTATAATTGATTCAAAATTGTGCACATGTGTGCCCACATTGAGGGAGAAAAGCATGAGCAGGGCTGTAGAGAACACTGCCAACCTATTGATAATTAATCAAATAATTGGCCCACTACTGTTGCATGGCTGGACAGCTCTTTAGTTAAAAATCGAAATGTGATAAGTAAAATGTTTTATTAGCTAACCTCAGCAATGGACTGTAGATTGCGCGTGGGTTTTAGTTGGTTTACACCGTGGCTCTTGGGTTTACCATAAGTAGCACCCTTGGCCACTGGGCGCTTGCGTCCACCACGGCGCACGCGGATTCTGAAGATAACATAACCTGTAAGAAATCAAAAACATTAAATTTGGTTCGGCACATGATATAGGTTAGCATAACAATGAATTGAATGGATAATTTCGATTATTTACCTTGCTTTGCGCGGTATCCCAACCTTCTCGCCTTGTCGGGCCTCGTAGGCCTGGGGGCACGATGCATGCGAGTCAACTGACGATACTGCCATACTCTGATACGCAAGAGGAATCGCATAACATCGCTTAGCTTTTTACGATACAACTCCTGTATATATCTGTACGCACCCATCTTGGGAAGTCTGTGGCAGACCTAGCAACAAAATCAATACAAATTGATCAGAAGTCACATCATCGGTCTGGCCACAAAAGCGATTCAAGACCCATCACATGAAATATCATAAAGACTGAAAATTAAGAAATACTGATAAATAGGGTTATATTATAAGCACTTGCACTATACTAAAACACTATCAATGCCAAAAATTTCAAATAAAATACGGATGACACGAATTAAGAAAGATTTAAGAAAACATACGTCTCGTACACACCACAGAAAGACCGGAAAAGACAACTGGGAAATTTATTCAGTCTGACATTAACTGCCGTCTGTCAGGAATGGCCGCTATAGTCTATGGAAAAATCAATAGACAAACTATTATTGAGTTTTTGGCGGCATTTGACTATGGCGGACGAGATTTTTCTTTCAATGATTGTAATATTGTTTTCGGAATGGATATTAATAGTTTAATACCGCCATACTCTTTCAAGACGCATTATAATGTATTACTTGCATTTTAATGCAAATACTGAAGATTATATAAAAATACCGAAGAAATGGCTTTATGGGCTTAGTTCCCTTTGCTGTTCCCTTTGCTTTCCCCTTATAGGGAGAATTGGAGAATTTTACCAAAAAAATATGGACTGTTGGCGGCATTTGACTAATGGTGGACGTGATTTTTATTTCGATAATTGTAATATTGTATCGGAGTAGATATTGTTACGTAAAATCAGTGTAGTTCTATGCTCAGAGTAAACAGAACTGGAGTAGCCTTTGTCTAACATTCCCCTCTGCCAAATGCACAAGCATCGGATGCTTGCACGTTTAATAAAACTAGTTGAGCCGCCATTTTGACCGCCATAACATTGTAAACGTTGCGGTGAACAGAGCTCCCGCAAAAATGCCTGCCTGTGCTGTTTTTTGTTGTAAAAATAAATAGAAAACATCGAGTATGCTAAATGATGGTGTCACCTTTTATTTGTAATTATAATTTTTAAGATTTCATGATTATTTACATCATTATTTCATCTTTTAGAATTCTACGATTTCAAATTTCGAGCGCTAGTCTCGTGGGGAGTGCGGCTGTGACGTTGTCAAAACACACACTCCACGTGACTATTTTAAGCGTGTGTGTGCGTGAAATTTAAATTTGTGTGTCGAATTATGCATGTGTGCATTTGTAAAAACGTTGTGCGTTGTGCTGGCTTTGAGTGTAGTGGTAACCTCACCCCCCGCGAGAAATGGCAGAATAAAATGTTCGAGAAATTGACTAATGGCTACTCCAGTTCTGTTTACTCTGAGAGTTCTATGTAATAAATAAGTGTCTGTAATGATGTGCAATGTGAGAATTATCGAAATAAGCGTCAAGTGGTGTGAAAAGTGATGAGTTTTTTATCGTGGTAATCCACCTCATCCAAGTATTACCACAGTGTCTGCCATAGATCGTTTGACGCCAAACTCTCCCAAGATGCATTGAAATGCATTACACTAGAAGAGATAAAATACTGAAGAATTGGCTGTATGGGCTTCGTTCCCTTTGCCTTACCTACAACGGAAAATTTTACAACAGTTATCTATACTTTGTCGAATGTACGTCGCCATCTTGAAAGCGTAATTGTTGTCATGTTTACGTTGAGTGGGAAAGGTGAAATTTGTAATTTTTGTTAGCTTTATTTAAGTAACATTAAGTATTTCCTTAATTTTACAATTTTAACAAATCTGAGTGTTAGTGAAAAATATAAATTAAACAAATTTTTGTAGAATTTTGTTATGAAATAAGCCTTAAAGATTGGGCGCCAAATTGCTAGAGTCGTTACAGTACGGTGGCATAAAAACATACCAATTTAGTTCATTGTTTTATTGTTTTGTAATATTTATGTAAAACAAAATATTTATTGATATTTTAACAATTCGTCTTCGTTTCAGAACAAGGTTGATGTAACCCTTGGACAAGTGCTTAGCAACCCATCACAATGTTTTACGCACATTTTGTGCTGGCCAAAAAAGGGCCTCTGGCCAAGATTTGGCTGGCAGCTCATTGGGATAAGAAGCTTACTAAGGCCCATGTGTTTGAAACAAATATTGAGAAATCTGTTGATGGTATATTGAAGCCAAAAGTTAAAATGGCACTAAGAACTTCAGGCCATCTGTTACTTGGAGTTGTAAGGATTTACTCGAGGAAGGCGAAGTATTTACTGCAAGACTGTAATGAGGCATTTGTCAAAATTAAGGTACTAAAGTTTTATCATATCACACACAGTAGTTTCTGTATTAGGTATTATTTATGCTAATTCCAACACCAAAACATTGACCCCAAAAATGTCAAATTTTGTTTTGATTTCTTCAAAAGAAATGATTGCATTAATTGTAATATTGATGCAACTATTCTAATAAAATTATAAAACTTATTTGCAAGTTATCGAGTTCCCTTATTTTTGTTTGTAAAATTGATGCAAATTTTAAAGTAATAAATTAAGACCATTGAAGGTTCTCCTTACATTAACCCCTTGGTGGGCACTGTGAACACCAGTGTCCGCAAATAATAGATGTTTCTATGGTCTCGTTTTGTGCCCGTTGACTAGTTAAATTACTTTCTTTAATTTAAGAATTTAATGTAGTTTGTGGTTTTCTGTGTTACAATAAATTAACACAGTTTATTATCAAATCAACTGTTATTTTTATACTAATTGATGTAAAAGTTGTTACTTTATTTATATGGTTTATTAATTTGCAGATGGCTTTCCGTCCTGGCATGGTGGATTTGCCAGAGGAGCACAGAGAGGCAGCTATGAATGCTATTACCTTGCCTGAGGTTTTTCATGACTTTGACACTGCCATGCCTGAATTAAAGTATGTAATTTGTGTATTACTTTTTATATTTTTTGAATTTATCTAATAGAATATAATTAATTTATTTGAATTATAATTTCACATATTGCAATTTAAAACCTTTCAAAATAGTTTCTTAGAACAAGGAATAGGTTTATCTGAAAATCTTTTTATGATATAAGTCATATTTATGTAAAAAAGAGAAAGTAAATTAAAATTAAATAAATTTTTGAAATTAGTTTTTACCATAAAAATTACAAATCTTGGCTAAGGATTATTAATTTTATTTAACAAAACTTGTCAAACTGTAAGATGAATTGCACATGCTTACATCACATAATATGTAAAAATTTAACACATTCCTTGTTAACTGACTGTTTTTAATAATAAATAAAATTATACACTTAAAATACCTATACAGGCAAAACTTACTGTCTCGAGTACAAAATATCACAATGATAATTATCTGCATCAAACTCAGAAATGAGATTTGTCAAACTAGTATTTGTCACTAGTATTTCAGGCATATCTGGAATATGGCTTGAATATTTCAAAACATAGTTATGTTTGTTACAGTGAGGTAGATATTGAGGCACAGTTTTCCCTTAACCAATCTCGTGCAGAGGAAATCACCATGCGTGAGGACTACGGTTCACTAAACTTAGTGACGCATGATGATGGATTTGGGGACATGGGCTTTGACACAGATAACCCAGATATTATGAGAGAAGCCATTGGAAATGATGGAGGACTAGAACAGGTAAGATTTTTTGCAATATATAATTGGAAAAGAAAGAATGTACCAACTGCTTTTCATGCCTAGCATGTCGTAAAAGGCGGCTAAGGGTGTATTCGGTACTGGGTCTGTGATTGTGTAGGCGATGAGCTAGCCACTTGTTACTACTTTTCACGATTCTTCATCTGACCAAACCCAATTTTTGTATGGCTAAGTGTGGTCTTAAGGGACACAGTGCTCCTTGGACTGTGCCTACCCCTTCGGGGATTATAGGCGTGATTTTATGTATGTATAATTTGTAAATGCAGTTTTAGTACTTGATATTTATTTACTTATAGTGTAGTATCATTTATAGTTACTATAGGCCATATGGGTTGAAGCATATCCCATACTCTTAGATCCAGTTGAGTTTTAATTATTATTATTTATTTACATATAATATTTAATTAAGGTATACAGAAACATGGTGCATACATAAACATAAGAAAGTTTTTCTGTACACCGACATTTGCACGATCACTGCGTCGTGTAGTGCGTGTGAGTGAATAAAACTACACTACTTGTCTCACACCAGTTACATTGGTGGAGACTGAAAGTACATTGGTTTGATATACAGGCTGTTGTTATTTTTTGCAGCACATTATGATGCCTACAACAACATGATTTTGAAATAGACGAAAAGTACATTAAAAAACCTAGAATGTAATAAATAAATAAAAAAAATGTATTACTTATAATAAATATAAAAACGTTTATAGATCTTTCGATTCAGGAACTGCAGAAACACCATACTACAGAGTAGACCGGGTGCAATATTCTATAAGGTAGAGGCTACCCCAATAGGGCGCTCCGAATCAACTGCCTCAAAACTCTTTCGTTTTCAGAGTAACCTCCTTTTCGCTGATGGGTCATCGTTAGAACTGGGCGGCAAAGAGCCTGGCGTGGCCAGTACTAGCGCGGACGGCGTGACGTCACTGTCTGCGCCGGCGCACGACCGCCGCATGGAGGCCGCGCCGCACACGCCGATGGACGACGGCTTTGGCGGCACTATTGGAGATGTTTCGGATTTTGGACGTAAGTTTTTTTTAAATAATTGTGCTGTTTTGTATCGATAAATACGAACCAATAACCGTTAGTTTGGAGTGTTTTAAAGGCCGCGGCTCGTTAAATGTAGTGTAGGCGTCCTCTGGCATGATGAAGTGATTGTTTTGTATGAATAAATCGAAAATATAAATACATAACTTTGTTTACATCCGTACTTTAGACGCCCTTAGGGCCAGGTCACAACACTGCGTTGCGGCATCGTATCGTAAAAATCTACGACGCCGCAGAACGCACCGTGGAAATTTCGTTACGGCATCGCATCGCATTTGTGTGCGATGTTGTTTTTGCGATACGACGCTGCAACGCTGTGTTGTGGCCTGGCCCTTACTACTTGAAGACCTGACCTGGCCCTGACTCATTTGGATAAACCCACTATATGAGCCCAATTTATGTTAACGCGTGCTCCAATCAGATCCATCCCCTGATCTTATTAAAAACTGTACTCTTTATTTAATACTTTTAATTTCACAATCAACAAAGACGAAGACCGAAGAAAAGATGGATGGATTGCATGAAAGATGATGATGAGGATGGCCCTCCGACGCAAAACAGGCGCAAACTAGTCGAGGTGCGGAAACTGCCCGTATTGATAGAGGAAGAATAGGATGAGGAAGGGAGTAAGTAGTAGTATGAAGAGAGTGATAGGAGAGAGTGGAAGAAGAAATGGTGCGCCGACCAGAGAGGAAAATCAACAAAAGTCCATTGTCTCTCTCCGTACAGATGCAGGAGGTCTATTCGAGGGTGATCTGTTCGGCGACGTCACTGCGGGCAGTAGTGCAGCGCCGCCGGGCATGCCTGGCACCTCGGCGCAGCCACAGTCGTTACAGGTATACCTTTCTTTATTTGGTTTTACATTTAAATGTAGAAAAGAGGTGAAAATTAGTTAAATATAGACAAAAAAACATACAAACTACTTGACAATCTTCTCTTTTACTTTTATTAGGTTCAAGTAAATAAAGTATTATGTGCACAAAAAGATCTTAAATGAAATAAAAGGACTTAGTATTCAAAGTCTTTGCATACAAAATGTTTACGGAAAAATTTTCAACACCTAAAGTGGTGTGTTATTTTATTTTAACTCATATATTGATTGATATTATTGTTTTGCCAGGCTGAGATAGACGCAGCGGGAGTGGCGGCTGGCGACGCGGGCGAGGCGGCGGCCGATGCGCCGGATTCAGATGACGATATGGGCGATCATTACGACGCAGGGAATTCTCCCCATCATAGGTATACATATAATCACGAATCACTATTATCTCCTAAGGGTTAGTCAGAAACTAGGCAAAAGCACCGCATAAGCAGTCAACTGCCAATGATGGCGGCCTTCATAGGTATATTCTAAGCCATTTAAAATATCAAACCATCTTTTCTACACATCTGGATCTCATAAAAGAACCGTGAAAGTCCAACATGATTGATGGGGGTGGATGACGCGATATTTTTTTTCTAAACCAGCTCCTTTACCGTTACTACACTTTTACTTAACATCAGATGACATGGAATCATTTGTCGCGACTTTCTATTAAGAAAATCTTACCCAATAAATATTGATTTTCCATATCTCACTTTCTTCTGCCCTGTTCTTAGTTCTATTTAGGGTTGGCGTAGGATGATTTCCATATTTTCTCTGTTTCCCTGACTTTTCACCAGCAGTTGTCGTCCTCTTGACAGTGGTTGGTTCGAACCGGAGCGTATCAGAAAGTCCAATCTTTAAAAGGGGGATTAGCAATAATCTGACCGATTTTACTATTAGAGAAATCGTTCTCACTAATTCCTTAGATATTTATGAATTTTAATTGTTCATAGTCCTTATTATGTCGTGGTTTGGCTTTAAAATGCTGGCAAGGCTAGAGATATGGATATGGATGTTACAAGATTTGTTGCCTAACTGTTTAACAGCTAGAACTGTTCCGAAATTATATATATGATAATATATTTTATAACACATTTGCTCGTAAAGGGTCTCTTATTTCACCAATTTCAATATCAAAATCTATCATATCATGTACTTGTGCGATTATGTAAAGTAAAACGCACAGTTTATGATGTTCTGTCTAAAAACGAACGATACTTTTTAAAATCTTAGCAAAGAGTTTTTATGTCAGAAAGGTAGTCAACATTTTCTTAATAAAATTACCTTTGGGAGATGAATTATAATAAACATTTAATTCTTTAATTTCATTAACAAGTGATTAAAGATTTATTTGTTTAAGAATGTCTGAGTTTTATTTATTTCCTCGCAAATGTGTTATAAAACGTCGTATGACATACGTGCGGTTTGATAATTACAGCCTCTGCCTTCTTATAGCCCTCACCTACGGCTCGGGCTAGCAATATCGCCTCGGCTGTAATTTTCAACTTACCGCACTTATATCATAATGTACTATTGCAGTTGGGGTGGTTCTCCGAGTCGTGACGCTGCGCGGGAGCTGGAGGGCGCCGGGGCCGCCGACCTCATGCCGCCCCCCGCCGCGCCCCGCCCGCCCTCCGTCCGCCCCATGGTAAGCATACTATTCTAAACTTTTTAAATGTCTATGGTACAAAAGTGAAATTGGGAAAAACTTTTCTATGGTGTTTTTGAACAATTGAGTTGGGTTTGCAATTTCATTCATACAATGTGGGTGTTTTACACCTTTGCCTACTCCTTCGGGGAAAGAGGCGTGATGATATGTATGTATGAGTTGAAAAACGGTGCTACTACGTTTCGTCGCCTGTATGAAAGAGTTTGAGTTAAACTTAAGCTCTGAATGTTAGCTAATTTTCTCCATACTGCACCAGTAAAAAAACACTAATATATGTTATCCGTTTTGTAGGAGGTGGAAGGCGGCGGTGCTGAGGCAGTACGAGCGATATCTCCAGTGCCCGGCTCGCCAGTGCCGGGTGCTCCGGCGGCCGACAACACTACACTCCTCAACAACGACGAAGAGTCCTTCGCCCTCGCGCCTGTTGATGCTACCGTTCTTAAAGGTACTCGGTTTTTTAGCCCGTTATTTTATTTTAAACATCTATTTAGGCATTAAGGTCCACTTGCAAGAAATTTAAATCCTAGCTTAAAACACAATTTTGTAAGTTTTTGAAATTTCAGCCATAATAGAATTGTCAAAAAAAATTTTTGCGCACCTAGCGTGGCAACAGGCTTGCCACCTGTTACATGGGGACTTAACACACCAGGTGAAATGTGGGTGTATCAGCCTCAGCCTACCCCTACGGGGATAAAGGCGTGATGATATTATGGTATGTAAAGGTAGGTGTCAACACCTCTGTTTACACCTTTTAGGATTCTTATATAATCATCATGTTTTCCCTGAGCGATACAACTTGGAGCTCTTCGAGGCTAGAGTGAAAAAATTTCTAGGTAAGCACGTAACACCATCGACCACATCGGCACTTAACATCAGGTGAGATTGTGGTCAAGTCTACGACGAGCATAAAAAAAGCCGTGGGCGTGATGTATGTTATTTTCTCATATCCGGCTCGAAGGATCAACTTTTACACTACTTACTAGGTAACATTTGGCTGTATATGTGGAGCTAAAAAATACTTCAGTTGCTAGTATTTATTTGATACTTGTAAAAAACTATAAAACCACAGTAACCATATCAATATTTCAAAAATGTTATCTACTCCTAAATAACTTTCATTTTACAGGTATAACAAAAACGAAACGCAAACGCAAGCTGATAGTAGACGAGATAAAGAACATAACTGGCGAAGAGATGAAGAACCAGCTGTCGAACACATCTGACATCGTGACGACGTTGGACCTGGCGCCGCCCACCCGCCGACTGATGCACTGGAAGGAGACCGGTGGGGTCGAGAAACTGTTTACACTGCCCGCCAGGCCTATACCGTCGAGGGTGCTGTTTAAGGTGCGGCTAGTCTGTTTAGCATCCTTTCACACTGATCGCCTCAGAGAGGACAGCATTTTTTTATTTCATTCAAAATAGTGCTTTGAGTTATTGCAACAAGGTTTATTTTAACAGCATAGCTGATTTATATGCTTCGGATTTTCATCGCAGATTTAAAAATTTGTCAAGGTGATGTTATACATTTTGGCGTTACCATTGACGCTATTAGTGAAGATTTTAACTATTGAGGTAACTATTACTACGGATCAAAAAACTGACCCTTATTCTTACTTATCCTATTTGGTATATAATCTTGGCATGTTCTTTTAAAGAAATAATTCATTTAAAAATAATATTCTCAGTTACTCCGTACTTCCTGAGCAAGGATGGGACAGTTGAGCTGTTTGTCTGGTTGATATTTTGCTGTCATTCCCCTTTTTCCTATTACTGTTATAAAAGGACAAATAATTACCATTAAGTACACCAGTTATTTGCAAGGAACATATTTAACCTCGTTGAGAGGTTGGAGGCAACACAAATGGCTCATCTGTGTTCGCGAGCACCGGTGTTCTCAGTGACCGCCAAGTGGTTAAAGTGTTTGACGGTAAATTGTTATTGTTGTCAACAGAAATACCAGCGTAACATGACGTTGCGTAGTGAGACTGAGGAAGGGGAGGCGCGCTCACCTGACCCGGAGCCAGTGCGCCGCGGCGGCCGCAAGCGCAGGCACGAGGAGGTACCTATAAATAAATATATATTAATATATAAATGTCTTTAGACATTCACACCTGTCAACTAGCCCCATTTTTAAGCAACTAATGTTGCTTGTGTTACGGATACTAGATGACGGATAAATATATTTAATAGATAAATACATATAAATATTCAGATATACAGTACATATATAAAAACATCCAAGACTGGAGAACCAATGCCTGTTCATCACACAAACATTTGCCCCCACCGGAGATCTAACCCAGAAACTCTCGAGGCGACGCCTAAAGACAGGCGTACGGACCACTCGACCACCGCTACGAGAAACTTTCGATAAGCAAAATTTGACGTCTAAGATTGACAACTGTCGAAAAATTCTATATATTTGACAGATAACTCTAAAGAGTGAAAAGGACGGTTGCTTTTGTCGGTCAAATATGGCGACTGTCAAAGTTCTATGCTCGCACTGCACGGTCGTTACTCTTATATATTATGTAATACTAATATACACGTGCTCATCTCCATACATGTATATTGTGAGGGTGAAAACACGAGAGGCATATCAAGGCGGATCCACACATCACCCGGCGGCACTGCCAGTGAATTTAGTATCGGCACGAATGCTATTGAATAGCAATGCTGGCGGCATGTGTGGATGAACCATGAGGCTGATATGAGAATGAGAAAGTTGGAGGTAGACGGCCTAGGCAAACTTACCTTGATAAAATCAGCGACGATCTGAAAAAGGTCAAGGTCAAATCCACCTCAAATCGAAGGGCATGTATCAAGTAAATTATGAGAGAAGACGAAGCGAATGATGTGTGCCAGGATGGTAGCGTCTCAGCAATCTATAATCTCTTCTTGGGAAAAGGCGTGATTTTATGTATGTGTATTATATCGTGATCAAAAATACATATAGTTTACCGCCACACTTACGAGCATCTAAAATATGGCACAGACACTAAATCATTATGAGCTACTTGCAGGAAATTTTAAACGTAGTTTAAATCTCGATTTTGTCAATTTTTGACCAAAAGCCATAGTAAAATTGCCAAAATATGACAAAATCGAGTTTTAAATCTCGATTTAAATTTCCTGTAAGTCGGCTTTAATGACACAAAATGATGATAATCCCTTTTTTCTAATTTACATCCTATTATCATATGGGTACGCACGCTTTTGTTTGTATCAATATGAACAATATGGAGGATGAGAAAAGTAGGTTTTTAAAGTAATTTAAAAAAAATAAGTTCTTGGTACCAAACAAATCTACATGTTAATGTCATGTCAATCTACATGTCATGTTGTTTTTATTTTTAATTTGTATTGTTTTAATTTATTATAACTACTAACACACTAACTAGCGAAATTTCATTTATTTTTAGATAATACACCCGCCTGAAACTCCAGCGCCTGCGCCTGTGCCGGAAGTGGAGCCCCCCACCCCCATGGCTCAGGACTACGAGCCTTCCCTTGGTAAGTACATACAAAAATACACCTTATTGCTTGTACATAACATTTATTTTCTTCTCGGTGGATTATTTAACATAACACAACCAGCCAATCAAAGAATTCATTCAAAATTATTAAAATATAATAAAAAATTGCACAATTATTAATCGGTAAATGGTGAAGACATAATTTTCATTTTTCTACACATTTATTAATCAATATAATTACATCAAGTGCTAGAGGTTCCATTTTTGGTCATGGTAAAATTTTACAATATTAAAGTGTCAATTATTATCATCGAAAATACCTAATACTTTTTGAATAATATTTTACAACCGTTATTTTACAATAACTTTCTGATTTTTGCTGATATTAAGGCATTCAAATTTTATTTTAAGTAACTGATGTTTTGAATAAACAGGTTGCTATTTATACATTTTAAAATGGCCTAGCTGAATGCCTTATTCGTTATTGTTACTGCCATTTTTTATGATTTCTGTTTACGATTCTTGATTTTTTTAACAAATTATAAGTAGTCACCCAATTAAACATATTGATTAAAAATTCCTAAGCTTTTACCTGACACTTCATTTTTGTGAATGCCTGAACTGTCGTATTGTGGTGAAGACGTAACAGTCATCGCTTGGCCCGAACTAACAAACCTTTGGTGCACGGCTAGAATCCGATCGAGTGGCGGACCCGGCGGGATACCCGTCGCCTCGGCCCGACGACGTTGAACCTCCGCAAACGCCAGGTAACATTCACTTCACCAGCGTATATACCTCCCACTGCTGGGCACAGGCCTGATTTGGAGAAATACATGACGAGTACAGTGCCTGGCAAACTTCTTGAAAAATATAGTCGTGGAGGATGAATTCCGCTCACTGTATCCCGATCTATAATGTACTAAAAATGGTTCTCACGCAGTCAAGGCCATAGTTCAAGAAGTTTGCTGGTAATTGTACGGGCCGTAATACTGCGTATCCTAATGCAAATTGGTGGGTAGAAACAGTTGCAATTACAAACCGGGACCATCAGATTAACGTGGCTTTCGAAGCACAGATAAACTCGAGAAACAACGACTTGGTATAGATATGGCAATTCACGAATGTGACTAAATCATTCCACTTTAGACTCTATCTTAAGGCATTAAGAGCGAAGCTACTCGCCATTATTAAATGCAACAACTATAACATGGGGTTAGTTGCCTGCATCAGGCTCTGTGCAAAGCAAGCTATTCAGGATATACTTTACAATGGCAAATCTAAATGGGCCAATAAAAAGGTGTTCAACAAGACAACAAACACGCCCCGTTACCATAGATAAATTAAGTAGTACATGCATACATAAAACCACGCCACAGGGCAAAGTCAAAGGAGTACAAAAATTGGGTTTGGGTATAGGCGTGATGATATTAGGTAATCAATATTTTCTCCCTAAAGATGTAATCTAAAAAAATGTCTCCAATGAAAGGGATACAGAGAATAATTATTTTTTTTCGTCCACATACAATGTAATCACACTGAAAGCATTCGGTCAGAGATTTTTAAAAATTTGTTCGCTTTTTCGCCACTCACCAAGTTATATTTGATAAGCATTTTCACAAAATAAATTGTTCCTCCAGGCATGTTAAGCTCGTTAGGGCCGCCACTAACGCCGGGCACGCTAGGACCCCTCACGCCCGGCACCTTACTGCAAGGCGGGATCACGCCGCATCTCACCTCCAGTATGACGCCAGGTTTGTATTTTTTATCACCTTGCCACTTACTTCCCTTGATGGTTGCTGCTTTCTAGAATACATTATATACCTGTAAGAAATACGTCTGCTTGTAACTCCTACAAGAATCGCAGTGTTCTCAACCACAGATATACATAAGCATAGATAACGCAAGTATAACGAATGTTTTATATTGAAACCTATCGTGTCAACTTGTAACGTGGTGAGGTTGTGTAGAAAAAAACTATTCTTTTGTTGGTAAAACTTAGAGGCACAACTGGAACAATTTTTAAAAAGGTAAATAAGACAAATCACTGAACACAAAATTTAAATAATATTATAACTACTTACAATAGTGCCTTGGTAAAGCTATTTAATTTTTATTTTATTAGGTACTAGTTTTATTTTATTGGAGACCAAAAACACTGAAAAAGAGTTTCTTAATTTAAAAGCAGAAACAAAGAGAAATTTCAGAGAAAACTGGAAACGGTCGCTAATACTGATATAGCGCGTCGTTACAATTTTATAACGTCTCCTGTGACGTTACAACCGTAATTTTAAGACGGGAGATTCAAACTTATAAAAAGATACCTACCGATGCCCCTCCAATTATCACACAACGAGGCATTTTTGGTCGGGATTTTTGAACACGCCCAGATGTGTTTGCGTCATCTATGTAAATCATCTATGTCATCTGTGTTTCCAACAAAAAATTAGCCGGTTACACCACCTCCAGATAAGTTCCTGATAAACTGACAGATGATTCGACTCGAATTTTGTTTGATATCTAATCCATTAGACAATGAATTACAGGAGATTATGAAACCGGTACTATTGCCTTGTTGTCTATTGACATTTACATTTAGACATATTTTTTACACAGTAAAATGACACATTTCAACTTTCCATAGACAATACGAGTCGTTTTCAAAAGGAACCCGGCAGAGATTTTTAAAAATAAAGATTGTTATTGTTTGTTGATGATTTCGCTCACATAGTTTTCGTTGTGTGTCCCAGGTGGCTTACATCACGGAGGAATGACCCCGGCAGGACTCCAACACGGAGACCAGTCCGACCTCGGCGGCATGACGCCCGCGGGCCTTCATCATGGTGGTAAGATACTGTGTTTTGTAATGTTATTTGTTGTATAAATACTTCTTAGTTTCTTAGCAAAGGTTTTCTATCTTAATGTCATTGTTACGTCGGCTTGTCATGAAAATAAACACAATTTTACTATTACTTTTATGTTTTAATACTAAATTATTAATTAACAAATATGTATAGGTACGAACACGAGCACCTTTTGACCAATAAACGCCTTTTTGTGATTATCTGTCAAAAGTGTAGACTGTAGAAAAATGTTAATATCTAAATTCAACTAATATGCAATATCTATTTACTTTTCAGTTTTTTTTCCCGGTGGTTTACTTTATTTCGTTTGTAAAAAAATTAAAATAAATTAAGCGTGCGATATAAAAGAGAATCTACTATTAAAATTTTCGTCTACTGTTAGTTCGTATTTCGTTCAATGCAAAAAAATATTTTCTGTATTATAGAATAGAATAGCATTTGTTGCATAACTGTTTCAAATAGACCTTAGATTTTATTCCATACAGGAAGTGATAACAGTTACCCTTGTCGGGTATGCAATGTCAACATTTAATTAGAAATTCAAGTTTCAATTACACATTTTCGCAATAATTTGTCAAATTATCATATAACAATTATTTGATAAATTTAGGTTCCGTGTCTAAATTTTATAAAACTACAAAAATGTATTTTTTTAATGTCAACAGTAACAATTTGTATATTCGATTTATTAAAATACTCATTGATATCATAAAAAGCGCTACTTAACCGCCACCCATTAAAAATATATACGAAAAATTACTCATTAATAGCTGAGATTCCAAACCTTTTACGTAATAAGATTCCTCTACTTCTTTATGAGTAAATATAGTCTATAGCCTGAGAAAGGACATAGGCTACTTTTTATCCCGATATTCCCATGGGAACAGGTACCGCGCAGGTGTAACCGTGGTTATCAATATCTGCTCGACCGAGTATTATGTGACGTATTCCATCAAAATGTAATTTCATTTCGAATTTAAAACATTTCTCAGCATTGTTAAATAGTAACACGACAACAGAGGTTTATCACCATGACAACAATGAATCAGATGACATTGACACAAAATGTTATTTTCTCAAAATGTTATGAGGTTTTAGTTCAACTATTAACAATCAACATTTGCTATTAATATGACGGACTATAATAAGAGGTAGGAATGTAATGTTGAGCACTTTGTAAAAAAACAAGGCAGTGTTAACAAACCCACAAAAACTTTGTAAACTTTTAATGGCGTTAAACCAATAGCCACGCGAACGACGTCGCAGGAACAGCTAGTAATGAATATTGTGTCGTTTCCAGGCATGACTCCAGGTGGCATGACGCCCGGGCTGGAACTAGACGGAGGAATGACGCCGGCGGGGCTCGGCCACGGCGGGCTCACCCCCGCGGGGCTGCACCACGGCGGGATCACGCCAGGTTTGTTCTCTCATTACTTTATGCCCACGAGGCTGTTTACTGTCGCTTTATGGACGCGATGGGGTGGTACGGGCAATTGAGTAAATCGAGTGTGGATGGCTAGCACTCAATTAAAAATTCAATATCGTTTATTCAATTTACATGCTTATGAACGTCAAAAGCATTTTACAAATTTCGTGAAAGCGATTAACTACGCCATCCGTTCACAAAACTACCAGGAGGCCTTGTTCTGAGAAGAATGGGCAAGAAACTGAACAAGATTTTTATCCTCTCTTGACTTTGTTTTTTGTACAATTTTTTTCACTAACCGATAGTTACAGTATGTGATTACTTAAAGTTTAATTTTTCTCACATCCTCCTCCTAACCTCCCCCAAAAACATCCACATTGATCATAAATTTTTCAATAATTTTTCAATAAATATGTTTCGTACCACAGGCGGGTTAGACCACGGCGGTATGACGCCAGGAGGCCTGCAACACGGCGGTATGACTCCCATAGGACTGCAGCATGGTGGCATGACGCCTGCAGGTCTACAGCACGGCGGTATGACGCCTGTAGGTCTACAACACGGCAGCCTGACGCCTGCAGCTCTACACCACGGCGGCTTGACGCCCGCGGGGCTGCACCACGGCGGGTTGACGCCGGCAGGACTACACCATGGAGGCATGACGCCCACAGGTAATGAGATCGTTGGTGAATTAGATAACTGTTTAATAGTACCGAGATGAAATACATCAATACACCTAGCTAACATCATAAATAACAATATTTGTTCTACGACTTTTAATAATGTTATTCTAACGGTTAGCAAAATATTCCAATTTTGGTCAGCAAAAAAAACCATTGGTCAGCGAAAATAACTAATTGGTCAGCAATTTATGGCCAGCAAATATTTCTAAATTGGTCATCAAAATTTACTATTTGGGCAGCAACTCAAATGTTTTCTCTGTTGCCAATTGTTTAATATATGTTCTGATGACACGGATATTGTTTTAAGGGTCATAAGAACATAACCATATCTATCAGAATACATTTCCTAGGAATTGGTCCTTGATCCTTTTCCTAGATTTTATACCTTTCCGGTTACATATAATATTGCTGCCCAAATTATTATATTACAGCTGAACTAATTATTTTGCTGCCCAATTCTCAATTAATTAATCTGCTGCCCAAATGATTTTTCGACTGACCATTTTGTTGCTGACCAAATAATTAATAAATAATTACTTCCCTTTTAATAATTTGGCTCATTTTACTTTCATATAAAAATAAACATCAATTTTTTGAATGTTCTTATCTCTGTGCGTATTGCGTCGCGAGCGTCGCGCGTGTCGCCTTTTCGTATGAACGGAACATAGACTTGCTAATGTCACGACAATACATTTGTAAAATCACTTTTAATTAATGCATTAAGTTATAGTGAAACTCGTACAACAAATGTTTTTATTTACGATGTTAGCTATCTATTCTTGCGTGATTGTTGATTCATTAAAAATAACCTTGTATAAATGAGGATTATAATTAAGAGGCTGTAACACCGCAGCGCTAGTCCAATTGATAGTTAGAAATTGTCGCTGTAATGGCTGGGACCAACGGCTTAACGTGCCTATCGAATCACAGAGGAACTGTAGATCACAATGTTTTGCTCACTCGTGCTCGACTATGGCGCGAAAGTAGGTTCGTTTTGACTATAGACAGCGCATGAACCACAACTCACCGAGCTATAGATAATCGGTGTATGTGACAATTTTATGTGAAACTATTTACTTGGAGGTGTGTATGTGAAATTATTTACTTGGAGGTGTTTCCGTCTTGTGATCTGTAAATACAGATACAAAAACTGGTATCTGGTAGCCTACTCTTGAACGCAATACCGATCGATCGACATTGAGATTGCGATGTTTCTTACTCTTCTGTAGCACACTAGGGTTAGAAATGGGTTCAAATTATGCGGATATTGAGTGACTTTAATGTTTATTGAGCTTTGCTAAAATTGGTACTCTCGTACCGCCTCTCTAGTCTCGACATTTTGAGATATTGGATTGTGTTATTGAGTTTTAATTGAGATTGCGTTCGAGACTAGGCTAGCTGGTCTCAAATCAAACGTAAACAATAATTGGCTACGAGTAAAATTGTATTCACCTTTGTGGAGAAACAAACTTAATTATTATTGACGAGCAAGGAATAGAACGGTATATTCAGCGTTGTGTGTCCAGGTTTGCAGCACGGTCTGGGTCTCCTGGAGCAGATGCCGATGCTGCCGCAGATGGGGCCCTCGCCGCACGCCCCCCACCACTACCAGGTGAGTGCGGCGCCGCCTGCATGCTTCAACGCTCACTGCCTCCAAAAAGGCACTCTAGAACAAAAGTTGCTAACCCCCAAGCAACGAGATTCTCGCTGTAAATTGTCGCTCGGAAATGTATAGCAACATTCCGTACTCTAGCTAAGGAAGAAAGGACTTCCCACGATAGCCAAGTGTCAAGGTGACGCGCACACGTGCGCTATCGTTAAGTCGTTTGGAAAAGTCGCCGAAAAATTTGTTGGCGGTTTTGTGAGCGATTAAAAGTAGTGCGAGGGCGGGCAGACTTCAGTTTTGATTATATATATATTTAAGGACTATCTTTTTTATCTTTTAAAATCGAAATCGAGCCAAACCGTACCAACCACTACGCCGGCGAGCTCAATAACTTTTGGCCTATTAGTTATTTTTACATTCATTACTTTAGAAATTCTGTAACCCTTGAACTTTTTACATACAAATATGAGTGTATATTACCATTAAATAAATATAACATAAGCGTTGTTCTATATCATAAATTTTATTTCCAACAGAACGGCATGGGCATGACAAATTTAGGATACGACGACCACCCCGGCCACCACAGTCCGCAGCACGACTACGACCTACCTCCCACGCCAGAAAATGTATGTAACAATCTTTATTAATTGATTTATTATTTGAACAAAAAACGTCTACTCTTGAAATAGAAGTAATTTACTCTGAAAATTATACACGTTCAATTGTTCTACACCAGAAACAGTCGTGTAAAAATATGTTTATATTTTTTAACTGCACATCTTCGATGTTTGCCAGTCTTACTGAGTTTTATTCTGAATCTGTGCTCGGTACAACCGGATTGTCCAGTTGCATAGGCTCTTAGACATAACACCATAACGCTCATCCAAAAGAATCTTGACAATTACGTTTTGCGATTTTTCAGGAGTGCGTTTTAAAAGTTTGACATCGTAAATATTGTGTATTTCCAATCATTCTATTGATATATTTTAAAAGTTATGTTGTTACTTTACTACCAATAATATTGTATAAAAAGTTTGCGAGAAAACTCAAGATAACTATATAAAAAAACAAAACAGACGTACATTTATGACATTTTATAAATTAAATAATACAATTATGTCATTAAACTAGGTTTGGATATGGGAATAAATCATGAATTTAAACAACATCATATTCAATTTTAGTTTTATTTTTATAAATTTGTCTACATTTTATAAACTCAGTTGATGTTTCCGCGTATCCTTACGAAGTTTAGGCCAAACCATGACGGCAGTGACTCTCTCTGTCGGAAACAAATGAAAGAACAATTCGTTAAGTCATTTTTACCATGGATAAAACGTGCAAAACATGAAGTTATGGCATCAAAAACTCATTTTCGTCTTTTTGGTCATTATGTCAATATTCTTTTGGATGAGCGATATATCAGTAGCACTTTGAGATAGTAAAATTAAATGATGATGATCCCTACGACCGATTTTGGCAAAGGTGACTACTTCACTCCTAATTTGAAAAGAAAGTAGATAGGTGGTAGATAATAAAACACTGTTGTATAAGAATGGTTATGTCATAAGTTTAGGAATTTTTCGCTACGCCAAAAAGATCATGAAGCGTGGGAACGAGAAATCCTAATCAAGTACAAACCGCCAGAGAGAAATAGAAAGCGAATGAATGACAGATATGTTTTCGCGAGTAGTAAGAGGCCATAGCGTCCCCGTTTGTCCTACGAGACCAGTAATTTGACATGTACCGGTTTGTATCACAGGTGAATATGAGTGCTAACACTCTTGGTAATAATATGTATGTGTGTTGTACAGGCGGAAGAGGGGTCGCGTGAGGCGGGCGAGACAGACGAGCAGTTCGAGGAGCGCGTGCTGAACAGACGAGCGGCGCAGCTGTTCAACGCGATGCGGCCGCGACTGGCCGCCGGCATCACCCTCGCCTTCTGCGACCTTGCGCCGCCGCATAACAGCAGGAAACAGGTCATTATACGTTACCTTATTTTATTAGTCTACTAGGAATTCTTACAAAAGATACACATGAGTTGTAAAGATTAAATGTAATTCTTAAGTGTCGTCCTCAGCAGCAGCAGGGTGGAAAGTTGAGATGAGGCATTAAGGGCAGCTACCAGATGCCTTGTTGCCACGCGAAAATATCCTTAAATGGTTTCAGTTGATCTCAAAGAGTGTTTTAATCCTTTATAGGAATGGGATCGATTGGCATTAAAAAAATCTCAATTCTGACGATTTTCTCGCTGACTGTACATATTATCAAAAATATGTAAATGTCGATTGTCATCACTCAAAACGTTGGAAAAGGTTTCATAAGACCATTTTCGCGTGGTAGCAGGCCATCTGGTAGCTGCACTTAATGTCCCATCACAACTTCCCACCCTGTATACGTCCCACTGGGCCTGTAGAAAAGCCTGTCTACATGCAAAATCACATGAGGAATACGGGCTGAAACACCACCATGCATTTTTCAATATCGAAAGTTAAACTAATCCCTGCGCCACGCACCAAGCTCCTCTCTCTTATATATTTTTATTAATCTTACTTTGTTATGCCTTGTTGAGGAGCTCGGCGGCGTAGTGGTTAGGACCCTTTGGCTTTCGATACTGAAAACAAAGCTACCTTCGCCATGGTCAGGTTTTAGATAGGTGACCAAAACTTTGTGATTTCCAACTCCTCCGTGCTTCGGAAGGCACGGAACCGTTGGTCTCGGTCGCTATTGCAAATTGCAACCGTTTCTACCGACCAACCCGACCAATCTTACTTTTAGCTAGCCACAAAACAATCCTTATACTTGTAACAATAATCTAATCGGGTATTCTCAATCGGAGGTCACACTAAGTAATAATATTTTTAATTTTACAGGTCGCACAAAAATTCTACAGTTTACTTGTTCTTAAGAAACATCAAGTGTTGAAATTGGAGCAACATGAAACATATGGACCTATCACAATTAGCAAGGGCAACCAGTTTGAAACGGATATTTAGATAATAGTATTATGATACATAATAATTATTATTTATATTGTAAAATACTTATGTTCTTTGAGTGCAGCGACCAGACAGTTGCGGCACTCACAGAACATGTCTGCAGAGTATATCAGGATTATAGTTTGTAATAGTTCTTAAAAGATGAGCTATAAAGAGTATTTGGTGAGGTTAGCTGTAATAATTAGATTTTACGGAACTAGGTGGAGCCAAAAATAATCGTGTAAGTTGGTCTTATGACTCGAGTGCACAGAAACATTACTTTTAACGTTTGGACCAAATAATATTACGAGTGTTGATCTCATAAAAAAACAGATTGTGTAATGAAGATAACAGTTTCTTTGGACTCGAATCACGAGCGAATGCGACAGTCTTGACTTGGAATTATGTTCAATTAACGTGACTTGTAGAAAATGCCTTATTTTGTTTTGCTGTAGGGTAAATCAGTATAGTTAATAAATATTTACCAACAACTTTGCGGTTACATATTGTTTGTGCGTTGCATATCAATCTGCAATGTTCGTTCGTATAGAAAACCCAGCAAGAGTTGTCAATGATTTGGTACATAAATAAATTAGTTATTGTTGACAGCTTCTCATTGTTTCAAGTTTTCAATACATGAAATAGATATTATTGTTAACTGACCTGTGAATCCCAATTGTGTGTATTTTTGATGCGCAACTGATGCGTATAGAGAAAAATGAATATTATGTTATGATTTATTATACATATTTATAGAGATTAGCTCTTCTCAAGGAAGTGTAGACATTAAATCTTATTTTGTTGTGCCTTGTTGAATTAGTTTTACATTTTCACAGTTACAATGTAAATCCTAGGATATTTTTTTTTGCAACTGAGTTTTTGAGTCAGTACTTGCAACCGAATGTTTTATAGTGCCTGACTACAAATGATAAAATTTTAGTGACGAGTTAGATATATCAAGTGAAATTATGTACAAGTTATTCGACATAAGTGATATCTACTAACACCAAATATTTTGACGCCCACTTCAATGGTCGAAGTAGATAATATTTACTGTTTTATACAAGCGTGGAATGTTGTATGTAGTGCGTGAATGATTTTCGTTTTTACATTTCTTTGAGAAACTTGTTTACTGTGTGCTATTTTATTTGCAAACTTAGTGCATATTCATTAAAGAAGTGCATTAATTTTGCCTTCACACCGTTGACAGTGTAAGTGGAAATTCTAAAATAAAGCATTAAGAATGCCTGGACATGATAAATTTCAAGTAACATTTTTGTAAAACAATATTTAAGGGTTTACCTCCAGATCGAAATTTATTTCGTTGGAGGAAAGCACTTAAATGCTTTTCATTAAACATATTTGCAATAAAATTTGTTGATAATAAATTTGTTTTATTTTCGCACAATTTGTTCACACGACAGCTTACCACAAACTCAAAATTTCCTCAATATTTTTTGCACTTTCTGCGTTTTGAATTAAGGTTGAAAATATAATACTTTTGATAGTTTTGTATAGTCTGACCGTATTGTGATGTCAAGTGTGATCGGGGTGAATTGAACCTTGAAGTATCTTCTCGACTTTTTAGCGCAGAGTTAAAGCTCTGCGAAACATCAATCAGAACCGTAACAGCAAATTCAACGCAATATTTATATCCCTTCTTATTAGAAGACACGCATTTCGTCGAATTAGCACGACCAACGGGCAATTTGTGCGCACCAAGCGGCTATAACGACCCGTCGACGTAGTCAGCCGCAATAGGGAACTATCTCGCGAATGCGGCGGGATATTGTTCCCTACACTACTGACTATAAGTTTCAGGCCCATCAGAAGATAACATCAGCACCACTTTTTCCTTAGGCCCTCGCCAAATATGTTAAAGATTGTTATAAAATGGCACAAATGTAGTAAAATAACACCTATGAGGTGATTCTGCACTATTATAAACCTGAGATTATTGAGTACCTACCTACAGACTGCCACCAATAGTTACTTGATAGGTACACATAAGACATACTAAAACATGAGGGAAAGGTCACGATAGGACAAAACTATTGTTTTTGAAATCATTTAATATAATAGTATTAGTCGGGCAGGCGTGCTTATATTTTTTTAACTAGAATAAGATAATACCCCTGTGGTGGGAAAGATGCGTGAATGTATGTATGTTGAGTGTCAGTATTTGACACCGACTGTACCTACTTCTCTTGTAAACTAAACCTGTTACTTTGTTCTGATTGAATACAGGCTGATCAATTCAGTACAGGCAGTGAACTTCTTGCACATAAGACTAAACGCGGCCTTTAAGAATTTTATTCTTAGATATACATGAACCGCAAGGTGATGTTGAAATAGATCTTATGTTATATAATTAACACTGACGGCGCGAACACCGGTGTTCGCAAATAATACGTTTCTATTTTCTGGTTTTCTAACCATTGAGTGTCGGTACTTGCTGACGAACATGTCTCCCAGTTATATAACCAGTTAAAAATGAGTGCGACCTACCCTCACTTTTGCCCTAGTTTTAAATCTTCTCAAGATATCTGAGATGGGGTCTCTATAATATTGTGAAGGCCGGATTTTGCTAGATACACCTAAAGAAAACAGTGAATAAAAATAGATACTTACATTATCTTCCCGCAGGTGGTGTGCTCACACTGTGCTATTATGGAAATTTGGAGTCTGATCTCATTAGCTAAATCATGGAACCACTAGGGCGTTATTATTACCGGTAGACTTATTATCAATATCTGTATTCTTCAGTGGAACATCTCAACAAATGAACTTGCAAAAAAAAAGGAAAATGGTATGTATATTATTTTTAAAGTTTTAATTTAGTCTTTAGAACTGTGTTGCATTGTTTATCTAGTACCGCAAACTAAAAATCAAAATTAGCTATAATTTATTTGTATTATAAAAAATGCCAATATATCTGTAAATGTAAGCATTGACTACTGATGAGCATGATCAAAGCTTTGCATGGGTTAAAATTTAGAGTGATGCAACAAACAAATGCTTATTGGTTTGGTTTGTATCATTTATTCGCCCTAAAAATGTACATTACATGTGCCGACAATCTCGTGCAGGAATTAAGTTGAAAAGTCGATGTCAATATACACGCAAATCGTGTAAAACTGGCTTAATAACAATATCGGCATCGACTTTTCTATCACGGTTTTCTGAAATACTTATTACATGATTTTGATAACAGTCTACAATAAGAGGAATAGAAATAATTGTACATTCATATAATGTTTACGTACAACATTTTATTTGCAGATTTCCTTTATACTACATAATTAAATAAATTGCGATCCAGATGATGACCCACTGGTAGGTGTAACACAGTACACATCAGTCCCTTGCAACACTATTGGGGTGAGGTTTCCACACAATGATTCCATAGCCGTCCATTCCCAATAACAAACACTGAAACCTCATTAAGTTGGATGGCAGTAGTGTTCTTAAAAGTAAAGAGCTTAGAAAGCGAACAGCAGCAGGAAGGCCATCATAAGACAGAAGAGACCCATAGCCTCAGACAGGGCGAAGCCCAAGATGGCGTATGAGAACAGCTGCTGCTTCAGGGAGGGGTTCCTGGCATAGCCGATGATCAATGAACCGAACACTGTTCCAATACCCGCTCCTGAAATATAACAAATGTGCATTAGTATACATCTTTTTACAGATCTAGAAGATGGGATTTATTGGGGAATACAGCATATTATATTTTAAGATGAGTCTATTGTAAGACATTGGATTTCAAAAATAAAATACATATTAAAATTTATATAAAAACAGACTCAGTAAATCTAGTCAAGTTTAACATATTTAAAAACAGATTTTTAACTTGTGTACAAATAAAAAGCAACTCTAAAGATTGTCAAAATAAAACTAACACAAATTACAATCTAACTAGTATGCTAAGCAATATAAGCTCACCTGTTAGCATTCTTCGAGTCAAAATTAAAGGAATCTTTATAAAATTGCACACAAAAACATGCAAATAAAATAGAAATTGTGTCCACAATAGCGAATATACACTGTACAAATCTTCATTCCAAAAAATAGTCTAAAAGGCAAACAACATTAAGAATGCAATCATCAGACAGAACAGGCCCATAGCTTCAGACAGTGCAAATCCCAAGATCGCATATGAGAATATTTGCTGTTTCAATGAGGGGTTGCGTGCATAGCCAATTATCAAGCATCCAAACACCACACCAATCCCAATGCCTGCAGGAACATAGGTATTGTTAACATTTAGCATGCACTGTTTTAGTAAATGAGGAAATGTGATAAAATAGTTTACTCATAACCTGAATTTTTGTATAGTTCGGTTACATTTGAAACTATAGATTATAATTGTGTGAATATTTAATTCATACAAGTTTTTATCTAGCATTATCTTATGATATAGAGATGCTTAAACAAATAATAATTTACAAGTTACATAACTGCTGGAAAAGGAGAAATGTAAACTTTATTTATTAGATTTTATTCACATTTCCCCCTATTAACACTTATTGGAACTTTCAATGCTTTTGAGTTAGTCACAATCTATCACTGAAAAATCAATAACATCTGCATTGCAGTTATGCAATAGGTTTTTAAGGAATAAGGGGTAGGATATTATTGCAGTTTGAATATCAATGTAAGGAAATTAGTAATATGAGAATGAGTACAAAGACACCACAAGAAAGCATTAGAGTTACATAATGGAGAGGAACTCACCGGAACCCGCGACTCCGACTGTCGCTGCACCAGCACCAATGAATTTGGCAGCGGAGTCAATGTCCTTGGTGACTGAGGTGGTCTGGAAGGAGCGCACTGCTGATAGCTGTGTGGGAGGGGCAGCCACGATTTGTGTCTGTGAGGGGACTGCTGCTAGTGGCCTGACCAGTGCTGTGTTGCTGAAGATCTGTAATCATAAATGACATTCTTCAATACAGTTGCAATATCTGTTGCATTTCAATTTCTGTATAATGCAGAAGTTCCTGTGATCTTTCATTCATTCATTTCAGTCATTATTTTCCATAAATTGAATCAATTCTACTCATTGATTTTGATCACAAACATGACAATATGGTTATGATTGAGGTTATAATTTAATGATAACAGTATAGACTCTTCAAAGTAATTATTTGGTTTGAGTTTACTGAGGTTCTATTATTACATAACACGGACAAACCTAAGATACAATTTTTTTATTCGATTATGAAGAGTTCTTATCTATATTCTTTTCAAACCAAGTCTTTAGCAATTTGGATCCATTATTTGGTTTTTGTAGTTACCCGACAACTCGAACACTGATGTATTGATTGCTAAGATCAAAATTAGTATGAAATAATATAATACAAGAATACTTACGGCAGACCTGGCTGCAGGGGCGATCAGTCTGGCGGCAGACAGCATTTTGTTAATTTAGGTGCGGCGAGCGACAACTGGAACAAATTGAAACACTGATCAGATCCAAGCAGTTATCTTTAATAAACTAAGAGATGATAGTTCCCGATTTGATCCTATTGACACTGTCAATTTGACCGAAGAATCATACGGTTACGTAATTTACAGAATACGTAACATAGACCTACTGGGACTTACTTGAATATAAAACTACGTTAACAAATAAAGTCGCACTAATGGCAAATTTTAAGGCTCTGGATAGGTGCTTTTGCCGGCTTGTTAGGTAAAATACGGAGACAGAAAATGGCCGATTAGATGAGCCGACTACGTTCGAATTTTCATTGTTTTCCTGTGACAACTTACAGTTTCACAAATAAATATTAACACTATCACACACTATGTACCCAAGAGTATTGTTGGTATCACTTTATTTCTTGTGATGGCTTCAAATTTCAACACTTTTTCACGATTAGTTTTAACCACTAAATATTACCGCACTTACCAAAGAACACCGAAAGGGAGGAGACCGGCCTTTGGAATGTTCAATTTCTGACAGAAGTGAAGTGAAACAAACTCTAGTTTCGACTTGCTATTGGTTGGTTGGTGCCTAAGTTCCGTTCGGCGCAGCCAACTATCGATTGATCTGCGCGAATGACTGCCTATTGATATACTTCTAAAATTCTTAAACTAAGATACTGAAATTCTTTAGATATTTAAATTTAAGTTGTCATTATTTACATACTTCTATTAAACCGTATTATTTAAATAGTCAATATTAATACATTTTATTCTCAGGAGATAACAAAAATAGAAGTATTAGTATAGTTTCCTCCTTGACTAGTACTGCGTTCTTGTCCGACATGGCCGTCTTCATGATAAACATCTGTAAATTTAATGGTTGTGGAATAACATTCCCGAGATTGGCGGATCTAATAGAGCACATTGAAGACACACATATTGGTAAGCATCGTATTTTTCTGATAATTTCGTCTCATTGTCATCATCCTACATTTGTAATCCGTGACCCTATCATACCAATGTACGTCTTATCAATCCTGTTATGTTGTCTACATTGATATTATTTTTTGAAACAATTTTTAAATTGTTCGCGGGAAAATGTAGTATGATTAAAAATAATTTATTTTTATATTTTTTATGTTAAGTATTGTTAAGTTACATTATGACACCCAGAGAGTGGCTTGACTGTTTGTTTTTATATCGCCCCATTAGTATTCAATAAATAATTGCACCACAATAACGTTTACTTTAATCATGCGTTCATCTACTTGTTTGTTTGAAGAAGTAAAATTAAAGTACAACATTGTGTGTATTATTAGATAGAAGCACAAGTATGTGGGTAATATAGCATGAATCTGTCTGATAATTAGATAGAAGCGCTAAGTAGTTCGATTTCGTATTGTTTCATTCCCATCGAATATTCTATGTACCTACTTAAATGTATTTTAATGACTGATTTCTATGTCACCAGCAGACCCTCAATTTAATTAAAGGTGTCTAAGAAGGAACCGTGATAATAGCCTATATTTTGTATATCAACTGGTAGACCAGGACCTAAAATTGTTCTATAGAAAAATACTTTACTGGCCTGGCGAAGCTTGGAGCTCAATATATCAGAATGATTGATTGATTGAAAATCTGCGAAGCCGATTGGTTTGTATTTACGCCGGTTTCAAGGTCATAGAAAATCGTTGATTTCTAGAGGTTCGATTACCGATGGGGGCAAATATGTGATGACTACGAGTACAGGCATTTGTTCTCCAGTCTTGGATTTTTATAAAAATGTAATTGAGTTTATTATTGACATTTTATGTGTGTCTTACTTGTGGGTGGTGTTTTGGTTTATATGTATAATCTGTACAATAAGCGGCATAATATTGCATAATATTATTACTTATGCCGTTACCTATTTGCTTTAGGAGTTTAGTTGATGAGTATGCGTGAATGTCAGGAGATTTATTTAGGTACTTTATGTAGCTGCTACGCCATAATTTTCTTGTTCTTGCAACACCAAGAATTTTTTATGTAGTAAAATTTTCCATGATAATGTCTTTTTAACATCCTGAGCATTACAATACTAAAAAAACCTTACCCTTCCATGGCAATCGGGTAAAAAGAACGAAAATGAAATGAATTATACTGAATTTTATGATGATTAAGCTGGAATAAACTTACAAAATACGTGATAGTTGAAATTTATAAATGAAATTGACGGAAAAAAATGCAGAGTCCAAGGAGCACTGTGTTTCTTAAGACCACATTTAGCCATATAAAAATAGGGTTGGTCAGATGAAAAAATCGTGTAAGAGTAGTGGCTAGCTCATCGCCTAGGTATACAATCACAAACCCAGGCTTCATACTATTATTGAATGTATAGATTAATTCTCCTCAGATTTGGATCCAGCAGTAGTAGAACAAAAAGAAGCCTCCCAGCCAGCATGCATTCCCCTCAGCTATGTGCTGCGGTTCTTCACCGAGGCGTCCAAACGGGAGATCCACAGTCTGCCGCCAGTTCCGGATGTCCGCCGTCGCCTGCTATCCGCGCCAAACACACCTTCTGTTAGGAGCAGTACCCCCACGGGTGTGTAAACGATCTTTTTCTGAATTAATATTATTTTTTAGAGCCAATACTCACAGAAATACTTATGGCAGTTGGGGAGGAATGGTTCTCGAGCGGTGGCCACGTACTTGGAGGGCCACTGTTATGTTCTTTATCAGCCTGGCCACAGGACATGGCCCATGACGCATGACATGCATGCATGGCATGGGCCATTTCATACGATTCAATTCTCATTTCGTTTCACCCTGAAGACATTCGTCACCCATGTTCGGTCTGCCCCTATCGAGTACCTATATTATGCAATTAAAAAGAGAATTCGCCTACTTTCGCCTGCGCTGCCGTTCGTCGTCGTGGCCGGGCCGGCCGCAAGGTGGATCGGCCCCATAATTTCAACTCAATAAAAACGAATCACGTACTTGATTTTCTGGTCTGGTTTCTGGAATCAGGGGGCAAGTAAAGATCGCAGGAATGAAGCCGCTGGATGCGGGCAGCGCAGGTCCGATTGATTTGGGAATCCTTTTGGGAGGCTCATACTAGCTGCGTCCCCATAGAGATAATTATGATGATATTTTTTACTATACCTTGCTTTTTGGCACTTACGCAGGATCGTAATGCCAATTAAAACGTTTTATTTTCATCGTGACCACTACCATCTCAGTGCTAGACTAAGAAAACCTTTGAAACATTGGATTTTAAGTTGATGCTCGACATGATTCAGTAAGGTTTTAAATGATTTTTAGTTTTATGAAGTTCATATTGAACTTTCACCGGTTTCACCAAATATATATTAACTGAGATTATTTAACAGGAAGTGAAATGGACGAAGAGGAAATGATGAGTCCATCGGAAGACAGCAACGACTCGTGGACCACAGTCGAAGAGTACAGCTCCGAGTACATTTTGCGATATGGTGTCAAGTAAGTTTCTCATCTTGTTTTCCCTAAGGAAATGCAGGTCATTATTACTTTTTGATGTCTGTCCAAAGTTCTGGTTTTATTACGACAAACCAGCATCGATCAAGCTGATGCCATGTGTTACACTTATGGACGTTCAAAGGCCTTTGGGGACCTGTTCGTAAACACTCGTTACCTGCCCTGATCTTATAAAAATTAAGGAAAGCGGTTTGTTGATAGCATGCGTGCTTTCTCGAATAGCTGTAACCTTATACCTTACTGGTAATCTCACCGCAAGAAGCTACAAAATAGCTGAGATCTTTTGCAACACCTTACAGTACAGATTCCACCTCAGTCACAACTTTCTTTAAGGATGTATTAACTATGAAGTTTGCACTGCAGGGCAAGAGCTCTCTGCTGCGGCTCGCTCGATATATCGCATGAAGGCTTTATTCGCTTCATTCAGTTCGTGACCTACATCACTAATCTACCTTATACCGATTATATAAGCATTACCTGCTTGAATTTTCAGAATGAACGCGAGTGCGTCTTCAGGCGCGCTCGGGTCGGCGGCCCAAGAGAAGCCGTTCGCATGCCCGGTGCCCGGTTGCAAGAAACGCTACAAGAACGTCAATGGGATCAAGTACCACTCCAAAAATGGTCACAAAAAGGATGGCAAGTATGTATTCCAGTGATGCATTTACTTTAAAATCTAGTCAAAATAACATTTGCCCTTATTATTTCTTTATTATCTATCAAATTGAGTTTTTTGAGAATATCGCTCGTAATAATTGCATTATAGTGACAAAGTGTGTGAGGTAGTGTTATATTAATGAGCCGTGTGGTAGCGGCTCATTAAAAGAATACTGCCAACCCATCTCTTCCCTTGGGTGTCGTAAAAGGCGACTAATGGACTTCGAACTGCGCAACATCCAATAGCTTATAACGGCAATGAGCTGACCTGTCACACTGAGTACAGTCACTGCTTAGTGAAGCGCGGACTATGGCAGTGGACTGCTTCTGCGGTGCTTTTGCCTAGTCTCTGACCAAGCCTTTGGGGATAGTCGTGTATGTATTTATGTAGTGACAAAGATGATTGAATAGATTAGGGAGGACGAAAAAAACGTCGCTTTCAGCTTACTATACGTACATGGTTACACAAAGAGGAGTATAGGCTGTAACACTACCAACCGGACTCGTAGGTGGAAATCAACGGCTTTACGTTCCTTCCGAAGCAAGCAGGAGTGTCGAGAAGACAAAGCTCTAACCATGGCGAAATTGCTTGCTTTTAATGTTGAAACGAAAGCTTGCGAGCCGCTATACTGAGATCGTCTAATTAAATTGAAGAACAACCTACGCATTTCTGATTATTGAAATGACGTTTGTCTTTTAGAAAATGCCCCATATTGCCGGTCACCGAGCAATACAATAAAAAGTTTATTCAGGGACCTAAGAAGCGTTTGACGACACAAGAGTATTTCTGGAGGAAATGGGTATTTCTAAGTATAATTATTGCTTTAGTAGGGAGTGTATTGGTTGTTCGTTGGGTCATTTTGTTGTTTGAAATCTAGATAAATTTAAAAATAAATCATAATATATTGACTATAGCTGTATTTAGATACATTATAATGTTGTAGTTACTGTAAAAACTTTTCAAAGAGACGTAAAAGACAGTAAAATTTTCTTATGGCGATTGCACACATGCCGGCGGTTTAAATCAAGCGGTTATTGCCGAGCGGCACCTTTGTACGGCAAAGCGCACATTGGAGGAGTTCATGGCTTATCATGCGGCAAATTGTGTGTAGGCGCCATAAAAACATTTTCCTAAAATAAACGGTTTAGTGCCCTGTCTTAAAAATCCAACTAGTATCTATAGTAGTTTATTTTGTATTTAGGTAATAATATAATTAAAATGAGCCATTTAAATAATTAGTCCATTAGTTCCCAAAAGTGGTCCAGGTGGGATCCACGGTGGGACCCCTAGGGATCCACGGGAGACTCGACGGGGGTCTTGTTGTCTTCACATTTTTGTCGAGTTTTGGGAATACTTATGGTACTAGCTGCAGGGGGTCCACCGGAACCAGATAAATAAATATAAATATCCTCAGATATTCACACCTATCAACTATTCCCATTTTAAGCAACTAAATGCTGCTTGTGTTACGGATACTAGATGACGGACAAATATATTCAATAGATAAATATACATTAGTAGTTAAAGTAAATTTTGAAAGTGGTATATGAGAAAAATAAGTCTGGGAACCTTCTGATTAGTCAAAAAGCGATTTGTGCTTAATTAAGCACAAATCGCTGAGCGATTTCTAATGGATATTTTTCTTTTTAGGGTAAAAAAGGCGTACAGGTGCCAGTGCGGCAAAAGCTACAAAACGGCACAAGGGCTTAAAACGCACTCGCTGACTCATCACATAGGGGCCGCTCCACCGCGGGCTCCGCTGGTGGTGACGGCGGCGCCGGCGCGGCCGATCACCCTCGACGATACCAAACTCGTCCGTATATACGACGCCTTAACCTCTAAAGAACTACCTTCCTTTACCATCCCAAAACATAACTTAAGTGCCCTCGGAGTCCTCCCCGCGTCCCTCTCTTCGAGCCAGGAGAAGGTGAAGATCGTCGCGCCAAAGGTAACCGTTCAGAACACGCAGCATATCACCTCCTTGATGCCGACATACGATTTGCCTCATTAAATTGTAAGTTGCTTCTATTTGGAGGTACTGATGTTTGAGTAGTGTTTGTACCTATTCTAACTTTAACGAGTACGTGTGTAATATTTGAGTGTACGGAACTTGATTATTAGTAATAGGTACAACATTGCAACGAAATGGAAGGCAATCCTGAGTTAAATACACAGGGAATGAATGCGTGAGCGCATGAAACGAATTTAAACCTCTTTAGTTAAGTCGAGAACTCACAGTTCCTATATCAATATGATAAAAAATGTCATTCTCATCTATTTATAGTTTGTTGTGCAATTTAAATATTCTATCGCCCTTTAAATGGAGGTGTGGCACGTCGCTTCATTAATATTGAAATGTTTGCACAAAGTGTATATTACTGTATACATACTTATTTATATAGCACCTTCATTTGACTGGACCTTATTGTTTGTTAGACAGAGAATTTTTTATTTATTTGATTATTTATTTATGGTTTAGTTTTGTTACCAAGTATTATGGACGGCGATTTTAAATAATCTTAAATATTTTTTATGCTCAGATTGTAACGGTTGGTGCGTTATGGTGTGAAGGAACTACTGAATGTATATGCCGTTACAATACGTTTTGTTGTACGTTATGTATATTTTTGATTTGAAGCTAGATTAAAGAATAATTTCCTGAACAGTCTGTGTTTGTAACGCAGGAATTAATCGTCGGTATTTTTTTAATTGTTTCAGTTATTTACTGTTTTAATTCACTGTACCGTTTTAGTCTACAGCTCAAACATATCTGTCAAAATTCTTTGATCGATTTTCAACCTTAATACGTTACTCATAAAGTGCAAAACTTATTGAAAAAATTTAAGTTTGTGGTAAATATGACAGTGTTGTCTGCACGAAACACTTGTCCACCACATAATGCTAAAAGTCCTTAATGAATTATGCTTTAAGGTTGAATATGCATTGAAGGGATTTTGTCAGCTTTGTATACTTTATTCTGAAGTACCTAATGTTCACCTTACTGGAAAGCCAAGTATAGCCGTTTTTTAATTTATTAGTATAAATCTACAAGAAAATAATTTCTTTAAGATTCTTCTCTGGGCACTTAACTTAATGTTTGAACTCCATCAAAGTCACGATACAGTCCATTGCCGGAAAATATGTCGCGTCACGATATATTTCACGCCATGTACCTATTTACAGATTTAGTAATATGGAAATAAGTACTTTTTAATTGCTTGATATGGGCAGTTGAATGCTTGGATTCTGTCTTGTGTCTTCCTTGATTTAAGTCACAAAATCTATGATATCTGATCCAATGGCATTGTCCCCAATGTTGTGATTCGATAGCCTCAAAGGGTAGATGTAATCGATGTTCCCTCCAACCCTCCTTTTGTGCCATTATTTATATTTTTTTAATACCCAATATAATGAATGCGTAGGTACTTAATAATAGGTACATCTATTTCACGCAGAACTGTTTCGCTGGATTATTTATAAATCTAAGAACATTTACAAAAAAGTTAGATTTTATAATTAAGAGAAAAAATTACTAAAAAAACCGCATTTGTCATATGTGTCGTATATGAATTTAGATTAATATGATATACTCATAAATGTGATAATAATACTTAGAAAAAGTAAAAAAAATGCTTGTAAGGAAACACTTATTTAAAAGATAGTTATAAGGCGGGCCACTGCGGTCATTCTTTTGTATTATTTCGAGGCGTTGTTGATTAATTTTAATTTTAGCGTGTAAATGTGTGGGTGTTCGTTTTATGCTTTTCGTATCTAGTAATTTTACTAATCTGGTAAAATTACAAAGATTTGTCTCTAACCAATGTGTTACCAAAGACAATTAATCTGGTGTTTTAGTTTAGTTCTCAAGAGTCACAATGTTACGTACAGATTCAGCGTGCATCACGTGTGATGAAAAACCAAAAAAAATAAAATAAAGTCGTATGTATACGCCACGAAAATAAAACATACCTAGTGCTTTTTAGTTCTCTTTATTGCAGTCGCTACGTATGCCTACTTTGTGGTTATTTATTTATCTATATAGTTGCAGTTCGCTTTGCGATCGTAATGTTACACATTTTACCACATTGCTTATCCGTTACCACTTTTATATAACGTGCAAAGTTTAATTTAAAATATAAGAAAAATTACGAGCTTGTACTGTATATGACATCTTAGATAAGAATTGGAGGTGCTGCCCAATTTCACTGGAATTTTAATGTAGCTATTGGAAACATCTCATTGTATCGTTTAGACCGGAATAATCCTGTTTATAATGTAGAGGAAGGTTGATCTCAATTTAGTGTTGTCAAGCTGAGGCGGTTTTCACACTGTGTCGCACGACGGTTCGTTATGCGTTAATGCGTCTTTGAACGCACCTAGGCACGTATATGCATTTTGACGGCTGTCAGAGCCGACTGTCATTTTATACAATACGGCTCAGTCTGCCATACTTTACGTCTCCGCATGTAGACGCGTGAAACGCATCTACGAATGTGTACTGTGCGTATACTACCAACCCATCTGTTCCCCTGGGTGTCGTTAAAGGCGACTACGGACTTAGAACTGCACAACATCCAATAGCTTATAGCGGCAATGAGCTCACCACCTGTCACACTGGGTGCAGTCACTGCTTGATGAAGCGCGGACTTTGACAATGGATTGCTTGTGCGGTGCTTTTGCTTAGTCTCGGACTAACTTTAGGGGGTAATAGTAGTGATTATATGTATGTATGTACTGTGCGTTTTTCTATACAAAAGGAGATTTCATACATGTATGAACGCACGACTCTTCATCGTGCGGCTCAGTGTGGAAACCGCTTAATGTTGGCTTTTGGTCTGCGAGACGTTAGTTGGTACGGAATTACAAACTTAGCGTAATAAGACTGAGTGAAATGACTGAAAGGTGGAATTAGGCAGCTGAAATAAAATATAAAAATATAGAATGAGGTGCTAAACACAAGGGATTTGGAGCGTAGGACGCAAGTGTAGTATAGTCATAATGTTATGTCTGGGACTAAAGTGAGCTGAAAATATTTGTAAAGATTGTAGTTCACGGTGCTTGGACGGGTAGTGTAAAGTTGGATTAAAAATGGTATAGGTATTATGGCTACGAAAATAATATTTCATATGATAAGAATTGAAATAACGAAACGATTTGTGTTGCCTTCGCCATATGGTGACACAAAATGGTACGATTTAAAGGAAACCATTCTATTCATAAAAAATATAAACATAGATATTACCTACTGAAATTAAATACAATAAATAAGCGATCGCTTACAGGAAAATTAGGAACACTTTTTTAAGTTGCTTATTAGTTACTCAATTGTAATATGATCCCTGATTTTGTTTGAGTGTTCCAGTTTTCCTTCGAAAGAAATCCCTTAAAACTTGAATGGGCGTTGTCGTTGATAGCCTCTAATGATATACCTACTGTATGAACAGAATCTAACTGCTCTATTTGTATTTATGCAGCCTTTTCAAAATTTTATTGAAGTAGTATAATATTTTTATCGTATTATTATTATTTAGATTTGAAAATTCATGATAGTATCAATTCTTTTTATATAAAGAAACATTATTTTTAAACATAATAATTTCGATAAAGAGGTTCAAATATAACAATTTTCTTATTTATTCCGATGCTTTTTTTGTAGATAATTTAAAATGGATATTAACAAGAAAATCTTGGGTATTATCTTTTAAGGCGTTTTAAAATTATATTTAAGTTTTGTTTCAAACGTATTGACTAAACATGATTGTAAAGTAATTTATTATTATTACTACCAAAGTATGTACATAGCGTTTTTTTGCCGAAAATTTAATTTACGTATACTTACTGTTATTTTTTTTATTATTGAGTAAAGTGTTGGTTAAAATTCATAGCATTATTTCTATTTATTCGTGTTTCATCTGCTTTATTTATGTTTTCCGAGCGTTTTATACTAATAGAGTACTTGTGTAGTCATCATTTAAGACTGATAGTTGACATGTTAACCTTAATTATTATTTATTACTTTCAAAGACATACTTATATGCTCACAATAATTATAATGTAATATAAATAATGACTTTCGCCATGTTTTGTTGTATTACACAATAAATGAATTAGAATCTCTAGATGTTTTTTTTTGTGATTTTTGTGTTATGATCAGTGGTCGGAGTAGGTATATTGAATTAAGGTCACTGACATCAAACGTATATGTTAATATGGATACGCCTCCGGGTTTCCGGATTATTATGATAAAAATACCGAAACATCGAAATTATTACATGAAACTAGTTAAAAATGTATCAATACTCTCAACGCTATGCTGCTAGTGGCGTAGATGGCCAGAATTTAATAGTAAAAAAAATTGGTTGCCTGTAAAGTCGGTATACGGGCGAAAGTTTTACGTGACAACGACTTTGAGTGGTAAAATAATTTTAATGTGAATATTCATTCGTATAGTAGGAAGAAGGATGAAATAATAGTAACAATTTAAAACATTTATTTATACAAAGAATTATATTTAAAACATTAATTTATACAAAGAATCTCGCACTGAATTTCATATATCACCGCCTAAGCGAAATAGAAGCGCAAGACATGAACCGGTGTGTATGCCTATCTCTCTCACTCTCTCTCTCGCTCTGTCTCTCTCGCTCTTAGGCGGGCTAACCATGCCCGAGTGGAAGGGACGCGTGCCTCTCACTCGCTCTCATTGTGAGCGCATAACGTGAGCGGAGCGTAACGTAGTTTCTTGAAGTGTCACCCGGCAAACCAATTTATAAGACGTTGTCACGTCAAAAATGACTGGTGTATAAAAACCTTGTTGTAGTAAAAGTGTTGGAGTAAAAGCCTAAGCATGTATAAAATGATATAATAATAATATTCATTTCAACACACGACATCCGGCAAACAGGGTCTTTTGTCCTCTTATGTCTATGCTCAACGCATCTGACCAATTAGAATCAAGTATCCTGGATGACTCAATGACTGTTTGTTCGAAAACAATGCGCTCGCACCGACATCCAGACCAAGTGGCTCACTCACTTATTTCGGTTCGTGGAGTGCGCTTATTTTATGTGTTGTGAATATCTTGACTTGACCCTGGCTTGTGTACTGTCTTCTGAAATCTACTTAAAACGACGAATTTGGCTTATAACTACGGACATCGATTTATTACTCTTGGATTGGGCCCATTTGAAGTTGTTTTTGTACGGGTAAGTTTTAATTATTTTCACTATTTAAGAAGGTTTTAGAACTTGGAAACAGTTAAAATATCACTTTATAGCAATCATCATAGCGCATGAGAGTCCGGTACGCACACCGCAGGGCTATCACCGCTTCAGTTAAAAAAATCACTTTAAATGAAACAGAGTTTCATTATCGAATTTACAGTTGTGTATGTATATATTGTAAATTTAAATCATTGTTTTAGGTGACATATAAATAAATATGGCAAAGGTCAAGGCTGAAACAGTGCTAAAGTGGTTATTGCACTATCCTGAGCTACTTTACGATAACGCTAGTGGCACTATATACTGTACAAAGTGTGAAAGTCATTTGAAAGCTGTGAATAGAGGCAACATTACCAAACACATTGAAGGCGCTGTACATCAAGGAAAATTTAAGAGACCGCAAGAGGAATTTTACTTCGACCTCATTAAGTTCCTGATTCTATGCAATATTCCTTGGTCGCAAATGAAAAATCCAGCGTTCAAAGAGTTTTTTCAGAAATATATGTGCAGTACTTGTTGTTGCGTTTGTACCAATCGTAAAGTGGTTGACGAATCACAGTTACGAAAAGTTTATTTGGAGAAGTTTTATAGGAATAAAATCAATTCGATTTATGAAATTAATAAAAATGAGAAACTATGGATATCGCTGGATGAGACAACAGACATTTTTGGTCGATACATAGTCAATTTCCTAATAAAACCATTGCATCCTAGTAATAGTGCAGGCCGGCCTTATTTGATTGCTTGTAAAATGCTAACAGCAGTAAATGGACAAACAATAACACAATTTGTACTGCAATGTCTAGAAAATTTATGGCAAAACACTTTTGAAGCGAAAGTTGACAATATTTTAATGCTTTGCACTGACAGTGTCGCGTACATGCTATCTGCAGGGCGAAATTTAAAACATTACTTACCTGAAATGAAGCATGTGACATGTTTGGCGCACGCTCTTCATCGTGTAAGTGAGCAGATAAGGTCAGAATACAACGATATTGATATTCTAATATCAAATGTTAAAAAAGTATTTTTAAAGGCTCCTAGTAGGGTAAACATTTTAAAAGAAAAATATCCTGACTTACCGTTGCCTCCGCAACCAGTCATTACCAGATGGGGTACTTGGTTACAGGCAACATCTTACTACGCTCAACATTTAGATAAAATAAAAGAAGTTTTATCCTGCTTGAGCAGTTCTGATGCTATAGCCATACGAAACGCAAAAAACATTTTGGAAAAACAAAATTTAGAAAATGATTTAAAATATATCGAAGAAAATTACTCTATTATACTACTAGCCCTAAAAGAGTTACAAAAACAAAATTTATCTCTAGCTGATTCACTTTTAGTATTTGATCAAGTAAGGGCTACGCTTAACGAGTGCAATAATGAGAATATAAAAAATAAAATAGAATCAGTTATGGAACGAAATCCAGATTTAGATACAATTAGAGAATACAGCGAGAGTATTGAAAAAAGCGTAGCAAATAATCAGAAACTTTATTTCCAATTCGCTCCATTGACATCTACAGATGTTGAACGATCATTTTCCACTTACAAATGGATCTTAGATGTTAAAAGAAATAGCTTAAAAATCGAAAATATTGAAAAAATTATAGTTATTTATTTTAATTGTATAGAGACAGAAAATCAAAATGTAGAAATTGTAACCGATGAGGATTAAAAATAATTGTTTTTAATAAAACTGTAATAATGATTATTTGTATTCACAATAAACAATTTTGTTTGCTTACATATGGTTTTTTATTTTATTACTCTATTTACCAAATTTTTGGAAACTCCGGTACATTCCGGAAGAAATGCATGTCCATGTTATGATATCATGACGCAAGTATCTAAAATCAATATACCTACTCCGACCACTGGTTATGATGCTTAGCAAGTAACTGAAGTATATTTATAGTGTATAAACTAGAGATTCTAATTTGAAATATATTATGAATGTATGTACCTATGTATAAAGCAATAGTTGTGAACTCGTGGAAATATTATTCTGTAACCTTATTTCAAGATAAATAAAGATACATTTTATTCCACGTGTTCATAACTATAATACTATTAGTATTTCGACTGATTCAATGGTGTAGTAAAGGTTTTTGCTGGAGGATGTTTTTCTTTAAAATCTTTGTTTATTCGAGAATTCATACACTAGAGATGTGGGACCCCTCCTACAGAGATGGTTGATTTTATATGTGCATGCATAATTTTTGATAAATTTGTAAAATTTATATAGCTGAGGAACCACATTATATTCAATATCTGTGTGTTGTCAATTAACAAAAAGACCAATTTTCAATGTTGCGTAGAATCGTAGTGGGAAGAATTGAATCCGAATTAGACCTGAAATTTTAAATCTCTTCAATTATTGAAATTCTCCACCAATTCAATATGGTTAATGCGACAGGGCTCCTGGTTCGCTCAATACTTCGGAGCATTCTGTGGTGGTAAATTTATAAACAATGGTTGTGAAACACGCAGAGCTGGTTGATCTAACACTATTATAACACCTGCTTCAAACTTGATATTGTATTGCGTTACATGGATATCATAGCAAAAGCAAAATAATTATAAGATAGTATAAAGATTCTGAAATTATTGATATATATCTTTGTGTGAAGTGAAGAAGACTTTAATTAACAGCAGAAGCTTATAAGTCATAAATACGATTCAATCTGCTCTGTTTTTTGTTGGTCGCAGTGCTTGAATGAATTGTAATACATTGTTTGCTTCGATAGATATAAGAATGGGGAAACATTCATTTTGTTATTTAAATGTAATTTATTTGTATGGCTATCACAAAGTATCTGTGAATAATGAATATGTTATTCCGAAACCTTGCCTCTTAGTATGGTTAATTCTACTTTTATACCAACCTGCTGGTGTATGTTATTCGGATAAAAAAAATAGATTTTAAGAGCAATACTAGTTCCGAATACTGCTAGTGCCAATTTCACAAACATGTCCGAATGGCAGTCCCCAGTAGGTACATTATAAAGGCCTGTTTTTTTTTGTTGTAAAATTCTCCCATGTAGGGAAGGCAAATGGAACAAAGCCCATACAGCCAAATCTTCAGTATATATTTCTTCAGTAGTGTGCATTGAAATGCTAGTGTGATGCATTTCAATGCATCTTGGGAGAGTTTGGCGTCAAACGATCGATGGCAGACACTGTGGTGCTACTTGTATGAGGTGGATTACCACGATAAAAAACTCATCACTTTTCACACCACTTGACGTTTATTTCGATAATCCTCCATATTGCACATCATCACAGACACTGTAAGTACACTGATTTTACGTAACAATATCCACTCCGTACAATATTACAATCATCGAAATAAAAATCACGTCCGCCATAGTTGAATGCCGCCAAAAAACCTCTATAAAGGCCTGTACTTTGTCAGTGTTGCAACTACAATACTGTGACCAGCCACTTGTAAAGTGGTTGTGTCCATGATGCATAACTGCTTGGACGGTTGATTGTTTGTGTGATACCTACATTGTCGTCACAATTATTCATTTTCGTAACGCAAATAAAAAATACAACCATATCATTCCTGCGTTTTATTCACTGCATATACAAAGCATTTATATAGATTTATGCTTATTTGGTATCGATTAATATTATTTTATATATAATACTTTACATCTATAGCAATCGAGTAATCTATACATCACATTTATTCAGTACAATTCAACATTAGTTAAATAGATTATGATTAATTAATAAAATAATAGAAAACGCCACCATGTTATCCAATATGGTGGCACAACAATGCATCGTTATCCGATAGGTTATGTAAATAATTATAATTGTGAGATCGATATGGAGTGTTCTAAGAATAATTAGCTAATGAGTCAACATAAAGAAATGTCCAAAGTATACAGCCATTACAATGGAAATATGCAGGTTGCAACACGTTACATTTTTTTCACAATCTAATGGCCTCAAATGATTTTTAAAGCCATCATATCCATAGAGGGTAGGCAGAGGAGTTAACGATCTTTCTTTCATTTTTAATTTGCTAAATAAGATGCAAAATAAATAGGTTTTTTTAAGGATTTGCTTACATAATTACTTCTTAGTAGCCAACTGTTCGAGTAAGGCCGATATTTTGTCGTGTTTAGTGATCTCGCATAGAGGACATTTGTTCTGCACGAAGAGGAGCGCTCTCTCGTCCTTTTGCTCGAAGGCCACTAGTGCAGCTTCTTCGTAGAATCTGGAAGTAAAAACAAATATTAATTACCCTTCATAATACAATTCCGTTAATTGGCTTGACTCTTCAGATACCAGACTCCAGACACAATAGCTTAATCTGCTGTTTGTGGCATACAGAGATGCCTTCCGGGATTTAAAGGGTTAATACAATCGTCCTCAGACTAAACACGTCCTACTGCTGGGCACAGGCCTTCCTCCTGGATTATAACATGAGTGTAGAGCTATATCTTGCGGTGTAGTACGATTGGTTTGCCCTTACCCTGCAAGATGTACAGGAACACCAGTTTTTAGAAGTCGCGATAGTACACCTACTTTTGAGGAGCTCGGTGGTGTAGTGGTCAGTACGCTTTGACTTTCGAAAATCAAAGCAACCCTCGCCATGGCCTTGGATGGGTGACCACAACTTTGTATTCGAACTTCTCCGTGCTTCGGAAGGCACGCTAAGCCATTGGTTCAAGGCGCTATTGCGACTGTTTCTACCCACGAATCCGTATTTGGCCAGCGTGGTGGTGTTACGGCCAATTCTGCTTATGTGTTTCTCCATGAAGAAGGCCTGTGCCCAGCAGTTCCTTCCCCACTTCTACAGGGGATGCGTTAATGCATTATCCATACTTCCATACTAATATTATAAATGGGAAGTACTCTGTCTGTCTGTCTTGCTTTCACGTCAAAACTACTGAACCAATTCAACTGAAATTTGGTACACAGATAGTCTAGAGCCAGATATCTTTATCACATATTTACATATTACACATTTACATATCCCGATATTCCCATGGGAAGGGTGCAATGCGGGTTAATGTAAAAAAAATTGAATAACGCCTCCCAGAAAAATGAAGGACAAATTTACGTTACTATGAACTTTGCTTCTAATAATAGAGTAGGAGTAAATTTTCAATTCCACCAATTGAGGCTCTGTTCCAATTTGAAAAAACATTCAGTGTTGAATAGCCTATTAATGGGGAAGAATATCTCAAAGTAACTATTCCACGCGGACGAAGTCGCGGACAAAAGCTAGTCCTCCATAAAATATGGTTTAGCTTACCCTGCTTTGACGTAGTACTTGACCTTCAAGTGGTCGAGGCAGCGAGGCAGGTAGCGTAGTGCCTCGTCTGGCTTGTTGTGCGCGAGGCACGCGTCTACGAACGGCTCGTACCCGGCGGGAGACTTCTTCCACTTGCTGAACTTCTCCAATTCCGTCCAATCTTCCATCTCACACAGAGTCATGATACGAAGCCACCAGTATCTAGGTAAAGATAATAAGCTCAAGTTTTACCAGTAAAGCCCGACCAGGAGAATAAAAAACCTCGTTTTTTTACGGAAAATTGATTGAACTAACTTCTTTTAATGGCAACAGTAATGTCACCTGTCACATATTTATTGTTTAATTTCATTATTGATGTTTTTGTGCATAAAATGCATAAGACTAATTACTATTAACATGGAAAAATACGATAACGGATTTTTTTTTGTCTATTTGAAGGGTCGGCAGCGCGCGAGTGACACTCCTTGTGGTGCAAGCGTCCATAGGCTACGGTAACTGCTTCCCATCAGGTGGGCCGTATGCTTGATTGCCACGTTAGTAGTATAAAAAAAAATCTTAGCGTCAGCTCACACAGAGACGCGACGCGGCGCGACGATGCGCGAACTTTTAATAGAGCGACTTAAAATGTACTTTATTTACTAGACGAAAAGACAAAAATTTTATTTTGACAATTAAGAATACGTTGCATCACGTAGCACTGGCTTGAGATGCCTCGCGGAGTAGCGTGACGCCGCGAGGCGCAGCCTGAGGCCGCTGCAGGACGTCTACACTTCGTTTAAATTGGTGTAGTTCGTTTGGGTGCTCGAGTGAAAATATGAGCTGACCCTCAGTGTTGCAATAACAAGAAATTTTCTGGCGCCTTCTGAGCAGGTTATTTATTTTCCTGGTCAAGCTATACATAACATTAGGCCTCCACGCCCGAAGAGGTAGGCAGAAGTGCCTCTATGTAACAGATGGTGTGGGGGACTGTAAGCCCACATTTATTATATCTATGGCGGTGCGGGTTCAGGGTTTCTTCAAATGAAAGAAAGATTTTGCTTCAGCGTAATGGGCAGAGTAACGTTTCTTGCTGTGTCTGGATCGTGAATGCACACGGAACTAGTTTCCGCACTCTATTTATATCATTTGCTCAGTGAGCTCAAAAAAGGGGTATATCCACAGGGCTATACCTTAAAGAGAACCGTCAATTTGCCCATTTTTCTATTGTTTTTATTATATCAAATTTACATTTTACATTACAGAGTGTATACTATCTTAAATATTCTAATTAGAATTACTTAGTCTAGTTAGGTCTTATAGAGAGCTAACTTTCGAGATATAATGTACTAGTGTGTGTCTCCTACTTTAAATGTAATCGGAGAAGCCGATTCAAAGTTCTATAAATCTGGGTATCTGTGTGACCTAACTATGGCTCTCAAGACCTGACTCTAAGACCTGGGTCTTAGGTGTGTATGGGAAAATGAAGTAGACAACATGAACAATCTTTTACTGAAACTCTTACACTCTTAACTATTATAGATACAGAACTACGAGACTTTTAAGTTATAAACAAAGTGAAAATTAATACGATTCGATGGGATTTTAGAATGTAACGGTCATGGAAACAAATGAGAATACTTGTAAAAGCCAAGTAGACTCTCTAAAACAATAGATATTATCAATTTTATATAAACAAACCTCGTAAACTACACATTTCTATGATACATATGTATATAAAGCCAAAAAACAGTAACTTTACTTTAAGCTCGACTCTGAGGTACGAGAACAACACAAATATGAATTTAATATCACGAGACTCTATTGTTAACATTAAATAAACTATTACATACAAAAATTACTATATAAATATATAGGAAACCAACAATTTCGCCGTTCAAACATCGGCTATAACTTATGAGCAGTAACTGCTATACATACGATTTTATAAGGTTTAAACAAAGATATATCGTCAGTTCACAAGAGACGCGGCCTAACGTTAATGAGAACTGACTGTATGACTAGACTATATGAAGCTAAGTTAACAAAAAACATATAGATGTATATAAACAACATTCAACAACTCGTTATTCAAGCCCGAACCGACGTTCGGGTATTACGTTATCAGCAAACACAATATAATGTATACATAAACAAACTAGGCTGATAACTACATTAAACTACATAACTGGGATACTTTAACAAGGTTCTAATGCTATTACAAGGTGTAACGACTTATATAATGTTATTACAGTACTCTAAATTGTCTAAAAATGACTCTAATTATTAAGGAACAACGAAAACACTTCGTACTATAGTGTCCACGTCACAACACAATCTGGTTTACGCGCAGTTAACGACGGACCGAATCTTCTATCACGAACATTCTCCCGCCGTGCAAGGACTCGTCCTCGTGGCGGAGTCGTTGCAGCCATCCTCGGTGAGTGATGTCGGTGCCGTCGCGCTGGTGATGATCACGAGCTTCTTCGTGGGTCGTCGCAGTGTTCCGCCTCTTGTGCGGACGTCGGCTGTAGGCACGATGTTGTCGGGCCCGGGGTAGGTCGCTGTCACGACGCCTCGGGGCCAGGTGTTGCGTGGTAAAGTGTTGTCGACGATGAGAACCACGTCGCCGATGCGGAGCTCGGGGCCTCGGCCGCGGGGCTCCCGCCGGTTTTGGAGCTCCGGCAGGTACTCCCGCAGCCACCTCGCCCAAAAGAGGTCGGCGAGGCGTTGCGAGGCGCGCCACTTTGCGCGCCCTATGAGGTCATCTTCTTCTATGTCGCCAGGCGTAGGGACGCGCGCCGATCCCCCAAGTAGGAAGTGGTTAGGGGTCAGCGCCTCCGGGTCGTCCGGGTGGACGGAGACGTGTGTGAGCGGCCGACTGTTGACTGTGTACTCGACCTCGGCGAGGAGGGTTTGTAGGACCTCGTCGCTCGGATGTCTCGGTTGCTCGGTGGCCGCGAGTGCTGTCTTGACGCTGCGGACGAGGCGCTCCCACGCGCCCCCCATGAATGGCGCGCCGGTGGTATGTGGTATGTACCGCCAGTGGATTTTCTTTTTCGTGGCCTCGTCTTCGGTGGCGCTGTCGATGCTCCGTCTGATTTCCTTGTCGGCGCCTCGCAGGTTGGTCCCGTTGTCGGACCAGATCTCGGTGGGGCACCCCCGCCTAGCCATCATGCGGCGGAGTGCCATCACTGCGGAGTCGGTGCTCAGGGTAGCGGCTGGCTCTAGGTGGACCGCTCGCGTTGTGAGACACGTGAAGATAGCCACGTACCGCTTCTCTGTTCTTCTCCCCACGCTGACTGTCAGTGGTCCGAAGTAGTCCACACCGACGTAGCTGAACGGTCGCCGGTGATGAGCCAGGCGACAGGCCGGGTGGTTACCTGTTGACGGTCGTGGTGGATTCTCTCTTCTGATGCGGCAGGGCAAACAAGCGCGTACTATCGCCCGTGTCGTCGGTCGTATCCGCAGTACCCAGTAGTGCTGTCTGCACTCGTTGATCGTAGCTTCGACTCCCGCGTGGATCAGCTGACGGTGTACGTGTTCTATCCAAAGTCGTGTGCTGCGTACGTTACCGTCTAGTATCGGCGGTGATTTCGCGTACTCGCCGATGTTCCTCGCTTTGTCTATACGGCTGTCCAGGCAGACTACTCCGTCGATGTACTTCATACGAAGCATATGCAGGCGACTCGTCGCAGCTACAGGAAGATTCCTCTCCAACCTGTCGATCTCGGCTGCGAATGACCTCTGTTGACCTGCACGAACTATAAATACCTCTGCTTTGTTGAGCAACGGAGCTTCGATTTTCCTGAAAATTTTCTTTACCGTTTCTATGTTTGGCTGACGTCGCTGTGGCTCACTTACATTTTTCTTTCTCCACTTTGTTCGGTAGCTGTCAAGGTAGTCGTCTACGTAGTGGTTCTTCACTATTGCTGACACGGCTTCAGGGTGTGACGCTTCGTACTTCTTGGCGTTCTCATTCTTGACATGGATGGCAATCGAAGGGGAGCACGTCGCGCCGAATATGAGAGACGTCATCCTATAGTGTCGCGGCGCTTCGCTGCTGTCTCGCCTCCACAGGTACCGCAGGGCATCTCTATCCTGTTCTCTGATTTTCACCTGCATGAACATTTCTGCTATGTCCGCCGTGACTGCCACTCGATGTCGTCGGAACCTCATCAGGACCCCCGGCAGACTCTGTAGGAGATCGGGGCCTGTAAGCAGCTGATCGTTCAGAGAGGTTCCTCCGGTCTTGGCGGCGGCGTCATGCACGATGCGGATCTTCCCCGGCTTCATGGGATTGATCACTGCAAAGTGTGGGAGATACCAGGTTCTACCTGTTGGTGCGGTGTCTGGTGCGAGCTCTGCATACCCCTTGTCAGTCAGCGCTGCCATCTGTTCGTGGTACTTTTCCTTCTGGTTGTCGTCTTTCTCGAGCTTCTTCTCGACGATCTGAAGTCTTCGTAGGGAGCTATCGTAATTATTAGGCATACTGGGGTTACCTTCTTTCCAGAGTAACGACGTCTCGTAGTGCCCGTCCTCCCTCTGGCATGTGTGCTTCTGCATGATTTCCGATGCACGGAGTTCAGGGTCGCTACGAGGACGCTTCGGCTGTATACCGAGGCTGTCTATGGCGAAGTGCTGCTTCACTATCTCTTCTAGGCTATCTTCGGCGGTAGCGTGCGCTATGAAGTTCACGCGTTGACCTAGCGCACGCGTGTGAGCCCCGTGCAGCACCCACCCCAGTGGCGTGTACGATGCGACAGGTTGGTCGCGGCGTCCCCTACGTACCTCTTCAGCTATGAGCAGCTGCCAATTGTCCTGGCCGATCAGCATCTTCGGCACAGCTGCTTCGCCCGATGTCAGAACGTGCTTGATGTCCCGCAGGTGTTGGCAACCTTCTATGTCCCTCTCGGAGACCTTCTGCGGGGCTAGCTGGAACTGCGACATCGTTCTGGCTCGTATCCTGTGGGAAAGTTCGGTACCTGATACGGTGAGTGACACGCGGCGTGATTGGTAGGCCTTCAGCTCTACCTTCGATATCGCTTCTATGTGCAGCGGATCGACGGGCCCCCTAGCGCCGACTCGGTCGGCGAGATCGGCATCGATGAGCGTGACTGTGGAGCCGTCGTCGAGTAGCGCCCACGTGTCCTCTTCTCCCGCCGGTCCGGCGACGTGGATTGGCACGATCTTCAAATAGGCTTTACTTCGCCGCGATGTCCACGTTGACGCGACGGTTTCTTTATTTTCGCTATTTTGTTCTATTTTCTTGTTTGCTTCTTCTCGCGTGTGATGAAGCAGCTTGTGGTGCGTGTAAGTACAGTCATCTTCTCCGCATTGTTGTTTTTTGCAGCGATGCTCTCGATGTCTATAACGCAGGCACCCGAAACAAAGTCTATGTTGTTTGGCGAGCTCCCACCTCTTCGTGGTGTCGCTCCTCCGGAACTTGCTGCACTCGTCTGTTCTATGGGGTTGACCGTCGCATATAGGGCACTTACGTTGTCGGTCTGCGGTGTTGTAAGCTCGCTGTGGCCGACGCGTGACCTCTGGCTTTCTATCTGCGGGCGCCGGCGTTGAGACGTTCTCAGGCAGAGCATACGGGCCGCAGATCTCCGCCTCCCTGTTCAGGAACCTAGCTATACGAAGCAGGTCAGGTTCCCCCTCTGGTTGTGCAGCGGCGAAGTCGTACCACCTGTAACGAAGCGCAGTCGGTAATTTTTCTATAGTGTTCTTCGTGGCTTCCGGACTGTACAGGTAGTACGTCTTGTTCAGGGCCTTGAGAGCGGCGACGATGTTGGAGACGCGACTGGCGAAGATGCAGATGTCGCGCGGCGATTCAGCTGGTCTCGGGATGGCCTTCAATCTCTCGAGTTCCGCTGCTGCTATGCTGTCAGGGCGACCGAAACGAGTTTCTAAAGTTTTCAATACCTCTTCAGGGCAGGTGTGGTGGATGAGCAGGTTGTCGACTGCTTCGCGGGCCTTCCCCCTCAGTGCACGACGTAGGCGCGCAGAGTTCTCGATGTCTGTGAGGAGGCTCGATGTCTCGCTGTAGGCCGCTCGAAAGGCTAACCACTCCTGGTGAGAACCGCTGAAATAAGGTAACTCGATGACGTGTCGCGACGAGGTCGTTGACCTTATGGCCGACGTGATGGCGAGTGCGAGTTCGGCTATGTCACTCGGTTTTGCTGTACTTACGGTTTTTTCTTCTATCTTCGTACTATTCGTTACGTAATTATTTACGTCACACGTCTTCACTGCATTATTGGCTAGGGAAGCTGTGACCGCGGGCGGCTGTTGCGATGTTTTCGCAGTTGTTCGATGCTCCGCGGGCGGTGCCGACGTCGTCGGCGGCGGGGCTTCCTCGGCGTAGCTGCTGGCTAGGAAAGCTGCGACCACGGGCGGCGGCTGTAGTCGTTCCGTGGGCGGTGCCGACGATGTCGGCGGCGGGGCTTCCTCGGCGCCGTGGTCCGGCGGGCTCTCGTCGAGCCAGGACCGGACTCGTTCTATCGTGTCGTCGTTCGACACATCTTCGTCGTCTGTCTCCTCGGCTTCTATTCGAGACAGACGCGCAGCAGCTAGGTCGACTTGCAGTTTCAGCAGATCTTCTTTCGCCCTCGCTATCCTCAGGGACCGGCGTGATGGCGTACTGCTTCTTGCTGATGACGCTGGCGGCGGTGCAGTCGTCGTCGGCGGTGGCGGTGCAGTCGTCGTCGGCGGCGGCGGCGATGGCGACGGCGACTGTGGCGATGATCGCTGCGGCGATCTTACTACGGCGTCGGCCGAAGTATCTTCTATTCTTCTCTCGCTATTTTCCGGCAGCCGATGTTCAATTTCGATGGGTGCTGCCTGTGGAACATTACGCCCAGACCTTCTGCCGCTTACGCTTCTCGTAACCGGCATTTTTCTATTCTTCTATTGCAAAATCTTCTTTCTTCTATAAATTCTTCTATAAATGCACCCGAAATTCTTCTATCCCGCTCGAAGGAACCAGAAATGTGGGGGACTGTAAGCCCACATTTATTATATCTATGGCGGTGCGGGTTCAGGGTTTCTTCAAATGAAAGAAAGATTTTGCTTCAGCGTAATGGGCAGAGTAACGTTTCTTGCTGTGTCTGGATCGTGAATGCACACGGAACTAGTTTCCGCACTCTATTTATATCATTTGCTCAGTGAGCTCAAAAAAGGGGTATATCCACAGGGCTATACCTTAAAGAGAACCGTCAATTTGCCCATTTTTCTATTGTTTTTATTATATCAAATTTACATTTTACATTACAGAGTGTATACTATCTTAAATATTCTAATTAGAATTACTTAGTCTAGTTAGGTCTTATAGAGAGCTAACTTTCGAGATATAATGTACTAGTGTGTGTCTCCTACTTTAAATGTAATCGGAGAAGCCGATTCAAAGTTCTATAAATCTGGGTATCTGTGTGACCTAACTATGGCTCTCAAGACCTGACTCTAAGACCTGGGTCTTAGGTGTGTATGGGAAAATGAAGTAGACAACATGAACAATCTTTTACTGAAACTCTTACACTCTTAACTATTATAGATACAGAACTACGAGACTTTTAAGTTATAAACAAAGTGAAAATTAATACGATTCGATGGGATTTTAGAATGTAACGGTCATGGAAACAAATGAGAATACTTGTAAAAGCCAAGTAGACTCTCTAAAACAATAGATATTATCAATTTTATATAAACAAACCTCGTAAACTACACATTTCTATGATACATATGTATATAAAGCCAAAAAACAGTAACTTTACTTTAAGCTCGACTCTGAGGTACGAGAACAACACAAATATGAATTTAATATCACGAGACTCTATTGTTAACATTAAATAAACTATTACATACAAAAATTACTATATAAATATATAGGAAACCAACAATTTCGCCGTTCAAACATCGGCTATAACTTATGAGCAGTAACTGCTATACATACGATTTTATAAGGTTTAAACAAAGATATATCGTCAGTTCACAAGAGACGCGGCCTAACGTTAATGAGAACTGACTGTATGACTAGACTATATGAAGCTAAGTTAACAAAAAACATATAGATGTATATAAACAACATTCAACAACTCGTTATTCAAGCCCGAACCGACGTTCGGGTATTACGTTATCAGCAAACACAATATAATGTATACATAAACAAACTAGGCTGATAACTACATTAAACTACATAACTGGGATACTTTAACAAGGTTCTAATGCTATTACAAGGTGTAACGACTTATATAATGTTATTACAGTACTCTAAATTGTCTAAAAATGACTCTAATTATTAAGGAACAACGAAAACACTTCGTACTATAGTGTCCACGTCACAACACAATCTGGTTTACGCGCAGTTAACGACGGACCGAATCTTCTATCACGAACAGATGGTAAACACCAAACTAAGGAGTAATAGCGAGTGAAAAAGGAAGACTTTTTGTGCCGACCCCACCTATAGGCCTAGCACGGGCCGGAGAGAAAAAGTCCCCGAAGACAAAATTATCATGCCTCTCGCTTCCGCGCGAACGAAGGAGCGAGAGGCAATGACGATTTTTGTCTCTGGTGACTTTTTCTCTCCTGCCCGTGCTAGGACTTCTGGAGAGGAAAAAAGGCAGAAACAGGCATACATATCAAGGTAGCAGCGGGTTAGCCTGGTTGTATCAGGCACTTTGCAAGGTTATTATAAAGAACATTTTTAAATTTACTTTCAAGCTTCATTAGAAGATCTGCTGGAAGATGGATTTCCGCAAGGGGTGGTAATGAAAGAGGATTCCCGAAAGGGGTGTTAAATCCGATATGTATGTTACGGAAGTGAGTTTATCGGAACCGGGGTCGGAACCGAAGTTTTTGAATTTTTTTTATCGGATTCGGAATCAGAGTCGGAATCAGAGACTGAGTCTGAGCAAAAGTCTGGGTAGAAGAGCAGTTGTGCTGTTAACCAACTTACATTTCTATAAAACTAAAGCGTCTAACTCAAAACGGCTATGAAGGGAATACAAATACCTACAAATATTTTATTGCAGACCAAGTGTATAAAGATGTTAATGTAAAATAGCACTTATAACTAAGAATACCCCGACAACGAGACAAAACTGTAAGCTGTAAACGCGCGGTCTGACCACGATTGCGCACTTTCGTTATAAACCCGATTTAATTTTATAAGAACCGGAATCGAAGGTGTAAATTCAGTCGGAACTTCCGTCCTTTCGGAACCGGAACCGAAGCTCCGTAACATCCCTACTGGGTATTATGAATATGACATGTAAAGTACCTTCTATCCGGCATCCTGTACTCGGAGCGCAGTTTGTCCGCTAGTTTGACTTCGCCCTGCAACAGTAGTTTCCTCACTGTGTCATGAAGGGACAGGCCTACGAAGCTCTCGCCGTAAGTCTCCTGCAAGCTCGACTGCTGCTTACACAATTTGCGGGCGTCCTCGCATATTGATGCACCTGTAATTGCAAAAGAATTACATAATATACGAAAAAGTATTACGTTACGTTTCTGTTGATTTTGAAGGGTTGAGGTAATTAGGAATTATCCGGCTCGAAGGACCATAAAGGAAAGCAATGCGTGATTTCTAATGTGATTTCTAAAATCTACTTGACGGAGTCCATATGCGAGGGCTGGCTAAGCAAAAATAATCTTTGTGAGTAGAGCCATGTAAAAAATTATCTGCGAACGGGGGAAAACCACTTGCCACAGTGCCAGTTGCCAGTCATATCCTAGGACTTTTTCTTTTTTAGTGTTCGAAGGGCGTCTCGATCTAATAGTCGAATTTTAATTAGTCAAAGTGATTTAACAGTTTGAAATGTCATTTGCGTTCACTGCTTGGTGAAGCGCGGACTATGGCGTTGGACTGCTTTCGCGGTGTTTTGCCTAGTCTCTGACTAACGTATGTATGTATTTTGAATTATCTAAGGTTGATTATGCTTTTATTACTAAAATCAAATCCAATTTTTAATAATTCAAAGTGTAATGTTCAGTTTTAAATATCATTAGCGTTAGATGTTTCAAATTAAATAATGTTAAATGACATTCCAAACGGTCAAATCACTTTGACGAATTAAAAAATGGAATGTAGGTCAGGGTTCGCAGCATTGGCAAGCTGTTGCTAATTCAGTCCTCCTCTTCTTATAGTTTTCCCTAGCCGATATGAGCGAGGCCTCCACGCAGCCCGGATTATTGTCTTCAATGGCGTCAAGTATGTGCATACACTCTCTCTCCACAAGATGTCTTGCGGTTAACTATCTACTCTATACGTTAGAACTTACCCAACTCATTCCTGCCTTTCTTGTAGCTCTCCCTGGCCGATATGAGCGAGGCCTCCACACTGCCAGGGTTCTTGTCTTCGACGGCGTCCAGTATGTGCGTGGCGGCCTGGCCCGCGAAGTCGTCCTCCTGCACGTACACCTTGCGGAGGGCCTCGCGGTTGTGCGACGCGTATTTAAGATAGAGAGCGTGAGCGAGAGGAAAGCTTCGGATTGTTAGCTGGGGAATGACAATAATTAAAACGTTAATAAAGATTTATGACAAAATATGAATCAAGAGTGCAGCAGAAACAACCACATTTCGTCGGATATGATTAAGTCTCCATGTAACAGAGGGCGAGCCTGGTGCTATGCACCATTCAATACGAGTGCCATTCAATATAAGTGATATTCACAGACAACATGTTTATGTTGTTTTTTTAATTATTGTCTTTTCTGTTTAAATATTAAAAAATAATCGCATCGCATTGTCATCAGCCTATATACGTCCTACTGCTGGGACAGGCCTTCCTCATGGAGAAACACATGAGGAGTATGGGCCGTAACACCACCACGCTGGCCCAATGCGGGTTGGTGGGTAGAAACGGTCACAAATGCGACCGAAAAAATAATAGTAGTTATAAAAAAAACAGCCACAGGCCGCGCCTAATCAGCAGCGACTGAACTCAGCGTGACAGGTGGTGAACCCGTCGCCGCCACAAGCTATGGGATGGTTGTGCAGTTCTAAGGCCATTAGTCACTTTTTACGACACCCATAGGAAGAGATGGGTTGGTAGTATTCTTTTAAAGAGCCGCTACTACACTGCTTCTGCGGTGCTTTTGCCTGGTCTCTGACTAACCCTTAAGGGAAGGCGGTCGTGATTATATGTATGTATAAGAAAACAGAGGTTTTAACCAGTATGGGAGTTCACCATTCCTATCCCATATCTTGAGCCACACAAACAATGATATTCAACAAATTTCGCAAACTCTGGAATAGTCTGATAGTTGTGAGCGTAAAATACTCATTTTAATTTCACTTAATTTTTTTTAGTACAGAACCTCACCTCAAACTCGTGCTTGCCCATCTTCTTCTTCAGGTGCAAGAGGACGATGTACACGAGGTCGGTATCACCGCTTGCCGTCGCTTTGAGTAATGCCGTTGGTCCTTCGCCCAGGGTCAATAGTAGGGGAACTTGCAGCTTACTACGGGTTTCGTATTCTAGAATCTGAAGGTCGAACAAGTTGAACCTTAGCGATGGTTGAATCGATCGTATCTTTGAAGACCAAACCAATGAGGTGACTTATACTGATTATAAAAATAAAGTAAATACTCAAATTAACTTTATTTTTCCAATAGTCCAAAAAATCTATACATTTAAATAAATATCAACTGAAAAACGTTCTCAAGAAGGCTAGAGCAAAAGTACCTGAAATTGCCAAGCATAGATTTAATGACACAGGACTATATGTAAAGATCGTTGAAAGTAGACAGGTATTTTCTCTGCCTACTATGGGAGAAAGGCGAGATTTTATGTGTGTATGTAAAATCTAAGTGAATCATAACTACGTATTTATATGTGGGGAAGGAAGGATCAATTACCTTAATAGCAAGCCCCTTCCTGCCTTTCTCGTGCGCCTTCATAGCAATGGTGGAATACGATATCCCCGGCACGTTCCGTAGCTTCTCGCCTATTTCTCGAGCTGCGCTTTCATTATCCAAGTGAGGCTGTGTTACCTGAAAAATTAAAGTCTCAAAATTATGGCCTATGGTTATTATACATATATATATTTTAATGTAATTCTTTTAATTTAGTCTTAGATGCTGTTCCCCATGGGTAATTAATAAATTACAGGAAATAATAAGTGGATTCTTATGTATCCACTAACGGACTCTAGTATATTCTATGAAAAAAAAACATCGGCGTGTTTAAAAAAAAATGTTTTTCCTTAAATGATTCTTATTCCCTAGGGCATAAATTCTTGCTTAAAACAGAGGTAACATGACATGCTTTAATTGCAGGTAGTGTATAAAATTAGAAACGCTGCGAAGTACCTTGTAGCAGGCCCAATGCGAGAGCACCCTGGTGCGGCCGTCCTTCATCTGCAGGTAGGAGGCGATGTGGCCGGCCAGACAGTGCAGCCGCCGCCAGATCAAACGGTCCAGTAATACTCGCTCTCCTAAGTTTTCCACTCTGAATATCGTGGTTAAGGTAAAGGCAAATTTTTATAGGTATTACCATGTATTCTATGCGACGCGTTTCAGACAGCTATTCAGTTTTAACTTTAATTGTAATCATCTGTTTTAAAAAATATCATTAATTATAATACCTATGAAATTGCCGTTTTGTATGGAGATTTTGGGGAAGTCTGCATTTTCCATACTAACATTTTTTCAGATTTCTCCTCAACGACAAACCCAGAGATAGTAAATTTTGGCATGTATCATTAGACAAGCTTCAGCAATTTGTGTGATATAATGCTCCATAAAAAATCCATTTTTAGAGGAGGTAATTACTTTATAAGAATATTCTGAAACTTAATAGTTACAGACAAAATACTAAGAGAGAGAAAACGGCAATTTCATAGGTAGACCTATTATTATGTTTGCCATTGATAGCAATTCGTATATTAAGGGCCCATGCCCATCCACATGAAGTTTTTTGAATATGCTGACGAAGCTCAAACAACGCACCTGTTTCTGTAATTCTCATGAATAGGTACCGTGAAAAACGACATATGCAAACGCCCTAACATGAGTATAGATAAACTAGTTTATACTATTTTGTTCTCCATGAATAAGCAAAGAATAGTACGCAAAGGATACTGTCTAAATGTGAGTGGTATAGCGACTTTCGGGTCGCGCACCGCGTTGAGAACCCTCAGCCATCGGCAGGTCTTGACGTAGTGTTCGGTAAGTACGGGGTCCGATATGAATCCTTTGCCGAACTGCGCAGATCGGATGAGCATCTTCTGTACATCCGGACTGAACTCGAAGGCGGCCGCGTCGATGCAGTTCTGAACCGCATTCGCCATGTCTGGCTTCACTAGCCTGATGTATTCGTCTGCGCTGTGGTTACGTTTCTAAGTAAAAAAAGACAATTTATATTGTTACGTATAATCAGTGTAGTTTTGTGTAATAAGTGTCTGTGATGATGTGCAATGTGGAGGATTATCGAAATAAGCGTCAAGTGGTGTGAAAAGTGATGAGTTTTTTATCGTGGTAATCCACCTCATCCAAGTAGCACCACAGTGTCTGCCATCGATTGTGTGACGTCAAACTCTCCCAAGATGCATTGAAATGCATTACGCTAGCATTTCAATGCAAACTACTGAAGAAATAAAATGCTGAAGACTTGACTGTATGGGCTTTGTTCCCTTTGCCTTCCTTACATTTGGGAGAATATTACAACAAAAGACAATTTATTCCCATGTTTTGAAAGATGAATGACTTTTTAGCAGATGTCCTGAGGAAGACATGTTTCAAAATTACTTAAAGTGGGAAAATGAAAAGTGATTTTGAAGGAGACAATTTTATGCAGCAATAACTTTAAATTTAAACAGTAGAGTTAAAACAGTTATTTAAAAATTATATAAATCAGCTGAAGCCCAGAGATAATGAGCCCATAGACGGACCCGAATAATACTTATGTTTCGAGTTATAATTTCTTTGTTCTCATACCTGGAACTGTTTAAGGGCGTCAACTAAATATGACCCGGGGTCATATTTAGAACTAATGTTGATTACGAAAATCTTTTCCACTTCAACTGGTACTTTTTGAATTAGTTCGTGGCTGTATTCTGATACTACTCTGACACAATCCATTTCCTGAAAAGAAAAATTGTTATAATAGAGGTGCACTTGTCTGTAATATAGCGCTGTACTTGAAATTTAATGCTCGACGTCAAATATATAGGCTACAAACTATGTAATATAACATGTTATACAACATTGCTATATAACATGAAATGATTTGTACAACAATGTTATATAACTTAGCACTAAAGAACGACAAACGACAATGGTTATATAACATTGTTATATTGCACTGTTATGTGTAATGTGTACAGTATTGTTTTATGTTGCAATGTTGAATAACAAGGTTACATAATGTGGACGTGTTATAAAACACAAGTTATATAACATGTAACATAGTATGTACGCAACTTCAAATACTGTTGAGCACCATTGAAGTTAAAAAATATGTTAGCGTAAAATATTTTCTGTACAATAAAAAATATACCAATAGAACATTTTTTTTTTAATTTTGTAGGTCATAAATGAGCAAAATAAATATTTTTTATTCTCATTTTAACACACAGATTTAGGATGTACAAGATTCATATAGGCGGCTTGGAGATATGACCAAAAAATTAATGTGTCGTTTGCTGATAAATATCTTTGTTAGTCTCGTAGAAGAAACGGAATGCTATGGTCTCTTATTACTCGCGAAAACCTGACATATCTGTCATTCGCTTTCCCTTTTTCTTACGGGCGGTTTGAACTTAATTGGGATTTCTCGTTCCCACGCTTTATGTATCTTTTTGGCGTTGCGAAAAATCCTAAATCTATGCCTTTAAATATTTTTATATGAAAAAATACTATAGCATATGAACAATTCCCATTGAATCTTATAAAATAATGTTAAGAAGAAAAAAGTTGTTAACTTTAAATTTTTTCTTTCGGTTTTTGCGTTAACTATTTAAGCTCATTAAATTTAATATACATACTTGTATTATGTGAAACGGTCCATCATAAGGGTAGGATATAGATTTTCCATTGAAACCATAGATACACATAACATCATCCCAATGTGCAAGTATTGCTTGAGAACCGCACCTAGAAACAAAATTTGGGAATCATGTGATATTTCAAGCTAAAAAAATCAACCATATACTAAAATTATTTAACAATAATAAGTAACTATAATATCTAATATATAATATATATATCTATCTATATATATAATATCTATCTATAATAATATCTAATAAATACGAAAAATAAAAATCGCTCGGAAAAACTACAAAAAGCCAACGTCATGCGGTGTACCCATCCAAGTACTGACCGCGCCCAACGTTGCTTAAGGTTGTCCTCTACCAAAACCCTGCAGGAACCTGTTTTTAGCAGCTTTTTAATACATATCTTCTTGTAACCTATTGAATTCTAACATTCGAAAAATTCGTCCTTGTTCCTTCACAATTTCAGGGTTTTTTGTATCTACACCTTAAGTAGTAGTCCTATAGAATTCTTTAGAGTTTTTTATATCCTGCTCAGGCTATATTTTCGTAAAAGCTTCAAACTTTTTTTATCTATGACTTTATTATTATTAGTCACAAATTTTTAAATATGATAGATTAAACTTACCAAACAAGTTCTTTAGGTTGTTTTATAAATCCTGTGTCAATCTCACAGTACTGGTTCTTAAAATCAGATGATCCTATCCAAAGGTACCCAGAGTCGGTGAACAGTGCAACATGTCGACCACTCTGTGAGGGCACTATTGACAGAATTTGTGTGTATTGGTTCTTAATATCAGGTTTCTGAAAAAAGTGTGTCAAATTTGTTTTAGACCTTAAACAGACCGCCTTTTCACACCATGTTCTTTAAGAGCTTCGCAACTTCAACCTTATTTAACGAGTGTTCACTGTATTAGTGTGCTTTGTCCATTCGGAAACACTATTCATTCCAAATCGACACGCTATAGATGGCGCGATTGTGTTCCGCTTTACGTTCGTACCCATGATTGGATGCGAGTGTTCTAGTAATTTTACAAGTGTTGCGGACTGGTCTGCGACCGTAGAGCTGACCGCCAAACACTTTGATAATTTGTCTATTACTTGTTTTTGAATTTTGTACAATATCTGTTTTTTATATACGTTTGACATGTTTTTCAACTACTATTGTTTTATTAGTCTTGCGAGAGTAAAGCACAATATTTTTAACTCTGCTTTTTATTGCTCTCGCCAACAATAAGATTGCTCCAAAATACATATATTTTACTTATATAATTCAGTGACTTTGAAATAAATAACTTACCATTAAAACTGCCCGGGATTCGCCAAGTTGACACCTGTAAATTTCCTTGTCTCGGCAAACCAGAAATCCAACAACAGCTGATGTACGTACCAAAGAGTTCAGTACACACCATGCTGATATAGGTTCATTTGCCCCTGAAATAATTTTTAATTTTTTTTGTATTAGTTTTGTTGTTTTTATAGTGATCCTTTAAACTCTTAATTAAAGATATTGTCTATTTAATACAGTTGTTACACAAGTTTCAAAAGGCTCCAATTACAGTAGAAAAGACTTATAACAGTTACAGTAAAAAATATGACTGTCTTAGGTCTTAGGTCTGTGTGGACTGTGTTATGATCTTTATAACAGTCATATTTTTTTGATCTTTGTCAATTTCTGGAAGTTATGTTTATTACTTTGTATTATAAATTTATAATAAGTAGATACAAAACTGTCCCAAGCTCCATTATTAGATTTTTAACCTTAACACATCAACTTAAAGTATAAATTTGATTGAGGAAATAGAATAGCTTGTGATTTCTCTGATAACACAAGTAACCATTACTATATTTTGTCTGTTATTTCTTAATACTCACTAGGTATATCAGGAACCGGTTTGACTTTAGGTTCTGCGACATTGCTGAGGACAAACATGCGGTTTGTGGTAGTGATGACTGCCAGGCCGATACCGTGAGGGTTTGGGAAAAACTGGGCTTTGCTTACCTGGAAACCAGGGTTGAAATGTTGTAGAAATGCTTAAACAGACTTATACCGTATGTATGTAAGGGACTATAGTCCCAAATGAAACAGTGTCCATTCATAATGACTGTGCATTAGTAAAAAAAAACATTTATTAGATAGATAGATGAGATTCTTTATTGCACCTTATAAAAACACAGAAATATAGTAAAAAACAAAAAAAATACTACTTTATTTATGCAAGTAACGAATCTCAAGTAGCTTTATCTGTAACAACGTTCTTTGAGGTTGTACTTATCTACAACCTCACAGAAGTCATTTAGCCATACTAAATGTATGGGAACATTTCAACTCAATATTTTAAATTTTACTACAATGTGATTTTACTCATTAGGTGATGCACTTTTGATATCAGTTTGAAGTTTTCTGATATTGGTTATATTTATGGAATACTCGCCTGGCTGCACTTTACATTTCGATTCTGTACATTTGTTGTTGTGGTTGGTTGTTGGATCCAAATTATAATATTTTTACTTTAAATATAGCAAAAAAAAAATTATCTTAATATTAACATAACATTAAAAACCTACTTTTGTGTCTCTGACTTCCTGTCCCAAATGGAATGACTTTTGGTAAGCACCAAACATGTCATAGATTAGCACATCTCCACTCTCTTGCACGAAGAGCAGCTGCTCACTGTCTGACCAGCCCATGTGGATCAGGACTCCGTTGTCCCACTATAATATAGTACAGTTCACATTTTTATACAAATATTGCAATAGTAGTAAAATTATTGATTACTATTTTAATAGAGGATTTTGATAATGGACAATATAAAAAGATTAATAGTAAGATCCTTCAACAATATTTAAAAAAAAAATTCAAATTATTCTTATAAAATCTATACATATAATAAAAATGTAGAGGTTGAATGTCTGTACATAGAAAAAAATGCTTAAAGCTAAGTCAGGGGGATATAAAAAGAGGGAAAATACCAAAAAATGTTTTTTCTTTATCTCTGTCTGTTTGTACAGGCTGATCTCAGAAATGGCTGGAACAATTTCAATGAAATTTTGCATGGTGAGACCTTATATCCCTGATCAACATCTTAGATAATTTTTATTCGGAAATTAAAGGGTTCCCCGTGAGATAGTTAAATAAACATAGTAACCACAGACGAAGTTTCGGCCAGCAACTTATGGGCAGCACATATTTTTAATTTGTCAGTAAAATAACTAATTGGGCAGCAGCTTTTAAATGTTTGCTCTGCTGCCAAATTGATACAAATATTGTTTTTAAGGGTCAAAAAATAATCTTCACCTAGTATCTATCAGAATACATTTCCTAGGAATTGATCCTTTTCCTTGATTTTATACAATTCTCATAACATATATATTGCTGCCCAAATAATTATTTTGAAGCTCAACTAATTATTTTTCTGCTCAATCAGTTATTCTACTGACCAAATATATAAATAATAATTATTGTGGTGCCCAAATAATTATTTTGCCACCCAAATATTTATATGGCTGATAAAATATTTGTTTGCAGCCCAAATTATTTTTCGGCTGACCTTCTGGTGGCTGACCAAATAATTAAATGGCTGCCCATATTGAAATATAAAATCTGTTTAGGTCCTACCAAAATCTTGGATATAACATTTCCAACACAATTATAAATTGTAATGACAGGCTTGCTGGAACTCACCACTCGCACCAACTGTTTGGTTTGGTTGCTGACCAAATAATTAAATGGCTGCCCATATTGAAATATAAAATGTGTTTAGGTCTTACCAAAATCTTGGAAATAACATTTCCAACACAATTATAAATTGTAATGACAGGCTTGCTGGAAGTCACCACTCGCACCAACTGTTTTCTGTCTCGCACAATGGCTATAGGCCCTCCGTATGGAGCACCACTGACTAGCATTTTGTCAAGTCCCTCATCCATAGACCAGTTCATTGTGTACAAGTCAAACTTCCTAGAAATATATTGCATTGCTTAAACAAACTACCCATATATTTTATTATCATTTTATGCTCACTTTAACATTGTATTCAATTTAGATTTTTAGATTAAGAACAGAATATTGTTTTGGTTAAAATAAATCTAATAATATATCTGATACAGTCTTTCAGATTATACAAAAGACGATTACAATATAAAATGATAAAAAATATCAACTCGCCTGTAATATGAGTCCAGTTGGAACCAATCTGCAGTCAATAACGCCGACATTTTGATAGTTTTGTTTAATTTAAACACAATTGTTGATAAAAGTGTCCTTTTTCCTCAATAACTTTGAAAATCAAATCAACAAACACTGTATTGAAATACTTTGTACCGTTGCTATTATCTATTAGAAAGATGTAAAATAAAATACATATTAGATTTTGTTAGTTGTTAATAAATATTTTTTGCTGTAAAACTTTACATTGAATTAAATAAGATAAAATTTTCACAAAAAAACAAATATTTTGTTGACCACTGTCACACTGACACTGACACTTTAACGCAGCGTGTGTGTTGTAAAATTCTCCCAAATGTAGGGAAGGCAAAGGGAACAAAGCCCATACAGCCAAGTCTTCAGTGTTTCATTTCTTCAGTAGTTTGCATTGAAATGCTAGTGTAATGCATTTCAATGCATTTTAGGAGAGTTTGACGTCAAACGATCGATGGCAGACACTGTGGTGCTACTTGGATGAGGTGGATTACCACGATAAAAAACTCATCACTTTTCACACCACTTGACGCTTATTTCGATAATCCTTCATATTGCACATCATCACAGATACTTATTACACAAAACTACACTGATTTTACGTAACAATATCCACTCCGTACAATATTACAATCATAGAAAAAAAAAAATAACGTCCGCCATAGTTGAATGCCGCCAAAAACCTCTTTAAAGCAGCACTTTTGACGCTTTTGACACAAACTTTTTGTTGTTTTAAATTCTCTTTTTTTTATTCATTTTTACGGCTCTGGTTGCTGGACCTTTTGAGCAACACGTTAACAGTAGTACACTTCTTCAGTAGTTTGCATTGAAATGCTAGTGTAATGCATTTCAATGCATCTTGGGAGAGTTTGGCGTCAAACGATCTATAGCAGACACTGTGGTGCTACTTAGATGAGGTGGATTACCACGATAAAAAGCTCATCACTTTTCACACCACTTGACGCTTATTTCGATAATCCTCAACATTGCACATCATCACAGACACTTATTAAACAAAACTACACTGATTTTACGTTACAATATCCACTCTGAAACAATATTACAATCATCGAAATAAAAACCACGTCCGCCATAGTTGAATGCCGCCAAACGCCACTAACTTTTTTCAAGCTACTAAGAACTCGAAGGTGTAAGAACCACGCAGCTCGCCACAGACTTAGCAATAATATATATTAATATTTTTATAGCTAGGCGGCATATTCTATACATTTTCTATACTAATTTTCGAGTGACTGCTGCGTGTGCGACTCAGCCATAATATATATTTCTGTGACGTCACCAAGCTAAACCGTAATATATATATCATTGCATATTATTATATATTATGATATAGCAAGACATATTTCGACATTTATTTTGAATGTAGGATTGGAACCAAGAATTTTGTACTATAAGATGGATGCCAAACTCCCATACAATAACATGAGGCAATGTTCTGTCTCGATCAGTAGGTGTTCCTTCTCATTCTATCACTATTTATGAATGAAGGCTATCCGTGGGAGGCTATTTATGAATGAAGGCTATCTCACCTGTATATTTACGCCATTTTGACGCATAGACTGAAAATTGATACAAGTTTTTGTAATTTAATATTTTAAATAAAAAATTATAAAACTGGTGATGAAGTGTGTTGTTTTATGTTGTGTAAGTGAGTGGTATCCTAGATGTACCTTATCATTTCACAGGTGAGTCAATAATCGCATATTAAATGAGAGTATTTGTTTGAGAAATTTGTGTGTATTTTTGTGGGACGTCATTAGTTGTAATAGAAACCTACTGATCGAGATATGATATTGCCTCATGCTATTGTATGGGAGTTTGGCATCCATCATAAAGTACAAAATTCTTGGCCTCATGCTATCAGAAAGCATCCATCAGAAAGTACAAAACTCTTGATTGGAACACACTGTACAGCGTGTCCCGATTTCCCCCCTCACCTAAGTAATTCAATCCATTGGTTCTAGTTTTTGTGCCTGAGAGGACAACTAACATATCGAAAGCAGCGGCGAAATCGTCTTTTGAAGAACTGTCTAGTAAGTCCATTAACAATAATACTTGTTGAATTCATAATTATTGTTGGTATCTATACCTAAATTAAAGGGTTTTTTTTATGGGATAAGGGGCAAGCGAGCTGACGGGTCACCTGATGTTAAGCAACTACCGCCGCCCATGGACACTCGCAACACCACTGGGGTCACAAGTGCGTTGCCGGCCTTTTAAGTGGGAATACGCTCTTTTAATACGGCGGGCGCCAGTTCATTCCACAGTTTAGTTGTGCGGGGTAGGAAGTTCCTGGAGAAACGCACAGTGGAATACAAACAAGCATCCAGACGATGGGAGTGGATGTCATGTCACGCTGAACGATGACGAAAAGTGGCGGCAGGTATCAAACCGAACAATTCCTCAGAACACTCCTCATAATAAATGCGATAGAGGATGCATAATGAGGCCACATCTCTACGCAACGCCAAGGGGTCAAGCCGGCTTGAAATGGCCTGGCTGTCGACTATTCGAATTGCTCTGCGTTGGACGCGGTCATGAGGAAGAAGCTGGTACTGAGGTGCTCCCTCAGTACCAGCTTCTTCCTGAGATGAGAATAGTATTCCATATGGGGCTGAACCTGTGCCTTATACAACTGCAGGCGGTGGGCCGGTGTGAAATACTGCCTCGATTTATTGAGCACACCAAGCTTTTTAGAGGCTACTTTAGCCTTACCCTCTAAATGACCACGGAACTGTGCTTCGCTCGATATGTCGACACCGAGAATCCCTATACTGGCTGAGGCAGCTAGGGGAGTGTTTACGAGACGAGGACAAATGGAGAATGGCATTTTTTTGCGGTAAACGCGCATACTTGTGTCTTGGTGGGGTTAAATTGAACCAAATTAAGTTTACCCCAAATTGAGACCTTCTCTAAAGAGGCCTGTATATAAACCATAGTAACTTGGACATCTTAGTAAACATAACATATGAACTTACCTTATGTTAATACTTTATATTACCGCTCGAAGTATAAATCCTATAAAAGTGCCGGGATTCAGCGGGAAAGAAATTTGCTACGGATCCCTATTCAATGCGTGGCCTGACACACACTTGGCCGGCTGAACTTGAACAGGCTTAGTAACCGTTCCTGTGAAGATAATATTAAATATTAAACAATCTCAGTCCCGTGCCTTCCGGAGCGTGGAGGAACTCGACATGACACAGTTTTAAGATATTTATCGTAAATACAACAAAATACAAATTCTTTCCCAAAAGGCCGGCTGAAAATCCGCAACACTAAAGGAATTGCAAATATGTTATTTAATAAATTTTCCAGTGTTACAGATTTTCATGGGCGATGGTAATTCACTTTCTATAAGATAAAATTAGTATTTTTACGGCGAGGGTGCTAATTTTAAGAGCGTTGCGAGGGATTCTAAAGTAGAATCCTGATCGCAGCGAGGAATTCAAAGTACACCGAGGTAAAAAATAGTTTGCTCTCGGGTTTTACACTATTTTTCATCCACTTTCAATGAGAAAATTAATTACAGACGAAATGAGTGACTCATTTTACTAATTCCTCTAAAATCACATATTTCACTCGTTTCATTGCCTGTTCCGTGGTAATTGTATACAAACCAGCCAGTAACTCGGACAATTCGTGTTTGATTTCTATGAATGATACGTCATGTTCTAAATTCAAATCTCATTCCCACCCGCTAAAAGTTCTTAACAGAAAAGCACTACTTTGCTCGCACTGACTGGGGAACAAAACGACTCTTTTCGGATAGAATGGATGAAAAAAACATTTTACTGTCTTTTGGGGACAGCCAAAAAGCATAAGTCGATGTGATCAATCTTGTGCGATACGCGGAAAAATAAATATTTAAATTTCGCATTATTGCGTTAAATAATGTATGTCAAACACACCGGCGCATATGAATCCATCATCTTGGAAAAACACGAAGAAAAACACTAGAAGAAAACTTTTAATCTTTTTGTTTGTAGTTATATTCTTTCAGCTTGTGATATATTACGATTAATATTTTACCTATTTTGTGGAAATAACTTGATAATTGTATACATTCTTCGAAAGAGATTCAATGGGAAACTGTTCTTTATACAGTATTTTTGGATATGAAAATTCACTGAAATTTGGTGCGGAATTTACACGGAGCTTGACTTTTATATTGTGGCCTCAGCCTATATACGTCCCTCTGCTGGGCCCAGGCCTTCCTCATGGAGGAACACATGAGCAGAATGGGCCGTAACACTACCACGTTGGCCCAATGCCGACCGGTTGCAATAGCGACCGGGAACATCAGCTTAATGTGTTTTCAAGATCACAATCACAATTCGCGGATGACACGTCTCTCCTATTTAGGGTTAATAGAAATAATGCAAAGACAGGAGAGCTAGTTATAAATAATACGTTGAATAAGGTTTGCGAATGGTTTTCGGCTAATAATCTTATGTTAAATTCAAAGAAAACTAAGTGATGCAGAAATTGTATGAGATTGGAATAGCTTTGAGCGATTGAACCGTAAGAAACTCCCGTTGAAGTTTTGCCCTCGTTAATAACTTTTGCCTTGGAGACATGCGATGGTATCACAGGATATGGAGAGACATACACATAGCTACCAGTTCTGTATATAAAAGGTCTAACTTAAGATTAATGTTAACGTCATAGCTTAATTGGGCTTATTCCTAAGATATTAAGAATATCTGAGATTTTTTTGAGAAATCATTGTTTTGTCTATAATAGACATTAATGTGGAGATTCTAATGATCAAGCTGCAGCAGCAGACTGAGCGGAATAATGTGAAGTGTATGGAAAATCACACGTTTCTATAAATATCCCCATAAGTTGTAGAGTGAGTAGAATTTGAAAGGCTATCAACGAAATACGTAATTCCCATTCTATATATTTGCAGATTTATTATATTTTATTATTCAGGACATTGTATCTACACTAATATTATAAAGAGGAAAACTTTGTTTGTTTGGTTGTAATGAATAGGCTCAAAAACTACAGGACCGTTTTGAAAAAATCTTTCACCACTCGAAAGCTACATTATCCACGAGTAACATAGGCTAAATTTTATTTTGAAAAAAAATAGGATTCCGTAAGATATTTGGGTGTTAATAAATGGCAGATAATATTAGGTCCTTATCTATGAAATTGATGTTTTGTATGGAGATTTTGGGGAATTCTGCATTTTCCATACTAAATTTTTTTCAGTTTTCTTCACCACGACAAATCCAAAGATAATATTTATATTTGATAATGATAGATGCATTAGACAAGCTTTAGTAATATGTGTAATATCACACTTCATAAAAATTATTTATCGTTTTTAATTGAATGCAAATAAAATGATGTATTCGGGTGGCACTTAAAAAGAGTTGTCTCCGTGTCCAATTTTAACACAATTAAACTTACAACAAATTATCAAAACAAATCTCAAAAATATAGTCTATTTTTAGACGAGGTAATTATTTTTTAGGAATACTCTGAATCTTAATAGTTACAGACAAAATACTAAGAGAGAAAAAAAACACCAATTTCATAGGTAAGGGCCCAATATTTAATCTACGAATAATTAAAATTAGACGTTTGGTTTTGAAGTTATGGCAAATTAAAATATTACGATTTCTGTTGCACGGCCCGTTGCGAAGTGAGCGTCACCAAGGCGGGGGTGCGCGTGCGGTAGGTGAGTTTAGATCGTCGATAGTCGTCGTTGTTAGTGTGGGTGTCTGTGAATTGACCTGGGAATCATTTTGCTGACCGTGTCTTTCCTGGGTAAACTTTTTGCAGCGGTAACCGACATGCACGCAGGAGGAGCCGTGGGCGACAGCTAGTGTACCTATAAAAGTTGTATTGTGTTTTTTTACATTACACAGGCAAGCTCGTGGCCTTCATTTCACCTACTAGACCAGAGGGCGATTGTGTAAAAAAACTATCCCTATACCTAACTATTCCGAACAAAAGGCCCGAACGGCGGCTCTATATTTTTTAATTTTAGATTCATATTTTGATTGACACATGGTGTATAATACATAAATATTTTTATTTTACTATTGTGAGAGTTCTGCTTTATAAATATTGTAATAGTCGTTATGTTGTTTTTTGCTGTTTTTGAATTTGAAACTGTAAATTATTACTATGCGTCCATTACAAAGTTTGATATTTATGTAGTAAAATGAGTTGTAATGGTTCCGAAATACCATCGTACGGGCTAAAGTCATTCTCACGGTGGGTAGGTACATCTTGCCGAGCAACAGACGAGGTTCTGTCAATCTCCACGACCCCCTTAGGGCTCAATCCCTCGGACCAAACTAAATAATTTTAGGAGCGGCCTATGTTCAACAGTTAGCAGTCTTCGGCTGATTAAATGATCACTTTCTCCAGCACAGTTCCATCCTTCTTCATACTCCCCCATTGCTCACCACATAAAGAGTCCTCATCATATCATTATTCGAACAATTCATCCATCTTTTCGTCGTTTCGGTCAGTGATACGAATGATGATAGTAATAACTATTTTCTCCTGCATATAATTGTTATACGTAAAATAAATTAAGGAGCTCGGTGGTGTAGTGGTTAGTACGTAATCAAAAACAAAGCTACCCGCGCCATGGTCCGGTCTTGGATGGGTGACCAAATCTTTATATTCTCAAACTCCTCTGTGCTCAGAAAAGCACGTTAAGCCACTGGTTCCGATCGCTATTGCGACTTTCTACCCAACAACCCGCATTGGGTCAGCGTGGTGGTATTACGGCCCATAATGCTCATGCGTCCACGAGGAAGGCCTCTGACCAGCAGTGGGACGTATATAGTCTGAGGATGTAAAACAAATAAAAGGTTTAACAAGAATCGAACCTAATATATGACGTGATATAATCAAATTATTCTAACATAGCGCGATCATGATCGAACGTGCTTTTAATAATAACGAATCGTGAGAAAATAAGTGTTTTATATTTATACGTTTAAGTTACATTGAGTTGTGAAGTAAGTAGTCTATACTCAGATTTTTATGATATTTCTAATAAGAATGCTGTTACGCTGGTTTCAATATTCTATCTACGGATTGAGACAAGTAATGCTTAGGTTGGTGGTTAAAAATGTTTATTAAAAACTTTATTAATTAAAAATAACAGCAAACAATCTAAGAAGATTGCACCACTTCAACCTGTACCCAAAAATATGGTAAAATGTTAAAGAATTCCTATAATGTAAAGCTTGGAGCATAAAACCTGTTTGTTTTGAGATTATTAAATCTGTTTTGATAGAGTCATGTTAAAGTAAAGAGTTCAAGGCTTAGCCATACTAAATGTCTAAAATCCGGTCAGACAAACTGTGCTAACTTCAACAAAGGTAAGTCATGATATCGTTGTTAAGTAACGAAATAACTTAGAAATGTCAAAGCACAAGCTAAAGCGACCTCGCTCCCACTCTCGCGCACGCAACGGTACTCGCGTCTCGGCCGGCGCCGCCTGCGCAGCTGCGGGGTCCCTGCCCTCCTGACTACATGTCTTGCGCGTATACCGCTCTCTTCAAATAAAAGCTGTGAATAGCATCGTAAGTTTGAGATATCAAACCTTTTCGGTGTCAAAACCTTTCAAACTTTTTTGTGTTAAAAAGCCAGTGATTTGTGAAGTGAAAAATGAAGGTTTTAAGCTCGTCTAAGTGATTTTTTAACCGTGTTACATCAAGTGGAAGTTTGTGTGAATTATTGAAGAAACAACGAGTTAAGAAAACAGCAGAAAGGTAAGACCTAAATCAACGTTTTGAATTTTAAACAGGCACTTTTCAATATGAATCAGCGTCTTCAGGTATTCGCTGGAACGAGACGCTCTGTTATCTTTGAAATACATTACTTTAAATTTGCAAGTTTATTGTGAAGTCTGCCGATTGTAACGCAGTTTTAATAAATGAGTGCTTTATCAAACTAAGGTACTCAAGTTTCTGATGGGCCAAGCGAAATATATAAGTAATTATTAACGAGGGTTAAACGAGTCAAGTTTTATTTGTTATTGATAGAGAATTCGAGCTTGGTTTTTTTATGTGGTCTAACTCTACCAGTGGCGTGGCGTGAAAAAAAAAGTTAGGCAAGCCGCAGTAAAAATTAACACCCACAAAAAAATGGGTAATTTGGTCTGTGTATGTAGTGCATGTGTTTGTGTTTGTGGACGGGTCTACAGTGTGCGATAAACAAAGAAAAAACATACCATTTACAATACTTTAAAAATACCACGATTATCCGAATGTATACTTTCGTCGTGCCCGCGAAACGCTAATTCTTGTTTACCTAAGAGAACAACTGTGTCTATGAAGCGTTTTAACAGATTTCGATTACGTTCGACTTTGCGGTTATTAGCCTCAAAATTATTGTTAAAATAGTTTTCTATTCAACTATTTCCAAATTCATGCAACGCTAAGCAACTACGTATATGTTTCTCACATTGAACATGTTTTTAGCAGAGTTTGATAAATTATTAACATCAGAAAATCCCGTTCGATTCCAAACGCTGCTTGAATCAGAAAACAAAAGACACGGAAAACAAAACATTTTATTTAATAAATAACTGCCTGTAAGCCAACTATATTTATCATAAAGAGAACTGTGAAAATGCTTGAAAAAACCGTCTCTACGCTTGTAATCTATTGACATGTTTGGACGAGCTCGACCTAACTGTATGACATATTTTTTATTTTCAAAGGACAACTTTGAAAACTGCTTTCCTTCACTTAGCAAGAAATCGGTAAGACAACAATCTATGTGCATCAAAGCGGCCATTATTGTGCCGAGAGAGAATAAACCAAAATTAATTAAAAACTAAAACCTACCAATTAAATCCCTGCGGAGCTACACAATTCACAATACACCTTTAAAACAACAACACACAGCTTGTTAAATTTTACTATTTCACTGAATTACTGCTAAAAATACAATAAAACTAATTAATTACGTTAAGTTTATGTGAGTGCAAGCGAATTTCAAAACAAAATAAACTAATTGAGACGGTAATATACCGGCTAAGTAAGACAGAATATCTACAACTCGGCACGGCATCGGTATAAACCGCAATTTCATAGCGAGGCTAGAAAGAGTGATCATTATAAACCTGGCTGAGTTAGAAAGAGAAGGGCGATACAAGCCGGTCAGTGGCAGCATTTCAGGCGGCGAACGGTCGCGATATTTAATGAGTTTCACGAAAGAAATTCCGCACTTATGGCTATTGTCATAAGATAAAAAATTATTTACTTCTTAAATTTGCATTCGAAACGTATGTGAGAGTTTATTACTAATGTGTGCGTGTGTCGTAGTGTATCGATGGATAGGCTCGTAGGCCGCGAAAAGCCGGCATGTTAGGCAATCTTTAGGTACTATTTCTCTATTGCGTGCGCCTATGAGAGACCTACACAGACGTGACAAGAGAACGCTTGTCTGTGTGCGTGTTGTATCGCAGGCGTCCACAACTCGAGATTTTACGAGTTAATTGAAGGAATCTAGAGAGCGGAAGCGATGTGTGAGTGATTGGAACTTGTGCGTATTGTTTCGCGCGCGTGTTTTACTGTTACATGATAAGATTTTATTGATTTTTTTTTGTTTATAAAATGGTTTTGTACCTGCATTATAGTAATGAAACAACACAAATTTGTTTATAGTTAGGTATTTTTTTTATGCTCGCTCGTTTGGTACGGCTGTTGGGAATCGGGTTATACGGACGCTCCGCCACTGAACTCTACAGATATAAAAAAAAATTACTTCAAAATATAACTACTATCTTTGTCAAAACAAATAGTGTTCTGTAGACTAACACCCAGTTGCAGAAACGAACTTTAAAATTTAATGTCGGCATTATCCCTAATGCTCCATTAAATTTATTTATTGAAGTGTCAAAAGAACACCTTAGCGTAGTTTTTACGTTGCACAAAACGACATTAGCACCCTATCAATGCTAAAGAGACATTAGCTAGAACTATTTTGTGTTCCAATTTTAAATTTAATGAACTTTAAAGTTTTAATGTCTCATTAACAAATGTCGTCTTTAAAAAATCTTTGTGCAACTGAGTGTTAGTCTACAACTGATAACTGCATAACGAGCTAACTACATTTGGCAGTTGAAGATAATTTTTTTTTGTAGCATAGGCAGACTGAGATGTTCGGTTGCTTAGGTCGAGTTGGAAAGCTTTGATTCTGATGCTGGAAACTAAGCATCCTTTATTATGGTTAGACCCTGAAGAGGTGACCAAATTTCGATGTGTTGTTAGGAGTTTTCTGAGAAGAAACTTACGTGCTACAGAAATCGCTGGTTAATCCTCCGCTCCGCTCCACTCCGCTTGCATTTCGTTGTGCTACAAATAAACGTATAGAAAATGCGATTGCAAAACGTAAAATAATATTAAGGAAACCGTAAACAGTAGAATCAAATATAGCGGTCACCAGAATGTAGCCGGGAGAAACTAAATTGGCTTGGCACTTCTGATCTGTTTATTTTGATGATTCCTAGGCGTAGTGTAGTGTAGATAGTACGCTTTGGCTTTCAATATCGGTATATATCGATATATAAAACTACCTTTGCCATGGTCAGGCTTTGAATGTAATGCGGAAGTGGCATGACATATAACACATTTATTTTATTTTATTTTATTTTGTTTGGGTAGCTAACAGCTTTAAAATAACAAAATAATTACAAAACAAAAAAACTACAAGCTAATAAGAAGCTACCACATATAGAAAACTACTTACTAACTAGTTGCAATAAGGAGGACAATGCAAAATATACCTAAAAAGATGGAATCAAATTGGTATTTCAATAGACTGCATCCGTATCAGTGCATTTTTTATCACACTTAGACTATCACTGAAGATGTCGATATCACCACTAACACTATTTATATCATTACTTACTCTAATTATGTAGCTATTGCGTTTGTAGTTGGTGCTAACAAATGGTACATTAAAATTTTATATAAATTGTTATGTCTCTTGCGCATTGGTACGTTGAATGTGACTTTCTCTAGAAGCTGCGGACAATCAATTAAACCCCTAATCAATTTCACAAATAATAATATATCTGTAATATTACGCCTCACCACTAAAGGTCGAGAGAGTTCGCGCTTAACCCTGGGGCAAATATATGGGCAAACTCTGGGTTAGGCGCTAACTCTCGATCATGCAATTAGGCCTTATTGTATTTAATCTAAACCTTGTTATAAATGCACTAACTCCATTGGATCGGAAAGTTGATACTATTATCACACGTTACTTTGACTAAGACTACTTTATACCGTCTCACTCCACTTAATCAGTCCGAATACGATCTCGAAGTTCTCCAACAGAGTCGTTACTTCGTTCAAATCTTTTCTTTGCTTTGTTTAGTTCGTAGTCGTAGCAGTGCAGTGTTGTCGTAGCAAGGGCACTTATTTGCATTTTGTTGATGAGATCTTTTGTTACTTTAGTTTAGACATCCGGTTATAAAGGTTTTTTTAAATATAAGTCTACTCGTAGGGGCAAAGGCATAAGTCATATGACGAGGTTTTAAAATTTTGAAGGCTATAATTTTTTAAAGTTTCTCTTTAAGTGTGATAGAAGTAATTTTTGGAAACATTTTGTTAATTTGCCCTTTACCAGACAAAATGTAAATACAATTTTTATTGCCGACCTGCTGAACAAGGCCTGTGCCTAAAAGTGGGACGTATTGGCTAAGGATGGACTATTTAATTGTCTTTAAATTATTATTAATTACAGTCACTTTATCACAGGTTGGTAGTACAGAGTATAAGTTACAGCCAGCGATTGTAGCTGCTTTGAATCAGGCAGATTAAAACGACTTACCTGGTATGGACATAGTAATGAAGTGAAAGAATGATAATGTCACCAGGAAAGCTATGGATTTGAATGTGGATGGGCGTCTAGGGAGGGAAAGACCGAAGAAAAGATGGATGGATTATGTGAACAATGATATAATGATGAAAGGTAGTGAGTGTTGACTTGGCGAGTGATAGGAGAGACTGGAAGAAGAAGACGTGTTGCGTCTAACTCAAATATTGGGTCCTTACCTATGAAATTGGTGTTTTTATTCTGTCTTAGTATTTTGTCTGCAACTATTAAGATTCAGAGTATTCCTAAAAAATAATTACCTCGTCTAAAATAGACTATATTTTTGAGCTCTTTTGATTTGTTTTGATAATTTGTTGTAAGTTTAATTGTGTTAAAATTAGACACGGAGATAGCTCTTTTTAAGTGCCTCCCGAATACATCATTTTATTTGCATTCACTTAAAAACGATAAATAATTTTTATGAAGTGTGATATTACACATATTACTAAAGCTTGTCTAATGATAGATGCCAAATATCTTTGGATTTGTCGTTGTGAAGAAAACTGATAGAATGTTAGTATGGAAAATGCAGAATTCCCCAAAATCTCCATACAAAACACCAATTTCATAGATAAGGACCTAATATATAATAGCAAATAGGTATTCCTTATTTTAGGGAAAAAATGTGTGAAATAAACGTATGCGCAAGTACGACATAATACAGTGGTTGACATTATAAAAATATCAAAAATGAGCTAATTGAGAATGTTAATGCGTATATATGTATACAACACAAAGTACGCTTTTTCCCGACGAAGGCAGAGATTACTTAATTGTATTTACGACGATTCCTGCATTTTTCTTTCGTTTCATTTACTCTTACTTAAATCCTATATCTATTTAAAAAAATCAAAGAAAAGGTTGCTTTTTGACAACAAAATATTTTGTTAGACTTAATAAATAAAATTGTGGCAAATATTCGATAATGTTGTTTACAGTTTTGATATTTGATCTTACACCCACATATTTTGAATGACCTTGAACATGTTTCCTTATTGGAGTCATGTGCCAGTATCAAAATAAGCGTAGGTTGCAATAAAATTTCAACATTATAAACAAATTCCTAAAAAATCTTTGATCTGAGTTTTATTATTTAAGTTGTAAGAGAGAGAGAGAGAATGAGGAGGGGTGAGGTTGGGGTGAGTTGAGTTGAGTTGTTGTTGTGAGAGAGTTGTTGTGTTGTGTTGTTGTTTAAGTTGTGGTGTTGTGTATTGACTAAATCTATAAGTTGAATCATATGGCAAACTTCTATTTATCTGAGAAATTCCGCACAGCCTATATACGCCCCACTGCTGGACATATGAAGAAACGAATGAGGAGTACGGCCCGTAACACTGCTAAGCTGGTTTAATTCGGATTGTGGGTAGAAACGGTAGCAGTAGCGATTAAACGTGCATTACGAGCTCGGTGGCGTAGTGGTCAGTGCGCTTTGGCTTCGATCGAAAACAAAGCTACCTTCGCCATGGTCAGGCCGTGGATGGGTGACCAAGACTTTGTGATCTCGAGCTCCTCCATGCTTCGGAAGGCACGTTAAGCCGTTGGTCCCGGTCGCATTTGTGACCGTTTCTACCCACCAACCCGCATTGGGCCAGCGTGGTGGTGTTACGGCCCATACTCCTCATGTGTTTCTCCATGAGGAAGGCCTGTCCCAGCAGTGGGACGTATATAGGCTGATGACGACGACGAAGCACAGAGGAATTCGAGATCATAGAGTTTTGATCCAAGGACTGACCATGGCGAAAGTAGGTTTTAGGGTCGGCAACGCGCTGGTGATGCCCTCGGTGTTGCAGGCGTCCATAGGCTACGGTGACCACTGCCCATCTGTGTGGGCCGTATGCTTATTTGCCGCCCTGGTAGTATAAAAAAAAAAGTTTGATTTATATTAAATGTCAAACGTACGAACCACTACACCAACGAACATCCCTAAGAAATTATTTATACATACATACATAAAATCACGCGTGCCATCCCCGAAGGGGTAGGCAGAGTCCAAGGATCACTGCGCTCCTTAAGACCACATTTAGCTATACAAAAATTGGGTTTGGTCAGATGAAAAATCGTGAAAGAGTAGTAACAAGTGGCTAGCTCATCGCCTACACAATCACAGAACCAGTGCCCAATACGCCCTTAGTCGCCTTTAACGACATGCTAGGCAAGAAAAGCAGTTGGATCATTCTTTTTGAAACAATAAGTTAGAAGTAAAAGTGTTGTGGTAAGTTTTCCTTAACCGTAGAGAGTGGTGTAACTTAACACGTAGAGAAAATGTCTTGAAATACCTGTAACGTAAGATATTTGTTTGCTTTTCCAATCGGTTTCTTAAAACCTGTTAAACGTTAACTCGGTGATTAGAGGATGCCTAGAGATATATGGCATGGTTTGTCGTTGAAAGTTGTAATATTTCAAAGAAACTAAAGGATGTTGGATATCATTTTCTATAAAAGGGTTATGGCGACAGAGCAAAGAATTCCTTACCAGAGAACAGCTATAATACTAGGGATGTCAATGTGAATTAGCTTTAATATCTGTAAATTAGGGTAATTTTTAGCTCTGTAATAAACGAGGCAAAAAAATAATGAACATTCTTTTGACTGAGAAATGCTAATTCATTTTTCTATCCGTTTTATTATTTATTTCAAAAACGTTCTGAAGAAAATCTACTGATTCGAATTATTAAATTATTTAATTTCTTACTTTACTTATTAGGTAAAACAATTACAGTGTGAGACACTGCTACTTTATTTATTTAACAGTTTATTGTACACAGAACAATTAAACAGAACCCATATATTACATAGAAAGTACTAAGGGTGTGGCTTATTCCTAAAGAAATCTCTACCAGCCCACCCACCCAGCGATAGGAGATAATATGGCATGAAACATAATTATCGCGTGTACACTATAAATACATGTAAATACTATTTAAATATATATACCTATACAGCAAATACAAGACCTAATCTACAAGTACATAAATACAATATATACATACGATAAATGTATGAACACGTAAAAACCATAGATAGTTAAATATTTAATACAGTAGCAGGATCAGGTAAAGGTAAGATAGAATTATTTGATTTCTTTTCTTAAATAAAGGAAGTAAAGGGATGTCCTTTATCGCTGACGGTAAGGCGTTTATCTAATTAATAGGCTAGTTGACCCTTTTTTTATTGGGCCCCAAATGATTAATTACTGATAGCCATCACCATAAAAAATAATACATTTTTTTTCTGAAGCCCATAACACAATAAATTTTAAATTATAAACTACGTTTTTGCCTAAATGTCAAAAACGCCTTCGGTCCTGATGGTCTATGAATTATCTGTGCCGTAGCGTCACGATTATTGTAAACAATTCAATACGCATGCGTGTCATAGCCAACAGTTATGCTTGATTGGTTGCAACTGGCGTTTAACGGATTTTGACCATGCGTAGTAATTGTTTACCTGAATCGTTACTCAACTAATTTCACGAACATGGTTGATAGCGTTTTTGGCAGATGAAAAAAAAGTAAAAATAAAACATTTAAATTGAATTTCTACAGCAATCCCTTACTTATATTTATCGAACTTGGTATAATAGGTTGGGGAAAAAGTTTCTTCGCATTTTTTAAGAAAATTCAAAACATTTTTTAATATAGTTTATTTACATTTAACTAATGTATGTAGGTACCATTTTGTTCGATAACTTTTGCCATCTTTTAGGTAGGGACATGATCCCATTGCTATAGAAATTTTGGGACTTCTGGTCAAAATACCGCGACAAGTGGTTTTGGTAGTCTTCTCGTGATGTTAACCTGACACTGCCTAAAGAATTCTGAAGAGACCGAAACAGGTGGAAATCTGAAGGTGCAAGGTCAGGACTATACGGCGGATACATTAACACCTCCCAGCCAAACTCTCTTATTTTTTGCTGAGTGGCTAAAGATGTGTGAGGTCTAGCGTTATCATGATGAAAAACCACACCCCTTCTGTTGATTAATTCCGGCCGCTTTCTCTCAACTTCTTGCTTTAATCTCATCAGTTGTTCGCAGTAGAGTTCAGAATCGATAGTCCTGTCTGGTGGTAACAGCTCATAATGAATAATGCCCTTCCAATCCCACCATACATACAGCATCACCTTGTTGCGAGTTAACCCGGGTTTCGCCACAGTCTGTGAAGCCTGACCGGCCTTTGACCACGACCTTTTTCGCACGTTCTTGTCTTACGTGATCCACTTTTCATCACCAGTTATCAGCTTCTTCAAAAATGGTTCGGTTTTATTACGTCGTAATAAAGAATCACAAATGAGTACACGGTTCATTAGGTTTCTTTCAGTGAGCTCGTGAGGTACCCAAATGTCGAGCTTTTTTGTGTACCCAGTTTTTTTCAAATGCGCCAAAACTGTTTTGTGGTCAATTCCCAGTTCTTCAGCTACTTCGTAACTACTGACATGCCGATCTTGCTCCACTTTTTCAAAAATGGCATCTATTTTATCTGTAATAGGGCGACCAGAGCGACGTGCATCTTTGACATCAAAATTTCCGGATTGAAAACGCTTAAACCAAATTTGTGCTACTGTCACAGACACTGCACTAGGTCCATAAACATCGCAATTTTTTTTCGCGGCTTGCGTTGCATTTTTACCTTTTTTGTAGTAAAATTTTAAAATGTATAGAATTTCTTCATTAGATTCACTCATCTTGGCGGTACGAAAAACAAATGAAAATCACACATTTTCCTAATTTGAATTTGGAATTATGTTCTTTAAAATTTAAACTTTCATTGATACCAAAACCAGCCAGATACAAATAGTATAGCCAAAGAGATTTTATTACAAGTTTATACATACTATAATGCGAAAAGACTTTTTCCCCAACCTAATATTTCGGACCCTTGTACTAAATACTGTGTGAATGACATATTATTTTCATTACTTTTAATATGAGTCAACTAGCCTATTGGTAATAAATTGAAAATTACTGCATGCCATAGAGTCCTTAAAAAATTTCATTGATCTGGCTATAACTACAAATCAGAAAAGCATGATTTGTCAGACACCGACAGTGACACTTGTTCACAGTCATGACACATGAATCAGCCATTGCATCACTTCGCTTTCTTATAATCAATCGGTACTACTTACTAATAAAGCGAAATAAGTACACAAGCGATAACGCCTTAAAATCATAATTAGATCTAATCGTAGACAAGCGTGAGAAGTATTATTGTCTTACAATTTAAAGAGGCAGTTTGCGAAACGTTCGTAAATGTAAGCGCGACACTAACATACAAAGCTTTCAGTGTTTTACTACACTGGTTACGAAGTAACTTGAAATTGGCACACAAAACTCTTGTACTGTAAGTGACAGTTTAGATTTACATCAGCTGATGTAAGCGATTGTGCTTGCAATATTAATATGTAAAGACATATCCGTCCTCAGCCTATATACGTCCAACTGCTGGGCACAGGTCTTCATCATAGAGAAACACAAGACTATGGGCCGTTACACCATGGCTGGCGGGTTGGTGGGTAGAAACGGTTGTAATGGCGACCGAAACCAACGGCTTAATGTGCCTTCCGAAATACAGCAAAGTTCGAGATCGCAAAGTTTTGGTACTGAGTGAGAGAGAGGCAGAGGTAAATACTCACAATTTGCCTGTTATCATTCAGGTACATGTCCACACTAAATCAGTAGTAACCGCGCAAAAGCGTAGCTACTAGGCATATGGCTACAGCTATATACTCGACGAGGCTAAAGTCAACTCAGTGCTCTGTGAGACGCCAACCAAATGTCACGGGAGAAAAACAAAAAATGTGAGTAAATGCGTCGTGAAAACGTGCGATTCATGTTCTCAAAAACACAATTAAACAACCAGTATTCTTTTCCAAACGTAAGTTTATTGTTTTATGCTCTTTTGTAAAAATTAATTAAAATATAGAATGTTGTAAATTTGGCTCAGTGTTGCCACTAAAAAATTAAAAGAGAAACATGTGTACAAATTGATTTATAATAATAATGCTCTGGGTTCTTATTTCAAAATTTGCTATGCAGCAAAAGATGAAAGCATATTTGCATGCAAGCAAAGTATAAAAACAGTAATAAGCTTATATGTAATGATGGATTCAAAGGAAACTTATTAAATAAAAATATACGTCATGAATTTTTGAACAAAGCTTTTCTTGTCATAAGCATACAGATCCTGTACAGACGTACCTGTAGCGTTCCTGTAACGTCAGTGCTTGATTCAAATTTATCGACATTATTGTCGATGTTTATCTTGAATTTTTACATTTTTCTTATTTTTTGAATTGCGATTTAAAATCTGAATTTTAAATTATTCCTCAAACTCTCAAGATTTTAAACTAGAAATTTTTATCTACACATAATATTAAATAAAATAAAGGGATTGACGTAAAGTACGTCTCAATCCAAGTTGCCAAAAAGGTGAACAAAAAAGCCGACTTACCGAATTTGATAATCAATAATCACACTTTTAACATGGACATTGGCACGTAAATATAATTAACGGAAACCATTGTTGTCTGTTTCAATTGATTTCAATTACCTACAGTCATCACAAAACATTTTAGAGATGAAACATTACCTTTATTTTGGTTACCTACATTTTGATGGTGACTGAGTAGGTATCAAAAGTTGATGAACATTTAAGTACCTTGTCGAATTAAATGTCGAAGTAAATATCATGATGTGTCTAGGACAATGTCGTACATGTGAAATGTGACAAAGTACTAAAATGATTAGCTACTTCTGATGCTGACTGTACTATAATTTTATAGTAACAACATAGAAAAGTCCAATTCCAATAAAAATAAACGCCTCATTGTTGTACCAAGTTTGTGCATATAGATTTACCTGTGAATAGTGTAATTTTCAGATTTATCACCACAGTCAATCACAGAACACGTCATCATTTTTGTATTTAATTTTATAAACTAAAAAAAACTCTGCGATCACACAATAACAATAACATCTCTGCAGAGATAATGTTACGCGTGCTGAATATTTTGAACTGTTAATAACAAATGGTATATGCATATAATCTCTAACTATGGGTACATGTAACGGTTTATTCGCCTTCCCTTCAAACTCGTTATATCTCCATGAGATTATTTTGTCTCTATTTTCTTTGAACGTCTACCTAAATATGTTTATGTTCAGGGTAGACTACATAAACAAATTGCTAGCATCTGCGAATTCCAATATCTTCCACGATTACAAATAAATTCTAACTTCTTGTGTTTTGATGTTAAATTAGAAATCCCTCAATTGGCCGCGACCGCGCATGCGTGGAAGCTATGCCGCGTTCACGCATTGTTACGATCGTCGAATGGCATGCATAACTTTAATGCTAAATAATATTGTGCCACTTCTTTTAGTAGAGTAACTGGAAGTAATTACTTAACTTAGAAGACAGATTTTTCTTAATAACAGCAGCCCGTCATGGTGTAAATTGTGATAACCAGAGCATGAAAACATTTAGGGTCTTATTCAGGGTTAGGTTAAAATTTATGTTTTCGCTGCCTTTCTTTGAGCAATTCAAGTGTCACCATAAATTTTATAAAAAGCCTAGCATTAGTTTGCTTTGGAATAAACTAATTACAGTTTTACATATAATTATCAGTCTTTAGGTAAATATGGAAGGGAAGATTTATGTCCCTGTCTCCTCTATTCCAAGCAATATTAATCCAATAAAAATCCTCTATTTCACACGGCACGTTAGAAAACTGTTCCACTAGGGATAAGTGTAGTAATCACACATTGTTTAAATAAAATACTTTATTGAGATTAATATTATCACACATTCAAACCAGAATGGATACAGCAAAAACCACAGACAAGATTAAATTTTTTTTTAAATACTATTGATGTTCCCTTACAACAGTAAGTGGCTGCAGTCACCAAAACTGTATGAGAGTTTTGTTTAGACATCTGCTTTCAACTTTTACAAGGCGGTCAACTTGTGACATAGCGACAGTACAAACCGATTAATTTCAAGCTCTTTCTCAACCATAGGTAGATTTAATTGCGTAAGAACGAATTTATTAACGTAATTGAAATCTTATAATGAAGCCCATCAGACTTTATATAGTAAAGTAATAAACCAATATTGTTACCGCAAAGGGTTAATGTACTTTTTAATAGGTTAGCAGTCATTGCCGCTGCCTATTATTACGAAATAAAAGCACTATAGGTAGGTATATATCGTAGGTAGATAAACAGCTCTATAACATACGCAGCTGCGCAATAAAAATATCAGTTTGTTTTGATGAAATATGATTATTTTCGAGTTGTACAAAAAAAAAGATACAGTATTAAAAATTTTTACGATGCTTTAAAGATAATTTATCATTTAATTAACTTGACTTTAATGTTGTTAAAACGTAGATTTATTTAAAGAATATCAGTAACTATATTTTCAATTTTTTTTATATTTTTACATCAAGATAAACTCAAATCTCAAGTCAGAAATGAATAAAATGATTATTTTTGAAGTCATTTTCACATAATGACGAGAAACTAATGACGCAAAATTTTGCGATCTCTGTACTAAGTACATTCTATGTTAATGGCTTGACTGACTTGCCATAAGGTCCTATGTCACCTAGATGGGGCAGATGGCGTCCACAGTGCGCCGCCATTCCGGTCGGCCTTGAGCTATGTTAATGAGCCAAAATTTAAACCTTATTATACTATAGACTGTGCCTTACGAACAAAAACAAACCTTAAATATGGCACCGTCTCGGACCGTGACGCATATCATTAGGTGAAATGGAATAACATCAGTGCTGTCTAACTTACACTTTATTACCATAGTATAATGTGTGTTTTTGTTTGTCTGAACATAAAAAAACATATCATTGCGCCTCTTTACCCGAAAGGGTTGGGCAGAGGTGTTAAACACCCATTGTCCCACTGTTTGTCTCAACATGAATGACAGAAAGGGATAAAAAAATATAAATTAATTTTCATTTTATTGGCTATTCCTTCTAAATTCAACTTTATGACGTAAGAAATAAGTTAAGTAATAAATTGGAAATTTTTCAAAAGTATTCAAATTTAGAATCGCATGACTCGCCCAACTTAAGGAGAAGCATTGGCCAATGTTGGCGCGTAGGTTGCAATCAAAATCGTAGAATTGTAATTTAATTAAAATTTTGTTAATTATTTGCCATCAACTTTTCTTTATTATCAAATGTTAGTTACTGAGCGAAATTACAATATTCTGTTCTATTTATATTTTTACAATACTTATTACTATTGTTAAGCAGTAATTGTCGCACGTCTGCACGTTGGCGCAATCGAAAACGAACTAAAACGCCAATTTTTTTTAAACGAAATAAATAGCTTGTCGCAATCCACAACTTCTGTATTATTTTATGACATCATAAGGTTTCACTGTATCTACATAACCCACATAGGGTCAGTTGAGACCTTATCGATGTACTGGTAGTTACAGTCTTAAAAAAGTTGTTACCAAAGTTGTTATTTCCAAAGTTTGTTTTTAGCTTTTTAGCACATAAGTTAGTTATTACACCTAACAACTGTTTGAATAATTGCCAATTATTGTTATACATGTCAAAAGCATTTGTTACTATAGCATGTATAAACCTATTATTATTTTAATTACGTGTAGGAGCTTATTGAGGGATTATTTTCTCGGCCGTTCTTGAGACGCCGCCGGCCCGAAATCTAGTGTTACCTATTTAGTTAGTTAGTAGTTAGTTAGTATTTAAGATCTAGCCAAAAGTAAAAACAATTGGTTTATGTTCGTGTCAAATCTACCAATACATATAATAAAACTGTAGAAGTCGAATGTATGTACATAAAATAATGCTTAAAAACCAAGTCAGGGGGATGTAAAAAAAGGGAACATACCAAATTTTTTTTTCAATTTTTCGTTTCGCGCTCTGTACACCGAGTGGGCCAATTTCTTATAAACCAAATTATGCATATAACCAACAATCGAGACGGCAAATAACATAAATTGATCGTGCTACTTAATCCATCATATCTATCTAGTGTTTCAATTTGAATGCAATAATTGAATCTTAAATGAATCACGTTCTATTTCCCAGCGTAATTTGAAAAGAACACAAGCGCGTAAGTAAGTGTTCTGTAATGACTTCGGCTTTAAGTGCTATCGTTTATAACGGCCCGTACGTACAAGACTTACCAAATGACCTAAATATTTTTTTAACTTTACTAATTCGAGAGTTACATCCCTCCATCTTTTAGTGGTTAAAGAAAACTTTAGACAAATAAGCTTTTAAGACCTTAATTTAGAGCTTTAAGAATAAGTTATTTTTTAAGTCGTTTTACTTTTTATATCACTGAGTTGTGTTTATTTCTTATCTCTCTTTAAAGGGGATTCTTCTCTTTCAACACAAAATCAAAACGCATTCCAATCCATGTCATATTATGTCATCCATGTCATATTATTTTTTATGTCTTCAAAGACAGAAGTTAAAATAATATGACATGGATTGGCTCATTTTATACTCGTAGAATAGTTCTCATTGTCATTTTATGTAGAGTAAACATGGTGTTTTATGCTTTTTAGACCCTTTGCCGAATCGATATCTATAATAAGAGGAAGGCGTTTAGAGATGCATGTGGTTGACCTTCAGAGTTCGCTGTTCTCAAATTAGTTGATTCCAAAATAGAATAGTGGGAAATTCGAAAAAAAAAACATTCAGAATTACCTATAATATGCTTTTAATTTTATAGGGTTATTCTCAATAATTCTGTGAACTACTGTATAGTTAAAATACATATACCCAAGTAATTGTATCAACTCATTATCTTTTCTCATGCTGTAAAGATTTTAATGAGAAATTATTAAACAATCCCTAGATAATTGATGGGAGTGTTATATTACTGATTATGATCATTAATAACGTAAAAATCTCGTGTTACACATAGTGGCGTGAGTTTCTCAGAAAATGGCTGTGCCATTTATTAACCACATATTACATGTGCGATGTTACGCTTTTTAAACTCTATGAGCGGTCATAATTTAAGTAATGTGTTCTTTAGAAGTTCTAGCGTTACTGAGATTGCTAGCTTAACAAATTAATGCAAGTAAGCAGTCAAAAGTGTATTATAGGTATGAAGATAAACGTATTACACAGATTGTGAAGATTAATCTTGACGTAAAAAATATAACACATTGTATTTTATATTACATCATGTTAAATACATATGTGTATCAATGAGTGGTGTGACGGAGCAAATGTAGGATGAGCAGCTCGATATGATACATATTACGTTTCTATCACGCCCAATTGTCAAATTCCATAGTACTTTGACAGTTGAACGTGATAAAAACGCGATAGGTATCAAAATTCGGTGGTCATGCTAAGGGGACAGAGGTTGGCTTTAGTTTATATATTGAAAATAAATCAACTTTCGCTATTATACAGAGTGATCAATCCAAATGGGTCAGTGGAGAAAAATCCGAAACTATGAGAGCTAACGAAATCTGTTGTAAGGAACCATTACATCGATTTTCGATAAGTTAATAATGGCATTCAAATATTTTTCCAACTCTCATACCTTATAGAACCAAGTAGAATTTTGAAAAAAAAAAAACTAGTCTTTGTTGTTGTTGTGAGTCATAAATAACAAACAACACATTTTAATGAAATGCTGTTGCTGTTATTATTAATATTCATAGTTTTTCTTCGATGCATAAGTTATTTATCTTGGGCAATGAGTGTAATATTATGTTTATTTTTCGAGGTGCATCTGTGTTTTACTATCCAAGCATCTTGTTAAATAGTCAACAGTGGCTATAAGCATATCGTGCCATAGTGGTGAAGCAGTCCGTAGGCACTCGTCATGTGTTCCTTATAGTCTGGGAAGAAAAGATATGTTGTTATTGTATTCTGGTGGATTGTATTTGCCAGTTCATTAGTTAAAGGCAGGTACTTGCAAAATAACGTAGGCCATCCTTCCCAATGTTTCTTTCCCTACCCGCAATGCACACTGAAGAGTTTAACAACGCGCGCAAGAGGCGCGCCCCGCCAGTCATCCGCTGTTCGTCACCCGCTGACGTTACCCGCTGCTAATTGCTAGTTCAGCTGCCCGTTGCCCGTCGGTTACCGCCGTGATTTCCCAACTTCACATAAACTGCACCGAGGGCAGTTATAACGGTCGAAGTTCGAATCTTGGTGAAAGTTCGCTTGTCACCGCCGTTTTACACCGCCTCATCATCAGCCAAGCGAGCCTGGGCCGCTAGTGCGTCCGTAGGAGCTGCCGCCAGAAAAGCAAGTAAGTGTGCATTTTGCTTCCTATCCTTAGAGAGCTGTGACTTCTTCTTTTCTGCCCTTTGCAGCTCTTATAATCTCCTACACATAGGTCGCGTTATTGCAAGCGCCTGCTGTAGCTTTTTTAAACCGCAGAAAATACAGTCCACTAAACTCCGCTACCGAAGGGAAAAAAGATCCAGCATATTCTATTAAATTACTATAACTTGTATAGTAGTAAAAGAAATGACGTAACACATGATACCTGCAGAATAATCAGTTTGAATTAGTGTTAATAACCATAAATTATTTTTGTTACTTATTGAAAAATCATCTCAGTCAAAAGAGTTTATGGTTTCGATTCATATGTGAATAAAAAGCACGAAGGTAAGTTACGGTAATAACAATTTGCAAGGCCTCGTTGGTTTTCAAATAAATCGTTTTGTAAATGTTTGACATATTTAGACTTTTTGACGTTTTTACGAGCGACTGAGTAAATTATGGATTATTATTCATGTAATAAAAGTGGTGATGGATACCGTTTCGTATTTTATTATGTTTATTCAGGTAGTTAAAAAATAAACGATTTTTGTTCCAAATGTAAGAGTTTTTTTAGCATCGCTTAACTAGTGGTCTTGTATTTTCCAAGTTTTATAGTCGAATTGCTCATGATATAAATTTATATTACATAATATGCTATAAAACAAACCTCCCCAAGGTTTGGAAGAGATTACTAGGATTGCTAGGACCAAAAAAATATACAAAATATTTCGTTCCGTAACCCCACAGAATACTTGTAGCTCTTGATCATATTAAAATTATTGGGAAGTTATTTTTATAAGATAAGATAAGATAAGATAAGATAAAAATTTATTGTCATTCTGTGTACAATGGGTGTTACATTTAAAATTCGTATCAACAGATTGCCGTTTTCGGGCGTACAATATTTAAATAAAATCACATTACAATTTTTAATTATTACATTGGACACATACTTAAGTTTACACAAAAATAGGTCTTTAATACAAATAGGTTTTATTGATTCTATTCATGACTCAAGTTAAAAAATTCATTTAGATTATAAAAACATTTATTTATGAGCCATTCTTTTAATTTTATTTTAAATAGTCTCCCCTCTAGGGACTTAATATACCATGGTAAGTGATTGAATATTTTGATTCCAACGACATATGTACTCTTGTCAACTATGTAACTTGAAGAATTTGCTACAGAAAGGTTATGCTTGTACTGTGAACGTATATTGTTTTTTGATTTGGACTTTTTAACAAAAATATCCTTCTGTTGCGTTACAAATAGACATATCTCTAGTATATAAATACACGTCAATGTTAGGAATCTCTCTTGTTTAAATAAGGTTCGTAATGATTCGTCATTTTTAATCGCATATAATATACGAATACTTTTCTTTTGGAGGATAAAAGTAGTTTGTATATTTACTGAATTTCCCCAAAAAATAATGCCATATGTTAACAGAGGATAGATATTGCCATAGTATGCATTTTTAGCCACATCTGTAGTTGTAACATTTTTTAAAATAGAAAGAGCATAACACTGGCTGGAAATTCTATTATTTAGATAATCAATGTGCGATTTCCAGTTCATGTGCGTATCAATGTTAACACCCAAAAATTTAATACTGTTAACAATCTCAATTTTATTATTATCGAAAATTACATTCAAATCTAGCGGTACTCTTTTATAATTTCTGAACTCGATTAATTTTGTTTTGCTTAAATTTATTTTTAAGTTTACTGATAATAGCCATTTTATAGCAATGTCAAGAGTTTTATTAATAGTGTCAATAATAGTATGATCATTTTTAGAATCATTAGAGATGAAGATGGTAGCATCATCGGCAAACATTACACACAAATTTTTTGTTAACAATGGAAAGTCATTTACGTAAATTAAAAATAGTAGAGGTCCAAGTATACTGCCTTGTGGAACGCCTAGCATTACTTCATTATAGCTGGACAATGCTCTTGAAACGGTTTTTGATCCTTTATCATAAGTGTCAATTATTATTGCTTGTAGTCTATTTTGAAGATAAGATTCGAAAAGCTTTAAAGCTACACCTCGAATACCTATATGTTCAAGTTGTTTAAGAAGTATACCATGAACAACACAATCAAATGCTTTTGACATATCCAATAGCAACCCTATACATTGACTGTTTTTCTTTTCTATTTGAGTCCATATTTCTTGAAATATTTTAAAAATGGCCATTGTAGTATTTTTACCTTTTTGGAAACCAAATTGGTTAGTATGTAATATATTGTTTTTATTAATGAATGATGTAACTTTATTATATACAGATTTTTCAAAAATTTTTGAGAAATTGGGTAGTAATGCTATAGGCCTATAATTATTTATATTTTCTCTGGGTCCTTTTTTATATAGCGGTTTAATTAGCGCTTTTTTTAAGTTATCAGGAAAGATTCCTTTTTCAAAAGATAAATTAATTATATATGTCAGTGCATCAGCTGTATACTCTATGCTTGATTTCACAATTGTCATGGGAATATTATCATATCCAGTACTACTTTTGTTTCTTAACCTTTTAACTATATTTTTCACTTCAAATGTATCCACAGGGGTCAAGAATATACTTGCCAAATTCGGTTGTGTCATGGGCTTAAATAGCATGCCAGCATTTTTCCCGGTATTATTTATATTAAAGTTTGTAAAGTGGTCATTTAATTTATGTGCTATGTCAATAGGATCATTAATATAATAGTCATCAATATTTAAATAGTCAATAGTGTTTTTAATGTCATTTCTTTGCGTAGTGTTTTGTCGTATTACTTGCCATGTCGCTTTATTTATATTATCGTTATTGTTAATATAGTTTTTATTTGAATTTATTTTTGACTGCCTAATTATCGATTTCAAAATTTTACTATAAGTTTTATATTTTCTTAGATAGTTGTTACAGTTCGTTCTTCTAGTTTTTAAGTACAACAGTCTCTTATTTTTGCTTGATGTTATTATTCCCTTCGTTTTCCAGTTTGGTGATCGTTTGTAACATATTTTAATTTTCTCTTCGGGTATGCAAAGGTAAAATATCATACTAAAGATTTCTAGAAACACATTGTAAGCTGTATTTGGGTCATTTTCCATAAAAACTGCATCGAAGCTAACTTGTGATATATATTTTAGGAATATTTCTAAGTATTTCTTTGGATTTCTTTTTAGTATATACCAATATTGTTCCTCATATCCCAGATCAGATATAGTTGAAATTAGTTGACAAGTGTGATCAGAAATGCCCAAATCTAGAACTTCAATTTTATATTGTTTTGTATTTGTGAAAATATTATCAATTAAAGTTCTGGAATGATTTGTGATTCTAGTTGGTTCAGTAATTGTAGGATGTAATTTGTAAGATCGAAACAAATTTAAGAATTGTTCTGTTTTATTGTTGCGCTCTAAAATATTAACATTGAAATCACCCAAAATAAAGACACGCTTAAAGCTGTTTCTTTTTCTTAATGTTAGTTTACTAAGCAGATATTCCATATTGACCATAAATATATCTAAATTACTATTGGGTGTTCTGTATACGCATGTTATTAAGAAATTCAGGCCACTAATAACTATACCACAACACTCGAAATGACATTCAACTGACATTTGCGAAATCCAAGCTAGTTCACGACAAGCTATATGATTCTTCACATAAATAGCAACTCCGCCTCTTTTTTTTCGCTTACGACAAAAATGTGCTGCTTTTTTGTATCCATCAATTTGACATATGGTTATTTGATTTTCATTTAGAAAAGTCTCAGTAAAACAACATACATCTAATTTTTTGTCATTTGTCAATAATTCTAATTCATATATTTTTGATTTAAGGCTTTGTGTATTGAGATGTAGTATATTGAAATAATGTCTTTTGTTATTTACGAAAAAAATCTGTTTTTGTACTTAAATTCAAGTTAGATTTATTTGGTTTGTTTGTTGTTGTCTTACCACTAGTTAGATACTCCCATATTTTTTTTTGGACAATTTTTGAGTTGTGTTTAATTACCGTACTTTGTTTTTTGTTTGTGAAAGGTTTTTTGTTTATATATGATATAAATTCGTGTTTGTAATTCAGGCGCAATATTTCTCTAAATATTAATCTTGTCAGACATAATTTGTGATTTTCTTGTCGGTTTCCCATTTGAAAGGGCACAAAAGTGACATGAGAAAATCTAGAACACACCAAACGAAGTAACATGTTTTGGTTAGTTACATCCATGTGTTTATTTTCATAAATTTCACCAACTAGCACATTTGTTTTGTATAGCTGAGATAAGTAATAATAGAAAAGAGATTGAAAAGCCAGTGGGTTACGGTCATTTGTACCTGATAGGATTATCACGTAATCATTCTTAGTAAAGTTGTCACATAATGTACTACACGAAGACAAGACCTGGTCTACTAGTGCGTTTGGTTTCAATATTGCAGTTACTTGTAATTTACTACCTATTAGGTTTTGTAAAATTCTGCACATGCCCTTACCATACTGATCACTAATAATTATAACCCGTCCCTGATTTACATTAATTTTACAATACTTATCATCTAACTTATTATCAAAATGTGGAACAGATGTGGATGGTGTTGAAGTCTTGGTTTGTTTATTAGTGTTCTTGGATTCTTCTTTAGATTTTGTGTGACTCAACTCAGTACTTCCATTTTGAGTTTGTTCTGATAGTGTGAAGTTCAGACATGTCTTATTTAGGTTGTAAGTTCTGTTTTTAGTTTTATTTGTTTTTTTCGTCGATGATCGACAAATGTTTGTTAATTGGTTAGTTTTTTTCTCATATGCGATGATTTTTTTCTTCAGGGAGCCATTTTCTATGATTAAATTTTCAATTTCCTTATCCGCACTTTGTAACTTTCTTTCTAAGTCATTTATTCTAACTTTTAATTCTTCTATATCATCTTTAGTGTGTAAACCAGCATCAGGGCAGCTCCTATTTAATATTGGAGAATGTACATCATCCTGATCTGATTCCTCCGTTTGCAAAGATTCAAAGGAATTATCTGTTGAAATATTTATTCTGTGATGAGATCGAACAGTCACATAGTTTTGAGGTGTATAAAGTTTATTTTCTGTGTATCCTGATGATGTTGATGGCTCGTAAATTTTTTTCTGGTTCATATTACAGGTCATACAATTCCAATTATTTTCCTTTTTCACTCGCATCAAATAAAACAATTTCTCCGAGATATTTGTACACTTTACATGATACAGCTTGCTGCATTGACAGCATGTGAGTATTAATTTGTCAACAATTTTTGTATTACATTTTGTACATAATATTCTCTCCATATTCCTTTTTATATGTATGTCAATTTATTTATTTCAATGTCAACTGTATACTGTGATATTATTTCAAGTCAATATTAATATTTTTAATGTCAAGAATTTTGTATGTCATAAATATGTTTATATTTCTTCTTTTTATTTTTTCTTCATAAAATTTAATTGTAATTATTAATATAAAATCAGATTTAAAAAAAAAAGTCACAAAAAATATCAATTTCTTTGGGGTTTGATCGGTGTACTTTGAGACTAATAACTAGACGCCACACCATTCGGCTATCCGTACGCAATCTTTGACTTCAAATTTACGAGTAATATTTAACGTAATTGTCTTTCATGAGTCACTTTAAGCGTACGTTACGGTTTCAATAGTACTTTTTACATTCACCCACTATTAAATTATTTGGTTATATACACTGTTTATATTATTTATCACTTTTTATATACACATAAGTCGTTGCTCATTGTGTCTAATATACTATTTTACTCGTACTAAAGTTTTATCATAACACTGAGATTTATTCACTGATTAGCACTTAGTTTTGAAGTTAAGTTATTTATCCACTAAAGTTCAAAATTTTTTGGAGATAACACTTCCACGTATTACTTGGTTTCTGTAGAACACACTTTTTACAAATTTACATAAAAAAATATACTTTTACTATTTTTAATAAAAACATTTATCAGAGCTTAATGTTTATGTGGCAGTGGCGCCATCTAGTTCCCGCCATCTGATATATCTTGTCTTTGAAGGATCCGACAAGACGACAAGACCTTCGGTGACCAGAAGCTGTTGAATCCTTCGTCTTTGTAACGTAACTACGTTAACGTCTAACCGTTAAATTGATTAGGCGGACCCTTGACCAGATTAGGGTAGTTTTGAATTAGATTACCACGTAAAAGGACTTGGAGCTGTCTTAGAATTATGATAGACTTATTTGCACAAAATTTCTTCGTGTCTGTGATTTTGTCATTAACATGGGTACGAGGTGATGGAGGTAGATAGGTCATGAAAAAAAAATGTTCTACGCTGCTGGTCCGTTTTCACATCAGTTTCGAAGGAACCCATGTTGTATGTCTCAATAGGTACTCATGCATACATAAGGTCTTTTTCCACAGGGGTGGGCAGAGATTTTGCTTCATTAACTCTCATCACAGTCCTCATACATGCTCGGCGATTTCTAGTAATTTTGACCTAGCCCTTCTCTAGAAAGTCTTTGATTTTGTCGAGAAACATTATAGCATCTTGGAGGTTGGAGGTTTCTATATTCAAAGCAATGCAACAGTACCAATGACAACGTGTGACCAAAATGTTGTCCCTCTTTAAAATTCTCTTTAGAATTCCTTCGTGCTGTGGACTGCAATAACATGCGCATAAAGAATTTGCACGTGCAATAACACAAAACATAACTCTCAAAATAAGCAAATAAAAAACTTTAAGATCTACGCTATATCCCTAATGTTTCTGCAAGTTCATGCTGAAAAACTTTTTATCATAATATCATTTCGGGTCTTGTTGGTCGTGTTTGCTGATGATGACGTCACATGAGCATCTGCACTATATTGAACACATAAAAAATACCTACGTGGTGGTATTTTTGGTATGTGTTTGTCAATGTAAAAAGACCCCTGCCTAGCAGTGTGAGGTATATATACTACGACATGCAAATAAATAAATAAATAAATAAATATTGCATGTTCATACTGTATTGATCAACTGGGATCCCATTAACTTGGAGTAGTGATGTGTTATACCATTATACATAATAATATATGGCGAAGTGCAAATGCACATTGTGTATAATGCATTATAACGTAACTGTCATTCCGTTGTATGGTTGGATGCTTTACAACAGTTCACTGGAGGAGACGATATGTATGGCAATTAAATAAACGTAAATAAATGAACTGCACGAATCATGTTTTAAGAAAGTTCTTTCCTAATTGATCGTATTAAAAAAGTTAACTATTGAACTACTGAAAATAATCATGAAATAATTTCGTCAAAAACTTAAATGGCGCTGTTTCTCGTAAATTAATATAAACTAATAAAACAATAAGTATGTATCAATAACACGTGAATTTACTAGCGAGTTGCTTAAAAAACAGAAATTTAACCTTACCAGCACATTCCATCCTACCTACAAGATGGGTTTCTTCAATAGAGACGTGAAAATGGACCTAAACGGGAGAAGGTGGAGCCCTGCAATATTTTCTCATGTAAATTCACCTCTCTCTCATTAGATGATCAGTCATGCTTTAAAAAATACAAGGTATCGCAGTTTTTTTCTGTAGATAATTATTAATTTAGATTTGGGCATCTATAAACGGATGTGGTGGCAAAAGTATTTTTTTGCTTGCATGTAGAGTCGTAGACCAATAAAATTGTAACTTGGAACGGTATTTTTATGATCATTTGAGTTCTTTGTCTTGATTATAAATATTATATACACCGATTTCATTTTTAATTTTGATGATATTATTATCTACATAAAGTTACAATAAGAAGAGTTATCCCTGTTTCAATAATATTAATACTTGTAATTAGTACAATATAAAAATATAGTCCTCGTTCAGTAGTTAACATAACCGTGCCAAATTACTAATAAAGGAGCTCGGTGGCGTGGTAGTTAGTACGCTTTGGCTTTCGATCGAAAACAAAGCTACCTTCGCCATGGTCAGGGCGTGAATGGGTGATCAAAACTTTGAGCTCGGGCTCCCCGTGCTTCGGAAGGCACGTTAAGCCGGGTTGTTCCTGTCTACACCCCAACACGCATTGGGCCAGCGTGGTGGTGTTACGGCCCATACTCCTTATGTGTTTCTTGATGAGGAATGCTTGTGCCCAGCAGTGGGACGTATATAGGCTGAGGACTGAACCGTGCCAAATTATGATCGGTAACCTTCCCATTTCACTGTGTTCTGAGAGCAAGGGCTTTTCAGATAAAAATCTTTGCTTCGTGACAGGTATACCCAATACGTATACCCAATATTAGCATTTACATTTTACTAAAAAAAACCGAGATATATTGGGTCCTTACCTATGAAATTGGTGTTTTTATTCTGTATTAGCAATTTGTCCGTAACTATTAACTTTCAGAACATTCTGAAACTTAATATAAAATAATTGCCTCTTCTAAAAATAGACCATATATTTGAGCTCGTATTATTCAATTTGATAATTTTTTGTAAGTTTAATTGTGTTAAAATTAGACACAAAGACAATTATTTTTAACTGCCTCCCGAATACATCATTTGATTTGCATTTACATAAAAACGATGAATAATTTGTATCAAGCGTGTTCACACACATATGGCTAAAGCTTGTCTAATGATACATGCCAAATATTATTATCTCTGGATTTGTCGTTGTGAAGAAAACTGATAAAATGTTAGTATGTTAAATGCAGACATCCCCAAAATCTCCATACAAAACACTAATTTCATAGGTAAAGACCTAATATTACATTTCGTAGTGTTAACACGAGCTAACTGCGAAGTGCTTAAACGAAAAGAAACTTTATTATGTACTATAAAAGTAACATTTACTAATTTTGAAGATTTTCTTTCGTTATTTGTCTATGTGCGTAGTCTACGTACGTACGTTGTTATTGTTAATTTTAATCTTATTATTATAGGTATTATGTTGATTTTGTCGTCCAGCCTTTGTCCCAAGAAAGTCTAGATTTTTATGCAGTAAGCTGGTCTTTGTTCGACTCGCCCTCATGAAATTGATAGAGTCTGAATTTCATCTTATCATTTTTTAAATTTGCATCTGTTTTGATGCATAAAATTATAGTAAAAAGAATAATAATAGTAATAATAGTCACATTTAACATTTCATTTATAACAACATAACAAGCAAGAACGTCAACCCCCGTAATAGTTGATAGTTGATCGTCATCTAGTGTCCGTAGCACAAGCAGTATAAGTTGCTTAAAATGAAGCTAGTTCATAGGTGCGAATGTCTGAAGATATTAAATAAATAAAATAAATATCTTTAAACATTCACACCTATCAACTAGCCCCATTTTAAGCAACTAATGCTGCTTGTGTTACGAACACTAGATGACGGATAAATATATTTAATAGATAATTACATATAAATATCCTAAAAATATATAAATATCCAAGACTGGAGAACAAATGCCTGAAAATTCATCACCCAAACATTTGCCCCCACCGGGGATCGAACCCAGAGCCTCTCGAAATGGCGACGCCTTGAGACCGGCATACAGACCACTCGACCACGGAGGTCGTCATATTATTTATTGTTATTGATAGATTTAATTTTTTTTTTCTCTTTCAGTCTTTAATGCATGCCGTGTCTGTAATATATAACTACCCATATAACTATATAACTATTATTTTAATCTTATTTCGTTAAAGTAGTCTAAGATTGTGTTTTGCGTGTTGTAGTAAAGTGATCATTATGAAGTCAATACCCTCCCGCCCTTGAAACGTTGCGACGATACTCAGCATACCCCACACTGCAAGGTAATAGGTGGTTATTGTAAAAAATAGACCTGTCTCGTTCACACGCCATAGAATATCCTCCTTATATCGCAGTTTTCAAGGTTACTGTAAAGATGGGATAGTAATTACTGTTCAGAATGCAGAAGGCCTTCATTCCGTGTTTTAACATATTGAGATAAATTTAAACTCTGCACGCAAAATACAACTTTTGTAGGAAACTGAAGAAGATTACAATAATTATACGGATTAATAATATGATTAATTAAACGATAAAATGATCAAAATTTTTAATTTTCTTTAGTGAAAAAGATTTATTTAGGTTGGTAATATGTCTTAAAGAAAAATATTACTATTTCTGTAACTTGTGGTTAAGTGGACCAGCAGCTATGAAATCATTGGCTTAAGGATCTCGAGATCACAAAGTAACCTACCTAAAGATCCAACTTCGACGAACGTTGCATTGTTTTCAATTTCGAAAAATATGTTCCAGCCACTACGCAATTGGTACTCAATAAAAAAAGCAAATTACTTTATGTACATTAACATTTTATGAGACTATTAAGAAACTAATTTGTGGAAAAGTTTTTATTGACTTTAGCTAGAGGTGTGTTTATTGGCAGTCAAATACATATTATAGGTTCAGATTTACCAGTGATTAACTCTCACTTTCATCAGATATTATTGCATTCTATTTACGTAATTCTACGTGATCAAAAGTAGGAACCTAAGGTAGCTACTACGTTTCACTTTCTAATGCCCGTATCTAATTAACTGTCAAATGATATGACGAGGAATCAACACCTGACAATAATCAATGAGTTGGTCGTCCATGGTTGCGGCGGAAAAAAATATTTGCTCTGTGAGTGGCACGCACGGTTTCTTAAGATGGCATCTTTAGTTGAAAAGAAATATTGTGTTAGTCTGTACTAATAAAATAACGTACATCTTATCCGTATTCTTATAATAAATAAAATATAATATAACTTTAAAAAATCTTCTCCTTGAAAACTGGTAACATATACGTTTATATTATTTATATCAAAAAAGTTTATATTAGGTCCTTACCTATGAAATTGGTGTTTTGTATGGAGATTTTTGGGAATTCTGCATTTTCCATACTACATTTTTTTCAGTTTTCTTCACAACGACAAATCTAAAGATATTAATATTTAGCATCTATCATAAGACAAGCTTTAGTAATACGTGTAATATCACACTTCATAAAAATTATTTATCGTTTTTAAGTGAATGCAAATAAAATGATGAATCCGGGAGGCACTTAAAAAGAGTTGTCTCCGTGTCCAATTTTAACACAATTAAACTTACAATAAATTATCAAAACAAACCAAAAGAGCTCAAAAATATAGTCTATTTTTAGACGAGGTAATTAGTTTTTAGGAATACTCTGAATCTTAATAGTTACAGACAAAAAACTAAGAGAGAAAAAAAACACCAATTTCATAGGTTAGGACCCAATATTTGAAATTTAGTTTTGACAACAACGATACAATACAAAAACATTGACAAGTACCTACTTTAGGTCTGTAACCGTTTTTGTTAAACGATTTCTAGTCAGGTGTGGCAAAGACATGTTTCAGCAGCCTTTGTTGTAGCTAAAAAATAAATAATGAACCGCGAATTTAGAAATGTTCTAGAATAAATTTAAATGCTGACAAGTTACCTAACTGATCATTAGCCTATAGGCACTAGTAAAATTTGGTTCTGCTTCTAGGTACAGCTAGACACATATCACAAGAATGATGAAAAACGTGAAGAGCGCCTTAGGGGAAACTAGTTATATTAGTTGAAATCACATTTCTCACAGAAATTGACATTTCTAGAAATTTATCTACTTGGGTGCACGCTTATCATCATCTTAAACTTTTTGAAACTTTTGATAGAAAATGTATTTTAGGTAAATATTGAAAGATTACCATAGGTAGATATCTGAATCACAGTCACAATTGTGAGAACTGTCGCGGAACATACAAAGAAATATAAGACTACAATATTACAACATCGAAATCGAGATGGGTGGCGACCGTGACATCTATGGAGTTAGTGTATCGCTTAAAAAAGGTTGCACAACTCTGCATTGCCTATACAAGGTGTTTCAAAAAAAGGCGCCTAAAAATTTATTATTTTTGCCAAAAATATAAAACAATCGACATTAAAGCGCAACTCTATTAAAGGTTTAGTTAAGTTTATCAGTAGAAATTACCTGGTAGCTAGTACCAGGCGATAATTAAAATTTATTTTTAGGAGTGAGCCTTGAATCACCGTGTATAAGGGGTATTAAGCTTTAAGCTGTGTTGAGATCAGACATGAGTAACCTTTACAAATTCTCAAGATCACCGATAAAAATCGAAGCATGAAAAATATTAAAATTAAAAGTCTAATCGACTCATGAAGATTTGCATGAAAATAACTGACGTAGGTATTTATATTTTTGAAAATTACCGACACGCACTAACAGCACAATTTCTACCAGTGAAAGCTGTACAGTCGAGGTTAAAAATATGTATACATATTTGACAGTATGTGTTCCCTTGCAATAAGAGTCACATACTGTCAAATGTGCAAACATATTTTTAAACTCGACTGTACATAAATAATTATGTAACTTGCCATTTTTATGATGTTACTGAAAGCTTTTTCATAGGCTTTCACCATAAAGTTGGAATAACTCTGAAATTTACGTTTACTTATTCTTACTACCCTTGTGGTGTATAAAAGACTGATGGATATTAAGTAGTTGATCCTGGTTAAGTAGGTAATTGAGACTCGAACAAGGGGCGTCAGAGATGGACATCTTAAAACAAGCTTACAACCCACTTCCCCACGGAGGTTGTCTTCGATTTATCTATCTGTTTTATTTGTAGGGTATATAGCATATATATTAGTAGCGGTGGCGTAGTGGTTAGTACGCTCTGGCTTTCGAAAACAAAGCTACCTTCGCCATGATTAGGCCCTGGGTGGGTGTAGTAAACTAGTGGACTGTATTAATAGAAATTAAAATAAAGAGATTTTTGCACAAAAAGATGTATTCGCCGATAAAAGGAAAAAGAGACAACCTCAAGTCCAAAAATGTAGGAAACTAGTGGACTGTATTAATAGAAATTAAAATAAAGAGATTTTTGCACAAAAAGATGTATTCGCCGATAAAAGGGAAAAGAGACAACCTCAAGTCCAAACATCAATCCAAAATTAAAAAGAATATAAAAATATAATAAATCTTAAAAGAGGTTGCATTCCCAACAGTGGGTAAGCAAAACTTTTTGATCTCCAACTCCCCAGTGCGTCAGAATGCACGTTAAGCCGTTGGTCCCGGCTATTGCAACCGTTTCTACCCACGAACCCGCATTGGGCCAGCGTGGTGGTGTTATGGCCCATACTCCTCATGTGTTTCTTCATGAGGAAGGCCTGTGCCCAGTAGTGGGACGTATATAGGCTGAGGGCGGTATATAGTTTACACTCAAATGCTAGAAAATCCATTTGGTTATACCTACTAGATGAAATATGAAATTACAATGGCACAGAGTGTCACATTAGCCATGAATACTACATCACCCAGGAACTTCTTCGACCGGATTCTGATGTCAGAGCTTTAAATATGTATGAACTCGCGAGAATTACTTCACGAATTATATTACGAGTTAATTAAAAATACCGCAGATGCCGAGCAGGCAACGCGCCGCATAATTAATATGTTTTCTTATTTAATTTTCTTTATACATAACTCGTGTTTTGACACTTGCGCCAAGTTTGTTCGTAATTTCTTAGAACAAATTCAAATTTATAAAGTGAGATGGGGTACTTTGAGTTATGCGTATAACATGCTTAGCTTTTTGACATTTTTTCTGATTAACTCGTTACCATAAACAGCGAAGATGGAAGTGTCTATATTTCCCCCAAAGCTCTCACGATGTTTATGAGACTGTTTTTTATTGTTTGCTTTTTGGGTCTTATTAATGAGGCAGCGATAAGCTTACGATCAATTGTGGTAGTAGAAACAATATCTAGATAAGGTACTTACATCGAGTTCATAATGTTTAATTACTAATTACACTTATGCCACGTAAGAGGGTATAAATAAATGATAAAAATATAAATTTTGCTCAAATAGTAATATCGCCATAAACAAAATTCTATTGCGGTCCTATCAAACTTTGTAGTATAGGTGACAATCGGTGACAATATTTATTTCCTTCTATTATAAGTCATTTACTATCAAAACTGGTTACATATTTTTGGAGTTGACTGTACAAACCTATGACTACAGATAGTCAATAGTTATTACAGATAATTATTCTAGATATTCGCATACAAACAGATGGAGTTATAAACAACATTTATGACCTTTCTCAGTATGGGAATTATAAGTGTAATTCTATTGTGATATAAATATATCAATCAAATTTCAGTGCATGAATTGTATCGTGGGAATTTCGACGTGTTGTACAGAATACCCTGAGATTTAGTATACATGGTGATCCAAATATACCTAGTACTTTGAAACAATGGCTTTATTGTATGACTTTCGCCCGAAATGATTTTTCATTGAATTTTAATTTTACATGCAAAAAATACCTAATGTAGACAAGTATTAAAATAAGAATATTTTTCTCTATGTTTACTGCGGATTTCAGACAAGACAGCATACGGTGTCGACCATTTTTTGCCATTAAAATATAAAATGTTTTAAGCCACGGGTTCTTTCTTAATTTGTTATTTATACACTTATGTACTATGGGCGAGACATTATTTTTAATAATCTCGATACGTTCAGTATTTACGCAATTACTTTGAAAGTTCTCAAGGAAACGCTGCTAAAAGTTTTCATATTAATTTTCAACGGTCTTGAAACTTCTATCAGATTCGCCGATAAGTCTACATCTCGTTTCAATGTTGTGATTTAAAAATAGTTTTGTTTAATATTATATTTATGTACCTATATTAAGTAAAAGACTTTAATAATTCTGTGTTTGAATAGTTATTTTGTGCGTTGACAAAGATTATAAAATAAAGAAATAATAAGGCACCTTATTTATATCTAAAAGTCCGGACAAATTACTCTGTTTTACGCTATAGGTTTTACCTGTAATTAAAGAGTGAAGAGCAAAAGAAGATTTGAGGCAAAAAAAAAACATCCACCACCCCCATCTTATCGACTGGCTACTTCTTATAAGGGTCCATAACTGTAAATAAAAAGGGCACACAAGGTGTTTCTTAATTTATACATTATAAAAGTTACGGACATTATACATACCTATAGGTGACTCAAGAGATGACTGTATGGGCTGGACCCGTGGACCAATTTTCTTATTTTTATATTTTTCTTATTATGCAATTGGCTCCAACCACGGTAAAAGTAGAATAAATACAAAAATGTTATGTCCGGGTGACCACACAAATCGAGATTGGACTCGCTATTTTGTTCAGGTTAAGTGCAGTGAACTGTTATTACGGTTCGTGTTTCATTCTTATGAAAAAAGGATTGTATAATACCTATATTGAACACTAATTAAAATCATTTGGCCTGAGGTCATTAGCTTGAACATAATATTATTATTTTGTTTCTTATATATATTAATGATATTTATGACAAATAAAATAATTTCTAATGGTTTTTTTATTCGATCTTTTGAATCTGATCTTTACCTCTATTTTAAAGCCTTATTTATATTTAAATATGAATTACGAATTATATTGCCTATAATGTTCAATAATATAATCTTTGCTTTCTTTTTATTGTCTTCCACTCTGTTTCTATTTTATTTCTTGTCTTTGAAGATGTATTATACAGTACTGGTCTATTAAAATTTGTTTTTAGCTTGGACACCTATCGTATTTCTTTCTACTTTTAAATATCTTTGAGTCTCAATCTGATTATCAGCTCTATGCCAATAGCATAGTGATAATTTTGTCGTGTCGTGCACAGTATTGTAATGGTAACGACCGCAATTCCCCTATATGAAGTTTAACCGTTACTCGTACACGGAAGATTAGAAGTTGCCTCGTTATATTGCTTTTAAACGATTTACCAAAGTAAAGCAAACATATGATGATCATTGCGTGAATCGGGAGACGACCACTCTTAAAAATATTCCCCTAGGGATATTTCGGCTCCCCGACCAGCCAGCTGCCCTACTCTGTATCGTTATGTTGAAAAATCAGTATGCTTTAATGCAACGTCAAATCCTGTCCGTCATTTGGTACTCTCAAATAATTTCAAAAAAAGTGATCGAAATGACAGATATCCAATTCATTCAACCCAGACATCCAATTCAATTGGTACATTGAAATTTGGTTAGAGAGTAGGGCAGCAGATCGTCCGTCGGTCTACCTTGTAGGGTAACAACACTGCTCTTTACTGTATTTAAGGAAATTAATAAGATTTTTTATTATTATAGTATTGAAGTTACAGATGAAGCATATCGGCAGAATTGAAAATTAATAAAGACTGCATGCTTTTTTCCATGGCGTTGAAATTCGTATTCAACGCTCGATTCAACAATGAGATTCCTCTTTCCCGTCACGCATGCCCGTATCTGATGGCATTAAATGTCGACCAGGCCTTCAATAATTTACCACGAATACTTAAAACGGCATTAACGATAATTCGCCTTTTTCCGGCGCCCGTCTATCATTATTGGATTTTCTCTAGCTGACCTAGACGGGTTTTAAAGGAGGTTCGAATGGCACCGAATTTTGGTACAGATTCTATTCTATTTTAGAGCGGTTTAATTGGCTTAAATGAAATTCCTTTCAATGCTACGTAACATGTGCTAATTGCGAGCTGTTTTGGTATTTTAATATATATATATATATATATATATATATATATATATATATATATATATATATATATATATATAAATGTTTTAATATATATACATCTCTACATTTAATTTCTCTATTTGGGATTATTTTGAACTCTTTAGCACGCCGTAGGTTAAATAATATACAAGCGTCCATTGCTCTTTATCATTTCATGTGTGAAATAGGTTATAATTGAAACGTAACATGCAGAAATTGAGCCAAATAACGTGTAATTTCAATTTCTTAAATTCGATTTAGGAACTAGCGTTCACAAATACCTTTTTCACGTGAAACTGAATTGGTGTGGGTGACCAAGTCCTTCCATTATTTACTTACTCGCGATAGCTAGACAAATAAAGGCAAATGTAATCTTTCCAATGTTGGGACAGAGCTTGACACCGTTTTCGGTTTCTTTACTCGAGGGATGACGACATTGGCAGAATAGAATTCTAAAAATGTTTGCTTAGGCACTCTTACAGCAGAATTTTTAGCGACTCTGTTGGTAAATTAACTAGCTGTTTCTTTTTGAACAAACTATACCTCACTTGGTATAATGCTTAATTATAAGGATTGACGGATGGTTACCCTATAATACGGAAAGGATCTTCGTGGCCGCGTAATTTGTACGCTGGTTTCAAGGTCTCTTCTTTGAAGTTCTGATATACATGATAGTGCTTATTCCCTTATTTTTTTGAAAAAGCTGAAAAAGCTATTATTGCTTAATTTGATTACTTAATTATCTATGATTCCGCTAGTATATTATTACTTAATTTATCTATGATTCCGCTAGTAAAGTAGCGCCACCTAACGTAAAAAGTTGAACGAAGGGGTACAAGCAACAATAATATGTTTTAGACGAACTAAAAACCCATGTATGGGAATAGCGATCTATACTATATAATAGTTATAACAATGTAGTATATAGCGATCTATATATACTATTTAATATATCCTTGCCCAAAGTAACTATTCCACGCGAACGAAGTTGCGCGCAAAATCTAGTAATTAATAAAATAAATATAACGCGATCCATAAAAAATAAACGTTAAGCGTCATGCGTACGTTAAGGAAATGAGAATAACAAAGGCTTAAACTATAATTATGTAAATTGCAAATGTAATTGAAAGTGTAATTTATTTTTTAATTTTGTTCTCACCCGTTTCTAAGCGAAATTATGCAGCTTAAAATTACCCTGGGCATTGTTCACTTATGAAATTACATAGCGTCGTCGTGTGGCAGGGAGATTTATGCAATTTCCAACTGCCCCTGGTCTGCTGCATGCAGTAATGTAATTTCCATACAAAACGTCGCATTGAGCGATTAGTCGCGAGACTGTTCCGCCCTATACAATTTACAATGGACTGTATGCTCGAGACTTGTTCTGTAGCTAAACTGCTAGACTCTGTTAAGAGTATAAAGGAAGCAAAGGAATATCTTTATGGAATGTTTGGTTGGTAATTGACGTACTGTATTATAGGTAATTGGGACAGTAAGAAAATATACTTAGAATATATAAATAGCTATTTTTAAGGTAAGTAATTAATTGGACAACCAATAAATTACTTGGTCAGCAACAATAAGATCAGGCGAAAAATCATTTCGGGAGCAAAAAAATATTTTGTCAGCAATCAAGTTAAATATTTTGACTAAATAATTATTTGGTCACCGGAATTAATAATACTGCTGAATAAATATTTATTTTCAAATATAATATATTATATATTATTCCCACCCACTCACCATACCCATCCCATTTATACCCATCTCTTCCCTTGGGTGTCGTAAAAGGCGACTAAGGGACTTAGAACTGCACATCGTCCAACAGCTTATAGCGGCGACGGGCTCACCACTGTCACGCTGAGTGCAGTCACTGCTTGGTGAAGCGCGGACTATGGCATTGGACTGCTGTCGGAGTGCTTTTGTCTAGTCTCTGACTAACCCTTAGGGGATAATAGTCATGTTATATGTATGTATGTATTATTGTATATTTTTTATATTTTCTCTTCGATATATTTTCAAATATTAATTCTATAATATTAATACCCATTTTTGCAAAATAAAATGTAAAAAAACACAACTTTACTACATAAGAATGCCTTTTACATGCGTGATTACACGTCTGGCTAAAACATAAACAGAAATAAATAAAAAAACCAGATGTAAATGGACAAAGTACCAAAAGTTTTATCTTAAACTAACATATACTGATACATGCCGGGTTTATATTTAAAAAATACTGTTATATTTTAATAGAGACTTCGGACTGTTAAGTGTATAATTTTATGTAAAAATAGCATTTGCAAGTAGCCGGTCAAGTTTACGGGATCTAATAAACACATGTTTCTAGCCGCCACGGAACCAATTCCTATGTAAATGGCTGCCGATTAACCTGCCTCTAACGACCTCTAATCCTACCGAACCTTTGTACGGAACTTGCTGTTTGCATTCAAACGAAGCTGATTTGAACACAATGTGAATAAAGAAATGTTAAGTGTATTTTGGAAATATGGTTAACGCAGGTATTACCGCGTGAGTCAAAAATCAGCGGATATTACCGAGGTAAGTAATATTACTGCAGTTTTATGCAATTTCAGGTATGTTTAACTTAAAGTAACTTTTATGAAACGGTTATTAATCGACCTTAAATAAAAGTTAATTTTTTTAAGTAAAACCCCCTGGAAATAAACATGCTTCTTTTTTCATAAACCTGTTCAAATTCGTCATCGTAAGCTTAAACATTGCTCTCTTATATAAACACAACATCTTTATGAAAACCTCTTCTGAAAATGTTGACATTCCTTAAAAAATCTAAATCGTACGTGGGGTATTAAGACGTTGAACCTTCGCTGATGTGCTCGTTTCTTTATGAAATGGCTCTCAAAATAACGTTTCCCGGCATTCTAATGGTTCACGTCTCCTTCATATCATAATCACCAAGAACGATATAAATCGCGGACGCACCCTCCGCCCGCCTTCCAAATAACCTAACGCCGTTTTTACACTCTCATCAAATTAAGAGAGGGCAAAAAATATACTATGTAGCAATCTTACTAAGTATTGCGCTCCGTATCGCAGTTGGTCGGGAAATCTTGAATTATTTTCTTTGCAGTCGCTTTTTTCATCTCTTGTCTTATACAAAGCATCGCTGAACAATAATGCCAAATGCTCCTTTGTGTTAAGACAATAGTACTAAAAGATCTGTGATTCGTTTAGCGAAGATTCAATTAATTTTAGTCTTTAGAAATGTTTAGGTTTGATGAAGTTGGAAAGAATGGAGAATATCAAAAGCCAGGTTCATTCTTTTATTGCGAATTCCATGTTTAAAACTCTACAGAGCTAACGCAAATTTTAAATATGTACCAAAGATAAATCCTCTACCAAAAATATTATTTATGAGATACAAATTCGGGATCGTAAATAAAAGAAAACAATTAAATTTGCAAATTGTTTTTACCATTTTGTTTTGTTTCGTCTGTAATATCCACGAATGTGGTAAGCAGATTATATACAATATTTACGTAATTTACAAGTAACTTGTGAAGGTACAGATATATTTTCATTGTGTTTCAAAACAATGCCTAATTTACTTGCGTTTGGACTTTGGGTTCAGAGTGTAGGTGCTGTTATTTATTACAAAGAGATTAAATTTTTTCCTTATTTCCTCTTCTATTTTGTTGAGTCATCTCAACTAATTGCAATGAATTTGGAAGCTTCCACTCCAAGGTATCCACCTCCAGATACCAGACTCTAGACCTATGGTTTGTGGCATCCCGAGATGCCATCCAGGATTTAAAGGCTTGATGCTTTTTGGTTGGTGGTAATAATAGATATATTTTTTTTAAAACGAAAACAGTTATGCTTAATGCAATTGAACCGTCTGCAATATTATAGCTTATAATGATTGGTAGGAAAAAAACATTAGAAAAAGGGACATAAAATATAAAACTCATCATTGGTGCCTCAGTGATCGCGATGCTCCTTGATTCGTGTTAATGATTTTTATTTCATCAAGGAACATTTTAATCCACAAAAAAAAGCATTCTAGTGGAAGTGGTTTGAAGCCTCAGAAACAAAGGCTGGTGTAATTTACGAGTATTCGTACCACTATATTGGTAAAAGAATTTTCAAAATCAAGTCGGCAGTGCCGGAGAATAAACCGCATATTCAAACATAGAAATCTAACACTACATTTGTAATCAAAGTTACTATTAATCTGTAGAAGGCGTAAATGCACGTATTTATCGATTAAGAAAGTCGATGCAAGTGAATGCAATGATCAATGATGCGTGAAAAGATAAGGGGCCGTGTACACGAGCACGCATCGCCGCACATCCTACCCAATTGACATGCGCGTTACGTCCGAGTTAACAAAGACACCCACATGCGTGCCATAGGCAGTGATTAGCGTAATACAGGGCTGCCATTGTGAATGTACATTGCTGATTTTTTAATATATATTTCGTTTGATATGATTAACATCCGACGAGCCTGCCACCATCGATACATATTATAAATGTTCGTGTATGTATTGCATGTGGATAGGCATTACATTACATATTATGATAAGACAAAAAGTTATTAATATCAATATGAGTTTTCAGAAAAGATTTAGATGTAGCCATCTTTAATTTTTCTGAACGTATTTTGACAGTTCATAATCACATTGTCTTATTTTCACCAGTCTAACATGAAAACTGTAACCGTTTCCCGATGCATTATTTAACAGTGAAATTGTACTTTTCTTTGTCACATAGCAGATAAGGAAAGGGATGTGTGCTGGTTGCGCGCATGCCTGAATGCGTTTGCGCCGGTTGACGAGCAACTTACGGGAACTTAACGGTGCTTAGTCTTAAGTGTACACTATGATTTATGGTGGAAAGTGCGGGTACTGACATTGTGTAATGTCTATTCACGTACAGTTAAATACTTTTACTAAAGATACTTATGTCATATTAGATTGATGACTTCATTGACTGGTTAATTATATCCATGGAGGATTGTTTCTCCTGTGTCATGTCTCTGAGGTGCCGAGTTCTAGACTTAATTTCAGTTTTATTAAAAATACATGTTTCTTTCTACATATCAGCCGTGGTCTTTTATTATAGAACACACACGCTATGATAAAGTTAAATTCAGACCTTGCTCGTGAATTTAACTACATCTAGCCGGAAGATGTCTACGGCTGGATATTGGCCTCCCGTAAGGATTTCCATAACAATCTATCCTGCGCTACCCGTAGCAAAGGTAAGAAAGCTCTTAGATCATTGGAATGTAATTTACTTTGGAATGACCTATGAAACAAACTCATAATGATATTCCAATAGCGTAATTAATTTACATATTTATATTTTAATAGCGGTCGTGGAATTTCAATCACATATAGGCTTTAAGCCGGCCTTGTGATTAAAAAGTTGTCATGGGAACATTTTTATTTGGTATACGGATGTCAGAATTACATTGTTTGTTTCACGTATAATGACATTGTTTGAGAATACACATTTGCCATGTTCTTTAAACTAACCTTCAAAATTGAGTTCCTGATGTCACGAATGTTCTAAGCCATTGGGCGTTCAAGTATGAATGGAAGAGAATTCACGACTTACGACTACACAAAGTGTACAGTAGTGGTAATGAACTGGCAAAAAGGGAACGCAATTTTTTACTTTTTTTAGGCCGATGACAGGGTATAATGGAGTATATTAGAAGAGGCCTATGTCTCTGTAGCAGTAAACTATTGTAGGCTGATGAAAAATCTATATTGCTGGTTAGGATTATAAATATTTTTTATACTTTAGCCTTTACCAGACAGACGCGGCCTAAGCTTGCTGCCAGGGTCGCGGCCTGTTATCTAGAATGAATATCTTGGTATCAAGACATTCACACAAGACAACAACAACTAAAAATCTAAGATATTCATAAGCTATAGAAAAAAGTTATTGGACAGTTGATCAAAAACTTTCATTTCTCGAGTTTTTACCTACCAATTCGCATTAGGCGCGCGTGGCGGTGTTACGGCCCTTACACTTGATGTGTTTCTTCGTGTAGAAAAAAAGGCCTGTACCTAATAGCTATTTAATTTGACGACCTCCGTAGTCGAATGGTCTGTACGCCGGTCTCAAGGCGCCGCCATCTCGAGAGGTCCTGGGTTCGATCCCCAGTGGAGGCAAGTGTTTGGGTGATGAATTTTCAGACATTTGTTCTCCAGTCTTGGATGTTCGTTATTTATGTATAATTATTAAATATATTCGGAATAATTATGTTTATTTATCTATTAAATAAAACAGCAGCATTTAGTTGCTTAAAATGGGACTAGTTGATAGATGTGAATGTCTGAGGATATTTATTTATATTTATATAAATTGATAACAAAATTTTATTTTAAAAATAAGTAAACCTTTTTAATTAAAGTGTCCCTATTATTATCATTCTTCTCTTCTTCGATGACTTTCGTAAATCCATTTAGCCAACGTCAATGCGTATTTTCTTCGTTGTTAATCAATTGTGGGACATGTCGTTCAAAGTTTAAAAAAGGTTGGAGAGAGTTTGGTGGCAAATAAAATAGAGGCAGTCGTTACAGTGGTGTTTAAGTCACACTCAAACATTTACTTAATTGTTTCCTTAATTTCTTTGTTCAATTAAAGACGGATTTGATGAGAAAAAGTTCAAATAAACTCTATGGAGCAGGCACCAAAGGAAGTTGAGTGTGCAGAATATGGGGACCGCATTCTATAAATAGTTTTAAACTCATAAAAGCTTGCAGATCTCAAGGATAGTATAAAAAAATGAATAAATAACCACTGGCAGCATTTAGAATCATAATCTGCAAGCCTTTCTGAGTTTAAAACAATATACAGAATGCGGTCCTCACATTTTGCACACTCAACTTCATATGGCGACTGCTCTACTATGTCGTATTGTATACGATACGTGAAACAAAAATAATGTAATAAACTGTCTGTCGGAACATTTTTTACATTTCAGTGCCGTAAAGACTTCTCTAGAGAAGAGACCGGCAAAACCTCTGAAAGTTTTCCTTTGCTTTAAATATTGGGGTACAATATAATATAATAATATACACTGTTTTGATTATGCAATACATTATTCCACATAATCTTTTAGAATAAGTAATCAAATTAATCAAAGCATGAATACATTCATAAAACATAGGTAAGTAAATTAAAGGTGGATAACAATATTATAAGCTATCTCTATGTTTCACCATTTTAGGTACATAAATATAAAAAGGACTAAATATTAAATTTAAAATTTAAATTGGATTTAAAATTGGACAACGCTTATAATAAAAATTTACATGCTACAACATAAAATAATTCAACAATAATGTGCAAGTATGATAACAATGTCAAATAAGTAATTGCGTATACATTTATTACGACAATGCTTTTTAAGGATGTAATCGACTTAATATCAACATAATTTTAGGACTTTATCAAAATATTCCGTTTACACCAATTTTAGGTTTTTGTTTTTGATTATAAAAACCAAGTAATTCGAGGAAAGTGTGAAGGGAATAAGTGTGTTTTAATTCAAAGTACATTTTCTCGTGGACACAGAAAGTCTGTGTCAATTCTTTTATTTTGTGATTAGTCGGCAATGTTTGAAGTTATGGTTTGAGGTGGCTAGCACTTGTGGTTTTGCTAATGTTGTGTGTAAAAGAAAAACGTTTTGTATGCTGTAAAAACTTTCTAAAATTTTCTTCACATGTTTGTTTTTTTATCATTCACCTACACGTTTGTGTAGGTGAATGACTTATATGGAAGTCGAATAGTTTAGGCTTAGGAAGTAGATGTCATAAACAATTATTGTTGTTGCATTTTATGCTGGCGAGTAGCTTCGCTCTAAACGCCTTAAGTTAGAGTCTAAAGTCGAATGATTTAGTTGCCTTTGTGAATCTTATTCTTACTACTAAATTGCTTATCAAGCTCATAGTTCGTATGCTGGTATGGTAAGTGGTTATGTAGATACTGATCCTGATGTAGATACTGGTCCTGAGCTACCCACATTATACATATTTAATATTATTATTGTTGATGGTAAGTGACGGTAAGGCCGAAGGTGGAAGCGAGCTTCACCTGTATTTCTTAACAACTAAGGAACTGGCTATCTTACCACTAATTGCCGGAACACAACAATGCTTATAACATTGTTGTCATGGCGATAGATTTAGGTAAGAAGGTGGTAGCTAGCCAGGCGGGCTTGGGAGCCCTACAACCAACAAAACCGAGCAGAAAAACCCCTGCCTCCGTGGGGAATCGAATTCCGGACCTCCAGATCAACACCCGGTGTGTCAACCACTAGACCAGAGAGGGTTAAAATATCCTTTTTTTACGAGGAGAAATCCATTTATGGACCGTACCTACCGGTGGCTAGCCGGTAAGCGTGTGTGTAACTCACCTGACATATTGGCACTACCCACTAAAACTCCCCGATATGCCCGAACCGGGGTCTGCCGAAGCAATTCCCCGAGTCGTTCCCAGAGGGTTAAAATATCCTACATCCTTTGCCGTCATCGTAGTCGTTGCCGTAGTCGTGTTACATTCTATGGCATAGGTACCTACGTTGCATATCCCAGTGGTAGTTTTATTACTTAATTTTAGAGAAAAAAAAAGTTATATAATTCACGCAATGCATTACCACAATACTTACATTTACTAAAATTACACTGTACGTATTCTTTAATTTAACTGCGTTCATTACGTTCCTAATGCCATGTTATTGCTTTACTACGAGATTCATTAGTTGTAATTGTTTCAAATCCAAGAGCCCATTTACGTTTTTTATTTCCTTTTTAGACATGGCAAAGTAAAACATAAGATCTTATTCTCTGTGTAATAAAATTCAAGATTCAACGAAAGAATGGTACCCTTAAGCTGCGAGTAGGCCTGTGATCATTATGCTTTTAGAAATTTAAAAGTGGAGATTTTAATGATAATATTTATTACTTTCATTCTAAGACAATATTTTAGCAAAAACGCTAGCTTTTTCTTTATGAGCAAGTTAATAGAAAATTAAGGGTTTTTGTTAATAGCTACAGAAATAAGAAATGTTTTTTAATTAATGAGCGGTAACTCAAACTGCTCCCTGGCGTAATTAGTTTAATTTTAAGCCAGTTAAAATTAATACTTCTTAAATTCAGGAAAGAACATTATGATATTTTCGGTTTTTGTGTAACACTGTATCATCATAAGCTATGTTACTTTTTCTTTTGGAGTTGTCAAACGTCAATATTTTTGGCTTGTTTATTAATATTTAAAGTACAGTGTCATAACTGTATAATAATACATAAAAAAACATATCATGCCTCTATCCCCAGAGGGTTGGGCATAGGTTTCAAAATAAATATGTAACAAAATTGAGAATTTATTAGCACTATCACCAAAATAATCAATGATGTAAGATCATGTAAAAACGCTTTACTAAATTCAAACTCATTTTCTATAAGTTTTTTGTAAGTAAACAAGTAAGTATAATACGAGGAGCTCGGTGGCGTAGTGGTTAGTACGCTTTGGCTTGCGATCGAAAACAAAGCTACCTTCGTCACGGTTAGGCCGTGGATGGGTGACCAAAACTTTGCGATCTCGAGCTTCTCCGTGCTTCAGAACACACGTTTCTACCCACCAACCCGCATTAGACCAGCGTGGTGGTGCTACGGCCCAAACTCCTCATGTGTTTCTCCATGAGGAAGGCCTGTGCCCAGCAGTGGGATGTTTATAGGCTGAGGACTGGAGGACTAAGTAAAAAGTAAAGACCATTAACGCTAAAGACTTTTTTCAAAGTTTTATTTACCCTCGTTAAACCGATAACGAGTATAATGTTACCAATTTAAATTTACATCTTAAATTCACTGATAAACCCTGGTAATTTAAAAATTATGGTAATATAACTTCTCGACCGCAGTGGCGGTAAAAACTTTTTATTTGAGATGTTTTTTAGGAAATTAAGTCTAAATACGTAAATAATTTTTTTGTCGTCATGATGATCGTTATCAGCCGTAGTGGCACATTTGTGACCTTACGATATTATTTATGGCAAATGCCTACTGTCTTGTACCAGCACTGTCTTGTGCTTGTTGCTGCTTGTACTGTGTTGTATTAGCAACTTTCATTCTGTTCCTTCCACTATGGTCTACGACTGATGACTGAAATCACCATCGTGTAATATTGAAATTATACAAATTCATTTACATGGTAAACAGTGCTCTTAAAACAAAGTAGTAATTAATGATACTTGCGAAGCTATATTTTACATGCATTATTTGTGGTAGTCGGGGATGTTTCGCATCTCTGCGACCTAATAAGATCTATTGTGACCAGCCCATAGATTTTACATACATACATATCATCACGATTATAATCCCCTAAGGGTTAGTCAGAGGCAAAAGCCCTGCAAAAGCAGTCCACTGCCATAGTCCGCGCTTCACCAAGCAGTGACTGCACTCAGCGTGACAGGTGTTGAGCCCGTCGCCGCCATAAGCTATTAGATGTTGTGCAGTTTTAAGTCTATTAGTCGCCTTTTACGACACCCAAGGAAAGAGATTGGTTGGTAGTATTATTTTAATGAGCCGCTACTACACGACTATATTTTAAATGAATGCACGAATACAGTTTAATTCTCTCTATGAAACATTAATGGATATAACAGTACCTATACAAGAAAACTCTGAAGCCTTCAACTCTTTAAGTACTTTGTAAATAAATTTATACCAAGCAACACTTAGGGTGCCAGCTCCAGGTTTCAATTCTTGTTTTAGGGTATAATTGAGCATTAATTATTATTGAGTTTTAGAACAAATTTTTTATTAATTGTGTAACTTGGCACAGCTAGATAATTTTTTTTCATTTAGTTCTTTATGGAAGCTTGGCACACGGAGGCCTATGTCCAGCAGTGGACTAATATAGGCTGATGATGAGTAGCAAAAGATTTCTTATCACATGTAAACTAATCAAATTACAAATATTAAAATAAATGAAATTGTCGTCGTCGATACCATCTATCTATACTTGTATGTCCCATTGTTGGACACAGGTTTTCCTTCATGAACATATGCGGAGTATGGGCCGTAATACCACAACGTTGGCCCAATGTGGATTAGTCGACTGACACGGTTGCAATTGCGACAATAGCATTTATTTAAAAATAATTATATTTATGAATACTATAGTACGATAAAAAGTCAGACAGGTATACCTACTCAGCCATCCATAACTCGCGAACAAAATGTTCTCGTTTATGCTTTATCTGATGCGAACCGAAGACTTCCGGTTGAAAAGCTACGGTCTCTGAACACACCAAGCTTGCTATTATATTATATGTAAAGTTACGGGTTAGTAACCTATAAATAATTATTTCACACGTACTCTATGCGAATACCTTAATTGTAAGATTTTTTTATACAACACCTGCACATAAAGCACGCTTTATTTGTCATGTATACAGAGTATAAATCAAGATTTTATACCCTAGGGAATAAAGTAATCGAATTTCCCTTGAGAATAAAGTTATTTGAATTTAGAATGTCAAAATATCAAGAAAAATTAACGTAAAATTTAAACGAAACACGGTTTCAATTTCAATTTATTTCAACTCTAAACAGCCTGCATAAATCTCAACTATTTTTGCCTTGAAAAGATTTGTAATGATTTTGCAAATAACAACCAAAATTAACTTTATGGGTACTGTTGTAGGATTTATTGATTTTTGCTTTACTTTTTTATTTTCTGTTTTCACGGCTTTCGATCAAAGTTAAGTTGTTTACAAAGATATTTATATTAAGATAAAGATTTTAATTTATTTCATTCAAATTGGATTCAATATACCGCCGTCGACATAAAACACTGCTTTATCTCCTCAATGTATAATCTACTATTATTTTATTGCTGCAAATAATTAATAATAGTGTTTGAGTTTATTATTTATTTATTACTAGTGGCTTTTGCCCGAGACTTCGTTCGCGTGGAAAAGTTACTTTGGGATAACTGTTATATAGCCAAATTGTAAATGTGAAATAGTCTATAGTCTTCCTCAATAAATGGGCTATCTAACTCTGAAAGAATTTTTCGAATCGGGCCAGTACGAGTAATTCCTGAGATTAGCACGTTCAACCAAACTCTTCAGCTTAATAATAATGTAGATTTAAGCATAAAGCCTCTGTAATGGTAAACAGTAGTCGTATCCAATAGGCAGAAGCTCGTACTACAGTCAACTCCAATATTAATAATAATCTTTATTTTCTTCAAAAATACTGAACTAACATATTTAACGGTAAGAACTGCATAAGTCGTAGACTGTGTCTCGTCGCAATAATTTTACGGTAAATGGCTCTTATAAGAAGAAAATAAAGATTGTCGCTTCTAAAATGTGTACACATATTTTTAGACTCCACTGTACCAAAAGCAGTCGACCTCTGTAAAAATCAAGAGTAACATGGGATTGGATTTTACCGATTTCAAAAAAGGAGGACGTATTCAATTTAGCATTTTTTATGATAAGAAATAAGAAAATTATATTCCCATAATCTGTTACATTTTTCCTCAATGTTTAAGTACATTAAATAAAACTCCTTAATCACGGTATGCACACAAAAAGAAGTGGAACAAGGAAGAAAGCGATCATAATTCATTAGTACGATATCCTTGAAGTAATCTTGGTGTTTGACCCAAATTCCTTGGTGGAACACATTACGGTGTCTCATGAACCAGTTTATTGGAAGATAACGATTGAATCTTTCCCGAGGCGTTCGAGTTCTTTGTGGCATCAGTAATTTCCAGATTCAAACTCGGGCCACAAAGCCGGCTGGCGGTCGGGCAGGCTGGCAACGCCCAGCTGTGGAAACTATATTAAACTAAGGGTGAGTTTTTTGATACGTAGCAATAGTTAAAATCTAGACCAATAGCGTCAATGAAGACGCCAAAATCTATGAAATCAGCTTAACAAATTGTTAAATTTGCGATGAAAATTCGAAGCAATATACATCAGCTGTGCCGCCAGCCGCAATTTTACAAATACCAGCATCGCGCTGTGGTTAAATTGTCTATGATTATTCAACTTTAGTTATATTTGAAAATTCGACTATTGGACAAGCTGTCATATCACGAGGTGTCTGTCGTTGGTCCATATTTAACCCACTGGTCAACCTCAACACGGATATAAAAATGACCCTAAGCGAATCTCTAGCGAAAAAGGTAAAAATGTGACTTCGCTGGAATCTTTTGATTTTCATTTGTTTTATCCGCATCGCTGATGTAGCTTAGCTTAGTGATCACATATACAGTGATAGCTAATTAAAAGTTATAACTGAGAGTTACAATGAAAACTTACACTCCCAGTTTAAGTAATTATTGTACAAAAACTTAACTTTTTTAGTCCCGTTAAGAAGCTTAATTCTTAGGAGAAACGTGAAATGCGCGCCTAGCAGAAAGTATCAGTACCCTAATATAAGTTATTAGTTTTTTAGTTTCATTAAGAAGGTTAAATATCTATGCGAATTCCCATAGAAATTGAGCTTTTCACGCAACATAAAAAAATAAGTTTATACACATACACAAGGGCTATTTTTCGCGGTGTAAACCAAAGTATCAAAAGCGGTGAAATGACGTTTGTTTCGCTCTCCTTCGCCCGCTGACACTATGGCCCGCATAAGTACCTCTAAATATAATTCAGGGAACTTTAAATGATTATAAATCGCTTATCAAAGTATTTTGTGAGCGATATTGGAAAAGTTGCCGCAATCCGCGAATGTCTGGTATTAGTCAGTTAGTGTTCGAGTTCTTTGAGTGTTGTTTGATAAGTTATTTAGGTGTTACAAATCGTACTGCGTGAACATCAGTGGAAGTTTCATGTCTAATAGATATTTGTAATATTTCATTCTAATTCACTAATATTACGTATTTTAACTAAAAATATTATATATATATGGTGTGGCGTGGTGGTGTTGCCCTTACTCCCATGTAGACTGACGATAAACTTTTAATACTTTGTGTGGGGCTATAAATACCTTTTGGTAAAAGTGTACCTATTTATGATCTAAGGGTAAAAATGACGGAACAATCCTAGCCCACGCGTGTCCTGTCCTCAGCCTATATTCCACTGCTCGGCACAGGCCTTCCTCTTGGAGAAACACATAAGGTGTATGGCTATAATACCAGAACGCCCAATGCGGGTTGGTGGGTAGAAACGGTTGCAATAGCGACCGGGACCAGCGGCTTAATGGAGGTCGAGATCACAAAGTTTTCACCCATGCAAGCCCCGACCATGGCGAAGGATGCTCTGTTTTCGATATCGAAAACCAAAGCGTGTTACCCTCAGAGTAAACAGAACTGGAGTAGCCTTTGTCTAACATTCCCCTCTGCCAAATGCACAAGCATTGGATGCTTGCACGTTTAATAAAACTAGTTGAGCCGCCATTTTGACAGCCATAAAATTGTAAACGTTGCGGCGAACAGAGCTCCCGCAAAAATGCCTGCCTGTGCTGTTTTTTGTTTTTTTGTTTTAATAGAAAACATCGAGTATGCTAAAAGATGGTGTCACCTTTTATTTGTTATTATAATTTTTAAGATTTTATGATTATTTACTTCATTATTTCATGTTTTAGAATTCTACGATTTCAAATTTCGAACGCTTGTCTCGTGGGGAGTGCGGCTGTGACGTTGTCAAAACGCACTGTCACGAGACTATTTTAAGCGTGTTGCGTGAAATTTAAATTTGTGTGTCGAATTATGCATGTGTGCATTTGTAAAAACGGTAAAAGTTATTGTTTATGTGTGCTGGCTTTGAGTGTAGTGGTAACCTCACCCCCCACAAGAAATGGCAGATAAAATGTTTGAGAAATTGACTAATGGCTACCCCAGTTCTGTTTACTCTGAGGTGACCCCTATCCCGCCGAGCCCACGCGTATACGCGTGATGAAATGTCAAAAACAGTTTATTCTGAAAATACTCGTAGCTTGCCATAACATTGTGTCTGGTGCATGCTGACAGGCACAGACACGCTAGGTGTCATGTAGTTGTCATGATTGTTCATCTTCATTTGGAATTATTTTAAACTCAATAAAAGTTTCAGGATACTACGAGTATAAGTGTAAGGTCCTTCTTAATAGCAAAGATTAATTATGTAATCTAAACATACGTTAAAAAAAATAACATTGAAGTAGAAATTAAAAAATTATTGAAGGTGTCAAGTAATTGCTTAATTAAACTAATTTAAAAAGTTTGTAATAATAAAATATTAAATAAGACTATTTTTAACTGTCAGCATGCACCAGACACAATGTTATGGCAAGCTACGAGTATTTTCAGAATAAACTGTTTTTGACATTTCATCACGCGTATACGCGTGGGCTCGGCGGGATAGGGGTCACCTCAGAGTAAACAGAACTGGGGTAGCCATTAGTCAATTTCTCAAACATTTTATCTGCCATTTCTTGTGGGGGGTGAGGTTACCACTACACTCAAAGCCAGCACACATAAACAATAACTTTTACCGTTTTTACAAATGCACACATGCATAATTCGACACACAAATTTAAATTTCACGCAACACGCTTAAAATAGTCTCGTGACAGTGCGTTTTGACAACGTCACAGCCGCACTCCCCACGAGACAAGCGTTCGAAATTTGAAATCGTAGAATTCTAAAACATGAAATAATGAAGTAAATAATCATAAAATCTTAAAAATTATAATAACAAATAAAAGGTGACACCATCTTTTAGCATACTCGATGTTTTCTATTAAAACAAAAAAACAAAAAACAGCACAGGCAGGCATTTTTGCGGGAGCTCTGTTCGCCGCAACGTTTACAATTTTATGGCTGTCAAAATGGCGGCTCAACTAGTTTTATTAAACGTGCAAGCATCCAATGCTTGTGCATTTGGCAGAGGGGAATGTTAGACAAAGGCTACTCCAGTTCTGTTTACTCTGAGGGTAACACGCTTTGGTTTTCGATATCGAAAACAGAGCATCCTTCGCCATGGTCGGGGCTTGCATGGGTGAAAACTTTGTGATCTCGACCTCCATTAAGCCGCTGGTCCCGGTCGCTATTGCAACCGTTTCTACCCACCAACCCGCATTGGGCGTTCTGGTATTATAGCCATACACCTTATGTGTTTCTCCAAGAGGAAGGCCTGTGCCGAGCAGTGGAATATAGGCTGAGGACAGGACACGCGTGGGCTAGGATTGTTCCGTCATTTTTACCCTTAGATCATAAATAGGTACACTTTTACCAAAAGGTATTTATAGCCCCACACAAAGTATTAAAAGTTTATCGTCAGTCTACATGGGAGTAAGGGCAACACCACCACGCCACACCATATATATATAATATTTTTAGTTAAAATACGTAATATTAGTGAATTAGAATGAAATATTACAAATATCTATTAGACATGAAACTTCCACTGATGTTCACGCAGTACGATTTGTAACACCTAAATAACTTATCAAACAACACTCAAAGAACTCGAACACTAACTGACTAATACCAGACATTCGCGGATTGCGGCAACTTTTCCAATATCGCTCACAAAATACTTTGATAAGCGATTTATAATCATTTAAAGTTCCCTGAATTATATTTAGAGGTACTTATGCGGGCCATAGTGTCAGCGGGCGAAGGAGAGCGAAACAAACGTCATTTCACCGCTTTTGATACTTTGGTTTACACCGCGAAAAATAGCCCTTGTGTATGTGTATAAACTTATTTTTTTATGTTGCGTGAAAAGCTCAATTTCTATGGGAATTCGCATAGATATTTAACCTTCTTAATGAAACTAAAAAACTAATAACTTATATTAGGGTACTGATACTTTCTGCTAGGCGCGCATTTCACGTTTCTCCTAAGAATTAAGCTTCTTAACGGGACTAAAAAAGTTAAGTTTTTGTACAATAATTACTTAAACTGGGAGTGTAAGTTTTCATTGTAACTCTCAGTTATAACTTTTAATTAGCTATCACTGTATATGTGATCACTAAGCTAAGCTACATCAGCGATGCGGATAAAACAAATGAAAATCAAAAGATTCCAGCGAAGTCACATTTTTACCTTTTTCGCTAGAGATTCGCTTAGGGTCATTTTTATATCCGTGTTGAGGTTGACCAGTGGGTTAAATATGGACCAACGACAGACACCTCGTGATATGACAGCTTGTCCAATAGTCGAATTTTCAAATATAACTAAAGTTGAATAATCATAGACAATTTAACCACAGCGCGATGCTGGTATTTGTAAAATTGCGGCTGGCGGCACAGCTGATGTATATTGCTTCGAATTTTCATCGCAAATTTAACAATTTGTTAAGCTGATTTCATAGATTTTGGCGTCTTCATTGACGCTATTGGTCTAGATTTTAACTATTGCTACGTATCAAAAAACTCACCCTTAGTTTAATATAGTTTCCACAGCTGGGCGTTGCCAGCCTGCCCGACCGCCAGCCGGCTTTGTGGCCCGAGTTTGAATCTGGAAATTACTGATGCCACAAAGAACTCGAACGCCTCGGGAAAGATTCAATCGTTATCTTCCAATAAACTGGTTCATGAGACACCGTAATGTGTTCCACCAAGGAATTTGGGTCAAACACCAAGATTACTTCAAGGATATCGTACTAATGAATTATGATCGCTTTCTTCCTTGTTCCACTTCTTTTTGTGTGCATACCGTGATTAAGGAGTTTTATTTAATGTACTTAAACATTGAGGAAAAATGTAACAGATTATGGGAATATAATTTTCTTATTTCTTATCATAAAAAATGCTAAATTGAATACGTCCTCCTTTTTTGAAATCGGTAAAATCCAATCCCATGTTACTCTTGATTTTTACAGAGGTCGACTGCTTTTGGTACAGTGGAGTCTAAAAATATGTGTACACATTTTAGAAGCGACAATCTTTATTTTCTTCTTATAAGAGCCATTTACCGTAAAATTATTGCGACGAGACACAGTCTACGACTTATGCAGTTCTTACCGTTAAATATGTTAGTTCAGTATTTTTGAAGAAAATAAAGATTATTATTAATATTTGAGTTGACTGTAGTACGAGCTTCTGCCTATTGGATACGACTACTGTTTACCATTACAGAGGCTTTATGCTTAAATCTACATTATTATTAAGCTGAAGAGTTTGGTTGAACGTGCTAATCTCAGGAATTACTCGTACTGGCCCGATTCGAAAAATTCTTTCAGAGTTAGATAGCCCATTTATTGAGGAAGACTATAGACTATTTCACATTTACAATTTGGCTATATAACAGTTATCCCAAAGTAACTTTTCCACGCGAACGAAGTCTCGGGCAAAAGCCACTAGTAATAAATAAATAATAAACTCAAACACTATTATTAATTATTTGCAGCAATAAAATAATAGTAGATTATACATTGAGGAGATAAAGCAGTGTTTTATGTCGACGGCGGTATATTGAATCCAATTTGAATGAAATAAATTAAAATCTTTATCTTAATATAAATATCTTTGTAAACAACTTAACTTTGATCGAAAGCCGTGAAAACAGAAAATAAAAAAGTAAAGCAAAAATCAATAAATCCTACAACAGTACCCATAAAGTTAATTTTGGTTGTTATTTGCAAAATCATTACAAATCTTTTCAAGGCAAAAATAGTTGAGATTTATGCAGGCTGTTTAGAGTTGAAATAAATTGAAATTGAAACCGTGTTTCGTTTAAATTTTACGTTAATTTTTCTTGATATTTTGACATTCTAAATTCAAATAACTTTATTCTCAAGGGAAATTCGATTACTTTATTCCCTAGGGTATAAAATCTTGATTTATACTCTGTATACATGACAAATAAAGCGTGCTTTATGTGCAGGTGTTGTATAAAAAAATCTTAGTTTAATTAAACTAATTTAAAAAGTTTGTAATAATAAAATATTAAATAACGACTATTTAATATTTTATTATTACAAACTTTTTAAATGTTTTTTATAAAACCTTTCGGCAATGAGTAATGACATCTTAAAGAACCCTTTTTATGTTTGCTTACATTTTGTCTCAGATCAAAACCTATTACCTGGAGAAATGTGGATGGTTAACCCCTCTCGTGGATCCAGATGTGATGACATATTATTATTGTGTGTTATGTTTGTTAAAGTGGTTTAAGTGGTTGCACGCGCGCGCGTTTATAATTACACGGGGCTACTAACACATTCTTATGCGTCGAAATGTATGGAAATTTCGCCGGCGCTGCTAGCTAGCGTATCTATGAAAAGTTCCTTATACGATCATAATTGCATAAAGTTCATCTTTACTCTACTATGGGGCTAGGTCAACATCGACCCGACTCGTGGGCTTGCAACACACCTGGCACAATGTTGACAGACTTGACACCTCAAACACTTATTTGAACAAGTTAAACTTGGGACAAAAGTTTACAGGATACTTAACACGGGAACCGTCTCTGTACAGTCACGTGCGAAAGTAGTATACATATTAGCACGTGACAATCGCGTATGTGAAAGACATAATAACTCATGTGGCTAACAGTTGTCTAAAATAATTCCAAGCAGATTAATTTAATAACAAAGCTATCTTCGCCATGGTCAGGCCGTGGATGGGTGGCTAAAACTTTGTGATCTCGAGCTGCTCCGTGCTTCGGAAGGCACGTTAAGCCGTTGGTCCCTACCAACCCGCATTGGGCCAGCGTGGTGGTTTTACGGCCCATGCTCCCCATGTGTTTCTCCATGAGGAAGGCCTTTGCCCAGCAGTGAGACGTAAATAGTCTGAGGACGAGTGTAGGTTACCAATGAAAACTTTCACTAGGGGTACAGTGGAACCAAATGGTACATTGACGTCCAATAGATGTTCGAAAGGAAAACAAGAAGAGGGTAAAGTAAGAAAGTCGATTATGCACAATGTCGTTTACACCGCCAACAGACGCGGACGGCTTTGCTCGGCAAACAACGCCGGGACCTCATCACCTCATCACTCGTCACTGGATACAAACGAACGCTAACTGTCAGTCTGTCACAGATTGTTTGTATTAGGTCCTTACCTATGAAATTGGTGTTTTGTATGGAGATTTTGGGGATGTCTGCATTTTACATACTAACATTTTATCAGTTTTCTTCACAACGACAAATCCAGAGATAATAATATTTGGTATGTATCATTAGACAAGCTTTAGCAATATGTGTGTGAACACGCTTGATAAAAATTATTCATCGTTTTTAGGTCAATGCAAATCAAATGATTTATTCGGGAGGCAGCTAAAAATAATTGTCTTTGTGTCTAATTTTAACACAATTAAACTTACAAAAAATTATCAAATTAAATAATACGACCTCAAATATATGGTCTATTTTTATGTTGTGACACTTAATAGTTACGGACAAATTGCTAAGACAGAATAAAAACACCAATTTCATAGGTAAGGACCCAATATTATCTGATGGAGTGACAAAGTTAGTCAGGGTGCAGGGTAGTTAACGAGTATGTCAACATTCACAGCAAGCTCAAATCGTAAATTTTGCATAAGAATACGTTTGACAGGAAAGTTGTTTTCTAGTGTAAAACTAGGTCAATCACTATGTAATGTTAAATATTTTCCTCAATATATTATTCTTTGTTCGCAGGTTTTTCAACGGAAACATAAAGTCTGAAGCTGGATTCGGTAAGTAATTAACAACGATCGTTATGTTAACAACGCATCGCTATTGATAATTTTGTATGGGTTTTAAAATTAAGTTACATTCAAATAATAAATAAGGATAATAAACAATCTATATCGATACTCTATACATATAAAACTGTAGAGGTCGGATGTCTGTACATAGAAAAAAAAAGCTTAAAATCAAGTATAGGGGATGTAAAAAGAGGGGAAATGGCAAAAAATTAAAAAAAAAATCATTATTTGTTTCTGTCTGTTTGTCTGGTTGTACGTGCTAATCTCCGAAATAGCTGGACCGATTTCAATGAAATTTTGCATGGTGATACCTTATATCCCTGGTCAACATCTTAGATCCTTTTTATTCCAGAAAATTAAAAGGTTCCCGTGGGATAGATAAAAAATCAGTGACCGCGGATAAACTCGCGGGCAACAGCTAGTGTATGTATAAAAATAATGTTGCTCTTAGGTCACGAGTGTATTGTCCAAAACAATAACCATAAAACCTATATTTCTATTATTCGAAACCTAAGATCGCATCCCTCACATACATAATACATTCAGCAAAACTACAAAAGTTTTACTGAGAAAATGTTTTAAAAATATTCCCGACATTTGAATACGAAAGGAGGGTCAGCAAAAATGAAACAAGGGAAGGGATATCGTATTTCCTGTACCTTGCGTAGCCACATTGTGCGATATTGCGGTTCAGGTGCGCGTATGATTAAAAAGAATATAAATATATCTCTATTTGAATTTATTTGTGGAAAGAAAAATTGCAAGTATTGTTTAGGTGTTACAAATCTTGAACTTAAAAGGCAAAAAGTAAATGAAATAGCGTTACCTACTTATTATCATGCATCTAAATCCGAAGTGGTAGGCAGAGGTGCTTTACACATCTACATACACTTTGACAGTAATCCTGTTCGTCCCATGCAATAGGGCGGGGGGCCAGCATATAATAATATTGGGTCCTAACCTATGAAATTGGTGTTTTTTCTCTCTCTTAGTATTTTGTCTGTAACTATTAAGATTCATAGTATTCCTAAAAAATAATTACCTCGTCTAAAAATAGACTATATTTTTGAGCTCTTTTGATTTGTTTTGATAATTTGTTGTAAGTTTAATTGTGTTAAAATTGGACACGGAGAAATTTTTTTTTAAGTGCCTCCCGAATACATCATTTTATTTGCATTCACTTAAAAACGATAAATAATTTTTATGAAGTGTGATATTACACATATTACTAAAGCTTGTCTAATGATAGATGCCAAATATTATTATCTTTGGATTTGTCGTTGTGAAGAAAACTGAAAAACTTTTAGTTTGGAAAATGCAGAATTCCCCAAAATCTCCATACAAAACAACAATTTCATAGGTAAGGACCTAATATATAGACGACCTCCGTGGCCGAGTGGTCCTGTACGCCGGTTTACAGACAAACATTTGCCCCCACCGGTGGGGAAAATTTTTGAATGATGAATACAGACATTTTTCCTTCAGTCTTGTATGTTTTATACATCTATTGTATATTTGGTCCGGGACACAAAAATAATGTACCAACTGCTTTTCTTGCCTAGCATGTCGTAAAAGGCGACTAAGGACGTGTTGGGTACTGGGTCTGTGATTGTGTAGGCGATGAGCTAGCCACTTGTTACTACTGTTTCACGATTTTTCATCTGACCAAACCAAATTTTTGTCTGGCTAAGTGAGGTCATAAGGGACACATTGCTCCTTGGACTCTGCCTACCACTTCGGAGATTATAGGCATGATTTTATGTATGTATGTATGTATTGTATATTTTCTGATTATTTATTTGAAGGTATATATCTATTAAATATATGTATCCGTCATCCAGTATCCGTAACACAAGCAGCATTGGTTGTTAAAATATGGCTAGTTGATAGGTGTGAATGTCTGAACTAGCAGTGCCCGCGCCGCGTGTCTATTGATTGAACGCCGAAAGAAATTTACAAAAAGTATTTGTGTGTTTGTTAACACTGCATCGTTTTCCTACAAATTGCTCAACATTACATTCCTACTTCTTATTAGCAAAATGTTCAACTATTATAGTTGAACAAAAACCTCTAATTCTTAAAATAATGAATAAAATTTCTTTTCAGTGTCATGTGATTAAATGCTGTCATGTTGACAAATCTGTTATCGTGTCATTATTTTACAATGCCGAGAAATTTTAAAATTGGAAATGAAATTTCATTTTGACGGAATATGTCACATAATACTCGGTTGAGCAGATACTCAGAGTAAACAGAACTGGAGTAGCCTTTGTCTAACATTCCCCTCTGCCAAATGCACAAGCATCGGATGCTTGCACGTTTAATAAAACTAGTTGAGCCCCCATTTTGACAGCCATAACATTGTAAACGTTGCGGCGAACAGAGCTCCCGTAAAAATTCCTGCCTGTGCTGTTTTTTGTTGTAAAAATAAATAGAAAACATCGAGTATGCTAAAAGATGGTGTCACCTTTTATTTGTAATTATAATTTTTAAGATTTCATGATTATTTACTTCATTATTTCATGTTTTAGAATTTTACGATTTCAAATTTCGAGCGCTAGTCTCGTGGGGAGTGCGGCTGTGACGTTGTCAAAACGCACACCCCACGTGATTATTTTAAGCGTGTGTGTGCGTGAAATTTAAATTTGTGTGTCGAAATATGCATGTGTGCATTTGTAAAAACGTTGTGCGTTGTGCTGGCTTTGAGTGTAGAGGTAACCTCACCCCCCGCAAGAAATGGCAGAATAAAATGTTTGAGAAATTGACTAATGGCTACTCCAGTTCTGTTTACTCTGAGAGCAGATATTGATAGCCGCGGTTACACCCGCGCGATACTCGTTCCCATGGGAATATCGGGATAAATAGCCTATGTCCTTTCAGGTTCTAGAATATCTGTGTGCCTAATTTCAATTGAATCGGTTCAGTGGTTTTGACGTGAAAGCATGACAGACAGACAGAGTTGTTTTCGCATTATTAATATTAGTATGGAATCAAACCTAAATTCTAACAGCCAGGACAGATGATACATACCACTTAATAGAACCTCTGCAGCTCGAGCGAGGTAACATGACGTGAATTGGAAAACGAAGCTTCACAATTAGCAATTACAACAAAAGTGATTATTTTTAATTGTATTTCTTTTATGAGGGTAGTGGTTAAAACAAAGCAAGCAGTCATTACTTGACCGATGCGTGACTAAAACTTTGTAATCGAGCCAATCTGTTTCAGGCGTGGTGGTGTTATGGCCCATTCTAATGTGTTTCTTGTATAAAAACCTACACACATGGTGTCGATACAACTATAACTATAGGTATATCACTTATATACTTTCTTCTCAAAAAGTAGTTCCTTCGTAGATCTCATTTATGACATGAGGTTTCTAGATGATGTAGCGACAGCTTCTGAGGCTACAGATAGAAGTCTGGAAAAAATAATAAATTATATAACGTCCAGAGTACGGTTTTAATAATAATTTACTTAGGGTCAGTTTTTGATCCATGGTTAGGTTGACCAGTAGGTTAAAATATGGACCAATGGCGAAAACGTATAATGTACTGATATGACAGCTTGTCTAATAGTCAAATTTTCAAATATAACTAAAGTTAAATAATCATAGACAATTTAATCACAATACGATGATGGTATTAGAAAAATGGCAGCTGGCGGCATAGCTGATGTATATTGCTTTGAATTTTCATCGCAAATTTAACAATTTATCAAGCTGACGTCATACATTTTAGCGTTTCCATTGACGCTATTAGTCTAGACTCAGGGTCACTTGCAGGAAATTTTAAACCTAGTTTAAATATCGATTTAATAATTTTTTGATATAAAAGACATAGTAAACTTGTCAAAAAATACAATATCGAGTTTTAATAACGATTAAAATTTCCTGCAAGTGAGCCTTAAACTGTTAAGGTAACTATTACTACGGAACAAATACTCACCTTTATGCGTGCGGAAGATTCAGCTAAGCTGTTCACCATCTCTTGTAAGTCCTGCAAGGCTTCAGCTATGATGACGTTATCGTCTGTGAATCGTGAGTGTGAGATGTACTCGCCATTCATATCAATGCCACGCCTTCCCTGTCTAGCGTACTGAACACATCTTGCAGCGCAGTAGTGAAGAGTTTCGAGGATATGACATCCCCTTGTCTTACACTACGGCGCAGAGCTCTCTCATAGTCTACAAAGGCCATGCAGAGGGGCTGGTTATACTCATTTGTCATCTGTATAAGCTGCCTTACAGTTTATGACATAAGACATAAGAAATAAAGTCACTCTATAGTTTTTTATGGCTGCCATACATGCGGTCCACCTGTCCACCGGGAAGGTCTACTTGTGCAGGTATGTCTAAGGTATGCGGAATGTGTGTGTGAATAGACCTGTGCAGTTTTTTGAGCCTGCACATGCGACCGGCGCAAGATCGAAAATCAATTCTTTCCATATTTAATTTGGTAATTTAAGGTATGTTTTCTCCAGTCCATTTGGAGTTCGTTTTTTAAATATTTCTGTTAAAATTTTAATTCATTCAGTAAATTAATATGAATTAATATGAAAATATTTTCCTTTTCCATTGAAGTCCAAAGCTTACACCACTTTTTTCGATTCCTCTTCATTTTTGTATTCGATTCCGATCGATCGATTCGATCGGTTCGTTTTGGATCTTAAAAAGGCCTATAGCAATGCCAGCATGTTATCGTCTTTATTCGATGCCAGCTCAAAAATAACTGAAGTCCACTCCGGTAAACAGGAACGCCCACCATACACGGTACCAACTGTTGACTTGCGCAGGCACACCTGCACAGGTAACCTACAATAACTGCCTGTCTTACCCTTCAAGCCGCCATACAGCGCTTTAAAGGGCATACAAAGACTGATAAGATAAAGATACCCAAGCAGACTATTAAGTACCTATACGGAGTCATTATGATTTCCATGTGTTTACAATAAGTTTGAACTCTTTTAAAAATGTTTTTCCATCTTCTATTCATTGTAATCTGAATTTTATTAACACGGTTCAGGAAACGCTATCATTTAACACGGGATTGACAATTCAATTACAAGTGACAGCTACACGCCTTTTTCTAAAATCGTTTCTTCACTAACGTTAGATTCCATCGGCGATTTTTCAGTTTACGCCGGGTGACCCGCTTCGATCTATCCACGTCTAGACACTCGTTCCCTGGAAATTCGATATCTTTCACGGTTTCAAGAGGATCCGGGATAACGGATGCTTGTGTCTGTGAATGTGAAATATATGTAACTGAGAATATTCCATCTGCTTTTAATTAAAGGTTCCAGTTGAAGGGTGAATTAATCATTTTATTAGCTAGTATTCATCATGCTTGTCTGCGGTAATTTGTCTGTGACTGTTCATGTTCATGCAAGCGTATAGGTTACGTTGAGAGATATCCAATCAACATAAAAAATTAAACCTCCCATAGGTTTAATTTACACCCGTTGATCATGCGACTAGAAGATTTACCTCGCAGTATGCCTGGTGCATGGCAACAGGTTTACCTTCAGTTACGTAGTTAGTAGTAAGCCCACGTGGCTAGCTACGTCTTACCTAAATATGTCATCATAATAACATTGGTATAAGTATTGTTGTGTTCCGGCAATTAGTGGTAAGGTAGCCAGATCCACAGTTTTTGAGGAATACAGGTGAAGCTCGCATCCACCTTCGGTTTTATCGTCACTTACCTTAAGGTGAGATGAAGGACAAAAGCTTTCCTGTCATATGTAAAAAAAAATATATGGGAACCAACTTAACAGGTGAAATGAAGGTCTTAACACTTATCCCTACCTCCTTGGGGATAGAGGCATGACAAATGTTGTTTTATGTAGATGATATACGTAATAAAAACTGTATATTTTTCTCACAAGCATTATTTTAGTAAGTTTAGAGTACACCTACGATAATACACTTTTAAATGTGCATAAAATCAAACAAAGTAATTTTATAAGAACTCTGAAAATAACCTTGGATCCTATGAAAGGAGTACACTTAAGCATGATTTCCAGAAATAATTCTTTGACGCTATCTATATCTCTCTCCAAAATTTGACGCCCAATTTGTGTTGTGGAATGAAACCCATCTGAAAATCAGAAGCCGATATTTCTTAAATTGAACGATAATTTCTTTCAGTCTAATTTAGGATGAGAGCGAATATTTTTGGCTTAAGAAAAAATTTATAAAGCCTATTTTTCGTGACCTATTTACATTTAAATATGAGAGTGAATGGTAATGTAGGGAGAGGAAGATAGAAGAAAAAATGGTCAGATTGTGTGAATGAGGCTAGGTTGGGAGTGAATGTTGATATGGCGTGTGATTGATGAGAATGGACGAGAATGACTCGTTGCGCTGACCTCAAATGTAATTAGGAAAAGGGCAGGTAAATTAAGATGATGAGTGAAAATTAGAACCCAATGTCGTAAGTGTCTAGTTATGGGTGGCTTGTGAATAAGAAGGAACATCTTACTCTTACGCGATCACCAAGCCTGTCTTGTTATACTGGAAAACGTGGCTCACATCTCGAGAAAGTCGTTGATTTTCTTTTGTCTTCGATAACATCCGTCCTTAAATAATGTTAAAAAATTTATTAAATAATTTAGAGTTACTGATATTTATATTTAAGATAAATTGCAGTTTTAAATTTAGAATAATTTAATTAGTATTTAATTATTCTAATAAGACGCGAGATGAATTTGTGCCAAATAAACCTAATTGATGATATTAGAACAATGCCGAGGTTGGATTCCAATATTTCTAATTGACCTTCTATCCACCACCAAACTAACCCACATTGGGCCAGCGTGGTGGTGATATAGCCCATACTTCTAGCCAGCTAGGAAGGCCTGTCCCAGCAGTGGGACGTATATAAGCTGATGACGACCTTCTATCCTTGTTCATGTATATTTCGTGTGTTCTGTGCCTGTGGCCAACAAATATACCTATTTCTTCCTTTACAATAAATTATAAGTAACAGTTTAATACCGCAAAGAACGCGGAATTTAATTTGAAGGCTGAAGAAATGGTTCTGGTTATATAAATATAAGGCAGATGTTGCCGCCACGTGCTACGGATTTGAGCTAAGGGTTCTGATGGCTTTATATCGGTGCCGGCTGTGCACTTGATTTTATGGGTATTCTGGGTTTCATTACTATCCAATTCGTTTGAAATAGTTTGAGGGATTATTTCAGAACTTTCTGACTCTATGTCAGTAAAGGGTATTGCGTATACTGCTGGAATTCTATTCATACCTTCATTAGGCTTCTTCCCTTCCCTATTTTGGTTTAATGTTTCCATTATTTAGATATTATACCTACTTTACTATTTATTCCTATATTACATACACACATATAATCACGACTATTATCCATTGAGGGTTAGTCAGATACTAGGCATAAGCACCGCAAAAGCAGTCCATTGCCATAGTCCGCGCTTCACCAAGCAGTGACTGCACTCAGCGTGACAGGTGGTGGGCCCGTCACCGCTATAAGCTATTGGATGTTGTGCAGTTCTAATCTAAGTCCATTAGTCGCCTTTTACGACACCCAGGGAAAGAGACGGTTTGGTAGTATTCTTTTAATGAGCCGCTACCATACGACTCTCTATATTATATTGGGTCCTTACCTATGAAATTGGTGTTCAAAAAAGTTATTACCTCGTAGTTTTTAAAATACTCTTAAATTTGATCTACTTCAAGTTCGGCCTATGACAGTTATAATACTTTTAGTAATATCATCAATAAGTTATAAGTTTTGCAGCGTTCCCTACGCGTCGATTGTGATAACACAAGTTTTTCAATAGCCATTTGGGAAGGTTATCGACGAAAAAATATGAGACATTATTTTGAGACTCGAATACACTGTATTTAATAATTTTCGAAATACCAATTTATTTAGTCCTAGGAAGGATTTTAAGATTGTCATGTATTTTGAGTTAAGTAAAGCTTGTGTTTTAAAACGAGATTTTATGAACGGAAATGTGGCGTTGTATATAAGTTTCTTGTCAATATCGCTTCACAATAAACCCGGCATGGCAACAGGCATGCTCCATGTTACACGGGGATCAAGACGTATAGTGGGTGTTTACACCTCCGCCCGTCACTTCGGGTATAGAGGCGTGAAGATTGTAAATTGTGCATATTTCTGGCAAGTTTTGCTTATCATTTTGAAGGACATTGAGTACGATTATTAATAACAAAAATAATGAACGCCCTCACGAGTTCCTTGCATGTAAAGACGGTCGTTTCTAATATTTGGATAAATGTTGTGATAAAAATTTTACATACCTTCATATAAAAATGTGTTACAGTGTCACAGTAGTAATATAACTGTTGCTCGTGCCCGCGATCACCATGCAAAATTTTAATCAAATACAATTTCATTGAAGTACAAACAGACAAACACACAGAGAAACAAAAAATAATTTTTTTTTTTGGTACTTTCTCTCATTTTAGATCTCTCTGACTTGATTTTAAGCATTTTTTTCTATGTACAGACATTCGACCTCTACAGTTTTATTATATGTATAGATTGTGAGATAAAATAATTATAAATAGATATAACATATTATATGAGTCACACGTACAGCCTCCAAGGGGTAGGCTGGGGTGTTATTACCTATGTGTCATTGTGTAAAAGGTTTCTTATGTAAAAACATCTTTTAACTATGTCACGTTTTTCATACTTCAGCATGATAAACCCTAACGACACCTTTTCAACAGAGAATAGTTTGTAGGCAGAGTTATTCAATCGAGTTGTGTAGATTGAGTAAGTATAAAAATTCTATTACCATACCGTGTATAGAATCCCTCGGGATTGTAGCAAACGCATCAATCACTGTGGAAGTTTCTTACAGATTCGCGAAAAGGAACTCAATATAATGGAAACTAAATATTACATTCACGTAATTTTTAGAGGAAGGATCAAAAGAGTAAATTTGTATTATAATAAATATTTTATAAAAATGTTATATGCGCTAAGTATCAGCATTAACAGCTCTGAAAATGATATATAACAAAGGCAAAAAATGTTCTTGTAGTTTTGAAAATAAAAAGGATAGGTTAAAAGTCAAATTAATTTAACAATGCAACGCGCACAAAACGAGTCACAATAGAAACTGCTTTTTTTCCTTTTTCGTAGATTTCCACCTTTTCATAATTTCAGCGAACTGTCATCATAAAAAAAAATTTGATTATAGTATTGTATTCTAATCATCACATGAACAGTATTCCACAGAGCAACCGTTTTATTTACTTGGCAATTGGACACATAAGCAAATAACGAATATGGATACTTATTCATATGAAACTTTCTCAAGACTTTTTAACCCCATTCGCATTTGATTTTCCGAAGGAAGTTGTCAAGTGTACAATTTGTAGGCTCCACCACAAGTCCGAAAAGATACACAAGGTAACAAATTGGCAATAAAAAGCTAACAAAACCGCGTGGGTAAGCATTTCGGTCAAAGCTGTAAATCCCCGGTCTCAGCCAATAAATTCACTGGAAATATCGAACGCTGTAACAGTTCGAGTTGGATAAAGTCCTTCTGGGAGCCATATATGGGCCCTTCGAAATATATGAATATTAAAACGAGCGTATGATGATTACGCATTTCGTTAGTTAATTCGTGCGAAGATTAAGGTTGTGCAAATTAACAAAACGTTAAAGCAAATCGCTTTCCACTTTTTCGCCTCTCCACATTTTAATAACACATTAAAACATGTATTTTATCATTTTGCTTCAATTTTAACATTCTCGATATTTCTGATTTATTCGAAATTGTTGAATTTTACGCTCAAAAACTCTGGGACTATTAGTGGAAATAAACGTTTATTTTAATATCGAATAATTAGAAATATTCTGGACTTGGAAAAGGTTTTATCTTTTCCAGGTAAATTTAAAAATCTAAATTGAATCTGCTAGGACAATCCATCGCTCTCCGGTGTGGGTATAACAGCTCTATTATTTTAACGACGGTTGCCCATAGTAGCCGCCATTCATAAGATTGATTGATCTTTGACTAAAGATATTCGTGACCAAACGAGTAATAATCATAGTTTTAAAGAAATTCGGGCGCAAGTTTACTTTCCCAGCTATTGGACAAGGTCTCGAACCGGTCTGCGAGTCAAACCCGACGATTCAATGCCGCGGCTGATTCTTGTTGAGTCACATTCTGATAGTGAGCGTACCGCTAACTACGAGTTCAAGTATCCTACAATTTGACACTTGTTAGCTATAAACGTGTTACATGCTACGTATCATAAAAGATTGCGTAGGAGTTTTCAACTTTCTTTACGCACTTTTTTATTTTATTAACATTCATGGTAAATTTTATTTGAATAGTATATTCTACGCAAACAATATGCTCCTTAAATTAATATGTAAATTTTCTCTAGGTAAATTAATGACAATTTAGGTGAATGTGAAACCATTTGACAAAATTAAAGGACATTGTAATCCTTACAATAGCAATTACAGCCGTAGCAAAGTACTTATTATCTTAAATACTTGAATAATAAATTAACATTCGAATCAGTAACGAACTTTCATTACGTTAATAAATATACATTGTCATATTACATTACTCTTAGTAATTAGTTCTAAGGTGTCATTATGAGTTACTTGTTTTGCAATTTTATTGTAGAGTCGCCAAGAACATGTTTGCAACTTTTACAGCGACCGCAGAGTACGTTGAAATAAGATGTGAAGTCTTAGTAACCAGTATTTTCACTGCACATTCTAACCAGAGCACAGCAATGACAGCTTTGCTGGAAAAAATTATAAGATATTGCAATTAGTTACTCATACAGGCAACTCCCTCTGCTACAGGCAAACTCACAGTCGTTAATTATACTAACAGTAAAATTTTCTAAAATGGTTTTTATCGAATAGCCATGGGAAAAAACAAAGAATTTATTTTTATGAATCTAATACAGAGTCCTTCATTCGTATAAGTAATGTAATGTATTCGTATACATTGTATGTGGCCTAGTCTTTAGTACTAATATGTCTTCATTTGCATTAAAATGAAGATGTAATTAACACATTTCAATGCATCCTGGAAGAGTTAGACGACAAATAATCGATGGTAAACACTGTGGTGCTACTTGGATGAGGCGGATTGCCACGATAAAAAAATTTCATTTTTCACACCACTTGCGGCTTATTTCAATGATCCTCTACATCGCTCATAATAATAGACACTTATTACACAAAATTACGTAATAATATCCATTCAGAAAGAATATTACAATCATTGAATTAAAAATCACGTCCGCCATAGTCAAATGCCGCCAAAAACTCCACAAAGAATTTATTAGTCAGTTGCCACAGTATAAAAACTCAGCCGCGATTTTTTTCTAAATCCTAGTTTACTCGACATGCACTCGACACATTTTGAATGAAATTTTGCATATAAAAGCTATTTGGTATCCAAATGGCCTTCTGTGACATACTTTGTATGCAACGAAATATGTTTAATAAAATACAACTTTTATCTAATGTGTATGCAGCTGTGGGCTTGGCAATATATTCTCAGCATTCCTTTTTAAATTGAAGGCTGATCTATTGTTAAGCATGGCTGATTAATTTCATTCATTGGACACTTTGGCATATAAAACAGAAAGCATTAGTTCTTTCGGGGTATAATTTCATATACGATTTTAATCTCAGTTAGCTTAAAGAACTAAAACTTAAGTACAATTGTATTTGAATACATTGTGCCCGGTGCATGGCAACAGGCTCGTCATCTGTTACATGGGGACTTAACATATCTGGCGAAATGAGGGTGTTAGCACCTCTTCCTAGGCCTTGGGGAATGTGCGTGATGATTATAAATAAATACATAATCTTCAGACATTCACACCTATCCACTAGCCCCATTTTAAGCAACTTATGCTGGTTGTATAATGGACACTAGATGACGGAAACATATTATATATATAATAAATAAATACATATAAATACTCAGTAAATATACAATACGTAAATAAACATTCAAGACTGGAGAGCAAAGGACAGTATTCATCATACAAATATTTGCCCGAGAGTTCTCGATTCGACCCCCCACTGGGGAGAGCCCCGAGAGGTTCTCAGCTCGATCCCCCACTGGGGATCGAACCGAGAACCCCTCGAGGTTACGACGCCTTGAGGCCGGCGTACAGTCTTAAGGACTCAAGGACGTCTCGTCCATGGAGGTAGTCAATTATGTTTTGTTATGATTTCAGCGAGTAGACTGGCCATCCGCTTAGACATACCCACTTGTAATATTTATAAGAATTCTATCTACATCATGTAGATAGAATAGCCATAAGAATTCTATCTACATCATGTAGATAGAATTCTCAATTTGCCAGTATCCATGTAGACTACATGGATACTGGCAAATTGAGACAAAAGTGCAGTAATAGTGACAAATAACTTCACTGTTTTACTTCAAGCAGGAGCAAAGGAAAATATTGTGGCTACCTGGCAGAGCTGGGTACGATGCGGTATTCCGTCCAGTTACAGATATACATTTACATAGAAAACGCAAGTATAAAGATTTGTATTGAAACCAAGCGTGTCAACTTTTTAACGTCCACTGTGACGTCACAGCCATAATATTGAGACGGAGAATAGAACTGATTGAAAGATATCGATGCCGCCGATGCCCGTCCGCCAATTATAACACAACGAGGCATTTTTTTAGTTTTTGTAGCCATTCGGACGCGCGCATATAAGTTAGCAGCGGCCAACCGACCAACCCCAACGTTTTGTCGGGGTTTTCGAACACGCGCAGTACATACATCTTTGTAAATGTATATCTGTGTGTCCAGCGAAATTTATATGGTTATTTAAGGCCGTTTGTAAGAGTAGGTTCACACCTGACGAATTCCATTAGTGTCTATCGACGTGAACGAAATTTCAATTGACAATTTAACAAAGAGCTAATTAAAGTTAAATGCACAAATCCATTATTCACGCACATGCGAACGTGAAAGCATTAAATCACTTGTGGCTTAAGTCTGAGCTTAAACTTGCAGTTGATTGTAATTTTGAATAATTAATTGGAAAGCATGTGGTCTGTGGATTCCATTGGATAATTGTTTTTAGATACACTGTGGATGAGGTAGCATCGTATCTTTTATCGCCATGTAACGTTTCGCCAGATAAGTTAGGTCGCCATGTAACAGGTGGTGAGCCTTTTGCCATGCATCGGGCACAATGTGAGGCAAGCAATATTCACTATTAACGTACAGACTCTGTGGCGGCGGCAGTGGGATCGAACCCGCGTTTCCCGTTCGTTCCAACTCGGCTACCGCTGCCTTCGCTATTTTCGCCTTGTAGTGTAGTTTTTGTATAATTTGTTTTTTTAAGCGAGCGATGGCAGTGGACTGATTTTGCGGTGCCTTTGCTTAGTTTCTGACTAACCCTTAGGGGATAATAGTCGTGGTTTTATGTATGTGTATGTATACAAGCGAGCTATGGATATTAATTACGCTATATAAAAACTCTACCATAAATTATGTTATCTTGAAATAATTAAAAATATTATTATTTTCTTTGTTTACCTAAGTTTATGTTCTTTTCCGGAATAGGTACACATTATGTAGTATTTTATCAAATTTTATATTCTTTTCAATCAAAGAAGAACTTCCTTGACAGTACTAGGTGGAAGGGGCAGCAAAAAATTGTTAAGGTTTCGTAAAGGGTTGCTAATAATTGGTATTACAATTTCCAATCAAAATCGAGCCCTAAGGCTATGTCAATGAGAGCAAAAGTCGATCGAGCAGAACATTATGGTTGGCCGCATAAGCGGCACTTGAAAAACAGTTGTTCGAAGCCTAATCCCTGCCAATGTAGGGCAAGAGATCACGCGCCAGGGGTGCCAACCATCTCTTTGTTATTGCGCCGTAAAATTACCAGTACGAGCTACGCAAGTGAGTGACAAAATAAATAAATAAATTTTGTATTAGGGGGTAACAACAACAAATCTATACTAATATTATAAATGCGAAAGTAACTCTGTCTGTCTGTCTCGCTTTCATGTCAAAACTACTGAACCAATTTAACCATTTGGTACACAGGTAGTCTAGAGCCTGAGAAAGAACGATGGTTGTGCAGTTCTAAGTCCATTAGTCGCCTTTTATGACATCCAAGAGAAGAGACGGGTTGGTAGTATTCTTTTAATGAGCCGCTACTAACCATCCATTTTTAAAGGCTTTTTAAATCCGATTGAAGCTTCTTCCGCCATCCCTGCTCGGACTGTGACTATTTGAGCAATTACCGGGCCCAACCGGTAACGCAAACCGCCCGCAGTTTGTTTAACTGTACAGCACTATTGCATGCACGATTTACTCATTCACGTTCCCAGTTTCGTTAATATTTATAGTATGTACGTGACTTCTCTAATTAGCGAAAAGAAAAATTTCTACAAACGGTTTTAAAAGGTAAGGTTTTTTTATAATAAAGGGTTTTTTATTACGTTACAACAACAACTCATCTCATCTCTTGGGTGGCGTAAAAGGCGACTAATGGACTTAGAACTGCACAACATCCAATTGCTTATAGCGGCGACGGGATCACAACCTGTCACGCTGAGCACATGTGCAGTCATTACTTGGTGAAGCGCGGACTATGGCAATGGACTGTTTTTGCCAATGCATTGAGCTGTTAGTTCTGTAGAGATTGCAGAACACACCATTTTGCCTCAAGTCTTTATGTAATAACGTCCAAGCATACACTGTAAGGCAAGCGATAGTCTATACAACATTAGTATGATAAAAGGTAAAATAAAAATCTTCGTATAAGATACAAAACATGATGTCATATCCAGATCAGGCTACGTTTCCTATGCAGGGCGCTCAGGCAGTTGTTTATGGATAAACACAAGACGTATTACTTATATATGACCAAAGTTGTCCGAACACCACAACACCACTGGCCCAATAAATAAGTGTGTAGAAACAGTCACTAATAACCACGATGCACGAAATTAGGTTACATTATACAAATTGATCTAGCCCTCACGTTAGGCTTGTTCTCATGGGCTCTCAGGGCTGGAAGAGGATGCATTTGGTAATAATATGATCAAATAGAAAATACTAATTACGGACCGATAACTAAATTTAAACCTCGATTACTTATAAATATTGGTTCCTTACCTATGAAATTGGTGTTTTTATTCTGTCTTTTTTGTCATTGTCAATTTGTCCGTAACTATTAAGTTTCAGAACATTCTTATAAAATAATTGCCTCTTCTAAAAATAGACCATATATTTGAGCTCGTATTATTTAATTTGATAATTTTTGACAGTTTAATTGAGTTAAAATTAGACACAAAGACAATTATTTTTAACTGCCTCCCGAATACATCATTTGATTTGCATTACCATAAAAACGATGAATAATTTTTATCAAGCGTCTTCACACACATATTGCTAAAGCTTGTCTAATGATACATGCCAAATATTATTATCTCTGGATTTGTCGTTGTTAAGAAAACTGATAAAATGTTATTATGTAAAATGCAGACATCCCCAAAATCTCCATACAAAACACCAATTTCATAGGTAAGGACCTAATACTATGTATACTATGATACAATGAAAATTTTCTCTATATTTCATTTGGGGTCAAACTGAAAATTATAATTAGCAAAGTAATTGTGAGATGTTGTTTTGTATGTGTTTGTGTGTGAGTGGGATTAAACTTCATGGATCGTAATAAATCTATACATATAACTCATAAATAAATGTGCATCAAGTATATTTTTGACAAGCTGTTGACAGCGACTCTTTCGCAGTTACTATTGTTGTTAAACTATCCCACGGTAACCCTTTAATTTTCCGGAATAAAAAGTATCTAAGACGTTGACAAGGGATATGAGGTATCACCATGCACGTTCAGCCATTTTGGAGATTTAAACTCAAACTCAAACTCAAAGCCATTTAATCAAATTGGTATCATCAAATACACTTTTGACAAGTCAAAACAAAATAAATTACAATTATCCTAAAATTGACAATACCACTACTTTTTTTTTCGGCCTGTTCACTACCGGGAGGCCTTGTCTAGAGAAGATACAGGCAAGAAACTCTGCAAGGGTTCCATCCTTCCTTTACATGAATATGTTCTACAACCTAATAAAATTTACGTGTATTATACAATACCCTTAGTCACAAATGTCAAAATTGAATTGGAAGGAAAATGCTCCAAAAGCGACGTAGACGACAGAATATACAAGTGATTGTAATAACTATACTTAAGTAGTTAATTAATTGTCATGTCTATTCGGAACACTTTCCTGGCCAAAACGAAAAAAAATATATATCTAATATAAATGGATACAATAATAACTGTTTCACAAAAAAGTTTTGTGATAATATAATAGGAAAAAAGGAATTTATGATAAAGCTAAACAAAATGTATAATAAAAAGAAATTACATTTCAATATACAATTACGAAAGTGACCAAATGTAAGATTGCAGTGTGGAGCAATCTATATGTCCCATGCATGACTATCATTTAAATAATCATTGATTTTGTAATAGGCTTTTTTCATGAGGGTTTTTTTTTTACAAATTCTATTACAAACAGACAAACGAACAAACAGCCAGAAGAACAAAAAAAGAATTTTGGTTTTAAGTATTTCTTTTTTCTATATACAGACATTCCAAAGTCTGTACATAGAAAAAAGAAATGCTTGCATCTATAGATGTTGCAAACCCATATAAATCTTAAGTAATCCCATTCTCATTTGCAATGGAGTAGATTTATTCACTTGTAAGGGTTGAGAGCGCATAATCCTTAATGAGAAAGAACTTATTAGCATTCCTCATGGCATTAAGCATCTATCATCTTATCTAATATGTACTTACTACTATATCTATACATACTTATTACTTACTTCTTATAGGTTAGTGCCCATGGGATTAATGAAGAAATAGTATGCATTGTTTGATTGTCTTACGCTCAGTTGCACAAAGATTTTTTAAAGACGACATTTAGTAATGAGACATTAAAACTTTAAAGTTCATTAAATTTAAAATTGGAACACAAAATAGTTCTAGCTAATGTCTCTTTAGCATTGATAGGGTGCTAATGTCGTTTTGTGCAACGTAAAAACTACGCTAAGGTGTTCTTTTGACACTTCAATCAATAAATTTAATGGAGCATTAGGGATACTGCCGACATTAAATTTTAAAGTTCGTTTCTGCAACTGGGTGTTAGACCCGTATTACAGAACCAAACTCAAGCGTAGATATTTGCTTGAGCGCAGTTAAAAAGGGATGGCGCTGTGTGGGATCTATAGCGCCATCCCTCTCTAACAGTGCTCAAGCAGAGATCTACGCTTGAGTTTGGTTCTGTAATACGGGCCTTAGTAAATCAGTTTCAGCATCGTCTTTGCTAGAGTCAAATATAATATAATATAACACTATATCATCACGCCCTCACCCCTGAGGGGTAAGATGTTAAAATACACATAATATAGGCCATAATTTTCGAATAGGCATCTAATAGGCATAGGTAATCTTCAAATATAATGTAAGGATTAGACTAGGCAAAAGTACCGCCGCGCCGGTAGTACGCCTGACGAAGAAGCCGCCCTTCGTCAGACGTACAAGGAGGCCCACAAGGCCCTGCGGACGGCCATTTGCAAGGCCAAGATCGCTGCCCAGGAAAGATATCTGGAGATCCTGGACAGCGATCCCTGGGGGAGACCGTACAGGGCGGTGCCTTAGAGGCGGCCCCCGCACCTCCTGTATGGAGCCTGGGTTGTTGCGCGGGGTCCTGGAAACGCTGTTTCCAAATCCAGGACCCTTCACGCCCCCTAGGATGGTTACCTCCGGCGTCTCCGGGCCGGAGGTGTGGGCCGAGGGTCCCCCTGTGTCGGATACGGAGTTCGACATAGGCTGGGACTGGCTCCGGCGTAAAAACAAAGCGCCGGGGCCAGACGGGGTCCCCACTGGGCCCCCTGGGGGAGCGGTTCCGTGCGGTGCTCAACGCCTGCTCCGTGCGGTGCTCAACGCCTGCATCGCGCGGGGCCGTTTCCCCGTGCGGTGGAAGGTGGGTCGACTATGCCTTCTGCGGAAGGCATCTCGGCCCGCCGACCACCCTTCGGGCTACAGACCGGTGGTGTTGCTCGACGAGGCGGGGAAATTTTTCGAGAGGGTCCTCGCTTCCCGTATCGTCGAGCACTTAGAATGTAGGGGGCCGGACTTGGCCGAATGCCAGTACGGCTTCCGCACCAGTCGGTCCACCGTGGACGCGTTAGCCCGCCTCATGAGGTGGACTGAGGTGGCCACAGCACAGGGGGAGGTGGCGATCGCGGTGTCTTTGGACATCGCGAACGCCTTCAACAGCCTCCCTCACGAGTGCATAGAGGAAGCACTCAAATACCATCAGGTGCCCCTCTATCTCCGCGTCCTCGTCTCAGACTACCTTCGCGAGAGGGTAGTCCTCTACGAGGACGCGGACGGACGCGTCCAGCGCTGGACTATGGCGGCAGGTGTACCCCAGGGATCCGTACTAGGGCCTCTACTGTGGAACCTGGGGTACAATTGGGTTCTGCGCGGCTCGCTCTTGCCCCGCATGGAGGTCGTTTGTTTTGCGGACGACACCCTCGTCGCGGCGAGAGCGAAGGAGTGGGAGGAGGCGGCATATTTTGCGTCAGTCGGCGCCACTATGGTCGTCCGACGCATCCGCCTCCTGGGGCTGGACGTGGCCCTCGACAAAACGAGGGCCACTGTATTCCACGCCCCACGGCGCAGAATCCCACCGGGGCTTCGTGTCCGAGTGGACGGGGTCCGGATTCCAGTCGAGGTACACATAAAGTATCTCGGCTTGACTCTGGACCCTCGGTGGAGTTTCGAGGAGCACATCAAGCTCCTCGCTCCTCGGCTGTGTGCCACGGCAGCCGCGCTCGGACGGGTCCTCCCCAACCTCAGGGGACCCAGCTCTGCGTGCCGTAGGCTGTACCACGGGGTGGTGCGGTCTATGGCACTATACGGAGCCCCGGTGTGGGCGGAGTGCCTCTCCCCCCCAACAGTCGCCCTCTTGCGGAGGCCGCAGAGGGTCATTGCGACTCGGGCCGTGCGAGCGTACCGCACGGTCAGCCACGGGGCAGCCTGCGTGTTGGCAGGCACGACCCCGTGGGATGTTGATGCCCTCGTGTTGGCACGGGTGCATCACGGCCCATCCTCGAGGAGGTGAGGAGGGTCCGTACCCTGGCTCAGAGGGAGGCTCTGGGCCAATGGGCTGAGGCACTCGCCTCCCCAGCAGCCGGCCACTGGACGATCGACGCGATCCGTCTAGTGTTGGAGGAGTGGGTTGGGCGCCGGCACGGCAGCCTCACCTACCGCTTGGTGCAGATCTTGACCGGACATGGGTGCTTCGGTCACTTTCTGCACCGCGTCGCACGGAGGGAGGAGTCGCCGCGGTGTCATCATTGCGACTCCCCCGATGATACGGCCGAGCACACCCTAGTAGAGTGCCCGGCCTGGCGACGGGAGCGCCGAGAACTTTGCGCGGTGCTTGACGGGGGATACCTCTCGCTGCCTACCCTGGTCACGGCCATGGTGGGCAGCAAGAGAGTATGGGAGGCTGCCGCCTCCTTCTGCGAGAACGTGCTCTTGCAGAAGGAGGCAGCGGAGAGGGAGCGGGAGGAGGATGCTCTAGCCGCTCCTCTCCAGCGTAGACGGGTGGACAGGAGAAGGCGGGCGCCATAAGTCCCTCCTTCTACCTGCCCCGCGAGCGGCCGCGTGCGTTGGATGGCTTCCACGCACGCATTCCACCGGCTGCCACGTCTGGGGATCTCCCGAATATACCCGGCAATCCCCCATTGGCGCAAACCCCGACCTAGTGTCTGACTAGGTCGGGAAGCCCTGGGACCGGCTCGGAGAATTGCTTCGGCAGACCCCGGGTCGCTCCCACGGAAGGGCAAGGAGGTATATCGGGGAGTTTTAGTGGGTATTCTCGGCCGCCACCGAGCGAGTCCCACACACGCCTTCCGCCTCGCCAGCGGTTGGTAGGTCCGTAAATGGATTTTGTCCTCAAGAAAAAAAAAAAAAGGCAAAAGTACCGCAAAAGCAGTCCATTGCCACTGTCCACGCTTCACCAAGTAGTGACTGCATTCAGCGTGACAGGTGGTGAGCCCGTCACCGCTATAAGCTATTGGTTATCGTGCAGTTATAAGTCCATTAGTCCCCTTTGACGACACCCAAGGGAAATGATGGGTTAGTATTCTTATAATGAGCCGTGAAACTTTAATTAAATAGACTAAATTAAATTTTGAGAGTTCAGAATCATTATCTGCTGACTGTCGTATTTCACCGGATACAAGGAGACAGGTTGTCTTAGGTCAATGGATAGATTCTACTCCAACCAGTATTTGTGTAGTAGGCCTAGCACGGGCCGAAGAGAAAAAGTCCCCGAAAAACAAAAATCGTCATTGCCTCTCGCTTCTTCGTTCGCGCGGAAGCGAGAGGCAATTACGATTTTTGTCTCATGGGACTTTTTCTCTCCGGCCCGTGCTAGGCCTTCTGAGAATAACTTACTTCCTGTACGTATATTCTGACCAGATATGACACTTATTGAAGATATTATGGTTTAAACGTAGAATTACTTTAGGAGTTCAATTAACAAGGTCTGACTTGCATTCGTGTTCTATGCTTTTGTTTTAAAATTCATATACTCGTATTTACAAAATATTAGGTCCTTACCTATGAAATTTGTGTTTTGTATGGAGATTTTGGGGAATTCTGCATTTTCCATACTAAAATTTTTTCAGTTTTCTTCACAACGGCAAATACAAAGATAATAATATTTGGCATCTATCATTAGACGAGCTTTAGTAATATGTGTAATATCACACTTCATAAAAATTATTTATCGTTTTTAAGTGAATGCAAATAAAATTATGTATTCGGAAGGCATTTAAAAAGAGTTGTCTCCGTGTCCAATTTTCACATAATTAAACATACATCAAATTCTCAAACCAAATCAAAAGAGCTCAAAAATATAGTCTATTTTTAATAGTTACAGACAAAATACTAAGAGAGAAAAAAACACCAATTTCATAGGTAAGGACCCAATATTTCAAGTCTCTGCGTTATCTTTCCCAATAACTTGTTTTTTTCTGAACTGACTGAAGCAAACAAATGGAGAGAATCTATAAAAGAAATTCATACAAATATTTTGTTTGTTTTCATCGCACGTAGGCGTGTAGATTTTATTATTCGTGTGCAGTTTCTTGTGTAAATAATAAATCCAAATTCATTTCATTCCAAACAAAACAATGTACTTAATTAAAATTTCAATTTGATCAAGAACACTCCTTTTATCTTTAAAATTTGAACTTTCAAGCTTATATAAGGTAATGGGATTAAGTTTAAAAGCAAATATAAAAGAAAGGCAATTACTATAAGATTTAAAATTACGTATTAAGTATAATAATATTAAAGCCTTTTGTGAAGCCTAATCAAAATAAGTCTGCAAGCGCAAAACGGTAGTCCATAGTCTCTTTTATTAAAATTAAATGTATTATGTTGAACTTAATATATATATCATAAAGTTTACAATGCATTTTCTCGAAATATCTCATTTAAGAATTCGACTTTCATAGAATGTTTTTGTGCCATTTGTAGTCATATTTTTTGATTTTCTCAAACAGGCGTCCAGTTCATCATCTGAAAGGTTTCCCGATATTATTGGGAAAATATTGCTTTACCAATATTTACTCATCACACAGAATCTTTGGCGCAATAAGTTCCTTAATGGAATTGAGTGATGATGAATCGAACCTCGATGTAGTTGTAGATTTGTTTGCAAGGGTCGGCACAGTGAAAATTTTATTAAGTGCACATATGATTAATTAAGTTCAGTTCAGAAGCAGCGCCAGAGCCAATAGACAAGAGGTTTGTCCATAATAAATTGCTATTCTTAAATAGTTGGAACGTTTTGTGGAAACAATACTTTCCATAAAATATTTCGTAATGGAAGCTATTTTTGAAATACGCTTAGTTCTTTTAATTTTTTAATCGACGCGGACGTTCTTAAGGAGGCCAGGTCAAAAGCACCTTTACTGGACGTGCATTGATAAAAGTAGTCGGAGTGAAAAGTGTTTGCCGGGATCGTAGCAAGTGGATCTGTAATCTCTGCCTACGTCAGAGGGCAAAAGCACGATTCATAATGTATGTGGAACTTAAAATTAACAGTATTTCAATAACTATGCTAAAAATTTTCTGATATGCAAAACACAAGGTAACTTATACCAAAACTTTTACTGTTGTGTTTTCGCATTGTCCTCGCAAGCAAAAAGAGTTCATTCCATTTTCCCTGCTGTTAGAATGTCACTTGCAAACCGTTAGCCTTCGCAATGGCCACGGGGTAGAATAAAAAAGGTAAAAATACATAGCTTCGGTCTATTGTCTTTTGAAATAAACTGAAAACAGAATGTAGGTGAAACAAACAGTATGAACAAAACAACCACCGGATCGGTTTCGAATATTTATGTATTTGTTTGCCGTTCAATGATGGCAATTGTGAGTACGAATGTAAATATAGTTTTTGTTTGCTTTTCAAGGTAGGTTTTATGGCCTTACGGGAATGTCGACCAAATAGGATGGTTTAATGTAGAATATCGCATAAATTTTTGATTCTCTAATAATACGAATGTACGAAATTGTAGTACGAAAATGTAAATGATAAAGAGACTATTTTTATTACATTTGATTAGCTTAATTCTACCAATCCATATGGAGCATCTCTAAAGGCCGCGTTAGCCGAGTTGGGTCGGACGGGGCACTGTTTGTTCGAGAGGCCACGGGAAATGCGAGTGCGGTCTCACCGCCTGTACCACTGAGTTTGAATAAAACTTATGTGCAGTTTATTGTGAATATCGCTTGCCTCGAGCTCTACTAAAATATAATTAGTCCTAGGAATAGTTAGAAGTAATGATACGTTACGTTCTAGTTACCTATACCGCGTGTAATAGAAGAGTGTAGTCAAAATGAAATAATCAAAAGAGTATCCCACCTGGACTCCATACACAAAATATAAGAATTAAATAATAACTTTAATTTAATGTGCAATTTTAATTATATTAATTTATTTATTACGTCATCTTTGAACTACAACACTAGCGGGGTCATGAGTTCACAGCTTGGAATTATGCGTATTATGATGCTCCTTACCTGCTCATGGGCGCCTGGTACTCGCGGCTCTTTAGGCTGCGGCGGCGACGTCAAAGGAGCAGCGGCGTTTCAATGCCACTATGCCTCGTGCCGGGCGGTCGGTTCAAAGGAACGGGAGTTTGTTAAACGAAAACTTTCGATTCTCTTCTTATCCATTTAGAATAAAGGTGAAAATAGCACAAACACTCACACTTTGCAATCATAATACACGTGTCGTGTCTAGTAGGTACACTACGTAGGTACTGTGTACATAACATCGTACGTAACACACAATAATTTACAAAAGCACTGAACACGTTATTTAGACATTGTTCTATGAAAGATTTCAAATCAAAATAAAATCCTTTCTTGTATTGAGTTATTTTAAAACACAGATCACAAAAATGGTTCGAAATGCCGACCCTGGTTTTCAAGGCATAGTGCACCGTCAATGAACCTTTCGCGATACAAATCGCAAGCTCCAAGAAGGCTGCCATTGGCTGCCCCAACACTTAAAACCATTTCAAAATATTCATTATTTGTTAAAAACGGTATCTTTTACTTAATAGCAACTTACGACCGCGACGGATAGCAAGCGACTGATGAAATATTCCGCACGCTCGACTACCAGGGCTACAGGAATATTTTGATTTACGATTTTTTTAGGGTTCGATGTATCATAATAATAAACCACTTATGCCACATAGCTCTGCTGTTCTAATATTTTTTAAAATGCAGAAAATAAAAGCAACGTTCATAATTGTGCCACTTAAATATGCAAAACTAGGAACATAGGGGATAACGTAGGAACCTAAGAAATTTAATAAATAAGTCAACACAACTTCTTACTTTGTTTAATTACCTATTTGAATATTTTGACTTTTGAGTATTATTTAATTAAAACAATCATGATAAAACTGTTGGACACGGATTACCGTCTACCTTCAACGTTAGATCATCGTAACGCAAAAACATGAAGACTAGAAGAACTTAGCTCAGTAGTCAGCCTAGTCGCACGGATTATTGAAGTTCGCAGGTTCGAATCTCACGAATTTTTATTTTCTAGTGTTTTCTATTAAAAATATTTTCAAACATTTACGAACATGTTAAAATTTACTAAACCAAAATGAAATATTAAAAAATATTTAATAATATTTGTAAAGAGGTGTAAAAAAGAGGTATAATATGTTCTGCCAGGTCGTTGCCATCTAACATCTGATTCACCAGTGATGTGACTCCTTTACATTTAATATCGATAAAATCTTCTAATTTCGATGTCTTATATCTCGACTTCTATTTAACTTATTTTTCTAATATTTTGTAAATAGGGTTCAGGCGGGATACACTTTTGATTTTTTCATTTTGACTTCACTTGCCGGTTAGACACTGTATATTAGGTCCTTACCTATGAAATTGGTGTTTTGTATGGAGATTTTGGGGAATTCTGCATTTTCCATACTAACATTTTATCAGTTTTCTTCACAACGACAAATCCAGAGATAATAATATTTGGCATGTATCATTAGACAAGCTTTAGTAATATGTGTAATATCACACTTCATAAAAATTATTTATCGTTTTTAAGTGAATGCAAATAAAATGATGTATTCGGGAGGCACTTAAAAAGAGTTGTCTCCGTGTCCAATTTTAACACAATTAAACTTACAACAAATTATCAAAACAAATCAAAAGAGCTCAAAAATATAGTCTATTTTTAGACGAGGTAATTATTTTTAAGGAATACTCTGAATCTTAATAGTTACAGACAAAATACTAAGACAGAATAAAAACACCAATTTTATAGGTAAGGACCAATATGTGTTATTTAACAATATGAAATCAAAGTTTGTGGATTTACGAAAGATATGGAACAGTACAATATTAGTAGTTTAGTAAGATAATAAATCGTTCGAGTACTCTCACAGTGTTAAAGATTGAGTGTCTAGCTGACTTACTAAGTACGAGAGTGGGTGAGGAAGGTCGTAACGGGACATGCCGGACGGCTTTTTAACACGACGTCTTGTAAGGACAGCCCAGAACGGAGGAACCGTTCATTTTTCTTTTTATGCTCTGTCTTTGCAACAAGTCCAGTTAGATTTTTTGCGATTATATTTTGTAAACTCGTTTGGAATATTCGTATGTATTGAATGGGTTGAACGAATGATTCGAATTGTTATTGTATAGAGTCTGGGCTATTAAATAAGGAAATTGTACCACTAGTGTTAGTTTTTATTGTAAGAAACTCAACTTTTTTAGTTGTGCTAAAATGTCGATTTCTATGGGAAACGTGATTAAACTACTTTACGCTAAGGCCGCTCAACACGTTCCCCATAGAAATTGACAACTGATAGGTACCAGGGGTACTGAATAAACTAGTTCGTAAGGTAAACCCTAACTTGTCAAAGTTAAAATTGAGTTGAGGATAAACTTCCGTGATAATACAATTCACTACAGCAGGGGTTATCTTTTTCTACGGAACTTTTAAACCCTGGAATAGTTAGAATAGCGAACTTTGTTATTTTATAATTTATGAATTCTTGTTGGAGCATTTACAATGTGTTTTTTTAAGACCTGTTTTTGTATGAAGTTCTTATACAGTTTATCCTACTAATTGGCAAGTACGATAAAATGTTTGTAACATTAATAAAATAAAAATTTCGATAAAGAAACCAAAGCAACTTTCGCCATGGTTGAACGCAAGATGGGTAATCAAAATCGACCAACACCATCAAGATTTTGGATGGACCTTTTTGTTCTTTTCTATCGACTATTCCTGCCTTATTTAAGTGATCACATTGTACAATAATGTAATAAAATACTATAATGGCTTATAAATAAATTACGGATAAAGTCACAATCGGGTATCTTTTTGCTTGCTATGCTATTTATTATTTTGAAATTCCGTTAATTACTAATCCCAGTTATGAAGATAAGAGATATATCAGTATTTAAATGGGATCATGGTCATCGAAAAATTTTAATTGATTGTGTTCAATTTTACTATAACATATCGTTGTTCGGGATCCACTTACATTCCAAAATCTTATTTACCAGCCGGTTTTCGCGTAAATACTCGTAATCACAGAGTGCGATAAAATTACATAAACAGTAGAACAAATGTAACAATTAGCTTGTGAGGTTGCCAATGTCAAAATACTTCAAGAAATCGCCGTATTTATAATTATGTTAACGTTGAAGTCAAAATATGACCATACATTTTGCTATCAGTGAAATATCTGAATAGTAAAGGATATTCTGAGGGACCGAAGTACTCTAACTTTTTCCTATTAAAATGTTGAAACTACAATCACGCGACGGCTTAGGAGGAGCTCGGTGTCGTAGTAGTTAGTACGCCTTGGCTTTCGATATCAAAAACAAAGATACCTTCGCCATGGTCAAGTCTTGATCGGAGATCAATAATGTGATTAATTTTCGGCGAATTTCTGATGTATCTCCCTGAATTGAAATGAATGGCTGGTAGACTACACTCGTTTGATTTTAGAGAGGGCAGAGGACCCCTGGAACGTTCTGTTGTGAATGTTCCACCTTTCCGGTAGAGCGCGCTAAGCCAAATGAGACTTTACCTGCAACCCTCAACCTTTATAATCCTTTGGTAGGGTGACTAGGAAGGCCTGTACAACCTTTTTACGTAAAAATATTTAGATTTTAAATTATCTATTTTTTTTAATGGAAAAATAGTCTTGGGGCAACGAATTGAAGTATGGATGCGTATTTGAAATCATTCAATTCTGAAACCAAAATTTTATGTAGTCTCTTCGATATCTTCTGCAGAGAATAAATATTTTTTGTTTTACTACGAGTATATTACCTTAATAATTATATATTTAAAAGTAACTTTATCTCATTGAAGAGATAAGAAGACGTAGGTACATTTTTGAGCATTATTTAGTCCGTGTTTGAGAAACTCAAAGCAACTAAGTATCTTATAGAACTCAAACCCTAGTATGTTCACTCGAAAGAATCGCGGTGGAGGACAGACAGTTTAAAACAGTGGGGCGGTAACGATCCAATAATGGACTCGATAAAACGTCTATTCGTTATGAATCTGTGCTCTGTGCTGTGCAAATCAAAGGCTGTCCAGTTCAGTAATTCTTGAACTTTACTAAATTGAATGTCAATGCTAGTCAACAGAATAAACACTTAATTTATTAATTTTAGACAGCACTGATTGAACTTCGAAAAAGTCTAGATTACTCTATGATGAATAATTTATTGAAACACGTCATTGGTTGTGAAAATTTAAATTAATTCGTTTTGCTGATGTGTAATTATGAATATTTTCAATTACGAACTGAGCTACGAAGTGCTAGGGGTGCGCCTAGACAAGTTCTTTCTCTGTGACCTTCATGGAAAATGGCAAATATTTCGTTTGCATTTTTCAATTGTATTTAAATTTAAAAATAAAACATTGTATTTGTATTTGTTGATCAATATATAAGCTACAGATTCAGCTACAGTACATATTCGTAGAGAGAGCTGGACCACAATGAAGGACAAAAGCTAGGGTCACAGAAATGTGGCTCGGAGAGTTGCTCCGGCAGACCCCGGGTCGCTCCCACAGAAGGGCAGGAACGGGTATATCGGGGAGTTTTAGTGGGTAGTGCCAATATGGTAGATGAGTCCCACACACGCCTACCGGCTAGCCACCGGTAGGTACGGTCCGTAAATGGATTTCTCCTCGTAAAAAAAAAAAGCGTCACAGAAATGTGGAGAAAAATGGGGGACTGCCAAGGAGGTGACTGTTACATAGTTGCAAGTGTATGTGATAGAAATAAAGGCCTTTTTATTTTATTTTATTATAAGCTACAGGTTAATACTTATGAGGATAAATATGCCATGAACGATGCACAAAATACAGCGGTACAAGCGCTGAATTGATCCGGCGAGTCTTTCATTAGTAGGTATATAGTGACGTTCAGCACTTATTCTAAACTGTCGGAAACTAAACCAATCACGGAATCTCTCCTGCCCTTTTTACCGGGCAAAATAGAGCGAGACGGTACGTGACTTTACGAGTTGACTCCGTGATCCGACTGTTTAGAATCCCCCTTATTCTAGTCACCGGATCAATTCAGCGCTATCTTCAATAACATAAAAAATACCTTTACAATACAAACGATTTATATTATTATCAAGATTGGTTGGTCACATTACCTTGGCCTTATTAAGGCTAAAATCTGAATGGCCTAATCCTGTTAAACGTGGGATTTGTACGCCGAACACGCAAGGCTTCGCAAAGCTCTATTAATTTCTGTCACAAAGATATACCCTGTTCGATAGCTCCGCATTCAATGTTTAGGAGTCCATTGAATTTATGTTTTTCTTTAATAAATACGTGCAACGTGATCGGCCTCGGTGATTTATGATTCGTATTTGTTTCTGTTTTAATGTGAAATAGAAATACCTTGTTGGTTTTATTCACGGAAAATAAAACCTGAGTAGGTGGAAAAATGTTTCGCAATATTTTTGAAATATTTCCTTTATTTAGGTACTGTGATTCTGAAACAAACATGAACAATTAAGTATGAACATTGGTTTATATTAATAAATTAAATAATTTCGTTTTATATTCAAAGAACAGTTTATAACATGTAAACATTTATTTAGACACATGACCACACACACATAGAATTACCGCGTCTAAAGTTTTATTTTATTTTATTGAACCATTTAGGTTCGTTCGATACGAAAAGAAAAAAAAACGCACTTTTTCCAGGCAGACATTACGTTTGCTGCAATCTCGGCACACACTTTTCGCTTCATCCACTTTACCGAAGTAAAAGCAAGAATAAAGCAGAAAATTCCAAAAGCATTATTTAATGTTCCTAAAATTAAAGTTTTGTCGACTCACTGCTGTAGTCTTTGAAAGGAAAAATTTTAAAAATGTTTCGAGCCTCAACGATATCAAGTGTCGGTAAACTATTAAGAGAATTTTTCTTACCATCACTTTCTGGAGTACTTTTAAAAAGTACCTCTTTTGTAACTTCAAAGTGTTCTTTAGGACCATAGAACTGATTACAAAAAATAGGAAATGAGGAAGTTATAATTTTGAAAGAATAAATTTCTGAACATAATGAATTAACAAAGAACTTTCGAAGCTAGAACATTTAGTTAGATAGTGTTCTTTTGCGTTTAAATAAGGTTTTAAATCTGCGATGTGCATTCATATAAGACAGAAACATAATTTTTAATAACACAGAAACACAATTTAAAAAAAAATCTGAACATAATTAATTATCAAAGAACTTTCGAAGCTAGAACATTTAGTTAGATAGTGTTCTTTTGCGTTTAAATAAGGTTTTAATTCTGCGATGTGCATTCATATAAGACAAAAACATACTTTCTAATAATCTTTTCAATGTAAATCAGGTAATACACATAAATTCTACCATAGGACGTAACTCTTTAGTGTACAAAGAAAGTAAGAATTCTTTGATAATATAACATTATTTCAAATCAATGCTCATTGAACGAGGTCTGGCGACCTCACTCACCGTAAGAACACAACACTATAAAGTACTTAGTGTTATTTGCGATCTTTTTATTTAACACATTTTTTATTGTACACAACATATAGCAGAGGAATGCACTAAAAACTAAAGTACTATAGATTGGGCTTATTTTTATTAGGGTGTTATTTAAACGGGTATTTATGTTCTGTAAGGTGAAGGCAACCCCAGACGGTATCTCAAGATTTGAGAGGTTAATACCACTGTACCTCACCGGTGTGATATCAGTCGAAATCTGAAGTAAAAGCAAGAATACCCAAAAATATTATAGGGGTAACCATGTTAAATAAATAAATAAATATAAATATCTTCAAACATTCACACCTATCAACTAGCCCCGTTTTTAAGCAACTAATGCTGCTTGTGTTACGGACACTAGATGACGGATAAATATATTTAATAGATATACATTTAAATATCCTGAATATATATAAATATATATAAACATCCAAGACTGGAGAACAAATGCTTGAAAATTCATCACCCAAACATTTGCCCCCACCGGGGATCGAACCCGGAACCTCTCGAGATGGCGACGCCTTGAGACCGGCATTCTGACCACTCGACCACGGAGGTCGTTTTTTTCAGGGGCTCGGTGGCGTAGTGGTCAGTGCGCTTTGGCTTCGATCGAAAACAAAGCTACCTTCGCCATGGTCAGGCTGTGGATGGGTGACCAAGACTTTGTGATCTCGAGCTCCTCCGTGCTTCGGAAGACATGTTAAGCCGTTGGTCCCGGTCGCATTCGTGACCGTTTCTACCCACCAACCCGCATTGGGTTGGGCCAGCGTGGTGGTGTTACGGCCCATACTCCTCATGTCTTTCTCCATGAGGAAGGCCTGTCCCAGCGGTGGGACGTATATAGGCTGATGACGAACCATGTTTTTGCAGTTCGAATTCCTCGTCTCATGTCAGACCTTTATACTAATATAAAGGTCTGACAAGAGTCAGACACTAGTTTCTCGAAATACCACAGACGTTATGCACCCGCGACATATTACAACGAAGTGTTCTCTCAACACGAACTAATTTGTTTAACTAGGTAAGTTGAATTACTGCAGTGAACTTCGCTTGCCGTGTTCAGAGAACAGGAGTAAGTATACCAGAGTTTCACAAAAAGTCAATTAAAGATAAACTTTTAATTTAATTTCTTTTATTAAGTTAAATGAAATTTAGTAAAAAATACCCTAACATATTATACTATACCTAACTTAATAAAGGTCATATTACAGGCTCTATTGCAAACATCGTTAAATAAGTTGAGTTCAGTAGAAAGGAATTATTATTTTAATTTTGCTGCATTACAAAACAAACAAAACATCTACAGTCATACAAAACATGGGTAATAAAAATATCTAATATATTTTCAATATCTTAATGTACAGTCGGGTAGGAAAAGGTTATTATATATTTATTATTTATATTTTATTGTACATACAACATATTTATAGGAACAAAATAGACAACTTAAGAAAACTCAAATGTACAATGGGCGGTCTTATCGCTAAGAGCGATATTTTCAGGAAATAGATCATCAAAAAAGGAAGGCTGTAGGTATGTCATAAATTAGATTAAATGGTTGCTTACATAATAATAAAATACACATACAAAAATACATGTTTTCAAATTGAATAATTTATCAATCACAGAAACCTATTTACCTTTTGAAACTAGCCTGCTAATCGCCTACTAACTAGACAGTAGGCGGTTAGCAAGCTAGTTTCTTGTATTCAACAAAGGCAAAATAATAATATGGCTTATAATAAAATTGACAAAACAACTACTTAATCTAGTTTTAAACTAGGTTTAAAATGTCCTGCAAGTGGGCCTTAATCGCTAAAGTTAGTTCGATACGTTTGAGAAATACGTCAAATAATTATTTATTATTATTTTGCCTTTGTTGAATGCAAGAAACGTAAATCTGAGTCCACGAAAGCCCCTTGTTTGATGACGGTCGGCCTAACTTCTCGACTTAGAAGTTCTCAGGCCTTGAGCCGTTGAGTTCAGCGAGTAAAGCATAAGATTAACATGACAACCGTACTCTAAATGTAAAATAACGAATAAACTAATTTTATTTCTTGTTGTTACAGGTTTCAAACAGTTCCACGATAAAACTAAAGGTAAGGGTAATATTTTTTTAAGAATTCGGTGGTGTTTATATATTTTTGTTAACATAGCTCGTCTGCATCTTAGATGACCAAATTTTGGGATTTTAGATTCCTACGTGCTTCAGAAAACAAGTGTAACCGGTAATCCCGGTTGCCATTGATTTTCATAAAATATTCAATACTGCAAGATCCGTTTACTGATATAAAATATTATACACAAAATAAAATATTGTGAAATTATGATTAGTAGTCGGATATATTAAGATGTTATCTTTTGTGGAAAACATTTTCTTATCGAAAATTATTAATATATTTTGTACTGGTCAATGGAGAACCTAGAAAAAAAAATACATTTTTAAATATTATTTAAATTTTTTTATAACACCATCTTTTCCATGACACTCTTCATCAAATTGTAACCTAACATTTTATGTATGTACATTTGACATGCTTGAACATGCATCTTCTTAGTTATGCAATCCCAAAATCGCTGGATTTTATTTTTGATAAACATATTTTGAGAAACCGCTTCCATAACATGTTAGCCAAAAATGTACTTTAGGTAAATATGCATCCGAATATCCCATCTCAAATTATGATACAATACGTACTTCCGACATATTTTTACACGTATGACAGAGCTCATGACCTTCATCTCACCTGATAGTAAGTGACAATAAGGCCGAAGGCTTCACACCTGTAGGAATACAGGACAACTGAATATGGCTATCTTACCTGCCGGAACACAATAATGCTCATAAGTTACAACATTGTTAATTATTGTTAAATTTTAATTAGCGTGCTGATAATGCAATTTAAAACTTATGATGGCCTGAAAGTTGCCCCGATTGCTGATAAACTGAGAGAAAAACGACTTTCTTGGTATGGACATGTAATAAGGAGGGAGAATGATCATGCCACCAGAAAAGTTATGGATATGAAAGTGGATGGGCGTTTGGGGAGAGGAAGACCAAAGAAAAGATGGATGGATTGTGTGAATGATGATATGATGAAGGTGGGAGTGAGTGTTGACTTGACGAGTAATAGAAGAGAATGGAAGAAGAAGACATGTTGCACCGACCCCAAACAAAATTGGAAACAGGGCAGGACAAACAAATGACCTAACAATCTATTAGTATACAATTTCTTTACTAGTCTCTAGTACAATTTTGTAGAAAAATCTTTCTAAATTGCTTTAATTTTGTAAGCTGTAAGAGATTGTGAGTTCGTAAATCAATTCAATGGAGTTTGCCACTAAAATTCCAAATCAATTTTCCAAGGAGAGGTTTTCAGAAACTTAATCAAAGTGCCTTTAATTTTTATTTTCATTACGATACGTTCTCAAAAAAAGAGTAATAAATAATTGAAAAGTATTATTAAATAGTTTTCAGGTTTGATTTCGCTGAGGTTTTTTGCAGTAGGTTCACTCCCATAGTTTTTATTTCCTTCAGTTTATGAACCTTGGTAATCTAGCATGAATTTTATCAACTTTAACCGCAGTCATTTATAAGCGCTTTTATAATAATAATTATTCTGCTCCCTACACTCCCGAATTGTGTAATAGAGGTTAATAAATAACATAGGTTTTTATTGTGAGCCTTTGAAAGGGCCCTAAAGTTGTAAGTCACCGCGGCCATTATATACGTCAGCGCTTGTTCATTTATTTCTTTACTTCCGTAACAATGAGAGAAATAAAGGGATGTCGTAATGAGTCTGTTTATTTTGTCTGTTCAAACACTTCTGAATAGGACCTCTTTATTTTTTCCTGAGAAACCACTTTGTTTAACAATAACACTTTCTAATAATGACATCAATGAAGGTAACTGGGCTAAATAGGGTTGGGAGTTTTGGAGAATGATAATGGACCTGAAGATATCCCATGGAAAGTGACGTGCAAAATTAATGAACATTAGGGGCTGTTTTCTTTCTTACAATGATTAGGAAAGTTTTCCGGATTCTCGAAACTTGAAAAAGAATCGCGAAAAGACAGTATGCAGTCCGACTGGTTGACGATTTTGTTAAAACCCTTTTATATGGAATACGCTCTTCTTGTCTGATTCTTAAGAAAAAAGGTATATGAAATACGATGTAGGTACCGGTTTTATTTTAAGAGAAGCTTAATTTTTATTGACATTTCAACTGAAATACTTGTATCTATGAAACTCACATTAACTTCATTTTAAGAAAAATGGTTCCGAGTGCTGATATACACGTAGACCTTCTCGAAGCAATCACCTTAGTCAAGTAACAAAAAAGTCAATTAACATCTTCAAGACGTAAGCAATACTAATATTCCTTAAGGCAATCTTCATTTATATTTTATAAGTCGAACAATATTGGAATAATGGAGTGCTGGGAGAGAACAAGGGCTTGACACCAACCAAGCAAATGATTAAACAAATGAATAAAGCTCAGTCATTTATTAGATTTAATTAAAATGACAGTTACGCCCTAAACAGTTATGGGTGTAAGGTAATTTGTGTATTTGTGATTGCTATCACAAAACATGCTGAGTCGTTATTCGTGTTTGTGTTTTAATGAATTGACAAAAAATATGCGGTAGCCGAGTTGGGACGGACGGGGCATTACTCGTTTGAGAGGCCGCGGGGAACGCGCGTTCGATCCCACCGCCTACTGTACCACTGAGTTGGAATAAAACTTATGTAGTTCATTGTGAATCTCTTGCCTCATCAGGCTCGCCACCTGTTACATGGGGACCTAACATATCTGGCGAAATGTGGGTGTTTAACACCTCTGCCTACATTCGGAGAAAGAGGCGAGGCGATGTGTTATGTTATTGGAACAAAAAATCATTTGTATCTCTTGGTGAACAATAAGACTGGCGTTTAAGATCAAAAAAGGTGAATTATTGATTTAGCCATTTAGGGGATTTAAAAATTGGATGGAATTTAATATACATATGTAATTCCTTATTACAAAATTAAAACAACCTTAAATCTCTACAACTTTGTTTATAATTTCTAAATAAATAATTTTTTTTAATGATTTTACTAGGTACAAAAATGTATGTTTTGAGATAATGATTGACATCTTTGTTTGAGAATATTACCTATAGCTTTCAATAATTTATTTTGTTACGCATTTCATTAATCTAATGCAAAAAGTTCGACGAACACGAGCGTTTATAAAATTACAAGTTATATATTAAGACTACATGGTTTAAATGTAGTCTCACTTTTGTTATTGATTTATCCCTGTCTAGATTTTGAGCCTACGTTCTAACCAACAATACCTACTACTGATTCAATAAAAACGAGACAAAAGAAGAATAGAGGTCATGTTTTCACTTTCTACATTTAACCGTATTATAATAGCTTTGGTACTATGGCACATTTATATTACTACTCAGAAGTAAGTAAGTATATTTTCTGGGCAATTTAAAAATAAATAGAGATAAAATTTTTGTCACTTAAAAGAGTCATCGTTGTGTGCCTTTGGTCGCTACTAATCCGTTGCCTATCCTGTAAATATGAGAGAAAACCCGTATGATATCACCTTCTATTTGAAATGTGAATGAATTTTATGAAAGTGTATGAAGTGAAATGCTTTGTTGACACATTATGATTTAGTGCGGTAGGTAATATTTTACGCGCATGCCCGTATAATTTATGGCATTATGTGCCTAAAAACCCAGGAATAAAGCTCACATTACGAGCCAGTGTGTTGAAAATGCATGTTGTGTGTGTCACGTATTTCATCACACACAACATGCATTTTCATGTATTTCATCACACACAACACGCTCGCTCGTAATGTGAGCTTTATTCCTGGGTTTTTCAATGCGCTATATAAGATGTGCTGTATGTCAGTGGTCCGTGAACAAAGCTAGAAAATAAGGTGGATGGTATTTCCGTGATTCTCTTACAGTAACAAGACACGATGCTGCATCGAAGCGCACATTTGTCTGGTGGTACTAACGCGACCTGTATCGCAGCGTAAGATAAAGGAGGTAAATCAATATACGGCGGATTTGTCCGGAACCGTCCGATCCGGCTTTGGCCCGGCTGACCGGCCGGCACAGTGCTCCGGATCCCTTTGTCTACAGATCATATTGTCTATACTTTACGCTCTATCATTCTGGTTCTAGCGTTTTATGCTTTTGGGCTACACTGACGAAATGCTTGAGGTTAAAAGTCTCATTTAGGGCGATAGTGAATTTTAAGTCTTTTTTGTCAATTTTATTATTAAATTTAACTTTGAGTATAATAAAAGTGACTATGTATGAATGTTGACGATTTTAAGTGCTATGTATATAGCCTATGAAATAAAATTATTTTTGATTTTGATTTTTGATAATTCCTTTGTAGACTAATTTAATTTCTGGATGAACTTATTTTTCAAAATATCTAAAACATTCATTTTGAAATCTTCGTGTTTTGCATGAATATCTCTGTCTTCATTGTGGGCAGTGGTGTTACACCCATATTTCGCCTGACATGCCAGTGATCGGAATAGGTAGAGTTATTATATGTACTTCCCATGTGATAGAATAGTATGGATATGAAAAAACTAATTATATTTATACAAGAATCAACAATAATTTAACATGTTCATATCGTATATATTAGAGATCAAGTATTTCTTTATAAATTAATTAATAATTATTTAGATTCGCCATTTCTTTTCAAGTAATATTGCATTTAGATGTCCTAGAGTGAGTTCTAGAAGTAATAATGTTTTTCATGTTCCCAACCATAAGAACAAAATATGCTAGAAATATGTTTCTTATCCGCGCATACCATGCTTACAATGAATTTTATCACGGTGTTGATATTTTTGGCATAAGTTTGCAAAAGTTCAGAAACATCATTCACGGTGTTTCAAAACATCCATAGATTTTAATTTTGTTATCTATTTATAAGTTAAATGTATCTTTACGTTCATGATTATTTTAAAGTAGCTTGGATGTTCTGTTGTATTTTTGTGTAGTTTTAAGTTGTTTTCCTTTGTTTATTATGATGAGTAGTTTGCTTGAACCGTATCAATGTACTAAATTTTCTTTAAACACTTTACTGGTTAATTAACTCCTTTTATAACTTTTTATTGCACATAAACCAAAAAAACAGTACATAAAAAAACAGAAGTATACAAGGGAGGACTTATGTCTAATAGGGATATCTTCCAGTCAACCCGTCATAGGTGTGTGAGATCTCGTGTTGCGAGAGAAACGACTAATTATCTGTGTATTAACTGTATTTAATACTTATAACTGTTTGTATCCCAAATAACAAGAAAATAAAAATAAAAATATTATTTGTATTTCAAAAATCGAAACATGATTGAAAAGAACAAACTATTCGTATTTAACTTCAATAAAATCTTGAACAAAATTACCAACACGAAATAATTTACTTATTGAAACAAAAAAATTACCATTTTTATACTTCTTGTCAAAAAGAATTAAAATAATCGAATCCCGGAGTATTAGTCGGAATCCCGAGGAATATCCATATTAACAAACATTTGCGGTCAATGAACCTAAATAGCTCTACCTATTCCGATCAGTGGACATGACATGTAGTAACATGGGGCGAAACTATAATACACATCTGTCTGTTATGTACGTACGTACCTAGTTCAAGATGATCCAAATGATCCAAGATAATGATCCATTGAAAAAAACTTAAAATACGAGTACATTCGTTATACGTATAAAACCACAGATATACCAACTCATACTTAAATCTTTGAATATATGAGCCACATCTCTTTGAACTTAGCAGCGCACCGGTTTGAACGTAAGATATCTTGTATGAACTTAGTTATACTTTGAACATGTTTACGCCCAATTACTTATACGATGTAGATTTACTCGAGAAAATGCAAATTCGTTTATTTATTTTCGTCAAGAAAAAACACGGTTCTTTTGTTATCATATGAGTCGAATGAGGTTGCGTGCTAGGTACTTTGTAGTACTACGTTATTGCAGTTATTGCTTTTAAGGTGGGGCGACGTAGGGCATTGACCTCCGATAAGTAAGTTTGTCTTTAACTAATAGTTGCCTAATATGTGAACTTTTTCTATTAACAAAGAAGGAAAGTACCTATATACGTTAGAAAGTCGTAGATATAATTTCGCCAGGCAGGAAAGTAATGGCCAGCAACAACTATTATTATTTTAAGTTTTATTGTTTTTATTATTACAGGTTATTTACAGGTATTTTAAGTTTTATTGTTTTTATTATTATTGACAGAATCCTATGTATTTGTATACGCTAAAGTGGTTATATTATAATTATAATTAATTATAACATAATTATTATATAATTTGATTAGTTTTATATAAATTTCTTGCATGTGGTGTTTACCTTTAATTGGTTATCACACTTAAATTTTAAGTTATGTTTGTAACTAAGCAACAGTGTGTATAAACGTTGTAGACCTAATAAATAATGAAAAAAAAAATTTATAACAAGATTTTCAAGGGTTAAAAAAGAAGAATGAGTATAGGGGTAATGAGTAACATTCTAAAAACAAAAGTTTTTAGAATGTTGTCATTACATACATGAGTTTTATAACATGCTGTAGTGTTTGCGGTGTAACACACGCAAGTGTCATGGAATGCGTTTATAAAAATTTTTTATTCAATTCTAAATTCAATTATGAAGTTTCGGGCACAGGTAAGAGAATTTTCGAGTATGACATTTTCTTACTTATCTAATGTAGTATAAATATGTGTTGTATAAAATACTGCTGCTGTCTCGGTACATATTACTATCCGAAGCCACTATTCGTCATCTCCGAATACACGTTAAATGATAACTACTCAAACACTTTACTGTGTGGCAATTTATCGGAAGCTGCAAGCACGAACAAGAAGATAAAAGGTTCACATATAAATTCTTGATTTGAGCTGCAATCTGTTTCAGCGAATCGGGTTAACGAACTAAGAAAATAACTTACAATACATTATCTTCACGACAAAACAAAGTAAACTGTAGGAATATTTGTTTTAAGTTACTTTCTTACGGTTTGGATAATCATTGGATTCCTTTTGTCTGTTTTATTTTCTTTCAGTACAAAGCCTGAATACCGCTATAAGAAAAATACTTTTCGTTTTCATATCAAATGATGGGTAAGCTTTCATTTGGATGGATATGGATACAGAATTGCTGGGTGTAATTTATTGTACTAGGAAAGAGAATCACTCGAACAAATGTAATAACATGTAAATAATATGTAGCACGTGTATCCACATAAAAAATATTAACGAGTTACGCATGCTTCAAAATATTAAATGTACCATAGACGTCACAGTTGAAAATATGTGTACATATGATAATAATATACTAACGAAAGCAAACAACATGAAATAATTGAAAGGCAACTTTATGAAAAATCCAAATTGCCTATATACACGCAGAATTTCTAAAACATAAATCATAATTATTTGCCTACAAAGGCCTCCCTATTATAGACCGATCCGCATTGGGCCAGCGTGGTGGTGTTACGGCCCATACACCTCACGTGTTTCTCCACGAGGAAGGCCTGTGCCCAGCAGTGGGACGACGAGGACAATAGGCTTCCCGTAATGTGTACCATTTTACCATAATGTCTGCTGTCGCCTTCAGTATTGGCTAGCTTCGCAAATCATCAACTTTATCTTGCCCTGAAAACGAAAAAGAAATAAAATGTGATGCGGTCTTAAAAACATCAAACATTAGTGAGATATAAGAAGTTTTCAGAATGGAAACTACATTTCAAGAATATAAAAAACCTATAAAAACAGGCACCTAACGTTTTTTAACCTCGTCCGCTGTTTTCATTGGAAAATTAATGAAATAATTTATTTTTTCTTATACTTTTTTTTTCTTTTTTCTTCGGCTTCGTTTGGTGAATAAATCTATTTTCTCTTTTTCTATATAAATCAGTAAAATATTAATATACTGACAGTCTATAAAAATGATTTATTACTTCGATTTGAATCACAAATAGCACAGACACTGATTTGATTTTCTGAATAAAACATTTTTCAGCTGAGTGGGAATTTTTTTATTGAAATTTGAAAATATGTTTGCAAATGGCAATATATTTATACTGTTACTAGCATAGAATATGGCTTTTTATGTAAACTACTTTCCTGATGGTTAGTAGTCACTTTAAATAGGCGTGAAAGTCAAGACATGTCATTGAGATGATCGATATTATGTCGTAATATCGATCAATATACGCATACAATGTATTAAATGATACATTGTCATACTAGCTGTGCCCGCGACGTCATTCGCGTGGCTATTGATTTAACGTCGATAAAAGTTTACAAAAAGTTTTTGTGTGTTTGTTAACACTGCATTGTTTTTTGTACAAAGTGCTCAACATTACATTCCTACCTCTTATTAGCAAAATGTTGATTGTTAACAGTTGAACTAAAATTATTTTAATAATTAGATGAATTATTAAAATAATGAAATAAACATTTCTTGTCAGTGTCATCTGATTAATTGTTGTCATGGTGATAAATCTCTGTTATCGTGTCATTATTTTGCAATGCCGAGAAATTTTAGAATTCGTAATGAAAATATATTTTTACGGAATATGTTACATAGTACTCGGTAGAGCAGATATTAATAACTGCGGTTACACCCGCGCGGTACCTGTTCCCATGGGAATATCAGGATAAAAAGTAGCCTATATCCTTCCTCAGGGTCTAACTAGACTATCTGTGTACCAAATTTCAATTGAATCGGTTCAGTAATGTTGACGTGAAAGCAAGACAGACAGAGTTACTTTCGCATTTATAATATTATTATGGATCATTTAAATACATCGATATTTATCGACTATGTTTTATATTTTTGAGAGGCCTGTGCTAGAGCTGTAGTAATAATTGCTAAAAAAATTATAAACTGAACTCATAAGGATAATTTTAAACAAAATTTTTGCGACTTCAATTATCTTTATTAGACTACGAAGACTAATTAAATTAATTAGATTGTACTTTAATTAATATTTGTAGATTTATTTATATTCGTCTACAAAGACTTATACAGAGTAAAAGGTTAAAAGGTGTAAAAAGTGTTTTTTGTATTTTTTTTACTTAACCATTTAAAAAAAATATCAACATTATCGATTCACTTCGGGAGTACTATTGAAAATCTCGATAATTTTATATTCTCACGGGGACTTCTGATTACAGGACATCCTAAATCGAAAGGCTTGTCGAGTGTTTAAGAACACCCTAGAGAAAAGAGGCGCTTATCGATAAGCCTTTACTGTGATTTATAATTTTATGGCGAGTGTTTATCGACAGATCGACAACTCGACAACTCTCTTGAGGCGGTTTGCGTTTTATGGCGGCTTCGTGCGATGATATGGCATGTTATTATCTATTTTATTATATTTTGTAATATTTAGGTCCGTAAATAAAATACTTTTGATTATGGACACTTAATTGCCTATACATAGATAATTTCTCAATAAGCTCCAAGTTTGATTCCCAATTAAAATTGAAACAAGATCAAGCTTGTTTCCCTGAAAGGTTTTGTGGATGTGTTATCACCCACTTTAGGTCTAATATGTGTACGGTCTTTACGTGACAAATGGCGGGCCTATTCTTATACACCGGGAGCAGTGCGAAATAAGCGATACTGTTCATGTTTATATGAAGCAATAAAATTGTTTTTAGCTTAGGGGTATGGAAGGAGATTGAAACAGCGATCCCTGAGACGTGTAGTACCGTTTTTACTTTTCTCGCCATTCTGTTTGCTAATGAGCCGTTAAATCAGTTGAGTACAGCTCAGTGACCACTGCTGATGCCCAATACCGGGTTACCCGGGCGCGTTGACGCGTGTGACTGTTCGTCCGGACCGAGTCTATATGCGCATCCGGTTCCATAGAGTTTACTTGTTTATTAAACAATAAAACAATAAAGTATAGCTGGTATTAGAATGATCATAATACTTACATGAAAAATAAGATTGTAAATAGAGTGTAGTGTGAAAGTGGAAGGGAGTCATTTATAAAAATATGTTATTTATTGCAAGATATAATATGTTTGCTTATATAAGTATGATATTTATTATATAATATTTATATTCTAAATTTCGGGATCTATGAAAAAAATTATAAATTGACTAAGATGCATGTACTGTTAATGGATTTAGAAACTAATTTGTGGATGATGGTGCTGATTATACAATTTATAAATTGTTTACATACATAAGTCTAATAAGAAAACATGTATTGTATAATTGTTTATCGTCCTCAAAAAATGAAAAAAAAAAAAAATTGATTGTCGTTTTCGGCTTCAAATTTAAATTATTGGTAATAATTTGGAGACTTGTGAATGTTCTGAGAAAACCCTTAGAATATTTTATTTTCTTTTTGTACTCATAGATGATTGCACAACGTACCGTAAATTAGACTTTACTTTACAAGTAATATGAGTTAGTGGTTACAGTTTTAATTTGAGGTCCAATACCGACTGTCAACAGCGGAAAATTTTCCATGCTCCGTTTCAGCTATTTTCATACCAGTATTCCAATAGAAATACGATAGTTATTAGAGATGACAATGCCTCAATACTTTGGACTTTATCCAGAGAACAAAGGCGCCGAACTCCGGTCTCGGTAGTAATATACTACGCTAGTATTATATAGAACCTATGCTAGAGCGGATATTACGCGGGAGATGTTGTCGAAAGCAATCGCGACACCGTTAATTTCACAACAAAGCACATAAAATAATAGGCTAGTTGACTCATATCAAAAGTAATGAAAATAATGTTTAATTCACATAGTATTTAGAACAAAGGTCCGAATTATCCAAGGTCAATGAATATATATACGGGATTGCATTAGAAATTCAATTTAAGCATGTTTTATTTTTACTTTTTTCATCTGCAAAAAACACTATTCACCATTCACTATTCATGAAATTCGTGAAGTAATGTGTATTTATCTATTAAATATATTTGTCTAGTATCCGTAACACAAGCATCATTAAGTTACTTAAAATGGGACAAATGGGCAATAAAGAGTATTATTATAAGCTAGTTGATAGGTGTGAATGTCTGAGGATATTTATTTATTATTATTTGTTTATATATTTATAATTCATACCATCATGACCGAAGGCGTTCTTGACAGTTAAGCAAAAAGTAATATAAAATTTGAATTGTGTTGAAAAAATTTGAAAAAAGAAAAAAAATATTTCTATCTATTATCATTTAGGGCCCAATAAAGAACAGAAACAACACACAGAAACAGACAGAAATTACTTGGAGATTTTTGGGGCGCATGGCTTGCACAAATCAACTAATATCTCAACACACGGACGTACATGTCTGAATCATTTTATGTGTAAAACAATAGCAGACCATCAGTGCTTCGTCCTTACGACAGACATTACCGACCTCTATCCTATATTACTGTCTCAAATCAACAAGTTCCAAAGTGCTCCAAGCTTAAATCAATAACTAGAGTTATAACCTCCTCCTTTTTTGAAGTTGGTTATAAATAGAAGCCCTACACACATCCCAGCTATTGATAACTCTAATGCAGCTGCGTTTACGCTACAGGACCTCATGATCCAAAATAACGCTACAGGACCTCATGATCCAAAATACATTCACTATAACATTCTATAAGCGAAAGCGAAAGCCCACTAAAACGTGGATAAAACTGGTATTATGAAATGCTTTCAAAGAAGAAACAAAATACACAAAATCGCTAGAACGAATCCAAACAATAAACTAATTAAGCAATTTAATTTTTTGGCAATTTGATTACACGTTTTGCGATAGTTACTGTATTAACAATCGCAAAAAGTGTAATCAAATTGCCAAAAACTTTAAAATAAACTACTATAAAGATAAAATTGAATCAACATTATAAAACATAAAAGGAACATGGGAAACTGTAAAGGAAATATTATGGAACCTAAAAAAACCACTCCCATGCTACCTCATTACTTAAACTTCAGTCATCGCCATATGCATCTCTTGACTCAGTAAACAAGTACTTTACTTACATTTCATTGGTTCAGGCAATTATTTATCACTAACACCGTTCTTCGCCACCACAAAAATATTGGGTCCTTACCTATGAAATTGGTGTTTTTATTCTGTTTTAGCAATTTGTCCGTAACTATTAAGTTTCAGAACATTATTATAAAATAATTGCCTCTTCTAAAAATAGATCATATATTTGAGCTCGTATTATTTAATTTGATAATTTTTTGTTAGTTTAATTGTGTTAAAATTAGACACAAAGACAATTATTTTTATCTGCCTCCCGAATACATCATTTGATTTGCATTAACATAAAAACGATGAATAATTTTTATCAAGCGTGTTCACACACATATTGCTAAAGCTTGTTTAATGATACATGCCAAATATTATTATCTCTGGATTTGTCGTTGTGAAGAAAACTGATAAAATGTTAGTATGTAAAATGCAGACATCCCCAAAATCTCCATACAAAACACCAATTTCATAGGTAAGGACCTAATATTGTATTGATCTATCAAAATTAAGTAAAATACGAACTCTGGTTCCTACGGTTCCTCCGGTTCCTACCTTCAGTACTATATTTGATAGACGCCAATTATCGTAATATTATATTATACATGGGACCATTTCTAACAGGCAAACTTCAACTCGTATAACACACACACACTCACATACACATAATAATATAGTTTAAGTTACAACCTGTACAAAATTATAGTGGAATAATTTATTATTAAATTATTATTATTAGGATATGGATAACGTAGGAACACTTTGGACGAATTGAGAGATGATTTACTCCATTACAAAATAAGTATTTGTTAACACATTCACATTTCGCCAGATATGTCCCCATGTGAGAGGTGACCAGCCTGTTGCCATGCACCGGGCATGTGAAGCAAGCGATATTCACAATCAACTACATAAGTTTATTGAAAGATTTGAAAGTCAGTGGTACAGGTGGAGGGATGACTCCGCGAGTCCCAGGACCACTCGGACGAGTAGTGCCTCGTCCGTCCCAACTCGGCTACCGTTGCCTATTAAAATAAGTATATGAAACTATTTATTGCTTGCAGAGCTTAGAGCTCACAGTAGTTCGTCCGGTTTGAAGTCGGTCGAAAATTAAGCAACTTTGGCCAATTCTGGTCAATTTCCTCGAGTTTTGGATGGCACGTTAGGTATTTGGTCTTGCTACTACAATCTTTGTTACCCACTCAGCGTGGTGGTGTTACGGCCCATACTCGTTCATGTGTTTCTCTTCTCTTATCCATAGGTCGCTGGTTCATATCCGGCTCGAAGGACCATGTAAAAGGGGGTTGTTGTGTGTGCGTGTGTGTTAAAACATAGTAAAACGCGTTGCGTGCACTATTGAATAAAATGTTTAATGTGAGAGCAACCAATAATTCGACATAAGTGACATGACATGACATAACATATTAAAATAGAGAAAAAACATAAATAAACAGAAAAGAATTCTTAACATATGGTAAATATGTAAGATACTTGAAACCTGTCTACAATAACACGATGTGAAGTAAAAGTAAAATTACACAGCGGTAAGAATAAAATTGAATCAAATTCAACTGATTACACCACCGTGGGAACAAAATGATTATTACGATTTCTTTCCCCAAGATATTATTATCTTGGTATGGTCGCAATTTTTCCGAACAATCCCTGAGTTGTCATCAATGGTTTCACTAGACAAAACACGTTTCACACGTAATACTTTGTGTTAGAGCGAATTTGCAGATGAAATATTTTTGATTGAGAAATAAATGTCAGCCGTAAATATGAATTCAATTACTTAGAAAACCACGGATACCTACTACTCCCAATACATTAACCACGACATTACTGAGTAAAAAATAAAAAAAACGTAAAAAATGGAACACAACATTGCTAACATTATTATTATGCGCGTGTGAAACGATGTTAGGTATCTCTTGTAATTAAAAGCGCGCGCGTGTGGCCAGCGCGGGCGGTCAGGCCACTTATGAAACCACCCTTAGTAATACCAATCGTATCTGTTTACTTAAGCACTAGGTATAAACGCAGTTAGTGCGTCTTTGTATATTATATACGAGTTAACATTCTTACTCGTACATTAATTGAATAGACGAAAGAAGCCGTCATTACAACCAATTCATTGTTATCTCAGCCGGGAAACGGTCGAGTACTCCAGACGTAATGCCATAACATTATCCAATTTCATTAATCGTTTTGAGTTCTTAAGATATAAACAGATCTCTCAGCACTAGTAGTATTATTAAGACATATTTAATTAAAACCATTTTAAATATTAGCTACGGTAAATTTTAAGGTTATTGTTGATTGTGTGGTGTTGTCCAATAAAGGTCAATTAAATGTTAATTACAATGCGGTTTACATCATTGTCAAAATTTTATATTAAATCTTTCACAAGTCTTCAAAAAAGAAAGCCTTTTAAACCCGAAATCACAATACAGTTTTCCTAAAAGAATTCTGTAAAGCGACAAAAGAGCTCGAACTCATATTGGCCTTTGTCACGGAACACGGGTCTCATTTTTGTCACAACTATTATGTGCATCGCATGCAGCGCAACCGTCAAGCGAGCCAATATTGCTGCAGCGATGCAGGGTTTATTTTTCAACCAATAGGCTTTGCCACTATATCCTCATATTGAAACCAAAGCGCTAGAAGCACGGAACAATTTCCCCCCGTGTCAGCTTTGACTCTATACACAAACTGCGCGATTGTTTTCATAGTTGAACGTTATCACGCTATCCGATATCAACGATGGACACTGCTTCACATCTACTAGAATCTTCATATTTTTTCAAATGTTCTAATTTTCACTGGTTCTAATAAACAAGGATTTAACCTGATTTTTTAATGACAAAAAAATATGAGGTATGTTACATTAACCTAACCTGTTTTGTTTTCATGTCAATATAAATTACTATTTGATATTATAATACCTTCTTTATATCGACCGTTTTTTATATCGAGCGCGAGCGGTTCCCCCATAAGTATCCGTAACTCGTTCAGTTTTCAATTTGCAACGTCGGCTATGGCCGTATTGCTGACGTAGAGAACAAGGGACGCCTGAAGCCGGCGACAGCGACATTTACACCGGCAACGTCTACAAAGCGATCGGGCGACATGCCGACGCTGTATCTATTACCGATCCCATAGGGCATCGCCTATTTCTGGAATGACTTCCGATTCCGCGGTGCTTTAGTTCAAGATATACTTTCTACGTAGATAAACGAGCAATGTAAGGCTCTACTATTGTATTTCATTTCATATAGGAATTTATTTGTTCAAATCTTTATAATTTTACGTGCTTATAAAGTTATGAGTCAGTGATTGTCGTCCGTCTTCAGCCTATATATGTTCCACTGCGTTGAGAAATACATGAGGAGTATGGGCCGTACCCCCATCACGGTGGACTAATGCGGGTTAGTGAATGAAGCTGTCTCTGCAATTTTTTTTATTGCAAATACAGTAATCATAGTCTTTATAGACTCCATTTAGGTACAAGAACAACGGTGACGATGGCGTCCTATATGCGTTAAAAACTATGTTTAATACCAGCATGACTATGTTTAATATCTCACGCATATATGGTAACAAAAATAAAGTTGTAAATTGATAAAAACCCTTTAATTTTATAGAAAAACTAGCTTTTTCCCGCGACTTCGTCCCCGGTTACCATGGTTTTTAGCTATCCCACGGAAACCATTAAATTTAAAATATCTGAGATGTTGACCAGGAATAAAAAGAATCACCATGCAAAATTTCATTGAAATCCATTCGGAGATTAGCATTTACAAACACACAAATAGACAGAGAAAAAAAAATTAAAATATTTTTTTGGTAATTTTTCTTTCTTTTACATCCCCCTGACTTGGTTTTAAGCATTTTTTTTCTATGTACAGGCATTCGACCTCTACAGTTTTATTATATGTATAGATGATAAATACCAGTAAACGTTTGAAGAAAAACATGCTTATCAGAGTAATCATTGATGATTGAAATGTAGGCTTTTGCTTTACGTTTTTGATTTATGTAAAATAACAAACCGAATGGACCCGAATGAAACCGAAGGCAACCGAAACGCACGGTTGCGTTTTGCTAGCAGAATACCAATAACGTTCGAACATAAGCGTTGCTCATGCGTTTCAGATCAAAATAAAATAGCAGAAATGGCCTGCTGTTGTATGGGGACTTAACATATCAGGTGAAATGAGGTTCTTTATGTATAACCTCTGCCTACCCCTTCAGGGATAGAACTATGATGTTTTCAGTTATGTTTTATAAATATTTTGAATATTTATGAACAGTTTTAGAAATGTTATTGCCGATAGCTTTACAAATATTGAGACACGAAGGATTCACAGTAACTTATTTGTAAAAAAGATATACACAAAGTAAACACACTGTAAAAACGGATTCAATTCGCCACAAATAGATCTAATTATGTATATTTAATTAATTAGGTACACCTTTAAAATATAATTTATTCTAAAATTAAATTAATATATTTATTTCTAAATATAATTTATTCTACACGATTCTATATGTAAAACCTCTCAAAAGAGCCGCCCAAAAAAATTCTAGAATTGATATAAAATATATTGATTAGTCGGTTCGTCCTCAGCCTATATACGTCCCACTGCTGGGCAGAGGCCTTCCTCATAGAGAAACACATGAGGAGCCGTAACGCCACCACGCTGGCCCAATACGGGTTGGTATAAGTAGGTTATTTAGGCTTATCTAGGATATTGTGGTCATTCATTTCATGCTTTGATGCACCATTCATAGAAAATAACCCTCTTACTAATAAACGAGTTATAAGGAAGGAATAGTTATTCGGTGTTTTGTCACTTTCTGACAACTACTGTCTTCTAAATGTCTGACGAAGACGAAACATTGAGTATATATTTCAACCTTATACCTCGTTCGTAAGGGTGATAGAATTCAAATCAACTTGGCTATAGAGCTCTCCCAAAGACTAGCCACTTAAGTTTTAAGTGGTTGTCTAAGGTCTGTTAGACTGCACAAAAGCCGGTAAGTTATATCTCAAGGGTTTGTTCGGTAAGAGCGATCTCACTTATCAGATTCCCAGGTTGGAGACTCTTAAGGTATTAGGTTAATTCCTATCCAGTATTGCATAATTGTAAGATTAAACCATTTTCAACAAATAAGGTAGATAGACAGGTTCAATTACAATAAATGATTTTATTTCGACAGTGCTTCACAAAATGGTAGGCTAATTGATATGAATGTTAGAGATATACATTTTTTTATGTAATCTTCTCTACCGATATTATCATCCCAAGAAATTGTCTTATGAAGCCATGAAATTGATAATTGAATTCTATTTTTATTCATTTAAGAGCTATTATCTTATTTCCTTATTTTCGAAATTGAATGGAGAGTAAACTTGAGTCGACTTCGCTGAGGCGCTTATATGGTTCCTTTGTCGTGGAATCAAGTTAAACGGTACTTAATTAATGTTGTGCTTATATTAGTACGGTCTGTGTATTAATTATCAATATAAAGGCAGCGTGCAGCGGTGGATTCGGGTCGAAAACTAAAATTCTAAAATATTTAAAAATTTTACATAAGCTGCGTTCATATATTCAGAAAACGGCTATTGTTGGCTACGGACAGTCGAAATTTGTCAATTATTCTATAAAAAAATTGTCTAAATATATTATTATTCTTCTTCTTTGTCCTGCCGGTCGACGCAACATATCTTCTTGTTCCACTCTCTTCTATCAATCACCAAGTCAACAGTCACTCCCATCCTCATCACATCATCATTCACACAAGCCATCCATCTTTTCTTTATTCTTCATGTGACATGATCATTCTATCTCCTGATTACTTGTCCATAACAAGAAAATTGTTTTTCTCTCAGTTTGTGACGGGGTGAAGCCGGGAATAAAATGAAAGACGCTGGGTCGTCACTTAGGTATTGTATAATATATATTGAAGAATTAAGGCACAACTGAAACAATTATATTAAAAAAAGGTAAATTGCACTGAACACAAAACAATTTCACATTTAACACTAAATATATTATAAAAAGCTACCCTTTTTATAATATATTTTGTGTTAAGGCTTCTTACAATAGTGCCTTAAAGAAACTTATAGTCTTTGTTATTTATTAGGAACTGATCATGTGGTTTGTTGTAACTTTTAGTTTAAGCTTATAAAAATTGATCATCACTTTATAAATATATTAAAATTATTGTTAGAAGGGAGTCAACCGCTCTATGCGCAAACTCTGGTAAGAATGAACTTCGAGAGCAAAACAAATAAAAAGAGACAGACAGCAAATTTAAAAACGGAAACCAAGAGAAAAATGGCCAGAGAAGAGCGCAATGACAGCAACGAGTCGCTAATATAGCTATGGCGCCTCGTTACAAGTTTATCTGCAACTTTCAGACTTGTCAGACTTTCAGAATTTTCTGGGAGGTGTTATTTAAATTTTTTAACATTCACCCGCATGGCACCCGTTCCCATGGGAATATCGGGATAAAAGGTAGCCTATGTCCTTTCTTCGGCTCTAGAGTTAGACTATCTGTGTACCAAATTTATATTTAATTGGTTCAGTAGTTTTGACGGGAAAGCGATACCGACAGATAGACAGACAGAGTTACTTTCGCATTTATAATATTAGTATGGATTAATATGGATAACTATCCCAAAAAGCAAAATGACTCGTTTTTGAATATTGGAACGCAGCATTACTTAATGGTAAGCCATTAATTAAATTAAGTTTTTAATATTTTGTTCTATCTGAACAATTACAAATGTAGTAAAATGTAAATGAACGAAAAATAAAACGCATGTTGCGGCTGTAATTTAGGGATCAAGCAGTAAAACGGATCCTATATTTTATGTTAAACTTTTAGCAGTACATCGGTGGAAATGCATTCAATTCCGTGAGTAGTTTTTGAGTGTTTCGCATACAAACGAAGAGGTAGACTGGTCAGAATAGAAATTCTAAAATGTGTAAATTTTTTCCAATTTGTAACATGTGCATTGCCAAAGAACATTCGCTAGTTATAGGTTATTAAGTTACCCTTGCAAAAATTTCATAGTGTTTATGGATTTTCGATAGTGCACCTCTGTCAGCCTTGTAAAATAAATCAGTAAAATAAAATAAAGCAGACTCTTATTCATTCAAACTTGTATTCACGCATTGTTCTTGGTTACAGCTAAATCGAGATATAGTAAGACAGATACAGAAGTGTATGTCTTACTGTATCTCAATTAGGGCTAGACTTCACGGAGACTCGGGTTTGGCTTGGGATTGTGGAAGTATATACTATATTATATATACATACAAGTATATCAAGGAGCATAGGATTTATATTAGGTACTTATCTATGAAATTGGTGTTTTGTACGGAGATTTTGGGGATGTCTGCATTTTACATACTAACATTTTATCAGTTTTCTTCACAACGACAAATTCAGAGATAATAATATTTAGCATGTATCATTAGACAAGCTTTAGCAATATGTGTGTGAACACGCTTGATAAAAATTATTCATCGTTTTTATGTTAATGTAAATCAAATGATGTATTCGGGAGGCAGATAAAAATAATTGTCTTTGTGTCTAATTTTAACACAATTAAACTTACAAAAAATTATCAAATATAAATAATACGAGCACAAATACTACTTTTAGAAGAGGCAATTATTTTATAAGAATGTTCTGAAACTTAATAGTTACGGACGAATTGCTAAGACAGAATAAAAACACCAATTTCATAGGTAAGGACCCAATATTAGTAAACACTAGCGACTATGTGTGGTTTCAGAGCCACGTACGCGGCCGGCGCTGGCTAACAGCGGTGGCGAATTTTCATAGAATTTGACGTATAAGCCCGTGTGACGTGTGGTGTGAAACGCTACTACTATCTCGTGTAATTGTAAGCGCGCTCGCGTGGCCGGCGCTGACGTCAAGCGTAGCTAGGAAACGACTATAAATTATACATAATTAAATCTATAAATTTAATTAAAGGACGAGGTCGGTGGCGTAGTGGTCAGTGCGCTTTGGCTTCGATCGAAAACAATGCTACCTTCGCCATAGTCAGGTCGTGGATGGGTGACCAAGACTTTGTGATTTCGAGCTCCTCCGTGCTTCGGAAGGCACGTTAAGCCGTTGGTCCCGGTCGCATTTGTAACCGTTTCTTACTACCAACCCGCATTGGGCCAGCGTGGTGGTGTTACGGCCCATACTCCTCATGTGTGTCTCCATGAGGAAGGCCTGTCCCAGCAGTGGGACGTATATAGGCTGATGACGAAATCTTTCTCTTAATCACTAATAAAATTGCATCAATTTATATTTTATACTTTCATTTCACACATAGGATTTTATAGGGATTTCATATTATAGGGATTTTTATTAATTTGTTATAATTGGATAAAATTCAACAGAAGCAGTAAGAAGAGAACGTCCAGGAGAAGTCGACCCGAGCTTTTAATCATTATAATAAATGAATTATTTTCCCAGTAAAACTTAATACCGAAATTATTTTTCTCTTTATATCAAACCATGTAAAACAGAGCCCAGTAACAAGCAGTTACGTGGATAAAACATTATTTCATTAAAACTTAGGTAATCTCGTAGATGTGATGTCTAGGACTGAATGTATTGTACATGGTGACAGGTCCAAAAATAAGTCCCTCGCAACATTAAGGTTCTGCGCAGACGAAGACATTTTGTTGCCAACCCAGACCATCACAGGGATTGGCTGTGTCCTGTTTCGGTAATCGGACTCTACTGGTCACCGTAAATTGGTTGCTTAATGCTGACATTATTGTCACCATTGTTGCTGTGTCAGCGGTGATCGGACAGAGTCGCCCGATGCTTCAACTTGGACCTCTTGGCGCGCAAAGACGAGCAATGAGAATTGTCGGCGATCCCGAGCTCACAAGCGGTATTGAGCCCTTAAGCTTGAGGAGAGATTTTGCTTCCTAGTGTGTGTTCTACCGCTTGTACAATGGGGTCTGCTCTGAGGAGCTATTTGACATGATGCCAACAGCTTCTTTTTATCACCGCACCGCTCGCCATCGCCAGTGAATGCATCCTCACACGTTAGAACCAAAATGGTCGCGTACGCTTACGCTTAGGCTATGGAATGAACTCCCTGGTGAGGCTTTCCCAAGAGACTACAGCATGGAATCCTTCAAAAAGGGCGTGAAAAGGTTTTTTAAGGGTCGGCAACGCGCTGGTGATGTCCTCGGTGTTGCAGGCGTCCATAGGCTACGGTAACCACTGCCCATCTGCGTGGGCCGTATGCTTGTTTGCCACCCTGGTGGTATATATAAAAAAAAATTGAACACTCACTGTAAACCGTTGCTATTGAGCAAATGTAAGGAAAGTTAATGTTGCTTGTGTCTTCAACTGACGACTTTGGACGACCTCCGTGGTCGAGTGGTCTGTACACCGGTTTCAAGGCGTTGCCATCTAGAGAGGTTCTGGGTTCGATCCCCGGGGCAAATGTTTGGGTGATGAATTCAGGTATTTGTTCTCCAGTCTTGGATGTTTATATATATTTATATATTTTCAGGATAATATGTCTTTATCTATTAACACTTTATCGTAACACAAGCAGCATTAGTTGCTTAAAATGGGGCTAGTTGATAGGTGTGAATGTCTGAAGATATTTATTTATTTACTTTAAGTTTCCAATTACCGACACCGAACACATTCTTATCATTATTGTGTTGAGGGGAAGCATCTGGACACAAAAATAGTTACAAAATTCGGAGTGGAGTATTTCATACTAGTGCTACAGAGCTCAAATATTAATCGGTTTGTATCTTGCATAAGACTCAAAAGTGTCCACGTTTGCACCCTGCCTAAAGTTGTGTTTAATCCAGCGACTGTCGCATTCTCCTCGTAATATTAAAATGAGCTGGGAACTGCCTACAGCGTCGGCAAACTTTGATGAGGTGCCGCTTGATTTAGATTCATAGCTTTTCTGATGGCATCTGGATTGGTTATTTGAGTTTTTGTTAGTTTTAGGTTTCTGGTACGTTATCAAAAATGGAAATTGGGAACTGGGAACTGGCAACTTTGGTGGTCTTTTGAAGGTGAACATCCATTTACGGGCTCTCCCTTAGCTTAAATTCTTATAAAAGGGTTTTACTTTATATTGTACATACGCTGCGGGGAGCGTTTCAGTTAAGAGTCATCTGCTTAGGTACTTCTGAAGGTATATCACAGTCATATTTCTGCCGTAAGCAGGTATTGAGGAGTAAGGCAGTAATATGAAAATAACTCAAGCATGTAAATTGTCTAGTTATAATAATACAGTTGTGTACATAAGATGTCTTATTAAATTCACAGTATATTATTGTTTAAGTTGCATGGTTTCTACAGTAATTTTACGTGACCTTTTTTAACCAATTTTTTTTTAATTATAATTAGTACCAAAGTTTCTCTCTAGTTTGTTACCTCAACAAATTGGTATCGATTGGTTGGTCCGTATTGCGTTGTGGCAGCTATTAGTCTAAATGCCGTAATAATTTCTAGGAAGTGAAAATGCTGACTCTGAAGGCTTACAGGTATTGTTATATATTTCGGACAAACATAGTTTAGTTCTTGTGTACAGTTACCAGCACTAATATGTTTTCATATCTGACACATGACGCTTATCGCTAAGAACATAAAACTCATTTTAAGTCAAATTTGTTGACACATTTTTGCCCGTGACTGTTCTTGTGTTAGCGAGTATTCCAACCACTCCATTTGTAAGTTTAAATAAAGTTTTCAGATCAAACGAAGGTTATTTGAAAAGTTTTTAAGCTCTACGATCTGTGATATCGCGCTCTAATGAGGCCGGAATATCGGATCGGGAAGATGCGGCTCTCTGAAAACACTAAGTATGCAAATAGCTTCAAAATTAACTTGGAGATGTACTCTGGCTGTTTACTTATTCGGCGGGTTTGGTATTCGCGGCTAAAGCGAAGCAAAATTATTCAGGGTATAACTGGGCGTATTATCAGCTAATAGACTACGCCGTGATTACATGCTGATGCTAATAGATTTGTTAATGGAGTCTAAGAAAATTGGAGGAATAAATGAAGATGTAAGGGGTGCAGAAAATCATATTACAGGGTTTTGGTTGGGTCCCAAGTCAACATCACAATCATGCACGAGGTAAACAGACAAGGATCTGACGCTTCCCACTAAGATTGTCATAGGCTTACTTCAAATTTGGATTAGCAGCATGCTTTGATAAAAAAACCTCTATCTAACCTAAAATTCAGAGTTTATTATTCGAATTTACTAAATTATTCAACTGTAACAATCAGAGAAGCACAGACAAAAGTAGCAATCTTTACAGATACATCTTTATCTAAGAAATAAATTGTAGTCATATCCTACTGCTAGATATTTGAACGAGGCGAGAGAAGATAGATCAGTGACGACGGGTCATAGAATAAACGGTGAATGGCCGGCTGTGTGGCTCCATAAGGGCTTTATGTGCCGTGAAGTGCCTATCTACCATTGCGTCGACCAATCGCTTGACACTCCCCGAATTTTTTGTGCACCGTAGATTTTATGCTACACTGAAATTGAGTACGATCTAAAAGTTTGGAATTGTATATATTGAATATAAAAAAAAAATTGATGACTAAAAAGGTTATAGTCCATGACTAAAAACAGTAAATTAAAAAAATTAAGTGCAAAAATATCATAAAAATAGCATCACACTATCTTTGATACTTCTTTTTCGTCTTTCTGTCCTTGTCCCACGGAGTTAGCTAGTCGACACAACGTGTCTACTTTATTTCATATCTAATGATAACTGTCATGTTCTACATATTAATTCCAGGGATAAATTTATTTTCTTCATAAAGGTATCCATGATTGACTCCCTTCTCGTTATGCGAGTTCAGGTCAGGTCTTGATTCATTAAAAAACATACTATAACATGCGCTTTTAAGTATTTTAACTCGCGCAAGTTTTTAAACAAATTAATTACATATTGCACAAAAGAGCTGCGTCATCAAAGCGATATAAGGATGATAAGCATATTTTGTTGTACATGGCTAAAAGGCCTAAAGAGGCTGTTTGCGTCCCAGATAGCGGTACAAAATAAAGGTATATACCGCGGCTGTGTTAACGTGTAACCTACTTTACTCAGATGGAAAGCCACTTGGCTTTTTTTTGTTATAGTAATAACTAGCTTTTGCCCGCGACTTCATCCGCGTGGAATAGTTACTTTGGGATAGCATGATGTTGTATAGCCTATAGCCTTCCTCAATAACTGAGATTATTAACACTGAAAGAATTTTTCAGATTGGACCAGTAGCTTCTGAGATTAGCGTGTTCAACCAAAGAAACAAACAAACTCTTCAGCTTTATAATATTAGTTTATATTATCTTTCTATTCTCCTTGAAATAAATAAACTTAAAATGTAAAAAAGCTAAAAACAAAGCTATAGATGCAAGGTACATACATAAGCGAAATATTAGGTTCTTACCTATGAAATTGGTGTTTTGTATGGAGATTTTGGGGATGTCTGCATTTTACATACTAACATTTTATCAGTTTTGTTCACAACGACAAATCCAGAGATAATAATATTTGGCATGTATCATTAGACAAGCTTTAGCAATATGTGTGTGAACACGCTTGATAAAAATTATTCATCGTTTTTATGTTAATGCAAATCAAATGATGTATTCGGGAGGCAGTTAAAAATAATTGTCTTTGTGTCTAATTTTAACACAATTAAACTAACAAAAAATTATCAAATTAAATAATACGAGCTCAAATATATGATCTATTTTTAGAAGAGGCAATTATTTTATAATAATGTTCTGAAACTTAATAGTTACGGACAAATTGCTAAAACAGAATAAAAACACCAATTTCATAGGTAAGGACCCAATATTATAATAATAATACAATGTAAATGTAAAAAAAAAATATACTAAGAAACATTTGAACGGCGACAAGACTGAAAAATAATCGATTGTCTTTATCACACAAACATCTGCCCCATTCGACTAGAGGGAAAGGTCTCTCTGCAATGGGGCCTTATGTCAAATGTATCCTTGAAATCACCATACAAGACCTTTGGCCTATGATACATACCTGTGAAGGTCAAAAACATAAAACTTTTAGCAATATGGAGGATGGTACAGCAGTAGCTATTGATTCGTACTATGGTACAGCATTAGCTCTCAGTTTTCCTTGAGAAATTGATACTTAAATTTATTTCTGTACGGAAAATAATAAATTTTTCTTACTTTCATTGTTTTACAGGATTACAAACGTGCTATATCTTGTGCTCTCGCAAAATTAAGTTTACCGTCATGTTGTTCTTTGCTTGCTAAAGAAAAACGTCGATGAAATTAAAATATTTTAATGAAACTGTAAACAGACGATGTCTGAACATTATTCTTATCGAAATCAAACTAATTATGGATCATTAATTAAATAGGAGAAGTCAACAATAGAAATAATAATTTTTGATTGTTCTGTAAAACGATTACCTTTACGATTACGATTACGCAAAAACTTTATGGGTCTAACTCAAAAACGTAGAGTGTTGCGAACTTTAATCTTTTTTCATTGTATGTTCTACATAGAGGCTTAGAGCTTACTATAAGAATTTAAATTCGATATAGATTTTTTTCTATATGTGGGTGTGTCGGTGAGGGAAATACACTTAATCAGCAGGGATTTTTGCACTGCATAACGATTTATCTAATGCTCTAGGTGGTTTTAACATTTTACTGTGCTTTTTTATATAAAAAATAATAATTTTAAGACTTAGCAAAATGCATAACATGATTAATTGAATCGAATCATGAAAGTCTGTTAAAGCTTTATTAAGATTCCCAGACATTGTCTATGTCTGGGAAACCAGAAATCATGACACTCGATCACAAAGAGATGGTCTTTAGCTGAGTTGTTGATTGTAATACCTCATATTGATGAAATAGTTCAGGCCACATTAAAAGCAAAACCACAATTAGCATTGTTTCTCCTCTTCTCGTACTTTTGTTCACACCGCAAACTCCTGCACCCCTAAATATCTATGGCAAATGTGATTTCTGATACTTACCACTAGGGGCGCTTTTCACGTTTCAAATAGAAATTGAGCTTCTTAACGCAACTAAAAAAGGTAAGTTTTTACTATGATAACTTACACATCGGTCCGGGCTAAGCTACGTCAGCGATGCGACTGAAACAAATTAAACGTCTAAAGATTTCAGCAGTTTTTCACATTGTTTGTCTAAACTTCGCTTTAGTAGTTTTTCATATTTTTTTTTAAACATTCACACCTATCAACTAGCCCCATTCTACGGAATTAATGCTGCCTGTTTTACGGGTACTTGATGACGGATAAATATATATTTAATAGACAAATACATGTTAATATTCAGAAAATAACAATGTATAGATAAACAAAACATCCAAGGCTGGAGAACAAATGCCAGTATTATAACACAAACATCTGTCCCCATCGGGGATCGAACCGAGGACCTAGAACCTCGAGAGGTTCTTAGTTCAATCATGGCTATCATGGCTTTGGCTGACGCTTTGTATTTGGATGGGTGATCGAAATTTGCGATCTTGAAATATATGGGGTGGTAACTAAACCACCCCATATATTTAAAGAGTAGAAAATGCTTAAAATTTCACATTTAAAAATATTCCAAGGAGCTGTTGCCGATTCTATATCATAAAATGATTTTACTAAATAAAAAGCAACAATACATATATGTATATGTAAATTAACAACTTCGTGCTATTTTTTTTTTTATTTTTTTTTTTTTTTTGTAATTCGATATTTTGTGTAATGAAGTTACTTACTTTTTAAAGGTTTTCTAAATGTAGCTTCTAGCAATTTTAAAGACATTGTAAGTATCATGTATATCGAAGTACACGCCAAGCTAAGATTTACCCTTTTATTGAGTCGCTTCTGGAAGAACGCCAAAAGAAGCTCTCAATTTAAAAAGCCTATCAATCGCCGGAGACTTATATTTTTTTTATTTCCATGGAAGCGACATGCAGAGCGTTTTAGTTTCAACTGAAAAGGTACAACTGATATAAAACTCTTTATCAGTAGTAATAAAGTTCTTTTTTGTGATCTCTCCTTCGTTGTAATATATTGTTGATATTAATTTATAAGATTTTTTTTTTTGAGTAGAATATGTTATTTGCCGATTTTCTATATATAATTTGTGAAAATGTCAACAGTCTAGCTACCGCGGCTCTTGAGATACAACCTGGTGACAGACGAACGGACAGACAGCAAAGTCTTATTAATAGAGCCCCGTTTCACCCTTTGGGGACGGAACCTTGAAATAGCAGAGGCCGCACCGTGACTAAACTAGCCCCATTGGAAATTATTCAAGAAAAGGTTGTATTAGCATTAGACCTTTATGGGTGTAGGACTCAGAGTAAACAGAACTGGAGTAGCCTTTGTCTAACATTCCCCTCTGCCCAATGCACAAGCATCGGATGCTTGCACGTTTAATAAAACTAGTTGAGCCACCATTTTGACAGCCATAACATTGTAAACGTTGCGGCGAACAGAGCTCCCGCAAAAATGCCTGCCTGTGCTGTTTTCTGTTGTAAATATAAATAGAAAACATCGAGTATGCTAAAAGATGGTGTCACCTTTTATTTGTAATTATAATTTTTAAGATTTCATTATTATTTACTTCATGTTTTAGAATTCTACGATTTCAAATTTCGAACGCTAGTCTCGTGGGGAGTGCGGCTGTGACGTTGTCAAACGCACACCCCACGTGACTATTTTAAGCGTGTGTGTGCGTGAAATTTAAATTTGTGTTTTCGAATTATGCATGTGTGCATTTGTAAAAACGGCTGGCTTTGGGTGTAGTGGTAACCTCACCCCCCGCAAGAAATGGCCGAAAAAAATGTTTGAGAAATTGACTAATGGCTACTCCAGTTCTGTTTACTCTGAGGTGTAGGAAGTCCAAATAAAATAAATGATAAAACTACAGCGAAAGTAGGTTTGTTTTTAATATCATAACAAACGTTCGAGTACTACTGTGTTCCTAGCTGTACGTCATAGTAATTGTACTATTGTCATGTACTAATATAGGTTTTGATGTATGGATAGCCCCGAAATACCATGGTAGAATAGTAAATTGATGGTGTCGAATGAAGTTGGGCGAACCAAACGAGACAGGCATTCATCAAGAAACGTCCTCTATGTTCTGTATTAATGTGTTTGATACTAAGGATGGATAATAAGACAATTAAATATAATATATCGTCACAGATGTATCCCTAAAAAGACTTTGAAAAGTCTTTAATATTGAACTGTATACTGTTACTTATTTTCAATAAGGTTTATATTAGAATGAGATTGAATAAATATTAGTACTCGTGACTGTACACTGATATGGATACCTATTGCCAGAATGGTTTGTGATACTTTTTCAGCGTCGAGTATTTTATGTCATTACTACGTTCGTCGCATCCAATCAGAATGGAAATGTGATCAAACTCATTTGGAAGGTGAAATTTGAATTTGGATTGGAATACGAAAGCTTTTAGGTGAAACGGTAACATTTTTTTTCAATATTACAGCAAAAACTCTCTTTAAATTATTCAAATTTACACGTGGAGCAGATATGAAACTGTTGCAAAGTTATAAACAAAATCAGAACATGTCAGAATTTAGTTGTCTTGTTACTGCGAGTCACATCAGGTTATCTTTTATCCCTGTACATGCATAATTGAGTTTCTCAAACTGTGAAACAAACTAGGCTATACAGCGTAGTTTCCAAGCTTCCGTCCACTCCGGTAATTAATCTCAAACAGCGGCTATTTACAAAACACTCTTCAAACAATTGATTGGGAAATTCTGTTGACAAACAAATTGTTTGTCCATCACCAGACTGAGTAATAGGGCGAAAATTTTGTCGAATAACCCGGGTGAGGGTCCTAAGTTAATTTATTGTGGTAATGTTGAATTTTAATGGCTGTTTCATAAGTGTTACGTATTTAAGGACGCTTATAGCAGCTTAGTGGAAAAGAGTTCATTTTTAAAATGACACGTGTACTGTCATGAACCTTCGACCAATACAAAAATGTTGATTGAATGTTAATTGCAGCTTGGTTATACCCTAGTTCTTGAGAGTTGAGATATAACCGGTAATGTACTAATTGCTTCTTACTTTAGTGTGTGAAAATTTTGTGTGGTATACCAATTACTTAAATATGTTTGATTTACAGTTTCAATAGAATTCCAATCCACAATAAGGTTTCTGAGTTTTATGATTGATGAGATGTTACAAAATAATTAAATTTTAATTATTCCTATCTAATTATTTTATGTTAGACTAATTAAATCAAATGATAAACAGCAAACACCTGATATTTATACTTTAAAAAAATACACTAGTGTAAAATTTTTGCATAAGCTGCTGTTGTTTCCTTAAATATCATTTTGAACGACTAAAATAATGGCATTGCATTAAACATAGAAATGCTATAGGTAACAATGTCCTAAAGACAATAACAATAACGTATAAAATAATATTCGTTGTAAAATCATATGGACCTATTTGGACGGTAAATCACAGTAAAAGGTAACTCCTCCGAAAAGCTACAATTGTTTATTCTAACCACATAACATATTCAAATCCATTTTTAACTACAGCATGTTTTTGGCTAACTCTGATAAAATTTGAGAATATTTTGAATTCTTACGTTTTTTTTAAATAAGTACGAGGTCCCTGTGGAGTGAGCAGTTCATGGATGTGCTTGCTCTTATTTGGCTTTTGACTAGCAATCCTCAAAAATTTAAGACACATTTGATTAGTTATAATTAAGGCAGTGGTAGCCGAGTTGGGACGGGCACTACTCGTTCGTGAGGTCGCGAGACTCGCGAGTTCGAATCCCACCGCCTGTACCAAGTGAATAATAATGTACGTACTCTCTCTCACTTCAGCCCACATTAGTCTACTGCTGGACATATCCCTCCCCCAATTTGCGCCATTTTACCCTATCGCCGGCCTTCTGCATCCAGCATCTGCCTGCAGCGCTTCGCAGATTATCACTTCATCTCGCCGGAGGGCGTCCCACAGCCGTACAGTTCATTGTAAATATCGCTTGCCTCACATTGGGCCCGATTCAAGGCAAAAGGCTTGATATGATACATGGAAACTTATCAGGCGAAATGAAGGTGTTAAAGGCGCTGTTGAGTTTATAATGCAAAAGTATGTAAACTATATAACTATTATTGAAAAGAGATTGTAAACTTGTTTGTGGTTCAAATAAAGAGAAAAAATGAGGCTGTTAACACATCTGCCTTCCCCTTCAGGGATAAGGCGCCATGATCATAAGTTTATATTGTATTTGAGCCAACATAATATAAAGATACTAAATTAATTGAACTATTGTTTCAACATTTCCAAACATATTTTCCCTAGCAATAAATCTTCAGCTTTAACAGCTCAACTCTAATCAAACAGCAAAGTGTACAGAGCACATGAAAATTTACAGAACAAACACTAAAGTTAGCGAGCGCTATCACAATAAAACTTTTATACTACATACAGTTGGACATAATGTTGAAGCAAACAATGTTTCTCTTCATGGTAGTTGGATGACCTTAGTTCGGACGAGTATAAGATTGGTTGCTTTATGAAGCTAATTTCGCTAGAATACAACTGGGCTATGAAGTTAGAAAATTATACAGCATGTTTATATTTGTTACGGATATTGTTTGAATCTTTACGATTTATCTCTTGATACTCGTACTTACACATTTGAAACAATTGTGTCTTGTATTAAATTTTACGAACAAACGATTTACCGATCTTGTTTTATGAACGTTACTCCTGTAAGCATTATGCATATAATACAACATTAGTCCTAAACATGTAGCCATAATGATACCTACAATACTTACCACTTCCTTCCGCTGCCACTTAATATTTATACAGTGATTAGTTACTACTAAATTAATTGTATTTATTTATAAGAATTAATTTTATAAACAAAATGTGATTTTTATAATTTTAGAAATTATTTTCTTAAGATTGTAATGTCAATTGATTTTAAAGTAGTAAAACGGCCGCCATCTTGTCACGTAAAACTGTTATAAAAACCCGGCGGCCGTTGTACAAGGTTCAGTTGGATTCCGGATTTCATGAAGTTTAAAAGTGTACCTGTTGTGAAATTGTGATAACAAGTAAAGAAAATTGCTTTGAAGGCGAAGCCCTGGTCGTTTTATTTACGCTCCAATATCTCAGAAGTGGGATTCACGAAATCTATCGAGATTTTGTACCAACGTCCGCAAAAACGTAAGTACATTTTTTTTCTTTTGTCATTGGGTATCTTTAAAATTTATTAGTAAATTTTTTTATTAGTAAAAAAATAGTGTAATGCATGTGTAATTAAAGCTGACGCAAAGACAGTCCGTTACAGTCAAGCCAAAGCTACTATGGGGATCGTAACGGATTGTGCTTAAGCGAGGGTATGATTAGTTTCGATTATGCCGGGGCTACTCTCCGGAATCGCTACTGGTTTTACCTTGTGCGTTGCGTAAGCTTGTTTAAATCATTCAAATTATTACAAAGACAATAATATAAAGCCAAAATCGTGCTATGAAGTATCTAAAGCGGATCGTTTCTATTGTGATTTTGCCGAGGCTACTCTTCGGAATCGCGATGGATTCGACCGCGACATTCGGTCGTAGCGGGTCCATCCACGTGCGTTATGTGTTACAATCAAGCCAGAGCTACTCTCTGGGGATCGTAATGGATACGGCGCAGGCCTAAAGATTGTGATTCGTTTCAATTATGCCGGGGCTACTCTCCGGAATCGCTGCGAATCTCATCTTGCCCTTGTGGGATCCTGCGAGCTAATTAGCTGGTCGAGGAGAGCTCTTTTCATGTGAATTTTTCGAGTTTGCTCTTCGGAGTCGCAACGGATTCGATCGTAACCCTGTTTCTTGGCGGTTCCGCGTTGTTGTCTGTTAAGATCGAGCCAGAGCTACTCTCTGGGGATCGTAACGGATAGGCAAGAAGGAGTAAAGAATTTTAATCGTGCCGGGGATTTCACAACTTATAAGTTTAAATTGAGTCGTGTCAGATTAATGCAGAGTGAAACGAATTTGAATTGTCTTATAGCACTTTATTACTAAAAGTGTTGTGACACTGATGTCACTAGTACCGATTGCTAGTAAGTATACTTATTTTCAAACACTCAGACACGATTTGTAAGTTTCAGATGCCAAGAGACTCTGATGCAAGCCGGCCTAAAAGAGTGTGTCGACGCAGTACGAGTCGACAAAGGTCGGGCACCAGGGAGCGGAACAGGAGGGCGGACTCCAGGCTCCGTGATCGATCGCGTTCGAGATCAAGGCACACTTGGCGACAGCGCTCAGTTAGCAAGACGCCCCCGCCACGGCGTGAGGAACGCGAGCCTTCACGGAGCCGCGCCGAGCCTTCGCTTGAAGTAAGATTATTTGAAAAATTATTAGACGTTATGAAAGACCAAAAGGGTAGCTCCGATAAGGGCGAGAAATTTCCAACGCTTAATGTGATCCCTGATTTTGACCCCATGTCGAAGGAACAGACGGTAAACTCCTGGTTACACAAAGTAGAAGAATGTGCTCAAATATATGAATGGAGTGATAAACAAACAATTCACTATGCGTTACCAAAACTTTGTGGTATCGCTAAAACTTGGTACCAGGGTTTGCCGTCGGTTCTTTTTACCTGGGATGAATGGAAACAAAAATTATTAGAATCATTTCCTTCGAGAGAAAATTATGCAGAATTGCTTACAGAAATGTTAAACAAAAGAGTAAAGTTTGGGGAGCCGCTAGAAATTTACTATTTTTCTAAATTAAATTTATTAAATCGTTGCGACATTTTCGGCAAGAAGGCAGTGGACTGCATAATTTTCGGCATCGAAGATCGCGCTATTAGACTTAGTGCACAGGCCGCTCAGTTCACTGAGCCTGAACAATTGTTATCATTTTTTAAAACTGTAAAAATTGGTCAAGTAAGAGATTCTGATAGTAAGAGCAGGGATAAGAGAACACAACACCCTAAGCCTTTAGAAATTGGGAAGGCAGGCAAACCAGACTCTAATGTTACCTGTTATAATTGTAATGAAACTGGTCACACGTTTTACCGATGCTCAAAACCATTGGTTAGATGCACTCGCTGTAGGTGGCGAGGCCATACAGCAGAAAATTGCACCAGAAACATTGGCACTATTGATAATAACGCAAAGAAAGGAAACGAAAGTTCTCATTCTGTCATGGAAGTGCGAATTTCAGAAAAAGTTAATGCCAAGTACATAATTCCTGTTAAAGTTAACGGTAGCGTAATTTTGTCGCATATCGACCTAGGAAGTGATTGCACGTTAATGCGCCAGAGTGATGCAGAAAACCTAAATATAAAGTGGCAAACCGTCAATACTCCCGTTCTGAAGGGTTTGGGTGGTGTTCCTTATTACCCGGTTGGGCTTGCTCATGTCACATTAGATGTACAAGGCGTCGTAGAAAATGATATTAAAGTTTTAATTGTTCAAGATCACATGATAAATCATCCGATATTAATTGGACATTCTTATACCGAACGTCCAACCATAGAAATTGTAAAAACCACCACGGACCTAATTATAAAGCGTTGTAAGGTTCAGCCAGAGGAATCAAGACTTCCTCTGCGGTCAGTGGGTGATTACACTATAAAACCTGAGGGATTATCAGTAGTAGGTGTACAGTGCAGCTCTAATTACTCAGGATATATATATGTTCATGGTACAATCAGAGGACCCCCAGGTCAGGAACATTTTTTATTACCGGGTGAATATAAACTCGCTAATGGTAGGGGTGATCTATTAGTTCAAAATTTATGCACTCAAAACTTACAAGTCAAAGTTGATACATTAGTAACACGTGCAAGGATAGTTAAAGAAAACAACAGAGATTTTTTATCGGTTTTTAATGTTAACTTGGAAAATGAATCAGAATTTGTATGTGGCGAAGTCACTCCCAAACAAAAAAGCGAAATTATTGCTTTACTACAAAAATATAACCGCTGTTTTTCTACAAATTTGAAAGATTTGGGTTTTACGTCAGCTGCAGAAATGGTGATTCATCTCAAAGATTTAAACCCCGTAGTATACAGGCCCTATAGACTGTCCTACTCAGATAGGGAACTTGTTCGTAATATGACTCAAGAAATGCTGGACTGTGGAATTATTCGGGAATCAGGATCGCAGTACGCCAGTCCAATAGTCCTGGTCCAAAAGAAGACCGGTGAGAAGCGCTTATGCGTGGATTACCGGGCTCTTAATAACAAAACAATCAAAGAGCATTACCCTCTTCCACGCATAGAGGATCAGTTGGATCTATTGGCGGGCAATAAATTATTCATAAGCTTGGACTTGGCATCTGGCTATTACCAGATCCCAATCGCGGAGGAGTCTCGTGATAAGACTGCCTTTGTTACCCCAGATGGGCAGTTCGAATACAACCGGATGCCCTTTGGTTTAGTAAACGCTCCATCGGTTTTCCAAAGAGCGGTTAATAAAATTCTTAACAAAGCTAAATTAAAATACGCCTTAATCTATATGGACGATATTCTTATTCCGGCTCAGTCTTTTGAAGAAGGTTTGGTACGTTTGGAAGAAGTTTTAGAACTTTTGAAGGCAGGGGGCCTCACCTTAAAATTGAATAAGTGTAAATTTTTCTTTGACAAAATAAATTACCTTGGTTTCGAGATTGATAAAGAAGGGGTTCGTCCGGGCTCTCTGAAAACCGATGCCGTGTCCAAGTTTCCCACGCCTAAAAACCAGCACGATGTTAGAAGGTTCATAGGGCTGGCTAGCTACTTTCGTCGCTTTATAAGAGGGTTTGCACTCATTGCAAAGCCACTGACTGCTTTACTAAAAAAAGAATCTCCATGGCGTTGGGGCGCTGAGGAACAAGAATCGTTCGTCACACTTAAGACAAAACTTATACAAAGACCCGTGCTTGCACTATATAATCCCAAATCGGAGACACAGTTACATACCGACGCAAGTAAACTAGGTATAGCAGGAATTCTGATGCAAAGGAATGAAGCTGGTTCGTTTCAGCCGGTAGCATATTACAGTCGCCAAACCAATACTGACGAACAGAAGCTCCATTCATTTGAATTAGAAACGTTAGCGGTAGTAGCTTCGCTTAACAAATTTCGCGTATACCTTTTAGGAATCAAGTTTAAAATATTTACCGACTGTAACGCGCTCCGTACGACTCTCACAAAACGGGATTTGATTCCGAGAATTGCGCGTTGGTGGATACAGTTCCAAGAATTCGACTGTACCATTGAACATAGGCCTGGGGACAAAATGATGCACGTTGATGCTTTGAGTAGGTATGCGTTGCCCGATAATGGATCCGATGACCGCGCTCTAGACATATTAGTGATTGGTACAGACGATTGGATAGCCACCATCCAAGATAACGATGAAGAAATAAAACTTATAAAAGAAACCTTATCGGACCCTAAATCTGAAAAGATTATGGATATCGTCAAGAATTATAAATTAAAAAACGGTAGGGTCTATCGCGTTATAGAGCCCGACACACTTAGGTGGGTCGTACCAAGTGGAGCTAGATGGCAGATTTTAAAAGCCAATCACGACAATATTGGTCATTTCGGGTTCGATAAAACTTTGGACCGTATTAAGTCGACTTACTGGTTCCCCAAAATGCGTAGATTTGTTAAGAAGTACGTCGAAGCTTGTTTGGAGTGTGCCCACCATAAAAACCCGGGTGGGGCCAAGTCTGGGCTGCTACATCCAATCCCCAAAGTAGACGTCCCATTTCACACTATTCACGCCGATCATCTTGGGCCGTTCAATAAAAGCAAACGCCGAAATACTTACATTCTTGTCATAGTAGACTCATTCACAAAATACGTGAACTTGTTCCCTGTACCTAATACAAAGTCTACGACTAGCGTAAAGGTGTTCAGGGAGCATTTCAGTTATTTCGGTACCCCTTCACGACTCATCACCGACCAAGGAACGAGCTTTACCAGCAAAAAGTTCAAAGATTATATAGGTTCCAATGGTATAAAGCACATATTTAACGCTGTAGCCACTCCACGAGCCAACGGGCAAGTGGAGAGATACAACCGTACAATTCTGGCTGCTCTTGGTGCGATGACACACGATAAACCCAAAAATGTTTGGGATGACTACTTACCCGATATTCAATTAGGCATAAACACAACTATTCACGCGACAACAAAGAAAAGTCCGTCTGAATTATTGTTTGGGCATAGAGTATGCAATCCATCAGAAGGGATACTCCGCGAGATCATTAACGATGTAGACGAAAACTTAGTCGACTCTAATTTAAAAGAAATTAGACAAGCCGCAAAAGAACGCATTGACATTCAACAGAGTAAAGATAAACAGCGCTATGATTTGTCAAAAAAACATAAACAATACAACGTTGGTGATCTTGTGAGAGTACTGAGAGCTATTCCTAGTCAAGACGGACAATCCAGAAAGTTAGAACCTAAATATCGCGGTCCGTATAGGATAAAAAAGGTTCTACCGAATGATAGGTATGTGATTGAAGACACGCCACTTACAAAAAAGGGTAGATTATATGAGGGTATCGTGTCCGTAGACAAACTTCATCCCTGGCTGAGCTTTAAAAGTCCGTATGATGATAGTGATGAAATATCAGGTGAAGATACCGACAATAATGAATGTAAATAGGTATTAAATTTCAATTTTAAAGTAAAATTAAGATGATGATGATTCCTATTTTTATATAACATGAAAATGATAATCGATAATGTCCTTAATTGGGTAATGTTACCATCTGCAGCTAATTATGTACCTAAATTACTTATGTTATATTTAATTATGTAAATAATTGATTATGTGAGTTCAACAATGTATAATAGTCTTATTGTTTACTCGTGATATTCAGGATGAGTACAAATGATTTTCAATGGCACAGTAACTTGTGTAGTGTACTCATGATATTCAGGGTGAGTACACATTATTTTGAATGACAAGGTAACTTGTGTAGTGTACTCATGATATTCAGGGTGAGTACACAGCCCGGTCATCAGTCTGCATGGTGGAACGGGATGCACAAGTTGTGGGGTTACTAGTCAACCAGGTCACCAACTTGGCATTCCCACCATGTTGACTGTTGGGTATGACACAAACCAAATTACCGATTGTGATTGCGTAAATTCTACTTTAGGTAGTATGATAACCTAAAACATGATCATTTATGAGAAAAGTATTGCTTATGATGAATGTATTCTATTACTTAGATATGTAAGAACTGATAACTATTGTTTCATATTATACTGGGCTTTTTTTAATTTATAATTACTTAAAAATTAAAAATATGCTATGTAACAAACACTTTAAGTTTTAAGATAAGTACTTAACTTCAGAATTTATTTGCCTATGATTCTATGTTCTTAGTATATGGTCAAAAAAGAAAATTAAAAAATTCATGTCGTCACTTTTTCCAAGTTACAGACAGAATAGGTCATCAACGAACGGAGTCGTTGTATTGTAGGGATGGCCGAGTTGTAAGCATTATGCATATAATACAACATTAGTCCTAAACATGTAGCCATAATGATACCTACAATACTTACCACTTCCTTCCGCTGCCACTTAATATTTATACAGTGATTAGTTACTACTAAATTAATTGTATTTATTTATAAGAATTAATTTTATAAACAAAATGTGATTTTTATAATTTTAGAAATTATTTTCTTAAGATTGTAATGTCAATTGATTTTAAAGTAGTAAAACGGCCGCCATCTTGTCACGTAAAACTGTTATAAAAACCCGGCGGCCGTTGTACAAGGTTCAGTTGGATTCCGGATTTCATGAAGTTTAAAAGTGTACCTGTTGTGAAATTGTGATAACAAGTAAAGAAAATTGCTTTGAAGGCGAAGCCCTGGTCGTTTTATTTACGCTCCAATACTCCGTAATTCTTGGTAAAAAGCGATTAAACTTAATTTCGTGTCTTGAAAAATAATTGAAAATATAATAGAGGCTTCTGTCCTTAGTTTAAAAATATAATAGTATTTTATTCTATTTCGATAAATAGAAATACATTATTTTAAAACGTGTTCACAATAAATGGAAAAACTCTAAAAATTACCGTAATTTAAGGTCTAATAACTTAATTTAGAATGAATTATAGTTAATGAGTTATTTAGTTCCACAAACAGTCGAATACCAAACATACCTAACAATGAATCTAAAACACATGAAGCATCTCCGCAGCGGAGGTGGTAAGACTGAGTGTATCCGGTCGGATCATGCTCTAATGGGCAAATGCAATTCAATTAACAATTAATTGCGACATCTCGCTAACTAGTTAATGTAAAGCTGAATATGCACTTTCGAATATAAATAGTAATTTATTTTTCAGTAAAATGTTACATTTGATAATATGTATTTTATGTAGACTTTTTTTGACGACCTCCGTGGCCGAGTGGTCTGTACGCCGGTCTCAAGGCGTCGCCATCTCTAGAGGTCCTGAGTTCGATTCCCAGTGGAGGCAAGTGTTTGGGTGATGAATTTTCAGACATTTGTTCTCCAGTCTCGGATGTTCATTATATATGTATTATATTATTTACATACATACATACATAAATCACGCTTGTAATCCCCGAAGGGGTAGGTAGAGTCCAAGAAGCAGCTTTAGATGTTGACGATGTTGTTGATGTTGTTTTTGTATTATGTATATTTCCAATAATTATATGTATCTATCTATTAAATATATTTGTCCGTCATCTAGTATCCGTAACACAAGCAGCATTTAGTTGCATAAAATGGGACTAGTTGATAGGTGTGAATGTCTGAGGATATTTAATTATTTATATTATTTACTACGTAGGGTATCTTATTACACACACAAGTACAGCCAGCAAGAATATCTGGTATTCGAATAGAATTATACAATAAAATGGACAAATATTCTATTTGACAACTGCGTTTTTCACTGAATCAAAATGAAAGCAAAGTCACGTCAAAATTATGTAATTATTTGTATGGAGAGGCTATTTTTAACTATCCTATTAAATTTAAAAGTTTCCAAACAGTAGCAGTAGCAGTAAATAGTACATACGTATTGGTTTATTTATGGTTCTAAACATATCAGGGATAATATGGGAATTAACACCTCTAATAATAAGTCCTCCTCTAATAATAAGCCCTCCTCTAATAATAAGTCCCCTCTCCTCTCATAATAAGTAATTGACACCTTGAAGATGTTAAGTAACTTCAGTCTTGAGTGTTCTACGCCGCAAAATTACAGATATCCACTTTGATAAACAACATATATCTCTAAATCTGATTATTTAATATATCTATTTATACTTTAAGACTATTCCTTACCACGTACATTTTGTTTTTGGATCACGTAACCCAAATTAGTTCCAGAGTGAGTACTTGGCTTTATTACGGTTGTCTGATTTGATTCGCACGTACCTACATGATACTGTGAGAAATCGTAATTCAGAACATTTATAGACACGATTTAGGTGTTAGGTAATATCATAATATTGCTTTTGTGTAATCATTTTATACATTTTTTGTGAGATATGTAGACTTAAAACAATAAAGGTCTATGTTAAAATGAGGAGCTTGTAATAAATAAATAAATAAATAAATATCTTCAGACATTCACACCTATCAACTGGCCTATACTAGACAATTAAAGCCTGTGTTATGGATACCAGATGACGGACAAATATATTTTATAGATAAATACATATAAATATTCAGAATATAATAAACATATGTATATAAACATCCAAGACTGGAGAACAAATGCCTGTTCACACAAACATTCTCCTGTTCACAGAACCTCTCGAGATGGCGACGCCTTGAGACCGGCGAACAGACCACTCGACCACGGAGGCTGTCAAAATAGATGTCGCTCTAAACGACTGTACTTTGTTTACTTGTAGTGTTAAGTGTGAAGTTGTGATTTTATTATTTTTTAAGAAATTATTCCTTTGAAATATACTCCGTTAAGTCTCTACGTGAACTACAAACATAACTTCAAAAGAGATATGCGTCAGCGACCGAATGAAACAGCTGTACTGGTAGAAGGAATAACTTAAATAATTTAGGTTATGTTGTGTTTTCGTAGGCTTTACAGTGATTTTCGGTTTAAATATTTTTCTTTTCTTTTAGGTTAGAGGCGTATGGTTGAAACATGAACTTTGGATTGAGTTTTGGTATGAATGATGGCCATTCGTGTATTTGCTGGCGCTATGTTGAATTCGAATACATCAATGCCGATTCGCTGCTTCCATATACCACATAACTAAATATTCACAACAACAATTCATGTTTCAAACATCATAATATACTTCATGCAAAACATCACATTCTTAACTTATTTAACACTATAAACACCTAGTCGAAAGGTCTTCTGTACGTATTTGAGCATCTTTTCACACAGTTTGTCTGCAAGAACTGCAAGAGATGCAGGAGTTTCTAGATTGACTTCAGTATAACCTTAAGATTTTTAATTTGCAAAGTATTTTCAAACTCTTTCTTTGATTTGGGTCATTTGGAAATACACAGATTCCTCTATATTCACGTAATAACGCAAACCACTCAATAAATCTTTTGCAATCTCTCTTTCTCTCGCAATTTTTGCAATAAACAATTTATCAGAAACTCCATGTTCCATACGATTTGACGTAATAATATTATTAGAACTAAAAAAGTACAGTGGTTCATGCGCCATCTAACGGGATAAAGAGTCAGTTTTCCTCCTCATATATATTTTTTTTGTACAATTCAAGATTAAATTCAAGGTTTTTTATACATTTATCGAGATAATAATAAACATTACCACCGTTTATTTATATAATTTAAAACAATGATAGGAACAATGTTAAAAGACATGTATACAAATATTGGAATTTGTAAACTTTTGGCGAATTACCTACTAATGATAATGATCAATGAGCAACCAATTTAACTCGTTTACAAGTTGGGTGGGTTTGTGATTCCCGTGGGTACATGACAAGCTTGTTACCAATACTAGTTAATTAATATGCAATTAAATTGATCGGTCTTAGCGACATCTTGCGGAATATTGTGAACCTTATGACATTCAGTATTTAATTCGACAGTATCTCATGTTTATTATGCAAACAAACTCATAAGTTTTCCTAACACACTATGAGTGAATGTAATAAAAAACCCACGTTTTTAAAAAGAGCAAAATAATAATAAACAAACATTGTTATTTTTTTCTATTTAACTACGCACAGCGCCATCTATTGATTGGTGTTAAATCACTAATTAATAGATGGTGCTGTGATCGATTGCAATCTATTGAAATTTCGATCTGAAAGTTGAAAGTTGAAAGCAGTTGCAAGTTGCATTGTTACCGGGTTCTAAACTATTCGCAAAGTTTCAGCCCGAGAGCTAGTCCAGAAGTTCCTCAAAATTGAGTTACAAAAATACAACCGGACAAATAGAAAGGCAAAGAGACATAGGGACAAAAAGACAAACAAGAAAGAGAGTTAATAAAAACGCGGTAAAACCAGGTGATGGAAAGTGATCTCTGCCGATAGACATTTGCAACTCTTGAGGAATGAAAAAGGCGTTGACAACTTTTGATAAAGTATGCTCTAAAAGATTGGTGTTTCTTTTCAAAACAATAATAAATGGCTGGCAATAATTAATTATTTGGCTCGTCTAGTGATAACCATACAAATTATGCCTTTTTAGAGTAACGCCGGCAGCCGGCGCTGGCCACGCGCGCTCACTTACATGTCAAAGTGTATGGAAAACTCGCGCGTGTGCGCGTGAGACCGGCGCCGGCGTGACAATGACTACTTTTATGTATATTTTTCATCTTACAGTAAAAAAAAAACAAACAGACAGATAAAATAAGGATATATTTCCAACTCTACAAAAACAAACACACATTGCGCAAAAAGTGGCAAACATAAACGTGGTCTGATTGTAAACGATTCGATCATTCGATGCTCGAAGCACCATGGCGTCACTCGCGGACTTTCTGCGTGTGTTGCTTCCAACTATGGTCAAATGATTGATAAAAATATACAAAATTTATAATACATAATAAATAATACGAGTTACTGCGGTCTTCTCAAACTGTGATACTACTAAGGTAATATTTGAACAGCAATAATGATGTTCCTAATTAGTCTGAGGCAGCAATTACAAATGATATCGATGTCGATTAATAGTAATAGGTCACACTAAAATTACTGACATTTACTGACTGACTGAAGTGCTAACATTTATTACGATAATGAATTGGCTATTTGTGCGTAGAGTCGATTGAAAGACGGTGGATAAGTTTACTATAGTGACAAAATAGAAAATAAATGTGTTGCTTAAGTGTGTTTAAATAGTTATAATTAATTGTTCATAAAAATCTTCTGGGTTTCTGGCTTGTTTAAAAGTAAGTAGTGTAATAAACATTAATTTTATGCTAAATAAAGTCGTCGCTAATTAGAAAGTTCCCAAGGGCTTAGACAGATTCGTTTTGGTCCTCATATATCCGGTGGCGAGCCTGTTGCATGCAAGACACCATCGTAATATAAAACAAGCGATTTCAGTAATACAGTTGGTATTTAATTGTGTTTTCAAATTACATTTAGTTTTAATAAACAGATGGAGATGATCTAGTTACTAAAATTACAATAATAAAAACAAAAAATACTTTAACCAAAGTGGTAAAAAACTCAAATTATTTCTTATTTCCACTTTAATCTGCAATAAGTTCCGAAGTATGGACAGAATTGTTCTGCGATTTAACGCGGGTTCGGGGAAGTACCTGTTAGCAACTTTTAATCAACTTTGAAGTTCTAAGAATTTACATCGCTTCTGATGTCCAGTTGCTGTATGCTTAAACAACGAGCTCGGATGTACAAGAGCATGAACTTAAATACACTTTTGATAGTAAACGACTTATATACACTATTACAAGGGAATAAAGAACTTTATTGCTTAAAAGTGTGTGCATGTTTGTGTTTGTGACTGTGTAATTTTCAATCGCGTCCTTTAGTGTTTCTTTTATTAGTTATTCATCAACAAGATAAGAAGCTCCAGGCCTCCCAGCCTAGGATTTTTTTGGTCTTATTCATAAATTAGTTCCTTGTTGTCATTTTGTGTTAGGTTGAACAATTTCTATGAGACAGTTCGTATATTTTAAAGAGATTTTCTTAAACGAAACAGTTAGATAATATTTATGGGACATTTTTTTATTTGGATGTAATTTAGCGAATGGTGGCTTTTAGACCACCAGGGCTATGGATCGCAAACAATTCTATTGGAATTTCAAAATATTTATAAAAAATATTTGTGACCGTAGCAAAAGGATATTAGGTACTAATTCGTCTTTGAAGGAAATGAAATGAAATGAAATTCTTTATTTAATCATTTAGGTAACAACAAGTAGTTGACGCGTCAAAAACAATGAAACTTAACAAACAAATTATATATTTCTACTTGTTTACCTCTACATTATATTCTTCCTGTTCACTACCGGGAGGCCTTGTCAAGAGAAGATACAGGCAAGAAACTCTGCAAGGGGTCCATCCTCCCTTTACATAAAATAAAATTGTCTTACGTGCTACAATATACAAATTACAGGTGTTAGATTAATATATTTATTACAAAAACATATATGTGATGATAATTAATATTCTATAATGCTTCAGTTTGTGATAAATGTTGTTAGTTGAATAATTTTGCAAATGTTTCTGTACCATAACAACAGCCATAAAAGTTACTTGAATATAATAATCAACAACAAAATAAGCTAAATATTGGGATTAATCATTAATAAACTTTTATGACTGTTGTTATGGTACAGAAACATTTGCAAAATTATTCAACTAACAACATTTATCACAAACTGAAGCATTATAGAATATTAATTATCATCACATATATGTTTTTGTAATAAATATATTAATCTAACACAGGCAAGTCTAAGTGGAATGGATAAGAGGATCAGACATACATCGAAATTATAGGATACTGAAGGAGTTGCAAGCAAATACAATTCCGACCGGCATCACATGTGTTCCGGGCTTCCGCAGCTAGTTTTACTTATTGTCTAACTTGTATCATCAGCATCATCAGCCTTTTTATCGTCCACTGCTGGGCATAGACCTCCCCTAATGTTCTAATCCAGTCCACTCCTATCGTCATCCTATCTTGTTACAGGGCGGCCCACACTACGTTTACCGAGTCGCGGTCTATAACATGTATATTAGGTCCATACCTATGAAATCGGTGTTTTTTATGGAGATTTTGGGGAATTCTGCATTTTCCATACTAAATTTTTTTCAGTTTTCTTCACAACGACAAATCCAAAGATAATAATATTTGGCAACTATCATTAAACAAGCTTTAGTAATATGTGTAATATCACACTCCATAAAAATTATTTATCGTTTTTAAGTGAATGCAAATCAAATGATGTATTCGAGACGCACTTAAAAAGAGTTGTATCCGTGTCCAATTTTAACACAATTAAACTTACAACAAATTATCAAAACCAATCAAAAGAGCTCAAAAATATAGTCTATTTTTAGACGAGGTAATTATTTTTTAGGAATACTCGGAATCTTAATAGTTTCAGACAAAATACTAAGACAGAATAAAAACACCAATTTCATAGGTAAGGACCCAATATATTAACAACAAATAGTAGAGCAAATGAATACGAGTATCTTCCAAACACATTTATATGCAATCCAGTGAACATTAATGTCAGGTTTGCCTCGTAATCTCAGTTTTGTTATCAAATATTAACTGAATGCAGCAATTTGGCGCTCGCCCAGCATATTTGGCTTGGTACCCCGTATTGGCAGTGTAAGTGCGATATATTTTATAAGACTGCGTCTAAGCGACAAAAATTGGCAAGTCGTTTTGACTAATGGCGTTTAGTATCATGTGTTTGAATCGTTTTTGTGGTTATAAAATTTTCGGTTAGAAGTATATTAGGAAAAGTTATTCTCATATCAAATAGCATAAATAAATTAAGTATCGATGGTTTTGTTATATGACTGCGAGACCGATATAAACACACATAGAAATCTAATAATTATATACCTGAACTACATTAATAACACAAAAATACGTAGGTACATACTACATGAATAGAAATAACTTTAAAAAATCTTTGTCCGTTTCATCGGTAGTCGAACCTTAGGTTAAGAAATTTTGACATTTGGGACACAATTGGGACGAAACCACGGAGCCAATAAGGTCGTCAAATATTCCCTTGATCTCATTTTATTTTTAGAGTATAATATTATTTCTTTGTAATGCATATGTAACGGTAATTCCATTTGCAACGTTTTTTATTCGTGTTGAAAATATTGAGCATTTTTAAGCTGCATAAATTGAGTATTTTTAAAATCCATTTAACCTGAAATGAAACATGTATAAACATTATTTTACTAGTCCCATATTATCATACAAAGAATATTCAAATATGGATTTTATCTTCTGTGTCGTAAATATAAAATTTTAGCAAAAAAGTCTCACTATTTCAAATAGTTGGTAATAACAGAGCTTCAGTTCGAGAGCAGTCGCGATGTGACCCGTGCGTCGGAGATTTATCTCGTATTCAATTTGTCTTTCTGCGTTTCTTAGACATAAAGAAAAAAAACACTATTTAATTTTAACACTAAGTGACAATTGCACATGAAAATTAAATTACTAAAACATAAATATATTCTAAACTAACTTTGTTTTCCCATAAAGATATTTCTTTATCCCTATGGCATTGATATGCCATAGAAATAAACCCTTTTTTACTAAAATCTTTTACCAGCCAGCTTATTAATTTATCATCATTTTGTTGCTCGTCCACTGCTGGCCGTACGTCTCCCCTAATGCACGCCACCGCTCTTGATCTTCGGCCGTTCTCACCCATCCCACTCCAGCCAACCTTCGAATATCGACATACCATCTTGTCACAGGCGTTCCACGCTATGTTATGATACGACCCTCATTCATTCTGATACCGTAAATACAGAACCTCTTAATTTCGTCCTCAGCCTATGTACGTCCCACTGCTGGGCACAGGTCTTCCTCATGGAGAAACACATGAGGAGTATGGGTCGTAACATCACCACGTTGGCCCAATGCGGGTTGGTATTTTTTATCTATATATATTAGGTCCTTACATATGAAATTGGCGTTTTGTATGGAGATTTTGGGGAACTCTGCATTTTCCATACTAACATTTTTTCAGTTTTCTTCACAACGACAAATCCAAAGATAATAATATTTGGCATGTATCATTAGACAAGCTTTAGCTATATGTGTGATATCACACTTCTTAAAAATTATTTATCTTTTTTATGTGAATGCAAATCAAATTATGTATTCGGAAGGCACTAAAAAGGAGTTGTCTCCGTGTCCAATTTTAACACAATAAAACTTACAACGAATTATCAAAACAAATCAAAAGAGTTCGAAAATATGGTCTATTTTTAGAGGAGGTAATTATTTTTTAAGAATACTCTGAAACTTAATTGTTACGAACAAAATACTAAGAGAGAAGAAAAACACCAATTTCATAGGTAAGGACCCAATATAACTCAAAGGTGGCTGACTGACATAGTGATGTATCAACGCACAGCCCAAACCACTGGACGGGTCGGGCTGAAATTTGGCATGCAGGCAGACGTTATGACGTAGGCATACGCTAAGAAAGGATTTTGATTAATTCTACCCCCAAGGGTATAAAATAGGCCATGAAAGTTTGTATGAAACATTGTCAATTTTAAGCCGATCGGGCTGAGACTTTGCATGCACAAAGCGACTATGACGTAGGCATCCCCTAAGAAAGGATAACCAGTTACCGCGGATGAAGTCGTCGCGAGCAACAGTTAGTTGTTATTATAAGAAAATTAAGTCTTATGCACGACGATAAAAGGCAAGTGTTTCCTACAACTCACGAAAGGTAGACGTCACATTTCACATTGGATGCTTTATTTATATTATGCATTTAATTAAAAATGCTTTTATATTACACCGTATATGGGTATTTTTATTTAAAAAAAATATCTGTAGATATGTTATTACTGGAACGTTAAAGGAAAGTCTAATATATTTTAAAGCTATAAACGGCAAATTGTTTTGCCAATTTTATTAAGTGATTAATAACAGCTGTTAAAGTGATTGATAATATATAATTAATTAGATGCAGGTACTCAAATAACCGCATTCCAATTAGCAGTCACAAGATTAACTACGATATTAATTAAACTGGACAATTATGTGTTATTATAATTGTTTGCTAAATTATTATGTAGGTAATAAGATTGTGGTATGAATGAAGTTGTACCTTTCTGTATGACCTGTGGTTAGCTATATATGTATACTTTGATATTAGTACTAATGAGGATTTGGATGAAAGCAAATTGTATGAAGGTCTATGTGAAGAGTGAACAAAGATATTGAGGGTCAACTCACTTTCCTGTAATCTAAAGGGTTATAAATATGTTGCTCAGTTATGCACGGAGAAAAAGATCGAAAAAAAGATAGGAGAAATGTGAATGACGATATGCATGCCAATAATTGAGGACAATATAAGAGGGGGACATGTTGCGACGACCCCCAATATAATTGGGAACTGGGCAGCCAAATGATGATAAATGTTCAGGCTCAAACAATACGTACTAACCACATAGTTTGCAAGGGCAGACTTGATACTAAAAGAGTTCAAATTATTTCACTTGGACGATTATTTCGAAAAAATAAAATCACTAACAATAGTATCAGCTAATTTAAGATCAGAATCCTAACTGCTAACCTTCTTATGAAAATTCATCAAAATATATGCACGTAACATTCGCTCATGAATTTTTCACAGTAATATGCGTGTCACTTCAGTAGAAATATTGCAGTCTTTCTGCGAAAAAGAGAAGTACTTCGGACCATTCGTGTATGTTAGTGCAGAGATTGCGAAGAATTCGCCATTCTTCCCGGGGTGACTGACCGTTGCACTTTGTCTTTGCGAGCGGGAATGTGGTGACGGTGAACCGTATACCACAGTCAACTGTCGTTCTATATTTAATAAAGAAAAATAAAACATTTCATTGGGTCCTTACCTATGAAATTGGTGTTTTTATTCTGTCTTAGCAATTTGTCCGTAACTATGAAGTTTCAGAACATTCTTATAAAATAATTGCCTCTTCTAAAAATAGACCATATATTTGAGCTCGTATTATTTAATTTGAGAATTTTTTGTAAGTTTAATTGTGTTAAAATTAGACACAAAGACAATTATTATTAACTGCCTCCCGAATACATCATTTGATTTGCATTAACATAAAAACGATGAATAATTTTTATCAAGCGTGTTCACACACATATTGCTAAAGCTTGTCTAATGATACATGCCAAATATTATTATCTCTGGATTTGTCGTTGTGAAGAAAACTGATAAAATGTTAGTATGTAAAATGCAGACATCCCCAAAATCTCCATACAAAACTTATGTAATTTCATAGGTAAGGGCCTAATATTAAAAAACTATACTATACTATACTATTATAGTTCTTTATTAAATTGTTTCATCGAGCAATGACTCATATAATTAACTTTATAGTTGGTAATTTTATTGGTTTAGTGAAGTGTCATTACATAATAACATATTATCATCACACACACATTTCGCCAGATTCTCAGTGTTTCGCCTGTGTCATTAAATAAATGATAAATCAAAGGTGGATTATTTTCTTTAAAAAAAGCATTACCAAAGAGGTTGAAAGACATCTTTTTAATATTAGGTGCACAGTGTTTCAACAAACGAAGTTGGTGGAATCGAGGAGAAACTTTTTTCTACAACAACTATTGGCTTTGGCTTATTCTCTTTCCGGTATTTGTAAAAGTTTTACCATTTCCGATTTGAAGGTATAACTCCATTACTACTTAACTATCAAATTGTACATTTACATTGGACTCATTTCCATTAAATTTATTGTTATTCTCTATAATTGTTATTCATATGCATCCGTTATCGCTGAGTATAGGCTGCTGTCAAAGAAAAACTGGGAAACTTTGGAAACTGAATATATATTAAACGAATGTCATCTTAACAATAATAATAAAAAAAGGAACAGTGAAAATATGAAAAATAACATCCACGGGTCCGATCAGTAAGTTGATTTTGTCAAAAGTCAAAACAGTCACCTCAAAGTAATCAGTCAAGAAGTCAAGTCTATTTACAACATTTTTATGAATATATACAACATATTTTAGAATTAAAATTATTTACATTTTGTATATTACACATATTGTACTCTTTACTACACTTTCGACTGCGCACTTTAAACAAGACACTACGTCACGTTGATCCTCCATCGAAATTCGGGCCAACGCCTCTCGCGAACGGTGTGACTTTCCACCTGTCGGCAGCACCGTCGATATAGCCACAGGGTTGCACGTGCTTGTACTGTCCCTTGAAATTGACTACAGAAGAGTAACCATTCATCCGGTGCTCCCGGGATGAAGGAAAGATCCTTTTCTGTTGTTCGTTTCGCCATTTAAGGTTTCGCTATTCCACCACTGGAAGGTCAATTGCGGTTACAGGAAGTTTATTCGGTAATTTGTTAGCAAGTGTGTAGGTGTTGCGTAATTTTGTGTAGCTTGATGATTCGATGTCAGTCATGGTTGTTGGTTTTGTCGCGGTGAATATTTGTCGGATATCTCATTGTCATGGTTTTCAATTTCCAATGTTTCGAAATCGAAGTGTAATTGTTCTTGAATCAGTTTTTCGTCTTTCGAGATCAGCCAGACTCACTCAGTTGTTCGACAGCCTTTATTTTGTTCTTCGATATTTTTTGTATAAGTAATTAGCAGGGTCAGTTTTCGCTAAGTATTTAGGTCGCTATTTCTTTTAAAATGTGGAATAAATTTCAGAATACCCGTTACATGTAGGGGTCGCCGCTCGCAGCCCATAATTTTGTTCGCTTTTGTGATGAAACTTTAAAAGGGCCAGTCCCTTTCTATCCGCAACAATCCCATCCATAATTTCTTCATGTTTATGTTCACACGGTCTCTTTGTTTTTTTACCTCTAAAATAAATATGTGTATTTTATAAAATTCAGATTAGAATTTTCTGTGTGTTTTTCCAGTTATTTTACAATGTTTACTTTATAATGTTCCGAATAATTAACGTTAATGAACGCAATTTTAGTTATTCGTTTAAACACAGTTTGCGGTTCCGTATTATACAGGTTTGGGTTTGATTCAAACTATTTTTGTGTTGTATTAATTATTTCAGATTTTAAACAGAAAGAAAAGGGAAACGGAAAATGACTATACGAAACTACGAACTCCATTATATTCAAAACTTTTCTAGTTTAAAATATACAAGACGTTTTCATTGCCACGTGCGACATAAACATACGTTATGGTAGACTGAATGAACACTCTTTTGGTCCCACAATTCTAGCGCCTGCTTAAGTGCAAGATGATGTCCAATGTGGTCCCATTTATTTTTTCCAAGCCGTAAAGTGCTCTATTGCTTGTGAGCAAACTATTTTACCTCGACGACGTCTCTAGTACTATTATAGACAAAACGAACACGAACTACAAAAAGTTATCTTTTATTCAACGAATCAAATTTGCTGCAGTTCAATGGTGTCGAAATTTATATTTTATATTGAACAAGTCGAGATGAGGAGTCGATGATGGGAATTGTCTGTTGTAGTTGTGAACAAACTAAGCTAGTTTCGGATGGGATCGGAACAAGTTTCCACATAAATCGAGCTCCGTTAATAATTTACCCATTCGGTATTCGCGCATCAACTTCCAGTGGGTGGACACGCTACTTCGGCAGGCACCCCACTGTCTAGCAGACTGAGTTTATAACCTAGTGAAGAGCACACAGGTAGGCACAATACGCACTGGAAATCTTCTACTTACGGCCTTGTTTTTGAATTGTTTAAACTGATGCCTAATGCGAGAACTTTGGTGGGTCCTTAAGTCTGTAGTGGCGAACCACCACTGGAGGATTTATCTCTGGAAGGGGGTCCCGCTTCCAGGGTGAGTCTCAAGAGTAGTTACGACCTACATCGCAATAGCCACATAGTTAATAAAATGGATTAGCTAATGTGTTAAAAAAACGGGTGTTCTAAATTAGAAATTTGCACAAAAATATTAAATATCTCACGCGCGAGTAGTGCGATAAAAATGCCAGTAATTTGGTTTTACAAGTCATGGTTTTTATTAGGGTACGGTACGGTCACATTGTCTGATGTTAACCCCTTGAGGGTCAGCGCAAACACCGGTGTGATGTTTATATTTTCTATATAACTATACCTATCTATACATTTAAAATATAATATCCTCAGACATTCACACCTATCAACTAGTCCCATTTTAAGCAACTAAATGCTGCTTATAAAACTGTAAAAAACCTGTGTCTGTAGGAACATTGAATATATTTTAGAAATTTAATGGGGGTGTAATAAGTAATCGTCATTTTGTCTGTCTGTATGTTTGTGCACGCATCACGCAAAAACTACTGGACGGATTTTGATAAAATTTGGTATGGTGATAGATGAATATCCTGTTTAACATCTGAGATAACTTTTACTACAGGAAAATGTCTTAAAACTTCCATGGTGACCGCCTCGAAGTCGGCAAATTGTTACCAAAATTTCAAATGCATTGTCCTTGAATTGAATTTACTGGAAATTAAATAATTAATAATTAATGAGGACATCGGTGGCGTAGTGGTCAGTTTGGCTTCGCACGAAAACAATGCTACCTTCGCCATGGTCAGGCCGTGGATGGGTGACCAAGCTTGAGATCACAGCTTCTCCGTGCTTTGGAAGGCACGTTAAGCCGTTGGTCCCGGTCGTATTTGTGACCGTTTCTACCCACCAACCCGCATTGGGCCAGCGTGGAGGTGTTACGGCCCATACTCCTCATGTGTTTCTCCATGAGAAAGGCCTGTCTCAGCAGTGGGACGTATAAAGGCTGATGACGAAATAATTAATATGGGTATTATCACCACACCACTACCATAATTATACGTCACACTTAAAGGTACAGGTGGATAGTGAAACACATGAGGAGTATGAGCCGTAGGTAACCACAATGCTGGCCCATGCTTGCATAATGGTTGGTTGAAAAAGTTTTTATCGCAAAAATAATCAAGTGCCAACCGAAACAACTCGAAATCACAAAATTTTGATCACTCGTCCGGTACCACCATGGGATGGATGATTTGGTGCATGAAAGCGGTCTTATTTTCAGTTTTCAATATCTAACTATTTTAGTTGGCGTCGGAAGGATATTTTTTTGTATTAATTATAATACAAAAACATATATAAAACGGTATCAATGTGGTTCTATATCAATAAATATAGAATATTGATTTGATTTGATTTTTTGATTTAATTATACATCAATAAATAGTTCATAATTACAGCCATAAATCTTAAATTTTCTTAGAGCAATATTTTTTGTTCCAATATGTTCCTTGCTTTTGTTTATGGTATACTTGAAGATATTTATGATTAAAAACAAAGGTTCCTCGTCAGTTTCTCTCCACCGAATTCGAAGAACCTCAAACAAACTGTTTATGATAATAACAATCGATGTCATGGTAATGTTCGTTGGGCGACAAAGGGTTTAAGAATTGTGTTTACGGAAAAGGGTTTAAAGGTTTTGTTTAGAGGCTTTTGAAATTTTGCGTGATTTGAGAAAGATATAGAGAAGTGATAATTACTCAAGACTCAATATCTCAATCACAATTTATGTTTAGATTGCATTCTAAGAATTAAAAATAATTTGAGAAGTCAATCTGTGATTTTTTGTTTGTTATATCTTGTAATTTTTTCAGTAATCTCCGTTTCTTATCCGGAAACGCTATTTTGACCAATGTAGCTGGAATTGTGAGTCAGCTTAGATCCAGAAATTCAAAATGATATATTTTCAAAATTACTCCAGTTTTAAGTCCATACGTATATCTATAGCAAGTATAAGAGCATAGTTAATGATAATAAATCAACATTTATCGATGAAAATACTGAAATAAGCGTGTATTTTAAGGTACCCCATTATTCCCTTTTCTAGGAGGTAATTTTGTATATCTCACTTTGTCACGACATAAAAAAATTATTGAATTGAAAAATAAATGTTTTTCACGGGGTTTCTCATATATTCCTCTTAACAAAAGTACATTTTTTTTAATTTATAAAATGGAATAAATATGAAACCCATCTCAAAATATAAAAAAAAATCGTCTTAGAGACAAAACTTTGGTTTTTGTAGTTTGAATTCATATTTTTTACATACAATTTTAAAATTATATAGAGTATGTATCACAATTTTCGAATTACTTATCACTTTTTACCGCACAAATAGACCTATCCCTTTTTCGCAGACCAATTTGAGAGGAAGATGCATTTGTAACAAATTTTGTGATCCTTCACAAAACTTGCACAAATATGGTCGACCTTGCTTTTAAAATCTGTGGAAAACCATTAGTACTCTACCTTGCTACTCCTAAACGAATGGATTAATCAAATAAATATTAAAAATTAAACGAATTTTTTGTCGTCTCTGGGTCTAAATAGATCCACGATTCCGGTTAAGGGTTAAGCTGAAATTATATAATAAAAAATTAATGGTCAGAATATTTAGATCTACGGTGTAACAGGGGATTTATGACAAAACGATATTCTGAATATTTATATCATATAAATAAGAATATTTGGTTACCAAACGTTTCCTTCTTTTCAGATCACCATGTGGCTACTCCTGCTTCTCTTCATGGTGCCAGCGCTGGGGCAGCAGCAATGGGTGCCATGCTCAGACCTAAACGACGACCTACGGTACCCCTGCAGATGTAGGGTGCAAGTGGACCGGACCCTGCAGCTGAGGATCCTGATGAACTGCGACCATGTGGTCTTTGCGGGAGACTACCCTCCTTTGCCGTATGGAGCACCCATCATATCTTTCAGCCAAAGATGGGCTGGACAACAGGCATTACCTACACAGGTTAGTACTTTTAATGTTGTTTTGAATATACAGACTATTTGGCAAGTGGTGAGCCATTGATTAAGGAAGTTCATTGTCATAGTGGTTCAAACAATTTGTTTCAATTGAAAGTAAACCAACTTTCGCCATGGTGAACCTTGGATGGGTGACCAAATCTTTGTGACGTCGAGTCTCTCTGTGAACGTTTAACACATAAATTAATTAATATTTGACCTTTGAGTATATATAACTACCGTCAGGTTATATTGTGTACCATTTTCAAGATATTACTAAATCTTGCTCTACAACACTTTCTTATACCTACGAGTACTAATTGAATAACTAAGGGCTAAAACGAGCATTTTACACTAGCTATGAATTTTATTAAGTGTTTTAGCCCTTTATGTTTCGCCTAGATCAATCGTAATTACTGTAACTATAAATATAATGAAGTATGTATTAGTTATAACCTTAATTTAGTAAGAAATAAAAACTACCTAATTATGCGCATAATTATGCGCATAGCCGTATTTCTGTCCATTTAACGTATGGTCCAAACGTATGAACGCATGACAGATTTCTATTTGCGGCTTACACGCGATCCTTTATGATCTGATGTGCGGCCAATGCTGCTTGATGCGATTGGCTGATGTCCGATGTTTGACGAATTCCGATTCGAATTATTGTCGCTTATGAGTGCTGTTGTGTGTAAAGACCTAATAATGCTTAAACAATTTTTGCATTGAGTTAAGTAGTAAGATTACAAAGAATAGTTGTATTTCAAATATGTGTATGTTCAATTAGAGACAGTATCGAATCTAGTAGCTGTTTGTATCATGACTTGGCAAAGACTTATCCAATAATTTCAACAAGGTATCCGAATATCAAGGTAGGCCGCATGGACGTATCGATATATTGAAACAGAACTCAATTTATCTCCTAAAGATAATAGTCTCTTACCAACCGTTATAAAGCAGATATTTCTTTCCACTATTCAAACTAAAAAGATGACAAATGAAAAGCACAATCTAGATCTTTCTTTACATTCCTTGAGTACTCAGTCTCTATTGATAAATCCATGCTTGGCTGTCATCTGTTTTTTAATGGTCTTTAGTTTATGACTAGTCTTAAAGCTGTGTTAATAATATACAGTTATATACCTAGCTATTGTATTGATATGGTTTATTCACATGTTAAATCAAATTAAATTTTAATTCCTAGAATCTAAACGATTATGAAATGAAAGAGGCGTAGCTTACTTAACGGTGACTTACACGTTGCTAAAGCAATTTAGAAATTAATATCATTATAACACGTTTGTAATACGATTATGACTGTCTACGTGAATGCTTTATAGAGTTAAGATAATTTTATTATTCCTTATAAACTTAGTTAAACTCACTCTGATGTTCTTATGTTTAATCTTAAGTGATTAAAACCTCTTGTTCCAGTTTAATGTGATTTAGCATAAATGTATCACATTACACTTAATGATTTTCGTGAAAATATCTATTGGCTTTTTGGCCTATTTATTTTTCTTGTAGTAGTGAAGACACAGATAAGAAAGTATTAATTCAAATGGGGGTATAGGACACGGCATTATAATCTCACTGGTTGCATGCTCGTCCTACTCATAGGGACTTAAACATAACAGAAGAAATAGGTGATTATTGTTTTGGGTTGACTAAAATTCCGGTAGAAATAAATATAAATATATTTTTTGAGGAGCTCGGTGGCGTGGTTAGTACGCTTTGGCTTTCAATATTGAAAACAAAGCTACCTTCGTCATGGTCAGGCCTTAGATGGGTGACGATAATTTTGTGAACTCCTCCGTGCTTCGGCACGTTAAGCCGTTGGTCCCGGTCGCTATTGTAGTCGTTGCTACCCACCAACCCGCAGTGGGCCAGCGTGATGGTGTTTCAGCCCATACTCCTTATGTGTTTCCATACTCCTTATGTGTTATGCCCAGCAGTGGGACGTATGAATACTGATGATGATATTTTTTTAAATCGGTAGAAAATATCTTTGATTATAATAATAATTATTTTAACATTGAATACATAAAAAAGATAGAAATGATAACATCCATGAGCGGAGACATGGCCACTGCTGGACATAGCTCCCTAAATGGATTATATTGTACGAGTACGAGTATTTTAATAATAAATTAAGTCAACATTATTTCCGCAATAATTAAATAATTGCTTATTTCCGTTTATATCCACAAATATTGATGATTATTTCGCTTTACAAACGTAAAGCTGCAAAGTATTTAGTAGTTTTTGTTGGCAGCGAATTTTTGATGGTGAGTTACGCATTCCGTTTGTGTGCCCGCTGAAGCTTTCGGGTATTAGTCTTTGTTTTACAGAAAATACCAATTATATTTCACGGCGGCTACGTTTTTTAATAGGAAAGATGTAACTACAGAAATATTAACATTGTTGGCTGTTGCCGCAACTGTTATGACGAGTTTGCAAAGTCTATGTCGCGAATAGTCAATAGCTATTTGCTTGTTGGTTATTTAATGGTACAGACATTTGAGGCGTGTTTGTTTCTGCGAGGGCTAATAAACGCTTATGTAGATGGTGGAACAAAATAGTAGGTATACTTTTGTTTTAAACTTGCGTATCCAAAAAATCATCTTCTATTTATTATTGGTAAAAGGGCTTCAGTGTTTCTTTTCCCTTCCTATCAGATTTTCCTTCCAAACAATACAATACATTTGCGCTTTGGTTTCTATATAGAAACCATTCTATATAGAAACCAAAGGAATTAAAGCCTTAAGCCTGGAAGGGAACCAAAATAATTTATTTGTAATTTTTATTAATCTTTTTATTTATACGCACATCACGCAAAACTACTGCAGGGAAAGAGTGCAGTTTTTACAAACGCGTTCCTGGTGCTTTAGTTCAGTTTTTGCTTTTTTTTCCTCCTTGAATTTGTACTAAATATTTACCAATAAATTCACGTCTTTTTCTTACTGTATATTTTAAAAATATTAGGTAGTGAATGAAGTTAACTGAATCAGTGTGTCTTACTTCTCATCACTTCTCTCTAACCTAACAACAATTTCTTAGTTAAGACATGCAAGCTTCACACAACTTACATAAACATGAAAACCCTGTAAACGTGAAGGTTCTAAGCTAAGAATACCAGTTCCCGGCTTGTGTTCAATAACGAGAAGCAATTAACCTAGTTTGATTAGAGGTAGCTGCAGTATATTCGCGGCGGAAACTTCAGGTGTGGTGTTTGGAAATTGGTTACATCTTGTTTCTGGTTTTGGTTACTTGGGTCAAAATAACTTAATTTTTTCCTTATAGAGATAATTTTGAGTTAGGAACAAATCTTTCGAATTCGAAACGCCTGGGTTCTATAACTTAACATTATTGTCACAGTTAAGCAAGAAAATGACAAGGTAACTAAAGGAGTTGTTGTTAGATACAATTAATTAACTTAATTACTATTTATGATGATCAGTTTGTAGTTTACCAGCATTCTGTATCCCTAATGTTAGTTTTCATTATAAAAAACACCATTTTTAGTTGCGTTAAGAATCAATCAATCAAATCAATTTGTATGGGAAACGTGAGAAGCGCCCCTAGCGGAAAGTATCAGAAATCAATCAATTTTAAAATAGTATTTTGGTCTTTCCTTTGATGAGTGAGAAAGAAAAAGTATAAACCTGTTAGCGACAAGTAGTGCTACGGCCTCTTTCCTTTTGGCTAAATTAAATCTCCAAATTCTAGTGACATCTTCATACTTTTTTATATATAAAAAAATGTATTTTTTTATATGTTATTTATAATTTCACTCAGTTCAATAAGGCATAGTTGCCCAGGCCAGTTCTTTTTTCATTGTGCTCGTCAACAAAACCTGTAGAATAAATATACAATATATTGGGTCCTTACCTATGAAATTGGTGTTTTTATTCTGTCTTAGTATTTTGTCTGTAACTATTAAGATTCAAAGTATTCCTAAAAATAATTACCTCGTCTAAAAATAGACTATATTTTTGACCTCTTTTGATTTGTTTTGATAATTTGTTGTAAGTTTAATTGTGTTAAAATTGGACACGGAGACAACTCTTTTTAAGTGCCTCCCGAATACATCATTTTATTTGCATTCACTTAAAAACGATACATTATTTTTATGAAGTGTGATATTACACATATTACTAAAGCTTGTCTAATGATACATGCCAAATATTATTATCTCTGGATTTGTCGTTGTGGAGAAAACTGAAAAAAATTTAGTATGGAAAATGCAGAATTCCCCAAAATCTCCATACAAAACACCAATTTCATAGGTAAGGACCTAATATTATTATATTACCATTACTAGAAGACATTCAACATAATAACAAAATTTAAAACTGTTTTGTAAAGATACGATACCTACAGTTAAATATTATTTTGGAATGAAGAAAAATTAGGCATTGAAAGATGGGATGACCATAATGGCGTAGCATTTGAGAGGCTGAAATACATGAAGCCATTAAAAACTGGGGCCGTTTCCTGATAGCATCTGCGTAACAATACTACAAGATCTGGGTCAAAACGGCAGGGATGCTACCAGCTGTGCAATAAGATCTAGAACATTCATTGCTTTACGATTTTAAGTCTTATTATGAGCAGACAACAGTGACGAAGTACCAACATTATGCGGTGCAGTACCCATTTTAGTACCTTATCTCCCTAGGGCTTTGTGAAATATTTGGTGTTGTGGCATAAGACATTAGTGATGTCAAAAAGACAAAGTACTAAAATGGTTACATATTTATGCTAGTGTCTAACGTAGCCGTCTTGTGTCTGCATTCACAAATCCAGTTTATTTTCTACAATGGTTTTAATCGACATTTAAGTCCAGCGATAGGAGTGACAATATCTTATTTAAAAATGCGCCACGTTATCTCAAAACAAATGAAAAAAATCTGAAAAACAAATATAACAACATATTTTGACTTTTATCCAAATGCTGTGTGAAACCTATGTTCTTTATTGAATGACAAATTGCTAATTGTTTATTGATACAATACGTTCAGAATTCCTGTATAATAATAATTGCTTAATGTACCACGGAGAGCCAAAGCTTCCTGATAATAAATTTAACTGAAGCGTTATATTAACCGTAGCAGTAATGGCTAATAAAGTTAAACTAATTTAGTTTGCAGACTTTAGCCACTCCTGGAAGACTGTGCTAAAAACTGTTCCGGTGAATGTTACAGTTTACGGAAATTAGTTCTTGAATTCTATAAAAAGTTAACACAACAATTCTGTTTTTCTAATTTACTTCTGCAAATGATTTGTTTTTGTTCGTGAAGGTAAGATTATTTGGTAAACATAATTTGGCTCTAATGAAATCCTTAAGAAAAACAAAAACGAAAATAAGATGCCGTTTTCCGTGTTGTTTATTCGAAGGATATTATTTTCATCGTTATCTCGTATACATTGGAAGGAATAATAGGTCAATAATAAGTATATATTAATAAATATTAATAACAATATGTAGAGAAATTAACATACCTATTTAATCTCAATAAAATTATTTAATTATTATTAAATAAACTCAATAAATATAGGTTTTATATATTATTTGGTGATACGAATGGGCTGAAGTCTAATAATAATATTATTAATTTAACATGATTCATGTGATACATTCAAAAACGCCTTTTAGTATGTACCACATACAATCATTGAAAAATTTTTTTCGTTTCTCTTATCTCGTTACTAACTTCATTCATACAAGCCCTTCGATTTAGTCTACCCCAATTATAGAACGTTCTTATCATAAAGGAACTAATTGAATAGTTTTAATTGGAAAACGAAGGTATTTACTTTGTTCTAAAGCTGCCAAAGGACAAACTCTTAGCAAAGAACACTCGAGCAGCAATCAGTTGCGGTATTGTCTCAAGCGCATCAGATAATGTATTCGAGATCATAAGTTTGCCAAGCCCTCCGAGACTCAAGGACTCGCCATTCAACCGGGATCAAGTAAGTTTGACAATCGGTTCGAGTTTTGATGACTGAGCGATAACGCAGTGCAGAGTGGCCAGTGAAATTTGGCGTGGTTTATTTAAGACTAATCTATTAATGTGAGTGATTGATTAGCATATAAATTGCGTTATAGAATAACGTAATTACACTAACTTGATTGTCTGGTTGAAGTAAAAAACTAAACATCTTCAAAAAGTCACTCAATAGACCATTATGGTGGAGGTGGGTCAACCTATAGTTCTCTGTGGCTCCAGCTGTTTCCGCAAGTGGACTTATCAGTTGGTGATGCTTCGTTTGCTGTGTTTTTTTAACTTATCCATGTCGGATATCATTTTTTTTATCACTCCGCTCGTTCAAACTCAGAATAAGATAACAAGGTGCAGATGGACACCAGTAGTAGTACTATCAGTTTGGTGACAAATCACTTGCTGAGCTAGATGTATTTTAAATAAGCATTTTTCTTTACAATAGTTTTGTTAGTAGCAACGTCCTGTTTTTGTAGAATCTACAGTTACAATTACTCAGGAACAAATAATAAATTGTGTTTGATTCTAAGCAATTTGAATGTTCAAAAAAGTTTCAAGGTCCAGTAATATTTTATACAATCCCTATATGTTTGTTTCGGAAGGTACGTAATAACGTTGGCCGGAGTGCTTAAGTTACGCGTATAAATCACATTTATACACCGAGGTGGGTTAGAATACTAATACGTGGCGTTTTCTCCATATTAATTTATCTCTGGCCTTTTTTCAACGGCATTTTTATATTTTGTTTTCTCTTATTTCATTCGGATTTCTCTGGGATACTTACATACATGTACGGTTCGTTGTGTGAGGCAGATATTACAACGGCTGTAATCTCTGCTCTCCACCTGCTACGAAAAAAATAATTATATGTTTTCTATATAGACTTAGGATATATCAACATACATACAAACCGAAGTGCATGACTTCGGTGAGCGGTGGATTTGACCTGGTTCTCTTTCAGAATGTTCTGAAATATTGATGATGAGGAAAAAATATAATAACTAGGTACATATTTCAGAATAATTAAATTGATTGAATAACGGAGAGTTTAGAGCTATTTATGAAAATTATTTCAAATTGAATATCAATCTTACTTCTTGATTCATTTATAGTCTTTCTGAGGCAACTTAAAATTTTGGCTTTCGTTATCACTAGATTCTTCCAGGCCGCACGAAAATTATATAACAAAACCAAAAACACATTTTTTACTATAAATAAATAAATAATATATGTCTGTCTGTCTGCCTCGCTTTCACGTCAAAAGTACTGAACCAATTAAACCGAAATTACACAGATAGTCTAGAGCCTGAGAAAGGACATAGGCTACCTTTTATTCCGATATTCCCATGGAAACGGGTGCCATGCGAGTGAATGTTAAAAAATTTAAATAACACCTCCCAGAAAAATTAAGGACTAATTTACGCCACTATTAACTTTGCTTCTAATAAAAGAGTAGGAGTAAATTTTCAATTCCATTAATTTCAATTTGAAATGATCTTTCAGTGTTGAATAGCCTATTTATTGAGGAAGGCTACATACCATCACACTATCTCATAGTAGCTATTCTACGCGGACGAAGTCACGGGCAAAAGCTAGTTGGATATAAAAGATACCTACAGATACCCCTTTTGGCTGATAAAGAAAGTCTTGTGTGTTAAAAGAGCGGTAAAGTATTCGCATTACTGCTCATATTTTCACTATAACTAACAGAAGGCTTTCAAGTGTTTGTTGGTTGAACAGTTTTGAATTTGTTGGCCATTATTCATGCCGAGTTTATTGAAAGATAGATGAATTCCCAAAGCACTAATGTAACATTTATTCCGAGATGTTTCGGGTTGATGAATTTTATTTTGATAAAGTTTTTATCTTCACTTCCGGTGTTACTATAGAACAATATAAAATAATACATAGCACACTTATCTTAACTAGAGATCCTTATATTTTTGTTTACCGGTTTCTCTAGTCTCTTGTGTTCTCACACCATCTATAATTCACCTTATATATACAGTCATACATATACCGATTCAAACAAACAAACAAAAATAACTTTATTTCATAGGCCAAACCTGGAACATAAAAACGACAATATTTTACAATTTAGAATATATATATATATATAAAAGCTAAACTTTACTACTTTACTTTACTTACTTTACGTTACTTTCCTTTATATATAAATAAATAAAAAAGTATATTATATATTAAGCTTCATTAACGCGAGCGCTTGCAACAAGTATAACCACAGCGCTTTGACTGTGGTTCTAATTGATACGAGCGGCCGGATTCCGAGAGTAGGGCTTTTCATGAGAAAAATCCGGCAAGGAACTCATGAGCAACATTTGTTTTAAATAGCCAATCATATGTATAATTATAAAAAGTGAAGATTTTACTATAATAATCGTACTGCGGAACAAAAGTACTACCTACATTGTGTGATTGTGGAATATGTAATCTTTACTCCCATAATAACTATATTTAACATAAATAAAAAAAAAATGGATATAAATATTCTTGTTATGTTAAAAATCACTGAAAAACACTGACATTGATTGCGAAGCGGGTATCGAAGACATTTTTAAACAAATAACACGTCCCCGAAGGGGTAGGCAGAGGGGTTAAACACCCACATTCCACCAGATATGTTAGGTCCCCATGTAACAGGTGGCAAGCCTGTTGCTATGCACCGGGCACAATATGAGACAAACGATATTCACAATGAACTGTACATAAGTTTTATTCGAACTCAGTGGTACAGGCGGTAGGATCGAACCCGCGAGTCTCGCGGCCTCTCGAACGAGTGCTCCGTCCGTCCCAACTCAGCTACCGCTGCGTAAGTTGTATAATAGTTAATAAAAAACTAAAAAATTATTGCCTCAAATGCCTCGAGTCCCGAGTGGCGTACAAAATACTTCTTTCATAAATAATTATTAGGTGGGGTCTAACGGAACTATTCTAATTTCTTGCAATTTTGATCGTTTTTCAAAAATAATTGAAGCTTACTTTAACTTTGTGTAGATAGTCAATGGCTTGAATTAATGTGAATATAAAATTGGTGTTACACGATCGATGCTTTGTCTATAGAACCTGCATCAAGGAAAATCTTCCTTATTTTTATTGCTACAGAGTGTAAAACAAAGCTTTTATGTTTATTAAAATCGGTATTCTTTACAGTTTATAATTAGAAGCTTATTTGTTATAGACTTTATTTAATTAGCAATGTTATCCAAGGGTATAATTTAAAATTTTGTAACACACTAAGTCTTGACTGTTTGTCATACATACATACACACATACATAAGTCACGCCTTTGACAAATAACCGCCGCCGCCGCTGCCGTCGCTGTTTGTCATAACCTCATGAAATATTTTTAACCCAGTTGTCAGCAACCTAATACGTCCCACTATTGGGCACAGGCTTTACCAGATAAAGAAATACACGTGGAGGAACTGGAGCTCACAGAGTTTGGTCACCCATCCACGGACAGACCATGGCGAAAAACTTTTTTACCACGATGCCACCGAGCCTCTTTATACATTTCTTAATATAATTTAATTTATATTATTTTCAGATATTCTCATCCTACGGCTTGCCTTTAAAAGAGCTGGATTTCTCTCATAACAGTCTGCGAAGGCTGCCTGATCGTCTTCTCGCGGGTTTAAGAGGGAATATCACTCGTCTGGTGTTTGCTGACAACCTTCTCGGAGACAACTTAAACCCCATATTTTCTACTGCGGAGCTACACAACTTGCCGGCCTTAGAAGAAATGGATTTAAGTGGGAACAACATAAGGGGCATCGAAGAGGGATTGCTGATTGGTTGCGATGTGCTAAAGGTATGAGAACCTTTAATTATTTCTTTATTTTTTATTATGGTTAGGGTCTTTTTCACAATTGATAAGTAAAGTTCTAATTAAGTAACTCAGAACATAACTGTTAAGGAAACACCCATCTTGCGTTTCCCAATCTCTGATTAAGGCTAATCACCACATTATCTGTGAAACGTCCAGCACCATATTGGAGGGATAAGAAGTTAATTATTTGTCAAGTAACTAATTAAGACTTTACTTATCGATTGTGAATCAGGCCCTTAAGGCCCTTTTTTAAATGATAACTTCACTCACGCATATACTTTCTTTAATATTACAAAACCGCAACAGTCTTTATTACAAAAATGATGTAAAGTTTTTTTATACTTACAAGTTTTAGGGTCCTTAATATATTTAGGCTGGTCGTGCTCACCACATCGTGAAAATAATATAAAATTCTAGTGATAATTAGGTTTAAGTCGCCTATAAAATTATGAAACTTTTGTGAACATTAATGCTTGTATTGAGCTGTTTCTGGGGAATTTCCTTACCTAAGTGTTCCCTTGAGTCATATCAAGAATTCCTCGCAGTCAATTTGAATGACAGTAAATCAGTGCTGTAATAAATGGCATAGGCGAGGTATCAGGGTGGTTAGGAGTTAGGTATAGGTATAAATATGATTCCTCTTCCGACAGTCGAATGAGACCATGACCGATATTCAGTACTTATATGAAAATGAATAAATACGATAAATATAACTTTTGAGATATTGAAATGAAATGAAATGAAATAATTTATTGCAAATAGATTTCTTAGAAATACTTTCGCACGTCAATTTATACCCTACGAGCACTTCGATGTGAAACAATAAACTCGTATTGAGTTGGAGAATAAATAAATTATGCGATATATTACATAATATTTACCTTTCTATATTTGTAACATGTATGTTTATATTTGTTAGTTTATTATGAGTATTTTTTTGCACTTGTTAAAATGTGTTGCATAAAAATTTTTGTTAAAAATTTTTCAAATATTTTCCAATACACTTCAAGTTATTTTTCGTAAGGTGTAAACGAGAGGAAGAAGTTAAGAAAACTACTAACAATTAAATGCTTCAAATATATTCGCCTGTTGTTACACAGTTTGAAAAGATATAAAATTGTTGATTAGATGTTCTGCTGTGAAAAGAAAAATAGTTAAATACTACGAGTATTTAACTATTTTTCTTTTCACAGCATGTATCATATTGTCACTAGAGGAAGTTAATAATTTAGTTACGAGTACCCACATATTTAAAATTCATAGGTTTTGAAAATTATATTTCAAAATATCCTGTCTATTGTTGTGTTATAAAAGTTTTCAACGTTTCTACAGAAAATTTCTGTGTATTTTGTTGGAATTCATGTCAGATCGCTGGCAGGCCGGGTCTATGCTAGCAACATGATTGGCCGTGACCCAATTCAATATTGGATACAAGTTTTCCAACTTTGAATTTCTTCGTCAAATTTTTGCATATTTTTAAAGAAGCGATGAATTTAATGTTAATATTTTGATGAGAGATTTTGAGATGAGAAGTGGCGGCAGCACGGAAGAGGGAGGCACGATGTACTCGGGTATAGTTGTTGCATTTTTAATGGTGAGCAGCTTCGCTCTTAACGCCTAAAGATAGAGTCTAAAGTCGAACAATTTAGTCGCCTTCGTAAAATCTATACCTACTTAAAGTGGAAAATCCTGCTTCTGGCAGGAAGAAGATATTTTAGCTTTGAGAACAACCAGGATTAAGATGACTTCAGGAATAAATAAAATATAATTTCGTAATTATTATAGAAGTGATAAAGAGAGGAAATTAGATTATTGATTACGACGACGGTTGTAAAATGACATCTACCTACTCAGTATAATATCGGGACGTCCGAGAGGCATCTCAACGAAAGAAAGTGAACACCAGAATAATCGACAGTACTGAAGGCAGTTAGGAGTTTGAATGTCCTGTATTATAGCAGTTAAGTCCATTGTATTGTCTCTGAGTGTAACGAATCATTCTTCGGATCTGCATTGCAAGTGTGCGTACCATAGAAAGAGTTCTGGCGTTGTGTCTTTATCAATTATAAAAGTAGTCTACGTTGAATACACAAGTTTTTTCAGATAAAATTCTATTCAAGGGTAGAATTCTAGAATAGAAAAAGAAGTATTAGCAACTACTATTATTATAAGATTCAATAGTAAACCAAGAAATAAAGAATCCATTTCTTTCAGATGCTACGCCTCGATCGTAATAACATTAACTCCGTGCCTTCGTCTTCTCTGAACGGGCCACGATCAATGAAAGTCATATCACTGAGAGAGAATAGAATTGGTATGTATATTTTGGAATTTTATCTTGATTACATATTTCTATTATGAATGTGCATGTTACATTGTAACGAAGCACGAGGAATGCTCTGACGAAGTCTAGTCTTATAATAATTTGCCCAATATTTTTTGTAACTTCAGTTTGCTTTATAGTTATCTTTTGTGATGGTTCTAATGTAATTAATATCTTCTCGGCATCTATTAGGCCCCAGGCCAGCAGTGATTGATACGATTATACGATCAATCAATATTTACTTAGTTTAATATTACAATACGAGTAAATGATACGATTATACAATAATTAATTATACTTAATTATAACATAAAATACAATTTGAGCAGCTTATGTATTGTCCAGTAAAATAACTAGGGATTAAAACCAGATTTTAAAAACGAAAACTTTAATATATACGTATAGGTATATATTAAATTAATGATATTCAATTATCATAATAATGAATATCAATACAAAAAAAATAATTAACCTTTAAAATTTTCAGCTTTACTACGCCAAAGCTCGTTTCTTGCACAGAAGACGCTAGAAGAAATAGACCTACACGGCAACATGATATCTACCATCGAAGGGGGTGCCTTCATCGGGCTCTCGGACTTACAATCTCTCGATCTTGGCCGCAACAGGCTGTCAAAGTTCAACAGCGACGTGTTCCAAGGAATTGAAAACTTGGAAAAGTTAGACTTATCTGAGAACTTCATAACGGATTTCCCGACGGTGGCGATCAAGTCATTCGCAGCATTACGACATCTCAACCTCTCGAGCAACATGATTGAGGTTAGAACTTTTGATTCGATTCAGTCAATTTTAATTCTTGTGTTATGGATCGTATTAGGTGGATCACCACTTACGTAGTGTTTCCAATTTACGAAAGAATTTGTTACTTCCTTAGACTACAGCCATTCTTTTACGATTATAAAATTTATAATCGTTATTTTTTTATTGGCAATAATAATTTATTTTTATAGTGCATAGTCCAGCATCATTTCTTTTAAAATTTCTATTTAATTCCATCGTAAATTTAAAGAATATATATGGAGTTGGTACATTTATTAATACGCCACTTTTTGTATATTTCAGAACATTGACAGCAGCCACCTTAGCACACTGGTGTCGCTACAAGTGCTTGATTTGAGCAGAAATAATTTAGCAAAATTAGCTCCAGGAACTTTTGTTGGACTAACAGAGTTGCGCTATTTAGATGTCGGTGTCAATTCTTTACGTACTGTAAGTATTAATACACAAACAACCTAATGATAAATATTTAAAAAACTTTTTTACAAATGACATTTTTATTTCTTAGGTTGAGGACGATGCTTTCGATGGTTTGACCAGTCTGCAAACTTTGCTCCTTCGCGACAACAACATCCTTCTCATCCCTGCTACAGCACTCTCAAGATTACCTAATTTAATCTCAGTACATTTAGGTTTCAACAGAGTCACTGCTTTATCTAGCGATATTTTAAGATCAGTATCTGACAGAGTCACATCACTAGTACTTTCACGGAATGTCATAAGAGAACTCCCACCAGCGGCCTTCGACCACTTCAAAATGCTCCATCACTTAGACCTGTCAGGAAACTTATTGAATTCCATCGCAGCAGATATATTTGGTGGATTAGAGTCTTCACTGCGGTTTCTATCTCTGAGCCAGAATAGAATCCTTGGCTTCACAGGCGAACAACTTAAATTCGTAAGTCTGTGGTTCTTAGATATATCTGGAAACCAACTGTCAGAAATTCCTGTGAACACTTTCGAACTAATTCCTAGTTTAACCCACCTTAATATAAGTCATAATGCGCACATCAACGTACTACCTCAAAATTTGTTTAATCTGAATCAAGCACTGTTAAGCGTAGATATTAGTCACGTCGGGTTGAAGGCACTCCCTGTTAATTTATTCATGAAAACTCCTAACATAGAGGAAATTTACTTGTCAAATAATATTTTACAAGAAATATCCGAAAATACTTTTAAAAACTTAAAAAATCTTACGTACCTCGACTTATCTTATAACAATATAGTGAACATTCGCACCCCTGCATTTGTTAACGTTATGTCTATACGGTATTTATCTTTGAAGGGTAATCAATTAAACGCATTTAAAGGCGAATTCTTCAACACCGGTACAAGTTTGGAAGTAATAGACCTTTCAGATAATCAACTGAGTTACTTATTCCCATCTTCATTCAAAATACACCCTCGGTTAAGAGAAATTATTCTGACAAACAATAAGTTCAACTTCTTCCCTTCAGAACTAATTAGCACCTTACAGTATTTAGAATTAGTAGATTTGTCTGGTAACGCTCTGAAAAACGTTGACGAACTCGATTTTGCTCGTCTACCTCAACTAAGGACGATTTTATTAGCACGAAATGAACTCGAAACAATAAGTGAAATGGCTTTCCATAACTCCACACAAATTCAATACTTAGACTTTTCAGACAATAAAATCGACCGCCTCGGTGACAGGTTATTCGAGGGACTTATAAGATTAGAAGTTCTAAATTTGGCTGGTAATTCTCTTTCTGAGTTACCAGATAATATTTTTGAACGATCAAGATTACATATGTTAGAAAAGATAGTATTGAGCAGAAATATTTTCGAACATGCTCCATTGAAAGCTTTGCAAAAGCAATACTTTTTTGTGTCGTCTGTTGATTTGTCTCATAATGACATCGTAGATATCCCCGCTGAAGATAGTGTAATGGTTAACATTAAGAAGTTAGATCTGTCATTTAATCCACTATCAGAGAAAACTATCAATAATGTTCTCACAGAACCGAAAACAGTACGAGAATTAAATCTTGCCGGTACTGGAATGAAGTCCGTAGGGCAACTTGAAACTCCATTTTTGTATAGTTTGAATTTATCTTTTAATAATATTACACACTTATCTGAAAAGACGTTTGCTAGAACTACTCTACTAGAGTCTCTGGACCTGTCCCATAATGATATAAAAGATGTATCTAGCGCATTATCCAAATCATGGCCTAAATTGAAAAATTTACAAAGACTGAACATTTCGAGCAATCCAATTGTAATGATTTTAGATGGCAATTTTGAAGGTTTATCATCACTAAGAGTCTTAGATATTCGTTCTATGGAAAATTGTACGCGGATAGAGAAAAATGCATTCAGAAATCTACCAAATTTGGTTGAATTAAGAGTTTATGGATATCCAAGACTTGGTTATTTTGATGTCCAAGGTACGTTACAATATCTATTAGCACTTGAAAAATTGGACGTTGAAGTGAAGGACGCTAATATAGGTGCAGATCAATTGCATTCAACATTACATCCACGTCTTGAAGAATTAGGTGTTAGAGGAATGCGTTTAAAAACTGTATCATCTGGAGTATTAGCGGGATTGAAAGCGCCAGCAATCACCGTTCGATTCCGGAATACATCTGTAACAAGTCTTCCACCAGCATTGCTATTTCCTCTTCCGAGATCATCTCAAATAACGATTGACGTAGCTGGAAGTCAGTTAAGTACATTACAACCACAGTTGCTGGTTGCTCTTGATGATCGTCGCGCTGATTTATCAATGTTTGGTTTAGAGACTAATCCTATTAAATGTGACTGCAACGCTAGAGCATTAAGGAGATGGCTTCCAAATGTAGGAATTGATGATGTACGTTGTTATTCTCCTGACCACTTATCTGGTTTCTTATTGGTTGAAATAGGTGATGATGAATTGTCTTGTGATACAAGAAGACGTGCTACTATTGCATCTTCATCTTCAAGCGTAGTAACGACTACATTACCTCCTCGGCTTGTCCATCGAACATCAGCGGAACCCGATATTATTTGGTCGGTAGCTCCTTCACATGAACGCACTAAAGTTTCTGGAGAGCCAAAGGGTGCGCCGGTTGTCGGTATTGCATCGTCAACGAATGATGATAATTTAATTATTGGTATTGTTGGCGGAGTTGTAGCGTTTATAGCTATTTTGATTATTGTAATTTGTATTGTCCGATTACGAATGACATCAACGTCGTATAGAGGTGGTCCACTGGCCAGTAGTCCGGCTACCGCAGGTGCGCCCCTGTGGGGAGCAGCATGGCCTGGTTACGCGGCTACTTTGCCCCCAGCGTCAATGTCCAATGCCACGCTGCCACACAAGCTTCAACCAGGCCCAGGTTCAGTAAGATACTTAGCACCTCCACCACCAGCCCCTTATTTCATTAGTATGCCCCCTCATGATGATAAAATATACCGGTAGGACTATTTTAATTTATTTCATGTAACAGTAAAGTTGTGTTTTATGCCATTTATTGTAAATATTGAAACTCCAAGAAGAATTTATCATATCACTAATTAAAATGTTTTCTTCTAAGGAGAAGACACTGAACGCGCTCATAATTCATATCGTTATAGATATTCATAGTTGTAATAGTGTTATGAATAAAATATTTTGTACTAATTATATTTTTTGACTGGATTGAATATATCTAGTCACCAGTGACTTCAGGGTATAATGTATACTGATGTGCGTTTATATTTTCACGAATAAATAAATAACCGATAATATTATTGTAATACTTAACTAATGAGTTGTATTAAATTTTATTCATTATAATAAAATCATAAATTATGAATAGGCATGGAATAAAATTAGTAAATAATGAATTGATATAATTTTATTTAATTAAAGTATTTTTAAGTATTAAAGCTGTTTTATTTTTTCTGAAGGACTCTTAAAAATATGACATATCACGGAATTATCTCTCCAGCTTAAGTTCTTAAATTTTCGTTAGAAGAACATTTCTGTGGAATTATTTATATGCTCAGGAAACCCAAAGTTCTTATGGGTTTACAAGTTGAAATGTTAGATTCATTTCTTATGCGTCCGTAACCATTCCACATTATAAAGCACAGAACAGAAAATTTTGTTCTTAACAATTCAATTTTTAAAAGCAAAGGTCACACGAGGTCACGTTGCTACATAAATAGAAATAATAGATAGAGGTAAGAAAACAAAAATACATATATATTCTTATAGGACTGTATATTGGTATATATTTTATTATTACATAGAAAGCAAATACATTACATTCCAAGGCTAAGCTCTTTAATAAGCCAACAATAAATTTTCCTTTAAGCCATCGAGATTTGTTTTGTTTTGATATTTGAGTACACAATAACAAAATTTATTTCGACGTTAGTGGGATATTGTTTGAAGCAGTATACTGTAATTAATCGTTCTCTAACTTTGAGGAACTGAATGTAGTTCTCAACCAGTCAGTGTTTGGAACGAAATCTGTGCCAGAAATGTACAAAGCTATACTAACGACTGCGAATTGATTATAATGTTTGACAAGTTAAATTCGCTTCAAATCAGCTAAAGTTTATTTGAAAATAGATTTTATTATTTGCTACCTATTACAATGAAATATTTCCACAAATAAATAAAATTCTAATTTGTTTTGAGCATTAAACTACAATAAAACTGTTATGATACAAGACAGAAAGAAAAGATGTAACAGTTTATAGACTAAATGCAAAATTATGTTGTTCTGTACATATACAGAATAACATTATTATGCAGTTATCCTGGAGGGGGTAGACTGAAATGCAAGCTTTGTGCTTGATATGTTTAGGTTTATATAATTAAAATAAGGAGCGACTTATTTCTAATTATGTTGTTGTGGAAAAAGAATTTTTTTTTAAGGAAACCATAGTTGCTTGCATTAAATATTAACTTTAGCTAGATAAATAAAATTATCAGGAAAAAGGTAGTTAACGGAAACTGATACGGAAACCTTCTTGAATTCGGAAAATTACTAATGGCTACAGTTTTATAGAGCGATTGACGCGTTGTGATTGTTTTGTTTCGAGGTTGAACATCCCTAACGCAATTAAATAATTTTAGAACAATATTCGGGACGTGACTGCTTAAATATGGTTCGTGTAAAAAGTTTTTAGTGTGTGTAATTAAGTGTAAAGCTATACTTTAAAGCTCAGGAGGGGTGTTTCGGTTCGAAAAAGATTAGTGCGGGCGTAATGGCGTGCGGTTTTGGAGAGAGGTCAGCTGATAATTCGGACCTGACATTTAAAAAATATCGATGTAGTGACTTTGATGTAGTTAGTGTAATGGTTTCCGCAGTGTCCAGTGTTCCAGGAAAGAGGTAGCTGCAACTTCATCCGGTGGGCGGTCGAGTTTATCGAGGTCCGGGATCTCTATGCTATTCTAAGTATTGGAGATAGCTGGAGGTCCAAGACCGAGAAGACAGCGAAGGTTTGTGCAGTTTTATTTAGACTTGTTTGGCTTGTTTGCCTTTTGGATTTTCTAATTCGTTAACATTAACATTGAGAATAATATAGGTACTGTATTCTTATTATATATATATATATTTTTTTTTTTTTTTTTTTTCATCGCGAATGTTACCAGCCAAGTCCGTGTCAATCGTGAATCGGGTACAATAACATTTTATTTTATACTTTCACCCCATTCAAGTTGACAACTTTATTATTTATTTATTGCTTTTATTTTTGTGTGTGTTTTTTTAGCGTTTTGAGCTAAATATTATGCGTGAAAGTTTTGAAATCATAAAAATCATAAAAATCATATATATTTTTGATATATAATTCATATTCCATTTCATAAAAGTATAGATATAGAAAATTACATACTTTACACATTCTCGACATTATAATAAAACACACCATAATCAAATATGACTAATTTGATAAGTTTCATTACAATGAATGTCACCATAATCAGTCATGTCCATTTTGGTTGGTTTTCGATTTTAATTAAGGCAGAAACTTTTGTATTTTTTAAATGATGATTGTGGAGATCATCATCTTACCGAAAATGAATAATATTAGAAATATAAACATAAAACCAAAATAACTAAGACGAATATTTTAAGACATAATTGTCTAAATTCTTTGTTACTATTTATGTCAGTTGGGATCCAAAAAGAAAAGTCAAATAATATTAGGTGGTAGGTGGTAGGTATTACCTATGAAATTGGTGTTTTGTATGGAGATTTTGGGGAATTCTGCATTTTCCATACTAACATTTTATTAGTTTTCTTCACAACGAGAAGTCCAGAGATAATAATATTTGGCATGTATCATTAGACAAGCTTTAGTAATATGTGTAATGTCACACTTCATAAAAATTATTTATCATTTTTCTACTCTCTAACCATATTTCAATGGATCTAAATCGGATTTCTGTCATTGAACACAATTGAAAGTCGCAAAAGCGCCACATTGATTCAATATTAAGCGGTAATTAAGTGAACTAACTTTCTACTCCCTATTTTAGTTACAAATTGGAAATGACTACAATTTTGCTGCTCTATACCCAATAACAGACAATGGCCACACAATCCAACATTCAATATTTAACGTCAAATTCGGTTAGATATTCCAATCCATTGAAATATGGTTCGATCCCACCGCCTGTAATCGTGGGTTCAATCACACCGCTAGTACTACTGAGTTTGGATAAATCTTAAGTACCTACAGTTCATTGTGAATATCGCTTGCCTCACATTGTGCCCGGAGCATGGCAACAGGCTCGCTACCTGTTGCTTACCCCTTCGGGGAAAGAGGCGTGATGAAATGTTATGTTCTGAAATATGGTAAGAATAGGGCAGCAGGGTCTTTCAGTTCTGACCATTGTCACGAAGCGCGTGTTCCGCTGGAAAGAGTTCTGTACGTCTTTATATCAAACTGGGCAATATCTGGGTATATATACCCTCAGCTCTCATTCCCACGTGCGCGTGATCCTTTGGGAAGTTTCTCTTTGCGTCTATCGTAATCGAGGTCTGTTATTAGGGAAAATAGGGATGTGGATAAGTTAGTACTTTTAGTTCCAATGGTGTTACCCAAATTTTCCTCTTAAATTCATGGTGGTAACACAATGCGTATTGCGGAAATATTATTTTCGTTGTATTCGACCGACAATCGTATAAAAGTAATTAATTCTCCAATTACATTCATTCGATTTCCACAAATTGGGTATCGTTATTTGTATTTAATATATCATCCAAACATGTTGATGTTAAATGTAAAATCAACTTTATGGGCCGCAGCCTCATCAGGAAAAATTATGAATAAAATATCGTATATAAGTATATTATGTCTTTATGGGCCGTGCTGTTTAATGGTGGGAAAATTTCTCTTCAAAAAGGTCCAATTTGTGGAAATTCCGCATCAAACCACAACGTTTATAAAGGCCTTTGTTTATGATCGCAAAATTTGCATGAAATCCCAGCGCGTGTCACTTTTTCGGCCAAGAGTAAATGGAAATAGGTCTTGCAAACAATGTTGCCGGGCGAGGGAGTTCGAAATTAAAACAAGCTAAAGGCTGAATTATACTTAACGAACGGCTAGTTAAAATAATTTCAAGAACTAACTGTAGGCGTTATCTGAGAGCTTTGCCGTTTTTATGGTTTCGTAACAGCGCGAAAATATACGTGATAGTTAGATATGTGAGGAGAGCACTTAGTGGTTATAGGTAGTTCAGGTATTTACCCATAGTCAAACATTGGATCAGTAAATATGCAAGAGTAATAGCATAACAGTTGGTACGCCTTTGGCTTTCGATATCGAAAACAAAGCCACCTTCGCCATGGTCAGACCTTGGATGGGTGACCAAAACTTTCTGATCTCGAATTCTCCTGTGATTCGGAAGGCAGGTTAAGCCGTTATCCCCGGTCGTTGTTGCAACCGTTTCTACCCGCATTGGGTCAGCGTGGTGGTGTTATAGGCCCATACTCCCCATGTGTTTCTCCACGAGGCAGGCTTGTTCCCAGCAGGGGGACTACTTTTCCTATATTTCTTCATGTAGGAAGCCCTGACGACGGTATCCATAGGCCAGTGGCATGAAATGTTTCGTGACGACATCTAGTGAATTTTGACATTTTCTTGTATGTAGTGGTTCCATAAGCAAGCTTAGTGCCAACCGAATCGGTTAAGAGGATTATAACACAACATACATTTAATGCTATGTACTTAAGCAAATAGGTTTACGTAATTTGTTGACAGAAAAGGTACGAGCTCCACTTTTTGAATTCTATATACCTATATACATAGAATACAAATATAAGCGGTAGGATCAACCGAGTTGGGACGGGAAGGGCACTTCTCTTTTGAGAGGACGCGGGATTCGCGAGTTCGATCCCACCGCCTGAACCACTGAGTTTGAATTAAACTTATGTAGAGTTTATTGTGAATATTGCTTGCCTCACATTGTGCCCCGTGCATGGCAACAGACTACCTGTTACATGGGTACTTAACATATTCAGCGAAAATAGGTGTTGATACCTCTGCCTAGCCCTTCGGGGAAAGAGGCGTAATGATATGTTACAATAAGTTACAAATACCATCATATCTTTTTTCCAAAGAGGTAGGCAGATTTTTTTCTATTTGAGCCGGTCCAAATATTCTCTGCCTACCTCTTCGAAAATAAGGTATATATGTAGTGTGTAAAATCGATAACTAGACTACGAAATAAGACCGCCAGCAAACGTTACAAATCACTTCTTATTTGCAATTTGAACTATCAAAAATGGCGTTATTAAAAAGGAGTAATTAAAACATAGACATACAAAAGAGTTTCCAACATCGGCTCGATGGACCAAAATTATGCAATATCGATAACTAGACTTAGAAGAACCAGAGAGTAACCAAACGTTACAAATCACTTTTTATTTGCAATCTGATGTATCAAAAACATGGCGTTATTAAAAAGGAGTAATAAAAACATAGACATACAAAAGAGTTTCCAACATCGGCTCGAAGGACCATTATTATGCAATATCGATAACTAGACTTTGAAGAACCAGAGAGTAACCAAACGTTACAAATCACTTTTTATTTGCAATCTGATGTATCAAAAACATGACGTATTATAGAGAAATAATAAAAACATATAAATATAAAAGAGTTTTCAACAATTACATATAGCGAAAGAAATATTTTTCTTATTATAATATATTTGTTTCGCTTTTTCAATTTTTTTATGATATGGAACACTTGTTGAGTTTCTTGCCTTTATTATCTTCTCTTGACAAGGCCTCTCTGTGAACAGGAAGAAAAAAATTATGTTTTTTAATTTTGTAATGTTTTGACCCGCCATAAGTGTAACTTCTTGTTACATAATCTCCTTATTCATAAAGACTTTAGAAAATCTTTATGGAAGTATGGTATGCTGTAAACCCTATTCTATGTTTAAAATGTGACATATCTGTCAAATTAAACAACCTTAAGAAAATTCTGGTGAATAACAAAAATGCTTATCATTCTTGAAACTTATTACATTAAACTACACTGATTTTACGCAACAAGATCCACTCCGAAATAATATTACAATCACTGAAATAAAAATCAGGCCCAATATTTGAATGGCGCCAAAAACTCCTGCAATTTCTACCAAACGGGCTGTCAAAGTGAAAGTTAGATACAAATTAAAACTGCTTTATGAATAAGAACATCTTAAGCATTGATTAAAGCCTAAATAATTGAATAGCTAAATAATTCTTAAGCAGTTGACTAACGTGAATAAATGATTAAATAAAGAATTTGAATTTTATGGAATAGGAACGAACGAGTTGACGGATCACTTGATGGTAAGCGATTAGCGCCGCCCCTGGACACCTGCAATACGAGAGGAGCTAAAAGTGCGTTGCTGGCCTTATAAGTGGGGCATTCATTATGGCGGCTCCCATAACAAAAGTGCGTTGCCGGCCTTATAAGTGCGACATTAATTAACTACTCATAGATTTTCGGCGATTTCGGGTTCTTTTGAAGAAATTGTTAGATTTTGTTATGTTTGAAAATGATATATGACCCATTATGACGACACTCGTTGTGAAATCATAAACAATTATGTAACAGTGAGTATATCCGTTTCCTTTTTTCTTCCTGACTCTACCTTAATCAATTCTGCGCGATACAACATGCCTTCTTCTATTTATTGTTCAGTTCAGCTTAGACAGTCTAGCATTCTATTATCTTTTTTTCTTATTTCTCTTTTCACATCTACATAGCTTCCTTGGTCTTCCTCTTATTTCATACTTTGCATGCTTGTAGCTATGTAATATCCCTCCCCATCACATAACCATACCATACACGCAAACCCCCCAAGAGAGATTATATTAATGCAGACGAAAAAAATATTTATACACATCGACTTTAAGTACTTTAATACAAATATAAAGTGTTACAAGTTCATTTGGTTGTCTGTAACTATTTGCAGTTTAATTATTTTGACATCTGTTTAATTAGTCTTAAACTAAAAGTTATCATTAAATGTTAACTGTTTCACATTAGCATTCCCTGTAGTCCACAATAGCATTCTCTGTAGTCCACAATTACTGTTTTGGTTCGGGCAAAACATGTTTGCAAAAGCTATTTTTCATTGTTAGATTTTATTAATATTTTAGGGAATCACATCATGAAGAATACGGGCTTAAACACAACCGTGGCCCGATGAGGACTGGTGGGTAGAAACGGTAATTGTAAGCCGAGGGCTGAACGTGTTTTGATCACAAGGTAAGTAGAATGCCATAATTTTGATTACCTATACAAGAGCATTGGAAACATAGCTTAGTTGTCAATATCGAACGAATGACGAACTTCGTGGTTAAGTGGTCTGTACGCCAGTCTCAAGGCGTCGCAATCTCGAGAGGTTCTCGAGGTGGGGACTCTCGAGGTGGGGACAGATGTTTGTGTGATGAATACAGGGATTTGTGCACCAGTCCTGGATGTTTATGTATTGTATATTTTCTGAATATTTATATGTACAATATCTATTAAATATATTTATCTGTTATTTAGTATCCGTAACACAAGCAGCATTAGTTGTTTAAAATGGAGCTAGTTTATGTTAATTTATTTAATAACGTACGAAGCACTAGACCACTGATCTCTTATATCTAAATTTTCATTCCATACTATAAATAATGAACAATATTTGAAAGTACTAAAATAAAGCACCGTTTCGAGACTTCTCATGGATTGGTTCGTAAAATACCTTCAGCTTACAAGAAGATTGCGGCCTACGAGATTGCGGAAATTCCATTATGCTAGTACCTTGGAAGACGATTTGTTTTGCTACCAACATACTGATTCAAAATCTTTGCAGGGGTGTCAATACAGGACTGATACCTTTGTAGTGGTGGTGATGTAAGTTTACAATTTATTTGATGTAAATAATTTGATGTTTGAATAATTATTCATTTAATAATTTATTTATTTATTATCGGACTTTTATTTACATATGACAGGTAAGCTATAGTGCCGAAGGTGGAAGCGAGCTTAGCTTGTATTCTTCAACAACTGGGAAACTGGCTATCTTACATCTGATTGCCGGAACACAATAATTATAACATTGTTGTTATGGCGACAGGTTTAGGTGAAAGGTGGTAGCTAGCCAGGCAAGCTCAGTAGCCCTAGCACCAAACAAACCGAGCAGAATAACTTCTGCCCCCGCGGGTAATTGAACCTCGGACCTCCCAATCTGTTGATCGGGAGGTTCGGGAGACTAATTAGAAAATTGTTGTAGGTATTAAAAATAGTCAAAGATCAGATAGTTAAGTTGTAGTATAGAGATTATTAACTAAGATAACTATTTTACGTTGATAGACAGGGCAGGTCATTAACTTTACAAGTTAACCAATCTAAAAGCCTAACAGAGTTAGCAATCTAGTTTAGAACTATGTAATAACGTTGCTATTAGTATTTATTAAGTTATCTCTATTGTAAACCGTAGATAGATACCAGATATAATTTTGTAAATAGATACCAGAAAATTTTTTTTCAGTGGTGGCCATTAAACAGACTTGAAGCCACACTAATGTTTACACTTTCTATAAAAATTCCAACACTGGTATAAAATATATCAGACGGCAACGACATAAGTCAATAAAAATACTGTATCGACCAAATACTACCTTGAATTATTAATTAATACAATGCCTAGAATAGATTAAAGTAATAAAAATATATACTAAAAATTAAGACAAAATAAACTGATCAGTTACAATAGCCTAAAACCATAAGTGTAAACTATTTCGATGTTAGTTTTAATTGGTTTTGCAAAATAGAACAATATTATTTTATTAGGAAAAGAGGACATTACACTGTTAACCAATAATATTAGTTGGAGCTACTGTGTTTTGAATGTGAGCAGCCGCTGGGTATTGCGAACGAATTTCAAAATTGAATTCTACCGAACGTTGCTACGAGACGCGTATTTTCAACGTATTGTTGATTGTATAACTATTGTGATCTGTATCGGTGTATCAGCCTGAGTACCTTAAAACTATCTATCTTTCAGCCTATTGTAGTCCACTGTTGATTATTGGCCTCCCCAATGATCTGCACAACGACCGATCCTGCGCCGCCTGCGTTTATCCATTCGAAACTACTCAGGGAATGTATAAGCTTTCTCGATTTTTCGAGGATTTTTTCTTGCTCCGTATTTGTTGTGCAGGGGTGGCGTTGGCCAGCGCGTCTCAACAGCGCGAATTTCGATACACGAACGGCGTATTTTAAACTTCGTGACAAATTGAAGCATTGGCCATCATGTTCCCACGGACAATGCTTCCCAACGCGTATGAGGGTACGAAACAATGTATATTTTGTACCTCTCTCTGTCCGTCCTCGTATTTACTCGGTTTTGCTAACCATCTTCCTACATAGACAAACACATGAATAGTACCCTACGTACATTGTTGTGAACATTTTATGTTGAAAAGTTTGCATCAGTTTTCATTGGTTTGAACCATTTGAACTTTGTTACAAACATTATAAAAGTTCCGAGCGTGGTATTTTGAGCAATTGCTACAACTACAATGGTTTTGAAAAACGCCTCCGGGATGATTTGAATAAACGAATGAACGGTATTTATCTGCATCTATTGTATGCGAACACGGAGATGGACGTGTTACATTTTTGAAGAGTAAAACGTGGTTAACGAATTTTTCATTCGGTACAATCGTTACATTGTTTAGTATTCTTGTTTTAATATTGTGCTTGTCGCATGTCCAATGCGACAATTCTTTAATTGATTGGAAAACTATTTTATTCGAGCCTTTCATGTTTAACCAGTTTGGTATATTTGAATGATTTTACGATATTTATTAGGCATAAGTATATTGTAGAACTTGGTGGCAAAACAATTGAGTGAACAAAACATTGCGAATTACGAGTTCCTTCGTAAGTTCTTCGAATAAGGCGTAAATCCACTAGTTTCCAATGCTACTGCCATCGTTTTTATCAATCCGTAATCAGTAAGTGTTTTGTGGTGCTCGGACTCATTCTATCCCATGTGATTGTTTTATGTAGGAAGATGTAAAAACATATTAATTTATTGTAACTTATGTTATGTGAATAACACAATTTTAATATGTATAAAATTGTCTAAGAATTAGATTATTTTAAGAATCTTTCAAATCTTAGTTTATAGTATTTGCAATTAGGGGTAACGAAACTTATTAATGAAATAATAATTTTAATTAATTTTCTGTTCGCATCAGAACACAAAAGTTTTACTCGAATTCCATATAACATGGCCAAAGAAAATTAATATTTGTGTGCGCGAAAGTTCGCAAGAATACCTTTTCTTATATTCATTTATTCGAAATAGAATTATTGGCTTCATTAATCATGATACCGTTTCGTATATATGATATCTCAAGCAAATATTAACAATTAATTTGCTGGTGAAACTTTGACTCGCAATCACTTGTGTTACAGTCAGCGTGAGTTTCAATGTTACACAGATAATCAATGTGTATTTAATGTTCTAATGGTTCAGTGGAAATCTTGGCAGCCTTCTGACTTGGCTGTCAAGTAATTAGTATTACTAATAGTGAGATATGAGTATTGGATCTTGGGTACAAACAAAGAAGTTTATACCTAATAATTATAACGTTTTCTTCACGATATTGATATTATCCTAGTATATGTGGGGTCGGTACATGTCTTTTTATCACTAGCTTAGCTAGTCTAGAAAGTAAATGTAACAAATGAGCTTATATTACATACTTTTTTATGATTTACGATAGTTTTACTGTGTAAATTATGTCAATATATACATACAAACGTAGTATCCATAACGCTTGTATGTGGCAAAGACGAGAATACTTATAAGAGTATTTATATGACATACATTCAGTTGCACAAAGATTTTTTAAGGACGACATTTGTTAATGAGGCATTAAAACTTTAAAGTTCATTAAAGTAAAGATTGTTACACAAAACAGTTATAGCTAATGTCTCTTTAGCATTGACAGGGTGCTAATGTCGTTTTGTGCAACGTAAAACTACGCTAAGGTGTTCTTTTGACACTTCACTATATAAATGTAACGGAGCATAAGAGATAATGCTGACATTAAATTTTAAAGTTCGTTTCTGCAACTGGGTGATAGATACATAAGTAACTGTTCTGTAGTCTTTATTTATTTTGTGCAAGTGGTGATAGAATAAGCTTAACTTATCTTTTGCCATATTGTCCGTTATAGCCATTTAGGTTATACCAGTGTATAATAAAAATTATGTCTGTTGATAAAAATCGTTTTAGAAGAGCTTATGAGAACTGGGAGAGTGGAAATCAGAAAAAATCTTGTTTAAATTGATCGTTGATACCTAATGAGGGTTGACAGCGAGGTTATAGTGAACTGAATCACTTCTCTGAAAAACCTACCTTCATCATCATCACCATATTCTTGTCCACTGCTGAACATCCTAGGCCTCCCCTTATGCACGCCACTGCTCTCGATTTTCGACCGTTCTCATCCAGCCCACACCGGCCAGCTTACGAATATCGTCATCCCATCTTGTCACAGGGCGTACCATTAATACATATTATTTTCTTGCTCAGGCTATGTACTTCTCACTGCTGGGCACAGGTCTTCCTCATGGAGAAACACATGAGGAGTATGGGTCGTAACATCAACACGCTAGCCTAATGCGGGTTGGACCCACAAACCCGCAGAAACGGTCACAAATGCGATCGGGACCAACGGCTTAACGTGCCTTCCGTAGCACGGAGGAGCTCGAGAATCACAAAGTCTTGGTCACCCATCCACAGCCTGACCATGGCGAAGGTTGTTTTCGTTTGAAGCCAAAGCGCACTGACCACTACGCCACCAAGCTCTTCAAACCTACATTAATAGTTTATAATTGTAGTGGTTTTCTAATCTGCATTACCTGAGGATAAAATACTTAATGAAAGACAAGCTGCATACGGTTTTGCACTCTGGCTTTAAGTCTCCGACTGTGGTGAATGCGCACAAAGGTAATTCGAAGATTATGAAGAGCTTTTAACGTGAATAAATTTCACTTAGTAGATTTCGTACAGCGGACTTACTATTGAATATAAGCAAAATGTTCAAAGAGGTAAAGTAGCTAGTCATAAATTCGGCGTTCCAGCATGCTAACACAATAAAAAAATCGCTACTTAGTCTCGCTCCCGCTAATCGAATGGTTTAGTGTAATTAACGACGACCTCCGTGGTCGAGTGGTCTGAACGCCGCCGGCGCCGAAGGCGTCGCCATCTCGAGAGGTTCTGGGTTCGATCCCCGGTGGTGGCAAATGTTTGTGTGATGAATGCAGGCGTTTGTTAATTTAAAAAAAACAGGATTTTTACCACAGACATACCTACATTTATATAGATGACGCAAATCATGTGGTGCGCGTGTTCTAAAACACCTGACAAATCGTCGGGGTTAGCCGCTGCTAACTAGTCTGCCTGCGTCCGATTGGCTGCAAAAGCCACGTTGAGAAATAATTGACAGAGGGGCATCGACTGCACCGGTATCTTCCAATCAGTTTGGATTTCCCGTCTCAAAATTGCAGCTGTGACGTCACAGTAGACGTTAAATAGTTGACACTACTGCAGTGCGAGCATAGAACTTCGATAGCCGCCATATTTGATCGACAAAAGCACCGTCCTTCACTCCTTTGGGTTCACTCCTTTGGGTTATCTGTCAAATTTATCGAATTTATCGACAATTGTCGATCTTAGACGTCTTATCGGATGTTCTATGCTCGTAGCGCTGGTTTCAATACAAATCGTTATTTATATAACATATATACGTCGTCGTCGTCGTTCGTCGGCGTATTACATATATTTTAAGTCAGAACAGTAGATGAAGATTACCTGCTGAACCGTTTAGAACACACAAAACGATGCTGTGTTCTCGTTTGGCTAGGAATTGGTTTTTGGATAATCTTTATTTTCCCCCACAGGACAGGCTCGACCTAGTGTGGGGGCTAGTTTATAGCTATGTATTTCCTGGTAATAAAGATTATTATTTTTTTTTTATCTGTGATGTTTACGAGCTCGATCTACAAAATAATTGCCTAAATTTTCGCGGTACAAATATGAAATGTAGAGTTCACTGATCCGAAAACTTTGGGATCGAATATACATGATTATATTTATGGTCGTAGTAAGTACAGATTATTATAACTTTTGTGGTGATTCGGTTCTCGGTTCTTGTATCAAGTACGTGAATGAATAATAATATATTATTATTTATTTAACAATTTATTGTACACAGAAAAATATAACAACGAAACGACAAAATACAAAGACAGTTCAAAGGGTGTGGCCTATTACTAACAGAAATGTCTCCCAGCCCACCTGTGAGACACCTGCCCACCTGCTATTATCTAGTCCAACGGGCACAAAACAAGACAGAATATAAACATCTATTGTGTGCGAGCACCGGTGTTCGCCCGTCAATGGGTTATAGTAAATAATACTACTATCTACTATACCATGATTCGGATAAAACGAGAGTACCTACATACGAGTAGTTGAATGATAGCTCCAAAATAGCTACATACGAGTAGTTGAATGATAGCTCCAAAATAGCTACATACGAGTAGTTGAATGATAGCTCCACTCCACTAAACTTATTGAAAGTTTGTTGATGTTCGAACATTTTACTATGTCCAACTTTATACGATTTCTATGAAGTTGAAAGTACGAAAATATTGTGTGAAATCTTAATATGTATTGTATAGATTGATAGAAGTAAAGCCTTTTCTTTTTATGGTGGTATTCATTTCTTTTATTTCATCGTTTAATTAAATTGCATAAAACGACAGACATAACATAACACGATTTATATTTATGTATTTCATTTTGTCATAATTACAATAATAAATAATTTTAAAATTAATTGTTCTTACATATTTATTAATATCCAATTTTAACAACTTACATAATATTTTGTAAATTATATAATAAAATAACATTGATCATAATTTATATAATATCAAATATATATGGTACAATAGAATTCATCGAATTGTCACACATATTACAATTAAAAAGCGAGACCTTTGTAATTATGTAATATTTTTAATTATTACCTTTTTAATAGTAAAATACGATTATTTCCTGGAAAACTTGGTAGAAAAAAAAACAAAATAATAATTGAAATAATTATTAATAAATGTTAAGAAAAATTTAAAATAATATTATTATGTCATTTAATGAATTATTTTGAACAATTTCATATCTAACAAAATATTTTTTAATTGGCGAGCAAATGTTTCGTCATTTGTTTCTAACTTTAAGTCGGACGGCGGGCCCTCGTAGTGTCGGGGCAATCACGCGCGGATTTTTGTAGCGTGTGGAATAAGGGACAAATAGATAAGTAAAGTTTGTGCTACCACTGTGCCCGGTGCATGGCAACAGGCTCGCCCGTTACTTGGGCCTTAACATTGGTGAAATGTGGGCGTTAACACCGCTGCCTACCCGGGGATGTATCAAAAATGTACTTATAAACGTAACGTTGACTTTTATCTCGAGCCATCATAATCCAATCTCATTAACTTGTAGACTTAATAATAGCAAACCAATCCCTATTTAGTGTCGTGAGCGTCGTAAATGCAACCATTCACTTAATATGATGAGCCTTTTGTATGGGTTATTGTGTAGACGTGTAAGTATCCAGATAGATAAAATATCCAAGAAACAAGATATTATATCCTTCGTAATTTACGAGTATTAATAAAGTGAAATTGTAAGTAAATACAGAAATTGGTTGCAAGGATTAAAGTGTATTTTTAGGTAAATAAATAAATAGCTAACTAACCAACCCACATGAGGCCAATGCGATGGTGTTACGGCCCGTACAGTAACTATTTAGTAATCTGTGCCCATACATGTGTTTGATTCTACAAGGAAGGCCTTTGCCCAGCAGTGGGATGTTTATAGGCTGAGGACGGACAGGACGAAATAACTATCACATTCCGACATTACCGTTGTGGCGTATACCTACATTTTAAACTCTTAAACTCTTTATTGCACATAAACAAAAAGAAACAATGTAAAAAGCAGAAGTACTTATCTCTAGTAGGGATATCTTCCAGTCAACCCGTTACAGGTGTGTGAGATCTCAGGATGTAAGAGAAGCGACACCAGTGCACAAGACAAAACAGAAATCTATGCAAACATATACATTACTAAACAAATAAAATGATATATATAATTAAACAATATATAAACTCACTTAATAACCATATAAAACATATTTTAATTAGAATTAAAACTATTGATTAATTTGCCTTAATCTACTACCGCGTTTCATTTTGAATTAGCTATCGCTTTTCTCAGGATTGAACATAATTATCAGGTGAAATATGGGCGTTATACCTCTGGCTACTTCTTTGCAAATAAAGGTGTGCTGATGTGAATGTGTATATAAACATCTGTGAAAACTGCTTTTTACTCCAGAAGAATTCAGAAAAAATTTTTGCAGTCATAATTTCGTAAACTTTAACATATCTATATATAATAAAACTGTAGAGGTCGAATGTCTGTACAAAGCAAGAAAAACTATTAAAACTACGTCAGAGGGACGTAAGAAAGGGGAAATTACAACAAAGAGTATTATTTTAAATTTTTTGTTTCCGAAATGGCCGGACCGATTTTAATGAAATTTTGCATGGCGATACCTTATATCCCTTGTGAACATCCAAGCTACTTTTTACTCCAGAAAATTAAAGGGTTTTCGTGGGATAGTACAAAAACCATGGTAAGCGCGGACGAAGTCACGGGCAACAGCTAGTATAACATAAAGTTTCAAAAGAACACAAATAGTTAACCGTAATAGAACCGTTAGTTCGTTTTGAAAATATGAATATCGCATGCTGAAGATAAGGTATATACGTAATCACCATGTAATTTAATATTTGATTGGGTATTCGACTGTGTTCAATCAATCTCTACAATTGTTTACAGGCTAATTACCTCAGAATTCGAGATATCGGAGGTAAATACATTCACCAAACATACTGAATACTAGAGATCCTCATTGAACCCGAGATATGAATAGTAGGCAAATTACACGGGCTGACGATAGTTTTGCAAACATCGTTGGCAGATAGAGGGCTCGCTGGCGATGCGATATTCACCCTTCGTGTCAACTTGAATTTTGCTTAATTTCCACATACACTCACGGCCAATGTTGAATGTTTTAAGCATTATAATTGCATGCACTCTTTAGTTTTACATAGTAGAAATGAAATTTTATGAAGTAGGTACAGTCGTCAGATTCATTTATTTTGTATTCATCAAACAAACGTTTGTCTCCGCTGATATTTGATCCTGGTACCGTTAAAGATGAGCGACGTCTTGAAACGGATGTCGTTATAAATGATGTCGTCGATGACTCAATAAGAGTACCATCGTGTAAGCAAAAAAGAAGCGTTACCACTACTACCTTATTGAATGTTAAAAACCAGTTACGCCTTCACCTAGATGTCTATCACAAAAAATACAAATGAAAGAAGTTACGCTACGAATTATAATGAAAAGAGTTAGCAATAAGGGCTGAAAGTTAAAGGGTTTCTATTTAATTATTAAGATCTACCCCCCCTACCCTCACCCCCCGTTGGGCTTTGATACCAACTGTTACTAGGCCATTTGACCGGCCCATTGGAATTAATGAAAAATTAAAAGAGTTAAATCCATTAAGCTTGGTAATTCCTAAGTCTTGTTTAATTAATGAAATTTTATTCAGGCTGATGTTTTAGGTTTTAAAGAGAATGTCCTTACTTTTTGCTTATGATGAAAACATTGCATATTATTATGTGACATCTACGATATTTTCACTGACGAAATCACAATAAAAAATATATTCATTTCGCCAAGCTTAGCACTTCGTACGATTCTTTCTCATGCGGTAAAAAAGAAATACAATAAGAAATAACACGTGTACGCAATTCTCTCTGGTGTGAAATATTTCGGTAATCAGTATAAAGTGGTTTACCGACTCCTAATGTGGAGAACTGAGATATCCTGCCGGCCAATGTGTTCCCTGAATGATACGGCTACAGAATACAGTGCAGGATTTACTTTATTAGCCCCAGTGGGTAAGTCCATCCAGAAATACGTACAAATGATTGGAGGTCCGTGTTTTATGGTGTTATACAACGTTCTCGTTGATGGTTCTTCACTCTATGGCTTTGATGAAATTATTTCAAAAGAATAAAAAAGTGTAAACGTATTTTCAGCCAACTAATGTTATTTTCATACAAAATATTAAAGTTTAAGAAAATTAAAAATTAAAAATCACAATCTAAATCTTCTTTATGTTATGTACGCCAACCTCGCGATTTTGAATCAAATTTAGAAATTCTCTAGCCCTCAAAGGTCGAGTATAGTTTTACTTTTGTAGAACGTTCTGTGCACACGATAGACCCACGATTAGGCGAAAATAGAGAAAAGCCGCTGGAAGATGGTAGCACAGGCTATGCTTAGCAGTGGACGTATCGCGGCTGATTTGACGATGAACTATTAATAAATAATAATAAAAAAAAAGAATTATAATAAATATCTTCAGATATTAACACCTATCAACTAGCCATATTTAAAGCAACTAATGCTGCTTGTGTTGCGGATATTCGATGACGGATAAATATATTTAATAGATAAATACATATAAATGCTTATAAAACATACAATACATCCAAGACTGGAGAACAAATGCCTGTATTCATCACACAAACATTTGTCCCCACCGGGCGGGGATCGAAACTCTCGAGATGGCGACCCCTTGAGACGGGCGTACAGACCACTTGACCACGGAGGTCGTCAACTAACTATTAAATGTTATTTTAGTTATACTGCGTAATTAAAATCACAGTTTAAACGTACTGGTTTGATTAAAAATAAAGTAAAAAACTAAAACGTTTTTAGTTAAATGTCAATGTTGGTTCGTTCAATCTCAGCTTATATACGTCTCCTGCTGGGTACAGGCCTTCCTACATGGGGCAACACATGAGGAGTATGGACCGCAACACTTATCAACTAGTCCCATTTCAAGTAACTAACGCTGCTTGTGTTACGGATACTAGATGACGGATGAATATATTTAATAGATAAATACATATAAATACTCAGAAAATATACAATACATAACATCACACAAACATTTGCACCACCGGAGATCGAACCCGGAACCTCTCGAGATGGCGACCCCTTGAGACGGGCGTACATATCACCCGACAACGACCACTCGACCATATCTTAAAAACAGAGCAATAGTACACAGATTAATGCCCATATTGAAATATCGCTAAGTGGAGCTAAGACCTCATTTATCCGGGAAGGTATTATCATAAAATTTTGTTTCATTGGGTTTGAAATCCCGTAAAGTTGACTTGGTAAAATGAAAGTTGAGCGCGGTGTGAACGGATAATCCCCAATCCGCTCTTCCTATAGGTGATTTTAAATTGAAAACCCATGTCACTGCGGCCAGTACACAGATTTTTAACTACGCTGAATCACTAACTTTGAATAAAGGTTTATTCTTTTCTAGTTTTCACTTGTGACACTCATTATAGAACAATAGGAATTATGTCATTATCACTTCACCCTGTTTAAGCTGTGATATTTAAAATTGTTTTTTTTCTTCAGTTTTAAGTTAGATAAATTTTTATAGTTTGTTTTGTCTTAACATTACATAGAGATATGAGGTTGATTATGAAAATATCGGTTTGTCACTATTCTTTATTGATATTAATTAAAGGCACAACTAGAACAATTTATAAAAAGGTAAATATCAACAATCACTGAACACAAAACTAAAAGAATATTATTAAAGGTAGGGCTACTTACAATAGTGCCTTGGAAAAGTCATGTAAGTTCTTTGAAAATTACTGTGTATTTTATAAGGTACTGATAAATTATTAATTTTATTACGATAGCTATAACAATTTATATATAATGTTTATAGGCGTCGAGACAACCGCTCCAGACACTGACTCTGATAGGAATGAAAATTGGAGACCAAAAACAATACAAAAGAGACAGATGCTTAGTTTAAAAAGAGAAACAAAAAGAAGAAAGAATTGAAAATATAAGAAAATGGCCAGAGAAGAGCGCAATAACAGAGAAGAATCGCTAATACTGATATAGTGCCTCATTACACCCCTACCTATGTAACAGCAAGGCCGTTGCTTTAGACCAGCTACAGCTTAATACAAGCAGTACCTAGCTATTTTTAATAAACTGTACATAAGGTCTATACAAACTTGGTGCTACAGACGAGATTGTTTTGCTCTGAATGATTAGTGCCGTTTTTCACACTGGACCACTTACTACTAATTTTTTTTACAATATGAAAGATAATCTTTTATTGCAAAAAGTTACACAAATGTACTGACAAATAACGACAGCTTAGCACACGAATACGAGAACAGATTACACCCATATCACACCTGTAAGGGCGTCTTTCCGTAGACATTTCGGTAGAACTAGCCGAGTCGTAAAATGGAAGGAGTCATCAAGGACGCAATTTATTACAAGGGCAGTTTTATGGGCCCATCCCTCACCAATACTTCGCTTCATTGCACTCCATTGCGTATGAGAGAATCAGGGAAATAGACTTGGTCGCGGCTTAAATCCCGCGAGTCAGCAATTGATGCTTATTTCTTTTGAAGCTCGGACAAGGAAGATACATTGCAAATGGTAGAGATAACAAGGGTTCGAAAGTTCGTTTTTATTGAGGAATTGGTACAATTTTGGTTGCCTTTAAAGTGCTTTTATATTGGGGTTTTGAGAGGAAACTGGAAATGTATAGCGGGAAATGATAATAAATTGTGGTTTTGTGTGAATGGAGAGTATTTACCTATATCTAAATGCAAAACGTCTAAAGAAACAATGAAAAGATACGGTGTAAACCGGCATTATTAAAACATCTTCATTTGTTAGTGCTTTTTATTAGTGCTTTCGATGTTCTAATTTTTCAACGGTTAACAGCTGAAAATTCTAACGCTGTTGTTAGATAAAATAAGTTAATATAAAAAAGAAACATAATGATAGATAATATATTATATCCGTCATTTTGTCGACATAAAGTTTTTCCGACATCCGATATTTATATGTCGGCGAGATGACGTCTCACTCGCTCTTTCGAAACGTCATGCTACTGAGAAATGTCATCTGTCAGAGTAACGTTGCCTTGAGAAACGTCAAGTGATGACAGCTGTCACTGTCATCGCTTAGGAGTGGTCTATGCTTCATCAAAATGGCATTCAGACGCGAACCGCGATAGTGAACGGTCGTTAGCACAGAACTCTCCACGATTCACAAAGCAATCCGTTTGTATCATTTTAATCATAACTGATTTTGTAGTGATTAAACGATTTAAATTAAACGATATCTTGATCATTAGACTACGGTTTTATTTTTGAAAAATATCTTTGGGTGGTCAAGATGGCGGATCAAAATGAACCACCTGGCCAATCGCCTATCCCCCTCGCCTCTACTACATATAGATAATTCAATTGTCATAAGAGTACTATAATTCAAAGTTATTATAATAATGTGAATGTAATCATTAAAAAAAAAAAGTTTCTAGGAGGAAAATTTATGAAGCAATTGCAATTCAAGGGCACAACCCTCTTTCCTTAAAATGTTATCACTTCAAATGTCAGATTTGTCCGATGTTTTGAAAATCAGAATAAAAGATCTTTTAAAAGTTTGTGGAGTGGGGCGAGGGGGCAGCCCGTCCAACGTCTGATTAGCTGAATAGTCACAAGTCATGCTCTGCTATTCCCTCAGCAGGTATTATCCGCTAAGTTTCAAAATGAGACCTACATAAATTATAAAAGGAGGCACGGTAAGTTGTTCTCTACCGAAGAAATTTTGTTATTAGTATCTTGTAAAAGCTTTTGAAAAGTTTAAGAATTAAATTAGTTTCTTTTAGTTTAAATCGTTATCATGCAATCATTACCAACCCGCATTGGGCCAGCGTGGTGGTGTTACGGCCCATGCTCCTCATCTGTTACTCCATGAGGAAGGTCTGTGCCCAGCAGTGGGACGTATATAGGCTGAGGACATTATCATTATCAGCTTTCATTACTCTACTCCAGAAGGTCTACCATAGACCAAAATAGAAAAAGTTCCAAGAAACGAAATTGCTCATTGCCTCTCGCTTCTAACCTCTTTAGTAAAAACTCATAATAAAAATAAAAATGCCTACTGTATAGAAATATTGTATTAAGAGTTAACCTGGGCTGCATTATGTTAAGTCTAACTGATCCTCCACCACGATTTCTCTCTCGTACAACATTACGGAAACAGGACCAGTTATTTATCTCATCAAGGACAGTTAGTTTTCATTACAGTAAAATTAAGGAGCTCGGTGGCGTAGTGGTCAGTGCGCTTTGGCTTCGATCGAAAACAAAGCTACCTTCGCCATGGTCAGGCTTTGGATGGGTGACCAAGACTTTGAGATCTCGAGCTCCTCCGTGCTTCGGAAGGCACGTTAAGCCGTTGGTCCCGGTCGCATGTGTGACCGTTTCTACCAACCAACCCGTTTTGGCCAGCGTGGTGGTGTTACCCATACTCCTCATGTGTTTCTCCATGAGGAAGGCCTGTCCCAGCAGTAGGACGTATATAGGCTGATGACTGTATAATTAATTGTAAATGTTCCAAAAATATATTTCTTTTATGAGCTCGTGTGTGTTGCACAGAGCTACTGAGTTGTTTTTGTGTTCCCATGTTTTAGAGAATCGATATAACAAGGAAGTATAAAGCTATATCAAAGTAAAATATTCCTTTGATTTTGCGTTTTTGTTGCCGTAGTTTTCTAAGACACATTATACGGAATATCGGGTTATAATCTTTGTATACACGAATAGGAATTCCACCAAAATAGCTCAATTTCACTTTGTTCAAAGTGTAAGCGCAGAAAAAAATCACTGAGAATCAATTAATCTTTGTTATAACAAAGGCTCCGAAGTAATAAACAGCAGGACTACGATGACTAAGGTCTATTTTTAATAGCGCTACGAAACTTTCACCCGTTTTTCCGACATATAAGAACTCGTTTTGTTGGTTCGTAATACATTTTTATTTAGGTAGTTTTGACCCATATTTCTTTTTTGTTATAGCTTATGGTAATGGATATTGAATAAGAATCGCAAATCATTTATTGGAAGGTCGAAAATCCATTAGCTACCAGGCCTTGTTCTAAGAAGAACGGGCAAGAAGATCGTTGGATTCGTTGGTCCATCTCCTGGCCTTTCAACCTTGCACCTCTTTTACGTGGTCGCCACTTAAGAACTTTTCTGTCCCATTGGCCATCAGTTCACCAGAGTCCAGTCAGCCAGAGTCCAGTCCACTGCCACTTAGAGCTCGCTTTTTATTCAACTATGTCGGTTACATTTGTTCTTCTGAGCATTCCTAATTCCTGATTAGAGCTGTGTCTAAACTCACCATAAAGCGTGTTTTAGCAACCCATTGATTTTCAGCTATTAAAGCTATTATTTGTATAGATATTAAGCAAGCCTAGAAAGCGTGAGAACGATTTAGGGAGAATTCGACCAAATTCCGTGTTACTACTCAGGGGTTCGGAAACCAATAAATATTTAAATTTCATTGGTCAAATACTCTGTGAGATAGTCTTGCGTACATGGCCGATTTTTGTCTGTGTACGTGTACCTAATTAACAGGTAAAGAATTTTTGGTATTATTACACTAGAAATTTGGTCGAAAGCGCTTTTAGCTACAAAAAAATAATATAATTTAATTGTGTGTACACATTTGTTGTCAAGCAAATAAAGACTTTGTTTGCCTACGTTTTAATCTGCAATATTTGTACGAAATTGCATTATGAAGCTTTTATATCGTTCATAAGCCTGCCGCCTCCGGCCTCTGGGTGATCTCATCAAAATTTCGATAGCTATTAGCATAAATTTATTGAAAAACCCTTTTGTATCCGACCCGTTGGTGATTTGCAAATGAAAAACGATGTTCGTTAATATTTGAAAGACTGATAAGCTTACGTTGTTATTAATTTTCAATTTTCTTTTAGTTGCTCTAATAACTACATAAAGTTTGTATTTAATTATCTTCAGGGGCAATATGAATCTAGGAGCTCTTTGGCGATTGGGTGTAAATATCAAAAGAACACACAAACATATCATCACGCCTTTTCCCCCGAGGGGAAGGCAGAGGTGTTACAACCCACATTCACCAGATATGTTAAGTCCCTATGTAACAGGTGGCGGGCCTGTTGCCATGCACCGGACACAATGTGAGACAAGCTTTATTCACAATAAACTGTACATAAGTTTTATTCAATCTCACTGGTACAGTTTATTTTACTTTTTAATATTTTCTTCGCTATATTTCACGCTAGTCGCTATTCAGAAATCGCGTCAGCTGATTTGCAACAAGAGGCTATTCTTTTCAAATTAAACAAGTTAAAATTGGCTTGCCGCTTGGAACAAGCTAAAGTTGAGAGCGACTACAAAAGAGCAGCGAGATCTTGTTAAACAAGAACTCTTAAACGAGAATCGGCGAAAAAGTTAAAATTAAACCTCATTCTCCTCAGTAATAATGCTGCCGGCTTTCTCGATACAATTACAAAGTGAGCATTGGTTGAAGAAAAACTGGTACAACTCTATTTTTCTTGATTAATTTCGTCGTCTTATTACTGTAAATATTTTTAGTATAAACCATTACTGGATGCAAATACGAACACTTTCATTTACATAGCCTAAGCGCAGTTTTTTTAAAATATAGTCTACATCCCATATACGTCCCTCTGCTGGATATAAGTAGCGACATTTATTTTTGGTGTTTAGTGGACGTAAACATTAAGGCTCGTTTAAGACCGCCAGAAAAATAAACAAGTTCAAACAGAAGCGTTTTTGCAAGCGTTTGTTTGAGTTGTAGCGTCACACGCAGTGACCAGCGCGGTGTCGGACGCGGCAGGTGAAGCGGTGGGCGAAGCCGCGTAGAACGCAGCGGGTGAACTAGCAAGATTCGTAAAGTGTATTCCCTCCTTAAGGGTCGGCAACGCATCTGCAATTCCTCCGGTGTTGTAGATGTCTATGGGCGGCGGTAACCACTTACCATCAGGTGAACCGTCTGCCCGTTCGCTCCCTGTTTTCATAAAAAAACAAAAAAAAGGGGAACGCGGCAGGTGAAGCGGCGGGCGACGTCACAAAAGACGCGGCAACAAACTTCAGTGTAACATATTAGGTTGGGGAAAAAGTCTTTTCGCATTATAGTATGTATAAACTTGTAATAAAATCTCTTTGGCTATACTATTTGTATCTGGCTGGTTTTGGTATCATTGAAAGTTTAAATTTTAAAGAACATAATTCCAAATTCAAATTAGGAAAATGTGTGATTTTAATTTGTTTTTCGTACCGCCAAGATGAGTGAATCTAATGAAGAAATTCGATACATTTTAAAATTTTACTACAAAAAAGGTAAAAAAGCAACGCAAGCCGCGAAGAAAATTTGCGATGTTTATGGACCTAGTGCAGTGTCTGTGAGAGTAGCACAAATTTGGTTTAAGCGTTTTCAATCCGGAAATTTTGATGTCAAAGATGCACGTCGCTCTGGTCGCCCTATTACAGATAAAATGGATGCCATTTTTGAAAAAGTGGAGCAAGATCGGCATGTCAGTAGTTACGACGTAGCTGAAGAACTGGGAATTGACCACAAAACAGTTTTGGCGCATTTGGAAAAAACTGGGTACACAAAAAAGCTCGACATTTGGGTACCTCACGAGCTCACTGAAAGAAACCTAATGAACCGTGTACTCATTTGTGATTCTTTATTACGACGTAATGAAACCGAACCATTTTTGAAGAAGCTGATAACTGGTGATGAAAAGTGGATCACGTATGACAAGAACGTGCGAAAAAGGTCGTGGTCAAAGGCCGGTCAGGCTTCACAGGCTGTGGCGAAACCCGGGTTAACTCGCAACAAGGTGATGCTGTGTGTGTGGTGGGATTGGAAGGGCATTATTCATTATGAGCTGTTACCACCAGGCAGGACCATCGATTCTGAACTCTACTGCGAACAACTGATGAGATTAAAGCAAGAAGTTGAGAGAAAGCGGCCGGAATTAATCAACAGAAGGGGTGTGGTTTTTCATCATGATAACGCTAGACCACACACATCTTTAGCCACTCAGCAAAAATTAAGAGAGTTTGGCTGGGAGGTGTTAATGCATCCGCCGTATAGTCCTGACCTTGCACCTTCAGATTTCCACCTGTTTCGGTCTCTTCAGAATTCTTTAGGCAGTGTCAGGTTAACATCACGAGAGGACTGCCAAAACCACTTGTCGCGGTATTTTGACCAGAAGTCCCAAAATTTCTATAGCAATGGGATCATGTCCCTACCTACAAGATGGCAAAAAGTTATCGAACAAAATGGTACCTACATACTTTAGTTAAATGTAAATAAACTATATTAAAAAATGTTTTGAATTTTCTTAAAAAATGCGAAGAAACTTTTTCCCCAACCTATTATACAACGCTACGCCACGTACCACGCGGCGGATGCACGCATTTCCTCAAACGAGCCCTTACGTGGAGCCAATAGCTGTGCATGGGCACCAATGAGGAAGACAGAATACGACTAAAGAGCCAATCGGTGGCCGCTGACCACAGATGAGATGAGGCGCCAATTGGCTAACGGTCAACACCAAAGTTATTCGTATATGCTGCTACTTGTACAAACCTTCTTACATGGAAAAACACCTGAAGAGTACGGACTTTAACACCCCCCCTAGCGGATTGGTAAGTAGAAACGCTTGCAACAGTGAACAGTGTTTAGTTTGGTCACCCATCTATCCAAAGTACCTAGAATTGATTTTAATTTCGAAAGCCAACGTGTTTGAATGACCAAGCCACCCAGCTCCTTGAAAATCTAATTAAGTTATAATTATTACTTTAAATAAGCTAGCATTAGTGGAGTTGGAGAAAGGACTCTATTTATGTAAGAGGTGCGTGTTATACATCTATTTTATATACATATTCGTAAACAGAAAAAAGCATGATTCAATACTTTTTATCAAAATCTTTTCATTAATAACTTTAAAGTAGGCAATATTCTAATCCAAAAGCTCTATCTATTCCAGAAAAATGGGCCCTATAATATGAGATTACGATCACTCACAGGAGGTCGGCGAAATTTATGAAATTAATTTAAAATATTGTTTTCTCAAGTATATCTGGATATTATTTTTCTCTTCTGTAGGAATTTAATAATTTTCCCTGGGGCGTTTCTTGCGTCGTTTCGGAGAGAGTGATTCAACAACATTCTATCCGAACCAATTTGCACTAAACGGTTGGGGAGCAGCTATTCTCGCGGTATTAGATGAAATGTTCGCTGAAGAGAAATTAGAGTTTCCAATACCTATTATAACGAATAGCGATAAAAAAGTATGTGTAATGCGCACACTGGTACTTAAAGAGAGAATGTTCAAATAATTTTTGTATTAAAGGTAATTACCCCGGAACAAGACCAAAGAAGAGATGGATAGATTGTGTGAATGAGGACATGGCTAGAATGGGAGTGGATGTTGATATGGCGTATGATAGGGGAGAGTGGAGGAGAAAGACTCGTTGCGCCGACCCCAAATGAAATTGGGAAAAGGGCAGGCTAATGATGATGACCCCGGATCCATTTGAACGATTCAAAAACACGAACACAAAATTGTAGTAAAATTGGCGATAGGGTTTTGAAGAGTTATATTGTTCTAGATGTTTTCTAACGGTTCAAAACACGATTTTAGGTGAAGTAAAATTAGTCTTTTATAATAAATCACGTTCTTATTTACTATTAAAGGAATAACTGTAAATAATACTACACGAGTACCTGTAATAAAATATTACATACATACATACATATAATCACGTCTATTATCCCCTAAAGGTTAGTCAGAGACTAGGAAATAACAAAAGCAGTCCATTGTCATAGTCAGCGCTGCACCAAGCAATGACTGCACAATGCTCATGTGCTCAGCGTGACAGGTGGTGAGTCGCCGCTATAAGCTACTGGATAGTTGTGCAGTTCTAAGTCCATAAGTCGGCTTTTACGACATTCGAGGGAAGAGATGGATTGGTAGCATTCTCTTAATAAAATAATGTAAATTTTCAATACAGAGAATATGTTCGAAAATTTATAAGAATTTTTATTTGGCTGATTTAACACTAATACAGTATTATTTGAAGCTTCTGTAAAATTATTATAAAATGGATTGGTAAAAGAAAAACAAAGAAAACCATTCAAAAATGGAGAATTCTTTTTAACTCAGAAATGGTACGAATTCACAATCATGAATCACAAATTAAATGAAAATTATGCAAAAAGTGCTAACATTTGTCAAAGTACGCAAACATTTTTCATGGCCGCCTTATTATGATGAAGTGAAAAACGAGTAGTACTCCAAGTTAATTTCAAGATACTTCAGTGAAACAAAAAGTTTTTTACACAGATGTACAACCTTTTATGAAGATATTAAAATTTATGAAGTTTAGGAGGTCCCGTAAAAATTACTTAGAGCGGTCGTAACGAGTCGAGGCGCAGATGCGTCGGGAAGTCCGGCGAGGTCCGATTTATAGGAGAAGTTGGGTTGTCGGAAACCTTTAAGGAAATGTTGTAGTGTTACACAATTAATATTCTTATTTTTATCAGTTTCACAGTTTACAATCACGACTGTAATCCCCGAAGGGGTAGGCAGAGTCCAAGGACCACATTAAACTACTACTTCTAATTACTACTACTGCTTACTGATCAATAAATGTCTTAGCTGTAAATATTTAAAATTACAGAACTGTAAAATGCTGTACAATAGTTAATTTGTTTTAAATAAATTATACAGACTGAATTATAAAGGTAACAAAAGAGTACCGATTACCTTCGACGCGAGAGTAAAATCATTCGCTACAATATTTTATGCAATCAAATTTCGTTTCGTGTACGGAAATAAAACAATGGGCGAGTGAATTTTTATTGTAACATAAAATTCTGTGTCTACGTCAATACAACAGTCCCAAATTTTATTATGTCAAAATATACTTTTGTCAGAGAATCTCCGTAACATATTTATGAAGAAAATTTGTTTTGTGAGCATGAAGTTCACCAGCCTATTTTAAGACCCACTGTGGGTTCAGGCCTTCTTACATGGAGAATCACACGTGAATCACACGAGGAATATGTGTCGTAATGCCACGATACTGGTGTCTGCTTTTGGGTAAAATTGTGGCTTGAAATATTTTACATAGTAACCGAAACAAGAAGAAAGAACTTGAAGTAAAAATGTATGTATTTTATCCAAAATGTATCCATGACAAATATTCTTTGGTGTGCTCCATCGCCAACAAAGCTTTCAAATTATACAACGAGATGAGATAATAATGATTCACTTGAATACAGATAGTGAGCAACTAAAAGTTCTGCAAAGAACAAACTTGCCACAAAGACGGACAGGAACGGACATTATGAGAATGATTATAGCTAGTTTCTTTGTGGCCATCGACCGATTTGAACATTCTTGTAAGTTGTAGAGATAATACGAATCTTGAGGCCTATTTGATTATAAACGTATAGCACTACGAATACTAAAACGCAAGGGATAATAAAAAATCCGTTATACTCTGCGGAGCGTCGCGGAATATTCGCGAATTGCCCGCGGAGGCATTTGCGATTTCAAATTGTAGGCATTATGTTCCTGAGACGTAGCTATCTCAGTTATTACATTCCTTTTAAGGGCGTCTTTACGTGATACGACGTTTTTAAAGAAAAAATGAATATTTTTATTTTGGCGTATTATGAATTACTCGTATATCATGGCCCATTTCCCTGTTTGCAGAAAATATTACTCGGTTAGTAAAATTTTATTAATAAGTACATTTTATTGTATTTATACATTGGATTGCAACCTTGACCTCTGCCTACCCCTTCGGGGATATAAAGCAGCAGCGATTGAACTGCTGTGTTCCAGCTTGAAGGAACTGAGAGTGGAATTACTGGGTTTTGAGTCATTGTATTCAAGGTCATTTCTACGAGTCGTCCATCCCCGGCCTATGTACGTCCTACTGCCGGGTACAGCTCTTCTTTTTGAAACATATTACCACGCTGGCCCAGTGTGGGTTTGTGGGTGGAAACTTTTGCATCAGCGACCGGGACCAACGGCTCGAGATCACAAAGTTTTGGTCACCCATCCACGACCTGATCATGGTGAGAGTAGCTTTGTTTTCGATCGAAAGCCAAAGCGTACTAACTACTACGCCACCGTGTTTCTCAACGAGTACTTCTACGAGTATATGCCCTTTTCTTTGTTGACGAGGAGGAATCTTCGCTGAATGGGCACTACATGCTCTATATAAGAATATATTTAAATAAAATTGTGTTCTTGCTGATGTCAGCTATATTGATTGATTGCCATATGAATAAAATAGTGACTCAGTATACAGTCAGCCTAAGTCACCGCGATCTCAACATATCGAACATGATAACCAATATATTGCAAATTGAGAATCAGCTAAATGCAGAATTATGATCGGGGTCTTACAAGGATAGGTACACAAAACTCTAAGTAAACTCATCTTACCCTTGTGTTTTCAGTTAATGAGTTGATTCTAGGAATACGCAATTCAAATTAAACCTTCTTAAAGTATTTGCGGCTACAGCTTAATGGTATTTATCTTTAGTATTGGGAAAGACGGTCCTATTAGTGCAAAGATCGCTGGATCGCTTTTAAAACTAACTTTGATTTAAAGTTTAAGTAACCGCCTCTCTGGCCTAGTGGTTGACAACACCACCGGGTGTTGATCGGGAGGTTCGGGGTTCGATTCCCTCCGGGGGCAGGAGTTTTTCTGCTGGGTTTGGTTGGTGGTAGGGCTTCTAAGCCCGCCTGGTTAGCTACCACCGTCTTACCTAAAATCTGTCGCCACAATACAATGTTAAAAAGCATGTTGTGTTCTGGCATTTAGAGGTAAGATTGCCAGTTCTTCAGTTGTTGAGGATTACAGGTGTAGCTCACGTCCACCTTCAGCCTTATCGTCACTTACCATCAGGTGAGATAATTCCAAGAGCTTGCCTGTCATCTTATGTAAAAAGAATAGTTTTAAAAAAATATCACTTGCCGCAACATTATGCCCGACGCACCACATTCTCATTATTTTACATGGGGAATGGAACATATCATGCGAAATAGGACTGTTAACACTGCCTATGTTTGCCATATATCTCACATGACCTATGTATGTATGTGTGTCTTTGGTTCAGTTTATGCTCGGGCGTCTGTGCTACGTTTACATATAAAACATTGTGGTGTCGGGTTTTTATTTCTCTATTTCGCAGGACACAAATGCTTACTCATTCTCATTCATGAAACTGAAATGCCTGCGTTATAGAGACGATTCTTTTTGCGATCCACATATTCTATGATAAAAAGTATTGCTTATGACCATGATTTTGAATAGCAAGTACAGTCGAGTACTTTAATGTGTGTCTATTTGAAGCTGCTGAAAATGTACATTTTAGAGTCTGTAGGTATACGCATTCTATGTGACCATTGATAATGACATTACCTGCTGCCCTACTCTGCTAATTAAATGACAAATCAATATTGATACCTTAAAAAAAGGATGATATAGAACTGACATGCTTATGTCAATGTCAAGAGCGAACAAGCTAGTTAAACAGTGTTTTCCTAAGTGCGGTAGAGATAGGTATACTATTTTCTGTCCTTATTAGAGTTCGTGTTTTTATTTGTCTGACACGTACCGTATGTGCCAAACAGTAATGTGTGTTTCTTTGTGTCGTCGTGAAATATTACATTTTGGACTGTGATTACTGCTTAATCTTACTTGTATTTATTGTGTTTTACTCCACTACCTTTATAAGTAATGGTACAGTGTTGTATTATCGGCTGCAAAAGTCGCAGTGAACGAAAACACGAAAACATAACGTTTCACACGTAAGTCCCATATTTCATCGTTTTATCTAAATCACTAAGTGTACTATTACTAGTTACCGCTTATTTACATTAAATCGTGTACAAAATAGCGTGAAAAATACGATAAATAGCTAATAAAAATTTGTTGCTTTATCGTATTTGCCGACTAAGAAAACATGTCAACGAAAGTCAAGGGAGGCTGCCATTTTAAGTGTTATCTGAATTTAGCCGGGTTTTATGCGTTTTAGGGATACCTGTCGAAGAAAATGTAAATTACCCATACTTAAAGGGAAATATTTAAAATTAGTTATTTTAAATATTCTTAATAGATTACCTGCCATTTTTTACAATTTACTTGATTTATACATAGTTCTTTGTTATACCAATTATCGCAAATAACTGTTTAATTGGTAAATTCTGCACTAAGTCACTTTTTGAAACATGACTATCTTAGATATTAATTAGCTCCATTTAGGTTGTTTGTGAAATTGCATATTTATAAATTAATCCTGGGTGTGATAAGAACTCCTATGGATTCTTTAAGTAAGATTACATTTGGGTTATGCCGTCTGTTAGAAAAGTATGTAATCTATGCTTATTATTCACAATATTTTTTAAATAACAACAAATAATTGTAGATTTTCTACGTTGCACGTTTTGCACACTAGAAACATAGCCTGGTACATTAAAAATATTTTTAAACTTTATTTTGCCACTAGGCGGGAATCGAACTATCACCGTATGCTGGACTGCACCCTAATACAAACATTATAATGCTAATATTATTTATCTATATTGAAGGTTCCCTAACGATGAGAAAGTGCGTGATGCATGGGTTAAAGCGACTGGTAGGCTAAATTGGAAGCCAACCGCAAACACGCGCATATGCTCTAAGCATTTTGAGACCCGATTCTTTCGTAAGACCCTACGCAAAGTATTTTTGGATAAAAGTGCATTTCCAAAATTGTGGATACATGTAAGTTCTTTGATTTCAACATTTTTTTTTGAAAAATAGTTTAAAATAAATTCTTATGTATTTTTAAACAAAGAACTAAAAATGAACTGAATATATTTTGAATTCTATGTCTGTTTTCTGATTTTCAGAATTACGATGATAAAGTACTAAATGAACCCCAAGCTGCTACGATTCAACAAGATATTCTGATTGTGATAAATTCATTACAATTAAAATAGCGTTATGGAATGAAAATTTTGGATATATTTTGTTTATTAAACTGCTTGTTCAAAACTGTTTTCAGAGTCCTAGTACAGCTGATAACACCAATATTATTCTACTGTGATAATGTTTATTCTCCCAAGAAAAATAAAATAAAATAAAAAATAAATAATAACAACAAAGTGGTTTTATTTTTCCAAATATGTTACTGCTTATTTATTAATATGGGAAAATGTTTATTAGCATAGCAACATAGTTTTGAAACATACTTTATTTCTATCCTTTACGGGTGTACGCGTATGTCAGTTCTATATCATCCTTTTTCTAAGATTGATACAAATGTATTTTCAAAAAAGTGTTCGAAATGACAATAATCCAATTCATATCCATTGAAAGGAATATAGGTTAAAAGCGTTTAATTAGAATTTAATGTAACTTGAAGTTTAAACAGCAAAATTTGATACTGATTAGTAAACAACACGGTTAGGAAAGGGCATCATATTTTTAATCTGCGAATAATTGCACAAAGCCCCTTCCTCCCCGTTTCCATTCATTCCTACAGACTGACTGATAATAAGCACTCTCTCACGGTATATCAGCGGTCTCGGCCACACGTCGATTCCCAAGAGACATATTATTTGGAAAATCATCTTGAAAATCATCACCGCGTAAACTTATCATTGTGCGTGTCGCGCAAAACCGTCTTAATAAGTTAACAATCAGCTGAATGCTGAGGAGAGCGAGGACGCCCGACTGCTACCTACATCGAAGAAAGCAAACCAGCGACCAATTTAGTCAGTCTGTTCCTCACGCATTTCCCCACCAGATACATTTTTATGTAGTTTGATAATAAAATACATTACTGTACAAAACTACGTAAAAAGTCCAGCTTTAACTTCGATGCATCCTGTTTTTAAGTAGGACAGTAAACGCATCCTATGTAGGCGGCCAGTTTTACTTTTTATTGTTAATTTATACAGGTCGCTTCGAATCCAGCTCGAATTTATAGGCTGTAACCGATAATGGAGCGTACGAATCACGTACGAACTTTGGTTGTGAGCAATGTAAAAAGGATTATTTTCCTTGTAACAAATAGTCAACACTGAATATTTTTACAGATTTGGTAACGGCAGTACTTTTAGGAAACAAATATCAGATATTATAATTTTACTTAGCAACAACCTACTTCACACAACAAAATGTCAACCATTTCAAAATTGTCTTCATTTACATTTTTTTGTTGGGCCTATCAACTATCTCTGTGCAGCAGGTTCGTACGGTATGTTTAAAAGTTATTTATTAATATGACAGTTAAAAAAATTAAATATAGTTAGGTGCTTATAAATATAAATAACTCAAAATGAAAAGTTTCAGTTCAGTTTTATTTCGCAGTCACGTTGTTTTTTCTCGTTACTATTGCGCAATACAATAGGCTGTTGATGTTTTATGCCTAGTTGAATTTCTTTATAAGTAGCTACCTAATTTTACAAGACAACCTTCAAGAAATTGGGTCTTGCAAAATGAAGTCAAGAGTAACAAAATACCTCTATTATGCTTACAGTTGTTCCATTATTCTTGTAAGTGAAACTTCTCGTTATATCAAATTTATTTGACGTTTGATAATGTCAGAAGCCTTTCAAAGTTATATATTATATAACTTTAAAAAGCTTCTAGCATATTCATTTGAAGTGGTGTATAAAAAATGAGATGTGCTTCACTTGCTAATAATATTAGGTCCTTACCTATGAAATTGGTGTTTTGTATGGAGATTTTGGGGAATTCTGCATTTTCCATACTAACATTTATCAGTTTTCTTCACAACAACAAATCCAGAGATAATAATATTTGGCATGTATCATTAGACAAGCTTTAGTAATATGTGTAATATCACACTTCATAAAAATTATTTATCGTTTTTAAGTGAATGCAAATAAAATGATGTATTCGAGAGGCACTTAAAAAGAGTTGTTTTTTTTTAATTCCAATTTTAACACAATTAAACTTACAACAAATTATCAAAACAAATCAAAAGAGCTCAAAAATATAGTCTATTTTTAAACGATGTAATTATTTTTTAGGAATACTCTGAATCTTAATAGTTACAGACAAAATACTAAGACAGAATAAAAACACCAATTTCATAGGTAAGGACCCAATATTTACCTATACATTATATAACACGAAACAAAAACGCTCTCTAGGCGCTAAACAACGGCAACTAGGTAAAAGAGAGAGTTCTACTTAGTTTCTCTATGTGATCATATTGGGAATGAGATCTCAAGGACAACTGAAACTCAAACTCAAACTCACATCATTTATTCAGTTTTGGTATGAGGCAAACGACTAAGCTCAATGAATTGCGAGCCTTATGTTTCAGAGGACAAAATACTATGCTCACAGAATTGACGGCCAATTTTGGGGGACTTTTTGTTGGAGGGTGCAATGTTGGTTGGTCCTCTAAAAAGCGAACCGACGATCTGGCAAAGCTCACTGGACGCTGGACGCAGCGCACTGTGAGCTTTGCCAGATGATGACATGATCGTAGATCCTATTTCCGACAGCTGGCTATTCTGCGCGGAAATGATCATGAATTACATATATACATTTCTTACAAATAACAGTGGATTTGCAATTCATAAATATTTTAGATGACCAAAAAATTGCCAATTAAAAATTCCAGCAAGTACCAGATTTCTGAGGCGCAAGTCTTTATATTTATTGTGCATGGATTTACAAACTCCACTCTCACGGAATCAAAATTGTAAGTGTTGACCTAATAAGTATACACGAGTTAAAAGTAAAAGCTCATATCATTAGGGTACTTATAAGAGCAAGTATATGAAGAAGTGGTATTTCTTTCGTTTTCATAAAGCTTGCTGGTATAAGTGTCTCCGTTGGAGCCCCGTGGCAATTTGGCTGTTCGCCAGCAGCGATATTGGCCAGGAACTAAGCTTTCATTTGGGCTTATTAAGGTTTAACTTCGTCTTTTTATGGATCATTTGGTAAATAAATTATTGAGATTCAAGCGCGAACGATGGTGATTGTATTACGTGTCGACGGTTCTTTGATCGTACACAATTTCTTACTTGACAGCGTACAAGAAACCTTTTTACCTAGAGTTGGTACTTGAAGAAAGGCTTACACATAATACATAAAAAGTATTCGAGAATACCTTTATAGTACGTATGTTTTCTCAAGTACAATAAAATAATAATGCGTGAATAATATAATAATAATCTCGTGTTGTACTCTACACTTGCGTAGTATCATCGTGGACATTCTGCGGCATTTCTCTTCTATCTCTCTATCACACCTCTTTTCCATCCGTGTTGGCCTTCGTCGTTGTCGCGATTTAACCCCTTGAGGGTCATCGCGAACTCCGATGTTCGTAGTTATTATTGTAACTGGCTTTCTGACCGACAGGTTATTAGTGGTCCCTGGTCCCTATCCCAGCGCGCACAAATAAGATCACTACTGTATCGAAGCGCAATATCAGTATTAACAACTTTTTGCTGTTATTGGGATCTTCTCTGGCTATTTTCTCTTTGTTTCTGTTCTTTTCTGACGTTTTACTTCATAAAGAAGCTTATGAGTTTTTAGTTTACTATCGACCCGCTCCGGCTTATCATTGTGCGTGTCGCGCAAAACCGTCTAAATAAGTTAACAATCAGCTGAATGCTGAGGAGAGCGAGGACGCCCGACTGCTACCTACATCGAAGAAAGCAAACCAGCGACCAGTTTAGTCAGTCTGTTCCTCACGCATTTCCCCACCAGATACATTTTTATGTAGTTTGATAATAAAATACATTACTGTACAAAACTACGCAAAAAGTCCAGCGTTAACTTCGATGCATCCTGTTTTTAAGTAGGACAGTAAACGCATCCTATGTAGGCGGCCAGTTTTACTTTTTATTGTTAATTTATACAGGTCGCTCCGAATTCAGCTCGAATTTATAGGCTGTAACCGATAATGGAGCGTACGAATCACGTACGAACTTTGGTTGTGAGCAATGTAAAAAGGATTATTTTCCTTGTAACAAATAGTCAACACTGAATATTTTTACAGATTTGGTAACGGCAGTACTTTTAGGAAACAAATATCAGATATTATAATTTTACTTAGCAACGCCCTACTTCACACAACAAAATTTCAACAATTTAAAAATTGTCCTCGTTTACATTTTTTTGTTGGGCCTATCAACTATCTCTGTGCAGCAGGTTCGTACGGTATGTTTAAAAGTTATTTATTAATATGACAGTTAAAAAAATTAAATATAGTTAGGTACTTATAAATATAAATAACTCAAAATGAAAAGTTTCAGTTCAGTTTTATTTCGCAGTCACGTTGTTTTTTCTCGTTTCTATTGCGCAATACAATAGGCTGTTGATGTATTATGCCTAGTTGAATTTCTTTATAAGTAGCTACCTAATTTTACAAGACAACCTTCAAGAAATAGGGTCTTGCAAAATGAAGTCAAGAGTAACAAAATACCTCTATTATGCTTACAGTTGTTCCATTATTCTTGTAAGTGAAACTTCTCGTTATATCAAATTTATTTGACGTTTGATAATGTCAGAAGCCTTTCAAAGTAATATATAATATAACTTTAAAAAGCTTCAAGCATATTCATTTGAAGTGGTGTATAAAAAATGAGATGTGCTTCACTTGCTAATAATATTTACCTATACATTAAAAACGCTCTCTAGGCGCTAAACCACGGCAACTAGGTTAAAGAGAGAGTTCTACTTAGTTTCTCTTTGCGATCATATTGGGAATGAGATCTCAAGGACAACCGAAACTCAAACTCAAATCATTTATTCAGTTTTGGTATGAGGCAAACGACTAAGCTCAATGAATTGCGAGCCTTATGTTTCAGAGGGCAAAATACTATGCTCACAGGATTGACGGCCAATTTTGGGGGGCTTTTTGTTGGAGGGTGCAATGTTGGTTGGTCCTCTAAAAAGCGAACCGACGATCTGGCAAAGCTCACTGGACGCTGGACGCAGCGCACTGTGAGCTTTGCCAGATGATGATATGATCGTAGATCCTATTTCCGACAGCGGGCGATTCTGCGCTGAAATTATCATGAATTACATATAAACATTTCTTACAACTAACAGTGGATTTGCAATTCATAAATATTTTAGATGACCAAAAAATTGCCAATTAAAAATTCCATCAAGTACCAGATTTCTGAGGCGCAAGTCTTTATATTTATTGCGAATGGATTTACAAACTCCACTCTCACGGAATCAAAATTGTAAGTGTTGACCTAATAAGTATACACGAGTTAAAAGTAAAAGCTCATATCATTAGGGTACTTATAAGAGCAAGTATATGAAGAAGTGGTATTTCTTTCGTTTTCATAAAGCTTGCTGGTATAAGTGTCTCCGTTGGAGCCCACCGTGGCAATTTGGCCGTTCGCCAGCAGCGATATTGGCCAGGAACTAAGCTTTCATTTGGGCTTATTAAGGTTTAACTTCGTCTTTTTATGGATCATTTGGTAAATAAATTATTGAGATTCAAGCGCGAACGATGGTGATTGTATTACGTGTCGACGGTTCTTTGATCGTACACAATTTCTTACTTGACAGCGTACAAGAAACCTTTTTACCTTGAGTTGGTACTTAAAGAAAGGCTTACACATAATACATAAAAAGTATTCGAGATTACCTTTATAGTACGTATGTTTTCTCAAGTACAATTAAATAATAATGCGTGAATAATATAATAATAATCTCGTGTTGTACTCTACACTTGCGTAGTAACATCGTGGACATTCTGCGGCATTTCTCTTCTATATCTCTATCACACCTCTTTTTCATCCGTGTTGGCCTTCGTCGTTGTCGCGATTTAACCCCTTGAGGGTCATCGCGAACTCCGATGTTCGTAGTTATTATTGTAACTGGTTTTCTGACCGACAGGTTATTAGTGGTCCCTATCCCAGCGCGCACAAATAAGATCACTACTGTAACGAAACGCTATATCAGTATTAGCAACTTTTTGCTGTTATTGGGATCTTCTCTGGCTATTTTCTCTTTGTTTCTGTTTTTTAACTAACCACGTTTTCTTTTTTTCTCGTTTTTGTTCTCCAATTTCATTCCTATCAAAGTCAGCGTCTGGATTGTTGACTCGACCTTATAAATATTATAAAAATAAGTAAGTGAATAAGTGAAATAATAAAATTATATATACCAGTAAATAAACTTTAACGATATTATTTGTTCAAGTTTCAAATAACTTTACTAAGGCTTGTAAGTAGCCCTATCTTTGATAATATCTTTAAGTTTTATGTTCAGTGATCTGTGAAATCTACCTTTTTTAGACATTGTTTTAGTGTGTCTTACTTTTTAAATATATACAACATAAGTGACGACACCTCCGGGCTTTTATTTAGCTCCGGCATCTACTACGTCACACTACTAGCTAACTCCATGAAGACCGATCTTGTATCTTTTATCACCCGACATTTTGCAGTTAACCAACCAATCCTGTCGTTGCTATGAACATTCTTAACTGTCTTGTAACCACGTTGTAAATGAAAACGTCAATTTGCGCCAATCTGAGACAGTTTGTTGATTCAATCTGTCCCTCCTCTCCCTTTCCTTTTCCATTAATCTTTCGTTTCATCTAACAAGTTTCCGATTTAAATTATCATTTAGCAGAAATTGTTTTTAGATTTTCCAATATTGAGATTCAGATATTGCTTGTTCTCCAAATTACTATTTTGGACTCCTCAAAATATTCTGACGTTTTACTTGATAAAGAAGCTTATGAGTTTTTAGTTTACTATCGACCCGCTCCGGCTTCGCTAGGGTCATCCCCATATTAATCCCTTAGGGGTGGAATTTCATAAAATAAAATATATTAATACTATTATATGCATCCTCATACTTTATAGTTGTACTCTTTTCATAATTGTAAATAATTGTTTCTGTTTCATCACATACAACATAATCATCACGCAGGCAGACGCAATCCACACCCAATCCACCGGTGGCGAAGCTGTTGCCATGTTAGGCACAATGTGTTTCAGAACATATTTTATTATTAAACATACACTTAAATATTTTATTACTCAGTATTCACAATAGGTGCATACTTGATCACACGTTATTACACGTATTAAATAAAGCAGTTAATATGCTAATGGTAATTAGATTCAGAAATTTTCTCAGAATAGCAATTTTGTAAAATAGTTTGTAGATATACACTGGGGAAACTCGGAACTAAATATTTACTACTATATAATACTATAATACTATGTATATAATACTATATATTTTTCTATATATTGTCTAGTGGTTCATCGGAGAAGCATTGACTTTATTTATCACTTTAAAAAAAAATGGTTCTGCTCCTCATACCTAGTCTATATTAAATGACTGATAAGTACATTATTAGAATAATCAGACGTAATAATAATATTTTTTCGTGTATGTATGTATGTATTAGACAAATAAATACATGATATAAACATATGACATTAGTCATCAAATATTTGTGCTTACCTGAATTAAAATTATTGCGACTGTTTGAAACTAACGTGCAAGCCACTCGGCTGGTTATATACTTAAACTAGCTGTTGCCCACGACTTCGTCCGCGGTTACTATGGTTTTTTAACTATCCCACGGGAATCCTTTAATTTTCTCTCGAAGTCTCAGCCCGATCGGTTTAAAATTGGCAAAGTTTCATACAAACTTTCATCCCCTATTTTATCCCCTTTGGGGTAGAATTTATCAAAATCCTTTCTTAGTGGATGCCTAGGTCATAACATCTACCTGGATGCAAAATTTTAGCCCGATCCGTCCAGTGGTTTGGACTGTGCGTTGATAGATCACTATGTCTGTCAGTCACCTTTGAGTTAATGAAACTAGAAATGAGCTCCGTTGGGAAAAACTACCAACTGTGATCTTACTTTGATAATCCATGCTGATAGACCATCACAAAAGAATAATACTCGTAGGATACAGGCGACCATCAGCTGTTTCAGCCGCCTGTACGCGGGTGAAGTTGCGAGAACCCTCTAATTGCTTATATTTCGCACAAGGCAGCGGTAACCGAGTTGGGAAAACGCACTACTCGATCAATAGGTCACGGGTTCGATCCCATCGCCTGTACCAAATAAAATTTAAGGACAGTTTTTTGTGAATATCGTTGCCTTGCATTGTGCCTGGTGAACGGCAGGTTCGCTACCTGTTACAAGGGGACTTAGACCTATCATGCGAAATGTCGGAAACTCTGGATAAAAGCAAGAAGAAATGTTATATTATTACAGCAAATCATAATGTTTATCTCTAATTACTTACTTAAGAGTTTCTAAATCAGTGTAGGGGTTACAAAACTCCCTCTTAAACCGATAGGTGGTTGAAGGGTCCTTTAAATAGAGTTTATTGCTAAAATGTGAGGATGATAGTTTGAGAGTCGTCGGAAAGATTAATTATAATTGGCAAAAAAAAAAAAATAACCAACATTAAAGCGCAACTCTATTAAAAGTTTCGTTTAGAATATCCTCCTAATGTTTTCACTCCATTCCTACTCTCCTGCTAGCCAGTACTAACCGGTATGTAAAATTAATTAGTCAACGTGTGGACAGTTCATTTTAGCTATTTTTAACTTTATCCATCGTTCTATAAGAAGCAGTTTGAAATCTTTATCTGCAGTGTAATTAACTTTGGTTAATGATTTTTAAAGTGCCTTCCAGTATTAAAATAAACATCACCCGTTTGACTTCTATAGTAAAATTAAAGCTGTCTTGGTATAAGACTGAAGATTAATCTTAACTTGTTAGAAAGTAAAGGGAAAATTTGATATCGACGTGTTATGTAATAAATTATGACTACATTAATTAAGTAAATGGGTATATACTAAAGTTAGGAGACGAGTAACACAAGTGTCAACCATTTTCTATTAAAGTGAATGCAAAATAACTAATAAATATAGCTTATGCAGTAGATGAAAGGATATCCAGTTTATTTATAAAAATTGGGTCCTTACCTATGAAATTGGTGTTTTTATTCTGTCTTAGCAATTTGTCCATAACTATTAAGTTTCAGAACATTCTTATAAAATTATTGCCTCTTCAAAAAATAGACCATATATTTGAGCTCGTATTATTTAATTTGATAACTTTGTAAGTTTAATTGTGTTAAAATTAGTCACAAAGACAATTATTTTTAACTGCCTCCCGAATACATCATTTGTTTTGCATTAACATAAAAACGATGAATAATTTTTATCAAGCGTGTTCACACACATATTGCTAAAGCTTGTCTAATGATACATGCCAAATATTATTATCTCTGGATTTGTTGTTGTGAAGAAAACTGATAAAATGTTAGTATGTAAAATGCAGACATCCCCAAAATCTTCATACAAAACACCAATTTCATAGGTAAGGACCTAATATTTGATTGAATGCGTGAAGAATGTTACTAGAATAAAAGAAGTGGAAGCTAAAAAGTGTCAGAAGAATGAAAGAGGAAGACATGTCGTGCCGGATCCACCTAGAGCGGAAAAGAAGCAAGAAGAAGAAGCAAAAAATAACTGGAAAATAATATCCGAGAAAACTTATGCGATGGCGGTATTTAAGCAATTATCGAAATCAATATCTTTTGAGGAGTTCACTTAGATAGTCTTGGAACATTTTGCGTAATACCCTACAGAAGAAATTACTTCAGTAAACTGTAAATATCTTTTGGTAACTTCGATTTGAACTTTGTGGTTAAAATAGAACTAATAAATGTTTGAGATCGCTATTTCAGCTGGCTATAAATTTATATTGAGTTATTTAGTATTCTATATAATTCAATTAAAATATATATAGATATATATCTCTATTATTATTTCAGTGGTTCAGTGCTGGCCGGCAATATACCTAAGCAAAAAAAAATATCGTAGAAGTATAATGAATAAAATTTGTTTTTCTTTGTTATCTTTTTTTGTCGTACTCGTAATAGGTATTATTTCAGAATCCAGATTGCGATATGCTTTGATATCTACATTTATTATACAGCTGATGTCATTTTACGGGTTCGCTTCCCTGTAGAACGGATGTTTGTATGAACAATAATATAGTACTCTTTTGGTAAAGTTCTCTATGTTTATAAGTTTTTTATTTTACTACCTATATATTTTTAACTGTACATTAAAACCGTCATTTGGAACATAAAATACATGCGAACTGCCTGCTTATTTTAGAATAGTATATAGGTGTGTATTTCAGATGTTTTAACCTTTAAGCACTCAAGCCCGGCAGAGAGAGAGATTGCTCACGTGCTAAGAAGCACTTAATTAAGTTATTAACATATTTACCTAACTATTCTACCCATAATACAAATCTGGATACATTACAAATGTCTTGAATGACTTGATATCGAAAACAATGCTATCCACGCCATTGTCAAGCCTTGATGGGTGACCAAAAGTTTGTGACCTCGACCTCCTCCCTTCTCTGTGCTTGGGAAGGCACGTAATGCCGTTGGTCCTGGTCTTAATTGCAACCTTTTTTACCCACCAACTCGCATTGGGTCAGCGTGGTGGTTTTGCGGCCCATACTTCTCATGTGTTTCTCCATCTCCATGAGGAAGACCTGTTCTCAGAAGGGGGGGGGGGGGTATACAGGAGGACAAAATACATACAAACATATAATCACGACTATTATCCCCTAAGGGTTTATCAGAGACTAGTCAAAAGCACCGCAAAAACAGTCCATTGCCATAGTCCGCGTTTCACCAAGCAGTGACTGCACTCAGCGTGACAGGTGGTAAGCCCGTCGCCGCTTCAAGCTATTAGATGCTTCAAGTTCTAAGGTTCACTTGCGTGGTCGAGAGTTAGCACCTAATCCTGAGGCAAATATATGGGAAAATCCTGGGTTAGGCGCTAACTCTCGATCGTGCAATTAGGCCTAAGTCTATAAGTCGCCGTTTACGAGACCCAAGGCTGCCACCACACGGCTACCAGTACGACATTTTAGTACTTGATAGCCGTAGGTGCGTTTTAAGCCGCATCGTGTTGTTTCAGGCGGACACAATAATCAGATCGCAATCAGTCCCAGTATTTGCATATAACCGTAACTCGTAAATAACACGAACGCAACCGGGGCACAATACAGTCCACGATCCGGAATTAACAATTGTTGCGGTACAAACCAATTTTATAGTTCTGCGGACAGGAATCGGGGATCCGAATGCGTAATGAAGACACATTGCAAATAGCGATCAACAGATTCTAGTGAATTGCCGGAAGGTTTCAGTTCTGTGGATTTACAGCATGCTTTTAATTTAATTAAACTTTATTGAGCAGGCAGGTTTGTGTAAAAGTAAAGATTTTTTTTAAATTCACTACTATTTAAACGGAAAAGGTCTAATTTTCACATTACTCTAGTAATTACATTTGACATCCTTCAATAAACAAAAACAAACACGGCCTACTCGATTAACAATCTTCTTTTTTATTTTAATATGGCCACCATGAAAGTCAAATCACTACACTACGTAAGCAGCACACTGGATTGTGTGATGGTTACGGATCACAAGCATTCCTCAAGTGGTTCTTCTATGTAGCCATATCCACATGCCTGGGCGCATCTGTGGGATGAATATAGACTAATGATGTTATACTGCAAAAAATATATAACAAAAAACGTTCACAATCAGCACAGCATTTTAAAAAAGGCGTTCTTCTAGTAAAACGTAATAACGATAAATCGTGATAGCCAAGTTTATGTTGCAGTTTCGTGCAATACGCGCGAGTGCAGATGGATTTTATTAGCATGTAAATTTACTCATCAATTAGGTCCCGAGCAGTGTTTCGTACGTTTCATAAGCATTTACATAATGGAATTGGTCCCGGTTGAACCCTGTGGCTGGGATCAACGCTTTTTGACGCTTCTCCATCTCATCATTAATAATGTCGCAACGTAAATGGTTCATATTTTAAAAAGTTTCTCACGCGGCTTTAATCACGCAGAATTTTAGATATTAAATATTATTTTTGGTGCGTAATGTAGGTATTAATATTGGAGCGTTTTACAAAATTATTAGTGGAGATAATTTATAAAATTAATAGTTAGATTATCAACCTTTGATTTTAGTATCATTCCAGTGAGTTATGTTTGTGTTGTAATGTTATGAATATTTTAGGAACTGTACAAATTGGGATAAGCTTATGCAAGAGGTAGCCAGTAGACAATAAAAATTTCAACCTATACCAATAAGTTTGAATAAAATGTTCAGACGAGAATAAGAATACAATAGAGACAGCCTACGTCTAGTTCCTTCGTTAACAGAGGCGTAATAATAATATGTCATGTTACTTACATAGTTCTAACTTTACTCGCTAGCTGATCGCAAATTTCGAAAACCAAAAAAATACGTTGGCGACGGTAACTGGCAAAGAAACCGATTTAATACAAGTTGTAATACGGCCAATATTCTTAATTGTTCAAATAATCGATATAATCGATTAGCTTTTAAAAATAACTGGCCCCTATACTCCTTAAAGATATCATAAACAGCGAATGATCCAGATAAAATCCATTGAAACAAGACAAATTTGAGATTAACGTTATACTCTGAACGTAAAACGAAATAGGAGTGAGATATAATAAAACCCTTTCAATCTGCACTTAGGGACCTTGTATAGCCATTTTGGAGCCATGGTTCTTTATTATTCTACATAAATAAATATGAGCACAAACTTGGGATGTGTCTATACTTGAAACAATGTAGCCAATTAATTAAGATGTTTAGATCTTCGGTAGTGTTTATTATTTACAATATTTTAAATACATACATACATAAGTCACGCCTTTTTCCCACAGGGGTAGGCTGAGATTACATCCTTCCACTTGCTACGATCCCTGCATATTTCTTTCGCTTCATCAACTCTCATTACAGTCCTCATGCATGCTCGGCGATTTCGGGTACTTTTGACCTGGCCCTTTTCTAGAACGTCTTTAATTTGGTCGAGAAACGTTCGCCTAGGTCTGCCTCGTCCCGTATCTCCACTCACACCCGATTCATATATTCCTTTATTCAATATATTTTCATCCATCCTTTCCACGTGTCCAAACCATCTTAGCATACCTTTCTCTATTCTTGTCACTACATCCTCTTTCAAACCACACTTCCTTCTTATCACATCAATATATATCCTGCCACTCAATTTTACTCCAGTCATGCTTCTCAAAGCTCTCATTTCTACCGCTTTTATTCTACTTTCGTGTCTCTTGTCCCATAGACAATGTTTTAAATTTTGTTATTTTATCTATCATTTTCCAATTGAATTTCTTGTCTAGGAAACATTTCTTTAGGAAAACTTACTTACAGTTATGAATATCGCTTTCCTCATTTTGTGCCCGGTGCATGGCAACAGGCTCGCCACCTGTTACATGGGGACTAAACATATCTGGCGAAATGTGGGTGTTTTCACCTCTGCCTACCCCTTGGGGGACAAGGCGTGATGATATGTACATGTATGATGTATGCGAAACATTTTCGGTGTCATTGAAGTGTTCTTTTTTTAATCTGGAACAATTGGTTTAGTTATTTACACTATCACCAGTCTTCGTATTATCATAATTCATCTGGATCGAGAACTTTGGAGTATTTAACCATTTAAATGCCATAAAGTATGCATTTTGTCATAAAATTATTTATTTCAACACATTGTTGGAATAACCTTTGAAAATTTATCCTATAAATCCTTTTCAAAAAGGTGAGACAGAAATAGGTTACCTTCGCGAGTGAACTGTGAAATAAACCTAACCGAACTCTGTCTTATGTTATAGTTTAGAGAGCTCAGATCCACAGTGTAGACTCATGGCTTAAGCTAGGTTTTATTTTCACTTAATTTATCTTTATTTGTGAAGGTTTTATCCCAATGATCCCAGAGCTCACGATAAGATAAAAGACCTCAGTGATTTTTTATTTTTACTTAGCTTTTGTGCTTTAGATAAAGAAAAAGCAACAAAATACCCGCTTGAGACACAACTTATTCATTTATTCCCCCTTAGGTCCATTACTAGTAGATTAGAACTATTACTATTGATTACACTAATTCCCGGTATATTCCCTGATTTTATTAGAATTCAAATTTATCCCCGAAGGGGTAGGCGGTGTTAAACAGAGGGCGATGCTGATGCCATGCACCCGGCACAATGTGACGAGTTCGACGCTAGTTTGATTTTCCAATAATATTAAGTCCAATCAAACATAGTGCGAAAAGTGGGTGTAAACACCTCTACCTACCCCTACCTCTTTGGCTATATATCACTAAACTGGTAGGTAGTTAGGTAAAAATATTATATGCTTCTGTTTTTTGCCTTAACTTCTACTATGTAATGTTTCGAAACTACATGTCTAGCACTTGACATGCAGACGCTGATTTATCTTGTTCATAAGTACTGCAATCTCCGAGCTCAATGCGATATTCATCCTGAGTCTCAAGCGATGAACTAGCATTTATAAAGCTTAATATAATTAAATATACTTACCACTTTAACTAAACGCTTGAGACCCGCATCCTTCACGGCAAGTTAGGGAGTTCCAACGGCGATTAAAAGTTTTGGAGTAACGCTCTTCAGCCAAAAGGAAACTTGTTAAAAGATGCCTGGGGGTGCCATCGCTTCAAATTTGTTCTAAACATTGGCCCCTTCCATTGTGGAACCCCCAAAATATAGTTTCTGAAAATATTAGCATTCAAATAAAACGGGAACAGATACTGTTTGACTTTCCCCTTTGTGTAAACCGTTTAGTGTTAATAAATATTTGGCGTTTTGAAACGCCAATCGAAATAAGGGTTCAATATGCGCTGGGAACCAGCCCAAACGATTTTCCAATAATATTATGTCCAATTTTCGCTTCTATTCAAATTTTAATAAATGTCATTCAGTATCTAAATATAGACGATCGCTTTGAAATTAGTTGTTTTGAAAAGCAGTTAAGGTAAATATCTTTGTCGAGAAACGGAAACAATTATTTTCTTATTAAGGCCTTAAAGGAAGTGATGCGTCAGTTCCAGAATAAAATTGGCTTAGAAATTGTGAACTTATTTCGATTTTTTTATTTGGACTCCTATGCTCAGCAAGGGCCTAGTGTATATTGAAGATGCCACACATCTTCAATATACACTATATATATACACTATACAATATACTATATATACACTATACAATATACCATTGGTTCAAATACTAGCGGAGGCATAATAATATGTTTGTTTGAAGAATAAAAATTTATTTGTAAATTCGAAAGCTGCTAACTTTGATGCTAGTTGATGAGTGAATGTTTTCAACCTACGAATTGAACGTCTTTTATTAATTACTCGTATTTAAAGCAATGTGATCATTATGGAGTTTTTGTCCTAAGTTGTTTCTAAGCAGCAGCAATATTTATTTTACTGGACAAACGCCTGAAAGTACCAAGCGACGGTCACTAAATTTTGTAAGAGCGAAATGCTGCCAAATTTATTTTGGATTACAAAGAAACTTTAAATTGTTTTTTTAGCATTAATTCAGTCTTTGTTATTCAAATTCGCTCACTATAAGCGGTAGCAAATTTTACTACGGTCAAACTACGTCAAAAGGGCAGATACAAAGTGGCAATTTATCGGGTGCCTCCTTTAGCATGGGAAAATAATGAGCGAAGTGTCCTACGAGGGTAAGGTAGGAGTAAGGTTGCACGATGTTATCATTTCATTACAAGACTTGAGTCCTAAATAAACTAAACCTCGCGTATGAGCTCCGTGGCATATTAATATAATTATTATTTCGTAATAATTTTATAAATAAATACTTAAGTTAGACGTTACAGTTTTGAAGTTTAATTATGTTATTCGTCATAAGCTTAACAGATCTTTCTAACGGCCGCACTCAGAGACGTTATTTAAGCTAATGTTTCATTAACGAATTTAAATTCGTCTTTATGCGTATTGAAATAAGTGTCAGGCAAGACTCTGAGTACGGCAGTAAGGGTGTTACCAAACCGATCGATTGTCGATAGAGAGAGTCAATCGATGTTAGAATCGATTGATCGACGTCGATCGATAGATTCTACGAGATCAATCGATCCATGGTCAAACGATAATTGATTGACGGTAGAATGAATAAGATAATCGAGCTTTAAAACTGTTGATGAATATTGTCGGGGTTGCCGTCGATCGATTGGTTAGTCACACGGAATCCGTCGATCATTTAAAGCTACCAGACCTATTGATCGACGTCGATCGACGATCGATCGATTGAGCTGGTAATATCCTAAGCGGGCGGCGCAGTTTTGTGGAGATCATTGAGGGAGGCCCTATGTTCAGCAGTGGGCGCCAATAGGCTGACGGATGGATGGATGAAATCGTTGCTCGTTATGTAAGCATATACATAACGAGCAACGATTTCATTTATATATAATACTTTAGTTATATTATTATTATTCCTGATCATAATTTATGTATGTGTAAGTATCTTCGTTTTATCTGATTAGTATTAGAAACATTGTATTTTTCTACCAATTTTTCTATTTTTGAATTTTTAATAATGTTTGAATGAGAAAATAAATATTTATAGAGGTTTTAATAAAGTTCGAATAATGGTTTAAGTTTTGGTAGTTTATTGGTATGGTTATAAAAAAAATTTTGGTTGCGTCTTCCCTCACTTTCTCATGGATTATTTCTCTATTTCCTATATTGTCTGGGAGATATCGCTCTAGGCGATAAAGCCGCCATTTGCTTAACAAAAATGAAAGATTTTTTATTGTAATTTAATTTATTATTATGCAATGATGTATTATTCTGTTCTATTCTATCGTTAATTCGCTCCTTACTCGGGTAATGAACTACAACACAATTGTGCTTTAAACTGACTTTAAATGTTTCGAAAATGAATAAAGAATAGTAAAAACCATTCTTAAAAGTAATCAATATTTACGTATAATAACGTCAGTTAAAAGCATACATTGAGTATACAGGATGGACAAATTTTGTGGGCCCTGGAGGTGAATTACCTTTTAATATTTAAAATAGCATAGTTTACATAACACACACATAGACTGGGAGAGAGCGATGTATAATCGTTAAGTCCGCCTTATAAATAAATAAATAAACACAAATTTTCATGGGCCCTGGAGGGGAAGTATCAAAAATATTTAAAAAAGCTTAATTTACATAAAGGATACACACTTTTTTTTAAAAAAGAAACATAACTGCATTCTCAGTTTTCTCAGCAAAACTTACCCACTTACCAGGAATCGAATAAGGAAATGATACATAAAATTCGAGATTTTATTCAACTAATCCATTAAGTCATTTTTGCAAAACGCAATGAAATCTAAAATTTATTTTATTTTATCCCAAACCGGGATGGTCAGGGTAAGCTTTTTTTTTAAAAAAAGTCTGTTTTTTATTTTTTTAAATAATAGCTGTTCAAGTAAACTTTAAATATTTAAGGTACTTTTCCTCTAGGGCCAATGAAAATTTTCCACCCTGTATACTGGCGTAAGCATAATATTTTAGGAACTGTACAAATTGGGATAAGCTTATGCAAGAGGTAGCCAGTAGACAATAAAAATTTCAACCTATACCAATAAGTTTGAATAAAATGTTCAGACGAGAATAAGAATACAATAGAGACAGCCTACGTCTAGTTCCTTCGTTAACAGAGGCGTAATAATAATATGTCATGTTACTTACATAGTTCTAACTTTACTCGCTAGCTGATCGCAAATTTCGAAAACCAAAAAAATACGTTGGCGACGGTAACTGGCAAAGAAACCGATTTAATACAAGTTGTAATACGGCCAATATTCTTAATTGTTCAAATAATCGATATAATCGATTAGCTTTTAAAAATAACTGGCCCCTATACTCCTTAAAGATATCATAAACAGCGAATGATCCAGATAAAATCCATTGAAACAAGACAAATTTGAGATTAACGTTATACTCTGAACGTAAAACGAAATAGGAGTGAGATATAATAAAACCCTTTCAATCTGCACTTAGGGACCTTGTATAGCCATTTTGGAGCCATGGTTCTTTATTATTCTACATAAATAAATATGAGCACAAACTTGGGATGTGTCTATACTTGAAACAATGTAGCCAATTAATTAAGATGTTTAGATCTTCGGTAGTGTTTATTATTTACAATATTTTAAATACATACATACATAAGTCACGCCTTTTTCCCACAGGGGTAGGCTGAGATTACATCCTTCCACTTGCTACGATCCCTGCATATTTCTTTCGCTTCATCAACTCTCATTACAGTCCTCATGCATGCTCGGCGATTTCGGGTACTTTTGACCTGGCCCTTTTCTAGAACGTCTTTAATTTGGTCGAGAAACGTTCGCCTAGGTCTGCCTCGTCCCGTATCTCCACTCACACCCGATTCATATATTCCTTTATTCAATATATTTTCATCCATCCTTTCCACGTGTCCAAACCATCTTAGCATACCTTTCTCTATTCTTGTCACTACATCCTCTTTCAAACCACACTTCCTTCTTATCACATCAATATATATCCTGCCACTCAATTTTACTCCAGTCATGCTTCTCAAAGCTCTCATTTCTACCGCTTTTATTCTACTTTCGTGTCTCTTGTCCCATAGACAATGTTTTAAATTTTGTTATTTTATCTATCATTTTCCAATTGAATTTCTTGTCTAGGAAACATTTCTTTAGGAAAACTTACTTACAGTTATGAATATCGCTTTCCTCATTTTGTGCCCGGTGCATGGCAACAGGCTCGCCACCTGTTACATGGGGACTAAACATATCTGGCGAAATGTGGGTGTTTTCACCTCTGCCTACCCCTTGGGGGACAAGGCGTGATGATATGTACATGTATGATGTATGCGAAACATTTTCGGTGTCATTGAAGTGTTCTTTTTTTAATCTGGAACAATTGGTTTAGTTATTTACACTATCACCAGTCTTCGTATTATCATAATTCATCTGGATCGAGAACTTTGGAGTATTTAACCATTTAAATGCCATAAAGTATGCATTTTGTCATAAAATTATTTATTTCAACACATTGTTGGAATAACCTTTGAAAATTTATCCTATAAATCCTTTTCAAAAAGGTGAGACAGAAATAGGTTACCTTCGCGAGTGAACTGTGAAATAAACCTAACCGAACTCTGTCTTATGTTATAGTTTAGAGAGCTCAGATCCACAGTGTAGACTCATGGCTTAAGCTAGGTTTTATTTTCACTTAATTTATCTTTATTTGTGAAGGTTTTATCCCAATGATCCCAGAGCTCACGATAAGATAAAAGACCTCAGTGATTTTTTATTTTTACTTAGCTTTTGTGCTTTAGATAAAGAAAAAGCAACAAAATACCCGCTTGAGACACAACTTATTCATTTATTCCCCCTTAGGTCCATTACTAGTAGATTAGAACTATTACTATTGATTACACTAATTCCCGGTATATTCCCTGATTTTATTAGAATTCAAATTTATCCCCGAAGGGGTAGGCGGTGTTAAACAGAGGGCGATGCTGATGCCATGCACCCGGCACAATGTGACGAGTTCGACGCTAGTTTGATTTTCCAATAATATTAAGTCCAATCAAACATAGTGCGAAAAGTGGGTGTAAACACCTCTACCTACCCCTACCTCTTTGGCTATATATCACTAAACTGGTAGGTAGTTAGGTAAAAATATTATATGCTTCTGTTTTTTGCCTTAACTTCTACTATGTAATGTTTCGAAACTACATGTCTAGCACTTGACATGCAGACGCTGATTTATCTTGTTCATAAGTACTGCAATCTCCGAGCTCAATGCGATATTCATCCTGAGTCTCAAGCGATGAACTAGCATTTATAAAGCTTAATATAATTAAATATACTTACCACTTTAACTAAACGCTTGAGACCCGCATCCTTCACGGCAAGTTAGGGAGTTCCAACGGCGATTAAAAGTTTTGGAGTAACGCTCTTCAGCCAAAAGGAAACTTGTTAAAAGATGCCTGGGGGTGCCATCGCTTCAAATTTGTTCTAAACATTGGCCCCTTCCATTGTGGAACCCCCAAAATATAGTTTCTGAAAATATTAGCATTCAAATAAAACGGGAACAGATACTGTTTGACTTTCCCCTTTGTGTAAACCGTTTAGTGTTAATAAATATTTGGCGTTTTGAAACGCCAATCGAAATAAGGGTTCAATATGCGCTGGGAACCAGCCCAAACGATTTTCCAATAATATTATGTCCAATTTTCGCTTCTATTCAAATTTTAATAAATGTCATTCAGTATCTAAATATAGACGATCGCTTTGAAATTAGTTGTTTTGAAAAGCAGTTAAGGTAAATATCTTTGTCGAGAAACGGAAACAATTATTTTCTTATTAAGGCCTTAAAGGAAGTGATGCGTCAGTTCCAGAATAAAATTGGCTTAGAAATTGTGAACTTATTTCGATTTTTTTATTTGGACTCCTATGCTCAGCAAGGGCCTAGTGTATATTGAAGATGCCACACATCTTCAATATACACTATATATATACACTATACAATATACTATATATACACTATACAATATACCATTGGTTCAAATACTAGCGGAGGCATAATAATATGTTTGTTTGAAGAATAAAAATTTATTTGTAAATTCGAAAGCTGCTAACTTTGATGCTAGTTGATGAGTGAATGTTTTCAACCTACGAATTGAACGTCTTTTATTAATTACTCGTATTTAAAGCAATGTGATCATTATGGAGTTTTTGTCCTAAGTTGTTTCTAAGCAGCAGCAATATTTATTTTACTGGACAAACGCCTGAAAGTACCAAGCGACGGTCACTAAATTTTGTAAGAGCGAAATGCTGCCAAATTTATTTTGGATTACAAAGAAACTTTAAATTGTTTTTTTAGCATTAATTCAGTCTTTGTTATTCAAATTCGCTCACTATAAGCGGTAGCAAATTTTACTACGGTCAAACTACGTCAAAAGGGCAGATACAAAGTGGCAATTTATCGGGTGCCTCCTTTAGCATGGGAAAATAATGAGCGAAGTGTCCTACGAGGGTAAGGTAGGAGTAAGGTTGCACGATGTTATCATTTCATTACAAGACTTGAGTCCTAAATAAACTAAACCTCGCGTATGAGCTCCGTGGCATATTAATATAATTATTATTTCGTAATAATTTTATAAATAAATACTTAAGTTAGACGTTACAGTTTTGAAGTTTAATTATGTTATTCGTCATAAGCTTAACAGATCTTTCTAACGGCCGCACTCAGAGACGTTATTTAAGCTAATGTTTCATTAACGAATTTAAATTCGTCTTTATGCGTATTGAAATAAGTGTCAGGCAAGACTCTGAGTACGGCAGTAAGGGTGTTACCAAACCGATCGATTGTCGATAGAGAGAGTCAATCGATGTTAGAATCGATTGATCGACGTCGATCGATAGATTCTACGAGATCAATCGATCCATGGTCAAACGATAATTGATTGACGGTAGAATGAATAAGATAATCGAGCTTTAAAACTGTTGATGAATATTGTCGGGGTTGCCGTCGATCGATTGGTTAGTCACACGGAATCCGTCGATCATTTAAAGCTACCAGACCTATTGATCGACGTCGATCGACGATCGATCGATTGAGCTGGTAATATCCTAAGCGGGCGGCGCAGTTTTGTGGAGATCATTGAGGGAGGCCCTATGTTCAGCAGTGGGCGCCAATAGGCTGACGGATGGATGGATGAAATCGTTGCTCGTTATGTAAGCATATACATAACGAGCAACGATTTCATTTATATATAATACTTTAGTTATATTATTATTATTCCTGATCATAATTTATGTATGTGTAAGTATCTTCGTTTTATCTGATTAGTATTAGAAACATTGTATTTTTCTACCAATTTTTCTATTTTTGAATTTTTAATAATGTTTGAATGAGAAAATAAATATTTATAGAGGTTTTAATAAAGTTCGAATAATGGTTTAAGTTTTGGTAGTTTATTGGTATGGTTATAAAAAAAATTTTGGTTGCGTCTTCCCTCACTTTCTCATGGATTATTTCTCTATTTCCTATATTGTCTGGGAGATATCGCTCTAGGCGATAAAGCCGCCATTTGCTTAACAAAAATGAAAGATTTTTTATTGTAATTTAATTTATTATTATGCAATGATGTATTATTCTGTTCTATTCTATCGTTAATTCGCTCCTTACTCGGGTAATGAACTACAACACAATTGTGCTTTAAACTGACTTTAAATGTTTCGAAAATGAATAAAGAATAGTAAAAACCATTCTTAAAAGTAATCAATATTTACGTATAATAACGTCAGTTAAAAGCATACATTGAGTATACAGGATGGACAAATTTTGTGGGCCCTGGAGGTGAATTACCTTTTAATATTTAAAATAGCATAGTTTACATAACACACACATAGACTGGGAGAGAGCGATGTATAATCGTTAAGTCCGCCTTATAAATAAATAAATAAACACAAATTTTCATGGGCCCTGGAGGGGAAGTATCAAAAATATTTAAAAAAGCTTAATTTACATAAAGGATACACACTTTTTTTTAAAAAAGAAACATAACTGCATTCTCAGTTTTCTCAGCAAAACTTACCCACTTACCAGGAATCGAATAAGGAAATGATACATAAAATTCGAGATTTTATTCAACTAATCCATTAAGTCATTTTTGCAAAACGCAATGAAATCTAAAATTTATTTTATTTTATCCCAAACCGGGATGGTCAGGGTAAGCTTTTTTTTTAAAAAAAGTCTGTTTTTTATTTTTTTAAATAATAGCTGTTCAAGTAAACTTTAAATATTTAAGGTACTTTTCCTCTAGGGCCAATGAAAATTTTCCACCCTGTATACTGGCGTAAGCATAATATTTTAGGAACTGTACAAATTGGGATAAGCTTATGCAAGAGGTAGCCAGTAGACAATAAAAATTTCAACCTATACCAATAAGTTTGAATAAAATGTTCAGACGAGAATAAGAATACAATAGAGACAGCCTACGTCTAGTTCCTTCGTTAACAGAGGCGTAATAATAATATGTCATGTTACTTACATAGTTCTAACTTTACTCGCTAGCTGATCGCAAATTTCGAAAACCAAAAAAATACGTTGGCGACGGTAACTGGCAAAGAAACCGATTTAATACAAGTTGTAATACGGCCAATATTCTTAATTGTTCAAATAATCGATATAATCGATTAGCTTTTAAAAATAACTGGCCCCTATACTCCTTAAAGATATCATAAACAGCGAATGATCCAGATAAAATCCATTGAAACAAGACAAATTTGAGATTAACGTTATACTCTGAACGTAAAACGAAATAGGAGTGAGATATAATAAAACCCTTTCAATCTGCACTTAGGGACCTTGTATAGCCATTTTGGAGCCATGGTTCTTTATTATTCTACATAAATAAATATGAGCACAAACTTGGGATGTGTCTATACTTGAAACAATGTAGCCAATTAATTAAGATGTTTAGATCTTCGGTAGTGTTTATTATTTACAATATTTTAAATACATACATACATAAGTCACGCCTTTTTCCCACAGGGGTAGGCTGAGATTACATCCTTCCACTTGCTACGATCCCTGCATATTTCTTTCGCTTCATCAACTCTCATTACAGTCCTCATGCATGCTCGGCGATTTCGGGTACTTTTGACCTGGCCCTTTTCTAGAACGTCTTTAATTTGGTCGAGAAACGTTCGCCTAGGTCTGCCTCGTCCCGTATCTCCACTCACACCCGATTCATATATTCCTTTATTCAATATATTTTCATCCATCCTTTCCACGTGTCCAAACCATCTTAGCATACCTTTCTCTATTCTTGTCACTACATCCTCTTTCAAACCACACTTCCTTCTTATCACATCAATATATATCCTGCCACTCAATTTTACTCCAGTCATGCTTCTCAAAGCTCTCATTTCTACCGCTTTTATTCTACTTTCGTGTCTCTTGTCCCATAGACAATGTTTTAAATTTTGTTATTTTATCTATCATTTTCCAATTGAATTTCTTGTCTAGGAAACATTTCTTTAGGAAAACTTACTTACAGTTATGAATATCGCTTTCCTCATTTTGTGCCCGGTGCATGGCAACAGGCTCGCCACCTGTTACATGGGGACTAAACATATCTGGCGAAATGTGGGTGTTTTCACCTCTGCCTACCCCTTGGGGGACAAGGCGTGATGATATGTACATGTATGATGTATGCGAAACATTTTCGGTGTCATTGAAGTGTTCTTTTTTTAATCTGGAACAATTGGTTTAGTTATTTACACTATCACCAGTCTTCGTATTATCATAATTCATCTGGATCGAGAACTTTGGAGTATTTAACCATTTAAATGCCATAAAGTATGCATTTTGTCATAAAATTATTTATTTCAACACATTGTTGGAATAACCTTTGAAAATTTATCCTATAAATCCTTTTCAAAAAGGTGAGACAGAAATAGGTTACCTTCGCGAGTGAACTGTGAAATAAACCTAACCGAACTCTGTCTTATGTTATAGTTTAGAGAGCTCAGATCCACAGTGTAGACTCATGGCTTAAGCTAGGTTTTATTTTCACTTAATTTATCTTTATTTGTGAAGGTTTTATCCCAATGATCCCAGAGCTCACGATAAGATAAAAGACCTCAGTGATTTTTTATTTTTACTTAGCTTTTGTGCTTTAGATAAAGAAAAAGCAACAAAATACCCGCTTGAGACACAACTTATTCATTTATTCCCCCTTAGGTCCATTACTAGTAGATTAGAACTATTACTATTGATTACACTAATTCCCGGTATATTCCCTGATTTTATTAGAATTCAAATTTATCCCCGAAGGGGTAGGCGGTGTTAAACAGAGGGCGATGCTGATGCCATGCACCCGGCACAATGTGACGAGTTCGACGCTAGTTTGATTTTCCAATAATATTAAGTCCAATCAAACATAGTGCGAAAAGTGGGTGTAAACACCTCTACCTACCCCTACCTCTTTGGCTATATATCACTAAACTGGTAGGTAGTTAGGTAAAAATATTATATGCTTCTGTTTTTTGCCTTAACTTCTACTATGTAATGTTTCGAAACTACATGTCTAGCACTTGACATGCAGACGCTGATTTATCTTGTTCATAAGTACTGCAATCTCCGAGCTCAATGCGATATTCATCCTGAGTCTCAAGCGATGAACTAGCATTTATAAAGCTTAATATAATTAAATATACTTACCACTTTAACTAAACGCTTGAGACCCGCATCCTTCACGGCAAGTTAGGGAGTTCCAACGGCGATTAAAAGTTTTGGAGTAACGCTCTTCAGCCAAAAGGAAACTTGTTAAAAGATGCCTGGGGGTGCCATCGCTTCAAATTTGTTCTAAACATTGGCCCCTTCCATTGTGGAACCCCCAAAATATAGTTTCTGAAAATATTAGCATTCAAATAAAACGGGAACAGATACTGTTTGACTTTCCCCTTTGTGTAAACCGTTTAGTGTTAATAAATATTTGGCGTTTTGAAACGCCAATCGAAATAAGGGTTCAATATGCGCTGGGAACCAGCCCAAACGATTTTCCAATAATATTATGTCCAATTTTCGCTTCTATTCAAATTTTAATAAATGTCATTCAGTATCTAAATATAGACGATCGCTTTGAAATTAGTTGTTTTGAAAAGCAGTTAAGGTAAATATCTTTGTCGAGAAACGGAAACAATTATTTTCTTATTAAGGCCTTAAAGGAAGTGATGCGTCAGTTCCAGAATAAAATTGGCTTAGAAATTGTGAACTTATTTCGATTTTTTTATTTGGACTCCTATGCTCAGCAAGGGCCTAGTGTATATTGAAGATGCCACACATCTTCAATATACACTATATATATACACTATACAATATACTATATATACACTATACAATATACCATTGGTTCAAATACTAGCGGAGGCATAATAATATGTTTGTTTGAAGAATAAAAATTTATTTGTAAATTCGAAAGCTGCTAACTTTGATGCTAGTTGATGAGTGAATGTTTTCAACCTACGAATTGAACGTCTTTTATTAATTACTCGTATTTAAAGCAATGTGATCATTATGGAGTTTTTGTCCTAAGTTGTTTCTAAGCAGCAGCAATATTTATTTTACTGGACAAACGCCTGAAAGTACCAAGCGACGGTCACTAAATTTTGTAAGAGCGAAATGCTGCCAAATTTATTTTGGATTACAAAGAAACTTTAAATTGTTTTTTTAGCATTAATTCAGTCTTTGTTATTCAAATTCGCTCACTATAAGCGGTAGCAAATTTTACTACGGTCAAACTACGTCAAAAGGGCAGATACAAAGTGGCAATTTATCGGGTGCCTCCTTTAGCATGGGAAAATAATGAGCGAAGTGTCCTACGAGGGTAAGGTAGGAGTAAGGTTGCACGATGTTATCATTTCATTACAAGACTTGAGTCCTAAATAAACTAAACCTCGCGTATGAGCTCCGTGGCATATTAATATAATTATTATTTCGTAATAATTTTATAAATAAATACTTAAGTTAGACGTTACAGTTTTGAAGTTTAATTATGTTATTCGTCATAAGCTTAACAGATCTTTCTAACGGCCGCACTCAGAGACGTTATTTAAGCTAATGTTTCATTAACGAATTTAAATTCGTCTTTATGCGTATTGAAATAAGTGTCAGGCAAGACTCTGAGTACGGCAGTAAGGGTGTTACCAAACCGATCGATTGTCGATAGAGAGAGTCAATCGATGTTAGAATCGATTGATCGACGTCGATCGATAGATTCTACGAGATCAATCGATCCATGGTCAAACGATAATTGATTGACGGTAGAATGAATAAGATAATCGAGCTTTAAAACTGTTGATGAATATTGTCGGGGTTGCCGTCGATCGATTGGTTAGTCACACGGAATCCGTCGATCATTTAAAGCTACCAGACCTATTGATCGACGTCGATCGACGATCGATCGATTGAGCTGGTAATATCCTAAGCGGGCGGCGCAGTTTTGTGGAGATCATTGAGGGAGGCCCTATGTTCAGCAGTGGGCGCCAATAGGCTGACGGATGGATGGATGAAATCGTTGCTCGTTATGTAAGCATATACATAACGAGCAACGATTTCATTTATATATAATACTTTAGTTATATTATTATTATTCCTGATCATAATTTATGTATGTGTAAGTATCTTCGTTTTATCTGATTAGTATTAGAAACATTGTATTTTTCTACCAATTTTTCTATTTTTGAATTTTTAATAATGTTTGAATGAGAAAATAAATATTTATAGAGGTTTTAATAAAGTTCGAATAATGGTTTAAGTTTTGGTAGTTTATTGGTATGGTTATAAAAAAAATTTTGGTTGCGTCTTCCCTCACTTTCTCATGGATTATTTCTCTATTTCCTATATTGTCTGGGAGATATCGCTCTAGGCGATAAAGCCGCCATTTGCTTAACAAAAATGAAAGATTTTTTATTGTAATTTAATTTATTATTATGCAATGATGTATTATTCTGTTCTATTCTATCGTTAATTCGCTCCTTACTCGGGTAATGAACTACAACACAATTGTGCTTTAAACTGACTTTAAATGTTTCGAAAATGAATAAAGAATAGTAAAAACCATTCTTAAAAGTAATCAATATTTACGTATAATAACGTCAGTTAAAAGCATACATTGAGTATACAGGATGGACAAATTTTGTGGGCCCTGGAGGTGAATTACCTTTTAATATTTAAAATAGCATAGTTTACATAACACACACATAGACTGGGAGAGAGCGATGTATAATCGTTAAGTCCGCCTTATAAATAAATAAATAAACACAAATTTTCATGGGCCCTGGAGGGGAAGTATCAAAAATATTTAAAAAAGCTTAATTTACATAAAGGATACACACTTTTTTTTAAAAAAGAAACATAACTGCATTCTCAGTTTTCTCAGCAAAACTTACCCACTTACCAGGAATCGAATAAGGAAATGATACATAAAATTCGAGCTTTTATTCAACTAATCCATTAAGTCATTTTTGCAAAACGCAATGAAATCTAAAATTTATTTTATTTTATCCCAAACCGGGATGGTCAGGGTAAGCTTTTTTTTTAAAAAAAGTCTGTTTTTTATTTTTTTAAATAATAGCTGTTCAAGTAAACTTTAAATATTTAAGGTACTTTTCCTCTAGGGCCAATGAAAATTTTCCACCCTGTATACTGGCGTAAGCATAATATCTAAGTCCATGCTTGAAAGTATTCAAAAAAGGTTTTTATATTCTCTCATGAATGTCTTACTAAAACTTTCCATTATAATATAAAAAGAATATGAAATTACTTTCTATCAGTCTTTTTCTAACAATTTTATAAGCCCTAAAATGAAACAAACGCATGAAAGTTAAAACAAAAAATAGAAGCGTTTTGAGCGCAATGTTTTTATGCTGGCGATAAGCTGATTACGTTACGTGTGTTTAAAGTGATTTTTTTTATATTTATTACACGGTGAATAACAACAAGTAACATATATCTAACAAGTATTGGGTCCTTACCTATGAAATTGGTGTTTTTATTCTATCTTAGCATTCATATCTATTAAGTTTCAGAAAATTCTTATAAAATAATTGCCTCTTCTAAAAATATACCATATATTTGAGCTCGTATTATTTAATTTGATAATTTTTTGTAAGTTTAATTGTGTTAAAATTAGACACAAAGACAATTATTTTTAACTGCCTCCCGAAAACATCATTTGATTTGACATACATCACATGAAAACGATGAATAATTTTTATCAAGCGTGTTCACACACATATTGCTAAAGCTTTTCTAATGATACATGCCAAATATTATTATCTCTGGATTTGTCGTTGTGAAGAAAACTGATAAAATGTTAGTATGTAAAATGCAGACATCCCCAAAATCTCCATACAAAACACCAATTTCATAGGTAAGGACCTAATATATTATATATAGGCGTACTTGTTTGTGTTACGCACCGATTGTCAGAGTAACTTAAAGGAGATATTTAGACGCAATTTTTTTTACTTGTATTGCTATTTTCTATGTATTATGTATTTAGGAATATCTGCAACATTATTATTCATAAAAGCAATTTATGTTTTAAGCAACAGTTTTAGTAAAGTTAAAAAATTGCCTTAAAGTTATATAGCGTTTATGAATGAGAGTGTAGATCTACAATGAAACTAACTTTTAGGAACAACCCAAATTATTTAACTTACATTAATTTAGTTATTGAAGTTAATTAATTTGGTTTAATTAATTAAATTAACAAAAAAAATATGTATCAATTAAGTTTTTTAATGATAACCTTTGAATAATTAAAAACATAAGTCATGAGTTGATTTTTTGTAAATTGGAGTGTGTGTTCTCAGCCTATATATATACGTCCCACAGCTGGGCACAGGCCTTCCTCATGGAGAAACATATGAGAAGTATGGGCCGTGATACCACCGCGCTGGCCCAATGCGGGTTGATGGGTAGAAACGGTCGCAACAGCGACCGAGACCAACGGCTTGACGTGCCTTTCGAAGCACGGAGGAGCTCGATATCACAAAGTTTTGATCACCCATCCACGGCCTGACTATGGCAAAGGTAGCTTTGTTTTCGATCGAAAGCGAAAGCGTACTAAATACTACGCCACCGAGCTCCTCATTGGAATGTTAGAACATTGCGTTGGAATATTAGAACAAAAAGAACAAAGGGATAAATCGATCAATAAAATAATATCAAAATATTGGTATTAAGCCCCGCTAAAGCATACGCGAAGGCTGTAGGAAAGTGAACTATGAATGCAAATTTCCACATGCCGCAGACAGGCGTGTGACAACAGCCGATAACGTGTCGGCGGTCTTTTCATTTGCATAAAACTCTCATCAATCGTAGACCCCAGAAAAAACCCCTACCTCCTTTCATAAATCATTTTATCTCTTCTAAAGAATGACTAATGAAGACGGAAGGATTCCTCCAAGAATGAAAATAAAAGATTAAAGTATTAAGTAACAATCTGCTTGATGCGAATTCATGGTCCGAAGGATCATTATTTGCTGGATAATTTTATTAGGAGCGAACCGAGGTTTCAGCGCTATATTTGCGTTCCTTTGACCCCATGCTGTACTGTTATTACTAAAGCTATAATTAACATCCAAGATATTAAGTCCTTTCCTATAAAATTGGTGTTTTGTATGGAGATTTTGGGGATGTCTGCATTTTACATACTAACATTTTATCAGTTTTCTTTACAACGACAAATCCAGAGATAATAATATTTGACATGTATCATTAGACAAGCTATGATAAAAATTTTTCATCGTTTTTATGTAAATGCAAATCAAATGATGTATTCGGGAGGCAGTTAAAAATAATTGTCTTTGTGTCTAATTTTAACACAATTAAACTTACAAAAAATTATCAAATTAAATAATACGAGCTCAAATATATGGTCTATTTTTAGAAGAGGCAATTCTGAACCTAATAGTTACGGACAAATTGTTAAGACAGAATAAAAACACCAATTTCATAGGTAAGGACCCAATATTTAAGGATTCACTTTATAAATCATATTGTTTAGAAACACGATTACTCGTAGTTTTTTACCGTCTCTCTTGTCTAGTGGTTCACACCACCGGGTGTTGATCAGGAGGTCCGGTTTCGATTCCCTTTGGAGGCAGACGTTTTTCTGCTCGGTTCGTTTAGTGGTAGCGCTTCTAAGCCCGCCTGGCTAGCTACCACCATCTTACCTAAATTTCTCGCCATGATAACAATGTTTTAAGCATTGTTGTGTTCCGGCAATCAGAGGTATGATAGCCAGTTGCTTAGTTGTTGAGCATTACAGGTGAAGCTCGCTTCCACCTTTAGCCTTATCGTCATTTACCATCAGGTGAGATGAAGGCCACGAACTTATCTGTCATATTATGTAAAAAAAAATTGGCTTGATAAAAAAAAATACCAAAGATGCATCTAAAACAGATTCACTCTTAATATCACGTTCCTTGGTCCGGAAGCACTGTGGTTAAATTGCAACTCATGATTGCCTTAATATCGTTTTATGTCCTTGTTTCCACCACAAATGTACAAAGTTTGTAGACTTTATGCCTCTTTGAGTGTTTGCTGTAAAGCTTAAGAAGTTACTTGAAAATTGAGCAATCAAAGGTCATGATAAAATTTTAATTACGCATAAAATTTTATGTATTACCATGAAATTATTGCGCAACTTTAAAGAATTTTGAAGAGGTGTTTCAAAGTCAGAAATCGATCAATTTGAAAAGGTTATAATGTAAAAATCGCTTTGAATTAGCTGGAGTAAATAATAAACATAATAATGGCGCTATTGGTGTGTGTGAATCTTATATTTGAAGTCTTAGGCCCAATTGCACGATCGAGAGTTAGCGCCTAACCCAGGGTTTGTCCATATATTTGCCCCAGGGTTAAGTGCTATCTCTCGATCGCGCAATTGGGCCTTAGTGTTCTATTTTACTATTTACTGAGGCAGTGTTGTCGTTTGAAAGGTAAAACAGGCAAATGGGTGTAACATCGTAGGTTACATGCTTACAACGTATGTACTTCATACTCGTATTTCCTGTAGGAGTTTCAAGCAATTCCTTCAAATATTACATGTATTCCAAGCGCCTGTAACCACTAACCAATAGGTGGGTTGTATGTTCTTTTACTAATGTTGAATCACAAAACAATATCATTGTTATTTAGATATACCTGAGTGTGGTTTAAAATACCTTTATTAAATATATAGGACGACATTATTTATACGTCCTTAAGGGACGTTTTATAGGTACGCTGGCGGTCAGCGCGTGCCAACAGCGCCGGCGGGATTCCCATAGATCTTGACGTATAAGAAAGAAAGAAAGAAAGATAAGCATTTATTCCGAAATAGACACGAGACATAATACGGACATAAAGAAACAGGAATCTAGTATCTATCTATTTGAAACTGTTTCACGGCTGTGCCAAAACAGGTAGCCAATTCAGCATGATGTCAGGTGGTATAAGCACGCGCTTGTGGGTGTGAAACGATGTATGTAGCTCCTCGTAATTGAAAGCGCCGCGTGGCTGCAGCGTACCTATGAAACGTCCCTTAAGGCCGTATAAATGATGTGGACTATTTAAAATACCTTTATATATTTAATAAAGGTATTTTAAATAGTGGAATATTGGAAGTGTACGAAAGCGACACAAAATAAAAAAGTGAACCTAAATCTAGTTAGGTTCACCTTTTTTATTTTGTGTCGCTAGTTAGAGGAGCTCGGTGGCGTAGTGGTCAGTGCGCTTTGGCTTCGATCGAAAACAAAGCTACCTTCGCCGTGGTCAGGTCGTGGATGGGTGACCCAGTCTTTGTGATCTCGAGCTCCTCCGTGCTTCGGAAGGCACGTTAAGCCGTTGATCCCGGTCGCATTTGTGACCGTTTCTACCCACCAACCCGCAATGGGCCAGCGTGGGTGGTGTTACGGCCCATACTCCTCATGTGTTTCTCCATGAGGAAGGCCTGTTCCAGCAGTGGGACGTTTATAGGCTGATAACGAAGTCTAGTTATAATACTAGTTAGTGATTAAGGATTACTCTCATGCGGATTTATGTTAATTTATATACCTTTCACGTCGGTCCATAATTAGACTGAGAATATATAAATGTTATAGTATTCGGCGGACGTTAACCCCCGTGATACTACGTCCATGTGTAATGAACCACGTTAGTAGGGTTACCAAACATTAACGATGGAATATTGTATAATATTTCATAAAGGCAACGCCTCGGCAACCGGTACCGCCTGTTACCATATTTGACCAAATATTTATTTCTTATCAAACTTTTAGATTTATTGAACCTGCATTTTTACTGTTTATAAGTAGGTAATAAAGGTTTTCTGTACTACAAATAAGTATAAACATTAAGGATTTTGAAAAATGTTTTATAAAAACTATGTGATCCATATCGTCATGCCATTATAACTTGAGGGGGGGGGGGGGGTGTTAACGCTCACATTTCTTATTTGAGATCCAGATCATCATCAGATCAGATACAGTTAAAAAAATTAATGCATCAGCTAATATCGTAGCAGAGTTTCAAACCATCCTGTAGCAAAACTTCGTAGCAACTCGTAGCATGTAGTTTTGTAGCACTAAGAAAGAACTAAGTAAGCTCGGTGGCTTAGTGGTAAGAACGCTTTGGCTTTCGATATCGAAAACAAAGCTACCTTCGCTTTGGTCAAACCTTGGATGGCTGTTCAAAACTTTAAGATCACGTTGGCACGTTGAGTCGTTGGTCCCCGTCGCTATTGCGACCGTTTCTACCCACCAGCCCGCATTGGGCCAGCGCGGTGGTGTTACGGCCCATACTTCTCATGTGTTTCTCTATGAGGAAGGCCTGTGCCCAGCAGTGGGACGTATATAGGCTGAGGACGATCAACAGCACAAATAGTATTAAACGTTTCATTCACTACGAGCATAAAATTAGTTATAATAAATTTTAGAAAGAAAAATGACAAACACTGCTACTTTCTAAACGAAACCCAACCGAATTAAATATTTATCTCCAAAAAAACCCAACGTAGCGACCCCATACTATCCAAAATGACGCATATTGCAGGTATTATAATGACGATCATTGACTTAACCCGGCGCGGCTGGCGCAATGGACTGGCTCTTATGACTGCATCTGTCGCCAGATTGATCGTCCTAACATGAATTCCATGCCAAAATTCTGTTTTGGGTATTTGGCTGAACATAGGGCGGTTATATTAGGCTTGGAGGCAATTTAAGAATTTATGATAAAATTTTTGAAATTTAAATAAAATGTGAGTTCTCTGCGTTATGTAGTCTGCATTTTATTTAAAGTGACCGGTACAGTTGAGGAACATCTCGCTCGAACAGTAGTAGACTAGTGTAGTCAATTGTCTAAATAACAACAAATAACCCTTCTATACCCTTCTATCTTGTGCCCAATGCTGCCCTCTACCTGTACTATGGAGTTGCTAAATGCGGCAACATCTCGAGCTGTAGCCATCGCCAAGTATTGGTTACATATAATCTGAGCCATTGACTCGAATAAGAAGAAGACAAAAAAATATTTCGATTTGAAGTCATAATTTTCTATTTGATATGAAATATTTTTAACTATACTCTATTCTCTCTACTATTATACTCTAGTCTATACTTTCTCTTCTCTGACTCTTGATGTGAAGATTGCAAAAAAATTACTGTACCTGCCCACAATAATTGTTGTTGTTACTATAAAATATTTTTTGGCAGAATTCAATATCTTGTAGTTTCATTTAGGATAGAAGCTTATCCAACATTTAAATTAAAGCTAAATAAATGTCCTATACAAATTTTACCATAAAAAGTCCTTATAACTTTGAACACGAATAACAAATTTCTCAATTTCCGTTGTCTGCGCAAGAGAATAATTTTTAATCATTCCTCAATATTAGGGACAGGAACAGTATATTGCGGAGTGACCGTAACTAAATTGTAGCATCTGTCACCAGATTAATATCCTCCACGTGACTTGGGGCCTAAGGTTTTATGGACAGCCGTCAGCTTGTCGGTTCATAATTTTAATAAGTGTTGCAATTTAGCTGCTGAACACAGAAACAGTATTCATAAAATCGAATAGGCTTTGTAATTGAAAACATTTATTAGAATCTGTCTGTAGGTTTTTTTTTGGTTCGATGACAGTTGCACCAATGATAGAGGATTTAAGGGAAAAAGGATCTGCTCGTTGCTCGCGGCAGTGAATTTTATTATTATTTTTTTGTAATTGTTATTGTTAAAAATTTACTTTATAGAATGTGACTATGTATAATATTGACGATTTTAATTGCTAAGTTTAGCCTATTAATAAAATATTTTTTGATCATGATTTTGGTACTTGTAGTATGGACATTTATTGAAAAGAGAAAATGAGTATGGGACCAGAAGAGCTGCGATCATATGATGTGAGTAATAATGGGAGAAGAAGATCGAAAAACGATGGATTATGTGAACGATAGGAGAATGAGTGTGTGGGAGTTAAAAGAGAATGAAAGGCGATGACATGTCACGTTGGTCTGAAATGACGATGAAGATAGAAGGCATTACTACATATAATAAATTAAGCTCACAATTCTATAAGGAGAAGATTAACAATATATAAAAAAGGAGAAAATACCATAAATTATCCTCCAGTTATTAATAACTCCTGTCAAGACATAAATAAAAATAGTTTTAAATACCGATTCCTTGCTATGACATTCTGATTGCAATTGTCGCAAAACTAATAGCGTGGATATGACACACATGAGAACTTTTATTAGCTTTAAAACTTTTTGTGGCCAAAAACTCAAACCTGGCATTATCGACTTTAAGCTGAAATAAAGCTATGAAAAATTGCACACTAAAATACTTGTTAATGATTAGTACCATGATTTCATCCGTGTCCCGGACGGCATTCAGGCGTGTCAAGCCAATTCTGTTTCTGTTCCCCGGAATTGAGTAGTTAAAAATGATAGGTAACTCTAACCTTTGCTTTGTGGTTGACTGGCAGAGAACGATGTTAGTTGAAGTTTAAATAAATAAATAAGTCCCCACTGAGTTTGAATAAAAATTAAGTGCCTACAGATTATTGCAAATGTAATTTGCATTACACTGCTCGGCAACAGGCTCACGCAACCTAAAAATTACACTATCATCGTTTCACAGCCACACGCGTGCACTTATACGTCAAAATGTATGGAAATCTCGCTGTTGGACAGCGCTGGCGGCGTACCTATAAAACGTCTCTAATATATCTTCTGCTTTTCCCTATAAGGATAAAGGAGCGATGATAGTGTTGTTGTTCTTCTTCTCTTTACACATTCATATTCATGATCTTATTCTCATTACGTCATGTCTATACCAGGAAAGTAGCTCTTCTCTTAATTTATCAGCATTCGGACTAGGTACTTTGAGGCTACCCCAGTGGCCATTAGGTTGTATCTAAGTTATTCTTATTTGCAATTAGTTTTGTCTTTCCATAAACTTCCGCAACAAGTCAGTTTTATTTCGCAAAATTGCCAAGGAATCATTTTCATTATATTCTATAAATTTCTACATTGAATTCTATAATAACGTACATAATAATCAAGGCAGGCGATGCGAACCAACAAAGAGGATAATAAACTCGTCACGCATATCGCTTTTCCCCGAAACTACGTGAAATTCAAATCAAAATATTTATCATGCTATTTATACATCATCCATCATATTTACGATTACCTTAGAAGCATATCAAACTCGGTCCATTATCATAATAAAGCGCATTCCACATGTAGCAATCCGGTTAAGGGTCGTAGAATTTTCGTAAGGTTCTAAACCAGCCGTCCTACCATCGCTAATAAATCATTTTACACCCTTAAGACGAATATTAAATCGGAAGATGCCTAAAATGAAGGGTAGGGGTGGAGTGAAAAATTGGGCCGTAAAAACGCAATCCCCAATGCGCCGAAGCCATGAAAAGAGAGATTTTCAATTACCTATCTTACCAACGTTGACGCTTTTCAAATTTGTAGCGTTATTTCATTAGTCAAAACACGGCGTTGGCATATTTGCGTCGGGGGGTAATTGGAACGCATTTATTACTGCTAGCTCTTGAATGTACGTACATGATGGGACTATTAAGTAATGTACGGTTCTCAAATGTTGTTTACCAACAGTGGCAAACACCTGACTTATATTGTCCTTTTATTAAAAATAAGAGTGGGATTTTCCTTTACACTAATTAAATTTTATGAAGAAAGTTCTTTGCTTATTTATTTTGCTCTGAACCTATTAAATAGACTGCAGTTTGTGGATTGGTTGGAAAAAATAAGTTTACACGTTGCTTGTAGTGTATTAATATTACCTTCTATAAGAAAAGAATACAAACGAATTTAAAAAATAAAAGCTTAATTTTTGACATATTTAAAATAATATAATAGTCTCACATTTCCATGCTTCTAAAGACAAGATACCTTAATTTGATTTAATGCCATCACGCACAGTGATTAAGAGTAGTTCAATATTAAACCTTACTGAAATATCATAAGAGTGATTTCAGTTGAGCTTCAGTCGGGGTGTATGTGATATTGACATTGTATAACAAAGCAATAAAATAAGTTCGCGTGAAGTCATAAAACTTCCCTGTCTGAGAATTACGAGTCTTCGTGATAGCTTTTCTGTTCTGCATTTGTTTTTGATTTCAGCATTAGCATTTAAAGTAAGGAAAAATGCTTTATTGAATCAACCACGGAACATATTTTTGGATAATTTCCTTGTTTTCTGGAAACAGCAATCTCTAATATTATACTTGTAGATTACGAATATTCTTCACTATTCTTTAACATTAACAACATTTTTAAGGAAATAGCTTCAATGATTTAATTGAAAATATTAGCATCCTTCTCTAGTAAATCTTTCAATGAAATTTTTTTATAACTTTTTAACAGAAAAAAACCTATTCCATGACGGGAAGTGAAATTTTTTAATCGTGTTCATTTGTACAACGGTCCCGAAAGCTAATAATGTATATTTTAATCAAAATTACATTCAGATATTTACATAGATTCGTTCACAATAAAGGCGCAATTAATAGATAATCAAATTTGTAAGGTATAGTAAAGTTTGTACTTAACGCTTTGCTAACAGTATAACACACATAATATTATGTCTTGAAATTCAAAAAACAAGAATTCTTAGTTCGAGATGGAATTATTCCAGAACAAATCGGCTTTTATCTTATAAACTTGACCGTACAAATAGTCTTGAGGCGGCAGATTAGAAACATTAGGGAAGACGGGATCATGCCTCGGCGCCGCCTAAATCGGCTTATTCGGCCCTACAAAGTACTTTTGTACCATCAGGTTACATAGAGTACGATGGTTATTTTCTATGTAAATTTTACAAGATTTTTTCTTATTTATATAAAAAAACATTTTTCGGAAAGGATCCTAAATTACCTTACCTTGTTTATAAATAGATTTGTTTGGTATGTTATTATGCCATGAGCCGTGTGGTAGCGGTTCATTAAGAGAATACTACCAACCCATCTCTTCACTTGGGTGTTCTAAAAGACGACTTATGGACTTAGAACTGCACAACCATCCAATAGCTTATAGCGGCGACGGATTCACCACCTTTTACGCTTGGTGAAGCGCGGACTATGGCAATGGACTGCTTTTGCGGTGCCTTTGCCTAGTCTCTGACGGTTACTTTGGGGATAATAGTCGTGATTATATGTATGTATACATAAACCTATAGTATCGTATATCTTTAATTTGATAAAGCAGTACTCGTATTGCCTACATCTTACTATTTAACTTCTTTTTCATAACTTTTCTTTCCCTTGGAATTTTCTATCACCTTGAAAAAATATAGTTATGTTACACTTTATGAAAAATGCAACTTTATGTATGGCTATGACAAACTTGGCTCGTTCTTTTATCAACCACGTTTTGTGTATTGCCCTTTAGTTGATTTTGATCCTTTACGGACCGTAGTAAGCGGCCACGTTTCGGTTCCGTATGTAAGCGCGGAAAACGAACGTATAGAGGCTTTCGTCTGACGAAGTGATCTACCGCTAAAGATGTGTTGACAATATGTTGTCTAGCTTCCGAAACCTTACCCAATGAAATTGGTTTCCTCATTTAATTTATCTCTTTTGGGAACTAGAATATTATACTGTATAACTTAAATATCTTTAAATCTATGCTATACCTACTCAACACATAATGGATTTTATTATATCCAATGCAAGGGACGTTTCATAGGTACGCTGGCTGACAGCGCCGGCGCAATTTCCATATAATTTGATGTATAACGCGTGTGGCTTTGAAATGATGTTAGTAGCTCCGTGTTATGTAAAAGCGCGCGCGCAGCCGGCGCACGCGCTAGCTATGAAGCCACACTAAATTAATCTTTAATATCACACTCTCTCCTCCTCCTCTGAAAATCGAATAGATCAAGTGATCCAGGAAACAGCATTTCTATCAAATCAAAAATCAAATACACGTCGATCCATTTGAAAACATTTGATTGGTCTATGAGTAGTGTAACCGCGATCCGCTCTATCTGAATATTAAGGTTAATTCCGGCCCCCAGGCGCTTAGTCCAATGGAAATGGAATCTATTTTGCCAATTTGCTTTGAAATACGAATTCAGCGAGTCGAAATGACGTTAGAGGTAGATTATATTTATTTGAATTTCATTTCTAGATGATTGCATTTCTATGTAAAATATCGTCGATTGCAAAACATGTATGAAATAGAGATATCACTTTTCATTTGCAGGTTCTGCCACATATAAAATATTAATTTTAATTTCAATACACGCATTACATTTCCAACTATAACGCTGTGAAAAATAATTTCTATGTTGCTAATTCGTATTGTTATATCGCTCTTTGTGATGACGATTGTGATTCTTTATTTCATCATGACACCAAGATTATCTAAAGATCTCGCGATTTTATTATTTACTGTTAAGAGTTAATGGACTCTCATCAGGACCGTACCGATCCAGTATAAATCTAAATACTCTCTCAAAAGGTTATTCTGTTCGTGAAGCATGGTGACGTTGGGTTTTGAGGTAGGTATAGCTACCTACTTCTGCTTGAGTGCAACCGATTTAATCAACGCACCAATAACGAATGTTGTTTCCGTGATTAAAACAGAAGTGCTATCGCGGCATTGCGCCAAAGAGTTTCGGTCAATACTTCAATAAATTTTCTTCCATCAATAAAATTTAACTAAACAGCAGTCGCCGACAGTTCTTAAGTCACCATTGTTTCTCAAAATAAAGGCGTATCTCAAAGAATTCCCTTATCCTCAAGGAAATGAGTTTTACAAAGGTATTATGCAAAAATTGTCTCAGTTTGTTTGACGAATTTCGTCAGACCCTGTGTTTTTGTTTGAACAAGTGATCCCGCAGGATTACCATCGTTTTAGAAAACAAAGAGGGGCGCGAAAATATTCTTATGTATTTCTTAAAGATTAATAATTTTGTTTTTATCTTTAACCGGCTTTGCGCGTGATTTCTCACACGTGGAATTACGAATCACGTAATAAAAAACCTATGCTTTTTGAAATATTTAAATGACGGTGAAAACAGCAGTCGATTCGATGTAGTAGTTTGTGCGTGTGAAGCATACTCGTATAGGCAGAAATTCGTAATATTATCTTATTAGTTTTATGCTGTATCTAAAATTTTTTACTGTTTTTGATATTTTTCGAAGACTTTTCCTTCTAAATATTAATATAATGAATAATGAAAACGATATTATCCGTTATTCCTTCTTTTTCTAAAATTCCACATGAAACGTGCTCCCAATATCAGGGCAACAATTTCTCTTAAAAATAAAGAATAAGCTTCGCCTTTATAAAACACGAATCCAATAGCGTAATTGCTCTTCGAAATGTAAGTGTAACTGAACGTATTGTTAGTGAAACAGGAAAAATGGTTCAATATAAGCTGTGCCCAAGCCGAACACGCCCATCTAACTCGACATGATTACCATTAAAAAAGCGTTGCTCTTCCTTGACCCCGGTTAAACGATTTAAGGGCTGATATCAAATAAGATAAATGCCATTTTCGTGTGGACAATAACTCCTTTACAAATAAATAGACCGATCTCTACTCCTTGCACACGCTTCCGATAAATAAGAATAAACTGCGTCGCGGCGATAAATTACTTTAACTCCTACTTTAATGTTATGTATCCCAATTTTGTTACATGTTACATCTTTTATAGTTATAGAGTTTTAGTCAAATATAACAACAAATATTAGGTTCTTACCTATGAAATTGGTGTTTTGTATGGAGATTTTGGGGAATCCTGCATTTTCCATACTAAATTTTTTTCAGTTTTCTTCACAACGACAAATCCAGAGATAATTATATTTGGCATCTATCATAAGACAAGCTTTAGTAATATGTGTAATATCACACTTCATAAAAATTAATTATCGTTTTTAAGTGAATGCAAATAAAATGATGAATTCGGGAGGCACTTAAAAAGAGTTGTCTCCGTGTCTAATTTTAACACAATTAAACTTACAACAAATTATCAAAACAAATCAAAAGAGCTCAAAAATATAGTCTATTTTTAGACGAGGTAATTATTTTTTAGGAATACTCTGAATCTTAATAGTTACAGACAAAATACTAAGAGAGAAAAAAAAACACCAATTTTATAGGTAAAGGTTAAGGACCCAATAAAAGAGCAGATAAAACTTTATAAGTTGTACGTAGTTGTATGAGACGCTTTGCAGCTTTGCCTTTGGTTTTAATTTGAAAACTTCATTAGGGTTTGGCACATTTGTACCTAGAAAATGCCGGTTTTCAAGGTCTTGATTGGAAGTGATGCGAAGAATGGTTTACAACATAGATACGTACTGCAGACAATCTATACACAAAGCGCACTCATGGAACGCACACATAAAAAGCGTATCAGATCGATTGAAATGAAAAAATCTTGCATGAAATAACTCAAAACGTATAAAATATTGAGGTTCTATAAAGATTTTTTTAAGCAATTTTTTTTTAACTGGCATAGATTCCCACTTCAGTTAATTGATGTGAAGTCACAATCCATGGATAGATAACTGGTCGCGTCTGGTTTAGAAGGTATAGTTACGCAACTAGGTAAGCAACTGCGACCGTGCCTAAGGGCCAATAATTTCGATTCAGAACAGTTAAAGTTCGACAGACTACGTAATTTCGTACCCTAGAGCGTTTCAATTGGTTAATGTTCCGTTTTAAGATTAGCATTCTTGGGAACGGTTTCTCAATTCTGATTTTTGAGGACTTTTTTTATAATTCTAATCCCCAAGACAGCTGCTTGAATGAGTTCTTACTACAAGCTACTTATCGGATAATTCAGATAAAATTTTTATTTTTCATTAAATTATGTTTGCTAATACATCTACGGACCAGCAAGATGGAGGTAGCTAAACCTTTATTAGAATTATTAGCAGTGTGCAATTGGTGGTGCTGATGAGTACAAAATTACTGTTGTCATTAAAAAAAATTAGTTCCACAAGTTTTTCGCAATATGGCGAGGTTTTTTATATTCCTGGTCAGGCTATATATGAAAAGAGAAACTTTTATTTTTATTATTATAAATTTATTTGGAAAATCATTAATTATCAATAAAGTCTAACGTGAACAGGTTGGTAGCTCAAATACCGGCGTTGAAGATCGTAGGCTCTCTTGAATTCGTCAAATACTCTGCTTTTTCCAGGCTTTCTTGTTTTTCATGACATCTGAAATTTCTGATTTCCATAACATTCTGCTCCTTTCTTATTTACCTGAAACATAGAAAGTTGCAATGGTGAAACCACAATAAATACATTTAGTCTCTGGCTAACTCTTAGGGGAGAATGGTCGTGATTATATGTATGTATGTATGTATAAATATTAAGGGATTCGCTTAGAAACATCAAAGTACTATATGGTTTTTACGATTTCAGCAATGGATCGCCCTTAAGGATTACGTTATTACAGCTGAGTTTAAAAGAAGCAAAATTGAGCTAAGCACCTAAGTTTGTTTACACAGGCGTTGAGGTAAACAAGTCAATGGTACCCCGGTTGTTCTCGAAGGATATCCGATGTCAAGTTGTTTACCAAATCTCTTATGCTTCGACCAGCTCGATATAACTTATATCGTTAAAATTTATGCAGTTGTAGGTAAATTGTGGTTTGGATCGGAATTACATAATGAAAACCATCAAAATAGCAAAATGTCGATGAACCTATTGGCTGATTTGATTGAAGAGCTCGGTGGCGTAGTGGTCAGTGCGCTTTGGCTTCGATCGAAAACAAAGCTACCTTCGCCATGGTCAGGCCGTGGATGTGTGACCATAACTTTGTGATCTCGAGCTCCTCCGTGCTTCGGAAGGCACGTTAAGCCGTTGGTCTGGGTCGCATTTGTGACCGTTTCTACCCACCAACCCGTATTGGGCCAGCGTGGTGGTGTTTCGGCCAATACTCCTCATGTGTTTCTCCATGAGGAAGGTCTGTCCCAGCAGTGGGACGTATATAGGTTGATGACAATATTGGCTGATTTAGCTGGTCGAGGGTTAGATTGCCACCTGTACAGTCGACTCCTAAAATATGTCACCACTTTTGACTGTAAATAATTCTTATCAGAAGGAAATAAAGATTGTCACCTCTAAAATGTGTATACGTATTTTTATACTTGACTGTACCCTGAGTATGAGTAAAATTCTTGTTAATGTCGCTTGTATAGTAAAAGGCTCGCTCTTAGTTACATAGAGACTAAACGTAAGTGAAATGTCTGTGTTAACATCAGCCTATCTCTTCGGGGATAAAGCAGGATGATGTGTATTTAATTGATTATTAAATAGATACAAAAATTGTTTTTTTTCTATTATTCCCATATTTATTCGTGGTCTTCTGCTTTCGTCTGCATCTTTATTTCCCCAGCTTTTTCGCAATGCAGCAGTGCTGGCATTTCTGTATTCTGGCTTGGAGGACTGTCATCGGCAATGACATTACTGAGTTTGACTTAAGATCATAAGTCACAGGCTGGCAACGTATACTTTTGACATCTAGCTGAAAAATTTACATACATACATATACATACAAATTACTAAAATAATTGACTATCATACATATACATACAATCACGCCTGTAATCCCCGAAGAGGTAGGCAGAGTCCAAGGAGCACTGTATTCTTTAAAATCGTGAATGAGTAGTAACAAGTGGCTAGCTCATCGCCTACACGATCACAGACCCAGTACCCAATACGCCCTTAGTCGCCTTTTACGACATAGTAGGCAAGAAAAGCAGTTGGTACATTCTTTTTGTGTCCCGGACCAACACGGGACTGCAAAATTTCACTACAATTAATTGAAGATGTCATTGGCAAATAAAGTTGTTGCATTTTATAATGGTAATTGGTTACGCTCTTAACTCCTTATGATAGAGTCTTATAAAATGTTTGCAATGCCTCACAAGGCCCATAATTGTTACTTTAAACCTAACATTTTACTATCTATATGTACATTATGGAGCAATAAACAATTTGATTTTGATTTAAGGTTTATTGATTTAATTCCATGCATGAATTGCAATATCTAAATTTTTTATCGGTAGTGTTATATCAGATATTTTAGAGAAAATGTTCATACGAGAAGTTTAGATTACCGCAGTATCCTACTCCTATGTTTGTTCCAATTTCTTGTTTCTATTTTCCTTACCTTGCACAAAAGCATTCTGAAAGAGGTTTGACGTCAGGAAGGCGACCGTCGTAAAATTTGAAGCCAAAATTTAACAACACAAGGATATAGCAAACCGTTAAAAGCGCTGGGATTCAAATAAAATGTCTGTTGCTTTTTTGTTTCTCAATTTTATGATTCAGATGACGAATAGTGTCGTTTACGACAGAAAATGTTTCAGATGGCTACCCACAATAAAGTACCCTCGCGGGACAATCCGTAAATTACGCTGCTCTGTGGCATTATGCCCATAAAGATAGTCTTCGGATCGGACACGGACTTGATAAACAAACCAACTCGTAGTTAAATTGATGTATGGACTGCCGACTCGCCAGAACCCTTTGCGAACAAGAAATCACTGCCCAACGAAATGCACCTTACGACGTCGTAATAAAACTTGGATTCAGCCTGAAAATCTTCAGGAGGTAGAAATATTCATTTGGCACAGAAAGATACTACGATGCCTCGCCCGAGGCGAGGTCGTCACTCAATTTTTATACCATCCTACGAACGCTGTTTACTTTTGTTATGAAGATACAAAATTGTTTGTTCTATTGAAAGATTGGGCTTGGTTCGGACTCGCAATCTTTGGTAACGGTATTAAATTGTGGATGTCAAAATCCTTTCCAATAAATATATTAAATACAGTATATCTAGAGAGCGGCTATCAGTAAGAATATTACTTTATTAAATTAGAAGAGCTCAACCAATTTGCGGTTCTTGGCTTCAACCCTAATAATGAATATCCGAAAAAATAAAAATAATAACATTTTAGTGCCCTGATGAGTGTCTGGGGGTCTTTAGCGACCCCTGATCTCTTCTCTGAGACTCAGAATTTAGAATTGACTTTTGATTAAAATATCTAGCTTCCTGATATACGCACCTTCATATTCATAGATTATTTCTCTGAGTGTATATAATTTACTTAACTATTTATTGTACACAAAACAAAAAATTGTGAATATACAACACATAAAATAAAAAAGACGAGTACAAAAGGTAGAGCTTATTTATAATTATATATCATAATATAATATATAGTAAATAAATAATATATAAAATTATTATATCGTCCCAATAGTGGTTGGCTCCACAGGAGTGGTTGCCAAAAGTATCAAAAGATATATAGATAAATTAGACGCAAGTATATATATCACCATCCTACAAAAACAAGCAGCCTTACACACAAGCATAATTATAAGTAAAGTTCTCGGAGACACGGTATTTGTGAACAACACGCATTAATCAGGCTCATCAGACACAAACATGCAAACCATTCAAAATACACACACACCTCAAACACAACACACATCACAACAAACAAACACACAATCATAACCAAAGTGAAATATAGTTATAGGGGAATAAATATCTTTTTTCCTGAAGGAATCAGGACGGGATATTTATTAACACCGACAAAACGTCGAGAAACTCTAACGAGTATAATATTATATTATGATGTATGCACCAGCTTTCTTGACCAAATGTCAAATATTTGTTTTCGCCTCAAGTGTTAGTAAGAATGTTTATTTAGGACCAACGTTTTACGATGCCCAAAAACGGACAGAACCAGCCCCCATGCAGCTTGAGTTTTTTCGCCAAAACCGTGCTGCAAACTAAAATAACGTTACCAGCTAACTGTTACAAAAATAACTTTAGTCGTTAACAGGCGTGGTGAAATAAAAGCGTATTGGAAAACTTCGTTCACTTCTATTATATTTCGTTTTGGTACTCGCACCTCTGAGTATTTTTGTTTTACAGCTACCGCGTTTCGCTACACATGCAAGTACGTGACGGACCCTCGTTTCCAAAATAAATAAATGGCGATCGGTGGATCAGTTTACGAGACCCATAAAAACGCCAGTGACAGCTCCTATCTGTAACAATGTTAATATTTGTTTTATAGCAGACAGTTTTTGCAGTAAGGTACCTAGTTTTGCTAGTGTAGCTCGTTAGAGTGGCGATAAAATGATTGTCAACCCGTTTCCAATTATAAAACATTAAGTGTGAATCTACCTGCAATAAAATCCATACTAATATTATAAATGCGATAGTAACTCTGTCTGCCTGTCTGTCTCGCTTTCTCGTAAAAATAACTGAACCAATTCAACCGAAATTTAGTACACAGTCTAGAGCGTGAGAATGGACATAGGCCGATATTCCTATGGGAACGGGTGCCATTCGGGTAAATATTACAAAATTTAAAATAACGCCTGCCAGAAAAATGAAGGACAAATTGACGCCACTATGAACTTTGCTTCTAATAATAGAGTAGGAGTAAATTTTCAATTCCAACAATTGAGGCTTCTGTTCCTATTTGAAAAAGAATTCAGTGTTAAATAGAATAATTTATTGAGGAAGGCTAAATACCATCACACTATCAGTCTCAAAGTAACTATTCTACGCGGACGAAGTCGCGGGCAATAGCATACCTACTGAATGAAATTTTATACATACACATTAGTGCTTGTGACTGTAAATTCATACTCAAAATGTTTTTTACAGTTATAACTTCAAATAGAAGTGTATAAAGACTATCATCTGTTAAATGTACATACTTTTGCTTGCTTGTAACTCGCAAGTAAATATCTCCTAATCCTCTGTATATTAGATTTTTGAAAGAGTTTTATTATAAGCTATATATAAATATATGTAAGATTTTAGTGGTGTATTCCCGTAAGTAAATATTATATCGCGTGATGTCTCTTTGTAATAAATTTAATATCGTTTCAACACTCACATCAATTTATTTATCTCAAATTAACATTAATTAAAAGCCTCGGTAATGGATATCTCATGACAGGTAAATGAGCATTAAAGACGGTAAACATAGACTAAAAGCTCTAAAAGTATGTATATTTGAAAATTATTCCAAAATAGACTACGATTTCTATTGAAGGTGTAATTACAACTAAAGTTTCGGAGCCTGTATAAAAGTTAATTAACCTACGCAATGAACTCCTTTGTCAAACTATTAAAGTTACGAAGAATAAATGTTAGAAGGACATCCAAAGCCATTTTCACAGGTATGTTAATAATATATTCGAGTCTCAGCTATTCGAAGCTTTTAGGCTGATAACTCGAGCGAGTTAATTGGAGAGTATTAATATTGAGTTCGTGAGATAAAGTTCTATGAACTTTGCCGACAGTAATCACTTCGCTCTACGTGTGCTGTTTACTTTAAGGGATGGCTTTTGTACTAGCACCGGGGCTTTACATTTAGTAATTATCGTGTTGTTTTACACTCGGCAGGATGTTAAAGAGAATAAAAGTTAGATGTAAAGTGAAAATGAAAGCGTGGTATTTACACAAAAGGATTTTAATTGTACTTCTTACTGAGTACGCTTTGTCATTCATTTGTTTTACTTTTAATTGCTGTGGAATCGCTAAGGTATTCTTTGATAAATTTTAATTAATGTTCGTTTGAATTTTACACGTTTGAAATTCGCAACGTAAAATGTTATTTTCTCTATTAAAATATTTTCCAAGCAAGAGACCTTAGAATGTAACGCTTTCGCAACGCCTCGTATGCGAAGGGCATACGAGGCGTTTCGAAAGCGTATCGTTACTACGCGCATGCAACGAGAGCACAATACGAGCGCCTACATTTTCAATGAAGTCCGCACACACCGGTTCAGCGAATCGTATGAGATGCATAATGTCATTACGATTGTTGTAGCGTACTGGTAAAAAAATATATATTCAGCGAGAGTTTGGCGGCATTTGACTAATGGCGGACGTGATTTTTATTTTGATAATTTTAATATTGTTTCTATGTGTGGAAATTGTTATTCAGTGTAGTTTTGTGTAATAAGTGTCTGTGATGATGTGCAATGTGGAGGATTATCGAAATAAGCGTCAAGTGGTGTGAAAAGTGATGAGTTTTTTATCGTGGTAATCCACCTCATCCAAGTAGCACCACAGTGCCTGCCATAGATCGTTTGACGCCAAACTCTTCCAATATGCATTGAAATGCATTACACTTGCATTTCAATGCAAATACTGATGACATTAAAATACCGAAGACTTGACTGTATGGTGTCCGTTCCCTTTGCCTTCCCTACATGGGAGAATTCAAGAAAAAAAACAATCAATTCGCTCAAGACACACGCCATGATTTCAATTGAGACCTAAAACGATACGCGTAGGCAACTATTCGTTTCTAGAGTACTTCAAGTCTCGTACGCGTAGTAATAAAGATACGCTTACGCCTCGTATTCGAGGTGTTTTAATAGTAACTGACTTTAGTCGCCTACCATTAGCGTAAGCTAGATTTACCGGGGAAATTTTCTACCGCGGTTCCTATCGTAGCTTCCTAAAACAACTCTACTAGTCGACCACACACTTCCTCAACTGTACTTGCTTTGTAATATTAAATGAGATTTAATCTAATCAATCAGGATAAATGAGTATAATCAAATAAAATTTATGAAGGGAGAAGGGATGAGGGGTATAAATTCATCATGGTTTAGGAACGGCTCAAAGCGCTTACTTGACTATTTGTCATTAATATTGTGTAATACCAAGTTCAGTGTTAGTTACGTATTCTAACGATTTCTCGGAATGTTCTACGGAATGTAAGCTATCTCTCAAACAAAACATTTACGGGATTACATATTAAACAGGTTACATATTACGAGGAATATCCTGAAGAAGATTGAAAACGTACAAATAACGCAGAAACTTTATACGCCGGGGAGTTCTTGTGATATGAACTTTTGTACGTGTTATTTTATCTAAAGTAGACTTGCTACTGAGTCGTTTTGTTGGGTACCTCCACTTTTCTTTTTCTGCTGCAAAGAAAGCTTGCTTTACTAAGTTCCAGTTTGAAATTTAAGAAGAACAGGCAGTGAAATTACTGGGTCATCTTCAGTCTATATACGTATAGTATTTACTGAATTCTGGGGTTTTTGGCGGCATTTGACTATGGCGGACGTGACTTTTTTTTTGATGATTGTTATATTGTTTCGGAGTGGGTATTGTTACAAAAAATCAGTGTAGTTTCGTGTGATAAGTGTCTGTGATGATGTGCAATGTGAAGGATCATTGAAATAAGCGTCAAGTGGTGTGAAAAGTGATGAGATTTTTATCGTGGTAATCCATCTCATTAAAGTTGCACCACAGTGTCAACCATCGAGCATTTGGCGCTAAACTCTCTCAGGATGCATTGAAATGTATTACTATTACATTTAAATGCAAATGAAGAATGAATACTACTAAAGACTAGACTAAACACAATGTATACGACTAAAGGACTCTCTCTGTATTCATGGTCATGTACAAAAAACAAAAAAAATACTGAATACTCTTTAGTCGCAAGATTTAAGTTTTGTTGGAATAATTGTTTAATTTTATAATAATGTTCCTCTCAAAATTACTGTGCTTTATAAGTTGACAAATTATTGTCAGTTATAATATAATTAAGAAATTAACATTGACAATAATAGTTTGACTTTGACTTTACGTCAATACTGGGCACGGGTCTTTCTCACGGAGAAACACAGTCATGAGGAGTAATAATAAATTTTCAAACAGATGCAATTATTACCATTCTACGAAGCTGTAACTTTTTACCATATAGTTGGCAGGCCGTTTGTTTTCCAGCATGTTGAAAAAAGCCGTGTTTCACATACATTTAAATAAACAAATGACTGAGGATCTGACTGTTAAATCAAGGAGTGCTTGTTTTATCAATATCATGTTTTAGCATAATAGTTTTGGGGAATTAATACATATTAAGACAGACATTTCACGAGTTTTAGGTAATGTTTTTCTCAGTTCTTTCCAACCGTTCTATAAATAAATACGATGCTTATTGCGACTTAAGAAAAAGATTTTACGGAACAAAGTACCTATATTCTCCTCGCACAAGGAGCTTTCCTTAGTATATTACCTCAAGTATTTTCTTAGGCTGCGTCTATCCACCTCATAACAATTTATTAGTACTTGTTGCACGTGGCTTACAAGATTAAGCTTGAGCGACTGCGGCTAAGAAGTGCTACACACAAAATAACTGGGACGCTTATTAAACGCGTCATAACGTTCGTACATATAGAAAATAATCTGCATAAAAAGTGCAAGCAACGCAACATAGACACCGTTGACGACACGAAATCTCGGAACAGTTCGAAGTACTACTAGCGTGAGTTTAGTAATTATTGTTTTATATTTCCACTTCATCCTGTTTCGTTCTCAATATTAAATAACAGAACTAGATATGAGACTATTACCACGATAGCTTTTTTCGTATAACATAAGCCAATGTTGGCAAACCCAGCCCGACGCCGAACGTAGGTATGAAAAGTGAAGTACATAAATGAGATTGTCTTCTGTACGTATCAATTTTGTGGTGGAAGGTTTAATTAAGAAATCTATTTATCATGAGTTCGAGGTTATACAGATTCAATCTGGAGCTGTCGGCCCAAAACCACCAATGCACGCTATGTTAGAACCATTTGTCGCTATATACCTACCTACTATCAAATTATGATCTCATTTTAGGATGGTGGTTAAATCCAGGGTCCTGTTTTATCATTTTATTGGTTTTCTGTTCTATAAATTCCATATATATAACAATTCAATTAATTCTAAGAACTGAAACAAATTAAGATCCATTAGGTCCCGTGTTGGTCCGGGATGCAAAAAGAATGTGCTAACTGCTTTTCTTGTCTAGCATGCCGTAAAAGGGCGTATTGGGTACTGGATCTGTGATCGTGTAGGCGATGAGATAGCCTCTTGTTACTTCTTTTTCACGATTTTCCATCTGACCAAACCCAATTTTTGTATGGCTAAATGTGGTCTTAAGGAACACAGTATTCCTTGGAGTCTGCAGACCCCTTCGGGGATTACAGGCGTGATTGTATGTATGTATGTACTTCTAATTTTTACTGGAATGCATCTCATAAAAATTATAAGTAGTCCCTATTGGAGCCTAATTTTCAAATGTTTTTTTAATCGATTTTTTAATCGATACCCTTAATTTCTGTAGCACAGCACACTGCACATGAAGCTGCCAGTAAACCAAGTTTACGCGTGTAGATACGTTTCTAGAAAAATATCAACGTGTAACATTGCTTTTTTATATTAAATACAAATATATTGGTAGAACTAATTTAAATAAATATTTTATTAAATAAATTAGATCTCTTTTACACGGCTCATTTCTCTCATCTTTAAGCCATATACTTAGATACTCGTATTCGAGAAAAATAAATAAAACAAGAGACGATCGGCGCGGCCAGGCGCGGTCTACGAGATGAGGGAAAGATCGAGTTGGTCATGCAAAATTTTGGAAGGAATTCAGATTTTTTTTTTTACGTTAAAACACGTAATAGCTATTATTTTTAAAGAGGGACCGTTGTGACAAACGGCTTAAAAAAATAAGCTAGAGAACTGTTTTTTGGGAAATTCCTCGAATACACGTGTCATGCAGCTTAATAATTCCAGCTGGCGTTTCCTTGGGGCAAGAACGGATCAAACTCCCAGAGAACGGCACGGGCGAGTTTAAATTTAAAATAAGTTGCCAGACGACACCTGAAACAAATGCTGGTGTGTTTGAAGCTACTCAGTACGATCTCCTCAGAGAAACACAAACGATTATAAATTGAAAACTGCAGACACTGTCGAAAGAATACATAGCGTGTTATTTTAGATGTATTAGATCCTTGGTATGAATGAACACTTATTTGAGACTAGCTGTTGCCCGCAACTTCATCCGCGGTTACTATGGATTTTGAATAAAAAGTATCTAAGATGTTGACCCGGGATATATGGTATCACCATGCAAAATTTCATTGAAATCGGTCCAGCCATTTCAGAGATTAGCCGTACAAACAGACAAACGGACATAGAAACAAAATAGTAAAAAACAATTTTTTTATTTTTTTTCCCTCTGTTGACATCCCCCTGACATCGTTTTAAGCATTTTTTTCTATGTACAGACATTCGAACTCTACAGTTTTATTATATGTCTAGGTCTAATTTGAAAAATATAAATATTAATAATAGTTAATTATAAAATCATGTCGCTTACGTCACACACCCATTCAATCTTGATGACTAATTATTTCCGATCCATGACAAGGTTCCCTGTAAAAGAAGTTTATATAAAGTTGATAAAGTCACCCAAAATGCTAGACATTACTAGAATTTCTTTTGTAAAAAAATATAGTAAAAAAGCAAGTAGCATTGTTGATAGATAATCAGAAAATTAAAACCAATCGCTTTTTACAAACCAGAAATGAATATGGATTTAATCTGTCCATCCACAAACTTCCTTCAAGAAACACGATGACATTGAGAAGTTTAGGCAGGTAGGTCGGATAGTACTCGTAACAGCTGTGTCAGATAGCACTGGAGGTTGGAACACTTCTTGTTTACACTAGCTCTTGAACAAGCCAAGTTTAATGATGTTTAAATCCTGATAGGAATATAAAAGCGGGAAAGCAAAGTTAACTTTTCCCTTAAATAGTCTTTCTCCTGAAGGGCGTCTTTTGATTTCTGCATCTTGGAGTAAAATTGGGTCGTCAAAAAATTTGCTAATTTACGTTCCACTGCTTGGCATAATCCATAGATATTACTTCAAGCTTCTTGAGTCGTTTAAGTAGGTGACCAAGTTAACAATTTTAAAAGTTTTAAGTTGCAATATATAATTGTTGTTGCATAATTTACACGACACTGGCCTTCCAGCGAAGAAGACAAAGAGAATGATGATGAAGATGATTTAGAGCCCACAGAAAACGAACAGTTGCCAGGACCCTATGACCTAAGAGAATAATTATACATACAATTAAGCAGGGCAACGAGTATACGGCCCATCTGATGGAAAGTGGTTACCGTGTGACGGGGTGAAGCCGGGGATAATGAAAATACAGTTGGGTCGTCACTTAGGTATTGTTTATTGAAGAATTAAGGCACAACTGAAACAATTATATAAAAAATGGTAAATTACACTGAACACAAAACAATTTCACATTTAACACTAAATATATTATAAAAAGGGTAGGGCTACTTACAATAGTGCCTTAAAGAGACTTATAGACTTTGTTATTTATCAGGAACTGATCTTGTGGGTTGTTGTAACTTTTAGTTTAAGCTTATAAAAATTGATCATCACTTTATAAATAAATTACAATTATTGTTAGCAGTGAGTCAACCGCTCTACGCGCTAACTCTGGTAGATGTTCTCGAAGTTCATTAACTTCGAGAACAAAACAAATAAAAAGAGACAGACAGCAAATTTAAAAACGGAAACCAAGAGAAAAATGGCCGTAGAAGAGCGCAATGACTGCAACGAGTCGCTTATATAGTTATGGAACCTCGTTACAACCGTAGCCCATGTGAAGTCTGCAACACCAGGGGTGCTACTGGCCTCCAGCTCTCACACTCATCGAACGAAGCATAGAAGCGGTAAAGCGGTGGCGGAAGCGGTTCAAATAGAATTAAAGGAATATTTCAAAAGTAAAGCTTTTTCCTTAATTTTGCTACTACGAGACGTCAGGACTTTTAGTATGTTGTCCCCCTAAGCACCCTGAATAAGTTCCTGCAGAAATTGCTTAGATGACGCATTCTACTACTACGAGTACTTTATTGACTGAGCTAAGTATTCGATTTCGAGAATCAACGACCGATTCCTTAAAATATTTTTTTCCTTTAATGCCTACACATAGAAATCGATATCGAATGAAAATATTCGACCATTAATTGGAATAAGCGCTTTTATACATTTGTGTTTTAAAATTACGGGGGTATTCGGAACATCATTTTCTTTTTTTTTTCACAGTTTTTTAGTGTTTTAGACAATCTTTTTAAACTTAGAAAAATAGTTAGTAGACCGTATCCTTTACATAAAAGGTTGGCAAAGCACGTGTTGGTATTTACTTCGTACCAGACTGCTTTTCTTTTGATTGTTTGGCTATCGAAAAAAAAATACACCTATTTTTCTAACTTAATTATTGGTGTAATTTAAAGCTTCCCAGCTACGCCCAAATGTTGGGTAACTTTAATAATATCGAATTCCGAAGCAAAACTTTATCAAAGAAGAGCTGAAGTTTTCCAATCAGAAACAACTAAATCCCGAAACAAATTCAGTCAAAGCCCTATAAGTGCAATGGTGTGGTGTTACGTCGGATCACACCTTGACACCGAGAATCAACAATATTATTTGGGCAATTTGCTCAACATTAGTTAGTTATGCTTACCGATATTGAGTTTGCTGTCTTGCTTATTTTATCTTCGGGGTATAGAAATGAGAAAATATAGGTAACACTACTAATATCCGATGTCGAAATTGGTTGGACCTAATTTCTGAAAATTCTTTGGTTCTGCTTTGTATCTTGTAATTTACTATTACGTCCTTACATATGAAATTGGTGTTTTGTATGGAGATTTTGGGGAACTCTGCATTTTCCATACTAACATTTTTTCAGTTTTCTTCACAACGACAAATCCAAATTTGGCATGTATCATTAGACAAGCTTTAGCTATATGTGTGATATCACACTTCTTAAAAATTATTTGTCTTTTTAATGTGCATGCAAATCAGATTATGTATTCGGAAGGCACTGAAAAGGAGTTGTCTCCGTGTCAAATTTTAACACAATAAAACTTACAACGAGTTATCAAAAGAGTTCGAAAATATGGTCTATTTTTAGAGGAGGTAATAATTTTTTAAGAATACTCTGCAACATAATAGTTACGAACAAAATACTAACAGAGAATAAAAAAGACTAGATTTATTTATCCTCGGCCGAAAATCGGCCTGCACATATTACTTTATCCCATAGTTTCTTTTGAAGGGCGTACATACAACTCTTATAGATCTTAGGTTATTTTCTAAAAACAATTATGAGCTAAAATTGTTATATTAATTGTATTTTTATAGCACTAGAGTTGAAACGTTTTCCCAGATATTCCACTTCTATTAGCAGACATCTTGTACTCGAAATTGGATTTAATATCTAGAATAAAATATCAAGAAATTCACGCAAGTTTTCCTTCATAGAAATAGAAAAAAGATATTATGTCAGTGGAAACTTCTTTAAGTTATTACTTTTTATATTTTATAATATCTTTTACGGGTATGTAACTTCTTCTTGGAACGGAGATTAGAAAATATTTTATAAGATGCTGTGCTTACATGAATAACACATAGCAAGTATGTCCCCGTACGAAATATTAAAGAAAAATGTGTCAGCAACAAAGGCGCTTAGCAATTTGAGATTGTGTCATATTAATTTCTTCAGTACATTGAAAGAAATTATGAATTTATTAACATATGATGTATTTATTAATTTGATTTTATATGCTTTAGACTGCAGAGATTTAGTAGTATTTTTAGGGTTTTTTAGAGACTAGATTGTGTTACTACTAAAATTAAGGCGTATCTATTGACTATCGTTGGATGGAAATAAATTATGCTTCGAAAACTCTGGAAATTAGAAAATTTTGTTTTAATATTGAGTTAGCTGGACGATAGCAGACAGAGTTTCATAGCTGTCATTACATTCCCTAAGTTCGTGAAAGTCCTTTCTGGCGAATGTCACAAAAGGACCATCTCGTTCAAGTTTCACGGTAACTTCGCTTTGAATTGGACGTTGATTTATTACCTATGAATGCTTAGAAGTCAGGAACGGTAATACTTAAATCGGTATTACATTGTCGGGTGTTTTCTTTAAAGGTTCTGTTAAATTATTACGAGTACCACCATTTTGCATTGATTAAGCTGTCCTTATTAAATTTAAAAAGTATGGTTTACCTAAAAAACGTAATAACTTAAGGGTGTTGTTTAAACGGTTAGCCAAATGTTCGAATTTCGGTCAGCAAAAAATACAATTGGTCAGCTAAAGCAGCAGATATTTCCCATTTGTCAACAAAATAACTAATGGGCAGCAACTCAAATGTTTTTTCTGCTGCCAAATTGTTTAAAATATGTTTTGATGATCCTTTTCCTGGATTTCATAAATTTTTGATAAAATATATATTGCTGCCCAACAATTATTTTGCTGATAAAATATTTGTTTGCTGTCTAAATGATTTTTCGGTTGACCTTTTTGTTGCTGATCAAATGACTGCCCAATTAATTACTTTCCATAACTTTAGCGGATATTTCTATGAATAAAGTTAACCCAAGATTGACGATGAATTGGTACTTTAGATTTAAATTAATATTTATATGTTTATTGATAGGCTATACCCAAGAGGTAAGTACTGTAAATAATTTATTCATACCATTCTGTATTTACATTGACTTTGAAAAATAGAATCATTTAAGTTATGGTTTGAACCTAATATAAAAACGTTAAAAGATCACAATACCGATGTTCCTAAAGGCGAGTTATAATGAGTCTTAAAATGAGGAAATTTCAAAGAATAATTTTATTTATTACGAGTTAAATAATATAAACTTTTTTTATTCAAGTTCGAATATTGAGTTTGGAGAGTTAATTTTAAGCGGCCATTATTATAAAAGTGCGGGCTTTAAAATTATAAAACGAATATGCAATATTTTTTATAAATACACCTGACTTTTTAACAACAAATTAAAATTTTCTTTCAGCAGTGCTCTATTCAGCAGTGTTGTGAAATGTATGAACATTAAATAATTTGGTTGTTAAATTATAACTGTAACATTACTACGAATATCCGTTAGGGGTGGTTCAATTAAATCAACTACTGGCTCTTCTCAAAGAGTAGATTCGAATCCACAAAAAATAGGTGGTTCTGTTGGGTTGTGGTCCGAATGCTTTGGTTAAATATTAAAAACAACAAAATTTATTATCATATAATTTTGTATAAACGTTTCAATTAGTTACCTAAAATCAATTTTATTTGTATAAAGGTTAATGTACCAGACATTAGGCCTCACTAATCCTTTGAAAGTTTGTGGTTATCGTACCAAATGCTACTTGAAAACGTTTATATCTGAAGCATTAATAGCTTATAAGGTAAGTTCCAATCTAAAACGGTCAAAGGTCTCAAAAGATTGTGACGCAGATAACTATTAAGACAAATTGAGACTGGAAACTCGCCTTATCTAACTATTAACGAGACTCTGTGAACTTTCGCCACAAATTAATAGTATTGCCGTTCTAGTTTGTATTATTGTGGCGAGATTCCACGTCTTGCTCGCTTGGAAAGATTTTAAGTTTGAAAACAATTATTCTTACTATTTTGCTCCTATCATCTCTTTGTGATATTCAACCTGTACGGCAGTTGTGTTGGATTACCGGACTGCAAAAAGTGTGTATGTATGTAATAATTGTGAAACTTGAGTGAGTGAGTTTTTTAATCCGTAGTAATAGTCACCTTGTTTAAATCTACAGCAATAGCGTCAATGGAAACGCCAAAATGTGTGATGTCAGTTTGAAAAATTGTTAAGTTTGCGATGACAAGTCGAAGCGATATCATACTAATTCTAGCATCGTGTGGTGGCTTAATTGTCTATGATTATTAAACTTTAGTTATATTTGAAAATTAGAGTATTGGACAAGGTTTCATATCGTGACATCATACGTTTTCGCCATTGGTCTTTATTTTAAGCTACTGATGAACGTGACCACGGCTCGAAAAACCGACCTTTAGTAAAAGTTTACTGACAACGCAATTTTCTATACACCTGATAGTTCGATAATGGTTCATTGGTGACCGATGGGGTTTTATATTAATTTGATAGATCGCTGCAAAGAATAGGCGATATGAGGTGGACCAACGATCTGGTGAAGTAGTTAGTAACTAGTAGGTAGTAGTTAGTTGCTTAGTAGTTGAAATCGGGCGAAGCTGGACCAATCTATATAATCCCATGTTTAAAAGTAGGCGTATTTATACATACATACAATCATGCCTGCAATCCCCGTAGGGGTAGGCAGAGTCCAAGGAACACTGTGTTCCTTAAGGCCACAATTATCCATACAAAAATTGGGTTTGGTCAGATGAAAGTAGGCGTATTTAGAATGACAATAATAATGATTTAAGTATAGGAAAAAAATCTAGACTTGAGTTTCTTCAGGTTTAATATCGTATGTAAATTAGATTCCTTAAAAGCAAGCAAATGTATATTCATAGTATCATTTCAGAACTTGCAAGAAGGTTCAAGTAACAGTCTGACTTTCGGCAGACATTTACAACTAACACAAGTTTAAATTGGTCATTTAACCGGCCATGGAGATGAATAAAAGTTATAACTAACTGCCACATGGACACGTCTGCTACAGCGGTTAAGTTTAAAGAGCTATCTCGAGATACTTCGTTATGCTCCTTGGATAGTAACTTCAAGAGTTAAGCTAAACCTCACAAAACTATTGTTATACACAAACTTTCCTTTATTGTATGCTTTTACTAGTTGTATTTGTAAATTGCACTGAAAAATTGTGTTAGTATAATTGACAACAATTGATTTATTTTTTTAAACACTGTCTGAAAATGATAATCAAAAATCAATTAATGACTTTATACTTTATCACGCAAAAGGACTTTATTCAAAGCGTGATTGATTTGTTATAATATCTGAGACAGTTTTAAATGAAATTTAAAAGCTAGCGAAACTATACGAATCATTACCGAGGCGCACGCGCCGTTACAGGAAGTCGCTGAATACGGGTAGCACAGAATTAATCTCTGAAGAGATTCTTTCAGTAACCTGATGATTCTCCAAGCAAAAAAAAATTTTGCTCATTGGTATCATCATTTAGTGAGAGAGTAACGTTACCTTTAAAACATCAGTATACTTAATTTATTTATGAAAATTGGTATTAAATAAATTTTTATAACACAATAAATCGTCGTTAAATGGAGGAGTTGACCTTTTAGATTATATTCAAATTCAAATACATCTATTCAGTCTAAATGCATCTTAGTGCATGCTAGAATGTGAAAAACATACAATATTTCGTGAAAAAAAATACTTCGCCATTCATGCGAAAAACTATCAGGAGGCCTTGTTCTGAGAAGAAGGTGCAAGAACCTGTGCAAGAATATGTAATCAAATATCTCAAAATTTACCTCGTAAAGTCGTTTTTATTAGGTACTTATAACTTATTAGTAAATTTTTTTTTGGCGAAACGAACATAACTGGCGAAAAGTGGGTGTTTAACACCTCTGCCTACCCCTTCGAGTGAAGATGATATGATATGTGTTGTTGAATTTTTTTTTGCACTTCAACCAATATTTTTGTACAAGTAATTTCTAAAGTCTTTTCAGACTTTGATGCAATCTGATACAATTTACATTCCATTCTCATTGATTATGTTCACAAAGGCTCAAAGGTGTCTAGTAATTACCACATCATAGCCGAATGGTAATGACCAACTTTATCGGGGTAAAGTGGTCAAGATACGCTGACGATGACCATAAAGAGCATCTGCACACGACTTTGAATACCAAAGAGGTCTATTAACATATCTTGATTGCTCTCTGTGGAACATTCGAGTGGCGATGACATTATCTCTAAAGAGATGTTGTTACGAAAATTATGTCTGCCAGTATTAATTTATTTGTGATTGTTATATAACTGTTATCAGAATTTTATAAAGTGCTGTAATATCGAATAACAAAGTAAGTAGAAAACTTAAATTATTATGATAATAGCTTTGACAGATAATTTTACGAAAGCAAAAAACTTTGGTCAGTCATCAAGTCAGTCCCAATATCAGAAATATAATCTAGGGTACTCTGAGGGTGCTTTTGAATATTGGATATTCGTTGTCGTGTAGGAGAGTTGGTAGAGTTGCGACTGAAATCACCTATTTGCGCTTAAGCAAAGGTATATTCGTCGATATTAAAGCTACTTAAATGGAAAAAAATACCATAACACCGGCTTCCTACCTTCTATTGGCAAACTAATTATTAAATTAATTAATTTAAACATCTTATAATTGCCTTTTTTTCAAATTTCTTATTAACTCAATATAGTTGAATATATTTTTGTTATTTTAGGACAAATCCTAGTGATAATCTTAACGAAATTTGTTGTAACAGCTCAATACCGTGCCCTAACCATCCTAAACGCGAGACTAGTTAGCATTGCAAACAAACAAGATATAGATTTCAATCTCTTGATTGCCAGACTGTTCTATAGCCACTGTTCTCTCGAGGTTAGAAACGCGTTTGGGAAATAACCATCACAGTTTAACTACAATTGCTGTACTAAGCTAAAAAAAATATTTAACTTAGCTATTCTAGCTACAATTGCTGCATTAACTTGAAAATAATTTAAAACAAATATAATTTTAGATTTTGTATGAAGCAGAAAAATGTAATATTATAAGTACTTATTACCTTTATTAATAAACGTGATAGTGTAATGTAGGTATTTCATTTCAGTGTAAGATCAGAGAAAAGGTGACGTAATAACAGAAATTATAATTTTCTGACTGACTGTCTTGTATTGTCTTCTGACTGCCTGTAATGGATATTATAATTTTATCTTCAAAGTCCATTTAATATTATTTTGTTCACAGTAAATTACTTAGCCTTGCATTGGCACTTTTACAACACTGCTGTTGACATACTTGTAATGTTAAACTGAGGAAAATTGTCCATACTAATATTATAAATGCGAAAGTCTCAGTCTCAGTCTATAAAAACTCTGTCTCGTTTTCACGTCAAAACTACTGAACTAATTTAACCGAAATTTGGTACACATAGAGCTTGGGAAAAGGAATAGGCTAACTTTTATCCCGATATTCCCATGGGAACGGGTGCCATGCGGGTAAATGTTAAAAAAATGTAATAACGCCTCCCAGAAAATAAAGGACAAATTTACGCCACTATGAACTTTGTTTCGAATAATAGAGTAGGAGTAAATTTTCAATTCCAAAAATGGAGCCTACTGTTCCAATTTGAAAAAAATCTTTCAGTGTTGAATAAAACCTGAAAACCTATTTATTGAGGAAGACTATAGGCTACATACCATCACACTATCTCAAAGTAACTATTCTATGCGGACGAAGTCGCAGGAAAACCCTAGAAATAAAACGTATACACAACTTCAATCAAATTTTAGTTTTCATAATATACAGCCTAGTAATAATTATAGTGTCGATAAATATTTATGGTCACAAAACATTAATGACGAAATAAATTATTTGTCCCAAATTGCTACAATAAGATGAATTTATAATAAGAATATAATAAGAGGCTTATTTCTTTGCTCCGAAATAAGGCGACCGTTTTTACTCTTGTGTACTAAGGACCTAAACACGATTCGATAATTACCGCAAATCGTCGCTAAATTCGCACAAATAGCGGTTGCGGTGAATTAGCGGCATTGTATGTACTACACTGTTCGTCGACGACAGTGTATTGTTCCAGATTGGATATTACCAGAGTGCAATCAGCAGGGACACTAATTGCCTTTATTCAAATCCCGATAGCTATAAATGCCTGTCATGTGTGTAGTTGTGTATTCCTATTGTTATTATTGATTGAACACAGTGGCATGCGTTAATTAAAGTTAATATTTATAACTATAACAGGAGAATCATTAAATTTGGTGTGACTAAACAGTATTGTAGTAGTTTATTTAATAATTTACACACAAATATATAGCCATATTTTATAACATTTTATTTGAAGATTGTTAGTTACAGTAACAAAATTATTCAAGTTTGATGCTAATGTCTTAGGATACTTTGCAATTTACTTTTGTTTAAAATATTATTAAGTGGAGTTTTAAGTGATGTGAATAAATTTTCTATTCTATTCTATTCTAAAATTTTATGTTAATTCAAATGCGTAGAATTTACTTGACAATCACGCGTTAAAATATCTAAGTCTTTCTTCTGATGAAACAGGAGTATGCGAGGATCGCATGTGGAAATAAGTAATCTCAGCCTACCCCTATGGGAAAAGGGGTATATTATTTGGGGCTTCTACGGTAGAATGTTATAAAATCAAAATAATATATTATACTATACTTATAAACTAAAACGTAAGCAAGGTTCGACGCTTATAAAACAGAATAGAACAGTAAATCTCATGGCTTTTGTTTGCCATTTTGAATACGTAATTGGATAGCTAGACGGCTACAATGGACTTCTTTGGAAACCTAATTGGAATACACAGAACTTGCATAGCGGTAATGGAGGGATACATTTTTAATTTTACCTTTCATGAACGGAATTTCAAGTAGGAAAAATGTTGAGAGGAGTTGACGTACGAGGCGGGTCCATCAACTCGAGATCCTAATTGCAGCACAGGTCTTCCTATACCTAAAAATAAATAAGCCGGAACATCGTGCTGATCGAATATGGATTGGAAAGTAGAAACGGTTATAAAACAGACGTTAAGGGACATCCACGCGCGCGCTTCCAATTACAAGAGATACCTAACAACGTTTCCTTCAAAATGTATGACAATCTCGCCGGGGTTATGAAATTGCCTTTACGCTGGCCTTCTTGGTTTTTCATAAGTTCCTAGTATTGTCGGTATTAACGGTAGTAAATGTTCTATCACTATTCTGAACGTGAACGTTAATGCTGACAGTAGTAAATTACGCTGTAATCCGTTAAGCGTCAACAAGCCAAATTAACTCTGCGTCTATTGATTGTTCACTAGCCTGGTACTGACGGCAAAGATTATCAGAGATACTTTTATTGATGGTGTTTGTTAACCCAGGGTTTATAAGTGCAATATAATTTTTGCATGAAATATATAATAATCTTTCAAATGTCAAAACTGGTGCACGTTGGGTAATTGTATTATTTCCGACGTCCATTCAATGCAAGTAAATGTGTTATTTTCAATGTGGTTTATTATTCATCTTCATCGTCATCATCAACCCACTGCGATCATCCTGGCCACTGCGGGACATAGGTCTCCCCTTAATTCACGCCAACGTTCGCGATTTTCGGCCATCCAGGCCATACAGCCCACTCCAGCCAACCCGCTTTATCCCTTCTTGTCACGGGGCGTCCCACACTCGCGGTCTTCACTCAAGAACTTTACGACTCTAAGAGCCGTCAGTTCTACGGCTAATATGACAAGCCCACTGCCACTTAGGTTTGCTAATCCAGTAGGCTATGTCGGTAGTTAAGTTCTCTGTCGGATCACATTATTCGTGCGGTCTTTCAGTGGCACTCCGAGCATAGCCCTTTCCATAGCTCGCTAAGCGACTTTAAACTGGTTACTCCACCGAGTTGAGCTGTGAGTCTCCGTCTCTCTCTCCGTCTCTCTCTCTCTCTCTCTCTCTCTCTCTCTCTCTCTGTGTGTGTGTGTGTGTGTGCACAAATACATCTCAATAAATACATAAAGAGTATGAGTACATGAAGAGTATGAGTTGAATGTGAAATGTGAATATCGTCGTTTGCATAGCATAGCTTGCCCTCTATTACATGGCGGGACCAATGGCTTAACGTGCTTTCTAAAGGATGGAAAAACTCACGATCCAAAGTTATGTCATCCATTCAAGTTCAAGTCATAATCGGGTGATTCAAGTTTTAACCGTGGCAAAAGTTGCTTTGTTTTTAATATCGAATGTGAATGTTGAGGATATTTATTATATTTATTATTATTACTTACGCACGAAATACTTAATTTTCAATCAAATGGTTCTGTAGCTCCTTCACGATATTGATGCAATAGGTACTCTATTTAACGTTAACCGAATATGAGATCCAATCAATACTAGCAAACTAAATTATCTGTATTCAAAGCACTGGCAAAATTGAATACTAAATACTAACAAAACTATGTCCCAACGTGTGTAGTGGAGTAAATAAATTATGCTTAAACATGTTCATTTGTAAAAGCAAATGTAGTCCATACACCTTCATATATTATGTAGCTAATGGTTGTTTTAGTCGTCACTTGCTTTTATAGCTACTGTGCAAATGTTACCTTTTAAATGCATGAATACATTAATGACTTAAATTTAACTTTCATTTATATATTTTTGACATTGTATAAAGTTTGTAGCTAGATGTTCTGAATTATGTAAATAATTTATTTGTATTGCAATAAATAACATCTAAATGTTTTCTCTGTAACTACAGTATATTACTTTACCTACCTATCAATCTGCCTTTATTTGTGTCGTGGGGTAGGAATTATTTGGTCGTCAATGATCAGGATATTTGAATGTTACAAAATAACATAAAAAACTTAAATTGAAAAATTTTAATGGTATTTCATTAAGAACAGTGAACCCTCAGTATTTCTCAACAATTTATTACAGATAAATAATTTGAAGTAACTAGCAGTGAATGGACGGTAAAAGGTAGAAATAAAATACGAAGCTTGTCTTCCATTACCAATGCAACAGATGGTGACAAGAAATATTCCGATAGAACACTAACTCTCTCACTAGTCTGTTGTATAAAATAATCATTAATTAGTAGTTCTAAGTCTAAGTAGAAGCCTAATTACTAACTTACCTTTATGTGGGAGGTTAGTTTGGATGAGGAAATTATTTTATTAACTGTAGGTCCTGCCAGAATACCAGCGCCACAGTGTCCTTGGTCGCTGTGGCATTATGCTGAGGCAGATACCTAGTTGGCCTGTTATCCTTCTTTTTTTTTTTAGTACATGTATGTGTATTTATATGTAAGCCAATAAACGCATTCTTTCTTTCTTATATCCACAAATAAATGTATAACGATTACGTTCATTAGGTTTTATGATATTGCAAGAATAACGATTTGTATTGAAACCAAACGTGTCAACTTTATAACGTCTCATGTGATATCACAGCCGTAATCATGAGACGGGAGGTCCAGTCTGATTGAAAAATACCGATGCCGCCAATTATCACAACGAGGCATTATACGTGCGCAGTACATGCACTTGCGTCCGCTATGTAAATGTATACATATATGTGATGGTATCCAACATGCTACATAAAAATCGTTTTATCCCTATTTAATAAAACAATCTAAAGAGATGAAGAGAGTCACAATCTAAAGAGAGAAGTTATAGTCCTGTAGCCTTATTCGCAATTTCATTGTGCTGCAGTTATGAGTAACTAGATTTTGTGGCGGCTGTTATTATTTTGCTGCTCTAACAGTATCACTATGAAGAGAATGGTGTTACTTTGAGGGGTGTGGTTGACAATTAAATCTAAGATGTGCTCGCTTTATATTGGGTCCTTACCTATGAAATTGGTGCTTTTATTCTGCCTTAGCAATTTGTCCGTAACTATTAAGTTTGAGAACATTCTTATAAAATAATTGCCTCTTCTAAAAATAGGCCATATATTTGAGCTCGTATTATTTAATTTGATAGTTTTTTGTAAGTTTACTTGTGTTAAAATTAGACACAAAGACAATTATTTTTAACTGCCTCCCGAATACATCATTTGATTTGTATTAACATAAAAACGATGAATAATTTTTATCAAGCGTGTTCACACACATATTGCTAAAGCTTGTCTAATGATACATGCCAAATATTATCTCTGGATTTGTTGTTGTGAAGAAAACTGATAAAATGTTAGTATGTAAAATGCAGACATCCCCAAAATCTCCATACAAAACACAAATTTCATAGGTAAGGACCTAATATTTTTATACCCGGAAAATATATAACAAAGTATTGCTTCTATATAAGAGCATTTTTACCGTGGCCATTTGTAAAAAGCAGAAGTATAGGATATACAAGGGAGGACTTATCTCTAGTAGGGATATCTTCCAGTCAACCCGTTACAGGTGTCCTCTGCCTATCTTTTCAGAGATTGAGGAGTGATGATATGTAAAGTTTTTTATTTTGCAGTTTCATTCAGTATTTACCGATAAGTATAATTTATATAAGAAGTTTGTAATTAAACAAGTAGGAGAATTATTTTATATGGGTTAGTCTTGAGTTCTATACCTTTTCAATATAATGTGGAGGGTAATAAGATTATTATATAATAAAGTTTACCTTTGCAGTTTTGCATACTTCGCATACTAAAATAAATAGCAATATTTCATCAACTGTATTAGAAAAAATCATAATTGTCGATTCACACACAAGTTCTATAAATAATTTAGTTTGAATATTACTCCATTCATAGTAAATGACCACTGAAATTGTTACTATTATTTATTGTACTAAATTTATAACGGACATCAGAAAAAGTGATAATTAATAAATGTGTTGAGAATTTTATACATTTGTCACGCAGAACTAAAGCATCTGTCTTCTGCACTAAGGTCCTTATTTGTTCAAAAGTTTATCCCAGCCAGTATTACATTTAGCTCGGCCATCATGACATTAGTAGATTGCTCTGTATCTATCCCGGGTCACACTAAGTTGATCGCACGATCGCGTGACTTGCAATGGGATTGCTGACAAATTGCACATTACTTTTGTTCTAAAGTTAACAGCTAATGAACGTAGAAAACACATTGTTTTATGTCAAATGTAACAAACTAATTTATTCACTGGGTCATTAGTAGCGTTGTATATTACCTTTGAAAGCACTGTTTAAGCTGGCAATTAAACTCATTCTATTTATTTACTTAAAATAATAAACAGAATGAGTTCCGATTTCAATGTAGAGGGAGCAGAGTATTTTTAAAATCGTTTTATATAGCCAGCCCAGTTTGTTTATCGTCTGAGTCGTGTGGTAACGGCTCATTAAAAGAATACTACTAAAGCGATTAATGGACTTAGAACTGCACAAACATCCAATAGCTTATAGCGGCGACGGGGTCACCACCACGCATGCAGAGCACATGTGCAGTCACTGCTTGGTGAAGAGCGGACTATGACAGTGGACTGCTTTTGCGGTGCTTTTGCCTAGTCTCTGACTAACCCTAAGGGGATAATAGTCGTGTTTGTATTTACGTATGTTATTTTTTTGTTTATTTATTTTTTTAAATATATTGGGATATCAAGTCACCAGGCAATGGCAATTGACTGCTTTTGCGGTGCTTTTGCCTAGTCTCTGACTAACCCTTAGCGGATAGTTACTCAAATTAGGGGAAGGGGCTAGCAGTTAAACGCTGCTAACTATCACGTGTAATATAAGCGTGCGCGCGGGATCGGCGATGATGTCGCGACTGATGGGAGAAATGAGAGTGGAAGAGCTCTACAAACAAAGAGATAGCAAAGAGATAGACATAGAGAGTGTAGGCATAGAGATAATGAATACATTCCTTTTAAATCAGAATTCAAAACGTGTTACAAATTAGACACTTTATGGTTTCAAATGATGAGGGTTTGCTTTGAATTATTTAATCAATTGTATTGGTTGGCTGTAGTGTTGAATTGATCTTGTTCAGCTTAATTAGACTGCGGTCGCTTACGATTGAAGATGTGTGCGAATTAAATTATTATGTAGATTGAGTACACGTCAATGTGTGACATGACTAGCTCCTTTACCATGTCACGCTAAATTATGACAGGGTTTGGATTGTAGTCCTAGAATATTCATGTTTACATAAACATGAATATTCTAGAACTACAATCCAAATATAAGTATAAGTATCCAAATATACTGGTAAACTTTATATGTTTTAAAATTCATTAGTTGATTTAATAAAATCAAATTCATTGCTTGATACAGCTCTCAAGAGGAATTTGCAACCAATTTTATAGTAAATTTACCCTTTTGATTGAATTCTAACCTTAAGTTCTTTATTTTTAATTAATCTGTCCTCCAAAATGACGAGCGTAATACTGACGTTAATGTGTTTACGTCATAATAACGTGAGTGAGGTAATAGGGTTGTGTCAGAATAACGTATATGGCAAATAGAATTACGAGTGACGCTAATATTCTTAGAAAATTGTATTTACTAATCGATGTGACAAATATTAAATTATGTGATATTGTAACTTGTATGATGCGAGATATTAAGATTGATTGAATATCAACTTTCTTTTTTTCGTGTAGTTTTTTGATTTTTCATGTGGTTTTTGATGGGTCTAACATAAAAATATTATCAAAGGCTATATAGCCGAGTTTGAAAAATCAGACTTCGCTTATTAGGTCGTTTTCGTTTTTACACAAAAGCCGTTCAACAATTATTGTATCGATGTTTCTATGAAAAAAAATTAAGTGACAATAGGCATGGGATGAAGTTGTGACGTGGGAATACCAATGTTAAATAAAACCCGGAGATGATGTCATTGATTGTAAAAATATTTCAAAAAGACACAACTGGGCCAATTTATAATAAGGTTAATAAATACAAATTACTGAACACAAAACTTAAAGAATATTTTAAAAGGTAGGGCTACTTACAAAAGTGGTCAGTAAAGTTATTTGAAAATTTACTGTTATAGGTTATTACTATAATATATTATAATTATATTATATCAGTTATAACAATTTATATACCATATATTTAGGCGTCGAGACTACTGCTCCAGACGCTGACTCCGATAGGAATGAAAATTGGAGACCAAAAACTGAAAAAAAGAGAGTTGCTTAGTTTGAAAACAGAAACAAAAGAGAAAATAGAAGTGCTCAACAAGAGCTTCGCTAATACTGATATAGTGCCTCGTTACAAAGTATACTACAACTTTTGTATGGAAATTGAAAATCAGATATTAATTACAACGTCAAGATAGAACTGAAAAAAATTAAGTTACTACAGAGACAAGGAAATAACATTATGAATGTGATAGACCCAGAATGAAAGTGGTTGCAAAAGAGCAATGAATTGAAGTGATTGTGTGAAGTGATTCAAAGAAGGAAAAAATTCATTGCTGAACAAGAATTCATTTCTGAACTGATTAGTAAATTAACGAAAGAACAAGATACCAGGGAACTAAAATGAAAGTATATTAGCTATAATTATTTTGCTTCTATGAAATAAACATTTAACGAAGGTTCTTATTTAATGTTTTGAGTTCCGCGTTAGCACATCGCCACAAAAGCCAAAAATAATAAATCCCGTCGCGATGCAGCGAATCGATTCGTTCCATTAAAAAGTAATCGTTTTGACTTTTGCGGCGCACTCGATTGTTGCGAACCGCAGTGGTTGAAGGCAAATGAAAATTTGAAATTGAATCACTGATTTTGAATTCGGATAGCGAACAACTGGAATTTTAATAGTTTTGTTTCACAAATTATTGTTATAGAAACACGTATCGTATCGTATTGTTTTATATTTAGTATGATGGTTTATCAGAATTAATTTATTTGCACTTCTATCACACCCATAAGTTAATTTCATAAATTTCCCCTAACAGTTAAATTCATCTATGACTAAATCTTAATATCATCAGTGAGAGCGACATCATATTTTGACATTTTAAATTAAAAGCTTATTTTCGTTCTATTAAAGTTATGATTATAAATATTTCAAGTAGCTGAATCAAGTTCAATTAGTTTGGCTGCAATTATTATGACATTATAAATCCAATGTTGAAAAGGGAAGTTGAGGATATTCTGCATAATACTCGTAACATTTATATGATACAGTGACGCGTAATCGATCACCGTCGTGCTAGTCTATCTGGCTGATGCATGCACTATATTGTACAGTTAGCAGCAAGTTGCTATTTATTTGGTATACGAAAATAGTTTTTATTTCGTTAGATATAGCGGCGATTTTAAGATCAAGATTGTGTAGTTTGATCTGCAGCCATGACGTAGATTTGTACGTATACTCGTATCTTTTACATTGCTAGTGCGCCACCCAACCAAGCAGTTCCAAAATAACTTATAAAAATTATAAATTATTGAAGCCAAAATAAACCGTAAATGGCTGTTTGATTTAGAAGTGGCAAAATTCAACAAAACAGGGAAAACGAAAATTCAAAAACTTAGCTTTAGCAGGCTGCACGTTCATTGCTTTACCAACTAGTCAGTAGTTATTTCAACAAATTTTAGGTAAATATGGCAAAAGAAACACGTGCAAAGATAACCTTTTTATACAATACAAATGTGCCTATAGGTAATTTTAAATTGCCTTAAAGGTTTTAAGTTAACCGCTCTCGTGCCTCCTGATGGGCAATTATACTGACGATGGGCGATCTAATTTTTTCATGTCCAATTAGACAGTGGACATCAGGCTGGTAAATGTTGGAAATCTAATGGACCGACCTTTTTACGTAATTACAGATTAACCGTTGATCCTTTGTTGTTGTAAACAATGGACTTCCCACGTAAAAGTACAGAGGAAATTCTAACATGTCCGTAATGGAGGAATATAGAGCTATTCTATCTTATATTTTTATTTTCTTATGTAGTTTTGAAATGAAGTTTCGTGATGATTTTTAGTAGGCTGGTATTATTTTCATCTCTACACATTTTTCTTGATATCTTGTAATTAATTCAACATCTTCTTTTCTTGACTAATTATTTTTAAAAGATTTCACAAAATTTTTAAGTGTGTCCAATCAGATATGTGTGTGTATTGTTTACTGTATGTCACATCATAAAAAAATAGACGTATGTCACATCATAAAAAAATAGACGTATGTCACATCATAAATTAAAATTATCCTATTTGTTCAATGTTATTGCTCAATAGAGTAGACTTAAGAAGTTTATTTATTTTGTTTGTTTATACTCAAAATTATCAGGTAGTTCAAATCGAATGTTGCAAGTAGTTGTAATACTGAAAAGAAAATTTCTAAGTTCTTATAGAGAATACTTCTATTTTTATATTCCTATCGAAGTAGCATTGAAATAATTTCACGGAGCAGCTCAAATATCAATAGTTGCAATACCTACTACGTCGGTTCAGAAACTGGACCAATTCCGTGGTTTCAGATGACACAGACTCGGGAAAGATCAATTGAAAGTTCTCCGATATCCTTTTATGAATTTTCTTGTTGGCCTTCGTAACTCGATCGTCAAGATTGCGTGTTCATTTAAAGCCTTAAAAGTTTTTCTGGTATTTGGAGCGATATCTATGTCAGTATTCATCGAAAATCAATATGCTAATTGAGATGGTGTTCTTTTTCACATTACATTAAAAGGTATCATAAGATGTTGGGTAATAAATGAAGAATTTTATTTTCTGTCTCTTGTTAGTATTTATTAAGTGTTTCCATAGAAATCAATGTAGGTTTCCTATGTATTTACCTACAAGCATCATCGTAATAAATATAATAACGGGGAGACACCCAATGCTTCGGCATTGGGACTCCTTAGGAACATATTCCCATTAATCCCATAAGAGGAGATACTCCTTAATGGTCATAATCCGCACTTCCGTAATGTGCATGGAGCACTGCCTGAAACTAGTGGCTTCTTGAGACTATCACTAAATTGTCGGTCCACTATTGTTTCAATTTGTATTATACTACGCCTCAGTTTTACGTGGCCATTCGAGAACCGTAAGCATATTTTATTACTCTATTTTCTGATCCAGCCCATCTGACTTCAAGGTGGAGACAAAAAGTTCGAATTTCAAAAAGACAAACCCGCTTGGGTCGCAGATCCATCTAATTATGTGGACTTTAATGAGTAAGTAGAAAAAAGGTACAAAAAGAACTGTAAGTCCGATTTCAAACCAGCTTATTTGTTTTACCCGAGTTCAAAAGGCTTTTTCAAACGGGAGCATTTTTATTTCGTATGTATAAGTTTTGATTCATTTTAGAAATGTAATTTTTTTTTGTATTTAGATCTGTCGCAAATGAACGCTATGCATAATATTAAACTCGTTTTTTTATGTGCGGCTGATTCTTTTTGTGACGCAGTAATTAATTTTATGACTTATGCTATCCTAGATATTATGTTGAAACATGTAGCTTTTCTTGTCTTGAGTCGATACATTAAGATTATTCGTTGTTTTTGATATCAATGAATAAATTAAAAGTAATTTCAAAAACCATATTATGTTTGTCAAGAGCATCGGAAAGTTGATTCACAGGTTGCTTACATTTTATCTCTGGGTATAACCAAACCAAAACTCCGATAAGAATACTTTTTGGAACATTGATTTGAGAAATCTTATCAATGTCAATGGTTTTCGAGAATATAATTATGCCGTAGATACGTTATTATTTTATTCTGTTATCAATAAATAAAAAGAAATATAAAAAAAAATACTGCTGAAGTCACTATGACAAAATACCATTATCATAGACAATTTTATTTCATCCAGTAAAGTCCTTAAAAATAATGTATGTAGGTATATTTCCAACACCATATCCCCGTAAACAATTGTCGAGGATGGAAAAGTGAGAGCAAATGAGACCACACACTAATGTTACACGTATAATGTATAATAGCACACTGACAGTAAAAAAGTACAATTGGTTCTATCAAAAAAGACATTCTGCATATAAATAAATCCAAAATGTGACGTACTGGGAATTTGGAATTAAGGTCCCAAAAGGTAACATGATGCTGGTCGCCAACAACAAGCGTCCTTCGTTAATAACGTTGGAATAGTAGTTTTTCTGGATACCGTGTAAATGCTTATATCAAAATAAAGATACTATTTCGAAATTGTGAAATATCGCAATACATTATCTGAAAGCACCGCCTCCTCTTTGTGTACATCGGAAAAACTTGAAAAAGAGCTCGAAAACACGATGCAAGCCATGTAATGTATTGCCCGAACAAAAAGCATATGAAATGGGTTCGTTAGGACAAGTAGGATTAGATAGCACTGTACAGTATTTACGGCTACTCTCTTGCTGTAAGTAGCTCAGTTACCTTATTTATTATTGGTATTAGTGTTGAAGATACTCTCGGTATATCATTGCATTTAGGATTCATTTTTTCTCATTTAGTTTTTTTTTTTATTAGGTTCTTACCTATGAAATTGGTGTTTTGTATGGAGATTTTGGGGAATTCTGCATTTTCCATACTATTTTTTTTTTCAGTTTTCTTCACAACGACAAATCCAAAGATAATTTTGTATGGAGATTTTGGGGAATTCTGCATTTTCCATACTAATTTTTTTTTCAGTTTTCTTCACAACGACAAATCCAAAGATAATAATATTTGGCATATATCATTAGACAAGCTCTAGTAATGTGTGTAATATCACACTTCATAAAAATTATTTATCGTTTTTAAGTGAATGCAAATAAAATGATGTATTCGGGAGGCACTTAAAAAGAGTTGTCTCCGTGTCCAATTTTAACACAATTAAACTTACAACAAATTATCAAAACAAATCAAAAGAGCTAAAAATATAGTCTATTTTTAGACGAGGTAATAATTTTTTAGGAATACTCTGAATCTTAATAGTTACAGACAAAATACTAAGAGAGAAAAAAAACACCAATTTCATAGGTAAGGCCCCAATATTATTCTATTCGTTTCCGTCTTTGATTTGTGTATAAATATTAGTCTACATGACTTATATTTATTTTACTTAGTAAGAGCTTCTCACCATATTCCTCATATTATAACTTACATAACATTGCTGGCGCCAAACATGGGATGTGTATTTTTTCGGTGATGATGACGATAAAAGAAGAATCGTTCAGTTATTTTAAAATTGTTTATAGATACAGAAATACCGCGTATTTTAAAAATATTTTTCCTAGCTTCCAAATGGCAATCAATGTGAAGTAACTTGTTCGTTCCGCGAGGAAAATGCACAGGTTTAGCGTAAATTCATTTTGGTGCCATGTATGGAAACGGCAAACGTTCATTACGTGACTGGGAACTAAATTCGTTCTTTTCAGCGTAAAACTTAACAACGATGTTGATGATGCTGCTAGGGTGGTGAACGATGAAAAGGATATAACAAAACAATAAATGGACACTGTTTGCTCCTTACCAGTGCAAGTTTCTTAAAAACTCAATTTTTGTAGTTCTTTGCTCTAAGAATGTCAATTTCTATGGGAAACGTGAAATGTGCCCTAGCAGAAAGTAGTTGGAATCACGTTTCCCACAGATATTGACGTTCTTGCTAGGGTGGTGAACGATGAAAAGGATATAACAAAACAATAAATGGATACTGTTTGCTGCTTACCAGTGCAAGTTTTTTAAAAACTCTATTTTGTTTAGTTCTTTGCTCTAAGAATGTCAATTTCTATTGAAACGTGAAATGTGCGCTAGTGGAAAGTAGTTGGAATCACGTTTCCCACAGATATTGACGTTCTTGGCGCAACTAAAAAGTTGACTTTTTTACAGTGAAAACTTACACCAGAAGGCCTAGCACGGGCCGGAGAGAAAAAGTCCCCAGGGACAAAAATCGTAATTGCCTCTCGCTTCCGCGCGAACGAAGAAGCGAGAGGCAATTACGATTTTTGTCTCCGGGGACTTTTTCTCTTCGGCCCGTGCTAGGCCTACAGAGGTACTGTAGTCCTGAGGGAACAAAGTCGATGTTTAGGTTAGCGAATATAAAAGAGCTTGCCGTACATTCATAGGAGATATTCAAAGCTTACAATAAAAGGCGTTTAAAAAGTTTACTTTGAGCTTTTTACTTTGCAATATCAAAATGAAAATCAAGCAGGATGTATCTATATTGTAGCTTATTTTGGTTTTATTTTCATTTCTCATTTCAGAACGGATTTATTTTGGAACAGGATATTAAAGTCATATTTATATTCTTTTATATTAAAAAAAGAAAGAGCACTATAAATAACTAAGAACTATGTTTGCGACTTGCGAGAAGTTGAATAAAGTGTTTTTGGTTCAAAAAAGTTGATAAACAGGCATGATTCGGTTCAATGGCCTAAAATTTTATTGAAGTTTTACACAGACATATATTTACACAGATAACGCAAATGCATATACTGCGAGTGTCCGAAAACCCCGACCGTGGGGATGGCCACTGCTAACTAGTATAAATGGCTGTAAAAACAAAAAAAAAATTCTCATTCACTCAAAAAAAAATACCCCTTTGTCAATTATCATTGTGTGATAATTGACGAAGGGGTATCGGCTGCATCGATATTATTCAATCAGTTTAGATCTCCCGTCTCAAAATTATGACTGTGACGTCACAGTAACCGTTAAAAAGTTGACATTTGATTTCAATACAAATCGTTATACTTGCATTATGTGATGTGACATGTTTATGAATAGGCCACCACCATACTCTCTCTCTTTACTCTTTATTGCACACAGAAAAAGAAACACAATACATAAAAGAAACAATAGTTGGCAAAGGCGAACTTATCCCCTGGAGAGATATCTTCCAGTCAACCCAACAACCAGTCCAAGAGTAGGTGATAGACGGATTACACTAGAAGTGCACAAACACAAAGGTTTTTTAACAAAATACAATTTAAATTAAACAAACAAACAAAGAAAAAAAATGGTAGGAATATAAAACTAAAATAATACTTATACATTTAAAATACAATAATATAGACATATGTAGATAGATAGCATACAATACATGAATCAATAAATAAACATAATGATATCTATAAAAATAAATAAACTACGAGAATCTAAACTAACATGATGAATAAGAATTAATAAATAAATAAATAAATATAATATTTTTTGAGGCCTTTAACTCAATAAATTTTAAATTGTAATTTACGTTTTTTTATTTAGGCAAAAACGCTGTCGGCCGTAATTGTCTATGAATTATCTGTCACGATTATAAGAACAATCATTACGCAATGCATGATACAAGCTGACACAGCCGTCAGAAAAGCTTTATTGGTTGCTACCGGCGTTTGACGGATTTTGACCATGCGTAGTAATTGTTTATATGAAGCGTTACTTCATCAATTTCAGGCACATGGCGGATAGCGTTTTTGGCTGATGAAAAAAAAGTATAAATAAAACATGTTTACATTGAATTTCCAAAGCACTCCCTTAATTAAATTCCCTTTAATTAAATACTTTGAGAATTAAACATTATTTTCATAACTTTTGATATGAGTCAACTAGCAGAGTGTGAACACTGTGGAGAACTTTATAACAGATTCAAGGTTACAGCACTTTGTGTCTCTGTCAGAGCTGACCTAGTATGTTTTTTTTTGGCAAAAAATAATGTCTTTTATTGTCAATTATATAGGTGGATCGCAATAATATCAGCTTGAAACATTTACAAAATGTAGATCTGCAACGAGGCTTATTGTAATTCATTTTACGATCAATAAAAAATCGTACAAAAGATTTGAGTGAAATAGCAATTTAATTATCCGACTATGTTTTATACATACGTATGAAAATGGTAAAGGTTTCTCGTGCCCTTACCACAAACTCACGAAACGTAATACTGTAGGGTACTTTGTAATCATGTACGTATGCTCCTAAAACGTTATGAAAAGATTTCTCAGATTCCACCAGTACTCACCTATGAGGTAAATGAGGGCGCGTGACTTGAGTTCTCTTCACATTATGGCCTGTAAAATTTTACACCCACTGTGATGACATTTTGAAATGGTTAGCGTTCTCACTATAAATTATGTAAAAGTCCTCGCCTCTACTTCACTTTCTGCAAGGGATTCGAGGCAATATTTATACTTCTAGATGTATTCATACATACATTTTATATCATATTATTATTATTATATATATTATATTAAGGTGTCTCTCTTGTCTTATTATTAAGAATATATTAACAGATTCAATTAATCTAAGTTGACCTTGGTCTACCTTATTATAATCTCTGTTTTCTTACACTTTGTCAATAATCTATCTACTTATAACAAAATAACAAGTGATTATGTTGTGCCGTATGCAAAACGAAAATAATATAACTAGCTATGCATTTTACGTCCTGCATTTCTTAAATGAATGGTTTCAAATACAAAAATTGTAATGTCTACTCAATTTAGTCACAGTGGTTATTAACACAAATATTGTTTTTAAGGGTCATAAAAAAGTGATATTAACCTCATATCTATGATTATACATTTCCTAAGAATTGTATACAAATTCATTGTAGTTGCCCTCTCTGTATTTCTAGTCGCTTACTTAATAATAAAATCGCACAGATATAATTGTAAAATCTGAAATGGAATAATCACAATCCACATTTTGTAAGCTCGTTCTGAATATAATTATCAACTAATATTCGTCGTTAGTTAAGTAAAATTTTCGCTTATTCAAATTCATACCCCTGAAGTTATTAATACAGTATATCGTCATCAGTCGCAAAGTTTTTTTTATTCGCTTGTTGTATATATAACTATGCCTTCTGGCAAGTTAAAAATGTTGAATTTACAAACGTTAAAACCTTCAACAGTCAGCTCCATGATTTAACTAATGTACCTTTTAGGCCATTCATGTTAATGTTTTGGTTTACGTAAATGAGTGGAATAATTACATTTTTATTGGCAGCTTATGTCCTCCCCTTAATTAAAATCGGCAGAACACAGACGTGACAAAGAGTAAACTCGTCATCATAATTTGCCTGTACTTTTCCCAATTTCATTTGGTGTCGGCGTAACGAACCTTTTTCCTCAACTCTCCCCCATCACACGCTATATTAACATTCAATACCATTCTAGCCATGTGCTCCTTCACACAATCAATCTATCTTTTCTTCGGTCTTCCTCTCCCTGCATTACCACCCACTCTCATTTTCACTACTCTTTTCGTTACATGCTCATTCTCTCTTCTCAAAATATGACAAAGAGAAATATATTATATGATTATTTGTAAGTTAAATTTTACCAGAGATATACTCGCTACCTACGTTTGTATAGTTACCATGCATGTCCTCTGAATAACGTTTATTTCAGTAGATTAATTTTTTAATTCTATTTATTCGATGTGTGCCAGGAGGGTGCACCAAAGCTCACCGAAAATTTAAATTCCGAAAATGTTCTGCCAAATTTTTTTTCATCTTAACAAACACTATGCCTAACTACTCAGTTCCTAATGTTATTATTCCGAATCATTCAACTTCATAATGTCGGTAGTAAATTATATCTATTGTCCTATTTTTTTTTTCCTATATTTTCTCAACATAACCCCTTTCTTTTACTCTACTAGCTATTCAAAGTCATAAATTATATTCCATAACAGTAATTTTTATTCATAATAACATGTTGGCATATTACTTGAGGAAGTGCTTGCTTTTATTTTGTTTCACTTTATTGATTTTTTTAAATATTAAACAGTCTTCTATAGTTTACAATGGGCCGACATGTACATAGTTGAAAAAATAATAGGAAATCTCCATGTATATATTACCGGAATTGTATGAAATCTAGGTGTTGTATACAATTCTTTGAAAAGTGTAGTCTCTTAGATATTAGACTAAGGCAAATTTTTTATGACCCTTAAAACAATATTTGTATCAATAATCACTTTGTCCAAATATATTGCTGGCATTATAAATATTGTTTTAAGGGACATAAAAATGCGACTTTAAGGTTGTCTACTAATTTTCACTCAAATCAACAGAATCTAAACGAAAATATGAAATAAAATTTTCGGAAAAATGTGTGTCACTACGTTCGATCTGAATCCGTGAAAATTTTGGTCTAGAAAACTGAATTCGGATTATGCTAACGCGCTACTCCGATACAAATCGAAGCAGATCAGGAACCAATTTTTGATTTTACATGATTTTGATGCAGATTTTTTAACGTTTATTTTATGGTCTATTTCTTGTAGTTTTCAAGCTAAAACTGTGTTTCGTTTTTTTCCAAGATTCAGGGACGCGATGACTTTGAATGATTATAATTTTTTTGTGCTGACTTTTCTTGTATGTTTGTATTTTAGTGTAATGTCCATTAATTGCACTTTTATGAGTAAAAAAATCTCCTTCTTAACTTTAAATTAAGATACTATTTTTTTCAGTTAAACTTTAAAAATTTAAAAACCATAAATAGAAAAAATTATATTGGTTTTCCATAGCTTCTGATTATGTAGTTGAGAAACTGCCCAATTTAATAAGCTTTCAGAATGATACAAAAAATATGTATGTAATTAGGTTCAGTAGCTCTTGGATTAATACAAATAATACTATGGCTGCTCCGTCAAAATGTTTTCCGGACTGGATTCTAGAATGACGGAATGAAATCGGATGACTGGATTGGATCTAGTGCGTAATCTACCATAGAAATAGTTCAACGGCTACCTCGGAACTTATTTTCACGGGTTCTGATCGGATTCGGTTCGGAAGTAGTACAAAACCGCTTTCAGAAAGAAAAATTTTCGGAAGAGTGATAATTCCGACTACAAATCGGTATGAATAACAATTTTGGAGATACAACTTTAGGCGAGCCAATATGGACCCATGCCAGGATCGTAGCAAGTGGAGTAATCTCTGCTTACCCCATGGGGAAAAGGCGTGATTGTATATTACATATACCTGTATACATATATTAAAATTTTATTCATAAGCCAAAGACTGATGCGCGTGTAGCGAAGTTCGCCACAGTACTGTGTCATCTGAATGGGTAACCTATACCTTACCTTATTCCGGTACAAAATGGCATGCTTGCATTGCTATGTTCAAGTTTGAAGGGTAAGACAGACAGTGGATATACTGGGTATTCGGCTTTACCCTTATGTTGACTACGATCTCTGCGGTGTGAGGCGCGGCACGCGGTAAGCGTTGAAAACAAATGGTAGACAACATATGAAGTATGCCACAGCTACCGGCGGGCGTAGCGTTTAGCGGCGCGGCGTGAGGCGCGGCGCGCGGCGCGCGGAGTGTGCGCGTGAAACAAATATACTATCGAGTATCGAAGCGGCCACAGCTACGAGCGGCGCGCGCGTCGGCGTTCGTGGACGCGATCAGGCACCGCGCGACCGAAACAAAGAATTTTTTTTTTACCGCGCGTTGAAATTATAAAAATGAATATGGAACAATTTATTAGTGAAATACTAAGAAGACCAGCAATATGGATGTCAAAACATCCACATCATAAATATCAGCATAAAATTTTATAAAAAAAATGTGGAACGAAATAACTATCGAGGTAATTAAATAAAAAATTAAGTCTTTAGTAACTTGGACAGTCGGGTATGGGTATTATTGGAGTTTGAGCCGTTCTAGATTTTAATGGGACCTAGACCTAGACCTTAATTAATTACCTTGATAGTTATTCTTCATACTACCAGATTACATTACTTTTTTTTTTTCAGTTTTATTTTTATTGGGCACGTAGTTTGGTTTACTTTTTACGCAGTCAGGTTTTTAAATTTTTTTAATATTATTTTTTTACCGTGCCATTTTAGATAGTGGGAATCTTTTTGCCGTTCACTAAATACGTCCACCGCTGAAGCCTCCGTGGTCGCTACTACTGTAGTTGTGGCATAGCACCGAGAAACGCGCCGCTCACCGCGCCTCACGACTCACCGCGCCCCACACCACTAATAGCTGTGGCCAGGCCGTTAGGGCTTGTTTAAGGCGACGCGGGGCGTCAAACGGCGCGGCACACTAAATGGGCCGCCAGAAAAATAAACGCTCACTACCTGTCACGCTGAGCACATGTGCGACTGCACACTGCACACTGCTTGATGAAGCGCGGTCAGTGGACTGCTTTGGAGGTGCCTTTGTAATGTCACTGACTAACCCTTTATAACGTATAAAACGCTACTTACTATGCGGCGGATGCAATGCCGCTTGACGCGCTGCTTGACGCTCCGCTTGACGCGCCGCTTGACGCGCCGCTTGATGCGCCGCTTGACGCGCCGCTTGACGCGCCGCTTGACGCGCCGCTTGACGCGCCGCTTGACGCGCCGCTTGACGCGCCGCTTCACGCGCCGCCTCGCCATAAACGGTAAAAACGCTTGAGGCGCCGCGGAAAGCCACGCACGCTTAAACGAGCCCTTAGTGTAAATTATCATAGTAAGAAACTTATCTTGCTTACTTGCGCTATGAATGTAAATTTCTATGGGAAACGTGATTTCAGCTTTCAGCTTTTTCATACTTTCCGCTAGGCGCGCTTTTCACGTTTCCCATAGAAATTGAGTTTCTTAACGCGACTAAAAAAGTAAAGTTTTTTACAATGATAACATACACTAGGAATACTGTAAGCTGTGATCTTGTAGGACTTACCATCGCAGGTAGACTATGTATTTCTCAATGTGATTAATAATTAAAAAATAAAACAACTACGAAGTTCTTCTTACCTTAAGAAAATACGATAAATATTTAAAAGCATATTATTTTAAACAATTAACATACTTCATATATTTACTTAAAAAGTATAGGACTCAAGATGGCTACATTTATTCTCAACAAACAAATTATTATATTCGGTTGTGTATAAAATAATGTAGTCATTTACTCTGTGAAATTCTGTCTAAATTAGTCTAGGTATGTATTAGTCATAAATTTAATATATTACCTACGCTACGCTAGATTTTGACTGTTATTCTATCTTTATGTATTTTATTTTTAATCAACATTCTAGCATGGATTTTTAATCAAAATTCTTTTGGAATAAAACAAGCCGGGAATAGCCTTTCATAGCCGCTAGTATATCGAATTCGTGCGCCCGCCCGTCCGGGCCGGTGTGGGTAAATAATAACCGTTTCGGCCCAACGCAGCCGTAAATCGACTCTCCCAAGTTCAAGACCTCAATAATAGTGTGTTTGTATGGAATGTGAGCTTCGAATGTACCAATTTACCCTGTTTGAGCTGCAAGCCACAGCCTAAGCAAATAATAGTACAAAAGACCCATAGTTTAGTGGAAAATAGAGAATACTGTTAACAATATTGTTGTTAGAGTATTGTTAAGATGTGATAAAACTGTGCGTACTTATGCGGAGATGTAGGCGTAAGGATATGATATGTTTGTCATGTTAACGTACAGAGACGTTGGTCGTACTGATGATTACTATGCCAGACCCCGAGTGAGTGAGTTTCACACACGCTTACCAACAGCGGTAATTTTGTCCGAAAATGGATTATTCCTCGTCAACAAAAGGCCCCCGCAAGCTTGACTAACAATCTGGTGATGGTCACGGAAAGCTAAATAGATAGAATAAAAGAGCAACGGAGAGCTGATTGTTATTGGATATCCTTGGGGGAGGCGAAGGCCCAAAGTCCAGGCGTATCCATGCTGATATAAAAATAATTGTTAACAACTTTTAATATCATTACAAGTAGTTATTCCTAATAAAATGAGATAATTTGATCTCAAACATGGGGTTGGGGCAGTGCGGTCAAGACCCGTTTCTTGGAGGTAGAGAGAGCATAACGCACTTTGCTAAAAGTGATGTACTTCAAAAATAAGACATTTTCTACGTAAAACATATACCAAAAAAGCAATTTACTATCGGTACAAAATTATATATTATACAAACAAATTTAAAGAAACACAAAACATCTCGTTAAGCTTTCATAAATAAGAAAATAAATAAGGTAATACAAATATACAATAAAAATACTCATAAATGTAACTTTCTAATATTAAATTGGATAAAAGAATTCAGTTACGATGAAACGGAAACATTTATGGATTACAGGAAATAAATACTACGTAGTTGATATTTATATCTACACTATGAGTACTGAATAGTATTAAAATATGTCATTTTACTAGAAATATTTTATAAAGCCGCTGGAAAGAATGGAATGCATGAAAATTTCACATATCGAAATAGAGCTTCGAAAACAATGGATTAGGCATTGGTCATTCAACGTTTTATATTCTGGATGTTTTAGGCTGTGGCTCTAGTATCTCTCGGGTGAAAAGAGGCCATCCAATCACCGGTTTATAGCGGAGTGTGTGTTATTTTCAAATGAATACCTCGGGGTTTGGTAGCCTTACCTTAGGAGAATGAAGTTTCGAAATTTAGGAGATCGTTTATGTTTTATGTTGATGTATATTTTGGGCAAAGCCTCATAATACTCAACGTCTTATGTGGCACTAAATGATCTACTAACTTAAATGAATTGGAGTTATTTTATTTTTCCTCAAGGGTTATTGTCTTTTTTTGTTGTTGCTACAATTGTTTTGGAGACGATAGAGGGAGAAAGAGTAATAAAGTAAACAATTTACTGTTATTTGAGAATTTTGCATTACTTCTAAATTGCCTCGGTTTTCTATCGAACTTTATGAATAAAAAATGTTTTATCATTCAATAGCGGATTTCTGTATCGTAGTGGCCCAAACTTTATGTTTCTATATTGAAAACAAACTTCGCGATGGTAGGATCCCAGTTTTTGTCTTGTAAAACTTTTTGTTATTTTTCCTCCGTGTTTTCAGATCCTTAACCCACTGGTTCCAGAAGCTATAATAATTACAATAATATCCTTTATTTGCTAGAAAATGGTTATAGTAGGATCTTGAAAATAGTTTTCAACAGAGTCGTGTCGTAGCGGCTCATTAAAAGGATACTGCCAACCCATCTCTTCCCCTAGGTGTCGTAAAAGGCGACTAATGGACTTAGAACTGCACAACCATCCAATAGCTTATAGCGGCGACGGGCTCACCACTTGTCGCACTGTGTGCAGTCACAGCTTGGAGCGCGCTTTGAAGCGCGGACTATGGCAATGAAATGTATGTAATGTAATGTTCTGTCAGTGTGCTGATACAGACAGTTATAATTTAACAAACTAACAAATTCATATTGAATAAGTTTGAACTAGTGCCAGCACATTTTACGGCCAATAGTTTCTATCTAATGTGCCTTTTGAGGGTTTGAGCTGCAAATCATTTTTACAATAATAATTTTTCGCAAATGATTTATAACATCACAGATTCCAATTGCATTGTTGAAAAGGGTGTTTATTCATCCATGTACTTTCTTTGTGTGATATTTGTTATTCTTCGTTCTTTGTTACCCAAACGTCAAGTTACAATAATGTTACCTAAAATACTTATGGAAGATTCATAAAGGTCACATAGTGTTTTCTTGGAATAATATTACCAGGAAAGGGTATGCCGGATCTCGTTTCATTTCAAGTTTGTTTACAAATATATATCTTGGCTTACTTATTGTAATGATATATGAAATTAAACAGCCAGATATAAACCGAATATTTTCTGGGTTTGTTTTAACTTTTTGATTCAACGAATTTATTCCGTTATTTTCCACTGGATAAGCTATTTATGGTACAGTCCGCATCAGATAGCGACACTCAGATTATTGAAGTAAATTGTCAACAAATTTGAAACTCGTTTGTGTCTATATACTTGCACACTATTTGACGCTAATTGTACAAGCGGATACTTCACATCTTTTATGTCTGTCAGTTGTTCATGAGCTTAGGCTTGTTCGTAACAATCAATAATTAGATTTACCAAAGTCAAATCAAAATAATTCTGGAGTCACCTAATAATACGTCTATTTGACATGGGTTTAGTGTAATAATGTTGGGACTCGCAAGATGCTTTTCACAGTTCCAACATAGAAAAGATTTATAGCATAGCTCTGCAAAAGTGGCCCTCTGCTTGATTCTTCTCATATTCCAACAATAGGGGGAATACATCTTCAACCTTTTCACAAATTGCATGATAAAGCGAATTTTTATTAGGTATCTAATTTATAAAGTGATGGAGCTTTATTCACGATAAAATTTCGTTATTTTCGTTAAAGCATAGATTATCATGGAGTCTTAAAACTAGGACATGGTCATAAAACTGAAAAATATAAAAGAAATATTTTCCCACTTTTTATAAAAAAAAGCTCTTTATTAACTTTTCTGGGAAAAAAAGAGAATGAAGCTTAGAATAAATTAATAATATTCATCGGGGTAAATGTGTTTCGCTTAAAAATTGAGTTTGTTGATAATATTCAAAATATAAAAGATCTGATAAAATCCGAAAAACGTATGGTGGAACACAATAAATTGAACAGGAAAATTGAGAGGTTTCGCGTACAATGTAAAAATGGTCCGGGATTTTTGAATTTTTAACCTTGTTACGGAATTGTGTAACAAGCTGTCACATGCGTAGGTGCCACACTTTATGCTCGGGAAATGGCAATGAAAAATGCCACAGAGTGGAGGGGCAAAAATGGAATGTAGCATTTTAAAAGAGTTGATTCAGTTGTCCGATATATGTCCGGTGTATTCACATTTATGGGCGACGGGTGTTTTGTTTTCACCACAGGCACACGCTTTGAAACGGTTTTTATGAAAAATTTAAATACCTGCCTACAATCTGGTGTGATAGAAATTCGGTTTAAGGCGAAACACATTAACTAAAATATTGACTGTACATTGTCACTGTGAAAATCTGCTTCTTATTTGTTTAATTGCGACGGGGCGTTTGAATTCGCCAGGATCAAGTGGTTTGCTCAGTAGAATACGGTGGTATTTTTGACTCCGTTAAACCTAAAAGTTTCTGTGAGAGTACAAAGTTCAAATTGTCCGATATACTTATTACTTAGAGGACCTGTTGATCTACATGAAACGAAGACAAATATAAAATCACTAAATATAAATTATGTTGTTACGGCAAAATTATGTGTACGTCTTCTAAAGCCAACAAGGATATTAATAATGACAACAAGAAAAAAACCATTCCTGTGTAACGTTACGGGTAATACCGTTTGCATAAGTTTTGCAAGCTCCTTTTTGTTCAAAAGCAAGCAGCTAAAGACCACAAATGCACAAAGCTTCGAAAATTATTACCTATTGGTTTCCGATTTTCGAACAAACTTAACGTTTAAGATTTCATATTAAAGCCTAAAGTTTGTTAAACTTAGATAAAGTTAAGCTCAGAAGACCGACTGCCGTAGCCCTTGATTTATGTGAGTCTTGAAGAGTAATGCTCGAGAAATTTTGCTTAGAATCATAAAAGGATAGACCAATATAAGTGACAGCATGAACTTAATATTGCGAGCTAGAACAATATTCATTTATCTTTATTGTTACTGCATCCAGAAGTCAATAACATCAATACTACGAGTATTTTCATCTTTCATCATCACTGATTATTTTCAGCAATTGTTTTAAACAATTATATTTTTATATTGACTGACTTAAGTCATTTAACAAATGAAAACAGCGAGGACGTTTTTGGAATTACGTAAATTTTATTTTTGTTATTTCATGTAGTATGTCTTTACTATAAATGAATATTTAGATTTCGTATAAAATATATTATTATTAAGTAGAACAAACGTTTAGTGGTGAACAACACCGTTAAGTTCTCTGCCGTATGATAAGAAGATCAATAAACATATTTCTGTCGCCGTAACGAACCTGCACGCTATCAAAAATAGGTGTATACCCCGTCCGAGTCTAGTTTCAGTAAATTGAAAGCGATGCAGCGCTCTCAAACAAACTCAACATTGAAAAGAATACCGTTGCGCCATATTCTGTTCATATTTTCAATTTCTCTCGCATGTAATTTAAAAGAACATCGGTAGAGTGCAGAAATAGGAAAAGATTCTGATGCAATGCTATATCGAGAAGAAGCTCTTTTACGGCTCAATAAAGTGGTGTCATCTTTAATACTTTCATGAGGAAATAACACGTGGAATTTCCATAGCACGAAATAATATGAAGGATAACCTTAGTAGGTGAGAATTATTCACTTTTATGGCACTGTTTTATGGTAAATGAAGGAGTTAAGATAAAATATGTTTTAAAATACGTTTATTGTACTGTAGCAAGTAAAAATAAGTGATCTCTACCTATTCCTTTGGGAGAATAAACCAACAAAAAGTAAGGTTATGACAATAACATTTTATTACACATCTCTTATATAAAATACGCACTTTTAAATAATTTTACGAGATGACTAAATTTTGATAATAAATAGATATGTAGACAAATAAGAAAAAGTTTCTAGTGATTGGATATCAAAAGTATAATATAATGAGTGGGGGATGGGGGTGAATACATGATTCTATGAATTTCAATTAGATTCAAAGCGGAATGGTTTTTTTCCGTTAGGTCATTATATTTGGTTAATGGTTGAGTAGTTATATTGTGTCACATTCACATTATCCTCATGCCACTTAGGGCGAATTCGATAAATGAAATTTAAGCATTTATTGGTGTCCGAATCCCCGTGCAGTAACTAACACGCAATTAAGTCGAATTCTCCCAAAAAGATACAACTTTCATGCGATGAAACTACATACAAACGTTAAGTTTCATCTAATCAGAAAAATGTCTATTGTGTACTCTTATCTTAGAATTTCTCGTTGCACATTTTGTCATTATCCCGAAGAGGAAATTAAGATCTTGATCCTTACTCAAGCACAATACTAACGCGGAAAGAGAGCTACTAAGATTAACTGAGTTGATACTTTTTCTGACAAGAACAAAAAACTTAAACCTGTTTAGTCAGACTGTAATTGCGCCGAGGGTTGGCCAAGATAAGCTCGTTTCTTTTTAATTTTCCTTCTGGAAATTACTTCAATTCCCCCGCTGAATAAATGAGGATTGCACTACCTATAGTTAAATTTTTTATTTATTTCAGCGCCGCGAAAGAAGTTTCTGAACATCCAGTGGAAGGTTTGATTAACTAAGGCTTTCATTGCAGAGCTTCGTAAGTGTAAACTTGTTTTTCTACTGAGTATAGTGAAGAATCTGTTTGAGGTTTACTTACACTTAATCTGTGGTTAATTGGGGACAAATTATCTACCTCTTATGTTAAGCTTGGGCGTTTTAATGAAGTTTGTTTAATTAAAATTAAATGAATTTTAAAATACTATTCGTAGGGATTTTATAAGGATTTTTTGTACTTTGGTAATCACGCCACAAGTGCCTGTGTTCTAATATTGTGGATATGCATTTTTACACGCAAGGATTCTGTATAGAGGAACACGATATGAATTATGAGGAGTCAGTTACAGCCTATATGACTATATGAGGATTACTACTATACGATATTATGAGGAGAAAGGACTCTTTACTGTAACACTCTGGTTCATTATTATTTGGTGGCTAGAAACAGCTGCAATAGCAATTGGAACCAAAGATTTATAGTGATAATCACAAAGGTTTGGTCACTCATCCAAGTTTCAAACATAGTATGATACTATATTTTCAATATCGAAACCAATCAAGAAGCTTACTTTTTTAATGTTTATTGTAATTTACAGTAACATTGAAAAAACAGTCACAAGAGACCTTTTTCTAAAGTTATTGTAACATTATTTCAAAACAAGGGACTATAAAGAAAAGAAAGAAACAAAAACTGTTTACTTTACTCGTATGTTCACGTTCACGACACGACAAAATCATGTAATTTATATACCAAGCATAATTAAGTTATTAAGATTAATTATTATAATGGATTCCTATTTAATAGTGATTGTGACGTAACTCTTGAATGGGAAAACTATCATTCTCGGTGGAATATGATATGTTCCATATAATTATGTGTTTACGAGAGTTGTTTGTAACTATTTATTGACTTTAAGTCCCGATCAATATTTATAATTATGCATTCTACGTTTTTAACCTGTCTGATTTGATGACGGCATAATAATAATAATAATAAAATATTTATTTCTCTTCACAGACTTAAAGATAGCTTAAAAAATAACTTAAGTTTACGTGCACTTATTTCGTCTCAAGTCTATAGGAGACTGGTGTCTGAATTAGGATCCTGTGTTACAGGTCACCAGGCCCCCCTACCTGATTATAATTCAAGTAGTACAACATTTAGTAAACATAATTAACTAACAAATAAGAACTATCTTTGAAAAATGAAATGAAATGATGAAAAATCTTTTTATTGCATATTGACAAACATGTCTTAATCTAGGATTGGAGCCACCTTTTAAGCTAAAAGCCTGTGCCGGCAACTCCGCTCTTCCATCTCTTAACTTACTTATTATGCTAAATATGCTGTGAATATAATAATCATAGCCATCGAGAAATAACTCAACTTCATTATAATTTTTAACCTCTAGCCACGACAGAATACTTTTCTTACATTCACGACAAGATTTGTGGTATATATCTAATTCCCTATTTACTCTATTATATAGTACTGCTGAACGGTTATAAAATTGCCGCTTCGCGAATATAGTATTTGTTTCTGGTTTTACTACCACATTCTTTTTCCTCCTTCCCTTAGCCACATTATGGTCATACTGCAAGCCTTCATGCACCTTTAAAACTGAATTTGCAACATATAACTTTCTAACCGATAGAAGCTTACATAACTGATAAAGAGCTTCGGTAGGAAATCTTTTCTTCTTAAAATACATTACTTTGATTGAATTGCGTTGAGCTCGTTCTACATCTATCTATAAATCTCGTTTTCACAGCACCCCCCCCCCCCCCCCCCCCCCGAACAGAAATACAGTAAGTTAGTATGGATTGAGCTAAAGACACATCAACTTCTCTGAGCAAATCACGAGATCCAGCGGTGGATCCTCTTGGCACCACATATCTCAATGATTTGAAAATCCACGAGAACCCCTAATTATCTTGATTGAGAAACACTTTCAATCCCCGGGCAAGAGCATCTACAATTTAAGTATGTATTAGAGGTAGTGGCACAATTTACTATATTCAATTCATAGTTTTCACTGGGCTGCGCGTTATTATAGATACTGAAACATATAAAGTTTGCTTTTGCAGTATTGAGGGTGAGAAAATTACATTCTAGCCAGTTGCCCTCTCCATACCCTCTCCATACCCCTTTCTGCAATAACCCTAACGTCCTTCCAGGAGGCACCAGAAAATACAATGGCAGTGTCATTTTTGATTGTCTATTTGCATACTGCACAGGTCATTAATGTAAATTAAAAACAGCGTAGGGCCGAGGACACTGCCTTGAGGGACACTGTAAGTAACTGGCATATCTCCACTGGTGAAATTATCCAATTTAACCATCTGTGTTCTATGAGACAAATAGCTCCTAAAGAGACATAGCGGCGTTCCCCTAATACTCTCTTCAATTTTTTATATAAGGATGGGAAAAGAGACAGTGTCAAAAGCTTTTTTTAATCTAAAAAGACGGCAATACTTTTCTCTTTCTCCATCCATGTACACTGGCGTTATTATCGACCGTTTGAGTGCCTCTGGAAAGATACCTTTATCGAAACAATTAAAAATGATATTGGAATATTGTCCCATCCCGGAGCACTGTTTGATTTAAGACTCATTAATACCCTGTTTACTTCGTCAACATCCGTATGTAGTAAGACAAAGGATTTTGGATGAAAAGGTAAGTTTTTCAGATAATCTGAGGCCTCACGTGGATCAGGTTATATTTTTTACGCTAAGTGGTGCGCTCTTCTTACGTGGGTCAGTTAATATTTTTTACGCTGATCCGCAAAATATTCATTGATGTAATCTGCTGCTTGAGCTGGAAACGATTTTATATTTAATAATTCAGGACTTTTACTATAAGATTTATTTGTAGACGTGATATGTTTAATATTTTTCCATAACAGCTTATTATTGTTAACCGAGTTTGCCAATATCTCTTTTTCATAATTTCATTTAAGTTTTTTAATAAATTATTACAAAAAATTCTGTATGGTAAATATGTATTTTTTTTATCTTATTGAATGGATCTTGTTAAATATAAACATAAATTGGTTTTGTAACTTATTACATTAAGATTCTTGATACAACGGAGCATGCCCATCGTGATCCATGGCTTGATAATTCTGTTCCTTTTTGGTATAGAGATTATTTCAGAATTTTCCTTCAAAGTCTTCGTTAGAATGAGTATGAAGTCATCTATCACCTTATCCGGGTTATCACATTGTAGAAGTTTATGTAGGTTTACATGATGTAATTGAGCAATGGATTTATGGTAATCAAGTTTTTGATTTCTGCACAATAGATCGGTATTTCAATTTGGACAGAGACATTAGCGTCGTGAAATAATTAGTAGTAGTGGTATGTATTATAGCTATAGTTGCCATTGTTTTGATTTTATTTATTTTAACCTATCTAACTTGGTACATGCATAAATAGAAACTAGTCTTAAAGTTAAATATGCAAGATCAAAATAAGTGTATGTGTTGTGTAAAATAAAAGAGTGTATGAGTGACAGAGTATGTGTTTGTAGTGTTTGAGATTGTGTTTTTGAGGGGAAGCACTAAAGTGTGCGAGGATGCTAGTTACGGCATAAATTGTTTAATAATAGGTTTTTTTAACTTTTTCCTTTTTACTGAGATAAGGTTTGCCTGGTTACAAGCAAACGCTGTCAGTAGTCTATAGTCGTTGGCAACTTTAATCAACCAAAGAAATGTGGTTGTTCGCTGTGCCCAACCTTTTTTATTTTAACCTCTCAGCAATGCACACAAAACGAGAGACAAATTGAAACTTAATTGGTTGCGAACGCCAGCGTTCACTTGACCCTCAAGAGGTTATGAAAAAAATAATCAGTGTTATTCATATGACTGAGTGTGATATAGAAAATACTACATAAGACACGTATTTTAGCTTGTAGGTAAAGTTTTACTATTTGAAACCTCACAGTTACGAACACTGTTATATTGATTTTACCTTTCTATCGCAAACTCCTGTAATTATTCCCAAGCGAATGCCTAGAGTTTGAGTGATTTACAGTTCTAGTAATAAAATAAGACCCTTAGGGGTAGGATCGTAACGTTACATACACAAATTGTATATTGAAATATTGAGCATTTTTCAAGTTACATACCATGTATTCTTCATGTCCAAGAACAGGAAGTGTAGATGTATAAACTTTTTATTGCACATAAACAAAAAGAAACAATGTAAAAAGCAGAAGTATACAAGGGAGGACTTATCTCTAATAGGGATATCTTCCTGTCAACCCGTTACAGGTGTGTGAGATCTCAGGATGTAAGAGAAGCGACACCAGTGCACAAGACAAAACAGAAATCTATGCAAACATATACGTAATGTATATGTTTGCATAGATTTCTGTTTTGTAAAAACAAATAAAATGATATATATATTTAAACAATATATAAACACAATAAAATATTAATACAAATAATATAAATAAATAAAAATAAATACATAATACTATGCCTAAACTGAGAAATTAATACAAGTGAGAACAAATAGTCGATAATGTAAAATGATAAAAAATACACTTATATGCTACGTGCTAATGGTTCTGGTTCTAATTCTTCGTTCTGTATTTCTCCATGACAATCCTTAGGGCAAAAACAACGTCCATGGTCCCAAGACCAGGGCGGAAACGGATTGTTTGTATGCATGTAAGTCACAATAAACCACTATAATATATCTATCCATGCAATATTTTTTTGTCGGAGCACGTGGGTTGGAACAATAGAAATATGCCCTACCTATTGTATCATATTTTCTTACTCGTATATTCCTGAATATTGCAATAGTCAATGTCATCAGCCTATATGCCAAAGTCATATAGGCTGGTGACACTGTTAAGCATTGGTTCTACTACAAGCAGAAACGTAACAATATGTGCTTTTAACAAATTTTACTGTGTCGTATTCAGTGGATTTAATAATACGCTCGTAATACAAGTCATTTGGCTATCTTTTACAAGGTTTAGTTACTTTTGTGACTGTTCTAAGTGTTAATCTGCTTTCGGATCGTAACATAGATACATTTACATTTATGTTCTTTCGATATTGAGTCCATGTTATTATGTCCCAAGCAATGTGTCTCCACTATTTTTATTTTAAGTTACGACTCGTTTAAATATTTAACGACTCTTCCAACGATCTCGGGGCAATTCTGTAGATATAAAGAAGTTCGAAATAGACGTAATATCGAATCTGATATTCGTCGCAAAAAATGGCGGATGTCACATTTATATATGATGTCATTCAAGATAATGTGCATTTGTAGGTATAGAAAATAATTTTTTAGTCAAATCTACCATTTTATTTTGAATTATATCGAATTCGGTTCCGGTTGTCTAGTAGAAGTCCGTCATTGTCTATCGTGCGTAAAGAATAAATAAATAAATAATTCGACAATATATCTGCCGCGCGAGGGTCTTTATGAATATGGTAAAAAGTAGACTTTTGCAACAAAACTAGACTTAAACAGATACCATGTGTAAATGTGACAGCTTTCCATTAACGAACATTATATTCTCTTGAATTCGCAGCAATAATCAATTACTTAGAATTACTCTCTTTAATTATCATTTGTGTTAAACTAAGCGGATTCATTAGGAAGCTGAAGTGAATAAATCAGGCGGTCTATAATAATGCCCAAGGCAATTGAAATTGAATTCATTGGCAATTCTACACATATATCTAATTTATCAAGTGTACTATATCGAATTAATGGAAAATTCTTTGGTAGACAAGACATACGAAAGATTAGGTATATTCTTTACCTTCTATGAGGAAAAAAACTATATCTTTATTTAAAATGAAAACTTTAAACATTTTGTTAATATTAATTTGTCCGACAATAACCAAACTTCGAAAATTTTAATACTATCGTTGCTTAGAATATCTTATGCATAAAATCTAAAAACATGAAGCAACTTTTTGAGCCTTAGGGAACAATAACGAGAACCTAGTGCTTATAAAAGTAACCTTACAAGGAGAATAAACTTCGATGTAGGTAGTTATTATGCTTTACCCCGCCGGGATTGAATTCAAACTCGCTTCAAATGGCTGACTGGCTTGTACGACGACAGATGTGGATGCTGAAATCAAAGTTTCTGCCCGGTTCTTGGAAGTATTTACATTTTGTACGTCGACGAACTCAGGCTTGGGTTGCTTATGAATAGAAAAAGGCAATCATATGAATAAACATTTGGGTAACTAAATTATTGATAGAACTAAATTCTTTACTGAAGATTTTCCTGTATCGAGTTAAAGGAAGAGTGGAGCGTGTTTCAATAAAACAATATTTTATGTATTTTATGTTTATTTTAATGTAATGTATTGGAATGTATGCCTATTCTTAGATAAAAGTCGGCGGCTTGACTTACCTACTTCACAAGAAAATACGATAAGCTATTTTATGGCTTTAATTGACTTGCCATCTTATTTCTACCATTTTGTTTCCTGAACGCTTACAAATTAAATATCAAAAGTCTAGATCTTATAGGTTCGACAATATGTATATTATTATTTATTTATTTATTTATTATTATTATCATATCCAATATGTAAATTATATTTTTCGGATGTAATGTTGGAAAAAAGAGGCAGGAATGTAACTTTAACCTGCCTACGAATAAGTTATCACTAGAGCCCTAAGCTATTTACTTTTGTTTTCAAAACCGGGAAACCCTGCAAAAAATTGATTATACGAATAGCTTTGTCCTATGTTATCATAAATATGACGTTCGAAAATTCCTCTTTCGTCATGTTTTTCTTGAGTTTTCTGTTCTTTTTCTAATAAATGTTTATTTCCATCGTGAGTTTCATCTACAAGGTTTTGCTTGTGATTTTTTAAGCTACTGCTTGTTTTGTCTTCAGAATCTTCTTTGATGTTTAGATTTTTGCTTAACTTGTGGTTAAGGGCGAAAAAGTCGTGAGGGAAGTGTTGACGATTGCAAGTCTCGTCGTACCATTTGTTCAAGTCTGGCCCTTGTATGTGCTCGCATGGTACAAGCGTATTTCTGAAACAATAAATAATTTAATGATGTATGCAGTCGAATACAAAAATATTAGTGGTAACAATCTTTATTTCCTTCTAATAAGAGTCATTTTCTGTAAAATTTGGTAACATATTTTTGGAGTTGACTGAACTTACATATACGCCTCTATCCCCGAAGGAGTAGGCAAGGTCGTTAACCACCCACATTTAATACAAGACAAGATGTAGGCCCAAAATATTGTTGAAAACCTAGCATGACCAAGTACGATATGATAAAGCAATTTTTCGCTGTGAATGGCCAAAATCGGTAAAACAAAAATTATTTTTATCATAGAGGCTTGGTCTATGGTATTTTTCACAGTTCATATTGAAGAAAATTTTAATTAATTATCGGCCCTTAAATCCTGTTACGTCATGCCAAGAGGCAGGTTCTGTGTGAAAGTGTTAGACCTTTTATTTTGCGAGATAAAATTTTAAGCCAGAAAGTATCACATCATCTGATTGCGAATATTTATTGTTTACAATTTGTAAGTTTTTTTTAATTACATCAAATAAATATTTGTCTTTGAAATCTTCTACGCCGTGTCTAGATTTTGTGTTTGTAATTTGACCATCTTCTCACTACTATAAATTTTTTTGGTTTTGGTCAATTACTATTCTATTTAAGATTGCTGAAATATTCTAATTACCCTTTTATCAGGTAGCTATTACATCTAGAAGCTATTTTTGTTATCAATTTGCATCTGAGATACTGTAAAAACCACATTTAGAACAAAATATTTCTTGCAATATTAACATCCATTACTAAACACATTTATTTAATTAAAACAATGTCAAGATATTAAGATATCTGGTTGCAGCGTTGTGTCTGACGTAAATTACAATAACACTGTAATGGTTTTGGTTTCAGGTAATTAATATTTATAGCATGTTAATTGTCAAGTTGATTCTAGACTTGTAACATTGAAGGATGCTTTAGATAAATATTGGTAATTAAGAACAGCATAAAATAGGTCCATCATCACCAATTCATCGCAAAGTACATTGAAAAAGTAAAGTAAAAATTGCCTGTATTTCTAATTAATCGTAAATTAAAATAATTCGATTTAAAGACACTCATGTGTGATATAAATATCATCAGGTCAGACTCATTTCAGCACAAACTTAGCATAAAAGCAATTAAAAGCTGTTTTTAATTTCTAAAGTTTAAAATGTAAATTCTTTTGATGTGAGCGCGATTCTATTTTAAAGCAGTCTTTGCCGTCTTGTCCTGAATAATAAATGGGAAGTCCCTAATTGCATTCCACCATCTCATTGCAACCAACTAGATGATGTCTCACTTAATTTTCGCCTTAAAATGCAATGGCCACGACCTCGGTACTAAAATGAGATTTTATTAGCGAACAAGGATTCTTAGGTATTTCTATGAGTTTGTTAATACTCTTAAAATATCGCTATTCAACATTAATATATTTGAGACTGTGTTTTACTTTTGCCTCATCGAATATCTCATTCTCCTCTCTAGTATTCAAATGATGAAACATGATATGATGTACATTAAATTGTTCATTAAGCTCCGAACGATCAGCTCCTCGTTGATATTGGGTCCTTACCTATGAAATTGATGTTTTTTTCTCTCTTAGTATTTTGTCTGTAACTATTAAGATTCAGAGTATTCCTAAAAAATAATTACCTCGTCTAAAAATAGACTATATTTTTGAGCTCTTTTGATTTGTTTTGAATAATTTGTTGTAAGTTTAATTGTGTTAAAATTGGACACGGAGACAACTCTTTTTAAGTGCCTCCCGAATACGTCATTTTATTTGCATTCACTTAAAAACTATAAATAATTATGAAGTGTGATATTATACATATTATTAAAGCTTGTCTAATGATAGATGCCAAATATTATTATCTTTGGATTTGTCGTTGTGAAGAAAACTGAAAAAATTTTAGTATGGAAATTGCAGAATTCCCCAAAATCTCCATACAAAACAACAATTTCGTAGGTAAGGACCTAATATAATCTTATCGATAAATTGTTTTACTACTATCGTGTTTAGGTTATACTACTGCAATGAAAGAAAAAAAATTAGAGCAATTTATATGTTTATTTGGAGGGAAGCTTCATTAACTTGCCAGTTTTTAAAAAGGCACGGAGAAAATTATTGCGTGAAATACATGTAACATTGGTACATACACTGTACCAATAGCACGCCCATTGAAAATGTAACGAAAAAAAAAATGAACATGCAATATTGCGTTGAAGACAATAACCAACTAGATTGCAGAGTATGACATAGATACAAATTAATTAGAGCATAAAATACAAACATGCATTTAAGTCTTAATTAGCCAATAAGGACTGTCTACACCTGCTTACTAATATTTAGAATTATACTCGTAAAAAGATACAACCCATTGTAAGTTTGAGAAACATCTGGAGTGAAATTGTTTTTTCGCGTTTACTTAACGTGGCTTAGCATGAACTTTAATTTTGATTTCATAAAATATACAATGAGCTGAGTAGAAATTCTTTAAGCTGTCTTATGTATCGATAATAATGAACATACTAATTAGGAAATTCATTTCAAAACTTTTATTGGTAAATAAATCTATGTATAATTGTATAGTGTTATTAAATTCCCAGTTAGTTAATGATTGTGCAAAATTGTTAGTCAGGAGTAAGGTTACTTTCATCTTAAATATTTCATGAATGAGTTGAAAATGCTCAGAACTACATGTTTTTCATCCTGTAATTGGAATAAAGCTGGGAAGTTGAACCATGTCACAAGACACGTATCTGGCTTGTGATCTTGTCGATCAACAGACGCGGCTTTCAATCTCCCTACCAACCAGCACATAGGCTAGTTGGAGGAAATGGCTCGAATATCCCAGCTGATGACGATGAAATTCGAACGGGTAGAGGTTCCAAAAGAATATGACGTGTAAGCATTAAAATTTTCGCAACTGACGCTGTAATTTATCACGAAAGGTGCTCGATATTCTGACCATTGAATTTAACATACCCATGTCCAACGTTAAGTAACGCTTGTGGCTGAATAAATTTAATGCCAGCAGCGTTGTCGCAGGCGAGTCGAGCCATGTTAGTTTTTCTGACCTCTTGCAGTTGAGCTGTGAACAAATTCAGTATTATATGTAGAGATCGGATATTCGGATGCATATTTATCTTAAGTACATTTTGGCTAACATGGAAGCGGCTTCTTAAAATATTTTTATTAAAAATAAAATCTCGGGATTTCGGGATTGCTTAACATATCAGATGCATATTAAGTTAACGTTTAATTTATCCTACTTTTCGAGTATATTTCGAATAGGTTAGAACTTGATGAAGGGTGGGTGTAAGAGAAAAGATGGTGTTATAAAAAATATATTTAAAATATAATAAAAATTTAACCATTATAAAATATTTATTAATTTTCGATAAAAACATTATTCCTAATAAACTTTGGTTAAATATAATCCAATTGTTACGTTTTCAGCACATATATAGTATAACAGAGGGCCAACCTCATGCCTTTTACCTTTTAAAGTGTAATTCAAGGGATATTAACAACAATAATAATCTTCATCATAATCAACAATCTATGCTCGTCCACTGGTGGACATAGGTCTCCCCTAATGCATGCCGCCACACTCGATTGTCCATCCAGCCTTATATTTATAATAAAAAGAGTCAAATACTATTTACTCGAGTTTTTTACCAGCTCTGACATTATTCTTTTGTTGTTACGTATGAATAAATTTTTCATTATAAGTTTAGCATAATATTAGGTACTCGTAATACATAACTAACTTGTAGATACGTAGGTACTTTCAGCCATTCTAATTAGCGAGGAGATAACCTTCAAAAATGTTTAATATTTTCCAATTTTCACTGCCTCTCGACTCCGTCGTTGTGGTCGGCATTTTGAGCAAGTTGCAACGCCTACGAACACGATCTGACTTAATAAGTGATCTTTGTCTCAATTTATATTTTAATTCTCCGCACAAGAGCTTCTCTATTGAAATGCCACTTGAAAAAAAGCTGTTTGGTCTTCTACAAGTCGTTCTTTTTGAATATGATAAGCAATTAAATTAAGCAGCACATATTAAAAGTCGATAAAAGTTCGTGTAAGAGTTTGACAGATCAATACAGTGTATGCTATACAGGTGAATTTTCTAATATCCTAAACTATAGTTAAGGATATCAGGACATTTGAAATTAGAACGTAAAGCGAATTGGCGCCAATAATTTTCTGTATATTTACCGAGCTAAGGTTTAGTAAGTAGGTTAAATAAATAAAAACATAAAAAAAACAAAATTCTTTCCATAAGTTTCCCGTCTATGTATTATTACTTCACAGAAATCGATCATTGTTAACAACATTATCGAATGGTGCAATAACACAAGATATGTTTTTTTTCTTCAAAATCATTGGTGTCGATTCCTAGCTATGATTACTGAATTTTTAAAATCCAATGATACAGTTTTTGTTTTCATCAAAATCGGGCTCGCGTCTTCTTTGAGCATTTTTCGATATCCTTCATGAGCAAATCCTAAACTATAAGTTTAGGATTTGCTCATGAAGGCCCACTTGAAAAATTGACCAGTAGGTATATCGCAGTTTACTATTACATCTGGTGTAAGGCAAGCTCGTCCCTTGTTTTTAACACCACTGCCCACCCTTTGGGGGATACATATGGGATGGTCGGCATCTAGTTATATCATTTCTTTTTAATTTGTTACATAGGAAATAATAATATTGTTACTTGACTGAGAAGTATATTAAGAGATATTCGCAAGATGCTCGCGTCTTCTCAAATTAGGACAAGGAAATTTAAATAAGCAAACGCTGGAATTAGACACTACGCGTAAGGTTTAATAATATGCCGTCCCGACTCAGATGTTAAAACGAAGTTCATATAATTCTGATTCACAAACAAAGGAGCAGCCTGATTTATACGCTTGCATGACTTCGCCGTTCCTTGCGGGTGGTTTTGCGGCGTTTCCTTTATTTCTCAACTGTAACTTTGCTTAAAGTAACTTATAACTAAAGCAGTTGTTAGATTTCATCGTAGTTGTTGAACTTCGATTTCCGAAATAATTAAATAATATATCTTTTCATTTGGTGTATGTATGACTACATGCAAAAAGTCACGCCTTTTTCCCACAGGGGTAGGCAGAGATTACATCCGTCCACTTGCTACGATCCCTGTATATTTCTTACCTACCATTATAATATATTTTAGGGCTAAATACTTATTGTAAATGTAACGAAATATTTACTAACACACACGGGTACACAACATCCCCTTCGAAGAGCGCTATCGTAATCGCAAAATGGAAATGGGATTTTACAATTACCTTCTATAACTTTCGAACCATTTGTGAACGCATGTGTCAAATCCCAAACATGTTCATGAAGATAGCGATTATCGAAAGGTGTAAGTGTCTATGACATAAAACCTTTTTTGTTATTATTTTTAATTTTATTTTTTTACCTGTTGACATTGTCAAATATTTTCATGTTCGTTCACATTTTGTTTTTCATTTTACATTGTAGTAATCAATTTTCATTATAATTCTATAAAATCTTTCAATTACATATTTACAAAAACCCAGCAGTACTTTAACGCGGGTTCTTACAGTAAGGAAAGACTCCGCATTCATTATTAAAGTAAGAAAAGGCCACTTACCAGGTGTCAGACTGTGATATTGCTCTCCTCGTTCAAACCAGAATCGGTCAGCGAACTTCAATAGATGCACTTGTCTTGCGACGATGCAGAACATAGTTGGACCCACAAGTGCGCCATCCAGTAAAGTCTCGCTTATTAAACCAGCAAGAAGGTCGATGTCTTCCATGCTCTCGTAAAGTCTTTTTAGCGCTTCCATTTTCTGGGTAATTTAAAAGGAAACTTATTGAATTGACTATTATGTGGTACAATGAGTAAGCCGTAGATTGCCTTTGAAAAAGGCATTTGTAAATAATTGTTGCAAAAAGGGTTTTTGGTGCGGTTCACACACATTTTTCGGAATGAATGGTGAAAAATGTGTTGGAGTCGCCGTTTAAATCAAATTTATCTGTTCATGTTACGGAGCAAAGAGCAATTTTCTTTAGGGACCTTATCTCATGCTAGACCTACTGGGCTGTTTTGTTGCTTCTTTATTTTTGTTTTAGCCTTTTCTAAAATGAAATATTCTGATGTCCTTTTGATATATACCAACAGTTCCTAAATTAATCTATCCACCAATCCTAAAATGAAATGAAGGTATCTAGGAAATTTTATTATGCAAAATTATATTTACGTTCACAGAATGTATCTTGGCATGAGCTTAAAAATGTCGGTGTCGCTGCATTTAATGGAGACAAATGCTTAGTGGCAATTCGAAAACTTTTGTATTACACTACATTTGCAGTGCTCTTTGCGGCACTGAACTATTTATCAGAAGCGCAGCTCGTCCCTCACCCATTAAGTTTCTTTAATTTTAACTTTTATTTCTCACTTGGGAGCGTTTGCAAATTATGGAGGGTGTAGGGGTTTCTAGGAGCTCAGTAACAAATGGCTGGAAGTAAAAACTGTCTAGACGAGGAAAAAATCAAGAATCCGAGGTCAAACATTGTTTATGTCTGGATTTTTTAAATTGAAACTGTAAGATAAAATTTTATTACCCATTTATTAATTTACCGCCTGTACCACAGAGTTTGCAAAACTAATGTACAGTTGATTGTGAATATCGCTTGCCTCACATTGTGCCATGTTACATGGAGACCTAACATATCTAGCAAAATGTGGGTGTTTAACACCTCTGCCTACCCCTTCGGGGAAAGAGGCGTGATGATATGTTATGTTATGTGTTGTTATTAATTTAATCTAAGTACAGGTAAAGTTTTCAAGGATTGGAATTGATGCTGCTGAACAGAAATTAAGTGCAAGTAAATCGAAATGTCGCCTTATCGCTGTTAATATGTTTGATTTTTGAATCCAAAATTAAAGTGCTTTTTTTGTTGAAAGAAGTGGTGTTTTTGAACAAAAATCACAAGTGCAAATAATTGGAAATGTCGTCTTACCTCGATACTCATGACATCCAGTAAGTCTTCGAAATGTTTAGCAGGTTTTAGTCCACATATACTTCTGTAGTCTTTATATCCACGTATACCCAAATCTCTGCCTCTTTGAATATCGATAGCAGGTAAATCAGCTGCTTTTTGAATTTCGCTATAGAATTTCTCTGAAATCTTCAGAAGAGAAATAACTTACATCGAAAACTTAAGCCAATTAACATTTTATTCCAAGTTCGCAGAAGTTTTTGAGGCGTTAAAAACTTAGTTTAATCAGTAAGTTAGGCGGACTGTGGCGATTTTATTAATTGCCCTTAACTCAGCAAATGCCATTAGGAGATTCGTGAGGATTTGTAACTTGTTATTGTTCTTGGTTCTTTTTGTGTTTAAATGCAAAGTCTAATATGTTACTTAAGGGAAACCTACGTTTTTTCTTTACGATACAGTTAACACATAATAGTAGATTAGTAGCCAAGGGCTGTAAGGCATCAATTGCAGTCCGAGATATTTAGGCGCACGAGCGCAGCGAGGGCGCTTATAGTTCGAGGGTGCAATTGATGCTTACACCCGAGCTAACTACTCTGCTTTACATCTCGATTGTGAGGTAAGTAGAAAAAAAGGCATTACAAGAATAAATAAATTTATTTTCAAGAACTAAATTTAGCTTCGCCGTTCGATATTCAAAATTGATGAAAATAGCGAAGCGACCTCTTTTGTCACAAGAATAAATAAATTTATTTTCAAGAACTAAATTTAGCTTCGCCGTTCTATATTCAAAATTGATGAAAATAGCGAAGCGACCTCTTTTGTCATTGGGCTGAATGCATGATGTCTAGTGCCAGTAAGATGGTTAGATGTACGCGAACTTTTTGAAAGAGTTTTTTTTTTAATTACTTACCCCCCTAGGGCGTTTCTAGCTACATTATTAACCTAGGGCGGTAATTGATCACTTACAACCCGCATCTGGGGGTATTAAGGACCTACTTACCGAACATGAGAGATGTAAAATATTTTATGCGAAACATGCAAACTTGCAACATTGACAATTTTATTATTTTTATAATTAGTTATTAAGTGCACATACTGTGAATATTCTGAGATATCGTATAAAAAAGCATGGCTTACATCAGGATCTTGAATATCGTCAATTTTTGCTGCGTGCTGGTAGAATGTGCCCCGGTTGAGTTCCTCGAAATGGTTATCCTTTTCTATAAGCTCTTGTCTGTATAATGTATCACTCAAGGATAATTCTCCCAGGTAATGGTGATTTTCACTGTATTTTCTAAAAAAATTAAATAGAGTTTAGACTGCTACTAAAGAGTAACACTTAGATATTGGATTTAGAACAGCCTCGTAAAGTAAGTACGCTTTTAAGTGCTTTCAAAACTGAATATATATCATAAAATGATAATTTAAGTTCGAAAGCTATAGCATATCTTGTTTTATTTGATTAGTTACTGTTCTAAAAATGTTAAGCCCTAACATATGCCATATAGAAATGATAACCTTTAACTTTTGAAATTATGGTGCAGAAACTAATGGCCTTTATTAAATTTTGTAAATTTAAAGTAGTAGCTCCAACTAACAATAGAATTTCATTATTAAAAAGTTTATTATAAATTCGAAAACCAAATACTAACATAAGTCTATCACAGAAGACTTCCAAGGGCATAACCTACTATTTTATTAGTTTACTGTAATATTATTTTCAAGCAACAAAGACTAAAGCAAAACGCTTCAAGCGAAAATGTCGACGTGCCAAGCCTTTCTATAGAGTTTTATAAACTTATTACCAGCTAGAGAGCTTTCGAGGAACGCGAAACTTGTAAATTAATTACAAACTATCAAATGTCCATGTTTTTGGGGTTTCGGACAAAACTCGCATGTAAATTTAATTTTGTTTTCAATTTCTATTTTAAGGACTCTGCTTACCTGAGCGTGCAAGGACCGTTTCAGGGAAGAAAAAAAATATCGTTGGTCAGACTGTGTAACAGTATAATATTCGGTGATGGAAGAGACTACTGGGTATACTCTCATACATTTCTATAGAAATAATATATTTTTGCTATTTTTACATATGCTAGGAAAGCTCTTAGCTTTCATATTAGCTGATAGTAAGTGACAATTAGGCTGAAGGAAGCGAGCTTTACCTGTAATCCTCAACAACTGAGGAACTGGCTCTTACCTCTGATTGCCGGAACAAAACAATGCTTAGAAAATTGTTATTATGGCGACAACTTTAGGTAAGACGGGAGTAGCTAGCCAGGCGGGCTACCACCAATCTAACCAAGCAGAAAAACTTCTGCTCCCATATGTAATCGAACCCGGACCTCCCGATCAACACCCGGTGGTGTGAACCACTAGACCAGAGAGGTGGTTACAATGGTATGCTCTGCTGCAGTATAATAGATCTTAATCCCAAACTTTCCGTTTACTTACTAACAAGTACAGTAGCCTTAGTGTAAGTATTCATTTAAAAAAAAGTTTAAACTACATTTTCAGTTGCGTTAAGAATGTAATTTTTTATGGAAAACGTGAAAATTGCCCTTAGCGGAAAGTTGTTGAAATCACATTTGCCAAAGAAATTCTTAAGACAAGTAAATAGTTGGGTTTTTTACAATGAGATCTTACATTAGAGGTAAAGATCTCCCAACGTAATAAGTTATGGTTCTTAAGCTTGTAAAACCTCTTACAGGGAAAATTCCTTTTTCTTCAGCCTATATACGTCCCACTGCTGGGCACAGGCCTTCCTCATGGAGAAACACATGAACAGTATGGGCCGTAACACCACCACACTGGCCCAATGCAGGTTGGTAAGTAATTCTTACTTATTGTAAAAGTATACTCACTTAAGCCTTCCGTCCAGGAATGTTCGGAAATATCTTCTGGCGATTTCATATTCCGCGAACACGAGAGGCTGTGCGTCCACATCGTACGCAGTCACGTAATCCACGTGATCAGATATGAGACCATACTCTGACATGTACCTATGACCTTGATGGAAATTAAAAATAAACTACTTAATTATTTTGATAAAGCAATATAAATACATAAAAATGTATAAACCAATACAGACACTGCCTCCAGTATAAACCTTGTTAGTTTCATAAGTTTGTGTATATTTTATTCATTACATGATAAATATTTGATATTATATATCTTTTATTTTTTTAATACTCTTCTACAAATATATTTATTGGTGTTTTTATTCTGTCTTAGCAATTTGTCCGTAACTATTAAGTTTCAGAACATTCCTATAAAATAATTGCCTCTTCTAAAAATAGACCATATATTTGAGCTCGTATTATTTAATTTGATAAGTTTTTGTAAGTTTAATTGTGTTAAAATTAGACACAAAGACAATTATTTTTAACTGCTTCCCGAATACATCATTTGATTTGCATTCACTTAAAAACGATACATAATTTTTATGAAGTGTCATATTACACATATTACTAAAGCTTGTCTAATGATACATGCCAAATATTATTATCTCTGGATTTGTCGTTGTGAAGAAAACTGATAAAATGTTAGTATGGAAAATGCAGAATTCCCCAAAATCTCCATACAAAACACCAATTTCATAGACCTAATATATAAGTCAGCCGTAAGTCAGTGTAAGATTTGCCTTGTGGTAGCGGCTCATTAAAAGAATACTATCAACCCATCTCTTCCCGGGTGTCGTAAAACGCAACTAATGACTTAGAACTGCACAACCGTCCAATTGCGGCGACGGACTCACCACTTGTCACGTTGAGTGCAGTCACTGCTTGGTGAAACGCGGACTATGGCAATGGACTGCTTTTTTGGTGATTTTACCTAGTCTCTGACTAACCCTTAGGGCATAATAGTCGTTATTATATGTATGTATTTTATATATTTACAATCAGTTTCACAAAGTGTTTGTATAAAGCAAGGACTTTGAATTGCTTTGGTTGAAACTGCTGGCTGGCGGCAACAACAGCTGAACTCTAATGAGCATCCAATTACACCGTCCACATATTCAATTTTAAAAAGCTAGATCTTTCTTTACCATTTATCTGGGGATAAAGGTTCTGCAAATCATCAAACACGTCATAGTTGTTTGAATTTCGAAGCTGAACATTTACATAAGAAAAGACCCTTGTCTGTTCTTCACTTTATGTGTTTGATATTGGAAACTATCGTATTTTGTATTACTATTTCTCTTTACGAATGTTGTCGCTGCCATGTAAAAGCCAAGCCTTTTCGGGAAATCATTTTGAATTCATCTTTTTCTCAATCACATAACCGTTGCGTAATATTTCATTTGTCAAAATACATTAAAGATTTTCGGTCGTCGTTTCTCATGAGATTTATATTTAGCAAACGTGAGTTTGTAAATCTATTTTCGGGAATTTATGGAATCCAATAAAGGGTTGGAAAGATAAAATGAGTTTGATAGAGATAAACTATAGACACAGATGCATACACACTTGTCATATATGTGTTTATCACTCGGCTCAGACAATAACATCGTTACCACAGATATACTCGTACATTACATACATAACGCAAGCTCGGTGGCGTACCCTTTGGCTTTCGAATGAAAACAAAGCTACCTTCGCCATGGTCAGGCCGTGGATGGGTGACCAAAACTGGAAAATTGAAAAATACCGATGCCGCCGATGGCATTCCGCTAAGGTATTTATTTTAATTTTTGCAGCCAAACGGACGCACGCAGGCAGACTAGTCGACAGCGGTCAACCCCGACGTTTTTCGAACACGCGCAGTACATGCATTTGTGTCATCTGTTTTTTTTTTAATTTATTTGCAATTGGATACAAGTCCTTATGCCTAACTTATTTACATTTCATTGTTCTATAATTTACAAATTACAACTTTCCTACGCCAGAAGTTATAAAATCAAATATACGTCTAAAATATAAACTGTTAGATAAAAGTATTCCTAACTGTGTTGGCACTTCACAATTAATATCATCACTGAAACTTGAGATGCAAAAATTAACCGTTGGGCATTGAACTTTTGAAATTTCATTATTATGTGTTCTAGTGTGTCATCTGTATATCTGTGATTTTGGAATAGCAATTGTGTCTGGTGTCCCTTCCAACCTTGCCACCTCTTTCCCCGAAAGACTAGGCAGAAGTTTTAGCACCCAAATTCCATCCTTTCACAACTACGAGTATAATAATAGGTTGGGGAAAAAGTTTCTTCGCATTTTTTAAGAAAATTCAAAACATTTTTTAATATAGTTTATTTACATTTAACTAAAGTATGTAGGTACCATTTTGTTCGATAACTTTTTGCCATCTTGTAGGTAGGGACATGATCCCATTGCTATAGAAATTTTGGGACTTCTGGTCAAAATACCGCGACAAGTGGTTTTGGCAGTCCTCTCGTGATGTTAACCTGACACTGCCTAAAGAATTCTGAAGAGACCGAAACAGGTGGAAATCTGAAGGTGCAAGGTCAGGACTATACGGCGGATGCATTAACATCTCCCAGCCAAACTCTCTTAATTTTTGCTGAGTGGCTAAATATGTGTGAGGTCTAGCGTTATCATGATGAAAAACCACACCCCTTCTGTTGATTAATTCCGGCCGCTTTATCTCAACTTCTTGCTTCATCACGTCGTAATAAAGAATCACAAATGAGTACACGGTTCATTAGGTTTCTTTCAGTGAGCTCGTGAGGTACCCAAATGTCGAGCTTTTTTGTGTGCCCAGTTTTTTTCAAATGCGCCAAAACTGTTCTGTGGTCAATTCCCAGTTCTTCAGCTACGTCGTAACTACTGACATGCCGATCTTGCTCCACTTTTTCAAAAATGGCATCCATTTTATCTGTAATAGGGCGACCAGAGCGACGTGCATCTTTGACATCAAAATTTCCGGATTGAAAACGCTTAAACCAAATTTGTGCTACTCTCACAGACACTGCACTAGGTCCATAAACATCGCAAATTTTTTTCGCGGCTTGCGTTGCATTTTTACCTTTTTTGTAGAAAATTTTTTAAATGTATCGAATTTCTTCATTAGATTCACTCATCTTGGCGGTACGAAAAACAAATGAAAATCACACATTTTCCTAATTTGAATTTGGAATTATGTTCTTTAAAATTTAAACTTTCAATGATACCAAAACCAGCCAGATACAAATAGTATAGCCAAAGAGATTTTATTACAAGTTTATACATACTATAATGCGAAAAGACTTTTTCCCCAAACTAATATTTAGCCAACCACAAAACAAACAAAAAGGTTATACTTCCCAATTACTGCATATCCAAACGATCCAAAGATCCAAAGATCTAAGTATTTGAAACAAAGATGTTTGCATTTAGTCGTGTGGTAGCTGCTCATAAAAAGAATACTACCAACCCATCTCTCCCCTTGGGTGTCGTAAAAGGCGACTAATAAACTTAGAACTGAACAACCATCCAATACCTTATAGCGGCGACGGGCTCACCACCTGTCACGCTGAGTGCAGTCACTGCTTGGTGAGCCTGGACTATGGCAATGGACTGCTTTTGCTATGCTTTTGCCTAGTCTCTGACTAAACCTTAGGGGATAATGGTAGTGATTATATGTATTGTTGTATGTTTGCATTGCTTTTTTTTTTTTTTTTTTTTTTTTTCCTTTATTTGGGAGAATAAACAGTAACACAATAAAATATTACTTAAGACAAAAAAAAATACATTTAAAAAAGTAATTGTGGAACCCACAACATCCTCCACAAATTATGTTGAAAAAAAAAAAACATGCCAAAGACTTATTATTAAAAAATATAAGTATATATATCTAATGATAAACTTACGATTGGTAATGTACCTAAACATACAATAATAGTGTAAATAACAGACAATGTGAATGTTGAAGTTAATTTAAAATACTAATATAAAAATGAAATACCCGTTTATCAATATAGTTATCAATATAATATCAGTAGTACAAGGAAATTGTAAAGTTTAAGTTATTGTACCTCTGAAGCCAGAAGGGCCTCGAGAGATTGCCTCTTGAAAACATTTAATGGTAGTGAGAATATGTCAACATCGAGTAAATAATCATTGTAGATATTCTCAATGCGAGAGAGGGGCACACGTTTTCCAGAATTTGTTGTAAATTTAGAGGGCATAAACAAGCGGTGCTCATATGCCTCCCTTATCCTCTGAGATCTACTAGGTAACCGGAAGCGTATTTGTTCAATAAGCTCGATACAATCTAACTCATTATTAATTAATTTATAAAGTACAGTCGAACTTAATAATAGCCGTCTTAATTCAAGTGTATGCAGTGAGAATTTATTCAGATTGTTGCTGTAAGAATCTTTAAGGCGGTAGCATTTGTAATTAATAGCCTTGAGGAACTTACGTTGAACCCTTTCAATTTGATCAGAATATTTTTTATATAAAGGGTTCCAGATACTGGCGCAATATTCCAAATGAGGCCTAATAAGAGCTTTGTACAAGTGCAAATAAGTAGTTGAACGTTTAAAAGGTTCACACGAGCGCATTACAAATCCGTACATTTGAAATGCTTTAGTGACAATGCTATCCACGTGCTCATCAAGATGTAATTTAGTATCCAGAATAACACCGAGGTCCCGAATCGAAAGTACACTATCTAAAGGAGAATTATTGATGTGATAAACATTTCTTATTGCATTTTTATTTTTAGTAAAAGACAAAGATTTACATTTATTCAAGTTCAAGTGTAGTTTGTTAGTAGTACAGTAATCGGACAGACGATTCAAATCTTGTTGCATTTTATTGCAGTCATTAGGGCCGTTGATTATACGATAAATTTTGAGATCATCGGCAAACAACAAAAATTCACAATTTCTAAAACAACTGCCTATATCATTCACGAACAATATGAATAATAGCGGCCCCAGAATAGATCCCTGTGGAACCCCAGACGTAACATCCATGACGTTAGAACTAAAACCATTGATAACAACTCTTTGAGTTCTATTAACAATATAAGATTGGAACCATCGCAGTAGACAGCCTTTGATCCCATTAAATGCAATTTTTTCCAGGAGAAGCGCATGGTCCACCTTGTCGAAGGCCTTGCAGAAGTCGGTATATATAGTATCCACTTGTTTACTCTTATTCATACTTGTAAACAAAAAGTTTGTAAAAATCATTAGGTTAGTCGCCGTTGATCGTTTACGAACAAAACCATGTTGATTAGCTATGAGTATGCGGTCGATAAAAGGGTAAACTTGGTCATGCACCAGTCTCTCAAAAACCTTCGACAAAGTGGACATAAGTGATATAGGCCGATAATTAGAAACATCTTGTTTGTTACCATTTTTGAAAACTGGGGCTATATTAGCCGTTTTCCATACCTTAGGAAATATACCCTTTCTGATACAGGAGTTATAAATGATATATAGAGGTTCAGTAATGGAATCAGCTGTGTGTTTAATAAAAAATGGCGGTAATCCGTCTGGTCCAGGACCTTTTCTAACATCAAGCGATTTAAGTGTTCTATATATGGTATCTTTAGTAAATGTAATTTTAGATATAACAAAACAATCATTACTCTCAGAAGCAGACGGAATAGAGTGATCATCCGATATTGAGCTAGGCTCGTAAACTGTACTGAAAAAATCTGAAAATAAGTTACAAACTGTTTCAGGATTATCAGATTCAGTATCACCAAACCTAACACAACTAGGGATCCCATGCTTATCCCTGCGACTATGAACAAATGACCAGAATTTTTTTATATCATTTTTCAGTCCATCCTCAACATTCTGTATATAAGATTTGTGACATTCCTCACTTAATTTCTTAAACCGTTGCCGGTATAAAGAAAACTGCTGGTAGTCAGTTAAATTATTATATTTTTTCCACTTAATCCATGACTTTTTTTTGTTTTTTATTATATGAACCAGAGGACGAGAGAACCATGGTGGATATCCAATAGATTTAGATTGTCGAAGTGGTATATATTTTTTAATGATATCATAAAGTTGTTCATAAAAATGGTTAACTGTATCATCAGGCGACTGATTGCTCAACTCGTTTGTCCAATCAATACGCAAAATTTCCTTATTAATTTTTTCATAATTTCCCTCAAAAAATTTAAATTTTAGTATATTTTGACGAATCATAGGTGTATAAACACAACTTAAATCGAAATCAAAAGTCAATGGAGGATGATATTCATCAGGCGTAACTAGAGGGTTGTCAGGTATCTTGCATTGAACATCAGTGCGGTTTGAATTCGTTATGAATAAGTCTAAGGTGCGCAGCTGAGAATTTTTTAAGTGATTATATTGCACACAGTCAATAACTGACATGAAATTTATTAAATTGCGCTCTGACGAACCACACTTACATGTTAGGTTCGGAGTAGTGCCCAGGAAACCATTGCACTGCCAGTCAATATTTGGCATGTTAAAATCTCCTATAATATAACATTTATCTATATCAGGTGCTATCAGTGAACTCTGAAGTATGTCAAAAAAAAGATCGTAGGATAAATCAGGCTGACGAGGAGGTATATAAACACCAAATAGTACATTGCGCTTACCAGGGACATCCGAACGCAAATTCAGCATAACATAGTCAATATTGCAAGGAAGTGTGGTTGGGGTGGCGCTTCCATCGTTAGAGGATATTGACAAAACAGGTAAATAGCATCGAGATGACTGCAGAGCTCGACGTACTGCTATCAGAGTCCCGCCTCCATCACGTTTACCAGTAGCCTCACGATCTCTGTCACTGCGATAAATAATATAACGTTTATCCATTAGTTCCACATCAAGGATTTCAGAATGTAACCATGTTTCAGTTAAAATTAAAATATCATAATTTTCAGCTACAATATTCATAAAAAGTGTATTTAGTTTTGTCCTGAGACCTCGGCAGTTCTGGTAATAAAGAGATATTTTTTTAAACACGATTATATAAAAAGCAGTAACTATGCATTACCAACGAAATTTTAATTTGTAAATAAACAATATGCAATGCTTGCTGAACTGTGAACTTAATTTTATAAGAGTAAATAAAATTTGTATTTTTTGAAAATATTACATATTTGCACTCACAATACCCATATAAACTGAATGAAATGATCCAAACAAACTGTGTTAATTTCCGATTTAGACTATATATTCGAATAGCATCTGGATATTTTCCCAATCTACAAATACACTTATAATCAATACATCTGTGCTCGAATTCAAAAATTTTGATTATTGTTATTATATTGCAATATAATTTACCAATGTGACTTCCCAACATAATTAAAGCTAAGTACATAATATATAAAAGTTTTATCAAAGTAGAATACATTTGTTCCGGCTCAACAACAAGTAATGATACGAAAATAAAATTACGATAATAATTATTCAGGCTCATCATGTGGGTATTCGAAAAAAATGAGCAAGTGTTTAATAATTTTACTTTAGTTTGATAATAAAATTGAATAAAATAGTTGTGAAAGTTATAGTTATATAAATGTTTCAAAATAAAATTCAAATTATGACCAATACTATAAAGTAAAACAAAACTTACGATATTTACAATTGTTATTCTCGAATTAGCTACGAGCAATCGCACAGAGCAATGGAAAACTACAGAGAGACAAGCATTAATGAAGTACGAAAAAATACAATACTTACATTTTATGGGATAATTACATAGTAAAACAACACTTACATTTAACTCACAATTATATCTAGATAAATATACAACTAGTAACAATCTCAGTTGTATTACGATAACATGGTTAATTAAACTTGATAAAGTCATTTTTACTACGGATCGCAAAAGCAGGCGATGTTTCATTTGCACGAACAAGGATAACTCCATGTTTAACCCACACAAACCGAAAGTTTTTATTTCTAGCAGCCTCCCTCGCTTCACGAAACAATAATTTGTTTTTCAGCGTGAGATGTTCGTTAACATATATCTTGCAGGGTGGCCCGGTTATATCTAATTTATCGGACATTAATCCATTCCTCACTGATCTAGTTGCTGCTAGGAATTTATCACGCTTTGTTTGAGTGACGAATTTCACAATTATATTCTTAGGGCGAGAACTTCCAGGTGTGGCCTGTGGCACACGATGAATAGAAACTATGTCATGGGGCGTTATTGGAAGGCCAGCTATGTCTCCCATAGTCGATAAAATTTGAATTAAGTTTTCACCTTTTTTATCGGGGACATTACTAATCTCGGCGTTGCAGTGCCGTGCATGTTGCTCCATGGCATCAATTTTCGCTTCCATTTCCGCTATATTCAGGGCTAATGGTTGATTCACCTTTAATTCTTCCTCCGCCCCGGTAACACGTTGACTTAAATCTTCCAATTTAACGATCATGTCGTCATATTTCTCGGTCACGAATGTTACTGCCTTTTTTACTTCTTCAAAATCTGATATAATTTTTTTCGTATGCTCATCTTGCCGTGAAAACCATTTTTCCATAGTAGACAATATAGCATTTTGAAATGATTTAAAATCCTCTCTCAAGCCGGTATCAGATTCTGTTGATGACTTTTTGCGCGTCGTGACAAAATTTCCCGGCGGTGACACATTGTCTAGCAATGATTCCTCGGTAAATTTTGCGATGTCTGAAATATCCATATTTTGTACAGGTGCTGCATTTGGATTGCCACCATCGAACGTACTATTCATTTTATTATTCATGACAATAAAATCTCTGTATAATTGCACTACTCTGTGTACAAAATCTACTCGCTCTTGCGCATACACAACCGCTAACAGCGCTGAATTTTATCAAGCGGTAAGACGTACGAAAGATGGAGCTATGATGTAAGCGCTGTCGGATCAATTACGCACGTCGCACTAGTTGTTCACTGATTATTCCACTTTTATATTTCGATAATAAATAGGCGTTTTATGGTCACTGCACAGATTCTCTTCACGGGGTTTAACAATTAATGTTCAATATTACCACGATCGCTAGATAAACACTTGGTTATTTCGTGTAATAATTCTAGATTTACACGGAGAACACAGTGAACGCGTTATACGTCTGAGGCAGTGTGAATACAACTTTTGCTTTGTAATCGCTTGAAGAGATTAGTAATGAAATTACTGTGACAAGTTGTGTCTGTTTACAGTGTACATTGCGGTCCCTGTGGGCGTTGTGGAGATGCAACTCTGGGAAGTATTATGTACCGTGTATTCCAGGCAACTGAGAGGGTAGTCTACTTGTTTGCCAATTAGATACGTCTTATGTACACTGATACAATTCAAAGAGCTGTCTGGGGAACGCAGTTTATAATGTACTTCAATAAAATTTTGGAAATGATTGAAATAATCTATTCATATAATAAAACTGTAGAGGTTGAATGTCTGTACATAAAAAAAAATGCTTTAAACCAAGTCAGGGGGATGTAAAAAGATGAAAAATACCAAAAAATATACCTTTCTGTTTGTATCGGCTAATCTCCGAAATGGCTGGACCGATTTCAATGAAATTTTGCTTGGTGATACCTTATATCCCTGGTCAACGACAGCTTAGATAACTTTTAATCCGGAGAATTAAAGGGTTCCCGTGGGATAGTTAAAAAATCATAGTAACCAGGACGAAGTCGCGGGCAACAACTAGTTATAAATAAAACTGAAGAAGTTAGGATCTTTCAATCTTTTGTGCATCAGTTTACGAGTTTGTTCCATTGATGGATTTTGAGAATCCAAATGAGGTCTTGATATTAGTATTATCTGCTCATAGTATTATCTGTCAGGTTATTTAATTTCCAGAGATTTTTTATCCTTAGCGTAAAGTGCTTAATGAATTTACATGTTAATGCACGAAAGCCGGTCCCCAGTAGGTATAATTAAATACGCTTGTGACAATGAAAAAAAATTCCTAATATTTCATTGAAGATCCTTACAAACAATAGCGTGCACTAAAATGCTTGCACAAAAACTAAATAATATTGTGCGGTTCTGATTGAAAAAGATTTAGGGTGAGTTTCTTGATCCGCAGTAGTAACTACAATAATAACTGTTAAATTGTAGACCAATAGCGTAAATGGAAACGCCAAAATAGGTGACGTCAACGTGATCGGCTGAAGGCCTAGAAGCCAGGGCCGGTAAAATAAATTAAAAAAAAAAACGTCAACGTGACAAATTTTTAAGTTTGCTATAAAAATTCGACATCAACTGTGCTGCCAGCCGCCATCTTTCTAATTCCAGCATCGTGTTGTGGTTATTGTCTATAATTATTAAACTTTTGCTATATTTGTAATTTAGACTATGGAAAAGCTGTCATATCACCATATCATACGTTGGTCCATATTTAAATCTACTGGTTAGTCTGACCTTGGATCAAGAAATTGACCCTAAGCGTTAATCTTAATGCCCGAGCTCTGTTCTGTCCTATAATGAGAGTTGTAAGTGTTTATCAAGTTGTGTTTAGCGAAAATTAGCTGTTTTTCGGCTTCCGTACCCAAACGCTAAGGCCCTATTAGACTCGGTCATTACCCCTATCTCTATATCTTTGAAGGGTCTGGGCATTAACGCTACACATCCACACATCCAGTTAGTCCAAATTGGGTGTTTACTTTAGTTAATTAAAGTATAAATAGGTATAATTTAGTTATTAAAGTGAGGTTATTATTATTTAGAGACTTATTAGCTAGGATGGTCATTTTTGTTTAATTGATATTTAATACATTTTTATTTGATAGATATCTACACAAAAAGGCTAAAAATATAAGCAAAAATTGAAAATGAGAAAAGAAATGAAGTATTTTAACTTAAAATAAATAAACCATCATTTAGTATTTCTCTCAGCAGAACAGTTTATGCTGCTAATAGTTTTCTTAAAAGAGCATGCACATTTGTAGACAACAAGCTATGTCCCTTGGATTTGTTCTCATACTTGTCTCTTGCCTCATTAAAGAAAAATGTAACAAGTTTTCTTAAGAATCAATAATTAATGTAGTTTTGCACACTCTGTAAAATATCATATAAAATTGTTTAGACAATTGTACAAATGTAGGAAACTCGAGGTCTTCATGTAAAATGTATTTTTATACAATTATGTATGTGACTGTTTGTTTCTGATAAATAAATAAATAAATAAAAGAAAATTGCGAATTTTAATGTATGGAGTGAATTGACCAAAACACGCACATACACAAAACCAAACACAAAACAATAATCTCCAGAAACTTTTACGACAATTTATTACGTCATATTCATTCACAAAACTGTGAGATGGTAAAATCGAACGGTAAACAAATGCTCAGTGCAACGACACGTCTGGCGTTTGTTTTTAAAGTTCAGTCAAATATTGATCAAAGTTTGAACTGTATGCACAGCTTGCCATGAAATATTTCGTATGACACCACGTATGGCACGTAAATATATCACGGAAGGGTTGATTGGTTTTGAAGTCGGTATTTTAAACTGTGTCATTTGAACTGTGTCATTTAAATAAAGCAACAGAGTCTGATATTAAAAAAACAATATGTGTGTATGTATAGAATAGATTATACATTATTGCACAAAGCACAATAATAATATTCCTAACTTATCTATCTATTCTATGTATCAAATGTCTATGTACGATAATAGCGGTATTCTAGTGAGATTGTAACGAGGCGCTATATCGGTATTAACGACTCTCTGATGTTATTGCGCTTTTCATGGCCAGTTTCTGTTTTTAAATTTAGAAACTCTGTTTTTTATTGTTTTTGCTCTCCAATTTCATTCCTATCAGAGTCAGCGTCTGGAGCGGTTATATAATAAACCAAGGCAATTTTGTAAGAGGCCCTACCTTTTATAATATTCATAAGTTTTGTGTTCAGTGATTTGTGATATTTACCTTTTTATAAATTGTTCCAGTTGTGCCTTTCATTTTTATCAACCTCACCACGTCTCAAACATTTAAGTACTTGCATTTAGTATTTAAGTACTTTTAGTTACGTATTAACTATAATAATATCCAACAATAAACAATAGAATCATGTCGAGACAAATTATGTGTATTGTCTAGATTTTGCGTTATTTCGGATCAACCTTTCTAATCCTTCCGATTAGCTATTAAGCTGGCTTCCCACTGTCTGTATTATTGCAGACATTCATTCATGCGTCTGTCTGCAATATCACTGACCGTGGAAATACAGCTTTATATAAGTACACACTTATTCTTGGGCAACTGGATTGTGCCTTTTAATTCGGAAATAAAACAAATACTGACAAGCCGTGCAGTTTTCCAACACTCACCACACCACGTCACAAGATGTTGTTAAAATTGAATTGAGATTCCGTTTAAAACGCGAGTTTGGTACCCAAATTACAATTTTCATTAAAATAACAAGTAATATTAGGTCCTTACCTATGAAATTGGTGTTTTGTATGGAGATTTTGGGGAATTCTGCATTTTCCATACTAAAATTTTTTCAGTTTTCTTCACAGTGACAAATCCAAAGATAATAATATTTGGCATGTATCATTAGACAAACTTTAGTAATATGTGTAATATCACACTTCATAAAAAAATATGTATCGTTTGCAAATAAAATGATGTATTCGGGAGGCACTTAAAAAGAGTTGTCTCCGTGTCCAATTTCAACACAATTAAACATATTATCAAAAAAAATCAAAAGAGCTCAAAAATATAGTCTATTTTTTGACGAGGTAATTATTTTTTAGGAATACTCTGAATCTTAATAGTTACAGACAAAATACTAAGAGAGAAAAAAACACCAATTTCATAGGTAAGGACCCAATATAATGAAAAATAAACGTTATTAAAGCGGAATTCATGTGAAGTTGTAATACCACTCCGAGAACTCTGTGTGTCGGCTTTTGCCATACAAGACGATATATGATAAATATGACATAGTAGTATATTAGGTAATAAATACACATACCTAGAATTTGAGGCAATAATTCGTACAAGAATATATTAGCGGCTGTACCAATGTTGATTTTTCTAGCAACTTTGAACAGTCTATCATCTGTCCAACAAGGATTTATTTCATGGAGAATCCTGGCGATCCTATTATGATTGTGAACGAAGAATATGTTCAATGTGGTAGTCCTAAGATCGATATTACCGATTTCTGAAAAACCTGTAAAACAAACATGAATTATTTTTTTAACCATATTCATTTGTATCTACTTGTACATCGAACATGGTTAAAAGTTCACATCTACGGTTGCTCCAATTAAAATTTTACTAGAATGAAACCAAAAATGTAGGTACATGTCGAAAGTAGTAGGCGGCAAAAAATATACGAGTAGCGTAAATAATATGTCCTTAACTATGAAATTGCCGTTTTGTATGGAGATTTTGGGAAGTCTGCATTTACCATACTAAAATTTTTTCAGATTTCTCCACAACGACAAATTCAGAGATAATAATTTTTGTCATGTATCATTAGTAATATCACTCTTCATAAAAATTATTTATCGTTTTTAAGTGAATGCAAATCAAATGATGTATTCCGGAGGCACTTAAAAAGGGTTGTCTTCGTTTCTAATTTTAACACAGTTAAAATTACAAAAAAATATCAAAACAATAGAAAAGAGCAAAAAAATATGGTATTTTTTTAAGAGGTCAATAATTACCTATTTTATAAGAATATTCTGAAACTTAATAGTTACAGACAAAATACTAAGAGGGAAAAAAACGGCAATTTCATATTTAAAGATTTAGTCTAAGAATCAACTTGAAATATATTCCGAATCATTTACGACCAAATTGACTAGGTAGCTATTATAAAATTCAAACTAGACTTACCAAATTTAAAACATACTCCATCTTTCTCTCTGTTTTGGAAGCAAATATCTCTCGTTTCTCTTGGTGGGACATCACGATTGCCTCTTTTTTCTATTTTTAGGAGTCCAAGTTCATACTGTCGGACACTGCGAAGAGCTTCTTCGTCTACCCCGTATATTGTGGAAAGGTCGAGTACTGGAGTTTGTAAGTTAATCTAGAACAAACGAAAAGTGTTCATGTTGACCGTACTCACCGTATTTCCAATACCAATGCCTTGATATTTCTTTTTCATTATTTTAAAGCAGTTATCTTTTCACTCAGCATTTTTATAATATTCAGAATTTCTTGTAAGACAACAAATTCTTTAAGTACACATTTTGGGAAATGTGATGTCAATAATTTCCAAAAGTTACCTGAAAATATTTTAGCGAAAATGCCTCTGGAAGTAACTTATTCTGAACTCGAAAACAGTTTAAAAGTTTTGAGTATTTTGGCCTCGTGCAAAATTTAGTTCCACACTTATAACAAGCAATGCGAAGAATTTAAAAGCTACGAAAGCCGAGCGTTGAAATGCGTCATGAGGATACTTCCTGTGAAACTTGTATGAATGAGGGCCAGACTTGCACTGTGACTCGTTTGTATTATGCTATTAACTTGCTTCAAGTTTCTGACATGATCCTATCTTGATTAATGACACTAACTTCTAATAGATTCTGTCTGTTTTCGTGAGAAACTGTGGTTATAATTGTTTATTATTTGTATTTTACAAATTAAATGTGTATGATTTAATAGTTTAGAACACCGAGGATTTAATAGATTTAAGTTAAAACACACAATGGATGGTATGTCATGACAATATACTAACAGTCTCGGTAAATATATGGCCAAATAATCATATTGCTTCATGCTTGATTGTTAAATTATGCGATCCCATTCTTGGTCAAGACAAGAAAGACAATTTTACAGTATTTTTTTGGCTATATGCGATTAAAATAAGTACAGTAAAAATTTTAAATTATGATTAAAGTTAACTTAACCCATATAAACTATGGGTTATTAGGCGAAATCTTTCAAATATTGTACAAATCTTGCATATTTACGCTTTTATTTTACAAATATGAGTGGAAAAACCTATGATGCTGAAGTATTATGCTAGACTCAAGACTGAAAGCTTACCCTACCAATTGCCACACGACATCTAGTAATTTCACACCAACCTGGAATAGCTTGAACTTACAGTTACTTCAGCAAGAATGTTCGAATGTTAGAATACCTGTTCGGGGTACATCTCCTTGGTACAGGCGGCGTCGTGGAAAGTTTCCGCTCGCGAGAAGTTCAGGCAGTGAATGCCTGTCACTCTTAGGTAAGGATCGTCTGAGGGCACAGGAATAGGGTCACATCGGGGATCTGTACTGCCTTTGTCCTCACAGCAATATTGTCTTGTTCTTAGGTAATCCACTGCAAAAATTAATTATGAAATCAACATCCTTCTGTCCTCTTCCAAATTCTATTGGGGTCAGCTCAATATATTTTATTCTACCATTCTTTTGAGTTACGGAGTAATGTACAGATACGAGCTTGAACATGTAAGCACTTTTGAACAATATACGTTTTTATTCCCTTGTAATAGAGGTAATTTACTGAGAACAGTGTATACATGTTCATGCTCGTTACTGTACCTGCCATGTTATCTCATTCCATTTTCCGTCATATCAAACTTTTATGACGGTCGGTCAATGAAAAAAGAAAATTCAAATGTTTTTGGAAATTATAATTATTATATCAGTACGTTCTTATAATTATAGTAGGTTCATGGCAGCTCGCAATAGCGATATGTGGGTGTACACATCTATACCCACTCCTTCAGGAAATAGAGGCATTAATATATATATATGTATGTAAATGCTAAACTAGGCATTTCATCCTTTTTTTAAATATTGCTGTAGTTTCAGTCATTATCTTAAAAAGAAATGAAAATTCATAAAAGTAATGAGGAAGTAATATTATAAAGCAATGAATTACTTATTTAGATGAGACAATTATTCCGCCATTATGATATAAAACTTGACGATAAATTGTTTCGGTCTAATAACTTAATTTCAGCTGTCTAACTTTTTGGCCGAACTTTTAATGAATTTGCTGAGCGCGGACAATATAGGTAAGAGTTTAATAATTGTTTATTAATATGGAAAATATGTTATTGCGTTACAGAGTTGTGGTATTCTTAAAAAGGATTATCTTTTTTGAGTGGTTTGATGCATTGTTAGTACTTGTTGTTGGTATGTGTAATTAATTTAATTTAATTATTTATTTTGAGGGAAACAAATAATTACAACAAAACTTAAAGGATAAAGCACAATAACAAATGCGTATAGTACGTCTCAATCCAAGTTGCCAAAAAGGAACAAAGGTAATGTTTCATCTCTAAAAAGTTTTGTGATGACTGTAGGTAATTGAAATTAATTGCAACGGACAACAATTGTTACCGTTAATTATATTTACGTGCCAATGTCCATATAAAAAGTGTGATTATTAAATAACAAATTCGGTAAGTCGGCTTTTTTGTTTACCTTTTTGGCAACTTGGATTGAGACGTACTATAAATCAGTGAAGTTTCCACAGATAATAATAAACACATAAATCTTAATCTAAAGTAAAAATGAATAATAGTAATAACAATGATATATAATAATACTACGAAATAGATAATAATAAATATACAAAATAATACAGGATTATAAACTGAATTTTAACTACGTCATTAATTAAATTCCTAATTTGTAATTTATATTGATGCAATAACGTGGAACATTCGTATGACTGTTTACAGTTATGTTCAAAGGAAGCATAAAAGGAAAAAAATATTTATAGTACATTAAGCTTTTATAGGTACAATAGACGATACAAACAACTTAAAACCTTTTCCAACGTACTTGGAGAATACTTTTCTGAATACTGTGTTTTTTCTTAGTAAGAGGTTTTACACCACTTTATATTATTTTAAGGTCAATCCATTTTGGCTACCGTTAGCTGGCCGTTTAATGAAATTTTTAAGTTCCATTTGTTGCTTTTTAATAGAAGATTTTTTTAAATCCAATTATTTATTTTTCGATGCAATTTGTCTGCATACAATTAAAACAAGGTGTACCAGAGTTTCATGGACTTTCAGAATTTGTTTTGTATCTTAACATGAAAGCTTTGGCAGTTCATTCCTCATTGCTCAGATTACAGACGTCACGAATACGAGATATCAGTAATAAATCTGCCTTAGCCTCCCAAAATATAATGTAATGGGATATTTATTTGGAATTTGTGTATTTGAACATGGCGGGCTATTTGATTATCTGAGATATATTTGAAGCTTGAATTAAAGAGGAACGGAAGATCGATAAGATGCATGGAAGGTTCTAAACTGGTTAAGCTATTTTCTGAGTATTAAGATGTATCATAGGTGCCTTAATATCTTTGTAGCACATCTAGGTCGTATCATCGAAGGTTTACCTGGAAAATTTCTTCAAAAACAGTCCGATCATCCGTCGACTTTGTTAGGTACACAAAAAACCGCTCTGTAGTATGGTACAAACAATACCTGACTCAATGCTTGCGATATAGCCAAAGACAAGAAAGCGGATCCTTACTCAAACAGGTACAAACCCTAAAGCGCTCCACACACAGAGACGGCAGACGGGGCGATATTGACCAAGCCATACCGGTCGACCACAAAAGTGGCGTGGTCTCAAGTAAGCGTGCGCGCTTTACGTTAAAATGTATGGAAATCTTGCCGGCGCTGTAGGCCAGCCTATGAAACATTCCTAAAATCAATTTCAGTTCCGCTTCCGCTCATAATGTGTGAGGCGTTCGCGACCAACATAATATGTTTCTGTTGTGCCTCTTTTTGTGGCCATTAAGAGAAAAGAGGTTAAAAAACTGTTAAAAATAATATAAGCTTACGTGATCCATTTAGCGCACTGATGTCCCTATTGATGAAGTCTAGAAAAGTGACTGCAGCCACGTTGAAGTGAACCTTGTCTACCACGCGTCCAGTCGAATGAAGAACGGTCCTGACTTTCCGAGCCGAAGGCAAAGGCTTGCCGTATTTATTTTTCCGTGGAGAGCCATCTGTAAATAAAAACGAATTTTAATATTGGTAACAAAGGAAAGTAAATACTCTTTGATCTTTAATAAAACTAGAATAATTATGATTAACAACCTTATTCAAACCTTATTACCTTTGTGGTAACTAATGTAGTGATTTATCTCATACCTTTGCATGTACTACATTCTTGTTAACACTAAACTCGGCAACTATTGTGCTAAAATTGTTTTTACATTTTAATACAATTGATTCAATACTCTGTGTATTTTTTGCAAAAATGTCTCATGTTCAATTGTAATACGGTTGGTTATACTATGGCGAGAATCTTGTATTATGGCTTTTAACTAGCTAATGTTCTAGCGAATTACTACCACAGTGCATGAAGTGTATAGTGTAAGTTAGTGTACTGTATGCTTAATTTTGCAATCAAAATCTATTTATTGTATTCTTTTCTGTTCTGTTCTATTCTATTCTTTTCTATTGCATTGGGCTAAAAAACTAGAGGTTAAATATTTTTGAATTGGAAGTAACAAAGGAATATAAACATTGCAGCAGACAGGATTTAATAATATTTTGTAATTTTTAATTGCGATCGCGTGACTATTTGATTTGCTTATATTTTTCTACTCATATTATTTCAGTTATCTTTTTAATTGGACAGACAGTAAGGTGATAATCAGGTTTTATTGCCATAATACATGAGCATCATGGGCCGTAATACGAGTACCACCAGGCAGATCCAACGGTGACTGGTGATTTAAAAAAAAATACAATTGAATTGAGAACCTCCTTTTTATGAATTCGGTTGAAAAGGTTGCAATACTAATTTTCGGACAGTTTCAACCACTGATTTGAATTGAAACATAAATAATTAACTTACTGTCCCCGTAGTCTGGTTTCAGGAGGCGCAGGTAGGGACCTCTGGCTGAGCCTCTCGAAGGCCACTTGTAGTTGTTACACGTGCCATCGATCCGCATGCCCTCATGTGGAGTACATTGCTGAACCTCAATCAAACATTCCCTGCGGATGACATAACTTGATATACACAAATGATTAAAAAAGGATTTAATGTGGTTTTTATAAGCATTGGTAAATTATCGTATTTTTGATGATTTGGACTCTTACTTATTCTGTGTTTTTTGAAAATCAGAACAGAAATACAAAAAAATTTGCAATCATACAATTGTTTGTACAATGAGCGGTACAAGAAGATACAAAGATTACTCTTAGAAATCGCTAAGAGCAATCTTTTCCAGGCAACCTTAGGAAGAAAAGAGAAAGGTAATGATAAATAAACTATTTGTATTAAAAAATATGCAATTAAAGAATAAAATGATGTCTTAATCTTCAGGGAAAACCGCGGCAGGGTGCTCATTCCACAATCTGAGCGAACGTGAAAGAAAACTTATGATGAAGTGCACAGAATGCGACTATTATGGGCCATTTTGGATTACTTAGAGCTAAAAAATAATCTTCAAATACAGAGAATAGAGAAAAATAAAAAAACACTATTAGCACAGATTATGTAAACCCATGAATATTACCTCTATCAGTAAAAATAAAGGAGACAGATAAACTCTTATCTGTTCAAAGAACCCTCATTTTATATTGTAATAAGTTTCGTGTTTGTCTAATATCTATACTGTGAAACTACTAAAATATTTGTACGCAAAGGACTCCAAGAATTGAAGTATGTATTTTGTTTCATAATATTCTTATTTTCTGTTTTTTTTTGCAATTTATTTATTTATTTGTTTATTTCAAACGTTTTAAACTAAATACATACTAGGATATTTTAATGATTACGTTTATATAGTGTTTAAATTAACAATGTAAACGACAAAAAAGCAAGGAAGTAACAGTTATTATAATGTAAAATTTATTATGAATACAAGTAAAGAGCCTTTTTGAACTCTCCTATACTGGGAGAAAGAAAGAAAGAAAGAAAGAAAGAATCGTTTATTCAGCAATACACGTTAAAATTAAAACACTATGTCACTTTTATGGAAAACTTAATTATATTGTTTTAATTTATCGCCGTACCGGTTTTTACTAAGTTTACAGGTGAAAGGTTTATAATTATAATAAAAAGCAATATTTATAATGTTTGTGGTATTCCATTTTAAGTCGAGCTCTGAGAACCATAGTCTCGAAAATTAATACTTCTTTATTAAAATGATCTTTCCCAAAAGATTTGTGGAATATAACATATGTTTTACGTGATATATTGTGTATTATTTTCATGGAAAATCTAATATCTTACTTGTTCAACCCTTTTAAATCTTCTCGTTTTTTGCCGCTATATCTGTCAAATAGTTCTCCGTCCACGTGGATAATTATAGTTGTCAATATTAAAATGGAATATAAATAATTCATATTTACTATACCGCTGTATTGAACCACTAGTACACTTCTGAGCATTTAGGTAAGCCGCGAGCGTGTTGTGTTTCGTAAATACGCGGTCCTGATTGGCACATGGAACCAAGTTAGTTGTAAATGTTCGATATTTCGCTGATATCCTTTGTTGCATTTGACGGATTTTTTTCATGTTAAATTTTGTTAATGAAATCCCGAGGAAAAACATAAATTACATTTTCGGTTAACTTGTTTTCACATACTCAAGGTGATTCTATTAACGGTGTTGGATTAAAAAATTCTATTAGTTCAATTACAACAAAATACTTATTATAATATTTATTAGAATGGGCTAAACTCTATACTAAGTACATTTTGTCAACGTTATTGTGCCTTAAGATGTTAATTAAGGTTGATAAAAAGTTGTCGTACAGCACTGACGGTACACATTAACGATTACCAAAATGCATCTTATGTACGGGACATAAGATGCATTTTGGTAATCGGCAATGTGAAGAAAATTTGTGATTTGGCATACCTATTATGAGAAATTCTTGCTTTTCGTTTGATAGCTTAAAAGTTGTAAAACGCAATAATGTCCAATCCTATATACAATTTCTAGTAGCAATTACGGTTAGCGGTTTCTGAAGTATATCCTTGTTTGAGTGCTCAGACCATACAGTGAAAATGTACTAATATTTGACACTAGTGGCTTACTGCGGTTTACCCATAGCAGTATCGGGTACTTTTTATCCCGATATTCTCATGGCTAAACCTATGTCCTTTCTCAGGCTCTAGCTAAAGTTTCTTGCACATAATTTCGATGAAATCAGTCCAGTTATTTTGACGTAAAATCGAGACTGACAGACAGATAGACTGACAGCTTTACTTTCGCATTCATAATATTAATTTGGTTAATTCTGAAATAAATTAGTATAGAAGTATGAATAATAGTCTAAATCTGTTAATAATATTAATGCTTCCAAACTGATTAATTAATTAATGAGGAGCAGTACTGACTTTTTATCCCGATAGGTGGCGTAAGAGTAAGTGTACTTTCGTATTCTCTCTAATCTGTGGTACTTTCTGTAGCTGTCATTGGAAAGTTTGAAAAGTTTTGTAAACATCTCAGTTAAACACTTTACTTACAAAATGACCCAGTATTGTGCAAAATTTTGTAAAAATTTAGGAGTCTATATATTTCCAAAGGATCTAAAACGAAGTAAAAGTGGGAAAATGCTTTGCGTATCAAAAATTTCAAGGCAAATAATACTGCGCGATTGTGTGCAGCACATTTTATAGAAAGTGATTATTTTGGGAGGAGTATTCATACATAATAAGTAATAACCTTTTAACAGCGGTACCAGGCATATTTTATTTTACTCAAGTAAAGCCAGAAACTCCTGCATCTCTTGAACGACAACTTCGTCTTGAAAAGAGAACAGAGAAAAAGTTATTTCAGGAACTAGACTCATTAGACTCACAATCATAACCTTCAACTAGCAATGAACAAAATAATATAAATGATTTGGCTTTACCCATAGACCTATGTGCAGATGTAGGCAGTATAATACCTTTACCAGCAAATGTCTCAAAAAGCACTCAGATTGCCCATGTAGGTATAAAAAGGATGACAAAACAATTTTATTTCTATACTGGTTTTGAATCCTATTAAAAATGTTATCTAGTATATTCAACTCATAGGCTGATGGTTCACTAAAAACAATATTATCATAGCAATGTAATAAACTTATCGGCAGAGGATCAATTTTTTTGACAATAATGAAATTAAGGCAGAATAAATGTAATTCCGAACTTGGTAAATTCTTTATTGTGAGTGAATCAACAGTATCAAATATATTTATTACATGGATAAACTTTATTCATCAACAAAACAGCAACATGTTTACAGCTAGATGAGGTTCCACTTCCAGCTGAACACTCGCAGTGACATTCTTCAATAAGATCATCTTGGCTAGTTCTTATGTCCAATAAATAAACCACTTTCTTCATGCTCGCTTTGCACTGCCCTCGTAAATACGTATAATTATTTTCGAAACAGAATCGAGCAATCTGTAAAAATATAAGTAAGTTATACACCATTTGAATGTAAACGAATATTATGTGATGTTTTTATGCACTTAATAGCTTACCTTTGGATATATCTTTGTATTTATCAGGTGAATGGGCAAACATACGATTGGTCTTCTTGCGTATTAATACTCAAACCAAAGTTCTGATTTTTATCATAAGCCTTTGACCTATAAGAAAAAAACTATATTTTCACAGCGAAAATCACAGAACAATCACTGAAATAACGACTCGTATGATACAATACTTACAATATTACTTTTCTACCAGATCAGCTTCTTTTCTAGCTACCGACGCATTTCTGTTTTTAAGTTCAATTTGTAAGTCACGTAGAGACATAAAGGAATACATTTTAAACGTATTTTCGTAGAAAAACTGGTTGAAAATGAATAAAAATCGCAACACACTTAACATGAGAAGTAAACAAGTAAACAAGGCACAGACACAGATTAAAAAGAAATATCTACTATAAAGACCAGTCGTCTAGAGCGCCATCTGCTCCGAGCTTTTAGTATTGCTCCTCATTACAAGTGACCTTTGTCAGCCTGTCAGCTACTTCTTGGTACTCAATTCTAATTAGTATACGTAGATATGTGTCGGTTCACGACTACCAGTGTCCAAAGGTAATTTCAGAAATAAATATTCATCAGTGTTCCTGATTAAGATCCCAATTATTCATTAACTTTAAAATGAATAAAGTTCTTCACGTTGTGAGGCGACCTCGTGTTTACCGTAGGATGATAATATATCACTGGGAAAATACTTTTAATGAGTTTCTTTTACGTGAGGACAGGTAGTCCCAAGTGTAATGAGAACGTGGACGTACACGGACTCAACGATATGGTAAAATGTAAGGGTTGACAACACTCGTGGGTTGCAAACTCCCAAAATAATATAAAAATATGTTTGTTGGTTCCTTTTTGTTGATAAACGTCGCGTTAAAAGGCTTGAATGTCACATTTACATAAAAATAAAATATTTTATATACATATATATGGTTTGTGTGATCAGCGAATTATATTATTTATCGGTGGTTTCGCTGTCACTGTAACAGCAGTGGGTGGGTTTGCCAACATATTGGTAAAAAACCCATTCTCGATATAGAGCAATCCAGTTGGTTGTCCATCCAGCTCTCTATCGAGAATTTACTTTATTTTTAGGCAGCCCTGAAATAGCCGCTACTTCAGTATTACGAGCTCTCCTTAATTATGCATAAAGATTAGTTTCTGAGACGTTTTTCAGATACATTTCGAAACTCTCGTTAGAATTTGTTCCAGTTTCCAAACGTACCCAAACAAATCCAAACCAGCTTTTCATTTGCGCAGCTGTGGTATTTATAGGTAAATTTTAGTTGTTTATTTGTGTTTGAAGTCGCTTTTAATTACTTTTCTTTTACTTAATTTAAGATGCATTTAGCTTTATCCTCTCTCAGAGGGAATACCTCTGTCTAGCAGTTAAGTAGACAAATTAAGTTGATCAAGAAAGCACATTTTTTAACTAAGAATGCAAGTAAGGCTATATTAATATAAGTGAACGAACAATCACCATGATTATCATCACATCAGCCAGCAGACGTCCGCTGAAGGACTAGACAAATATTGAAGCATCTAATACTGTGTAGTTTTTGCAGAGTTATGTGAGCGTACAATAACATAACTAAATACAGACAGACAGAGCAATAGATTAGCGTAGTATGGCCATGTAATGAGGAGGGACGAATGTCACTTTACGAAAAAGATGCTGTGCATGGATGTGGACGGACTTGGAGCGAGAGGAAGATCAATGAAGCGATGCATTGAATGCGTGAAGAATGATATTAGAATAAAAGTAGAACCTGAGCTAACTGAGTGACAGAGGAGAATAGAAGAAGAAGAGATGCTGTGCCGACCCCACCTAGGCCCTGGGAACAGGGCAAGAAGAAGAGAGACAGACAGACAAACATTCTAAAGCTGAAATAAAAACCACAACAAAGTTTCTGCTACTACTAAATATCCTTAAATATCTTTCTTATTTAACTATTACTCACAGAGATCAACCTGTTACGATTTTGTTATAATTATGCTAAAGGCATACATGAAACACAACTGCCTGTTTTATAAAATAACATTTTACATCGAACCTATTCGTTTCTTGTGAACATGAAATTGATATCGACTATTATCTATGACTTTAAAAATAAATAAAATAATACACGAGAACTTAATGTGTAGGTTTATAATTATTCCTCAGCCTATATACGTCCCACTGCTTGGCACAGGCCTTCCTCATGCAGAAACACATGAGGCCGTAACACCACCACGCTGACCCAATGCGGGTTGGTGGGTAGAAACAGCACCAATAGCGACCAGTACCAACGGCTTAACGTGCCTTCCGAAGCACGAAGGAGCTTGAGATCACAATGTTTTGGTCACCCATCCACGGACTGACCATGGCGAAGGTAGCTTTGTTTTCGAACGAAAGCCAAAGAGTACTAACCACTTAGCCACCGAGCTTCTCAATAAGGCTTATAATTGTTATACAGAAATATTTCTATCTATAAAAATAGAAGTATTTCTGTTTAACCATTATAAACCTACACATATATACAAACTACTATACATACAATATATGGATCTCCCAATTGCATTGTCAATTCACAGAAAATTTTATAGATAAACGCCGCATCTTCCTTTTTGCAACTGTATGCCTTATTGCTAAACCAGTCACGCCTTCCTTAGCCCGTCAAGAAAAGCTAAGAGAAACATCTTCAGTATAATAATTTTTCGCTTGTCATCTGCATATTTTTCAAATCAATTATCTTTGTTTGTATGAATTAAGCACCCTCGTTTTCGCTCCAGTAGCTGTGACCTTTTTCAACGCAAAGAAATTGCTGAATTATTAAACTTTCCTCCTATCTCTTATTAGTAATTGCGTAATACTTTTTAAATAATTGGATATTAAAATAATACCAAGAGAAAAATATTTGTTATGAAAAAACGATATAAATTTTATAGAATTTTCTCCGAATCTTATGACGATTACTTACCAGGAAGCCCCGCAAGCAAATATGTTAATAAAGCATTTTTATTTTATTAATTTATAATCATATATACTACATGGTGTTTGACTACAGAAATAAACGAGAAGAACTGACAGTACCTGCGATATATACATAACTTTTAACCTGATATCCATTTTTCAAGTACTCATTTCGTATGTGTTGTGTAGTATTAAGTCGCCAAGTTGCTGGAGTCTAATAATTCTGCTGTTCAAATTTATTCAAGAAAAATTCTGTCCGTACGTAATGAGCGGAACAAAGTAAAAAGATAAAGGAACGTATTTAAAATATTCTTTTGAGCGTTAAATGATAACGTGTATTTGAGAATGCAACTTCTATGCAACGTCTACTTATGAGATCAACATTAAAACATTAACCACCCGTAAAGAATGGCACCGAGCTCTTAAACCTGGCTTGATTTTAATCTCAGTTAAAGCAGAATATGCAAGGTTACGCGGCGCCTGGTCAGTTTGTTTAATGCCTACTAATCTGGGCTATTCTTTAACACGTTAATCTACGGTTTAAACTGGGCTTTACTTGCATCCTCGTATTTTTTTATCAACAGGATTTATGTTGTCGATGGAGTTGTTAGCGATTTAAGTAGATCGGATTTTGAAACGATAAGATTGATGAGAATAGCCCGATTTGGACGTGTCACTGACTTAAAATAGAAGGGAGGATAAAAGAAACGGCTCTTAGACAAATTGAAAAATTCTCGACGAAATTGTTTAGTGATTTATCATACTTCTGTGGAATTGTATATCCCATTATAATTTCGGTATTAGAATAGAATAAAACTTTGTTGTATGCACCAAAGAGTAGTATGACGTTATTAAATAAATAAAAAACACTGCTTTCTTGTCTTGTGCTCTTATGGTCTTCAAAAGTCATTGAGAGAGTGTTAATTTCGGAGCAAGGGGCATATCGCTTAATAGTGAGTGCCCTAAATATCCCTAGGTAGTCTTTTTAGACTACATTTACGACTTACCACCAGGAGCGCCGAAAGCATACGGCTTGTATCTGTCTGTATTTGCCAGTCTTATGGTCTTCCTATAAAGCGTTTAATGTACCTGTAATAGCCGAGGAATGTGATGAGAGTTGATGAAGCAAAATAAATATGTAAGGATTGCTGCAAGTGGAAAAAAGTAATGGGAAGAAAAAGGTGTAACCTTGTATGTATGTATCTAAAAAGCTTTTAACGTATCTATTTTGTTCAGAACCTTTTCTCGAATTAGTTGATAAGCCAAAGACGCGGTAAGCCTCAAGGATGCGTAATTGTACAATCAAATTCTGAGAAAATTTCCAAACATTTTCCGTCGAAGAAATATAACTGGAATAAGTGTAATCGACCGCACATACCGACGTATGTACTATTTTATCGATACTAATGCGTCTCAGTCGATTTCCTTTTATCGAGGTTACCGCTAAATAATTTGTGTGAACCGTGTGCACACGACATAGAGTCCATAATAGTGTATGCATTTGTACGTTCTCTAGTAAAAGTGGGGGAGCAAGGGTTGCCTGCTGATACAATATTGGAAAAGAATTACGATATGTGAATGATTTCATTTAATATGTAAAGGTGAGGCCAAGGTCTTTTATTGTTGAAAACGTATTCAGGAGCATAGACGCGAATGGGACTTAGTGTTCATTAGTTTTGTAGCAGTATTTTAGACTCTCAGCTTTCAATGACTGAAAAATATATGAATTAGCGAAGAATGTCTACTGACGTTTTTTTTTGTTATTTGTCGAAAAACATATTTTGCTCACCTCTAGGAATATATTAGTTAAAATCGCAATCAATTCAATCATTTTTATCATTTTAAGATTAATTATTAATTTAACAAAATATTTTTCTTTGTCACAATATTCGAGATGCATTCAAGTTTGAGATTAAATTTAAAACAAGCGTTTTACAAAAAAGGGCAGTGGTAGTAGAGTTAGGAAGGACCGAAGGTCCGAAATCTCTCGTGTGTGGCTAGAAAGGTACCGAAATCTCTCGTGTGTGGCGCTGGCAATGAAAATCACCATTAGTATTATTATTGCTTATCTGTTGTTATCTCAGAATTTACCCTAATAGACATAGTAATATCCGGAAGTGTTGGCAGCCCTACAAAGTCGGTGCATTCAAGTGTATCGGTCTACTTTGTGGGCCGAATGTGAGTGCAAGCCGCTGTGGCTGACAGGGGCAAGGGGATTGCCGGCCACCTCCGCTCACCGGGGTCTTATCACGTAACCAACACCTATGCTTCGTAGTCGTTTAAATATAAATAAAAACGCTAACCTCTTTTATTAAATAATTATGTGGGACGAAGAATAGTTTCAACGCCAAGAGTTTAAGCGTGGAGGAATATCAATTCTTTTTTTGTAGAAGTAGTAATTAATCTTAATATTTACGACTATGAAATATTTCTTTTTATTTTAGACATTTTGCACTCTTGCGAATAAAATAAATTATGCCAACCGTTCATTAACACTAGGAAGACCGAAATTTTGAACTACCTATAGAGACCAAGTGGAGTCAAATGACTTTTATAGATTGAAATATGTTTTATTCGTATGTTATGGCTTCTAATTTCAGTTATTGATACAGTTTTGCTTATAAATGTAAATAAAAGAACTAAATAGTTATTAAACTTTTATTAGGTGATAAAAAATCAAGATATTATGCACACTGTTGACATTTTTTCTCCTTGTTGACATTACGAGAGCCACATGAAGACCTTTTACAAGTATTACAAGATTTATTGGTTTTGTTCCTACATTTCTACACAAACTACCATCTTCTCATTGTGCTATGTTCTTCAGGCTCTAGGGGTATGATATTATGGGCTGTGACGTACTTGGTGCCAGCAGGCAGAGGATATCTTGGCCGACTAACTCCCTTGCCAAGTCAAGAATATACTTTCTTACCTACTGTTTTTTCTCAGTTTTAACTGAAAAAGAGAAAAGATTAACTGAAAAACATCGCAGCGGTCGAATGACCACTTTCTGGATAGGTGATTATTTTTAATAAATATTTATCTTGCTATCAGCATAGACCTGTCAGAATTATGTCAACAATGACGAAATAATAAAAGTCATAGTATGACAATAACTACAATGCAATGGTTTTAGAAATATGATTGATCAAAATCTTCATTGGGGTAATTTGACCATTCTGGTCTTTCTAGTGTGAACTAGTAGCTATTAAAGTGAATACCCATCATATCGTTACTTTTTCAGTAGTTCATTCAGAAAATTGTCTGTGAAATTTTATGTATAACATGGACATAAATCTATTTGGTTGCAAAATATTTACAAGCAAGGCCCCCCCGGATGCAAGACTTATGAATACGATATAGCAAAGGTTGCAGGAAGTCTCTGGATGCGGGCAACACGGGCAGACCGTTATTGATATCTATGAGAATATGGACGATAACCTATATAAGCATTGATAAAATGACATCAAATTAAATTCAAATCCTAATCTTTCAAGCAAAATAACACGCTCCTGTTTTTTTTTAATTTTGTTTAGCCTATTGTAACGTTTATTCATTTGTAGATATTTGGCCGTCATATTAAAAGGTAGTTGACCGAAAATTCACTTTAATACGCAGAAAATATAAAAACGATTATGGTAATTAGGGCTTTAAATGAATTGTAGGTATCTAAAACCTCAAAGCTTAAACTTAAACGCAGTTCAACATCAGAAGAGACTTAAATTATAAATATAGCACACATTCCACATCGAATGGTATCGAACACTGAAGATCGATTAACTTTTATTTGCGTCGAACCTTGTTCGGGCTGACGTGAACAATGACGCCATTTTTCTGATTACAGTTTGGCCGAATAGTTTGTATTGATGTTTTTGCTCGCGCAACTTTTGGTTATATAACATGTAACGTTAAAAGTATTCTAAGTGCACGTTTGACCTCCCTTTAATATGTTTGTAACGAATTTACTGACACTACTTTAAATTTATGCTGGAGTAATTATCCGTAGAATTTCCTGTAAAAATTTTATTAAGAAGACCAGATGATTGTATATTATTATACAAAGTATCAAGGTATCATCACATTCTATAAGGACCGACGTATTTCGTGGTTCATCTGTATGTTGATGGGATCTTGGTGGGCTCACCACCTGTCACCCTGAGCATATGAACACAAGCTTGGTGAAGCGCGGAATATGGCAGTTTTTCTTTTCGGCAAGAGATTTTCTTCACTTAAATAGTATTGTTTTTTTCGACCAGTGTCCATATCACAAGCCTATAATCTGCTTACTCAGAGCTGATTGATTGCTGTGAGAGTATAATATTTATTAACATGCCAATATTAGCTGTCTACCAGCTGTCCACTAGTTATTTAAGTAATCCATTAGGTTATACGCAATACATTACGTGTGAGTTAATGTCATTAATTTTGTTGGCTTTTATAGCCTTTAACACTCATAGTAGCCGAGTTGGGAATTACCAATTCTTCGTTCTTCCTCCGTGGTCGAGTGGTCTGTGTGCTAGTCTCAAGGCGTCGCCATCTCGAGAGGTTCTGGGTTCGATCCCCGGTGGAGGAAAATGTTGGTGATGAATTTTCAGGCATTTGTTCTCCAGTCTTGGATGTTTATATATATTTATATATATATTCAGGATATTTATATGTATTTATCTATTAAATATATTTATCCGTCATCTAGTGTCCGTAACACAAGCAGCATTAGTTGCTTAAAATGGGGCTAGTTGATAGGTGTGAATGTCTAAAGATATTTATTTATTTATTGAAGAGGTCATCGTCCAGTTTTTTTTTTTTTTTATACTACCGGGGTGGCAAACAAGCATACGGCCCACACAGATGGGCAGTGGTCACCGTAGCCTATGGACGCCTGCAACACCGAGGGCATCACCAGCGCGTTGCCGACCCTTAAAAAACCCTTAAAGTTGATTGACTCTTGAAGACCCTTAAAGTTGATTGTGAATATCGCTTGCCTCAAAGGGGAACTTCAGTAGGTATACTAGGTGAATTGTGGGTGTGAACACCTCTGCCTACCCCTTCAGGGATAGAGGCGTGATTTTTTCCCACATAAATTAAACAGTAACTTTATAACTTCCACATATTTGTACACACAAGGCTTCCGCCATTACAACACTCTAATCATATAAATATACAAGTATTCTGTCTTAATGGGGGTAGGGTAGAGGAATGTTAATAAAACCAAGATGAAAATTATGAGCAATACCTCACGGATTAAACGCCGCACAGACACCTTAAGCTCGTGTACTGAGTACATCGAAACGTCTAAGTTTCATACATCAAAATGAATTAATTATATGTATTTGTAGAAGAATGTATCTTTTGGTATATATGTATAGAGCTCTAACTTCTATACGAGAATTATTTAATAAAAAAACAGCTTGAAAAAAAACTATTGATAGGAAACTGGTGATCATACATAATAGTGTCCTGCTTTTAAAAAATAAAAGTCGGTTAAAAAATATGACTGCCTAACTTGTCGATACACTTTATGCATCCGTAAAATTGAATAGGCTCATCGTGCCTTCATTTAGGCTCCTGATGTAAATGTTTCAATTGTGAACTTAATAAAGCCCGTTTGAAATTTATTAGGGTGCGTCTATATTGTCAGTGTATAAGCTCGTGTGTAGATTATATGAATTACGCGGTTGAAAGCGATATTGTTGAAATTTATTTACAGGGAAAATTTTAATGTTTGACGTTAAAAGAGCGTACGACTACTATATGCTTTATATTATTCTCATTTAGGTCCTGTTCTTGGGAAATCTGATAGCAGGCAACTTTTCTCTATTCGGATTTTATGCGATACCTCTATTTCTTGTTCCGGAAATATGTCGAAATGTCGGGAAAAACCTGGTTTTAATGGTAAAATTTTGTCCTGAAAATTTTCAGAGTTATCTCAGATTATGTTTTAAAATATTACCATACCTTTTATACATCCTAACGACGCATGAAAGATGATACTAAATATATTACGATATAAAATTAAAAAATATAAATACAATAAGATTTTTTAGACTCTTATATGTTTAGCCCTCATTGGTTTTTGCCAAATCTAAAAAGACTAAGTACCTAATGCGATACTTTATACCAACATAGTAACATGGAGATCACCTTTAGTCACTGCTAAGGTACTAAAACAGTGTGAAGTAGAAGTCCCTGAATAAAGATAGCATCGGAAGCTAAACAAAACGTCCAACCGTCTTATCCCTCAACAAAATTACCATAATACAAAAGCTGGACTTCCATTTCGTTTATTCTATTCTATTTTATAGTGCGCCGCGGGCACCTCGATACTCACACAATCGGATTAAAGTCAGCTCCATAATTGAGTGGAATCGATGTAAACAAAGAAACGGTCCCTCGTAATTGGAACGCGACTGTTTTATTTTCACGTCATTTCTTGTAGTCAGATTTTTTTAATAATTCTATAGACTTTTAGCTTTGACTCAACATTCGACCGATACGATGTTTGTCCGACTACATATAGTTCTGGAGTAGATAAAGTAGATGCAATCTTCAACATTCTTTCGATATTGAAAACAAACTTATTTTCGCCATCCCCAAATGGAATTCCCTGTTAGCAAAAAAGGCATGAAAAGGTACTCTCACTTAACACAAGATGAGATGGAGTCATTTTTCTGGTACATTATAAATTAAAAAAAAAGTTTAGTTCTTGTATGGATTACAAAACTGTGTTTTTAAGTTCCTCCGTGCTTCGGAAGCTGCGTTAAGCCATTGGTCCTGGTTGCTATCGTAGATGTTTCTACCCGCCAAACTATACTAAGTCAGTGTGATCCATCACCATCATCATAATTTTTGGCGAACTATTGGCATCGAGCATCCGTGTACTACTTGGATCTTCTTCTTTAACCGCGTTAACAGCGAGTGCTTATTACATTACTTCTCAGAAATCGATCCTTCTTAACAACACTATTGAATGGTGTAATAATACTGGTTTGTGTTTTTTTCAAAATCATTGGGTTCGATTCCTGGGTAGGATTATTGATTTAAAAAAATCCAATGATGCAGTTTTTGTTTTCATCGAAATCGTGCTCGCGACTCCTTTAAGCATTTTTCGATATTCCTTAGAGTTAAGGATTTGGCCCTGAAGGCTCACTTGAAAAATTCAATTATACTCCTATCATACGACGTTCCCAACACACTTGCCTATAAACGTCCCACAGCTGGCCAGCTGGGCACAGACCTTTCTATATTCAGGAATCAAAGTAAGCCACGTAACATGCATTAGTAATTGTTATTATATGTTCCACTGCTGGGCGCAAATTTATTCATAATTATTGAAAGCGACATCAGCCGTAATAGGCCGTGGAAATAAAAAAATAACAAAAGCATTGAAACGCACAGACCATATCGTTATATGGCATTGTAAAATCTTTCGGGAATCAAAAGTCGGACGGTTTAAACGGCATTTCACCATGAAATTAAGTAAACGCTTTCATTTTTAGGATTTGTTATGCCGAAGGAATTTGGAGCTCCAAATTTAATTAAAAAGGAAGTTGATTTGAAAGGAGACGCGAACCTAAATAACGGCAAATTTAATCAAAACAATAAAGTGCTCAAATTTCTCAGTAAAATCAATAGATTCACGAGTTAATACTAACTATGTTTCAAAACAAATTTTAACAGATAAACACCTAAATTAGGAACATTATTTTGAGAAGCCACGAGAATTTTGCGGCAATGGCTAAAGAGGACTTGAATAAATTTTAGGTGTGATTCACACAAAAATAAAATTCACTTGTCACTCGTCACAATTGTCACTCGTCAGCTTGGCCCTTACTATCATAGTTTTATCAATCCGCCCCTTGTGTTATTGCTGGATACAGGATTTCTTACACTAAAGAAACACTAAGCAGTTTAGTATTGTGCCGATATTTGATTATATCAGTGAGGTGTCCTACTTTTTGCGTTTTGGTGGATATAAACTGGAACCACAGCATAACGTTTTAATGGCAGCACTGAGGAATTAGAGATCGCAAAGTTTTGGTCACCGATACAAAGCAAAATCCAAACCAAAGCTAAATTTTAAACCGAAACGAAAGCGTCCCAAGTCCCCAACGACCGCTTCCTATGAAGGTTATAGGTAGGTTATCAAGAAAATTGTAAATTCTAGCAGTTTGCATTATGTTAATCATATGTGTCGAATTGTCCAGAGAATTTGAAATAGAACCAAACACTATGGTAAGCTGTGTGATTACGCTGGCGAGTTATTGGAGCAATATTGGTGACATGATTAATGGGGCTCATCATGTAACCAGTATGTTGCCAAGTTAACTCCATACTTCAAAATAATAAGGACTCTGACATACGTGGAGCTATTTTACAAGCATAGAGATATAAATTGGTAGTTTTAACGGCATAAACATTTCAATCACATCCATTAGCCCAGCCCAAAGTTAATAACGTAAGGTCTATCTTATGGGAATTTGGGATAGTAAGTATAGAGAAGAGTAACTAAATAAAGAAATTATGGAATAGGTTCTATTATTTGAGGTTCTATTTGGGAACGATATTATTCATAAAAAATAAGAATAACTTCTAGGAGAATCTTTAGCAACTTTTATCAGTTAAAAATCAACATAACGTGTGGGTAGGTGTAACTGATAACACCTGTTTATTTTGTGTGCTATAAATTTAAATTTTAAAAATAATAAGACATAGAAATTTATACATTTTATTGTTTTAAATGAAAATACAGTGATAGCCCTACCTGCTAGCTATAAAATCCTTTAAAAAAAAAACACATTCAAAATTCTCATCACTATGGACACTATGCGGACAACAATGTTGGAGTTGAAGGCAGATTTCAACACAAGAATGGCAAGCTTCCAACAGGATCTTGAAAAGGCTACGAAGAACTCTCCAGGTGTAATGAGTGTAGCCACATTATCTGCAGATTTTTCATCTTTTAAGGCCTTCGTATCAGCAACTCTGACAACATTGCAGCGACAAATAGATGCCCTTGTGCTGGAAATTGACCGGTCTGAGATGCGCAGCCGACGCAATATGCTTCTACTTCATGGTGTGCCTGAAGGTAAGAATGAAGACACGTCACAACTGGTGCTGAATCTTGCCACAAACCATCTTTGCTCCACCAAATTGCATAAAGATCATATTGCTCGAAGTCACCGCATGGGACACTTTACTAAGGACAAGCCGAGACCTATTTTGGTGCACTTCAATAGTATTCTGGATCGCGACAAGCTGTGGTTTGCTAAGACGGGTCTCAAGGGCACAGGGGTAACAGTATCCGAGTTCCTGACTAAGTTACGGCATGACACGTTCATGGAGGCCCGTAGACGACTTGGGATCTCGAAGTGTTGGACGAGGGCTGGAGACATTGTCGTAGTCGGACCTGATGGTAAAAATCATCGCATCGTCTCATCTGCAGAGCTGGAAAAATTTGCTGTTGGCACAGGCGCAACAAAATCTACCCCAGCAGCGGTTTCGGTGAGCGTAGCTGATAAGTCTTCTGTACCGAAAACTCGCCGTTTACTCAAAAAATAGCCTTTTGATCCATATTCCATACTTTAATATCTCCCGTTCTGATGCGATTCACCGTGATGTTCGAATATTTTGTAGATTATTATATTTTGTCTTTCAATGTTGATTAAGTAAGGTACCCGTAATTTTACAATAATCTCTATTCTTTAATCGTCGCATTATGGCTGTACCTTCAATTCTCTTTAAATTTTGTTGTCGTTTGAATTTTAAAAATATTGTATTGTACTGAATCGCTCGCCATAATATGACAATGACTTTGACACAATGTTTGTGGTTCGTACGTAGTCGTTCCCGTGACTGGACGGCAAAGGGAATTGGCTCATACAGCCTTGTTTATTAATAATTTTCGCATAGTGCTCAAATAGTTAAAATGTCTTTATTTTTATTGGTCCGCTTTTAGAATTACCTTTGTTATAAAATTTTACTATGTCTTTACTGTTATTGAGTACTAAACTGAATTGTATTTAATTATTATATTTAGCATTTCCTTCATATAGCTGGCAGGCGGAGATTGTGATTTCTGTAGATTTTGAATTTTTTATACTTTTTATACTTTTTTTATAAAAAATATATAATTATTTTATTAGTTTTTACACATTTATACATTCTTATTATTTTATCTATATATTTTTATATTTACATAAATAGCAAATGAACCTTAATTGTGATCATGATAATAATGATTGTTCCTTTTCTAGTGTTTTTGGGGATTTAAGTAGCGAGGACAGTTTCTATTCCTCTTCCTTACCGCTAACTGATTATCTCGATGATGAGTTTTCGTCTTTGCCAAAAAATTTTAATGTGGTTCATATTAACGCGCAAAGTATACCAGCGCATTATAGTGAGCTACTAACTACGTTTGAGACCAAAAATATCCACGCTATCCTTGTTTCTGAGACATGGCTTAATCCAAACACTCCTTCCACAGTTTATTCCCTTCCTGGCTTTCAGCTTATCCGTAATGACCGCATCATTCGCTCTGGTGGTGGTGTCGGTATTTATATACGCTCGCATATTCCTGTAGCGATAATATCGATATCTCATCCTTCATCTTCTTCTGAAGTAGCACAACACTTGTTTCTTGAAGTGACGCTAGGTCATAATAAAATCCTCTTGGGTGTCATGTATAGTCCGTCTTTGAGAGTTGACTATTTTACTTCTTTCGAAACTTTACTTGAGGATTGTAGCTCTCGCTATGATCACGTTATCATAATGGGCGACTTTAATACCTGCCTCCTCAAAAATGATTCACGTTCCCGTCGCCTCCGTTCCCTGGTAGAATCCTGCAATTTAAATATCCTTTCACTTAACCCCACCCATCACGCCCCGAACTGTGTCCCCTCGCTTCTTGACTTGATGATTGTTTCATCTACAAGACACGTTGCGGTGCATGGACAGTATGACGCTAGTGCCTTTACCTACCACGACCTAGTCTACTTGTCATACAAGATGCGACCACCTAAGGCGAAGGCGAGGGTGACCATGTTGCGAAACTTCGGAGGAATCGATTTGGATCTCCTTCGTCGGGACGCTATTGGTCTCAACTGGGAATCTATTGACTGTGTTCCCGATATTGACGGTATGGTGAATACCTTCAATGATTTGGTATTGTCGCTTTATGATAAGCATGCTCCCTTGCGGCCCGTTAGACTCAAGCACTGCCCTGCGCCTTGGCTCACACCAGAATTAAAAACACTGATTCGTCGCAAGTCACGAGCGAAATGCAAATTTAAACGTATGCCCTCCGATACGAATAGAGAGAAATATAGGCTTATAAGAAATCACTGCAATAGAATGTGTAGGGATGCTCAACGACATTACTTCCATAAGTCCGTGCAAAATGAAGATTCCGCAAAAGTTTGGAAGTTCCTGCGTTCTCTGGGAGTTGGAAAATCGCGACATAATTCCGTACCCAAAAGCCTGAATCTAGAGGACCTGAATCAGCATTTTGCAGAGTCAGTTCAACTCGAAGACGCCGTCAGGGCTGAAACTTTGGACAGGTTTTTGTCTGATCCATCTCCGAATCACCCATCATTCATGTTTCGACCATTCAACGCTGGGGAGGTTCTACGAAGCGCAAAAAATATAGGTTCAAATGCTGTTGGTGCCGATGACGTAAGTCGTAAAATGATTATCCCCATCCTTGATATTATTGCTCCCACCCTTACCTTGATTCTTAATCACTCCATATCCTCTGGCTGTTTTCCTTCAATTTGGAAAAAAGCACAGATTATTCCTCTTCCTAAAGTACCTCATCCCACCTTCACCGATTATCGGCCTATATCAATTTTACCCTATCTTTCTAAAGTACTGGAGCGTCTTGTCCACAATCAGCTTAGTAATTTCCTATCCCGCTATAAGCTCACAAATCCTCTCCAGTCTGGTTTCCGTCCAGGTCATAGCACCACCACGGCTCTCGTCAAGATAACTGACGATATTCGTGGCGGCATAGATAACAAACAAGTTACAGTATCGGCGCTGCTGGACTTCAGTAACGCCTTCAATAATGTAGATCATGTCATTCTAATTGCAGTGCTTCGTTCTCTAAACTTATCTCCTGTAGTGATTAGTTGGATCGACAGTTATTTGCACGGTCGTCGTCAGCGAGTTTGTGTCGATGAGTCCTGCTCGGACTGGTGCGATATAAGAGCTGGCGTACCGCAGGGCAGCGTTTTGTCTCCTCTTCTCTTTTCTACGTTCATTAGCAGTATATCCAATGACCTTTCTTCCTCTTACCACCTTTATGCGGATGATCTTCAGGTGTACCGGCAGGGCTCTGTGGATGGGTTAGTCGACGTGGTGACCGGTTTGAATTTGGATTTGGAGAGTGTTCTGAGGTGGAGTAAGGCCTTCGGTCTTAAAGTCAATCCTAACAAAACCCAGGTTATCATATTTGGAAGCCAGCATAACATCTCTCGGATTGACTTTAACTCCATTCCAAAGATAATTTTCAACGGTGTCCACATACCCTTTAAAGACTGCGTTAGGAATTTAGGCATCTCAATGGATAGTTCGCTGACGTGGACATCGCAAATTGGTCAGGTAAGCAAGAGACTATTTGCTACTGTCGGTTCCCTAAGAAGATATCGCAATTTCCTTCCCATTCCCACCAAGATAGCCCTGGTTCAGGCCATCCTTTTTCCGATCTTGGACTATGCAGACACTAGTTATTGTGACCTGACGGAGGCGTATTTGGATAAACTTGACCGCCTTCAAAATCTGTGCATCCGCTTTGTATTCGGTCTACGCAAATATGACCATGTCTCTGAGTATCGTCGTCGTCTCGAGTGGCTGCCTATCCGTCTTCGTCGTGATGCACATATTCTCTCGCTACTGTATAGCGTGCTGTTTAGTCCCCAAACCCCCTCCTATCTCAAGGAGCGCTTCCACTTCCTTCATTCCACTCATGATAAAAATACTCGATCCTATGAATCCCTCCTCCTTACTTGTCCTCCACATTCTTCCCACCTCTACAACAATTCCTTTACTGTCCAAGCCATTCGTCTCTGGAACAACCTTCCACTACCAATAAAAAAATCCCAATCCTTAGCATCCTTTAATAGTCTGGTCCATACCCATTTCCTTCATCTTTAACCCCTCCCTCAAACGCACATTACTGGTTTCGACTTTTCTGAGTTGCTTTTAATGTAAGAATATATTGCTAAATAAAATATTTAAATTGGTTTATAGCATTTATGATAAAGTATGTAATTTTATTTATGTATATGTATATAATATATTATGTAATTTATATATAGTAGTTTATATATGCACCTTATATATGTAAGTATATTACACCTACCTTTTCTTTAATTCTCTCTCTGCCCAAAGGTTGCCTGGAAGATATTGCTATTAGCTATAAGGCCGCCTGTGTTGCATTGTATTTTTTTCTTTACTTTATTTCTGTGTTTTTATTAGTTGCAATAAAGAATTTTATCTATCTATCTATCTATCTATAAATAAATAAATAGCTTTAGACATTCATACTTGCATCTATGAAGCTTGGTGTGCTCAGTAGATCGAGGCAATATTTCACGCCAGCCCACCCCCTTCAGCTTTATAAGGCACAGGTTCGGCCTCACATTGAATATTGCTCTCATCTCAGAGCGGGAGCATCGCAATATAAACTTCATCTCGATCGAAATTTTTAACGACCTCAACATTTCTGATCGTCTTCACACCTTGGCTCTGCGATGAGATGTAGCTTCGCTCTACATAATCTACCGCTATAATTACGGGGAGTGTTCAGTGGAATTTTTCGAATTCATACCCACCGCTGCTTTCCATTGCCAAACCTCGCAACGTCAAATTCATCCCCATAGTTTGGAGGGTTGGCTTTGCACTACGCTGTGTTTTTCGCGTCATTTTTTGCTGCGTACATGCAAACTGTGAAATCAATTATCGCTCGCAGTATTTCCGGATTGGTACGACCTTCAGTCATTCATGAAAAGAGCGAACTTATTCAGAAAAGCCGGCAATACATCTGTTCCTCAAGTGCGGCAAATGTAATCTATGGGCGACGGTAATCACTTTCCATCAGGTGAACTGCCTGCTCATTTGCCTCTTATGATATAAAAAAACACCTATCAACTCGAGCCAATTTAAGGAAGGTAGTGATGCTGCTTGTGTTACGGATATTCTCCTCTCGGTGCCTTGAGACCGGCGTCTCTCGGCTACAGACCACTCGACCACGGAAGTCTTCAGTAATCGCATGAATTCTGCCGTCCATCGGTGCAGAAGCACCAGTGAAATTATTAAGAGCCCAGAGCTCTTTAATAGTTACCTAAAGCAAACTTATTCAGTACATTGTCAGCTGCCTTAAATATTAGACCAGTGTTCCAATGTCAAAAAAGGTCACATCGACTGTTCTACAGAATCACAATCAATATGTCAAAATCAGCCTAACGTAAAACTTCGAACGTGATTCAATGCGTGACTCTTTCGAGAGAACCGAGAAACTCGCTGTAATAAGTAGAAACATTGAAATCTACTTTATCTAAACCCGAAGACTTACGACCGAATCTTCGGAAGATAAACTGGTCTAGATTGGGGTATGAAAGGGTTATTAGTTTTATTTTAGTTTTTTATTGTAAGGTGATATGTGTGTAGTTTTTTCTAATAAATGACTACGGCAAGCAATAGATAAGTTCTCAAGCGAAGATATCTAGAACTAAAGAGCTGTATGTGGTGGTATCCATGTAATAATTATGTGTATTGCAAATTGTCACAGGACAGCAGACCAAGCCAACACTACCTTGCTTGCCCTTAAGTGAAAACACCTTCAGGTCTTTTCTGGAGGCCCATGTTACTGGACAGAGAGAATGTGCCACCAGCGTCTACACGTACCACTACTAGGCATAGACCATTAATATCGAAAGCCGAAACGTACGAAACACGACGCCAACGATCTTCTCAAAATATGTATGCTGATAAAAAATTCCTTACTCTGGGTGCGCAAAAAATTACTGCCTAAATTCCTTTACTCGTGAAGACAAAGAGGTTGCCATAAATGTATGATCCCGCGATCTAACGTAGCTTAATAAAAACAAAAAAAAATCGTCTATAAAAACTAATTTGTAACTTTTGATACAGCTATAAAGAGTCGTGCTTTGCTTATTTAATTCTATGAAAATGTAGAAAATGTTCGACTATGATACGATTTTATCCCCAGAACAAATTCAAAATTAATTTCATAATATCCAACCGCTGTAAAATAAAGTTTTACAACGATCAAAAAAGAATGTTTCAACGCAAAAACATAACCGTTGTTTCCAAGCGGGAGATAAAGTGGCTGTTCAAAGCATATATTTTCAGGCTGCAAGAACTTTTTAAAATCGGTTGACTTATTACTACCAAGGGAATTTTTTAACGGAAAATATGACAAAATTACGCGTCGGGTTTTTAATGTTGGTTAACTCGCTTTTTTATTTTAATCACTGTAATTTCCTTTTAATATCGACAATGTAAACAGAACAAAGGAGTTAAAAATATAAGGAGGAAGGAGTAAGTAATATGAAACACAAATTTGTAAGCGACAAACAAGTCTTTTTTTCGCACTTAACAAACACAAATTACATTAATAGAACTTAATGTACTGAGTAATGAATTCTTAGTGCCCTAATACTTTCAGTAATATAATTTCCTTTACATTTTAAAATAATTTACGATATAAAGTGCTTGGGCCAGCTCTCGCTGGAGTGGAACGAAGCTAAGTTAATTTTGGAGATCTGGAGCTTTATTTGTGATTGCAGTTGGTAAGGCAATCTCCATTACTGGATTGAATGACGCACTATCGTCTTAATATATATGTTTGTTTTTATTTAAAACTAGCTTTTGTTAGGGACTTTACATGCGTGTAACTAAGAAACTTAGAGTCTGAATTTTATAGACCCTTCGCAATACATTGTAGATTTTCATCATGCATCAACAACACTTAAGACAGAGTTGAACATTTTAAAATCTTTTGTCATATGTATATGAAATACAAATGTTCGTCATCAGCCTATATACGTCCCACTGCTGGGACAGGCCTTCCTCATAGAGAAACACATGAGGAGTATGGGCCATAACACCACCACGCTGGCCCAATGCGGGTTGGTGGGTAGAAACGGTCACAAATGCGACCGGGACTAACGGCTTAACGTGCCTTCCGAAGGACGGAGGAGCACAAATACAAATGTTGATACAAACACAAACAAACACATACAAATGGATACAAATGTTGTAAGCAAATATTAGGTCCTTACCTATGAAAATGGTGTTTTGTATGGAGATTTTGGGGAATTCTGCATTTTCCATACTAAATTTTTTTCAGTTTTCTTCACAACGACAAATCCAAAGATAATAATATTTGGCATCTATATTTAGACAAGCTTTAGTAATATGTGTAATATCACACTTCATAAAAATTATTTATCGTTTTTAAGTGAATGCAAATAAAATGATGTATTCGAGAGGCACTTAAAAAGAGTTGTCTCCGTGTCCAATTTTAACACAATTAAACTGAAAGCAAATTATCTAAACAAATCAAAAGAGCTCGAAAATATATTCTATTTTTAGACGAGGTAATTATTTTTTAGGAATACTCTGAATCTTACAGACGAAATACTAAGAGAGAAAAAAGAACACCAATTTCATAGGTAAGGACCCAATAATAATTATGCTTTAATGAGTATTAATATAAAAATTGCAATAATATATGTTAAGAGATAGTGTCTCTGTCCCGTCGACCAACTGAACGGCAAATCTCCATATGTAGTGGGTAAAGCTTTAGCAATATCTTTAGTTTAAAGTTTAGTATCCCGTCATCATCATTAGCCTGCCCTAATGCTGATGACGGGTAGAAGTAGGTACTGCCTGTAACATAATCACGCTATTATTCAATCAATTTATTGTGATTTTTGTACCTACTAACATAGCTCGTAAGATCCATTGTTACTAACCATTATGAGTCTCTGTTACTTGAAATAAATTATTATTATTATTATTAATGCGGGTGGGTAGGGAGAAACCCAAACGTTTAAACGTGTCTTCCTAAACACGGGAAACTCGAGATCACAGAAACTATTGGTAACCCGAACAAGGGCTAACGATGCCACATGTTATTTTGTTTTAACATCAAAAACCAAAGCGTTCCTCAAATACTGAAAGTTGTTATTTGTTTTAAATGGAATTATGATTTCATTTTTTTAACGATCGTCTTCCGTCTTGGGTTCTAATTTTATTTTATACACACCTGTAATTAGAAATAATTTTCGGCAGTAATTTCAGTCCCGATGGGTCACTAAGCCGTACCACCAACGGTTGCGAATCTTTCCTTTACAATTCCTTCAACTTCGCCAATCACATCCATCATTTTCTGTAACATAAAAATATTTTAATTCTAAGTATTTACAAGATTCTGAAATTATTTCCAGGGCCACGATCATCGTCATACTCGTAACAGCAGTACGTAGTTAAAATGAATAAAAAATACATAATTTTTGTCAAGCCTTTCCTCTAAAAGGGTGGGCAGAGATTACATCTTTCCACTTGCTACGATCCTTACGCACTCCTCATACATGTTCCACGCACATTTTATCATAAGATACTTGCAACGTCACTGGCGCGAAATAATTGGGATGCTCTCAACCCCGTTTTGGGACTTCTTCGAAACGAATTTGGCAAACGAAATTGTAATTCTGATTAAAATTGCTTACACGTTCTTTGGGCAAATGTATATTACAATAATTGAGAATCAAAAATAAAAATCCTTTAGCTTTCTTCAAATTTTTGGGTTACAGTTACAGTTATATACATAGTAAATAGAACGACTTACCAGGACCGTATTCTCATTCCAGTAGTCTGCACTGGACAAAAGATGATGTTTTAGAATATTAACGTGACAGTAACTTCCTCTTCCCTACGCTGGTAGGGCAACTGATCCCTATGGACAACGTATTGATGCGTACATATAACGTATTGTTGACAAATCAGTATTGCTTTAATGCAACGTCAAATGTCATGACCTTTGGTACTCTCAAATAATTAAAAAGCACAGAAATTCAATTCCAATCCATTGAAATTTGCTTACAGAGTGGGCAACAGAGCAGACTTTGTCCACTCATAACAAAATGTTACTGTACTCAGTAATTTCACTATCCTTCAAGCCGGAGCAACCCAACGCAACCTTTAATCATACAGCTTGACAAGAAGATTTTTGTTTCCATTTTGATTTTTCCAATGGCCCATATTACATCGGCCTCTGCAAAGAGATTCCCCCAAAGGGTTAACCCTTTCGAATTATTTAAGAACTCTAAAATATTTATAAGATGAAGTCTGAAAATCGCTACATCTTTTCAATTCATTTGTTGATTTTACTGACGTTTCTGATGAAACGTCGACTCAGCAGAAGAAAGAAGAAGATTTTTTTCCAATGTAAAGTGATATTTGTGTACCTCATAAAACTAAAATTCCTTACAAGGGATCTTATAATTGTGAAACGAGTCGTACCGAAAAAAATTGTATTAATCGTGAATAAAACAACTCTTTATTTTAACTTTTTATTATTGTCATTAAGTCTAATTTATTTCTTAGGCCTCTATTGGAATTCTCTCATCATGTCGACAAGAGATTAATTGGAACACATCAAGGTTAATGAACTTTTCTTACGATGATTAGAATTCTAATAGCGTACTTAAATTTAAATCGTTACCGAAGTATCTATTCTGTACGAATTTGTATACTTATTGACTATAAAGACTTGGTAGTTATTTGTCAATCGGGAAAGTTATAAACTTTCATGTTCTAATGAAATTACGAAGCTATTTCGGAAACAGCTGTATTTCAGAAAGAATTTATTCCGACAATCTCTTGCAAAGTTTTAACTTTTGTGAGCTTAAGTGGTTTAATATTTTGCGATGATAGTAGCGAAACAATGTCAGCAATAATTACTACAAGAATGGTATAATATTCATTATATTTTGCTTTCAGGCGACTGATGGACTTAGACTTGCACAACCATCCAATAGCTTATAGCGGTGACGGGTTCATCACCTGTCACGCTGAGTGCAGTCTCTGCTTGGTGAAGCGCGGACTACCTGTGGCAGTGGACTGCTTCTGTAGTGGTTTTGCCTCGTCTCTGACTAACCCTTAGGGGATAATAGTCTTGATTATATGTATGTATTTTGCTTTATAATAATATTAATAATAAGATCTTCTACTTGTCCTATAAAATTTTCTAATGCTTAAAACTAAATTAAGGTTCAACTTTTTACACCACAGTCATTTAAGAGAAAACATAATTATCAAACCTAACCTCCCATAACCTAAAACTTATGGAATAAAACTGTATTACGAATTTTTTAGTCTATAAGCATAACTATTACTGTATAAATTGGCGACTATCGGAAATTTTTCTTCCAGTAAAATTCAGTGAGCATTATGCAATAACGAACCAGCTTCACGCTTGTAGGGCTGTCGTCCCTCTCAATAAAGTACCGTAGAACTATTATTGAAAATGGCAGTAAATCATTCTATTAGAGAGGCGCCCGTCTGAGGTGCCCTACAAGCCAACTCACGACTTAAGCGAGCTCTTAGGAACTTTTAAAGAATTTGCAGCGATGAGTATTTTTCATTGAACATTCGTGAAATATAAATTGTTGAGATTATATTTCATGAATTTTCTTTTAAGATGTTTAGTTCAAAGTCTTACTTATTCAACTGAACTGATAAGCGAAATCGAAAGTCTTTTTTTTTAAAGGACTGGCGTTAGGTTCATCCAAGCGTAGTTTTTTTAAACATAGCTTTGATTATACACAGGTAATTTGATGGCTGTAGGTGTTATGTATCTGCGAAGTTACTTAGAAAACTACAAAAAAATTGTTCAAGGTTTAAGATAGCAATAAATCTATATGAGACTCCATAGATACCTATTTTTACAGACAAACCTTAGCAAGTTTGTCTGTGTTGTCATGTTTCGTACGCTTTGGCTTGCGATATCGAAATCGAAGCTACTATCGCCATGGTCCGTCCTGTGATGGGTGACCAAAACCTTGTGATCTCAAGTCCCTCTATGCTAAAAGGCACGTTATAGTCGTTGGTCCCAGCCACTGTTGCAACCGTATCTACCCTCCAATCCGCATTGAGCCAGCGTGGTGGTATTATGGCCCTAACTACTCATGTGTTTGTCCACATAGGAAAGCCTGTGCCCAGCAGTGGAACGAAATAGGATGGAAACGATACAAAAATACTGGTTTTATAGTGCGCGCGCAACTCGTTGGCTGCGCCGTAGGTAGCGACTCATCTCGCTATTGCAATCTCCGCAATGCCGAAACTCTCAATGCGTGTTGCCGTCGCGAAGTACGGCCCCGAACTGAGTAATGACAGTAAGCGCCCCTTCCTCTCCGCTCACACACCAAAGGCGCGGCCAACTAGTTCCGCGCGGCCAACTAGTTCCGCGCGCACTACGAGTATAACGCATTATTTTTGGTTCCTCTCTTTTCCTATGCTATAAATATTCATCATGTTATTTATCTTCGTTAGACCATTACCTATTATTACCCAGATTTATGTCTTATTGTTTCTCTAAAGTCATAAGGCTCATAATATATTTCCACATTAATAACAAAACATTATCTATCGGATATCGGCTGCGAACCATTAGGTGCCGTAAAAACGTTACGGGCACAAAAGACTATGAATGATAGCGAAAAATAGCTCAGACATTCATAACCATGTTCCAGACAGCATCATAATAAATGATTGCTTATCATTCTGGATCTAAATAAAATACAAGCATTTCCCTCCCTCTAGATGTTTTACGATTTGGATTCTGCTCACGAAAACATTGCCGACACTTTGCTGGATCGTATAGTGCCATTCATATTTCCCTATGAATATTTTAGTAAAATTAAAGTAACTGTGTCGTCGTGCGAGAATACTAAAGTACCTTTGAATAATGGTTATTCACTAACCTTGCAGTGATTTTCCACTGGATTTCATTTTTGTTTTTTACTCTAACCTCGTCAGTGATTTCGACAGTGAAGTGAAATACATTGATTTTTTTTCTTTTTAAAGTTGTAAGAGGTTATTTTATAACCACTTTATAACAGTTTGGCCTGTTTTGATTAAGTTCTATTTTTGAATAGAACTTGGATAGATATTATAGCTTACGCAAGTAGCAATATCTTTCTACTACAAACTCCAATATAATCTTAAAAATAAATGGTTAAAAGACCAGACCGTTACTTATTAGAAACTTTTACTTTAAAAATAAATTGAGCAAGGTTTTCAGATAAAATAATACATAGCTACCAAAAATATTGAATGGAGTGTGTTACATCACCGTGTATTTTTTGTTCTTCGATATTTGAGCTGAATAGCTGCTTTTAACCACTTGGGGGGTAAGGTAAAGGAGATGTTTAAAAAATGCCAAGACCCTGTACAGTTATTGAAAAATAGTTGAAATTACGTACATTCACATAATATATCTATTAAAAATTGTATACACTTTTTAGTTCTTTTGTAGGAAACAAAACAATTTTCACTATCCTGGCAGCTCAAGGAGCAAAAACTATTGGTCCATAGCTGTAAAGTTTGTAATAAAAACGTTTAACTGTCAGTTTGACAGTAATATTCGTCGAGTCTTCCGTGTCTGCCATCGATCGTTTGACGTCAAACTCTCCCAAGATGCATTGAAATGCATTACACTAGCATTTCAATGCAAACTTCTGAAGAAATAAAATACTGAAGACTGGCTGTATGGGCTTTGTTTCCTTTGCCTTCCCTACATGGGAGAATTTAAAAAAAAAAAATTGTCGAGTGATCCGTCCGTTTCATTCCGTTTTGAACGTGGATTCCGAGTTGTTGTTGTTGCGTGTGATTTTTGTGCCGAAGTTTTTATTTTAGACCCTGGGCCGATTACATAAGGGTTGACATACGAACGAAGTGTCAATGTCAATCATTTCACACACTGGCGCCATCATGAAAAGTATGGCTGTAATAAAAATATTTCAAAAGCTTCCTACATAAACATTTTACATTTATTTCAAGAAAATCGTGTATGATAGGGTCAAGGTTTAATTGCGGTATTTTTTAAAACCATGTACACGTGATGATTAGAATTCTAATAGCGTACTTAAATTTAAATCGTTACCGAAGTATCTATTCTGTACGAATTTGTATACTTATTGACTATAAAGACTTGGTAGTTATTTGTCAATCGGGAAAGTTATAAACTTTCATGTTCTAATGAAATTACGAAGCTATTTCGGAAACAGCTGTATTTCAGAAAGAATTTATTCCGACAATCTCTTGCAAAGTTTTAACTTTTGTGAGCTTAAGTGGTTTAATATTTTGCGATGATAGTAGCGAAACAATGTCAGCAATAATTACTACAAGAATGGTATAATATTCATTATATTTTGCTTTCAGGCGACTGATGGACTTAGACTTGCACAACCATCCAATAGCTTATAGCGGTGACGGGTTCATCACCTGTCACGCTGAGTGCAGTCTCTGCTTGGTGAAGCGCGGACTACCTGTGGCATCCATGCCAGATCTTCGCAATTTGATCGCACAACATCCATCTCGTAAGCAGCAGTGAACCAATGCCGATAAGCTTTGTAATAAATCTATTTTGGTGTGAGTCACGGTTACAATACGTAATTATTGTAGGGTAACTGCTTCCTTTTATTATTACTGCTTAATTCACTTTGTTTTTTCTTTCTTCGTGATACTTTATCATTCATTCACCGTGCAATATTTTTTGTCAACTCAACTGTCAAATTGACTTTTCGTACCAGGACAAGGAACTGGGCTCATACAGCCAAGTATTTTTTTTTTTTTATGTGTTAAACAGATTTCTCCGTTTGGTTAACCTGTGCTTGTTAATTTATCGTAAAATTTTAATATATTGATTTTTTTTTATTTTTTAGGTAATAGAAAAGGTTATTAGGTAATATAATTTTATTTATATTTATTTATTTTATCTTTTTATAATTTTATTTATATTTATTTATTTTATCTTTTTATATTACTTATCCTATTATTATTATTTATGTATAATGTCTTTAGATGATGAATTCTTTTCTTGCTCCTCTGATGATTATGATAGTGCTGATAGTGGTGATGGATCTGTTGATGGTTTGCTGGATAGTAAACTTGTATCAATATTTGAGAATTCTTCTAAATTCCTATCCCTTGTGCACATAAACGCGCAGAGTATTCCTGGTCATTATAATGACTTAGTTTCTTCATTTAGCAATAATGTGGTCGATTGCGTTTTAGTTTCTGAAACATGGCTTAAGCCGTCACTTTCATCTACTGGAATATCAATTCCCGGCTATAAACTTTTACGAAATGATCGCATCGGTAGGGGTGGTGGGGGAGTAGGTATATACCTACGAAGTCACATTCCGGCCGATATTATCAAGTGCTCTTCCTCTAATAGTGACGGTTTGTTGGAGTACATGTTTGTGGAGATGATCTTACATCACAAGAAGGTGCTCATGGGCTGTCTTTATAGCCCGAATGACAAAGTGGATTATTTTGGAACACTTGAGAACTTACTGGAAAATCTTACTCCTCTCTATGATCACACTATAATTATGGGAGATCTTAATACCTGCTTATTAAAAAATGATGCGAGAGCCAATAAACTTTTAAACATACTTTCATCTTTGAACCTGCATGTCCTCTCAAAATCTGCTCCCACTCACTTTTATCCCAATTCTAGGCCATCACTTATTGACCTCATCATAGTTTCCAATCCTGACAAGGTCTCCTCTTTTGGTCATACAGCAGCTCCTTTTTCTCACCACGATCTTCTTTTTTTGTCGTTTAAAGTACGAGCTCCCAAGAGCAAACCAAAAATATTACTACAGCGCAATTTCAAGGGGATGGATATCAACCGTTTGAGAGAGGATGCCAGAAGCATAGACTGGTCACTTTTATACGGTTCCAGGGACTTGGATTTTATGGTTGAACAGTTTACGACCAAGTTGATCAATTTGTTTGACACCCATGCACCAGTTCGACCTGTTCGTATTAGGCATATGCCTGCTCCTTGGCTCACGCCGCAAATACGAAAAGTAATGGTTTTGCGTGACAAAGCCAAAAAGCGTAACAAAGACAACCCCAGCCAGATTAACTCGGATGGTTATAAAGTCTTGCGGAATCGCTGCAACAAAATGTGCAGGGATGCTAAGCGACGGTATATACATAACACCATTAGCAATATGAACACTAACCTAGTGTGGAAGTTTTTAAAGACCTTAGGGGTGGGTAAGCCCACAGTATCTCCCACTCATTGTAGCGTTGACCTTAATACTTTGAACAAGCACTTTTCCTCACCACCCATTGTGCTGGATCCCCTTTCCAAATCAAAATCTCTCTCCTATCTCTCAAATCTTGCCTCACCTGATTACCCTCCGTTTTCCCTATGTCCTGTAACTGAGGACGCTGTAGCGAGGACTATCAAGGGTATCACTACAAAAGCTATAGGAAATGATGGCATTAGCCTCGATATGGTTCTTCCTGTGTTGGATGACATTATCACTGTCATTACTCACATAATAAACTTTTCCTTGACGAATAATGTCTTTCCAACGTCGTGGAAGAAGGCTAATGTTATACCCCTACCTAAAACCCCTAATCCCTCCTCTCTATCTGAGTATCGTCCTATTTCTATTTTACCTCTGTTCTCCAAAGCCCTAGAATCCATTGTCCATCAGCAACTTTACTCCTTTTACACATCCTACTCCCTATTATGTCCTCTCCAGTCCGGCTTTAGGCCATCTCACAGTACGGTTGGTGCGCTGCTGAATGTTACGGAGGATATCAGGTATGCGATGGACAACACTAAACTCACCGTTATGTGTCTTCTTGACTTTAGTAGCGCGTTTAACTCTGTAGACTTTGAAATACTCCTTGGTACTCTTCGCTCGGCTAATATTTCCCTTCCTACTATCCAATGGTTTACGTCATACCTTCTTGGTCGCCAGCAATGCGTTAAAATGGATGATACCACGTCTGATTGGTGCCAGTTGCATGCTGGTGTGCCTCAAGGTGGCGTACTTTCCCCTCTATTATTTTCTATTTTTATAAATGGTATCTCGAAAGTTATATCATCGCCTTTTCATCTGTATGCGGATGACCTGCAGATTTATCGCCATTCGAGTTTCTCTGAATTGTCACAAGCCGTTGATTTTCTGAACCAAGATCTGTCTGCTATCTCTGTTTGGGCGAAATCTTTTGGGTTACTTGTGAACCCATTAAAATCACAGGCGATAGTAGTTGGCAGTAGTCGGCTTAGGAGCAGACTTAACTTCGGTTCGTTACCGCCACTTATTTATGAAAATAACGCTATTAAGTACACGGACAAAGTCAAAAATCTTGGGTTGGTGATGGACGGTAATATGTCGTGGATGCCTCAGCTAAACGAACTTAGTAAACGTATGCATTACTCATACCACTCCCTTAAACGGCTTCAATACTTTCTCCCCTTCAAAACCAAAATCACCCTTGCGCAATCCCTCTTATTGCCTATTCTTGATTACGCTGATATCTGCTATTTAGATGTGACCGAGGAATTACTCAATAAACTCGAACGTCTTCAGAATCTTGCCATACGGTTTATTTATGGTTTACGTAAATATGACCGTGTATCTGCATTCCGTAAAGAGTTGAAATGGCTGCCTGTCCGAGAACGTCGTAATGTGCACATCCTTTCATCACTATACAAAATCCTGTATGATCCCAATGCCCCTTCCTACCTTCGTTCCCGCTTCCAGCTATGTCCACCGCCCTCTCGTCCTAAACGTCAATGTGTCACTAAGATGCTTGACCTTCCTAAATGTAACTCCACTTTTCTTCTACACTCTTTCACGTTCCGCGCTGCTCAAATGTGGAACTGTCTTCCAGCCTCTATTCAGCACAGTCCTTCGATACACTCCTTCAAAACCAGGCTGAAGCATTATTATATATCTCAAAATACTCAAACTACCGCTTAATCAGAATTTTGTCATCTAGGTATCTTGTATATATTTAAAGGTATATATTATTAATATGTATATACTTGTGTAATTATTTAAGTATTTGTATATATATGTGTATTTAAGTAGGATTATTATTATGTAGGTATGTTTAATATTAAAGTTTTTCAATATTGTCTTCTTTATGCATTTGTATCCCCTATAATCTATTTTCTCAACTTACTTTCATGGGTTGGCAGGCAGAGATCTCTGTTAGGGATATGTCCGCCCTTGCAAACATTTGTTAACAACCTTTTTTATGTACGTGTTTTTAAATTGCAATAAAGAGTATATATATCCTAAAAGCTTACTCGGCTGCGAACCATTAGGTGCCGTAAAAACGTTACGGGCACAAAAGACTATGAATGATAGCGAAAAATAGCTCAGACATTCATAACCATGTTCCAGACAGCATCATAATAAATGATTGCTTATCATTCTGGATCTAAATAAAATACAAGCATTTCCCTCCCTCTAGATGTTTTACGATTTGGATTCTGCTCACGAAAACATTGCCGACACTTTGCTGGATCGTATAGTGCCATTCATATTTCCCTATGAATATTTTAGTAAAATTAAAGTAACTGTGTCGTCGTGCGAGAATACTAAAGTACCTTTGTAATAAATACAAAATATTAACAATTAAAAGATTGTTTATTGAACACTGTCAGGAAATCAACAACCACGTTTCTATAGAGACAAGAGGCAATGTCAACAGGACATGACACGCCTCCGCGGTTATTCATGGCCGGGGCTCTGGTCGCGGTACGCCTGGTGCCGGCAACATCTGGTCTAAGTGCCGTGTCCACGAAGCACCTTCATCTGTCGTCACGTTGTAATGGAGACGTCCGAGGCGCTGTGTAACAACAGCGAACACCCATTTTTGGTGCAGGTTATTGTAGTTCCTCACTTGAACCCTTTCGCCTAAATGAAACTCCCTTGGTTTGGGTGTACCTGAATGTTTTCGGGAGGGAGCAGTTATTGGTTTGAAGAGCATAACATGCAGCGCCGTCCGAACGGCTCGGCCGAACATTAGCTCATACGGTGACTGACCGTTTGGTCCCGGTGTACGCCTGAGGCGACATTTGATTGTAAATATTTTATCGGATAGATCGCCCCTCTCGCCCTCCATTGCATGAAGTGCTTTTTTAACGGTTTGCACCATGCGCTCTGCTTGACCGTTAGTGGCTGGATGGTAAGGGGCCGTGGTCCTGTGTGTTACACCACAATCTGTGAGAAAATTTTGAAAATCATGGGATACGAATTGTCGGCCATTATCAGATACTAAGGTATGCGGAATTCCAAATGTACAGAATATTTCCTTGAGTTTATGAATACACCATGAGCTAGTGGTCGTTTTAGTAGGAATTATTTCTACCCATTTAGAGAAAGCGTCGACCAATATGAACAAGTAATGGCCCATAATTGGTCCAGCAAAATCTATGTGGGTTCGTTGCCACGGTGCGCTTGGTGGTTCCCAGTGGTGCAGGGGTGCTGGAGATGGAGAATTCTGTTGTAATCGGCAAGATCTACAAGAGTTGACCAGGTTTTCAATATCTTTATCAATGTTTTTCCAATACACATAGCTACGAGCTAATGATTTCATCTTAACAATTCCGATATGACCTTCATGGAGTTCTTTAAGTACCTGCGTCCGTAAGTTTTGTGGTATGATGATTCGAGTACCTTTTAGAATGCAGTCATCTTGTAATGTAAGCTCGTTGTCGTTATGGCCATATTTTTTCAACGAATGACCTGATTTCAATGCTTGAAGTATGATATTCAATTCTCTATCTTGTTTTGTTTCACGGGCAATAAATTCAGGACTCACTTCTAATTGATTGATTAACTGTTGCTGGAACAATGAATGTTGATCGGATTTCTCTTTCACTATTTCAACCGGAAATCTCGATAAGTAGTCTGCGTTACAATTTTTGGAAGAGCTTCTATATTCTATGTCATAATTAAATCCAGATAAGAAATGTGCGTAATGAAATAATCTCATCGTACTTAGTGCTGGCAGGGTGTGATGTGGATGGAAGATTGAAGTCAATGGTTTGTGATCGGTTACTAATGTGAATTTTCGACCATAACAGTAATGGAAGAACTTTTTAAGACCCCAGAAGATTGCAGTTGCTTCTTTATCTATCTGACTGTACTTTTTTTCGCTATTGGTTAGGGTCCTTGAAGCAAAAGCTATGGGTCGTTCTGATCCATCTGTGAATTTGTGTGACAGCACAGCCCCAAGACCATGCGGTGAAGCGTCTGTAGCCAAAATTAATGGTTTGCTTCTATCAAAATGAGTTAGTATTCTTTCGCTTAAAATTTCTTTTTTTATATTTTCAAAACATGTTTGACAATTCGGAGTCCATATGAATTGTGTGTTCTTCTTTAATAATTCGTTCAAAGGATTTGTAATGTCTGCTAAATTTGGTATAAATCTATTATAATAGTTAGCCATTCCAAGGAAAGTTCTTAGTTCATTAACATCTTTGGGCGGATCGGTTTTAACAATAGCTTTGATTTTGTCTTTGTTTTTATGTAAGCCGTCTTTATCGATTGTGTGTCCCAAGTAATTTATACTTCGTTTGAAGAAATGACATTTTTCTTTATTTATTCTGAGGTTACTTTCTTTGAGTTTTTGTAGCACTGCTCTCAGTCGATGGTATAGCTCTTCTTCATTAGAGCCTTGAATGATAATGTCATCAAAGAAGCACTTTACTCCATTTAATCCCAGGAGCAATTGGTCCATGAATTTCTGCCAAAGGCTAGGTGCTACTTTTACTCCAAACATAAGCCTATTTACCTTGTATGTACCTTTATGTGTACTCAGTGTTTGTAATAGGGCGCTTTCATCATCCATAACCATATTTAGGTACGCCTGCGTAATGTCTAGCGTACAAAAAATTTGCCCTCCGTTCATCTCTGTAAATATATCTTCAATTATAGGAATTGGGTATTGTTCATCTTTAATCACTTTGTTCAGAGTGACCTTATAATCTGCGCAAAGTCTTATACTCCCATTAGGTTTCACTATTGGTACGATGGGAGTTCCCCAGTCTGATCGGTCAACTTTAGTAATAACGCCTATAGCGCAAAGTCGTTCTATTTCTTCGTCGACTTTCGGTTTTAAGGCGTAAGGAATCCGACGTGGTTTTATAAAAATCGGTTGTGTATTTTCTATTAGGTGTAGGTGTCCTCGAAAGGTGGGGATTTCTCCAAGGTCATTCCTGAAAACAGAAGATTCAAATTCTTGAAATATTTTTTCTAATTTAACCGGTTGTATTTGGGTTTCAATCTGTCTAATATCTGCAAGCTCTACCTTTAGTTCTTTCATCCAGCTTCTTCCAAATATGGCGTCAACGTTCTTGTCAATGATGTATAATTTTCCAAAAAATGTTTGGTTTCTGTAGGAACATTTGACGTATGATACTCCATATGGTTTAATTTCTTCTCCTGTATAGGTTCTCATTTTCATGTCAGTTTTGTAAATTTTCTTTGGTATCTTTAGCATTCGAAATTTTTCGAGTGACATTGTTGACAAAGTGGCACCTGTGTCAAACTCCATTTGAATTTGCTGTCCTTCAATACTTATTGTAATCATGTATCTTTCAGATATTTCACTCTTAATTAAATTTATGTTGCCAATACTTTCGTTGCTGACAGTACTAGTAGTATCGTTAATTTGGTTCGTTTTAGGTCTCTGGAGGCAAACTCTTGCTAGGTGTCCTTGCTTCTGACATTTATGACAGGTGCTCTTAATGGCTCCGCATTCATTAGCGCGGTGGTCAGATTTACCACATCTAAGGCATCTTCCTTCCAAGTCTTTAATTGTGATTGCCGGTGTCGAATTTCGGTATGATTGTGTAGAAGACCGAATTTCCTTTCTGTTATAGGAAGAGGACGAAAGCTTATTTATTGGATCTGGATAATGTTGTATGTCTGATGATATTTTAGTATTCTCGATTTTTCCCATTTCTATTGCTGTTGCTAACTGTACTAGTTGTGAAAACGGTGGAGTGTTCCTATCTTGTAGAATTTTTGTGCGTATATCACCATCTTTTAGTCCTCGTATAAATTGCAGTGTGAGAAGGCTTTCAATTATGGATTTCTCACAATGATGACATTTGAATTCGCAATTCGTGGCAAGTTTTTTAAGCTCAGAAACATATATTGAAATAGATTCGTTTTGTTTTTGCATACGCGATATAAATGTATGTTGCAGCGTCCAAGTGCTAGGTTTCGGATCAATATATTCATCTAAAATTTCTATTAATTCTTCGAAATTTTTATTTAGGGGTTCATCTGGTGCACATAAATTGTAAGCGCGTTCATGGATTTCCGGGGATATTGTTGTAAGAAGGGTGTAAACTTTCATCTTATTGTCAGTTATTTTGTTGAGCATAAGATAAATTTTTAGCCTTTTAGTGAAATTCCGGAAGGATTCTTTGTCTTGGAATTGTTGGAAATTGAGTTTCGGTAACTGTTCTATGGTAGTAGAGGTAGAGGTACTGGGCAGCGGCGCGCTGGGTATGTTTTGAACTGAGAGTCTTCTTTTCATCATTAATAATTTAGTTTTAAGCATTGTAAAAATTTCTTCAAAATCATACCTGTAATCAATTTCTTGTTCTAATGTTTCATCTTCAATTGCTGATTCTATTTTTTCTTGTGTATCTAAAAATTTTTCGTATGTCTTTTCAATTGTTTGAAGTCGTGTCTCAATTTCGTCTTCTGGTAATAATTCTTGTGTATTTACGTAATTTTTTGTTCTGGTGAGGGTGCCTCGTAAGCTGGCACGTACTTTCATCCACTTTTCTGATTCATTTGTGGGCATCTCGTCGCCAATTAATAAATACAAAATATTAACAATTAAAAGATTGTTTATTGAACACTGTCAGGAAATCAACAACCACGTTTCTATAGAGACAAGAGGCAATGTCAACAGGACATGACACTTTGAATAATGGTTATTCACTAACCTTGCAGTGATTTTCCACTGGATTTCATTTTTGTTTTTTACTCTAACCTCGTCAGTGATTTCGACAGTGAAGTGAAATACATTGATTTTTTTTCTTTTTAAAGTTGTAAGAGGTTATTTTATAACCACTTTATAACAGTTTGGCCTGTTTTGATTAAGTTCTATTTTTGAATAGAACTTGGATAGATATTATAGCTTACGCAAGTAGCAATATCTTTCTACTACAAACTCCAATATAATCTTAAAAATAAATGGTTAAAAGACCAGACCGTTACTTATTAGAAACTTTTACTTTAAAAATAAATTGAGCAAGGTTTTCAGATAAAATAATACATAGCTACCAAAAATATTGAATGGAGTGTGTTACATCACCGTGTATTTTTTGTTCTTCGATATTTGAGCTGAATAGCTGCTTTTAACCACTTGGGGGGTAAGGTAAAGGAGATGTTTAAAAAATGCCAAGACCCTGTACAGTTATTGAAAAATAGTTGAAATTACGTACATTCACATAATATATCTATTAAAAATTGTATACACTTTTTAGTTCTTTTGTAGGAAACAAAACAATTTTCACTATCCTGGCAGCTCAAGGAGCAAAAACTATTGGTCCATAGCTGTAAAGTTTGTAATAAAAACGTTTAACTGTCAGTTTGACAGTAATATTCGTCGAGTCTTCCGTGTCTGCCATCGATCGTTTGACGTCAAACTCTCCCAAGATGCATTGAAATGCATTACACTAGCATTTCAATGCAAACTTCTGAAGAAATAAAATACTGAAGACTGGCTGTATGGGCTTTGTTTCCTTTGCCTTCCCTACATGGGAGAATTTAAAAAAAAAAAATTGTCGAGTGATCCGTCCGTTTCATTCCGTTTTGAACGTGGATTCCGAGTTGTTGTTGTTGCGTGTGATTTTTGTGCCGAAGTTTTTATTTTAGACCCTGGGCCGATTACATAAGGGTTGACATACGAACGAAGTGTCAATGTCAATCATTTCACACACTGGCGCCATCATGAAAAGTATGGCTGTAATAAAAATATTTCAAAAGCTTCCTACATAAACATTTTACATTTATTTCAAGAAAATCGTGTATGATAGGGTCAAGGTTTAATTGCGGTATTTTTTAAAACCATGTACACGTGTTGGCATTTTACCCATACAAAATTAAACATATCCTTTGAATTTAGAACATCGTATGCACTATGTTTGTGAATGAATAACATAATTTAACTTAATTTTACCTCCATTGTGCTGAATATACTGATTATCATTACAACCTTTTTAAATTTTTTGACACTCAGACTAGAAGGTTCGGAGTCTCTACTTTCTAAACTAAAATTAATGATTTTAGCGACGAAAATGTTTCATTGTTTTTTGTTGTTTTGGTTCGATTTTGTACAATGCATAATACTTTGCATATAATCGATTCCTGAGGAGGTATTGTTATGTGTTGCACTCGAGTGCAAAGATATTTCACCTCTTGCTCAATTCCTTCGGATTAAAATTTTTGAACACTACTCTTGCTCGGTCATCAAAATTTTGCACGTGGTTCAAAAGCAATATTAACCTTTTGTAAATAATCAGTTGCGTACTCATCTGAAGAAAATTCATAATCATTACCTCATATCTGGCCACTGCTGGTCTAAGATCTCTCTATACAGTAATTAACTACACTGAAATTAACTTGAGAAGACTTATGCCTGAAAATGCATAAAGTTAATTATTTATAAATAATTTATGGGGTTTTATCGCTCGACTGCAATTTCTTTCACATCATATAATCATATAATAACCTCAATATATAAGGGTTGTTGGAATTATATTTAATAAACAAAACCTTTGAGTTTTAGAACTTGGAACGCTTCCAGAGATATAAGTACGACTCGTGTTTACTGGGTGAAACATTCTTTATAAATTTTTTTCCATATAAGTCAATAAAAAATTCCCGAAATAAAAAAAATTATCCGTGATTTATGTAGATTAAACTTTACTGAAAAGCTCAATGTATTGTGGCATGGACTTAAAGATGTTGAAATTTATAGCATCTGGAGACGAATTTAGAGATTTATTACTCATAAAAGTACTTGTAAAGAATTAACGTGTCAGAGAGTTTAATATACTTATTTAAATATTTCCTCTTATAGATAATGACATCTTTTACATGGGGACCTAGACATATCACGAGAAATGTAGGTGTTTAATATCCCAATGGGGATAGAGGCGTGATGATAATAATGTTATGTTGTGTTTGTTAATTAAAAAAAAAATACTTAAATGTACTTAAAGAGTTTTAAATCTAGAAAATGCTTGAGAATTAAATGCTCTTAGGCAAATAGGCTTAATGAAATTAAAAATTACTGTTTACTCTCTTTTAAGTGTGACAGATATAATCCAGAATCTGCTTATTTAATTAATATACCAAAGGCTTAAAGTAGAAGTAATTTAAATTTCATTTCTAATAGATTTGTAGTTCACGACATTGATTGCTTTGTTGCTTGTTAGTAACGCCTTTGCGCGTTTTGATTGGAATTAAACGTCGGACAATTTGTGCACTTTTACTAAGCCTTATACAAGCGCTGTGAAGCTTGTTTCGAGTCGAAAAGTCAGAGATCACGCTGAAAAATGCTTCTAATAAAACTGGGTTGAAAAAACAGAAAAGTGACCGGCTTACAAATGTGCAGACTTTTTTGTTGACCGATGATCTTTTTAATGCAATGTGGTTATTTGTCACAGCTTTTGCTTTCTGATATTTGTTCAAAATATTTGTAAAAACAATTTAATACAGAATGAAGTGCCAAACCATTACTACTATTTTAGTACGGTTTCAATTTATATCACTGGAATCTAGTGGACCAAAAGCAAATAATACAATTTACTTGAAATTTAGTCATATATTTTTACTGGTGACTGAACCAAGAAAAAAATTAATAATTATAAATTTAGTTTTGGTATAAACAGCGCATTTGGTACAAACACTACCAATAACACGATTTCGGAGCATTGTAAAGCTGTGGCTACAAGAGCGATGTTTTTATTCTGTTGGTGAATATTTTGATTACTTAGATCCCTTTAATTATGTGAAGATTTGATGTTTTAAATGTCTGACCCTATTTGTTACATAGCATGTTAAATTTAATTATTAAAATCTGTGTGGACTAACCTCTATAGATTGTAAATAGCTATGCTTAAAAATAGTATTAAATTATTGTAAAAGTTTGCGTGCTAAAATATGGCGAAATGTGAGAATAATTTGACCTTTGCAAAGACCTATTTTGTACCACTTTCTCTGCAAATAAAATGATTTGATTTGATTTGGTGGGATTGAAGTGTTTAAAACGTTTTTCATAGATGCAGAGCAACAACCGTCAACATATTGACTTTAATTTTATAATCACAAAATTATTACCAAAGCGAACGCGACCCACGAACATTAAATAATAATATAAATAATAAAACAAAACACCTCTTGTAATATGAATGTGAATTATATAATTAGCTTGTGGCATACACTGCAGCGTCGGCGTCCGGAATGGCACTCAAAAGGCGCGGGCCTTTGTCCCCACAGAGCCCCCTCGTGAGGCTGGATTTGGCTCAACACTTAACCTCTTTTTACATACCCAGTTAAATAGGTTAGTCATAAATCTGCTTGCTTGGCGACTCTTTTACAGTTTAGAATGCAACGGCCTCTGTTGAACCGTGTAAAGATGTATTATTACCTTGTAGATATAAATTCTTTATTTACTCTTCACAATAAGTAAAGGAGAAAGTAATATAAAGGAGTTCTTAATTACTAAGTAGCATTTTATAAATGTTATTTGGCTATCCTTTGACTCATACTTGTAGACTTTGTGAAGAGTCTAGTCCCTGAAAAGGTCTCCTCAGAGGCCTGTACTACAGGTAACTAGGCCCCTCCCATGGAGTACATGTTATAGTCATTGTGTACAATATTTATGCGATTATTGAAATGTTACAATAAAGATATCTTGGTTTTGATTTTATGACTATTTAAGGTTGTAAGTAAGATATGTGTTAAAAGGAAGAAGAAACGAGATTCTAACTTTTTTTTACATATGACTGGTAAGTTCTTGGCCTTCATCTCACCTGATGGTAAGTGTCGATAAGGCGCAAGGTGGAAGCGAGCATCACCTGTAAATCCTCTTCTAATGAGGAACTGGCTATCTAAATGTAATTTATTGACATTTTTTTTATTGTATATTTATATCAGGCCAATTATTATAATAACATACCTGAAAGTATCCAGCATTTGCTAAACTTACAAGCAAGCAGATAGTGTCAAAAATATAATATATATAACGCTATATCAATGGAACTGTTTGCTACATAAAAAATAATGTATCAAATTTTAATTTTAAAAAAGTAAATAAAACGGTAGCTAAAATAGTGTAAATAATTTTAGGTTTCAGCGGTATCTATTCTGTAGGATACCGAAACCACCGCAAACATCAGTTGTGCATCAAAAGGCTACATTCGGAACATAGTCGAGAGCAGGAGAGATGAAAGGCGAAATTAAATTCTCCATCCATTCTACAGAAGTGCTCTCTGAATTATTTCTACTATCTGGCTCTTGAAAAATCAAAGCAAATAAGATTCATAGCTGTGCCTTAAAATAATTTAATTTTAAATAAAATAATTTAAATAGCTCAAAAAGTCTTAAAAGTCGGTCTCAAGTCAAAGCGATTTGGGCATGGTTGAGCCTTGGATGGGTGATCAAATGTTTTGGGCGTAATGGGTACAGGGTCTGTGATTGTGTAGGCGATGAGCTAGCCACTTTTTACTACTCTTTTACGATTTTTCAGTCATTTCGCATATTTATAGGGACAAATATATAATCTAAAAATGTAACAAAATTTTTGATAAAACACAAAATTGACACAAAATCTGTATGTTCGGTTTTAAGTTTTAAACTTCAAATTCCTTCTGTTCTGTTGTCTACAAGAATTTCAGTCGAAATGTCTCGGAAATTCAGTTTGAATGTGAAAGTAAATAGTGAGAGCTTGAAGTCGCTGCCGACGTGTCGACATGCGCACATGCAATGAAATATGCAGTAGGATAGTCGAAGCCATGATCTACATATACATGAGCTTTAAACACACACGCATTACAGTTCTAATTTGCTCAAACAAAAATGAATTCAGATCTAATCTTTCTTACAAACTAAGTGTGTAAAAATTCGTCGAGTTTCATCGATACACCAAGTTTTAGAAGGACTATTATAGTTATATGTGCATGTTGGTACTTATCTGTGAGTATTTCTGGGGGGTGCGGATGAGGGTCATTCCATAACAGAATGTTTAATACATAACACTTCAACAATAATGAAAACGTGTAACATTTTAATGTGACATTGAAGAACAGCTTCTTCAAAATCATAATGTAACACGCTTACATTTAAAAAGCTTCTTTTTTAAAAATTGTTCGTTTGTTTTTTTGGAATTCTCTACCTTCAAAAGAGGCGTGAAAAGGTATCATATGAGCCAGCATGGGGTGGTCGCTAGGCCTGCATCCTTTGGTGCTGCCCCAGCAGCCTTCGCATATGGACTTATCTACTACTTACCATCAGCCAGAGTCATTTGCTGGGCTCATCACAAAAAAAAATATTTTTATTGAATCTATGGTGGAAATGTAATTAACAGAAAACCGCAACTTGAAAGCGCATGCAATGAGACGTTTTATATAAGAACAAATTAAGCATTCCGAGTAATTTCTATATTTATATAAAATTAATTCTAAAGTTCAGCACCTCATTTGTTTATTAAATAACGGCTGAGTTATGCAAAGTTTAAGGCGTTGTTGTCTTGTTTGGCAATATGGAGAACGAACGCCGTGCAAAATTAATTATAATTGGAATACTTACTCCAAACTTTTGCATATCGTGTTTTAAGAATATATTCATACGTTTGCACTACGTATTATAAATAAAATAAAATTTAAAATTTCATTTAATCAAATAAAACACGGTTAAAACTTTTTAATATACAGACAGATATTTTTGATAGCCTTTATAATTTAATAGCCCGCGACTTCGTCCACAGTTACGATGGTTTTTTAATTGTCCCAAAGGGACCCTTTAATTTTTATTATTCGCACATATTGTAATTATTATGCTTACGCATACCAGACAAGCAAAGAATTTCCTCAAGTCTTATGTTCATGATTCTTAAAAGGTCTCCAACGAATTTGCAGCTGCCTTTGGGCGACGGTGATCACTTTCCATCGGGTGATCGGTCTGCCTGTCTACGTCTTTTTATAAAAATTTGAAACATTTCCTGAAATATAGTTTTCTTTCATAAAATTTTCAACGTGTCTGTAAAATATAAATAGCGTCCTCCTAAGAGTTCACTACTAAAAGCCAATCTTCGTTTGCAATGCATGACAATTACGCCGCTATTTCGAGAAGGCCATAATTAATCATGTTTCTTGCGGCTGACGGTTGTATCAGTATGGAGAAATTGCTTTAATTATTGACAACCTTACGTCATATCATAATTTGCCAGTATTCGTACCCTTGTCACGTCAAATGTGTTTGTTTAGTGTTTATGAAGTTCTTTTTGAGCACCTGATATACTTAAGTAGTTCTATTTCCGTTGATTAGGTTTTGGTGTAGTTTATGTCTGCTTAAGATTTTATCTTAAGGGCCACCCACCACCAACCCATGGTCTTACTTGCCTTACGGCATACAGATCGAATCACGGGACAGTGCGGGGTACTTGCGAATGCTCTTTCCCACATCGCGCTTGTTCTATGCTCCCTACAAATTCTATTTCCATCCCTATTGTTGCCACTTCTCCCTCTTCTGGGGCGTGACAGCGACACAGTCACAGGACTTCGCGTCGGGCTGCTCTTCTGCTGATACCCGATCAATCGAAAGCGTGCCTAATGGTGTGCCAGGAGTGCGCGAACTCGCGCAACGCGTTCCAATTGTTGCGGCTGCAAATGAGGTCCTGGTGATATATGGGGCCAGACTCCACTGTTTGTACAAGATCCAACATTTTCGTTCTTGCGTCCGCATATAGCGAACACTCCCAGAGGGCATGGTCTCGGCTCTCGTCAACGTCCTCTCCACAGGGACACAGTGCTGGTTCGCACAGCGTAAGCTTGTGTAGGCGCTGTCTGAAGCAACCATGTCCTGTGAGTAACTGGGAAATGACGTAATCTGATTCCACCCAGTTGTAAGATAGTCTCCGTGCAATATCGGGGATAAAGATGTATAAATCGCGACCGTCTTCACTCGCGTCCCATCGCTCCTGCCAAATGGAAACGATATCCCCTATAATGGACCGTTTGAGGCTCCGAAGCATATTGTGACGTATGGTCACAATATGCTTCATACTGGCACTTAAAATCAAACAATCCGGCCTTCTTTGCCCATTGTAACGGAGAGGGGCCGGTTTTATTTTTGAGCTGATATTACTATCCAATTTATTATATCATTAACCCCCGGTGTGGCAGAGTGCGATTATCGCACTGACGTCGAACTGATATTTGACATTTATATTACGACTAATACGCATGCGTCTGGCACAGTGCAAAAATCGCACTCGATTTTATATAAAAAAGACAACGTCTGTGCATATGATTGAGTGTCGTATATATTTATTCAGGTTTCCGAAATTGCTTCTTTTGTGTGTTCAGCCTAGATCACAAAATTATGCACTCAACACCCGAAAAAAATCTTAGAATTTTTTTTTCTAAAAATTTAATAAATTAAACATTACTTTGTCCTGGCTTTTTCGCAATTTTGTCGTTTCCCTATCACTCGCAAAGTTAAACTCACTCCCTTCCTCATCATAACTTTTCTTTTCTTCGATATTCTTCTTCCTTTTTTAAGCATTATTAGTTACTTATAAATATATCCTATCAGTATATTTACAAATCAACCAGTAAATTAAGCAATTACCTTGGACTTTTAAACTCACCAGCTCTCTCTCGTTCTCTGCTATTAAGACAGAAAGAGCTGGCAAGTCTTTCCGCAGCTTATTTCGTGAGAACGGGAGTCAACCGCAATCCGGAAGGCACGTTAAGCCGCTGATCCCGGTTTGTTATCGCTCGGTGACAGTCGTTAACAAAGTCTGTATTGGATTTGGGCGACATTGATACGCTAATCTACCTAACACTAAGAAAAATACTTTCTGTAAACTTCTTTATTCGATTGAATTATCATGTCAATAATAAAAGGTCTAACCTATGAAACTGCCGTTTTTTTTCTCTCTTATTATTTTATTTGTAATTATTAAGTTTCAGAGTATTCTTAAAAAATAATAACTTCCCCTTTGTACTGTCTTTGTAATTTGTCATTTCGTTGCTATGTTTTTCTGTGTACAATAAATTGTTAAATAAATAAAATAAATAGACCATATTTTTGAGCTCTTTTGATTTGTTTTTGAAGAAATTGAAATGAAGTTTTTGAACAAATATTTGAAGAAAACTTAAAAAAATGTTAGTATGGAAAATGTTGAGTTCCCCAAAATCTCCACACAAAACGGCGATTTCATAGGTAAAGACCTATTATATACATTAAAGAAGATTATGATTTTTTTGTTTGCTATCCCATGCTATCCCAGTTAGGCAAAAAAACATGATATTATATTATAATATCGTTGGCACGTTCTCCAGCTCGAAAATTAAAGCATTCCCTGTTCCAGCTTCGCACAGACCAACATTTGTTCAACTCGTCACGAATAAGCTGTAAAAAAATCAGCTTGCTGGTAATCCTATTCTTTTCCTATAAGAGATTCCGGACTACTAAACGGCTCGGGTCCCACTTAAACTACTTACATCGGCACATTTGTCACGAGATTAGCTAGCGTGTTGAGTTATGTTAATCGACACTAATGATTTTTTACAATGTTAAAGTAAAGTACCTAGGTAGTTAAAGGCCGTTTTTTTTGTTTTCTTAAATGCTTGGAATAAAACGATTTTTCATTTTATAATTGTTTATTTTAGACAACATAATATGATAATTCTACCTAGTATACATGAAAAAAGACGTGGTTTTCCACAAAAACACAAAACCACTTGTTTCATTTTTACCATATTATGCGCATGCACACTCGATCGACTTGAGAATTACGTCACGAATTGGGATAAGAAATTATATGAAATGAAGCTTGTTTACCTCAAAAATACTTTGCTAAGTTCATGTAGAATTAAAGGATATACTATTTATAACACTCCGCTTAGTAACGGAAACAGAATACAATGAAATCCGAATAATACTTGGACCGGACATATATTGGGTCTTTACCTATGAAATTGGTGTTTTTTTTCTCTCTTAGTATTTTTTCTGTAACTATTAAGATTCAGAGTATTCCTAAAAAATAATTACCTCGTCTTAAAATAGACTATATTTTTGAGCTCTTTTGATTTGTTTTGATAATTTGTTGTAAGTTTAATTGTGTTAAAATTGGACACGGATACAACTCTTTTTAAGTGCCTCCCGAATACATCATTTTATTTGCATTCACTTAAAAACGATAAATAATTTTTATGAAGTGTGATATTACACATATTACTAAAGCTTTTCTAATGATAGATGCCAAATATGAATAAAAATTAGTATGGAAAATGCAGAATTCCCCAAAATCTCCATACAAAACACCAATTTCATAGGTAAGGACCTAATATTATGTCTGCTTTGGCATTGTTGGAATGAATAAAGCACAATTCGAAATTGTCTGCTTCGTAGCATAAGGGCAGCATTAGATTGCTTAGCTGCTCACATTTGTTAGTTTAAAGAACAATACAAATTGAATATGTTCTTTTGGTCACTCTAAAGTACACATGAAATTAATTTTATTAAATTTAATAAAATCTCATGTATCTCATTATTTTGGTGGAAATTATTATTTATTAATCTTTAAAGATATTGGCTGGCCTAGTATTACACGTATTATTTATTTATAATACGTACAAGATGTTTCCTCGCAAGAAATAAACTCGGGAAAGTAGCCCGCTCTCATCTGAAGTTTTTAATTTCATTAGCAAGAACACATAACTTTTACCAGTTCAAGAACTTCCATTCCTTAAGGGTATGCTAGAAAATGTGTAATCATATTCCGGTTATTTCTTTTTTTAAATATGACAGCTAAGCTCTTAGCCTTCATCTCACCTGATGGTAAGTGAAGATAAGGCCGAAGGTGGAAGCGAGCTTCACCTGTAATCCTCAACAATTGAGGAACTGGCTATCTTACCTCTGATTGCTGGAACACGACAATGCTTAAAGCATTGATATTATGGTAGTAGCTAGCCAGGTGGGCTAAGAAGATCTACCACCAAAAAAACCGAACAGAAAAACTTCTGCCTCCATGGAGAATCGAACCCGGACCTCCCGATCAACACTAGGCGGTGAATTTTGAATTTTTCTGTATATAAATCACAGGCTATACTTATTATTATTAGTAATATTTTTTATAGCCATGATACTTTTTTGTGGTAATATTTGGTAATAGTCCAAAACCTCCACCTCCAATAACACGATGCCTTAATAACATTCATGTGTGGCTTCCAATACACTAGGTTTGATTTGATGAAATTGAACTGTCACTTACAATACAGTGAAGCCTGTTCCAGATACAGAAATCTTTTACGACATCTCCATATCTGTCATCTGATAAACTATGTTTATCTCATGATATAAATGTCCTGAATGGGAAATACAAGCTTTTTAATATGAAAAAGAATGTTCACTTAGGTACTTAAGGATTATCTGGGACAATAATTATGTAGGTACATACATACAAAAGCAGCCTCTTTAATAAACAATAATATTATATGAAAAATTCGTCTACAAGGATATCTATCGCTGGAAGTGCGTCAAGAAGGCTGGCTGAATTACCTCTCTGAATAGCAATTGTTATTCTTTGAGGGAAATACAGACCAGCCTTCTTATCACCAGATTTTTCGCAGAGCCGTTTCGAAATCTCTTTGTAGAGCTTTTGAGGAGATGGTCCCCTGGGTCCCAGCGTTTCTACCCCAAAAGGCTCATATTTACGCAGTTTGAGGGATTCCGCAGAATTGTCAGCCGAACCCGACCTCACCGAAGTTACTGGAACATAAGAGGCTGCTAAGGTGTTGACGCAAGTTGCATCCCATACTAAAGCACGATCTTCCATATAAGGCAGCGGTAGTCGAGTTTGGAAAGACGGCACTACTCGTTCAAGATGTCGCGGGTTCGATCCCACTGCCTGTACCATCTGAGTTTGGATATAATTCAGGGCAGTTTGTCATGAATATCGCTTAACTCACATTGTGCCCAGCGTATGGCAACAGGCGTATCCCCCGTTACAAAGAGATGTTGGTGTTGACACTGATAATAATACGCCGTGACAATACGAGTATATGTATGTGTTTATGTAGTAATTATGTGATCAACAGCTATCTATCTAAAAGGATTAGACTTGTAGTTCGTTTTGCCCGAGTCATTTATTTTTCACTCGATTGTAAGATCGTATTCATGCAGGTATGGCATCATTAGTAAAAGTCAGACTTCAATGGCTTTTTCCGAAGTTTCTGCCCATCTGTGTAAGCAAACCTTTAAAAATGGAATGGAAATATCACCCCTATAAGCCTCTGTCAAGGCTCCAGCTTGACAGCTCTTAATTTGCCAGCTCTGTCAGAAAAACCCCAGCCTTTGAACACTGCCTTTGAGCGTGGACACATTGCAATGACAGTTGCCTAAAAGCATTACTTTTAACAAAGCATTCTAAATTTCTCACGCTCAGCAATACACATTTTATTCGTTGGCTGGCACGTTCTTTAGTTTGTCGTCCGACCGCCTCGCGTAAATGCCACGGCCTTTTAGAAATTGCTCCTTTTATAGGCAAATTTATTTATACGCCGCTTTTGAATTGAAAATTTTGAATTTAAATGCAATATTACTTACTTCGCGAAAAGTGCAGTGGTCGTGTCACGTCGAAAGTGCATTAAAATTGTTTTGTGTAAAATGAAATTCTATTTTTAACTCAAGGAAACAGTCATGCAAGCTCGGCTTCTTTGTGTCAAAAAGAGGGGGAAGGGGGGTAAGGGTAGACAGGTGATTTATTTATTATTTGCATACAGACAATTTGAAGCCGAGTCTTATTCTTGTAAAACATTGGAACATAAAAAACTATTAAACGAATAAAAAATATAATAAATTAAAAGTCCTGAGAAGTGCATTGATAATGGATAAAAATCGGTTACAGATTTAAATTGCCTCTACATTATTTAAGATTACCACGACGATCCAATGCTGATTGGTATGGACTTCTAGTATAAATAAAATAAAATAAATAATCCTCAGTATATAAACAAAAGAAACAAGAAATTCCTCAATCTATTAAGGTTCAATTTCATCGACAGACAACTTTTACCCGATTTCGATTTCAGAACTCATCATTCCACGGAATCAAGTTGTAACAGTTTATTTTCTCTATTTTGGTCAAGGAGAAGTCATTAGAGTGAGAAAAAGTTTTTAGTTTTTGTTTATAGTTTCTAGGTTTCTATTTATTAGACAGCAATGATTAATCAGTATTTCATAATATTTTAATAAATTAATTTGATAACAGCGATATTTATGCTTTACCAAATCAATCAATCGTATTACATATTTACTCGTATATTATAATGACATGATATAGTGGATCTCTATTAGAGCTACGGGAAGCAAATACTATTAATTGACATAATTACAACTGTAGACCTAAAACTACTGGAATTAAAGACAGTTTTAACAAATTATAGTCTATTTAGAGACATCAGAAGGTTAAAAGTCATTTCGGTAATCGCTGGAGAGGGTTATGCTCCGATTTTTATTTCTACGTTATTAATAGAAATCTTTGAAGGTGTAGGAAATCTCCCGGCTGATATAATAAGCAATCAATTGCGATGTTTTAATAGTTAGAGGTTTTAATATTTTAAGTTAATATTTAACTAAGAAATACGAGTATTTATTGTAAATATAACCGTTTGTCACTGTCGAATTGCAGCATTTATATTCTATAAAATTATAAATATCATTACACAACTCTACACAACCGCATAACACCAAAGTATAAAACAATAATTTTATCATAATTTATTTAAATCTCTGAACATACGCGAAGGTAGCGTAAACAGAGCGGGTAAACCTTTTCAAGGTTACTTTCTCATGAAATCTGATATGAAATATGCAAAAAGCGTACTTTGTACAGGGTCGTGTGAAGGCCCAATAGAATAAAGGTAAATAATCAATATCTTCTAACAACTTAAATGTTTCCCTGCCAAGGTATTGAATAGAATTTATATAATAAAATAAATAGTGCTTTTTTATCAAATTTTACGTTCGAATAGAAAATTCCAATTTGCAGTTTGTATTAAAAGGAGGAAATTTTTGATATATTTTGAAGTGGTATAAGCACAAATATTTATTATTTAAGGGTATCTATTACCACAAAAAATAAATGTATTTAAGTATACTTTCACTTTGACTGGGCAATCAAAAAGCAATAGGTACATATCTCTCTGTTGCTTCGTCCTCAGCCTATATACGTCCCACTGCTGGGCACATGCCTTCCTCATGGAGAAACACATGAGGAGTATGGGCCGTAACACCACCACGTTGGCCCAATGTGAGTTGGTGGGTAGAAACGGTCGCAATAGCTCGAGATCACAAGGTTTTGGTCACCCATCCACGGCTTGACCATGGCGAAGGTAAGGTTGTTTTCGATCGAAAGCCAAAGCGTACTAACCACTACGCCTCCGAGCTCCACCGAGGTCTGGTGTTTTAATAGCACCTGAATACTTTGACAACCAAATCAAAATTAATCGTCTTTTTTCGAAAGCAAACCAAAAGTTTTTTGGTTTCCTTTTTATTTACTGGAAATATTCTTCTTTTCTTTGGTGGGGTAAGAGCAGTAATTATAAGCAGTTTCCTAAGTACGCCTCTGTGCAAGTGCCCTTGCCGTACTCACGTGCCGGCCTATGCTTAGTAACGGACTCAAGGTGGGTATTATTGAATTTACGAAACCTCAGGTATCTTGTTTAATTTACTTACATCCCTGTCTTTGATTCAAGCAATGTTTTTATGCAAGATATGTAGTTTCAGCAGATTTACTGCTGCTGTCAGAATCTAGAACATTTTTAATGTTTTATCTTGTTGGGAGTTTTGATTTGTTTTATATGTTATGTCTGGGAGTGGATCGTGTTGAAGATATTTGCATTTGAAATGAAATTTTAACATCTGTGTAAATTTTTGACCTTGTATTCTTCATCATTGATCTGATCATACCATTTTACTTGTTGTGTTCTATTTGGGGCCACCACAACTTATTTTCTCCTTCCAATACATCACTCGTCATTAAATTTATCATCTCTCACTCACTTTTGCAACATTCCTTCTCCACATATTAAATCTAACCTTTCTTCGGTCTTCTTCTCCCTACATATCCATCCTCTTTCATGGCGTGATGCGTGATAATCTTTTATGTCCATCATAATCAGTCGTGGTAGTCTACAGGAAAGGCATTCAGTCGAAATTGTTTGACAACTTCCACACTAAGGGTGGTATCATGGGCTGGCCACAAGAGCTGACCAACAGCACCGGCGAGATGCCATACATTTTGACGCAAGGTGCGCGCGTGCGACGTGCGTGTTGCTGTGAAGCGATGTTAGGTATATCTTGTAATTGGTAGGATGGTAAAGGGCGGCTCATTAAAAGAATTAATGAACTTAGAACTGTACAACGTCAAATAACTTATAGCGGCGACGGGCTTACCACCTGTCACGCTGAGTGCAGTCACTGCTTGGCGAAGTGCGGACTATGGCAATGGACCGCTTTTGCGGTGCTTTTGCCTAGTCTCTGACTGAGTTAAGGGATAATTACTTAAAAAGCACTTAAAAAGAGTTGTCTCCGTGTCCAATTTTAACACAATTAAACTTACAACAAACTATCAAAACAAATCAAAAGAGCTCAAAAATATAGTCTATTTTTAGACGAGGTAATTATTTTTTAGGAATACTCTGAATCTTAATAGTTACAGACAACAAGAAAAAAACACCAATTTCATAGGTAAGGACCCAATATATATGTATGTATTTATGTGTATTTGCAAGTTAAATTATGACCTCATTAAAAATGATGCTCACATTTCTTTGTAAGTACCTTTACCATGAAGAATAAACGGGATATTTGAAAACGGTTCTTATTTACGACTTCGTTAATAAACAGTTAAGGAAGTTAACGCTAGGATACATCGTAATAGAGATCAAATGACATTAGAAGGAAGGTCAAGCTCACAAATAAACAAACAATAATACGTGTATGTGTTTTATATTAATAACATTTTTTAAGACAACATTGTTTGTCGTTTGTTATAGACGCCCATTAAAGCAGGCAGTGTCAAATGGAAAAACAGTTTATTTGGTTTACATGAAATAATTTATAAAATTAAATAAATATCAACCAAAATTGGAAAGAAAATTGGAAAGAAGCTCACCATATTATAATATTTATTTTCTACCATATTATAACTTGACATGACACCACGTATCCCCGAAGGGGTAGGCGGAGGCTTTGACATCCACATTTATATGGAACAGGAGCAGAGCCTGTTGCCACTGGGCATAATCTATATTTCAGGGACCTTTCATAGCAACTCTGGCCACTAGCTCCGGCCACGCGCTCGCGCTTTCATCAACACGAGATAGTAGTTGCGCGCACCACACGCGTGTGCTTATACGTCAAAATGTATGGAAATCTCGCCAGCGCTGTAGGTCAGCGCCAGCCGACGGCGTGGCTCTGAAACCACACTCTCTCAGTGTTTCATGCGAAGGTTGAATCTGCGCGGCGTCTACGAGCAACTGCCCTACTCTGTAACGTAATGTTGACAAATCAATATTGATTTAATGCAACATCAAATGTCACGCCCTTCGATAATTTCAAAAAACTCTTCGAAATTACAGATATCCAATTCATATCCCTTGAAATTTGGTTAAAAAGTGGGGCAGCGTTGCGGTATTCACAAACGGGCTCACTGCCTGTTCCACATTGCTTTTATGGTTTTCCACCAGAGCCACGTGTGAGAGCTAAGCGGTCTGCGAGGAAGGATCCACCAATAATCTGATTGGTCAATTTTTCCGCTTAGCTACGTCCTTATAGGCTGCGTTACATAGTTCTGACAGAACAGCGGCATTTTTGTCAAGAAATCCTTTTACTGTGTGGTGCCTAAGCTGCTTGTTGAGAATACCCACAAACACGCACTTATGCGTCAAAATGTATGGAAGTCTCGCCGGCGCTATTGCCCGGCGCTGACCGTCAGTAACTACGGAACGACACAGATCTCATAAAGTTTATTGAAAAGTCAATAGATAACTATCAGTATAATCAGCGAAATTGACCCATAAACAGTCAACAATATCCATTTTCATCGGTTGGTTATCAAATGGTCACGCTATAACGTAATTACCCAACAACGCATGTTCGTCTGACCGCGATGTCGAAGTGTATTTTTGTACTGTAATGTCATTAGGACCTTCACTGGCGCCTTCATAAAGGGTCAAATAGGCATACAAATTGCTTAAAACTTCATTAACTTTGACAGTTTTCATGGCTCGTCGGTAAACGGATTCCGTTTTGAAAGGTCATATTCCGTTTGGTTTAATGAATTTACAACTTTTTGTTCTGTTTTTGTTTGGGGTTGTTTTATTTTTTTGGGTAGCTATGTCTAAAAATACTCTTCATTGAAGTTCGGTAATATCTTGTTATTTCAAGGATATAGTAGGTATGTTTGCATAACTTTAAAGAATTTTAAACATGTGCCCTTCCGGGACTCGAAGCCACAACCCGTAGTTAACATAACTTGAAACTGACCTATCAGCCGCTCAAACAAGGAGATCATCAAAGATATAGATAATTTAATTATAGGTTTTGAAGCTTACTGTACCAAAATAAAACAGATTTTGAAAGATAATTTATGCTTGCTATCAATGGTTTAATTTAATAAGTGATTATTAAAATATTTAAATAATATTATAATATTTATTAAGGAGGTCGGTGACGTAGTGATTAGTAGCTTTGGCTTACGATATCGAAACTAAGCTACCTTCGCCACGGTCAGGCCTTGGATGGGTGATCAAATCTTTGTGGTCTGCAACTTCTCCGTGCTTCGGAAGGCACCTCAAACCATTGGTCACGGTCGCTATTTGCAACCGTTTCTACCCACCAACCCGCATTGGGTCAGCGTGGTGGTGTTACGGCCCTACACGAGGAAGGCCTGTGTCCAGCAGTGGAAGGAATATAGGCTGAGGACGACGATATAATCTTTATATCAATGATACTTCAAACCCAGTTCACACTTTTATCAGTTGCAATTTGAAACTGGCTGTAATTAGAAAGAGATCTCTCCTTATCTCCACCATTTTCATGAATAAAGTTTTTACTGCCAATTTTTGATTCCTTACGGTGCTTCAGATCGCGTCATAATCGTTTCGTTCCAAAGATTTGGGTTATAGAGCCGGCGTTCGAGCGAGGGAAAAAATTAGTGCGATAACATTCAGTTTTATTGCCTGCCGTCCGTCTACGCCAAAATTCTGGTGTGACGCAAATAGCCAACTCGGTGTGGCCTTTTTATCTTTCTCAAAGGGAAACGAAGGGTTTGCCGGAAACAACAGACGCTCTTTAACCTTCAACGTTTTGGCAAGTAAGAAAATAAACATTTGGGTGGTAAACCCTCGCTGCAAATAAGCTTTGGTGAATTAAAGGCCATGTCACAATGCCGCTGACGCAATAAGATTCATGAGATGCGGCTTATAGCAATTACTATTCCGTTCCTGTACCTTTCCCGGCTCGAACGATCCTTTGGGTGTTGCAAAAGAGGTTTCGCTTTATTTACGGATTGATGAACAGAAAAAGATAAGCCTGTATAGAAACATTGATTATGGTTTATTCGCGGAGTTTTAGTTAAGTTTCACAAATAATATAATGTTTTCTTTTATTTATTTTACCGGCCCTGGCATCTTGGCCTTCAGCCGAATAATTTAAGATATTATTTTCTTTAAAATTTTAAGTCACTAAACGATCAACAGATTTTAATAACCCCCAATGTTTTTAAAAAAGGTCTGAAGAGAAATAGGGTATTATTTTATAAAATTCAAAATTTGAAATTTTAATAATTTGGGAATTTATTGCCGACTTATCATAATAAGTCTAAGAACTTACAGATGACTAAGTGGTTACTTCTAAGAGCACTTGTCTTGATGTTAGGCTCCTTCTAATTTTATCTCATTTTGAAAATATTTGTTTCAATGAAAATTTTATTTGTAATACGCCAATAACAGATCGTAACTGAAACGTAATTACTTTTCAATATGGCAATTACAATACTATGTGGCATTTGCTATAATGAACAAAATAACTGGTAATTTGCATACAAATCTCTTTTTACATTGCATTATTTTAGCTACAAAAGTGTAACAGCAATATTACACGAACGATTCGCTCTAAGTCCGGATTCAGTTTTATAACTGGAAGGGATGTGCTTAATGTCCTTGCAGAATGCTACACGAAACATTCTGTTTCAAATTAAGAAAATATTATATTTTTATTGTCATATAAAACATCAAAGCCCTTACTTAAGATGAGTAAGACGTTTGTTTGCTAAAAGAAATTATTAAGGCAGGAATTAACATGCCTTCTGTATAATTTGAACACTACGTTATTCCAGAGTCGGAGGACGAAACTGAATTTTTAACGATGTTTTGTAAATTACCTTCGGGCATAAGGTAATAACATCATCTAGGAATGAAATTTAAAATATGATTGCATGAAATCGTTACTTGAAGTAATTATTGGCCAAAACCAAAAAATGCAGTAAGAATTGGATAAAGAAAGATACCTACATCTAATTTCGTCGCTTCCACATTGTCCGTTACAAAGGTCCGCGTATAAAAAGTGGCGAGTCGCCGGAGAGAAATTTGTCTCCCTGAATTGGCATGAAAGTTTCCACCGAACATTCTTGTCTGTTTTCGGCACCGGCTTCGTCCGGAATTATGTGAGCTATTATCATTAGGTGCAGATGACGATGCTTCAACTACACCTTATCTTTTATACGTTCTTTTGTACTATAAATGTGCGGGGACTGTTATAGGAAATAGTAGTAAAGGAGAACCATTTTCATCTCTGTAATGGCGTCTAATCTTATAGATTGCACGCACATAGATTCACTCGGACTTTAGGAATAGACGAGTCTTCTTACTGCTGAATTTTTGTGCCATGAACACTATTAGGTTGGGTTTCTTTCGAGTGATCTTTTAGGATAATATATTAGATTTCTGACTGCGAATATGATATGCGCATTCAACACTAAAGCTATTCCAGTCACGATCAGTTTCAAAAATATTGTAACGTGTGTGTGGACGTATAATATTTAATTCAAAATAAGAATGTGAATTAGAACCAATAAAAAATTATATTCTGAGCTCATAAGCCTTTGTAGGACAGAGCGAACACCGGTGTTCGCAAACAATAGATGTTTTTATTAGGTCTGGTTTTGTGCCCCTTGACTAGTTCAATATATCCGCTGGTTGAAAAAATTCTTTGCCAAAGCCGGACTACAAGTGTAGCTTGTAATCGCCAACTGATAGTATACATTAAGAGGTTATGAATCCTGCGTTGCTGACCCCATACAGATAAAGGTAAGATATTGATACATTAATTATGGTAGTGTTAATGGTCTGCATCGCGCAAAAGATTATCGATGCGTTTATTTTACCTGTGTTGAGCAATTACAATTGATTTCAGATTTCATTCGTATGAACGAAATCTGTTGGAGAAAAGGTATTTACTTAGTGACACATAATATGGTTGACCAGATGTCAAGATTTTCTATACGTCCTATATACGTATAAAAAACCTTGACATTTGGTCAAGAGTATACTGGTTAGGATTATAGATTTTTCAAAAATTCAATGATGCCGTTTTTATTTTCATCAAATCGGGCTCGCGACTTTGAGCATTTTTCGATATTCCTTATAGTCTAGGATTTTGTCTTGAAGGCCCCTTTTAAAAAATTCATTTCTGTATATACATAATAAGGTCACGCCTTTTGTCATAGGAGTAGGCGGAGATCACTTCTTTCCACTTGGTACGATGCTTACATATTTCTTTTGCTTCATCAACTCGCGTCACATTCCTCATACATGCTCGGGACCCCTTCGGGAACGGGAACCCTTCTCAAGAACGTCTTTGATTTGGTTGAGAAACGTTCGCCCAGGTCTTCCTCGTCCCGTATCTCCACTCACACCCGTTTTATAATAACCTTACCTTACCTATTGGGTCCTTACCTATGAAATTGGTGTTTTTATTTTGTCTTAGTATTTTGTCTGGACCTATTAAGATTCAGAGTATTCCTAAAAATAATTACCTCGTCTAAAAATAAACTATATTTTTGAGCTCTTTTGATTTGTTTTGATAATTTGTTGTAAGTTTAATTGTGTTAAAATTGGACACGGAGACAAGTCTTTTTAAGTGCCTCCCGAATACATCATTTTATTTGCATTCACTTAAAAACGATAAATAATTTTTATGAAGTGTGATATTACACATATTACTAAAACTTGTCTAATGATAGATGCCAAATATTATAATTCTGGATTTGTCGTTGTAAAGAAAACTGATAAAATGTTAGTATGGAAAATGCAGAATTCCCCAAAATCTCCATACAAAACACCAATTTTATAGGTAAGGAAGTAATATATACTTTTAGTCAATCTACTTTCATCCATCCTTCCACATGACCAATCTTCGCATTCTGCTCTCTATTAACGTATACGTATAAATTAAACAGATTATCGTTCTTATCCAATTACAGAGTAACGAAAATTATCGCAAGGTATTTCTGTTACGCGCTGATATTTTAGGGTAAAAAGATTTTTCAATGCTTACATAAAACTGGAAGATTTACTTAGACAAAAGAGAGGAAGGTCTGAGAGAAGTAAACGCAAAAACGATATTCTTCGCTGTATAGAGAGCGCTGGCCGAAACTAGTTATTCTGGAGATAATCTTGGAACTAAATTTAACTTTTGATTAAAGGTTATACATTGCTTATTACCGCTTCTAATGAAGACAAAGGAGACCTGACAATCTATAAGAGATTAGTTTCTTCATTATATCAAGATCGATTTAAAGCTAAGAGATTGATGTTCGTTTTACGCTTAGCTCAAGCGAACCATAATTTCAAATTATCAACTTAGTAACAGCTTTCAAACGACCCTGTTATTAGTATTCTTGGTTTATTCGTTGTTGTTAATATATTTCATAACCATTTTATACAGTTCATAATCGCCAAACTTGTCAAAACTTATATTCCTTCCTTAGGTGAATTGAGGTTCAAGATCTCATAGTATTGTTACTAAAAAACCGAAGTACAGTTAGGTTTATCACGTCTGCCGGAGAACCGACAATCGTTTAAGCATGGCTGCGACTAAATAGAAGAAGCGCGAAACCGAATTTCGTAGTGTGACATGCAGGCGGTCTAACATAGTTACAAAAAATGGCTATTGTTGTTAACAAAAGCAACATTAAATGAATACGCTGTACCTCACTCTGGAAGCCATCAAGACGAAGCCAGCTTTTTTCTGATGCCCTATCTATCTTAAGACTAATCTAATGCTTACCTTCTGGTTTACACCTCTTCAGGGCACAAAATACAGTACCTATTGCATAGGTGATTTGTATTGCAGAGCGAAATTAAATTTTTATATATATATATTTGAGTGAGATGAAGATATGTGTACCTATTTAAAGATTGCATTTTTGACTTAAATAGCTAAACTAAAATGTTCCGGTCCAATTTGACTTCATAACATTACTACGCTTTGGCCCAAGGTGTTTATTTATTGGGTCCTTACCTATGAAATTGGTGTTTTTTCTCTCTCTCTTAGTATTTTGTCTGTAACTATTCAGATTCATAGTATTCCTAAAAAATAATTACCTCGTCTAAAAATAGACTATATTTTTGGGCTCTTTTGATTTGTTTTGATAATTTGTTGTAAGTTTAATTATGTTAAAATTGGACACGGAGACAACTCTTTTTAAGTGTCTCCCGAATACATCATTTTATTTGCTTTCACTTAAAAACGATAAATAATTTTTATGAAGTGTGATATTACACATATTACTAAAGCTTGTAATGGTAATGATAGATGCCAAATATTATTATCTTTGGATTTGTCGTTGTGAAGAAAACTGAAAAAAAATTTGTATGGGAAATGCAGAATTCCCCAAAATCTCCATACAAAACACCAATGTCATAGGTAAGGACCTAATATTTATCCCCTGGACACTAATCCTGTTACGGACGAGACACAATTGATTTCCAATTGTATCTACAAACGAATCTGATGATAAGTTATTTTAGCTTTCCTTCCCATGCAATATAATATATGCATACATACATACATACATACACGAGAATGGATAGAGTGAGGAATGAATATATTAGAGGAAGTCTGAAAGTTGCCCCGATTGCTGATAAACTGAGAGAAAAACGACTTTCTTGGTATGGACATGTAATGAGAAGGGAGAATGATCATGTCACCAGGAAAGTTATGGACTTGAAAGTGGATGGGCGTGTGGGGAGAGGAAGACCAAAGAAAAGATGGATGGATTGTGTGAATGATGATTTGATGAGGATGGGCGTGAGTGTTGACTTGACGAGTAATAGAGGAGGGTGGAAGAGGAAGACATGTTGCGCCGACCCCAAATAGAATTGGGAACAGGGCAGGAAAAAGAAGAAGACATACATACATACATACATATTATGTAGCGGTCTATCGCGGAAGAAAATTGAGGAGTTCAGCTGCGATGTCTCCTTTCACTTTCATCTCACGATCGATGTAGGTTTTTGTAAATTTTTATCGGTGTTAAATCAATAGCCACGCAAACGAATGCGCGGCACAGCTAGTGTTACATAATTGTGAAATAACAATAGGCTAGTTGACCCTTTTTTTATTGGGCCCCAAACGATTAATTACTGATAGCCATCACCATAAAAAATAATACAATTTTTTTCTAAGGCTTTAACACAATAATTTTTTAATTATAAATAACATTTTTGTCAAAAACGCCTTCGGTCCTGGTGGTCAATAAATTATCTGTGCCGTAGCATCACGATTATTGTAAACAATTCAATACGCATGCGTGACAGCTGACTGTTATTGCTTGTTTGGTTGCGACTGACGTTTGACGGGATTTTGACCATGCGTAGTAATTGTTCACATGATGCATTACTCAACAAATTTCACAAATTTGGGAGATAGCGTTTTTGGCAGATGAAAAAAGAAGTAAAAATAAAACATGTTTAAATTGAATTTGTACATCAATCCCTTATTTATATTTATCCAACTTGGTAAATTTTGGACCCTTGTACTAAATACTATTTGAATGACACATTATTTTCATTACTTTTGATAAAAGTCAAGTAGCCAATTCAAACTGTTTGAAAGATGATGCTATATTGAACCCGTTCTGTTAAAAAATTTAATGTTAACTGCAACTTGTTCACTATGGCTGCAACGGCTAAGCCACATTCATATTCAGTTGGCCATTATGAATTAGCTATCTTTGCGTCGCTCGTAACAATACCGACAACTTGTGGGCTGTTTGCCAAACGCCAGAATAACACTGAATTTCACCCAAGAACACAGTCATGATAATAAAACTGTATATGCGACCGCAAGCCTTAAGCAAGAAGACACAATATTGGGTATGTAGTTATATTATAATTATTATTGCTGTACCAAAAACTTATTTTATGTTTAGCAGTTATCTAATTAAACACGTGGTTATGAACAAAACTTTGTATGTCTTTGCTATTTGTATAAATTAAATTAATACAGTTCCTAATTTTGTCACTTCAGCGTAAATAATAAAGGTTTTAGAAGGTACGGTAACTTATCAATAATAATGTTTTTTTATCAACTCTGCCAACTTATATGTATAGACTTGTGTGATATAACATCGCCTTGACATTTAAGAAAATGGGGTGGCAATACGCGGTAAAAATATAAATTGACAATGTGAACGAGAATGCAGATACAGAACAAGGGTTCGGTTATTTCCGAACACAAGGAACTCATTTCCTTGAACTTCGTTCAACAACAATGGAATTTTCTAGAACCGTCATTGTAAGAGGCGACAGTATGTACTTCTAAACAAAAATCTTTTTTTTTTATGTAAAGAGGGGGCAAACGGGCAGACGGCTCACCTGATGGTAAGTGATTACCGCCGCCCATAGACATCTACAACACCGGAGGAGTTGCAGATGCGTTGCCGACCCAAAAGGAGGGAATACACTCTTTTTTTAAATTTTGAAGGTCGTATTGGTCCGAGAATACTTCTGGTGACAATTGATTCCATAGCTTGGATGAACGCGGCTAAAAATCTTAACATAATAGTTTTTTTTTTTGTTAATGTTAACAGGGGGCAAACGTGCAGAAGGCTCACGTGCAGGTAATGGTGAGCCTTCTGCCCGCTTCATGATTAACGCCGCCCATAGACATCCACAGCACCGGAAGAGCTGCAGATGTGTTGCCGATCCTAAAGGAGGGAAGGTCGTATTGGTCCAAAAATACTTCTGGTGACAGTTGATTTCATAGCTTGGCAAAAAATGACGCGAAAAACGAAGGGTCGTACACAGACAACCATCCAAACTAAATGGTTATGCTCGTATATTCAAGTTCGGAGATACCTACGATCACAGAATACAGGAAGACAGAATATGAGGTTAGTTGTTTAATGTGGTGAATTCTATACTTATGAAACAGCAGTTTAGGAGCGTCTATATTTTTTTTATATAACTCATCACTCAGCAATTTAAATTGACATAAAAGATGTCAGTTACAATGTTACTATTTGAGTATTTTGTCATTTTGACAAACAGCAAACATTTTACTTATGCATTCGAATGACAAAGCACTAAAATGTGTATATGTTTTTGCTCGCAACTGTACTCGTCTCTTACATTACATCAGAAAGTGCTGAGTCATTTGTTGTACCATGCCTGAAAATCTATTTGAGTGTCTTAAAAAAGCTTTTTTGAATAGACACAAACAAAATTCGAAATAAAATGGTTTCGAACAAACGATGATCAACCCCTACGATCGACTGTTTCCTCTAAAGGGGTCAAAGAGACCTCTCTCGATTACGGTCATAATTGGCAATTAGCTCGGTGTGGGGCTTTTCATGGGCTTCGAGGCCATTATGCACATGTTTCTGCACAGATGTTTGCTTACTGCCCGTGTAGTGTTAATTGCATACATAAATTTGGCGATTGCAAGCTTGGAGTTTGAGACCTCTGGTCGGAATTGATACTTCTCCGCCTGTTGTGTAACACTATTTGATAATTTAGTAGCTATAAGTTTACAAAACACGAGCAAAGTTTTTCAAAGTACCAAAGCAGTTCATGATTTAAAGATATTATAAAACTGGTGTACATAGTTTAGATTAATCTATACATATAATTAGACTGTCAAAAACTTGTGTCTGTACATTGATTCTATTTTGAAAATTCTAATGGGGGTGTAGTAATCGATATAGATCCCAAATCACAAATTTATGAACATGTTGTCTGTCTGTCTGTTTATGTACGCATCACGCAACTACTAGACGGATTTTGAAGAAAATTTTGTAAAAAAAAGAAAAATTTCTAAGAACGGAGATAAATTTTGACCTTTTCTTTGCTTAGCGTGTTACAACACAAGGGAGATCATCTAGGAGTAGTTGGATCGAAATTTGACTGAAAACTATTGGAGTTTAGCCACAATGCTACAATTTCGTCGCTTGGAAAAACTCTTTATTTGCACTTTAGTATTAATCCTTATCAAAATAATTTACTTCATGTTCAAGAATCGCTCAATACCTTTTAGAATTATTTAATTCCGACTCTCCTCTTCACACTCACTCACTCACTCACTACTCTTTGTTTCTTTCACACACTAGCTAACTGCTTATCATCAGGTAGTGTGGAGTCATTTTCTGAGCTTTTAATAAAAAAAACTCCAATCGAAATGTATGGGGAATGTGATGAGAGTTGATGATGTGATAGAAATATGTAAGGATCGTAGCAAGTGGAAAGAAGTACCTAATGTATTCCTAATTTAAAGAGGTAATAAAAGTTTGTGACGTATGCATGCGTTGTATGAATTCTTAATACGTTTCTTTCGGATATCCGTACCGAAGTGAAAATGAAGAAATATTCAAGCTAAAAACATAGACAAGCGAAACCCTCACCGTAAGAAAAAAAATATAAATTCGCACAATAAGATATATTATTAGAGTACCTATCGAGTACTTAATAATACTTTTGTTAACGAGCTTCAAGAAGCTTACGAAGAATCTAAAAAAAAATGATGTTGTTGTTGTGACTTTTTAATGTATTAAGGGTTTTACTTGTTTAAGACTTTCGTTGAAACTAAACAAGATGAATATTATATAGTATAAAATCTAACGACGATAGCCAAATATTGTTTTAATGGATAATTGTTCCTTAATAATATTTTATGGGAAGTAATCAAATGAATAATTTAATTATTTGTTCAGCACATTAATTAATTATTTGGTCAGCAAAATAATTATTTAGACAGCAAGATAATTATTTGGGTAGCAAAATAATTAGATGAGCTGTAAAATCATTATTTGGGCAGTAATATACAATATATGTTACCGGAAATTTTTTGCTGACCGTTTAAATAACACCCATCTTTAATGGGCGTTAACCAACCTCTATAACTATGTTGTTGTAATAAGGTTTAATTGTAAACTATAGTCACGTGACAAAATATGAACAAACGTTTGGCTGATAATAAGTCTTATTACAAGTTATTTAATAAGTTATATATTATAGGTTAGTATAAATAATATATGTTTCAAATGTCACAAGTGTATGTGTACTCGTATACATTTTTGTACCAGGGACTTACATGAAGATAAAGCTGTTTTCTATAAATATCAACAATACATACAAAATAAAATGTTTCGAAAATCGCAATCGAATCCGAAAAACATACTTTTAACCTTTAATTCTGAATTAAGTAAAAGTTTAAATATTAAAGTAGTGTGGTAGGAATAGAAAAAATAACATAATACAAAATAAATATTAATGACAATTACCGAATACCTACTTGCTAAAATATTTCGATTGACAAATCTGAATATTTCACGTGGTTTTGTTAGATTGGAATGTCAATTGACAAAAAATTCTTTTAAATTAGTAGGTATATAGAGAAAAAATCTTCAATCTTTCATTTTTATAATATGATAAAAAAACCTGGCCATAATCGTCACAAAGCAAAACACATATTTGACGCAGACTGCATTGACTTAACCAAAGCTTAAGTCAATAAAGATTTTCAGCAAATCTGAGTCTTGTACAGATATTGCAATTCACAAGGGCGCCTAAGTCCTGCGATTTTAGACTCTATCTTAACGTATTAAGAGCTTCAGCATCTGCCATCATAAAATGTAACATCTGTTACGAAAATGGACAAGCAACATTTTCTACATTTCGTCCCTTTTTCCTTTGACGGACCACTTCAAAGTGAGCCGATACAGGCTGAGATCTCGAGTTGACTTGAGATCTCTTTTGATCAATTGAAGAGCAACTCAATATAGACACGCAGTTTTATGACTAGTTGGGAGTAATTTGTTATGAGCTATTCAATAAAGAGGCAGGTAAAAAAGTTACGTTAAACCTTTCACATATTTGTCAAAGAAGAATAAACTAATTTGTATATATTAGGTTCCTATGAAATTGGTGTTTTGTATGGAGATTTTGGAGAATTCTGCATTTTCCATACCAACATTTTATCAGTTTTCTTCACAACGACAAATCCAGAGATAATAATATTTGGCATGTATCATTAGACAAGCTTTAGTAATATGTGTAATATCACACTTCATAAAAATTATTTATCGTTTTTAAGTGAATGCAAATAAAATGATGTATTCGGGAGGCACTTAAAAATAGTTGTCTCCAATTTTAACACAATTAAACTTACAACAAAACAAAAAAACAAACAAAAGAGCTCATAAATATAGTCTATTTTTAGACGAGATAATTATTTTTTTAGGAATACTTTGAATCTTAATAGTTACCGACAAAATACTAAGACAGAATAAAAACACCAATTTCATAGGTAAGGACCCAATATTGGCGATTTTAGGCAAATATAATCTGTCTCATATCCGTTTCCTAGGTATCTTGAGGCCAGATAGCTGGAAAACCGCCACTTTGGTCTGGTGGTTGACACCGGGTGTAGTAGATCGGGAGGTCCAGGCATCGCTTCCCTACGAGGCTTTTTAGCCCGCTTGGCTAGCTACCACCGTCTTACCTAAATCTGTCGCCATAATAACAATGTTAGCATTAAATTGTGTTCCAGCAATTAGAGGTAAGATAGCCAGTTCCTCAGTTGTCGAGGAGTAGATGTACCATCAGGTGAGAAGAAAGCCATGAGTTTGCCTGTCATATGTAAAAAAAACCCTTGACAATAACATTAAATATACTGTATTGTTACTCATGCATTAGGTACATATTTGTGGCATAATAAATTACAAAAAGATAGGTTAGAATTTAGATGAACATAATAGTATAATTTCAATGATATTTCATATCGATAAAATCATTGAAACTAAATCATTTATTTTATATAACGTTACAATTGAACAACAAAATTACTGACAAAGTATGGGTGTGTAAATATGGACGTGATGATTGTTTGTATGTATGTTATTTTACAATGCGTCAAAAATATTTGGTTACAAAAGTAATAGAACTGGTTTATTATATTGTTACAAACATCTTCACCACTATAATTTATGTAGGTACAGTACAGTAATGAAATTATAAAGTCAGCATTTTTATTTGTATCTAACATAATTAGATTCAAACTCCCATAGGACTCTTTACTAAGAAACTAATAATCATATTTCATAATATATAGTGATTCTCTTAGTTTAGTTTCGTTTAATATTATCTGAGGGCATAATTTCAAACAACAATTTTTTTTTCATAAAAACATCCAGTGCAATCAATATTAATACAGTACGTGAAAACACATTAAAATATCTATAGTCCCATTATCCGAACTTATCCTATTTAGTTATACATTTTTATTGAAATAACAGTGTAAAAAACCTGGTAGCCAGATAAAATCAGCATGTAACGATTTTCTGACTATTATTTAATCGATAAACTTAGAGAACTGCATCACTATAATCAAATACGTCGTACAAAGACTCAAATAACTCAATGGCAGAGACATGTTGAGCCTGATGACTCCCCACAGAGCGTAAGCGAACTCGCTTTCTCGGGTCAATTGAAAGAAAGCCTTTATTCGGCGCCGCTCAAGCTTATCTGGAAAGAAAATTTATTTATTTGTTGACGGTAATTTTATTAGCCACTTTGTCGAAATTTTGGAGAGGAAAAGAGCGTATCGAGTTTTTCCTTTTGCCAGGTGCACTTGATAAGCTGATACATAAGTCAGTTATAAAGTAACTTAAAAATTAAAATAACTTTATTTAGGAAACTTTAGTGAAAAATAACATAAACAATTGTAATAAGTACAACGTACAGATTATGTGACATATTATTTGACGTTATTTTATCAACGGGTTTTTTTGCAAAACTTAACTTAAATTAAGAATTCAGGTAGGTTTACATTTGTTTGCAATGAATCTACAACTATAATCTTTGCCAATTGAGTTCATGCCATATATTATCATATCTATTTTTCACGATGATTTACTGAAGCTATAATTAATGAAGAAATTTATATGCAATTTATATTACGGAAATTATATTTTAGCGCGAATAACACGGTCAATGTTACGCAAAGTCATTAATTCGCTTAACCGCTTCGAACCGCTTATAACCGCCCATTCATTTGCTTCAATAACAAAAACGTCACTGTTAACAAAACACAACGTCAGCTGATTGGGGTCTGCTTGTTAATGGCAATTTAGCTATATCCGAATTTAAACATTACGTGGGTGAAATATGTGAAAAATTTATTTAATCTCTTAGAGACATTTAATAAGTTCTATATTATTATAACTAGCGAGGTTAATTACAAACCTACACTGAAATATTTATAGGTTTTCATTTAATAACTTATTCCTTGCTTATTTATTTTATTCCTTGCTTATTAGCTTATTTTTCTGCTTAATTCATTTATAGATGAAATAAAATAAATAAAACTGCACCGTACTCAACCTTTAGGACATAAGTTATCCTTTATCATAATATTATGTCTTTGCAGCAATGTCAAATATTTCTGCCAATTTTGATGACCTAAATTTTAATGCCCTTGGGGTCATTTTTTGATGCGTGGTCAGGTTGACCAGTGGGTAAAAATTTGGACCAACGGAGAAAACATAATAATATATAATGTCGTGATGTGCCAGCTCGTCAAATAGTCGAATTTTCAAGTATAACTCAAGTTAAATAAACATAGACAATTAAACCACAACACGATGCTGGAATTAGTAAAATGGCGGCATTTCATCGCAAATTTAACAAATTGTCAAGCTGGCGTCATACATTTTGGCGTTTCCTTTGACGCTATTGGTCTAGATTTTAACTTTTAAGGTACCTACTACTACAAAAGGAAGGAAGAATGTAGTATTGGATATAGCTTTGAAACTAGAAATAAAACAGGCATGATCATGACATAATCATGCATTTTTGTGAAGAATGATGTGAACAAATAGAAGTGCTAATTCCCTTAAATTAAGGGGAAATTTTCAATTTCATAAATTACCTTTAAAACTATACCATTTAACGATCAGATGTAAATAAAATCTCATTAATACGTAAGTTGAGTACTTACCCATTTGATCTGAGTTTATGGCATCGTGGAGCATAGTCCGAATCTGTGCGACTTGGGACGTAGTCACACTGGAGTAGTAACATGATATTATAACCAATATTGTGTATTTTATACAACGTGCTGCACTGTAGATTACCACTGTACTTTGTGACTGCAACGGAATGTAGACGTTAGAATGCGATACCTATTATACATAATAAACACAAGAAAGTTAACACGTTCGCGGACGGCGAGTCACCCTACTTTAGCACTATTTTACTGTATGGGATTTTTGCAATTGCTCTAGCATTTCCATCACGATGCATTATGCATGCGACAAATGATAGGTCGCCCCCATTCATTTGACGCTTGCTATAGCATACGCGACCATGCGGGGTAGAGGAGGAGTAAACATTGTTTTTTCTTTGTGTGCAGACACATGTTACAGTAATAATCTGAGGTTGTATCAGCAGTCACAGTAAGGAATAGAGAATCCATATTTTATATTGAAAAAACAACTGCTCAAGCATCACTGTCAAAAAACTCAATCAACTTGGGATGCTATAGCATGCTCATCCGCGAAAGCATTAACAACATCAGTCATGCCTTACATCTGGATCAGTTGTCATTTCCAACGCTTTGAATAATGTCTTCAACAACATGATTGTGGATACTCCAGAAGAAACCAGCATTATCATCATCTGAAAATTAATTATTGTTTACATTCATGCTATTAAATTAATAGACAGTCAAAAACTTTTAATAAATGTTACCGGAAGGCTCATAATAGCGTTGAGATGATCTGCACATTTGTGCAACAGCTCGTAATTTCTGTGTATGTCATGTATGTCGAGATTGGCTTTATTCGATAGAGATTCTACTTTATCCAACTTATTTTTCGGTTCATTGGTATTCAGTGTTTTAGCAACATGTGCTTTAAGTATCCGAACTCTAAAAAATATTGTTCTGAGTAAACAGCAAAAAAACTGTTGTTCTGCACTATGACACATAAGTGTAAAATACGTCACGGTAATAACTACAATTTGTGTAGTTTTTAATTCATCGAATGAAACTACCATGAGTGCGGTATATTCCATAAAGACATAAAGAGTACTGATAAACAGCCAATACTTTTCTATCTTAACGGGCATTGTCGTATCCAAATCTTTTTCAATATTCAATGCCTTGTCAAATGTATTTATTTTGTCGAATAAATTTTGGAGAGCGGACTTTTTCGAAAGCATAGCTATTGCCACCAGTGATATATATTCGGCACCTCCAGTATTTCGTAATACCCTGAATGTAGCTGTCCGTGCCATAAAATTTGTCAGGACATAGACGACAGTTAAAGTAACAATAAGAGTGTAAATCAGATAGAAGAAATGAATCACTCTGCGATATTTCAATAAGTATACACGATTTGCGCCAATTATCCACTCAAACAAAATAAGAGTTTTTATTTGGTTTGCTATTGCATTTCTTTCAGTTTTATTCTTTCCAGCCGGTACTACTTGGATGGACACTGCTTTAGAAATAGTTTTTATATTTTCCTCCCTGAGTTTAATGTTTGACATTGTTGAAGCACCAGAAACAAAAGACGAATGGAAGATACGACTAATCTGAGAGCTAACATAAAAACAATTATGATAAAAATCTTTAATTTGTAAATGGTTTCACATTCAAAGTTCCTAGCTAATAAATTAAACAGAACTATCTATTGGATATCACTTATATGATCCCATTTGTTTTGAGTTTTTATTTGATTGCTTTTTATTTATTTATAGTAATTTATTTTATTGATAGTAAGTGGTAGATTTTATCTACCGTTACGACAAAGCGACATATGCAAAGTGTTTTAATAAACGTATTTTGATGTTACTTCCGCAATCGCCTTTTAAATATTTTATAACACATTTGCTCGTAAAGTGTCTCTTATTTCACCAATTCCAATATCATAATCTATTACATTACGTACTTGTGCGATAATGTAAAGTAAAACGCACAGTTTAATATTCCGTCTAAAAACGAACGATCCTTTTTTAAATCTTTGCAAAGAGTTTTTATCTCAGAAAGGTAGTAAACATTTTCTTAATAAAATTACCTTTGACCTTTATTTGAATTGAATGAAGTGAATTATAACCTGACGTTATTTACATTTTTACGGTGACACAAAAACTTCGGCGACAATAAACGTCTTTATTCGCTTGTAATAGAGTTCATTTGCTGTGAAAAGTGTATACATGTTCATGTTCTTGACTGCGGTCGGCTGCTCCAATACTACGAACCGCTTTATGGGACACGTTGCTAGCATCACACAGTATACAAATAAGAAGTAATCAGTTCTTATTTTTACGGCAATTCAGTAAAAGAAGAAGACGAAGGCTATTACTCTATAATACCCAAGTGGGTACACATAATTTACAGCAAGTTCTAGTAAATTAAATAAGTCTAGAGTAAATTATTATATAAGTATCTTCTGACTATGATTCTGACATTGGAACCTATCAACTAGTTTAAATTAAGCAGCTTATTATGCCGCTTGTGTTGTGACAACTAGACGACGGAATATTTACACAATAATTGTAGGTACGCGTAAATCATAATATCGTAAATAATAAAACATCCAAGACATGAGAACAAATGTGTGTACATGCCCCCACCAGGATCGAACCCAAAGTCTCTGAAAAAACAATGTTTCAATCAATTGGTGCGCTAATGCACTCTACTATATTTTCTGCATAAATTTAAATCCATGATTTTTGATTACCTACTTTTTCAAAAGAAGTATATTTTTTCCGAAAATAAATTTTAAACTCATTAATGTTAATGTAATTATTGAACACACACTTCTAAAACATTCAACACAATTGAACCTGATTACAAGTATACAGATCTGACAAGACAATTAATTTAATCGATAAACTTAGAGAATTGTAAAACTATAATCATATAAGTTGTACAAAGACTCAAATAGCTCAATGGCAGAGACATGTTGAGTTTGATGAATCCCCAGATAGCGTAACTGAACTCATTTTCTTGAGTCAATCGAAAGAAGAGCTTTATTCGCCGTCGTTCCAGCTTATCTATAAAAAAAACTTTTTTTAATTGTTGCTTATCTATAAAAAATTACTTTTTTTAACGGCGACGCGCGCGCTATACATCAAATGTACGGAAATCTCGCCAGCACTGTTGGCTGCTCTTAATTATGAAACGTCCCTGAAAATCAGAGTTTAGGGATATCAGAGTCCATTACCGTCGGGGGGAAACTCCATGATGACATCATGGTATCTCCTCCCAACCGCGCCTGTTATAATCTACACTAGCCTAATTATAATAATAATAATAAGCCCCCTAAAATCCAACCATACGTCCTGATTTTAACACCTAATCACGTGGGGGGCGGACAACGCTATTATTACTGGAGCGGCTAACATGGCAATGGTAACCCATTCGTAATGGAGACACCGTCAAAACGTAAACGTATGGAGCCGCTTCCCGGGGGCGATCGCCGGGGCGCACTTGGAGCTGACGCTGAGTGCCACAGCATACGAACCGTCGGCGGTGAGGAGTTGAGTAGGCGGGCTCCCACCGGGTCACCCGAAAATGTTACAGCCAAAACAATTTCACACCCTTCATCACCAACCACATCCACTACAATCAGAGAAGCATATAGTCCTAGCACTGTATCTTTCGCACCATCACTGCACATTGATGAAAACTCAACAGATTCCGAGAACCCTACCATTGCTGTTGCGCGGGAAACCAGCCAGATTTTCTTACCCGCGTCCACAAAGGCTGGGAAAACCAGAGTGCGCATGAAATGGTCACCTGAAGTAAATACATTTATCATGCGTACATACTACTACATTACAAAATTAGAAACAAACCTTACAACATACAGATCAACACTATATAGAAAATTTTGTGAACAATACCCAGGATTATCTGTTACTGAACAAAGGATAGCAGATCAAAGACGCGTTATAATTAGGAATCAGTTATTAAATCCAGAAGTATTAAACAGTTTAAAAGAAGAAGTTAGAATTAGAATTGAACAAGAAGAAGGTTTTGTTAACAGTAGAAATAACACTGATCCAGTAGACAATACTCTCCAAACACAACTGACCTCAGGAACGACAGATCGAATAATATATTTTACACCTAACATAAACAGTGAACTTAATGCACCCGTAAGCACCAGTGACGAGGCAACCCAGACTGAATCAATAACAGTGTTTATTGAAAATGAAATAGAAATAGTGAATACACAACTCCCTCAAAATACACTTGCAGTTCAAGACATTGCCGTTAAATTCGAGATAGCTCTCTTAAATTTCTCTGGTATGGATCCAAAAACAAGACCAACACTACCCAAGTTAAGATATAGTAAAAATTTACATAACCTGACAAATATTTTTAATAGTAACTTATTAAGTAAATATTTAAGTGACGATACTAAATTAATAGATTTACACACTCTTGTATACTGCACAGCATTTGTTATCTCTGAAGAATTAGGATATAAAATATTTAAAACTACGGAACAGAATAAAAAATACAAAAAGGAGTTAAAACCAGCATGGCAAATAAGATTAGAGAAGGATATCCAAAAACTGCGATCTGATATAGGAAAACTTACACAATACATAAATAACAATAATAGATCGAAAAAGGTAGTAGAAAGAGTCACAGAAATTTTCAATCACACTACTATTCATACACGACATGAAAAAAACAATAGAAAGCCCGAAGAATTTCTTGACACCCTTAAACAAAAACTTTCTTTAAAAGCGAATAGGTTAAAAAGATTTAAGAAAGCGTTAGAGCGCCAGCAAAACAATAAACTTTTTACAATGAACGAAAAGATATTTTATAGAAATCTAAATAAAGGTCTAGAACAACATACAGATGGCAGTCAGGAAGAAATGCCTACTAAAGAACAGCTCGAAACATTTTGGTCTAATTTATGGGAAGAAGGTTTGACGCATAATTCAGAATCTGAATGGATTACGGAAGAAAAAGATAGGTGGGATACAATTGACGAAATGACATTTCAAAGCATTAGCGAAGATGATATAAAAATGAGTACAGCAAGATTACATAATTGGAAAGCACCAGGTGTAGACAAAATTCACAATTATTGGTATAAGAAGCTAAATGTAATTCATAAGCTGCTAGCAAAAAATTTTACAGAGATCGTATTTAAGAAACAAGGGATACCAGAGTTTATTACCACGGGAAGAACATACATGATTCCTAAAGGACAGTACACATCACAACCACAACAATACAGGCCTATAACATGTTTACCTACATTATACAAAATTCTCACATCAGTCATTACACATAAAATTCGAAAACATACAGAACAGCACAACATAATATCAGAAGAACAGAAAGGATGTAGGAGAGGCCATATGGGGTGTAAGGAGCAATTAATTATTGACTCTACTATTCATAAGCATGCATCTACTAACAAGAGAAATTTACATTGTACTTACATTGATTATCAAAAAGCGTTTGATAGTGTACCGCACTCGTGGTTGATAAAAGTATTAGAAATATATAAAATAAATAAATGCATAATAGATTTTTTAAAAATATTGATGCCCTTATGGAAAACCACTTTATACATTAATAGTAATTCTCATAACATAATTACACGTGACATATATATAAGAAAAGGAATTTACCAAGGGGACTCTTTAAGTCCTTTATGGTTTTGTCTAGCTATGAACCCATTATCAAGCATGCTCAATAATTGCCAAGCTGGATATCGCCGTAAAGATCAAAATAATATAGAAACAATAATATCTCATTTGATTTACATGGATGATATAAAAATTTACTCTAAAACAGATAAGGAAATAAAAAAGCTTATTAAAACTACCACCATATTTATGATATTTAAGATATTCATATGAAATTTGGGCTAGATAAATGTAAAACTCTCCACATAGTCAAGGGAATGCTGGGAACTGGTAACTACAAATTAGATCAGAACGAACACATAACTGCGATGAATCCGGGTGACATGTATAAATATTTAGGATACAACCAAGCCAAAGGATTAGATCACACTAGCATTAAACAAAACCTCAGCGCTGTTTATAAAAAAAGAGTAACAGATATATGCAAAACTAAGTTAATAGGCAAATACCTAATTAAAGCTATAAACACTTATGCGATACCTGTACTTACATATTCCTTCGGAGTTATAAAATGGAGCAAAAGTAATATTAATGAAATAGAAAGGAACACACGTAGTATCTTGACCAAGCACCATCATCACCACCCGAAATCAGCAATAGAAAGACTTACTATCAAAAGGCAAAACGGCGGGAGAGGACTTATAAGTTTACAATTTCTTTGGCAAAAAACAGATACACAACCTTCAAACATTCTTTCTAAGAAAAGCATTAAATAGTAATATACACAGAGTAGTAGTAGATAATGATGATAATTACACACCTTTACAGCTTTGTCGGGTAACAGACACACCAACACTCACCATCACTAATACAGAGTATGAACAAAAAGCTGAAGATAAATGGAAGAGCAAAGCATTACATGGCAGACACCCGCATGATTTAAACCAGTCCTCTATTGATAAAGAAGCATCGAACAAATGGTTAAAAGCAGGTACACTGTTTCCTGAAACAGAAGGTTTTATGATGGCGATTCAGGACCAAGTAATCAATTCAAAAAATTATAGAAAATATATCATAAAGGATCCAACAGCTACAGACGATAAATGCAGAAAATGCCATATTCACTCGGAAACCATACAGCATATTACAGGGGCATGCCCTCTCTTGACGTCTACAGACTACACACACCGACACAACCAAATAGTTAACATTATCCACCAATAACATTATCCACCAAAGCCTAGCACATAAACATAAACTCATTCAAGAAACTCACACGCCTTATTATAAGTACAATCCCAGCACGATATTAGAAAATTCAGCTTACAAATTATACTATAATCGCGCTATATTAACTGACAAAACCATTCATTACAATAGACCCGACATTACATTACAGGATAAAATTAATAAAATAACTTATCTTATAGATATAGCTGTACCAAACACTCATAACATAATCAAAACAATAACCGAAAAAGTACACAAATATGCAGAATTAAAAGAGGAGGTCACTAGAATCTGGAGGCAAGAAAAAGTATATGTAGTCCCGATAGTAATATCATCCCCAAACACCTTCACCATAGCCTTAGATTACTCAATTTAGACGAACACATGTATATTAAGATACAGAAAGCAGCAATATTAAACACATGCAGGATAGTTAGAAAATTCATGGCAATAGAAGAAAACGAGATCACCCCTCACAACAACCCAACACCACACTTAACTGTTTTAACTAATTAAACACTACAATGTTATTTACTTGGTCAATACCCGTAAATAGTATTACACCGGTCGTAAGGCCGAGAATAAATAAAAATTTAGAAAAATAATAATAATAATAATGTTTTATTTGTCTCCAAGTAAAAATACACTTAGTCTTCATTTCATATTATCACTTGTTCTGATTACAATTTGACTTAAGAGACAAAACGGTTTACGGCTCAGCGGTTGCAGAGAGTCCACAACCTCTGTTATTCTGCCATAACCTTTTACCAAATTTATTAATCAATTATACATCGAGTAGCATATACAGCATACGTACCATACAACTTATCATGAATAGCTATAATTAGCATGAATAGCGCGATATGATAATTATCACGGTTTTATCACGCCCAATTGTTGAATCCCATAGTCTTATGATAGTTCAACGTGATAAAACCCCTAAATATATCATAATACCGTTATCACCACCGATATATTGGGTCCTTACCTATGAAATTGATGTTTTTATTGTCTTAGCAATTTGTCCGTAACTATTAAGTTTCAGAACATTCTTATAAAATAATTGCCTCTTCTAAAAATAGACCATATATTTGAGCTCGTATTATTTAATTTGATTATTTTTTGTAAGTTTAATTGTGTTAAAATTAGACACAATGACAATTATTTTTAACTGCCTCCCGAATACGTCATTTGATTTGCATTAACCTAAAAACGATGAATAATTTTTATCAAGCGTGTTCACACACATATTGCTAAAGCTTGTCTAATGATACATGCCAAATATTATTATCTCTGGATTTGTCGTTGTGAAGAAAACTGATAAAATGATAGTATGTAAAATGCAGACATCCCCAAAATCTCCATACAAAACACCAATTTCATAGGTAAGGACCTAATATATTAACATAGTTGACGCAATTGCAAATACTGCGCAAGCTTCAACCTCGTCAAAACGTCCAAATGGCTTCTAAATCAAAAAAATAATAACCAATATGTAAATAAAAATACTTACCAATGTTAACGGTGTTCATAGCATCGTGGAGTGTGTTTCGCATCTGAGCAACTAGTGATGTAGATACGTTTGCAAAGTAACATGACGTCATCACTAGAATAGTGTAATGTATACAACGTATTGCGCTGTAGAATATGACTGTATGTTGATACTGAAAAAACCTTTGAAGTTACTACAGTAAAAACCCTTTTTTTCAGTTTTCATTTTAGATAGGATTAGATACTTACTCCCGAGTCATGTGTAGTTTGCAGAGCATTGACCAAAGACTTCAATAACATGATTGTAGAGATTCCTGAACAAAGCAGCATTACCGTCATCTGAAAACTAATAATTATTAATATCCCTGACAGCGAAATTCTAAAATTCTAAATGTGAAATAGTATTACCGGAAAGCTCATTATGGCGTTCAATTGATCAGCACAACTGTGCAACAGCTCATAGTTTCTGTGCAAAGATTGTATATCGAGTTGTGCTTTTTTCGATAGAGCTTCAACCTTATCCAACTTCTTCGTTATGTTGTTTTTTGAAAGCACTTGAGATACGTGAGCATTTAGTATTCGAACTCTCAAATATATCGTATGGAGCAGAGAACAGAAAAACTGTTGTTCAGTACAATGTGCCAAAAGTATGACGTATGTCATTGCCATAGCAGCAGTCTCAGAAGGTGTAAGATCATTAATAGCATACACAAGAAGGAAAATGTACTCAATAAATATGCAGGAAAAGACGGCAGATAACCAATACCATTGTCTCACAGTAGACAGGGTCGTATCCAGGTCCTGTTGGATATTCAATTCTTTATCAAAACTATATATTTTTTCAAATAAAATTCTGAGAGAGGTCTTCTTTGACAGCATCGCTGTAGTAACAAGTAATGTATAAGCTGTTACTCCAGCAATTCTCATTACATTAATGGATATGGTTCTTGGATCATACATACTCAAAAAGTAAACAGTAATTATATTAACACACACACTATATATAAATAAAAAGACGTTGACGTTTTGAGGGTAGTTCAATAAGTAAACACGATTTAAGCCCAGTAGCCATTGGAAGAAAACCAATTGTTTCAATTGCTTTGCTATTTCATTTTTTTCATTATCTCTTAATTCTGCTGGAGCTACTTGTATTGAAATTGCTTTTGAAATAGTTATCGATTCACGATATCTAAGGTTCATTATAGACGACGACGTAGTGGTTACAAGGTCTAAAGAAGAATGACACAAACCAGTAATAAACTAACAATTAAATATTTTCCGAATTCATGCCGACATTAAGCTAATGAATGAAACACCTTAATAATATTGGTGCAATTACGGTTATTTGTACTGTTTTATTTCCTACTATTCGATTGCCTTTTGAAATTTAATTCAATGTATTATGTACCTAAGAGTACCATCTGCCGCACGAAATTATTTTTTTTGTTGTTTCCTGAACTTTCACGTCATTTAGTAAGTATGTAACATACACTAAAGTAAGCCTGAAATAATGTGCTTTAGGTAAAATCAAAGTAAAAGTAATGTATCTTAAATTCTCGTCATCGAAGAACTATAGCAATTGTTAATAGTATACCATGTGGAATTTCACTTATTTTGAAACCAAATCGCCAGTACCAGTGATTTAAATGAATCATTACTTGATCTATATATTGTTCCTAAAGCAAACACATGAAAAAAATCAGAAACAGTTCAAACACCAAACCAGATTCAAACTACAGATTTAACAATTAATCTAATCGATAAATTAACTGTATAACTTTAATTATATATTTTGTACACAGGCTCAAATAGTGCAATGGCAGAGTCATGTTAAGTCTGATGAGTCCCCACAGCGCGTAACTAAACTCATTTTCTTGAGTCAGTTGAAAGAAGACCTTTAACGGCCGTCGCTCCAGTTTATCTGTAAATAAAATGTATTTATTTGTTCATGAATGGTTATATTACACAATATTTTTAATATTTGCAGAGATTAAATTTAGTATTATAAGACAACTGTCCTGACTGTTGGAATTTTTGTTTGATATACAAAATGGTTATGAATTTTCTATAGTGCGGCTGGCGTGACATATAGACGGGACTTTTATTGAAATATAAATAATTAGCAGACAATGTGGTTTTTTAACACTTCTGCCTTTCCATTTTTAGATATAGGTATGATGATATGGTATGTGTAAATAAGATAAAGTATAGTTATAATAATTAGTACTAACCAATTTCATCAATGTTCAGAGCATCGTGGAGTATGGTCCGCATCTGAGCAACTTGTGAAGTAGATAAGTGGGCAAAGTAACATGACGTCACTACTAATGAAGTATATTGTATACAACGTAAAACGCTGTAGACTATGACTATAAATTGAAACTGAAAAAAATTACAATATAAAATTACAAGAAACCCGTATTGATTTGACATTTCAAAAGAAACGGTTGGCTTACGTCTGGGTCACTTCCTGCTTGCATAGCTTTGAATAGAGCCCTGAACCACATGATTGCGGAGATTCCTGACAAAAGCAGCAGTAAAATCATCTGGATACTAATAAGTATTAATACATGTTAGCAAAATGTGCAACAGCTCATAGTTTCTGTGCAAAGATTGTATATTGAGCTAAGCCTTATTCGACAGAGCTTCAACTTTATTCAACTTCTTTGTTTCGCAGTTCTTCGACGCAAGTACTTTTGAAACGTGAGCTAGAAGTATTCGAACTCTCAAAAATATTGTATGGAACAGCGTACAGATAATCTGCTGTTCAGTGCAAAGTGCCATGAGACTGACGTATGTCATAGCCAATAGCGGCAACATCAGAAGGTGTATTATCGTTAACGACATACGCAAGAATCACAATGACCTCAATAAAAACGTATAAAAAGACGACAGATAACCAATACCGTTGTCTTTCAGAGGACAGTGACGTATCCAAGTCTTCTTGGATATTCAATTATTTATCAAAACAATACATTTTGTCAAATAAACTTTGAAGAGTGGTCTTCTTTGACAGCATCGCTGTAGTTACAATTAACGTATATCCTGATATTCCAACAATCCATATTACATTAAAGGAAGCGGTTCTTTGAATCATAAATACTCATGAAATAAACTGCAATTATATTTAAAGATACACTATAGACGAATAAAAAGATGTTGACGATTTTAGGATAATTCAATAAATAAACACGATTTATGCCAAGTAGACATTGGAACAAAATCAATTGTTTTAATTGCTTTGATATTTTTTTTTTATTGTCCTTTACCCGTTCTGGCGGCTGGGAGGAGCTCGGTGGCGTAGTGGTCAGTGCGCTTTGACTTCGATCGAAAACAAAGCTACCTTCGCCATGGTCAGGCTGTGGATGGGTGACCAAGACTTTGTGATCTCGAGCTCCTCCGTGCTTCGGAAGGGACGTTAAGCCGTTGGTCCCGGTCGCATTTGTGACCGTTTCTACCCACCAACCCGCATTGGGCCAGCGTGGTGGTGTTACGGCCCATACTTCTCATGTGTTTCTCCATGAGAAAGGCCTGTCCCAGGAGTGGGACGTATATAGGCTGATGACACCCGTTGTGGGATTACTTGTAGGGAAATTACATTTGAAACAGTTATTAAGTCACGCTGCCTGAGGATCATTATAGACGACGTAAAAGTTCTAAGAGCATTAAAATAATGTCAAAAAACAAGTAATACACTTAATAACTTATGATATTTTTCGTACACGTGTAAACATTAACATAATGGAAATGAATAAACATTGTGCAATTACTATTATTGCTATTGTTTTATTCAATTGCTGGTTATTTATTTATAAAACAATATTCAAATTAATAATTGTGTTTATGTAAATTCAACTTATTATTCTGTTCTAATAATGTGATGATGATTTAACACGTTTTTTTAAATGAATTGAAAAAAATGAGCATTGGAAGAAATGTTGCCCGTGTGTCGTCCTCAGCTTATATACGTCCCAATGCTGGTCACAGACCTTCCTCATAAAGAAATACATGAGTAGTATGGGCCGTAACACCACCACGTAGAAACGGTCGCAATCGTGACCGAGACCAACGACTTTACGTGCGTTCCAAAGCACGGAGGAGCTCGAGATCACAAAGTTTTGGTCACCCATCCACGGCCCGACCATGGCGAGGGTAGCTTTGTTTTCGAACGAAAGCCAAAGCGTACTAACCGCCGCCGCCGAGCTGCTCACGTGCGCGTGTGTATTTATTGTTTATTGTGGGGACTGGACATCGTCACCTGGCTATTATGTCTCACAGTTGAGCACACCCTCCCTCTTTCCTACTTCACTATTTTTTGTGGTCCTCTGTAATTCAGCAAATAAATAAATAATAAATAAATATCCTCAGACATTCACACCTATCAACTAGTCCAATTTTAAGCAACTAAATGCTGCTTGTGTTACGGATACTAGATGACGGACAAATATATTTAATACATATAAATATCCTGAATATTATAATATTATTAACATCCAAGACCGGAGAACAAATGTCTGAAAATTCATCACCCAAACACTTGCCTCCACTGGGGATCGAATCTAGGACCTCTCGAGATGGCGACGCCTTGAGACCGGCGTACAGACCACTCGACCACGGAGGTCGTCAAATAATTGTCAAATAATGGCTCCTTGCGAAAATAAAGGAGCAATATGAAGTTTTGCCATGAGTTAAATAAAATATGAGCGTATGTGCTCCTTGAACCTATGAGGTTAATATGTGTCGGTTAATATCAATTGGCATAATGAAATTTGCACTAAATATACTTACGCATAATTGATTTTGACATGAAATTTTACTAACGCTTATTTACGCATAATTACAAATGACATAATAATGTTTAAGCGTAATTAAGATTAACTTAACATATCAAGATTATCAGTAGCAGAAAGTATCAAGATTCTAGAAGAAGGCTATGGCTAAACAGCAACATGTTTATATGAAATCAAAATAAATTTAAATTTTGTTACGGATTAATTCTATTAATTTTTGTGTGCCTCAAATGTAAATTTGATAAATTATAATTACATATACTTGATTGTTTATGGATTGACTCAAAGACCAATAGTTCAGTTTTTATTGTTTTAGTGACTAGGGCAGGGAATTTAAATCGAGATTTTAAACTCGATTTAGTAATTTTTTGACATTTCAGTCATATTAGAATTGTCAAAAAATTACTAAATTTAAATTGGGATTTAAAACGTACGTACGTAACAATTGTTGTCCGTTTCAATTAATTTCAATTACCTACAGTCATCACAAAAAATTTTAGAGATGAAACATAACCTTTGTTTTGTTTACCTTTTTGGCAACTTGGATTGAGACATACTATAGGTTTAAAATTTCCTGCAAGTGGCCCTTAATGTTTTTGAATCAAGTTGACATAAATCTAGTTTACAGCTTATAAATATAAAGGAAAATATGAACAGGGGATATTTCGTGGAAGCCCTACTATTTGCTTGTACTTTGCACAAATTATTTTATACTAGTGGCTTCCCGTGGTTTCAGCCGTGTGGTACCCGTTTCCACGGGAATAAAAAGGTTCATAAAAGGTAAATAACACAAAACACTGCATATAAAACTTAAAGATATTTCAGTTACTTAAGGTATGGCTACTTACAATAGTGCGTTTGAAAACAATTCTCTTCAAATACAATACAAAAATAAACAAGTCTTCTTTCAATCTCATAGATATAGATTTCAATTTATAAATATAATATATTCATTATTATATTGGAGACCAAAACAATGAGAAAGAAAGATGGTTCGTTTTTTAAAAAGGAAACAAAAAGGGAAATGGCCAGAGAATAGCGCAATAACAGCAAAGAGTCGCTAAAACTGGTATAGCACCTCGTTACAAAGTTAAACATCTTGCCCTACCTACTGCGAGAGGCTTAATCTCCCATATACCACATAATTAATCAACAGTTTTTTTACTATTAATAAGGTATAATCCGTTTAAATAGGTATTCGCTCTTATGATTAACGACTACGTGGCATCCTATTGCATCCAATTTACGTTATAATAAATAAGGTGGTCTTACCTAGCCCATGATTGATGGATCGACCGACCTTTATAAAGTTGGGAACATAGTAAAACATGAAATAAAATGTTATTTTAGATGCGTAAAATTTCGTAGGTATGTAAGAGGGTCAGATGGAAAGGTCAGGCAGTCATTCTTTGTGCGCACATTTAGTGCATGGGAATTCTTTACGGTAGTTAAACGAATTCCGTCAGTCATACAACATGGTTTTTTCTTTAAGCGTGAAAAGGATCTTCAAGGTGGTGTTATACCTCTTTATTTCGGAATGAAATAAAGAGGCTGAATAAAGAGGCTAAGAGGAGAAGAGGGGAGATGAGTATGAGTGTAATATGAATCCTAAATTATGAATAAGAAAATTAAAAACAAATGTCTTGATCTTGCTTATTGTTACGATGAGGAAAAGGGTTGGTTTGAATTACAAAATGGTTATTGTCATTTACATAGATTTTTATTGGTTAATGTTCATGACTATGGATACAGAGTCCTTCAGTCGTTTACATTGTGTGTAGTCTAGTCTTTAGCAGTATTAAGTCTTCATTTGTATTGAAATGTAAATCTAATATATTTCAATGCATCCTGGGAGAGTTTGGCGCTAAATGGTCGATGGTAGACACTGTGCTGCTACTTTGATGAGGTGGATTATCACGATAAAAAACGAATCACTTTTCACACCACTTTACGATTATTACAATAATCCTCCACATCGAACATCATTACAGACACTTATTACACAAAACTACACTGATTTTACGTATAACAATTACCATTCCGAAACAATATTACAATCTTCGAAATAAAAATCACGTCCGCCATAATCAAATGCCATCAAAAACGTTCGTTCGATTCGTTCGTTTTAAATTTTTTTCCACATTTACGAGTAACTTTGAAGTTATCGTAAATTCTTAACTAACCCTTACCATTCCGAAACAATATTACAATCATCGAAGTAAAAATCACGTCCGCCATAATCAAATGCCGCCAAAAACCTTTTAATTGGAAAGAAATAGTTTCATAGATATAAAACCCCTTTAAAAACTTTAGATTAATGGTTATGAATTTTCTATAGTGCTCGTTAATGCCAATGAGGATTTCCCCCAGTTAGGTACGTTGAAATAACGAAATTGTTAGCAAAGTGTTGGTGTGTAATGCACCACTGCCTACCCCTTCAGGGATGTGGGTGTATTTATAATGTATGTGCGAAGAAAATTTCCTAATTCTGAACATAACTAAATTGAGACTTCTTCAATACCCACAACAAAAATGTGACAACGAGTAATTTGAATTTTATTTGAACCGTCACCACAGAAACAAACATTAATCTTTAATTTTTTTTATCTTTTTGAGTGCTTTTCCCTCTTAAGGGGCGGTAACGCATCTGCAACTCCTCTGGTGTTGTAGATGTCTATGGGTGGCGGTAATCACTTACCATCAGGTGAGCCGTCTGCGCGTTTGCCCCGTTTTACAGACAAATGGAATTTTAACTATAGATTACCTCAGCATTCCTCTATAATAATGTTATCTAACATTTCTATAGAAAGCATACTGTTGTAGTTACATTGTGCATGTGGAAAAGGAATTAACCTTGGCACGTATTATGTCGAAACAGGGTGAAAGATTGATAACCTGGGTGACATGGAAGACTTCAAAGGATCTAAGGAGGATACAAATCTGGGGCTTTGTTACTATGACTTATGATATGCTGAAGATATTATGTACTTAACAAAATATGTTCCACTTACGTCAGCGTTTACTCGTTCTGGAAGGAACTGAGACTAAAAAGAATATACTTGCTATTTAACTGGAATGGAACTCTTTTTTTTGGGCCATTAGTGAATTTAATAATTCAATACAGTAATGAATTAGAGACTGTAAAAGCTCAGAGTGTAAATGTTAATGTTGTGCAACCTCGTTAATTTCGTATTACTCTAACGACAAACGATTATAATCTTTGAGTCTTAGGTATTGTTAAGCCGCCATTGGAAATAATAGATAAAATAATAAAAAATAGGGTATGGATAAGTTCTCATTAATCAGAATGGTTATTTATTGTTGTTATTTCTTTGGCAATAAATTTTCTTAATCTGTTTGATGGTTTGGAACAGTTTCAAGAATTGATTCGTTCGTTTTAAACTTTTTCACATTTACGAGTAACTTTGAAGTTATCGTAAATTCTTAACTAACCCAAGAAACGAGTTTATAGACCGGTGCATTTTATTTTCATATCGTATTATTATACAATGTATTATACTGATGTTATTATTTATTATACTAATGTTTTAAATTAAATTATCATTAATCTCCGAGTTAATTGAGCGTTGGGATAATATTTTCTTTATTCATATCATTTAGCTAATAAACTTCCTAGTTATTGTTTTTGGTACCTATGCAAGGGGGCAGTTATCAATGATGGCATTTTTTCAGTCTTTTTTTCAGAGACATTAACTCGTCGTAAAAAATCATGTATTTTGTATATAATAGAAATGGATTTTATTAATACTCAGAATTTTTGACGCAAAGTGCCCAATGAACAGGACTACTCATCCGAAAAACTCATAAAACTTCCTACACCAACTTCCAATTTCAAACAACAGAAACCGTGCATCGCCGAAATGTCGAAAAATACTTAACTGTCCCAAGCAATAGGAAATTGACAATAAACTTGTTTCTTTCCCGAAATTGTTAACACAATTCTTACATTAAACTTTAGAAAGATTTCCTTCAGACTTATTGCGGTAGGCACTAAGAATGGACAGGAAAAAGCGATATCTTGTCGAAAGTCTCGGGTCAACGAATTATAACGGCGAAAATGTTTGAAAAGAAAGATAATAAAGAATTCATTTTTGCCATACCTTTCCCTCACCATTATTTTCGAGGTCCAATTATTTGAATAAATTATTCTTCTAAGGGAAATATTAACTTTTTTATACTTTTATAAACTTCTGTTTTAATGCAAAAGCACAGTGTTTGATTAAAAATATTATGGTATGTAAAATTCTGTACCTACTGTAGTGAAAAAGTATGTAGGTACATTTTGAATAGACCATCGCAATCACTTTTGTTTAAATAAAATACGAAAATGGATATACTGTAGTATCTTTCAATCAAATTTTGCAAAAAAGTAAATTAAAATATCGACTTTTATCATCACACTTTTTACACGGGCATGTGTGCACTTCACTTACAGTCATCACAAAACATTTAAGCAAAAATTAAAGATACTATAAATGGTTTGCTTTTATACCTTTGTACCTATAAAATTATTACGTTTGCTATATGAAACCTAAATTAATTTTTAAGTAGTATTGTTCCACTAGATTTATTTGACTAGATTCAATAATAATATGGATTAGTTCGCATTATCGTTGAATAATCCGCTTTGTAATTGTAAAATAACGAAGAGTCCAATTTAATATTATTCTTTTACGAGCTCAAATTACTATCTAGCAGAACCCTCGCAAAAAATGGTTGCTTTTAGTACACAAAATATTTTATGCAATATTTTTTTTTATCTTATTTTTCTCATTATATTATGCTAATTCGTTTGGCTTTTTAGATAATTGCCTCCATCCACCACACCGCAATAAATTATAGTTAATGTGCAATTGTAAAAATCCTCCGAGCAATATAAAGAAAGATCATTGAGCTAAGTGCTAGGCTATGGAGTACGTAATTGGAATATACTTTGTTTTGTACCTACATTTTTCATTATAAGGAGCGAAAAATTCACATAAAAAAAATTATCGATCAGTGATGCCTTTTAATTATTTATGTATTAAGTACAGTCACTGGCAATAAATTATGACAATTTTAATACTCTATCACATTATTACATCACTAGAATCTAGTCCACAAAACAAATAATTTACTTTAAACCTTTGAATGACAAGATATTAAAATTGTGATTTTAGCTCGGAAGAAATCTGTTATAGGTGAGTTCTAGCACAATTTTTTTTTGTTGCAGATGATCTTTAACAACCCACAAGTGTCTCGCGGACACATTTTGGAGGTCAAGAATAAATATTATCCAAACTATTTATTACTAACTATTCTTTGTTATTATTTATTTTATATATGACAGATATATATTTTGCTGTAACATATATAATATTTAAGAAGAGATGAATAGATTGTGTGAATGAGGACATGGCTAGAATGGGAGTGAATGTTGATATGGCGTGTGATAGGGGAGAGTGGAGGAGAAAGACTCGTTGCGCCGACCCCAAATGAAATTGGGAAAAGGGCAGGATAAATGATGATGACTCGTATGCTTGTTTTGTTTTAACCCTTATAGGCCCAGGCAAAATACCAGCGCTGCAACAGTGTAATCTATTGTAGCCCATGCTAAGGTCAGGTCCTAATTGGCCATTATTGCATGTTTAGTTTTAAGAAAATGTAGCTCTTGGTCAATAAATCTTTTTCTTTCTTTCTTTATGTAAAAAACGCGTAAAAATTGGAAATGGCTTTGTCTAAATTATTCTGTGGCTAGTTTTTTTGACTTTTATTATTTTCCAAACCTCATTAGATAAAAATAAGGCCGGTTCTGCCAGTTGCCCGCCGGGGTTTGTCTCGCTCGAAGTTCCTGGCCTTAATAAAAGTCAGAATGCCTAAATAAAGTCAGATTGACTGCCCTGCCCATCCGTTGTATATCGAACTCATTTTTTATACAAAAAGTTATAAATCAAATGGACCTCCTTTATCTAGAAAAATATATCTCACTTTATGGGAATAAGCAGGGAATTTTCCTGCGGCAAATTCAGTTTCCAAGATAAAGCTGGCCCTGTAACGGACAGGGTTTCACCATTATCACGTATTTATTAGGTATCGTTTATAAAATTCTACGTAATAAACTTCCAGTAAGTGCGTAAATATTCCGACCATATTCATTCTTCTCATTATTCAAATATTTTAATAAATTTTTTATATGGCGTGCTTTTGCGCATCGCAATTAGTTTTGAAAACCAAAACGCTCTATTTTGAATTTTTCGAAAGCCATGTTTAGTTAAAAAAAAATGGAAATCCGGTATCAAATTATATACCAATGGAACGGATAGTAAACCAATTATTAATTTTACCTGCAAGTTATTTTATTTATGCAATTTTTTTACATATTTATTCGGCTTTGATATTTCTGGTAACGCAACAAATTCACGGCAGGGAACAATAGGAAGGTTCGTATCCCTAAGGAAGCCAGCTCAAGATATTGGAGACTTACAAACTCTTTAGACAGGCCTCCTGTGGCCAGGGGAAACCATTCCATGGGATTTAAGGGGCTTTTCAAGTTCGCCGAAATTACAGATTGCCTGTTAAGGTACCCACAGACTAAGATGGTAGGGATTGTGTCTTGAGGGATTATTACTATGCTACGTGATTATTTTACCAAAAGGCGTGTGTTCGAAAAATTTATAGCATAAGCCAGGAGATTGATTGAACAATATGCCGCCTCTGTGTTTTCAGTGGATCAGACTTATTATTTATTATGCTGGTAGCAATTTTCTATCGTGTACGCAAAATATTAATATTTAGAATATTGGAATTTAGAATAGAAGTACAAAAATTGAGCACATAAACTAAAAAGAAAGCATTTATTTCTATTTTGATTTTTTTTGTGATGCGTACACTACCTATCAAAGAGTAAAATGTTAAAGTACAAGCACGAGCATAAATATGTTTCATAAATATGTTAAACATATTAATACTTTGTCATTTTTACATCACTAGTGTACTTTTGACAGTAATTGCCTTTTATTACTAGGGTATAAGGACGTTAATTGTTCAATAGTGTAATTAATTAACTCTTTATTGCACATAAACAAAAAGAAACAATGTAAAAAGCAGAAGTATACAAGGGAGGACTTATCTCTAGTAGGGATATCTTCCAGTCAACCCGTTACACATGTACATGTTTATGCTCGTGACTGTACTTTGATTTAGCCTGTTGCTCTAACAAACATCGGCCTCAACATCACAATGTGATTAATAGGCAGATAGACAGATATGCAGTGAATAATTAAGGATTATGATGAGAATAGCACAGCCTTTTCTGAGCGAACACCAAACACAGATGAATGCGGGTATGTTCTGACAAAAAGGAAATTACATAGAAAATTAAGAGGATTTCTCAAGCAATTTAAAGTGATATACGGTATGATAACACAAGACTTGCGGTAGTGTCTTAATTGCGCGATAAACTGAATGTCGCGATAAATTACAGTGATTTAGCTATGCTTGAGAAGACTGCTTAGTACACGAGGTAAAAGGGTTATAAAATATTACCAGAAGGCTGCGTAACGACTGGGCTGTTTTGCGGCTTAAATTTATATCGAGCGCTGACTTGATGCGGATTGTTGATTACCTACTGGCAGATCTAATATACTAGGTATATCGCATTATTTCATTACTAGCTGTGCCCGCGACGTCGTTCGCGTGGCTATTGGTTTAACGCCGATAAAAGTTAACAAAAAGTTTTTGTGTTTGTTAACACTGCATTGTTTTTTACAAAGTGCTAAACATTACATTAGTAAAATGTTGATTGTTAATAGTTGAACTAAAAGCTCTTACTATTAAAATAATGTAAATAACATTTCTTATCAGAATCATCTGATTAATGCTGTCATGATGATAAATGTTTGTTGTCATTATTTTACAATGCCGAGAAATTTTAAAATTCGAAATGAAAATATATTTTGTCGGATTATTGACATATTCACATTCACATAATAATCGGTCGAGCAGATATTATTTATCCACGGTTACACCCGCGCGGTACCCGTTCCCATGGGAATATCAGAATAAAATGATAAAAAGGGTCTGTCCTTTCACAGGGTCTAGATATCTGTGTACCAAATTTCAAATGAATCGGTTCAGTAGTTTTGACGAGAAATCAAGACAGACAGACAGAGTTACTTTCGCATGTATAATATTAGTATGGATAAGTAAGGATATTCACATTATCACTGGAATTTCTATGAAATAAAACGAATGATTGACGAATGCGAGAGTGTGCTAGTGTAGACTTTTTATGGGATAAAAAAATAGCTAGACTACAGCTGTTCTTAAAATATCATTCTACTCCTTTTAAAATTAAATAATGATTTTCGATATAGGCCTTACGTACATTCATTGTGTGATTCCTGGGGTTAGGGTTATTTATTTATGCTGTCTTAATACAGTACACCTTGCGGCCTTAACAACTAACGTCGTTATCAACCCGTCAACCAGATTATCTCGTCCTGTATCCTTTTTTATGAAGTTCTCAAGGGAGGACTCTTTCACGAACTGAAGAATACCCCAAGAGAATATTTACTACTTGACAGGTTGGCAGTCACTGAAAATATATAATAAATAGCAAGAAAAGAAATAAGATATTGTTTCGAAAAACACGAAGGTCAAATTGAGTACAGGTGATTGACTCATAATTATTCTTGTAATTTGGCTGTAGTCACCGAAATATATAAAATATTTCATCATCAAAGCTTCACTGCTAAGCCTATACCTCAGCGAAAAAAACCTTTTTTTTTGTACCTTGGCCGTAACAGCCTCTCTTATGCCAGGTACGAGCATATTTGAACTTGAGAAGGAGAACCGTAAGCAAATTGAGAAGTGTTAGGATAATTATAAAGTGGCTGTATATCTGATAGCTCCTGTGCCTAGATTGAGTCTATGGCGTTGTATGGAATGAACTGTCAAAATGGCAGAGAGAGATTGCGCCAAGCTAAGTGAGAGTGAGATTTGGTTGTGGGGTGCTCTGCTCTGAGGAAAACACAGGCAAAAGGGAATTGTCGTGTGATTACCGAATACTGTTGGTTAAAACAGGTAGTACTTGTACTAAATTATTTGTTACCGATTATTGTGAATTGGTGGAAAATGTGTTGTTGTGATTATGGTGCTAATACATAACTTTCTAGCCAGATAACTTTGTGTTTCATTCAAACACTTATAAGACTATAACAAAAGGAAAATGGGTATAACCAGTCCCTGTGCGATGTGCATGGGGTGTGGGTAATACGAGAAAACTTTTGACTATGTCGACGCTTTGTCTGTTTTTGAATTCTCGCAGACATGCACGTTAATTTACCTATGCCAATTGGTGGGAAACGTTTGCATAACTAACCGTAGTCAGTGACATAATAAGCTTTCCGAAACACTGCGAAATCTCAGATCATGAAAGTGGTCACCCATCCAATGAGGTCAATACAATAGTGAACATAGACAAGCAGATGATATTAGACTCTAAACCGAATCTCAAAATCCGGAATAAAAGTTCCACGATGCTTGCAAAGTGCGCCCTTAGAAGAAGCACCTTGCAAGCAACTTTGATTTACACGGTGAAAAAAGAAAAAAACAATACTTGTGTAGAAAAATATGGCTTTTCTGACGACGCAGGCGTGGAGAAGCTTTATTTGTAATGTGACCTGGCTTTACCTTCACACTCTCTTAGACTTCACTTTAAAGCTATGTGGCGCGTTTAAGAACTTGATATGGGCAGAATTCTAATAGTAATTTGAGATATAGCATAAAGTTCGAGGTTTTTATCCGAAATAAGTATTTGAATTAAATTATATCTGTTACAGTTACAACCCGTTTTCCGATAGAACGCGTTTCCCCTGGTTAGACTAAGACAATGCCTTTGTCAAAAATTAGAATTTACCATTGATAATAACTGATCTACAGATACTACTTGTTGAGTGAGAAATATTAGCGTTCAAAATGTATGGTTATTTCTCCGTAGGAAATTACAAACATACTCTTTGACTGTTATTGACATCTACTTGTTCCTCTATGAGTGACAGAGGTTTGACGGTAGTCATTTTGACATGTTTATTTGCTACCGATTATTTTTTAATAATTTAGTTTTGTAAATTTTAAAAAATTTTTTATTATTTTATTTTATTATACTCTAACATGGCAACTGTCGCTTATACCTCTACAGTTTCCCCAGCCACGGGAAAAACAAAATCTACATCATATTGTATTGAAATAAAGGATGGTACAAAACTGATAATCATTTTAGTAGCAATCGTAAGTACCTTGTTATTTTACTTGATAAAATACAAAATACATTGAGTGTCTTCTGATAATCTTTGTAGATGATCTATGTAAATATTAGTCATGCTCATTTCTAATAATGTTCGTCAATTAGTTTAGTTGTATCATCGTTAGCAGCCTTCCTAATTGTCTAATAACTTACTCAGTTTAATGTACCAAACTTTCGCGAATAGTTCTTCATCATGAAATTTTGTTAGTAACCAGAGAATACCGCAGATAGACGTATATCATGTCCCAAATGGACTTATTTTCGATGGCTTAGCTTATTATTAACACGATAATATTATACAAAAATAGACGAAAAGGAATTGATACTATATTCATCAAAATTAAAAAATATATAGACACCCGGTGTCAACCACCAGACCAAAGTGGCGGTTTTCCAGCTATCTGGCCTCAAGACACCTAGGAAGTGGATATGAGACAGATTATGATTGCCTAAAATCGCCAATATTGGGTCCTTACCTATGAAATTGGTGTTTTTTTTCTCTCTTATTATTTTGTCTGTAACTATTAACATTCAGAGTATTCCTAAAAAATAATTACCTCGTCTTAAAATAGACTTTATTTTTGAGCACTTGTGGTTTGTTTTGATAATTTGTTGTAAGTTTAATTGTGTTAAAATTGGATACGGAGACAACTCTTTTTAAGTGCCTCCCGAATACATCATTTTATTTGCATTCACTTAAAAACGATAAATAATTTTTATGAAGTGTGATATTGCACATATTACTAAAGCTTGTCTAATGATAGATGCCCAATATAATATAATAATATTGGGCATCTATCATCATCTTTGGATTTGTCGTTGTGAAGAAAACTGAAAAAAAAATAGTATGGAAAATGCAGAATTCCCCAAAATCTCCGTACAAAACACCAATTCCATAGGTAAGGACCTAATATGATTGCCTTAGAAAAAATGCCATAATAATGTTCCCTTTATAAGATTTTATTATTAAGTATGTGTAAATTCTATAAAATAGGCGCAAGAGTTAAATTACCTTTTAAGATTTTCTTACTTTTCCTAAAATATCACATTGAGTACGCTCCTTGCAAAAACGTCACAGAATTTACTAATCTCCAGTCAACTTTAGACTTCTTCTTAAATTATACGCTTCCTAGGATCCAAAATCATACGTATTTTTCAAACTCCATAGAGTTTAATCTTCTTTAAACTTTGAAGTTGGTGCCAGCTAAAGTGCTTCTTAATGTCTTACGGGGAGTTTTATTTGGAGCCGAAGTTTATCCAAGACAGATTTTTTTTTATCCTTCTGTACTTTTTTCAATTTACTACTTTTGAATTCCATCAAATATTTACGAAATATTTTGTTATTAAGGTTTCAAACCTTGAAAAAAGTTAAGTGGAAATACAATTCCAAATGATTCGAAATTATTTAGATGGTAGCAATAGCTTGTTGTGACGAACTGCATTACTTGTGCAAGAGACGCGGGTTCGATGCCATCGTCTGTACAGGCGAGTTCAAAAATATGCACATTTGATAGGTGACAGTCTTTATTCTGTGGCGTATTGGATCGTACGCTTTGGCTTTCGATCGAAAACAAAGCTGCTTTCGCCATGGTCAGGCCGCGCATGGGTGACCAAATATTTGTGATCTCGAGCTCCTCCGTGCTCCGGAAGGCACGTAAAGCCGTTGGTCCCGGTCGTTATTGCGACCGTTTCTACCCACCAACCCGCATTCGGCCAGCGTGGTGGTGTTACGGTCATGTGTTTCTCCATGAGGAAGGCCTGTGCCCAGCAGTGGGACGTATATAGGCTAAGGACAGGACAGGGCAGTCTTTATTCCCTTCGATTAAGAATAATGGGACCTAACATATCTGGCGAAATGTGGGTGTGTACACCTCTGCCTACCTCTTCCGAGAAAGAGTTATGATAATAAGTTATGTCCATGATAATAAGTTATGTTATGTAAAATTATTTTAAAAAATTACGCACTCTGAAACACATAGTGTGAAATGAAACCTTTACATTGTTCATTATGAAATGGGAAGTATATTTAACAGTAAGTACCACGGTTTGTACAGATTAACATTTTATGTCGGCTATTGCCAACGTTCTGAATGCGTTGAGATTTTAAGCGCCCTCGTGTATTGAATTGACTACTATTTTCTTGTTGACTATCCCAAAAATGTGTAAATAGACAGTCAGGGGAACCGAACGGAATATTAAACAATTAAAAATAAATATGATTCCCTAAATATACTTTCCAGGGGAACAGAACGGAATAAAAAAATAATTAAAATTCATCTGATACACCAGGGTATCAGTTCTTGAGGATCCGAACGGAATAACTCGCTATAATATATTGGTCTGCGTCGTGTGGTAGCGGCTCATTAAAAGCATACTACTTTGTCGTAAAAGGTGACTAATGGACATAGAACTGCATAACATTCAACATCTTATAGCGGCGACGGGCTCGCCACCTGCACGCAGTGCACATGTGCAGTCACTGCTTGGTGAAGCGCGGACCATGGCAGTGGACTGCTTTTGCGGTGCTTTTGCCTAGTCTCTGACTAACCCTTAGGTGATAATTTTCGTGATTATATGTATGTATGTATGTAGATTGATTATAACGAGGTTAGGATTTTATTCATAGCCACATAACAAGTAAAATCATGAAATAACAAGTAAGAGTAAAACATGTATTTTTTTTTTGATACTCTATAATTTCTTTTTTAAATCAAATAGGTACTCTTCGCCCTGAAGCACATAAATTGATTTTATCGGTTTCTTGGCATGTATAAGTTAGCGATGCGCGACTACGAATAATACTACACGACTACATTCGACATTCTACATTCGACTTCACGAATCATTCGACTGTGCTTGAGGTTATTCGACTCGACTCAATTGGAGTCGTTCTGTCGGTCGGCAGTCGGCAACATTCATTCGGCTATAACCAGTCGCGTGCGGTTCGACTCGCGCTTGGTCGGTCAGGCAAGACAAGGATAGGCTCTTGTTACTTAACTTTCAACTCAATCACAATATCTATTAATGGTTTTCACAACAAATGTATGGAAATTAAAGAAAACAACGTTGATCTTTTTATGAACTATTGTAAGTGAATGATGGATGGATGAATGAGTGAATAACATAACCTATCGTTTATTCGTTTTGTTCCGAGTGTAGCGCGACCGTCTTTTCGGTTCCATTGTTATTTTTTAAACTAAATATTTTTCATACGAAAATCCTGTTTGACAGCTAATTTGTATTGTAAGTAACTCCTCTACAGAGCTCTGACACCGGAACGTAAAGACCATGTAAAGATCGTCGTCCTGTAGATACATTTGACATTAGTAGTTTCTAATTAGTAGTCGTTATTCGAACACAGGCATTAGTATACTACTAATTTATCATTCGAATGACCAAATTAGTAGTTATGAATTATTCGAAAATGAAAATCATTCGGAGTCGCGTATCCTTAGTATAAGTAGTGTTCTGGTTGTAAATCTTACTAAAAGAAAAATTGATGCGTAGGTCTTGTGGGATGAGTTGGTGAATTACTCGCGGAGAGGAGTCTTTTTGAGAGATTTTAATTTTGAGTACCATAAAGAAATTATGTAAAATATAACCTTGTTTCAGCTACTTGGTTTCACACACGCGGCCATTTCCCTGATCGTGGGCACAGAACTTTTAACAGTTACCTCAATAATGCTTATTGCATTCCTCACTATGTTTATTGCAACAGCTACTATATACGTTGTTCTATCGATGCTACTCTTGAAGTCATTTGAAGATGTAAGTGAACAATTAGTGAACCTATGAAATAACCGTTTTTTTGATATCACATGAAGAGTGATATCACACATATTGCTAAAGCTTGTCTAATGATACATGCCAAAAATTATTATCTCTGGATTTGTCGTTGTGAAGAAATTTGAAAAAGTGTTAGTGTAGAAAATGCAGATTTCCCCAAAATCTCCATACAAAACACCAATTTCTTAGGTAGGTAGGTTTCTTAGGTTTCTCTATTCACTTCGCTTTCCGGTTGACTGGTAGAGAATGCCTCATGGCATTAAGTCCGCCTTTGTACGTCGCACATAAAGATTAAATAAATAATAAATAAATAAAGACTCTCCGGCACAGTGAAGAGATGATTTGCAGAAATGCTGATGCTGGCAATTGCAGAATATCACAAGTGGAAGACAGTGTGACGTTTAAAAATAGGACTACTTATATTAATTTAAAGTTGTACCTACCTATTACACAATAATTTTTATCTCAAATACAATATTCATCGCCTTATACCTTACACCATATTATATATAATATTAACATTTATAATTAACAGGCGGCGTTCGAGTTGGGAAGGACGGGACAGTACTCGTTCGAGAGGCCGCGGGAAATGCGGGTTCGATCCCACCGCACTGAGTTCGAATAAAACTTATGTTCATTGTGAATATCTCTTGCCCCACATTGCTCGCCGCCTGTTACATGGGGACCTAACATATCTGGCGAAATGTGTGTGTTTAACAAGTCTGCCTACCCCTTTGGGGAAAGAGGCGTGATGATATGTTATGATAAAATTAAAAAGTCAGAGCAACAACCGTTTGATGTCAAGTCTCCGTTTGCTCACGTTTTGAAAACAATTTAAATTAGCTTTAGTTATCGCTTAACTTCTCTAGCAGGAAGGCAAAAAAGGCAAAAGTATATATCAGTTTTCATGATCGAGACTGTCACGTATACTATGTTTTTTTTTTCAGGAAAATACCACCTTGTCATCAAAGTATATTTGGTTGGAAATTGTTTTATTAAGTATTGAGTTCATTCTCGCTATTGTCCTGCCGTTGCTGATGGTAATAGATGGGAGGCATCCAACTGATGTAGCGAAGATGTGGGCAGCAGTACTAATTATAGTTGGAACTGGTATGATTAAAACTATCTATTGAGTAATAGACAAAAAAAAAAGTAATTCCTCTAGTACCTATAGTTGTGCCTTCTAACGTAATAAGTCGATCGAAGGGGTACAAGCAACAATAATAAGTTTTAGACGAACTAAAAACCCATGTATGGGAATAGCGATCTATACTACTTAATTTATCTATGGCTAAGGTAAACGTAGGTAAAAGGCAAGTTTTGCTTTAAAAGTAAGACTTTTATGAACGGTCGATTACTAAAAACATAAATCTGCAATAATATTACTTACCGCGGTAACATCTGCAGACTTTCGACTACCTCGGTAATGCCTGCCTATTACTTAATTTTAGATTTGTTACTCTATTTAGCTTTTATTGAGGTTTGTTCGGGTTAGTACCCACCACCTGCACCACTGAGTTTGAATAAAACTTAAGTACAGTAGTTTTGAATATCGCTTGCTCAAGTTGTGTCTAGTGTATGGCGACAAGCTCGCGACATGTTACATGGGGACTTAACGTATCAGGTGAAATGTGGGGTGTTTAACACCTTATTTATTAATATTTAAACTTTAATGCCCATTTCAACATTATAAGAATTTACATATATGGCGGACTTAACGACTGTTAACTGTTATGTTGAATTTGTTTAACAATATACGTCTTATCTTTATTGATCGGATGAAACCAACAGTGAAAAGAATTCAAACTGTCCCCTGTTTTATCCGCGAGAAAGATTAAACTTTTATTCCCCTATGTCCCCTAATCCGCTTAGGATACCAGGGTAACATAGAAAGGCGATAAATCGAAAACCCAAAAAGTATTGTGTAATAAAAATATTTATGGTGCAAAATGGCTTATCGAGTGCTGCAATGTTATTTAAATTAAGTTTTCCAAGAAATGTGTTTTTGGTTCAGAAAATTGAGGGAAATTACAAAAATTATTAACGTGACGACATATGCATTATTATAGGCGTAGGAAGCATATTTTTGGTAGTAGGAAGTAGCTTTTTATGGTTTTTTATATATATATAACTCAAAAGTGTCTGACTGACATAGTGATCTATCAACGCACAGCCCAAACCACTGGACGGATCGGGCTGAAATTTGGCATGCAGGTAGATGTTATGACGTAGGCATCCAATATGAAAGGATTTTGATTAATTCTACCCCCAAGAGGATAAAATAGGGGATGAAAGTTTGTATAAAACTTTGTCAATTTTAAACTGATCGGGCTGAGACTTTGAGCGAAAATTTAAGGGTTCCCGTGGGATAGTTAAAAAATCATAGTAACCGCGGATGAAGTCGTGGGCAACAGCTAGTTATATCATATTTCTATGTAGGTATATATAAATGAACAAGCATGAACAGGAAAATTATACCTTTATCATATGAACAGAATGTTGTTTTATACAACATAATTATAGAGAAACAAACTGGCCTTATAGTATGTGTCCTCAATTCAATTGCGCAGAATAAAATAATGATAATTACCTTTTCTATCTGTGACATAAGATATAATGTCACAATACCCAGTAATTTCATTCACTGCTTGTCTTAAGGTGGTTTCTTAGGCACGCCGGCGCGGCAGGCGCCGTTGGTCAGCGCGTTTCAACAGCGATATTACGATACGCGAATGGCTAGTTTTGAATTGCATGACAATGAAACACTGCTGTTAATATAAGCGACTAAATACTCATTCAGACGACTAAATAACGAAATTCCTTCCGGCAGATATGACATAGTTTGATTATATTTAACATTAATAAATATCTTAATTATTTAACTGTTGTAAGTGTACTAGATATGAAAACCGCTTCTCTCGTAATCCGGGTCAAGCCTTTCCTAAGATGTCCTTTCATGTACATACCTTTAAACATTCATGTCTAATTAGTATTGCCTTTAATGTTTGGTTGAGTCTCTCAGTCAGAGACCGCACCGTTATTATAAAGGCCAATTCTGTTCCTATTTCCATTTCATGAATCGGTTTCCCCTTTGCCGAGTCGATTAAAAAAGACGGTCAAATGTCCGCTAAGGATTCCTTTAGAGCTAAATTAAAATCTTACTCAGACTCTTCACTCTTAGAACAGAATATTCAATGTTCTTTTAACTTTGACTGTTTACCATTCGATGATCAAAGAACGTTTCTCGTTTTAAATTTTTTTCAAAAAAATAAAAATATTTTTTGTTCAAACGATTTTTAATTACGACTTTTTATACTTTTTTTTCAGCGTCGACGCATTTCATATCTGTGGTCAGCTCCAACAGAACCAGTTTGTTTTGACTGTTTCAATAAAAACGGGCTTCTTTGAAAATTTTCTTTTTCTCTGTAAACATTTTATTCTTTTTATTATTCTCTTGGGCCTTTAATATTTCACGTAGCTTCGGGTGTGGAAGGTTTTTTCATTAGAGTGACAAAAGAGGCTTTTCATTTAAAGCCCCTTATTTACCAAGCTTTTAGTATCAAAGTTTCGACTTGGTTAATAGTAATTATGTTAACAATGCTCCTGAAAATCTGAGAAACTTTCATTATTCCACGTGGAAAAAATAGACGAAGTGTAAAACATGTGACAATCGATATGTGGATCATTTTCAATGAGACAAACCTACATGGAAAGAGTTCAATCTAATAACACTTGATTGGAATTGGTAAGTATTATCAGTAGCTTTACACGTTGTATCACAATAGGCTCGCCTACTGTTATACAGAGATTAGAAATATAAGGCGAAATCCACATTCCACCTAATATTAGGTCCTTATCTATGAAATTGGTGTTTTGTATGGAGATTTTGGGGAATTCTGCATTTTCCATACTAAAATGTTTTCAGTTTTCTTCACAACGACAAATCCAAAGATAATAATATTTGGCATCTATCATTAGACAAGCTTTAGTAATATGTGTAATATCACACTTCATAAAAATTATTTATCGTTTTGAAGTGAATGCAAATTAAATGACGTATTCGGGAGGCACTTAAAAAGAGTTGTCTCCGTGTCCAATTTTAACACAATTAAAATTACAACAAATCAAAAAAAATCAAAAGAGCTCAAAAATATAGTCTATTTTTGGACGAGGTAATTATTTTTTAGGAATACTCTGAATCTTAATAGTTACAGACAAAATACTAAGAGAGAAAAAAAACAACAATTTCATAGGTAAACCCAATATTTGTTAGGCCAGGGATTTTCGACGAGACAATCATGGCCGGGGGGTGACTGGCAAAAGCAACGCGACATGTTATTATTTAATGAGGTTTAGATGATAATAAAAGCCAAATAAAAAAAACTTGGCTTAGGATAAAAGACAATGTCGTTTCCAATTTTTCTACGTTCTTATTCAAGCTATGCTCGTCTAATGCTGGATATTGGTCTCTCTTTTTCAACGTTTTTTGTAGTGTTAATTATCTTCAAGTAAAATTGAAAAGTAGTCATCAAAAGATAGGTACTATCTTTGCATTTTTTTATGATCGAGAAAAGTATCAACTATCGTTATTTGAGCCTGAGAATAATCAGGAACAGTTCATGAATCAGAAATGTATTTTGTCTTAAAACTCAACCAAAAACAGGCCGTTATTAAAGATCCTGGCCTTAACACATCAGCCTTTATCTTCTCGTATAGGCGTGTTGGTATGTTCTTTTATGTATCGTAATCAGCCTATATACGTCCCACTGCTGGGACAGGCCTTCCTCATGGAGAAACACATGAGAAGTATGGGCCGTAACACCACCACGCCAATGCGGGTAGAAACGGTCACAAATGCGACCGGGACCAACGGCTTAACGTGCCTTCCGAGGCTCGGAAGAGCTCGAGATCATAATCTTGGTCACCCATCCACGGCCTGACCATGGCGAAGGTAGCTTTGTTTTCGATATAAGCCAAAGCGCACTGACCACTACGCCACCGAGCTCCTCTTCTCTTTTATGTATCAATGCTTCTTAAAACAAATAATTTAAAAACATTATTTATTACTAAAATATACGCAAAGTCTGTGAAACATGTCACAATGGATACGTTGAACCTTTACAATGAGCTTAACCTACGTTCACGTAGAAACAAATATATCCACAACACACAATGAGATTCATCATTTTGTTTGTATCAGATTCATTTTGGAAATAAAAGAAGAAAAACCGATACAATCTTGATTCACAATTCACACACGATCCTAATATAAAAGCAGTGTTCAAAAAATACATCAACATCTGGGACCAAATCAAAGAAATCTCATTTCCACTTATTTTGAAATTCAGCATTGCTGTATACAAAATTCTGTTGTGCGAATATCTACTCTATTTATTACATGGTAAAGGGTAGTTCTGTAATGTTCCTGTCAATCAATATTAGCCAATAAAGTATGTGTCTAATATTGCGGTAGGATATTAAGAAAGGTCTTACTATTTCTCGGTTTCGGACTTCATCCTTCGTCAAGTGTTTATTGGTCTGGACCAAACAGGAGCTTGTATTCGCCTCTTGGTTTGTGTCACAAAGTATAAGCGTTCATTATTTTGTTGTGATTAATTGATTTTCGACCATTGATCTCTTTGGCTTCGGGTAGGCCTATTTTTTTTCTATAAATAGTAAGTAACCAGTACAACGCTTAACTATTTCTATTTCAGTGAAAGTTGGCATAAAATATACATTACAGTAAATGTGTTTTTGTTTGTTAAATATGATAGTCGTCAATAGTTTTAGTTTTCACATATTTCATTTATAAAGTTCTTTTAAACGTACTATTATATCATTAAAAGGTTAGGCTGACTCTTAATCCGCTCTTCTTTTATGTTAGGTACATTTATGAAAAATATTCATGAAATATACAAAATATTGTGGTTTGTTCGTGATAAACTGGAAAAATAATAAAACATTTAAAATTTTGGTTGTCTATAATTAGGTTAATAATTTTATCGCTACATTATTAAGCTTACCTAATAGGGTATCGAGTTTTCTTTGTTCAAGCCTTCAAAGCTCATTATGCAACTTATTTTTTTAATCGCTCTCGTTCTAACTTTATGAAAGCAGTAAACAGATGATTAGCGTGGCTTACTTTTTCCAACTCTTAGCTAACTAGTTTAACTATGCAACTATGTAAAAACCAGTTGTTATAGTTTTAAATTCCGTGAGCTGGTGAATTAAAATTCATCAATGCTGAAGTTTTAGTATTGTTATGTAATAGTGTGATATTGTTTTTGTTTGCGCTGGTGCCATTTCCGTATTATTATGTACCTAATGACAATAATTGTTGAAGATAAAATAAATCTGATGATATATAGTTACTGCAGTGTTAGGCACATGAGTCCCCATTGCCCTTGCTTGCCCGTTCTTCTCAGAACAAGGCCTCCTGGTAGTTTTGTGAACGGATGGCGTAGTTGTTCTTTTTCATGAAATATTGTAAAATGTTTATGACATTCATAAGCATGCGCTAAGACACATCTAAACTAAATAAATGCTTTTGATTGGGGTCAAGTACCTTGGTAAATAAAGGCAAGACAGATATAACTAATTAGTGGATAGTTAATGTGTGATGTAAGTACAGTCGTAGAAACCATTTTTGTGTTTCGGCCACAATAACCGAGGGTTGGTATAGCAATGGGATTTAGAGGGTTAGGCGATTCAACACATTGGAAACGCATCCACGCGCCTACATGCGGCGAAACACGCACCTTCGCGCGTATGTACGGCAGACGCAAGGTATGGCACTCCAAGTCGTGCGTCATTTTCACACAATACATATATACATATAATCACGACTATTATCGGTGTTGCTTATAGCACTTGCAGAAGTTTCGCCCGAAAAATCACTTGAAGTTTTCAAATTCACTCAACAAATCGCCCGAAGTTTCACCCAAATCTTCAACAAATTTTTTTTACCTGAAATATTTACCCGAATTCACCCGGATGTTCGGGTAAATATTCGCCCGATTTTTTCTAGCTGATTTTTATTTCACCCGAAAAATTACCCGAGTTTTCACCAATTTTTTTGAAATGAAAAGTTAATGAAAACAAATGTTCCAAGAGAAGCAATTTTTATAAAAAAAATCGTTAACGTGCTTCGTTTCCTCAAGAATGTAATATGAAGAATGAAGCACAAAAAATCTTTTAAAACCAAAGGATTTCTATTTCTATAGCCTTACCTCATTTTCGGTATATCATGACACGAGCTATTTTTGCACATTGACAACTAGAGATTCGCAATGTTTTCCCAAGATTATATTTTTTTATAAGTACCTTTATACAACACCTATGTGCCCTTCTACTGGGTACTTTTTAGTGTCAAACACATGAGGAGTTGCGTCATCAACAATAGCACGACTTGCTTCTGTTGCCACCCACCAATCCACATTGGGCTGCCGTGCTAGTGTTGATGTGGATTGGAGGGTGGAAGTCGCTAGAGCAATAGCAACCGAGATCAACGATTTTTGTCTTTTAAAGCACGCTAAAGATCTCGTTAAATAGTCCTCCATTTAAAAGGAGGAGCTTGAATTTAAGAGAAAAGATCAAAATAAATTGACGAAAAGAGGTGGATATCTTAATTTGCAACTTGAACGTTTCGAGGCTAAACCATTTTTTTCTTAGAGTTGATTAATAACGGTTGCATTTTGGATGGTCACCTATTTAAATTATTTATAACTTTATAATCTCTTTTTTTAAATACATCAATATATCTTTTCTTGCTTGATACTCCCAGTTTGTATTTTTTCTCTATAAATAATTATAATAATAATATGCACTTACCCCCAACTGACTGCATTAGACCCAGATACAAAAGCTTATCTTGAACCACACAGAAAACCTAACAAGAGAAATACAGAAATACTAACAAGATTTAACACCTGTACAAAACACAGACAACCACAAATCCTGAACCTGATTGTTCACTTGGCTTAGGCAAACCGGCAAGTGCCGAAAGAGCCGGAAAAAAAAAAATAATATTAAAATCGTTTATTTCCAAAATAACAATACATAATTTTTCATGAGATGCCTCCAGTAAGTAATTTTAATACTTGTGTTGGAGAATTAATATTAAATTATTAAAATCAGCTATTAATATAGCTGAATTTTCATTTGGAGCCAACGCTAACAATCAATTTCAAATTATTATGAAAATGCTAACAGTTCAAGATAAAACAATAGTCTTTGTTACGTCGCATCAAAGCGTGGAGCTTTATTACTCGGATGATATTCTCGTTTTATTCAATAATTATTCTAAATTGTTTTATTTTAAAATATATATTATTTTTAAAGAACTTTAGCAAAATGGTTCTATAAAGTTACTAAGACATACATCGAAATTTACCATTTTAAAATTTAAATTTGTTTGAATTTTTTTTCTTCAAACACCTACTCTCGCTTGTGAGACATCGCCATAAAGCAACGAAACGTAATATTTTAGGCAAAAAATTTCAACCATATCTCAAGTTAGACAGCAAAAAATCCACTTCGCAAGTCATATTAAAGGTATAATTTTTCCAAAAGTGTTTTAGAACCCTTTTTATTAGATTATGTGCAGAATAGTTCTTTCGTCTATGTTTTTATTTCTCATAAAATATTTCAATATAAATTAATTCGATCCAACAAAATTAACAAGAACATTATAATAAGTTCCTAACTCACTCACATACACCATTGTCGTCACCATTCAATAGAAGTCCCACTGCTGGGCATAAGCCTTCCTACATGGAGAATCACACGAAGAGAATGGGCTGTAACACCACCACCCTGACCGAACGCAGATTGGTAGAATGAAGAAAGAGAGAAAGAAAAACATTTATTGACCACAGGCACAAGCAGGACGCAAGATACACATACAATCACATATTGGGTCCTTACCCATGAAATTAGTGTTTTTATTCTGTCTTAGCAATTTTTGCGTAACTATTAAGTTTCAGAACATTCTTATAAAATAATTGCCTCTTCTAAACATATTTAATTTGATAATTTTTTGTAAGGTTAATTGTGTTAAAATTAGACACAAAGACAATTATTTTTAACTGCCTCCCGAATACATCATTAGATTTGCATTAACATAAAAACGATGAATAATTTTTATCAAGCGTGTTCACACACATATTGCTAAAGCTTGTCTAATGATAGATGCCAAATATTATTATCTCTGGATTTGTCGTTGTGAAGAAAACTGATAAAATGTTAGTATGGAAAATGCAGAATTCCCTAAAATCTCCATACAAAACACCAATTTCATAGGTAAGGATCTAATATAAGGTCAACTAGGACCCGACCTCAGCATATGCTGCATCAGGCGCAGCTGATACAGCGCTGGTATTCTGGTAGGTCGAAACTGTTGCAAGAGCGGCCGATACTAACGCTTAACTTGCCTAACAAAACGGGGAGGATTCGAGATCTCAAAGGTTTGGTCACCCATCCAAGGAACAACCATGGATAAAGTCGCTTTGTTTTCAATATCTAAAGCTAAAGCGAATAATAAAATACTACTTAGGCCAACGTTTTGTGACACGTTTTGTCGTTATGTTGAATAGACTTGGAATAGACAGATATTGGCGGAGAGACTGTAGTGTCAACACGCTGTTTCCGAATCGCACGATGTTCTATTTGAAAGTCAATGAGCTTACTGGATATTTTGATTAGACCTCTTATGATACAAATTCGCTACAATAGAGATGCAAAACATTTTTAAGCATAACATGAATTAGCGTAATGGAATCTACACTAAATATACCTACGCATAATTGATTTTGGCATAAAATTGTATGCATAATTATTTACGCATAATTACAAATGACATTTATAACCATATTAAGGCATATATCTCTCCCTTCGCAAAAAAAAATTAAATAATTATCATTAAAAGTATCGATTCCGGCGTTTCGCCGGCCGCAGCCGTGGCACGCTCGCTTTGCTCGCTCGGTTCGAGCGCTGTGGGCACAGTTCTGCCTAACACTCCTCTTCGCTTCGCTCGTCGTCGTACCTAATCGACTTTACATGAAGCCGTACACCATTATGCGGAATAATATTGTGGATAATTACATTAGTCTAAATTATAATTATGCGAAATAAATATTGTGCCAAAAGAAAATTATGCTGATTTTATATTATGCCAAAGTAACTATATTATGAGTAACATAACATTATGCCAATACAAGGATCCCGATCGATTCTCGGTCGCAGAGGTCGGTCATTGATAATAATAATAATAATAACGAGATCACCCCTCACAACAACCCAACACCACACTTAGCTGTTTCAACTAATTGAATACTACAATTTTATTTACTTGGTCAATACCCGTAAATAGCACCACACCGGTCGTAAGGCTGAGGATAAATAAAAATTTACAATAATAATAATAATAAACCAGCATTTTGGCTGAGAAATAACCCCGAAATAATAATAATAGTTGCATACCTAATCGATATCGCCATTTCCAATACACATAACTTGCAAGCCACGTTATCTGAAAAATTAGGTAAATACCAGGAATTAGCTATAGAAATAAAGACACAATGGGAAGTTAGAACAGTTCATATCATTCCAATAATATTGTCATCAACTGGCGTCATACCAAAATCCTTGGTCCATAGTCTAGAAACATTAGAAATGCCCCGTTACATTCTTAACCTCATGCAGAAAGCCGTCATCCTCAACACTTGCCGCATCACACGTAAATTTCTGACTTCCTCGACACTTTCGTCTACAGTCACACTTCAATAACCCCTCTTACGCTTGACCTCAGCCCGCGTACTAGGTGTATACCCTCGTCAATAGGAGGAAAAAATAAAGATAAAAATATTAATAAATCTCTTTATATTCGTAGATAGTTATTACAGGAAGACACCCCAAACGGCACTGGACCAGTCGTTGTGGAAAACATAGGGGGAGGCCAGCTGTGAACGTCTCTGGGCTGATGGATCGATGCAGGTCGATCGGGTGCAGCTGAAGCTGTATTTTATTTATATCGCACCACACATTCTTCGTTACTTAACATCAGGAGAGACATTGTGGAGAGACATTGTTCGTTTGTCAAAAAAATTAAATAAAAAAATGCATTTTATTGTGCGAATAACATCATATTAAGTATAGACGTTGTTCATTTACGTAGGTACTCATAGAGCAAGAAAGTCATAAATGTAAGCATAGGAATGCATAACATAACTCAAACCCAAGACACTATTTCTCTTTCACTGAATGCAATTTGTAGAGTCGAATTTTATTCCGATCGCAAAATATCTGGAAAAGTTACTGAAGAGAGACTAATATCGTTTTTGAAGTTTGTGTAGAACTACCAGCTTTCAAAGGGTTCTTTAAATCAGTTTCAACTAATTATGATATTTGATCCCTTAATTTATTCTAGCCAATACTCCTGGGAACCAACTAAACTAAGATCGAAGTTTGAAATTCGGCTTTTGATTATCTTATGTGATTATAATACAGAAAGTTTGATTGATATCTTATAACTTTCCAAATAATCGAATAGGCGTTAATGGCATGTGTGCAGATTGCTGAAGTTTTTCTTCGTAGAAAGATATGGTTGGTTTCTTTCGGTGAAAGTTTCGTAATGTAGAATCTTCGTTGTTTCTCATTAGGTTGTTGTTTCTTTTAATATTTTTAATGCCTTTTTATTTTAGGCATTGTTATAATATGGTAGTCTTGTTATTCGGTTTGCGTGAGTCGTCGAATTTTGCAGAATGAAATTAGCATGACGAATAAATTCAAATATTTTGATTGAAATAAAATAATAACAATGATTGGGCCTAGCGTGGTGTTATTACGACCCAAGTTCATGCATGAAGGAAGCCCTATTATCATAGTCGACTTTATGATCAATTAATATGGCCCCTAGTTACGCTCACAAGAAAATATCTGTAACATTTTCTTACGAACCTAATTTTTTATTATCAATTGTATTGATCTACTAAAGTAGACTTTTTATGTATCTAAGATACGAAACTCTGTCGAATTGCAGTCAACGACATGTTATCGACTAAAGTTAAACGAATATACAAACTCATACTATGAGTTACAATTTCGATTACATAAAGAAACCCTGGCCACATTCCGAACCCCACGTCTCGACAACACAAAGCCCTTAAAATAATTAAAATTCTTCACAAAACAATGAAAGACGTCCTTGTAAACATATATCACGCACTATTCATCTCTTATTCAGACCTCACGTTTAATTTAAAACTTTGTATGAGGGCCTAATCTTGTCTCATGTCAAGAGACCCCTGTCTCCGCTAACCTCCCTAACGCTGCATTGATAATGACCACATTTCAGAATTACAATTTTCCACAACCCTATTTACTCGGCCAGTTATCTTGGTCCCTTATATCCTTCGTAACTTGTTACAAGGACTCCAAAGTGCTGCCATAGATAGGTCTAGTATATTGGTAGTATTGTAATTTCAAAGGACATAGGATCAAGGTTACTTATTTATCCAGCCACTTGAATAAGCAATGTATTAAATCTCATAGCAACTCATCGCATAGGGCATTCAAAATTCATATTTTTTCGCTTAAAAATGCGTTAGTTACGTAAGAGTATCAAAATAGTCTAATTAATCTTATGCTTTGTAATATTATAATATTATGCAGATTCTAGAGGACAAAGTTTTGGTCACCCATCCAGGTATAAGTGAAAATTGCCCTCTGATCGAATCCAGACCACCCGAAATACTTTGGCTCCATATTTTTTTTATATAAAATGTGAGCTCTAGAGACCACTTAAACTGCACGGAGTCATCAATTAAAATTCACACAATTTCAGTTCCCTGCTTACCAATATAGTAAACAATGTGTTTTACCACACACAATGTTTCTTTTCAAAATGTTTTGAATAAAAACTTTCAAATTACCACCCACTTTATTCATAAATTGACTCTTTAAAAGATATAAGAAATAACTACTCAAACAGGCCTGTTTTTAGTAAATATAATACAAAGCGGTCTTCACGCTAACAAAAACACTTATTTTTTCGTATCTTATCGTAAAAGTGGTAAATAACGTAAACAATATTTATTACTCTAAATCCAAAATCGATGCCAGCAGGCTGAACCACGGGTTCAACTAATAGAAAAGGGAAGATACGTCAAGATGAAATAAAATTTATTACATTGTATAAGCCTCTAGGGAAACTATTAGTTTGATTCCACAAAGAAAATGTTCGGTTATCAGAAATGCCACACCGCAAAAGTACTTAGCACTGAAGCAGTCAGCAAAAATTAAATAGGAACTCGAGACCTCTTTGCAAACCCAGCTTTTACTATTTACATAATAGTATAAGTTTGTACAGCTAAATCGATTGTTGCTTTCCGTTTGAGAACTTTCATGTGAATGGTTTCTCATCAATATTAATTTCTCAGTTCTGGAATAGTATTATGTATTTATTTTTTATTAAATTTATAGCTTTAATATTACATAACAATTATATATAACACTTTATTTGTTTTGAACAAGAATTAATATATTTTTAATTGTCTTTTTATATTTATTTTTGCATATATTTCTGTTTCGTCTTGTGCACTGGTGTCGCTTCTCTCACAACACGGGATCTCACACACCTGTGACGGTTTGACTGGGAGATATCCCTATTAGAGATAAGTCCCCCCTTGTATACTTCTGTTTTGATGTACTGTTTTTTGGTTTCTGTGCAATAAAGAGTTAATATTTGACTGGAGACTTGATTTTCGAAATTTTCTAGTCACCTTTATCTTGAATTGTTTCTCAATGTCTTGCTGTGGGACGTAGGTAAAATAACAACACCATCCATTTCCCGGAGCAAATGTAGATAAATGTTGGCAGATAGAATTCGCCTGATCATTATTTTGAGGTCCCTATATGGTTAATAGTGGACGAGCCTGTTGCTATGCCCCGGAAAAGTAATGGTGTGGTCAGTAGCTCCTCCATTTCTCACTCCGTCAACACGTTATGCGCTGGTTTACAGATCACGAAGTGAAAAGCAGGAATTTCGTAATAACAAACACACTGTTCACAACGCAAGGCGAGAGAATAACAGAATCATCCAATATACTTACGATTAAAATAAATACAAAATAAATAATTTCTGTCAATCCCACGTATATTTTAGTAATGCAAGTAACGTATGCGATTGTCATCATGGTGCTGGGTAGAAAATATACATACGAATAACTAACTTAAAAAATTCGACGTTTCGGAACAGAATTTATAAGATTTTATTGTATAAACCATTAAAATATCAGCCCCTCCAGGACTCAAACCCCGGGATATCAGAGATAGCGACATTTTGAATACGACGACGTATAAGCCAATCTGCCTCGGAGGTCGTCCATTTAAGGTGCAGCGCAGACGACACACTTTTTGTGCGATCGAGTCTGCGGCACACAAAATGTCGCGCATAAAATCTTTTGCACTTGATATGCCTTACTGCATATAGTTACTGTAGACTTCAACAGATTTTTTGTGTGGCGGACTTTTAGCACGTCATGTGCGTTTCTGCATATAGTTCAATATGTGCTATTTTCACATACTAAAAAGTCTCTCACGTAAAGTCTGTCGTCTGCGCAGCACCTAAGAATCTCGTGCTTAACTGACGACATCATTTTACACTGTATCGAGGCCGTCCATTTGATCTTCCATTTTGTTTTTGCTAATAGCTTAGTATTTCTGTAACGTTTCCAGCAACTAGAACTGTGCGTAATTTAACATGATGATGCGGTAACCCTACCCTACAAGGGACATTACTTGCGCGCAGCCGACCCTGCAAACTGTACAAACAATTAAGTTTCAAGGCTCAATATCCAGCTTATTTGTTTGGGTTCATTGCGTGTGCCTAAATGAATTGAAGGAAGTATAGCTAAGTAACATTAAGGGAAATAATTGACCGAATAATGAAGTTGCTGGTACTGTAAGTTCAAGGAAAAGTCTACAGACAACCACACAACTTTCTCACGGATGAGTTTGTTATTTTAATACATAAAAAGTTAGGAGGTATAGAAACAAACCGCGGGGTGCATGGTTCTGTCCTCAGTCCATATACGTTCCATTGCTGGGCACAGGCCTTCCTTATGAAGAAACACATGAGGAGTATGGGCTATAGCACCACCACGCTGGCCCAATGCGGGTTGGTGGGTAGAAACAGTCGCAATAGCAACTGGAACCAACAGCGTAACGTGCTTTCCGAAGCACGGAGGAGCTCGAGATCACAAACTTTTGGTCCATCCACGGCCTGACCATGGAGAAGGTAGTTTTGTTTTCAATCGAAAGCCAAAGCGTACTAACCACTACGCCACCGAGCTCCTCGTGGTTCTAGCCGCGCAAAATATGGCCAGTTCTATCTCCGCTACCTATGAGGTTGGATAAATCGTAAGTTCAGTTTAAGTCTTGCTTTGGACTTATGCATATCAGTCGAAATGCAGATGTTCCTTTCGAGGACATCCTACGTAAGCATTATGCTGATATTATGTAGGTATGTAGTACGCAGGTTCCCATTCAAAACTCCTTCCCTAAATACTGGAAAGACTTTATTGCGTAGCTAAATAGGAAACAACGACTTCCAAATTTTTGAACAGACATCGCGACTTGTAAATCGAGGGACGGCCTTTAGCCAAATCTAACCCATGTGATGTTTTAATTAAACGGCCCAACGGTAACGTATCTCAAAGAGAGTACGTTTTATTTCTCCTTGTTTCGCATTAATTACGAGGTTCACGTGAGTCTTCTCTCCGCACGCCACTCCCATTCCATGTACGAAAAACGAAAAGTTCGCTACGAATTTAGTTGGATTAACAAGGATGATATTGGATCCGTTCTCGAATAGGGATCGAATTTGACAAGCGCTATTGCGCAAAGCTTTCTACAATTTTGTTGGGGAAGATACGTTGGGGTGGACTCTTGATTACCTGAATTACATTCCAGATTTTTTTACGTTTTTACTGTTTTTATACAGAGGTAGATTTCAGCTATTGGGTCCTTACCTATGAAATTGGTGATTTATACTGTCTTAGCAATTTGTCCGTAACTATTAAGTTTCAGAACATTCTTATAAAATAATTGCCTCTTCTAAAAATAGACCATATATTTGAGCTAGTATTTTTTAATTTGATAATTTTTTGTAAGTTTAATTGTGTTAAAATTAAACACAAAGACAATTATTTTAATCTGCCTCCTGAATACATCATTTGATTTGCATTAACATAAAAACGATGAATAATTTTTATCAAGCGTGTTCACAAACATATTGCTAAAGCTTGTCTAATGATACTTGCCAAATATTATTATCTCTGGATTTGTCGTTGTGAAGAAAACTGATAAAATGTTAGTATGTAAAATGCAGACATCCCCAAAATCTCCATACAAAACACCAATTTCATAGGAAAGGACCTAATATAAGGTTATTTTTGTTTTGGCCTTCGTCAGGTGCGTTGAAGGCCAAGAGTATTGCTGCCTTATTAAAAAAATGCGCTGGATGTGGCCAACTTAAATCTAGCTATTAATGAGTTACGTGGAAATGCCTAAGTTCAGCTGTGGTGGTTTCTAAGTTCAATTATATTGATAAAGTGTGATTGACTTGTTATTTAAGTGATACACTACAACGTACACTTACAATTTTAGTACAATCTGTGAATAGCTCAATTTTAACGGCTAGGTACGTCGTAAATCAGTACAATCACGTAACATGGCCCTTCTGTGATTCTGCCAAAGCAACAAAAGGTAAGTATTCCACACAAAAGCTATTCGTTGTGGTAGCAAAGCCAAATGGCTATAGGGTTGTCGATACACTTTTAACCTCATACACATCATATTCATCATTTATTTATGACCAATTAACTATTGTTGTTACATTGTGGAGAATTTTACTGTTTTTAAAGGCTGCACCATAAAAGGATACATTACTCCACGCCTCATGCGTGATCCTCTAAAGGGTAAACACCCGGTAAAACACAGCTATTAAAGGTTTATTTCTCCTACTAGTATATTTTAAAGTCATAGAAATATCTAATTAATCTCATCAAAACACAACAGTAATGCCTATGAATGTCATAAACATTTACAACATTTCGTGAAAAAGAAAAACTTCGCAATCCGTTCACAAAACAACCACGAGGCTACCACTACCACTTGTTCTAAAAAAAACAACGGGCAAGAAACTCAGCAAGTTTTCAAAACCCCCCCCCCCCCCCCCCCAACTAACCTCATTTAAAGAAAAATGTCATAAACTACAACGTCATTAAAGTTTAAAAACAGTAAAAGATAGATATCTAATTTGAGTAATATTCTGCAGTTTACCACATTTTTCATTACAAACATGTACATAGATAGTCTAAAGTATAATCTTAAAAATAGTATCTACATTACAATAGAAAAACATATTGAAAACTATTGCCACGCATTTTTGTCTTCTAAGTAATCATTAACTGTATAGTAACATTAATTTGTGTGTTTAAATCGTGCAACATCGTTTAGTGCAGTAAAATTAAATTAAATAAATCCCTTTATTTTCTCAAGCTTCATTTGAATCATTGGCAATGGCAGCCCTATTTGGAGTAAATCGAGCATAGATACTATCAGGCGGTCCCTCCGGCCGGGGGTCATTAAAATGATATTTGCTTTCCATATCGCTAGCAAATTGTCGCAAACCGCGCTCTCGCCGCTAATGTTACAAATGTAATCATTGGCTTGAGGACTTTCAAATAAGATGGATTTGATGAGGCATGAAGAAATGTATATTTAGCGAGTATACGTTGATTCTTCGGGATTGTAGCGTAAATTTTGTTACTGCTTTGGTGCTTAAGATTTTTTTTTTATAAAAATACTATAATGTGTTTTTTCATCAAGGAGTTCTAGTGAGTTGATATAGATAAATGGTAAGTACCACATACGACTGCCGCTTATCCAGCGATCGGTACGATCTGTAATCGATTCCTCCCTGTCAGAGTAAGGCTCTCTACAAGCAGGACTGATCATCTTGAGCCTTCTCAAGCATCCTGAGAAGCCACTATATGTGGGTGGAGCAGGATCAAAAACCACATGGTAGGCTGTATTCAGAAGTGGATAACTCCCGGTCGATTATGATGATGAAGAGCTGAGACATTCATTGTGGGTATATCTATTTTTAAATTCATTCAAATCTTTTTTATAAATCGAACTAAACAAACCGGGAAAAGGCCAATAGTGGGCGCAAAAGTTATAAGTGGCTAGTTCTGCTTTAACCTTAGTGTGGTATTTTCTCAGTACTTCTTATACACAATAGCTTAACTTAAATAAAACTTGTGGTTCTAAAAATAAACAAGTCAACAAGCAGTAAACAATTCATAGAAGGAGCGAATATCATACCTAGACTAAACAACAAATTATTACTTGGTATATATGAAATAGCCATCCATGAACCCAAGTGGTGATTGCGGGTTACGGATATTAAGTTACATTCCATTGTTCTGATTCACCCGTTAAGCTATTCTAAAATGTTGAATTAGCAAGTTTATTGTTCTAATTAGGCCATTGTACGGTAGAGAGTCAATATTTGAAGAAAGTAAGACAATATTATTATAGTACCTATAACATTGATAGGTTTCCTTTATTATAATATAATATTAAAGTAATAAAATAATCTTATGAAATAGAAAAAAAATATATCTTAAGTAACCCAACGAACTACAATATATATTAAAAAGATTGGATTTATCTATGTATAAATAATAATATAAATATAATCGTAATACGTAATAAGATTATAAATCAATAATCGTAATACTTTAGGCACAGAACGAAGAACCATTTTCGTGAGGAGGCAAGTTGTGATTTTTTTGTCTCGAGAGAAGTTCAGCAAATTGTGTTACTATGCACGAATTCGCATCTGGTATATCCTTAACTGTAACATAATATAATTATATTTTTTTCAGATTTCTATATCTGTTATATTCGGATTTAAACGGGTTTCCAAACATGCCAAAGTGAGAATACCTGCCCTTAAGTCAGTGAGTATAATCGACTCAATCGTAAACCTAATCTCGTCTTCAGAATATCTTGTATCACGAGATTACCTTGCGTAGCTACACAAGCTTTCCTTGAATCTGTATTTCCATTTATACTCGCAATGTTAACTCGACCATTTTAATACTTGTCAGTTTGATATGGGTCAGCTTTTTCATTGAATACATTTTGTATATAATAATTTTTTTAACATATTTCATTATTAGCACAAGGGTGTATTTGATATGTTAAAGAACCCTTAGGAAAAGCAAACAAAAATTTATTACAGAGTAAAGTTGGTGACTTTTTGTCAGAAAATTCTGAGTGATGCAGTATTGTTGCACTTTTGTTATACTTTTGTTTCGATTTCTTCTAATATTGAAAGAAATCGAAACAAAGTCACGAGGGACACAATATTTTTGTGTATAGGCATAGTTACCAGTCCGGTCCCGTGTTGGTCTGGGACACAAAAATAATGTACCAACTGCTTTTCTTGCCTAGCATGTCGTAAAAGGAGACTAAGGGCGTATTGAATACCGGGTCTGTGATTGTCTAGGCGATGAGCTAGCCACTTGTTACTACTCCTTCACGATTTTTCATCTGATCAAACCCAATTTTTGTACGGCTAAATGTGGTCTTAAAGAACACAGTGCTTCTTGGACTCTGCCTACCCCTTCGGGGATTACAGGCGTGATTGTATGTATGTATATAGGCATAGTTACAAATGAGAGAGAGAGAGGGTTTGTTGAGTTATTTCTTTTGTCTAGAAAAACACTTATTTGGCAGGAACCAACATATTACCTATTATAATACTTGGATTTAAGCAATCTCAACACTGCTCAAAGATGACGGTCATTTCTCTAAAACGTAAAATCACGGATTCATCATTCGCAAAGTAGAAAGTTCTTTGCCTTGAAGTGGGAGGTGTAACGGTATGCCGTTTCATATAAGTATCTCTTTGAAATTAATAAATTATATTGATAACAACACTCGTGGTTGTGAACAAAATATGAGATGACAGAAATACTCAAAGGTAATAAACAATAGACTTTATTACCTACTTAGATCTACAAATTTTGGAATACTTAATAAATACGTTCATTAAACTCTGCTTTATTAATCTAACATTAGAGTTCATAATACTACAAATGAATTAGGATAGCCAAAATATTCAGAAAAAAAAAAAAGCGAACTTGAGAAATCATGGGAATTCCAATTCGAAAGCAAACAAAAGAATTGTTATTCTAAAATGCATCTTATAACTGTGCCTTAAGAACTAAATGAAATACTGATTAGTTTTAAAGTGTACAATTCGACAATTTTACAAGTTGTTTCAGATGTAGATAAATTATTAGGATTTATGGTCAGAAAAAAAGGTATGGTTAGTGGGTGAGAGTCCAGGGAGCGGGGAGAACGGTTTGGTCCTGGAGACGGGGCAGACGCATTACTCCTTGCAGGACGCCTATAATTGTAACGATGTTTAATTGATTTCGATTATTTATACTATAGTTCGTGCGGCAATTATTGAATTCGCAGTACAGTTTAGTTATTCCATACTTTTACGAAATCTAATTTTACGTATATAATGTTTTTTTTTAGCTATGGAGCGTTCCAGTGTTTGCAGAGGTTAGAGATATTTTAGTTTTATACAAATTAGGTATATTTTAGGATTAGGTGCTGAAGTGGAGAGAGAGCCGAGGAAGCTGTAATTGCATGCTATAGTTGTAAATTTAACCCAGCATGCGTGTTCAATTGCGAATTGAGTGATTTAGATACATTTTCCATTGATAATTAAAAATAAATCACTTACTTCCAATAGACAGTTATTTATTTTAGTGCTTCTTTATTTTGTGTTTATATTGCAGCGATCTGACCTAAATTTTTAATTATATTATTTACCAATATTAAAATCTTTTATCGAAACCAAACTCTCACGCACTAACTGAAACTAGTTAAATAAAAACCTCTGAATATTGATTAAACTACGGAAGATATCTGTGGGAACATAAGCCATTCTTATCTCACAATCTAATCAATTCTCAAATGCTATGCAATAATAACTATCTCATAAGAAACAAAGAAGTTAACATTATTTAGCATGGATATTAGGTATCATCTCTTCCTAGATTTCTTATACTTCTTTACTACGACAACTAAAGGGAAACTTATATAAGGTGTCAAACTAATAATACTTTAGGTAAATATAATTATAACGGAATAACTTATTGTTACTTAATAGGCGCTTAAAATACAATACATACGGATCTTTACGACATAACTTATTCAACCAATAGGAAAACATAATATTGATGTTTAGGGTAGGAAGAAACTGAGACAAATATATAGAAGTTTAAATAAATGTTAGATTAGGTATTCGCTACCAACCTGACGTCAACAGCCTCAACATCGTCTTACATTATCACTCAATTCAACCGAGGCTTGGCGCTAGGGGCAATAGTAAATACAACAAATAAGTAATTAATATTAACATTCTCAGTAATTTAATACTCACATTGATAACAGTGACTAACTCTAACACCAACAACTTCGACGACTTTTGGATCTCTCAATCTCTAGGCCCAGGTGCGGCGATGCCCCTGTGCTGGACATTGACTGTGTCTGAAGATAGAACGGAAAGGGGCTGGTGTTGGGGAGCCTGGTTACTGTGACTGATTGTCAGACCGAAAAATAGGTAGAGTTGCGTATAATTAGGACTTAATGCGAAACTATATTAAATACAATTGATTAGGACGCTGTCACCATTAACCTTGGCGACTTCTTTGGACCTTTCATCTCTAAGCCGGGTGCGGCGATGCCCCTGCGCTGGACTTTGATTGTCTCTAAAGATAAATCGGACAAGGCCTGGTTTCAGTTACTATTATATTCAGACAAAATACGAAACAATAATAAATATAAGTGGTTAGGATGCTGTCACCATTAACCTTGGCGACTTCTTTGGACCTTTCATCTCTAAGCCAGGTGCGGCGATGCCCCTGAGCTGGACTTTGACTGTCTCTAAAGATAAATCGGACAGGGCCTGGTGTCAGTTATTCATATTCAGCCCAATATGTTAGGTAGGGCCAAAAGGAACTTCCTGTGGGCTCGGAAGGGGGGAGTGTGAAACAATATGTGGAGACACTCACCGTGGGGAGCGAGGAGGCGCTTCACCACTTCCACAAAAAATACAAAATTATATATCTACTACTCGTATGACCACGTATTTGAATATAAAGTAAGAATTACCACTTCCACAAAAAAATACACGATTATATATCTACTACTCGTATGACCACGTATTTGAATATAACGTAAGAATTACCACTTCCCCAAAAAAATACAAGATTATATATCTACCACTCGTATGACCACGTATTTGAATATAACTTAAAAAATATCACTTCCATAAAATAATAAAAGATTATAATTATACCTTCTACTCGTATGTTCACTTATTTGAATATAATGTAAGAATGACCACATCCACAAAAATTACAGGATTACGAACATACTATGACCGTATTTGAATATTATGTAAGATGATCACTTCCACACAAAATAAATGATTACAAATATACATTCTTAGTTGAATAAAGACGATATTATCACTTCTTCACAAAATACATAATTTACATACTTTCATCCTAGGTATTATTAGTACGGATAACCTTTATAATTTCTTCACCAAAATAAAGACACGGTTAAAACTCAGTAATCTTAGGTATTCATCGCACATAGTGTAGGACAGAACTTTAATACATCCATTTATTCAGAGCTGTGTATAGATGTAGGGATTCGTTAGTAAAACAGAACGCATTTCAATCGACTATTTGTAGTTGAATTACTAAATTCGCACTTAAATGACTTTCTTACTCACTAAAAGGATCTAGGTTACTTATTTATCACGACTAGGGTTCACCAATTAGACGATCATTTGGCCAATACATAAACGGAATTTAACCGTAAATAAAATATTACTGGTGTCCTAGTTAGGTCACATTCTACAAATGCAGCTTAAAACAAAATAATATAAAAGCTAAAAATGCTCCTCTTTATATACCTTATATTTAGCGTATATAAGGGTGGACAGTTATCATATTGGTCTCAGTGACCAGGTTTCGAGGGTTCGAGCCCCCCAATCACCACATACTGGAACGCGCAATAGCGTCCGACAGTTACAGAGGATCCAGGCTGTAAATAATAACTAGGCCCGTAAATGTTACAGGATTTTCAAAAAGCATTTCTGTGTAACGTAGCGTTCCTGTGGGCGATGTTTTGGTTCATGTAATACTCGTGTCGGGCGAGCATTTACTTGAAGCGTTCCTATATTAATATTCAATGTTACGATGCTGAAATTCCGTGAAGATATAAATATTTATGATGCCAAAATCAAAACAACGTATCACGCATCGCATCAAATATCGTTGTTGTGAAATAAAAAAATATTTTTATATTTACAAAAGTCGGCTCCACATAATTATATCTACATCTAGTTTTAATGAAAATCTAATATACCTAGCAAAATGTAAGTCAATACCACCATCGAGGATCTCAGGATCGAGGCAAGTGGAAATCTGTGATCTCTGCCTACCCCACCGGGAAAAAGCAGTAATTTTATGTATGCATAAAATAATATCTTATGATAAATAAAGCGCTACTGATAATAAAAGCTCGCTTAATATTTCAGGCGATTGTGGGTGTTTACACATCTTCCTACCCATTGGAAGACAGAGCCGTGATGAATGTTTCTGTTTTTATTTTCAGACAAATACCTTCAAAAATTTTAAAAGAGAGTGTACTCATTCCTTAAGCGTCAGCAACAGCAACACATCTGCGGGTCTTCCGGTGCTGTGGATGTCTATGGGCGGCGGTAATCACTTACCTAGGTGAGCCGTCTGTCCGTTTGCCCCCTGTTAACATTTAAAAAAACTCAGTAACGTCTACACGCGTGGATTGCATCAGGAACTCTTTATTATTACTGTTTATTATTTTTTATCGTATAGTTCACAGGTGAATATGACGTTTAATCCGTAAATACCTGATGGCATCTCGGCATGCCACTAACAATAGATAAATAAATAAATATCCTCAGACATTCACATCTATCAACTAGCCCCGTTTTAACTTAAGCTGCTTGTTTTATGGATACTAGATGACGGATTAATATATTTAATAGATAAACACATAAATATTCTGAAATATATATAAACATCCAACAAATGCCTGAAAATTCATAACCCAAACATTTGCCCCCACCGGGGATCGAACCCAGAACCTCTCGAGATAGCGACGTCTTGAGACCGGCGTATAGACCACTCGACCACGGAGGTCGTCAAAAGAGATATATTTAGAAAGAGATAGATTAGTGATAGATTTTGCTATTGTGTCTAGATTCTGGTATCTGAAGAGTTAAGAGTGGTTTCGGAGCAACGCCGGCAGCGATGTCATTAATCTAACGGTAGTTTTCTCCGATGTAGTGCTAGAGGTTCCACTTTAAATAAAAATTGCATTTTAATTCCTAATATATCTATTTTATTTCTTGATTTAAAACACAAGGAGTCGCTAGCAAAAGCATGTTTATAAGTATAAATTCATTTAGACCGTTTCTTATTTCTGATGCCGTAACGACACTAATCGCATAAACGGTTAGTCTTGTCTAATAGGTATAATCCATTGTATTGGCTCTGAGAGGAACGGGACTTAGCGGATTAACTATAATTACCTGAAACACTACTTCGGAAATATTGTAGGGATATAACATATCTTAATATCATCATCCATATATCCTCGAAAGTATAGTATATATTATAGGAAAAAAACATTTCGCCTGATATGTTTAAGGTCCTTAAGTGGGAACAAGGGTGATATGTGGCAAGGAAGCAAGCCTGTAACCATAAACCAGTCGCCGTGTTGTTGCAATAAGCATCTGTCAATTTATTTTGTCAATAAAATTGTTTTGTCCCAGAAGAAAATTTCATTCTTTCATTCGGCTATTCGTTTCTTATGCTGATAAATTTTTAGCACATATTATATTAGATATCCTAAAATTAGAGCTTTTATTTATTAAGCGAAATCGTCGAAATGCCAAAATAAGGTTATGCCAATATGTTTTACGGTATTTCACATTAAATATCCTAAAATTAGGGCTTTCAATTCTTGGACCAAATTATAATGGTGGCAAAACAATTCCTAGGCGAAACAATAATTGGTCATTTAAAGTTTAAACCAATATGGTTTGGCATATTAGGACTAAAATTTTCAGGCGAACCGAAGAGCACCCGAAAAATCTTCTTAATCGTAAGCAAATTCCTTTTTACACGACAAGAAAGGTCAATACGAATCTAATAATCTCAATAATACAGAACAAAAAAGGAAATATTCAGCAGCATATTAAGCCAATTTGGGTCAATTTCAATCCTCTTACTGACAAGATGTCAGTTATGAGTAACAGGCTTTGGCATCACATCTGGAGAGGTTCTGGGTTCAATCCCCGTTGAGGGCAAATGTTTGTGTGATAAATACAGGCGTTTGTAATTCTATCAAATATAATTTATCCGTCATATCTCATAGGTCAGAAAAATTTGACAGAATAGAAACATCTATTGTTCGCGAAAACCGGTGTTCGCTCTGACCCTCAAGTGGTTAAATTGGGCTAGTTGACAGGTGTGGATATCTGAAGATATTTATTTAGACTAAGTTTATGACTTAGTATAAAAATCAAACAAATATTAAAACTATTATTACTTGTAGTATTTACCTCCTCCTTATTTAAAATTTCAGGAGCAAAACCACAGTTAAAAACTCATTTTAAGTTAATGAGCTCGTGAATGTTGAAGAAATGTATTTATGTTATTACTAGTATGGCCATTACGCAGACTCAGTCTCATAGGAGTTAGCGGTACCCTTTGTCAGGGTTTTCCATGTCACAAAAGATAGCTTATGTCCAATTTTCCACTTCGTCGACTCAATGTTGATAAACCCAACGTGTCTGTTATACCTACATATCTTTTGTATGTACTTTTACAATAAAAGTAGACAGAATTCTGAGAGAAAAAATCTGTGCCCAGCCAATGAGATAAGGCTTGATAATTTATATTTTTATAATAGCAAATAATGTAAAAAATCGTTTAAAAATAGTAGTTTTTCATTGCAACATATTGATTTAATGATTTATACCATTATTGAAATACCATTATTGAAAAGACTTTTAAGGTCTTTAAATAGCCCTTGGAAATAGCCGCCTATTTCCAAGGACTTTTTAAAGATTTTTTTGGTGCGATCCGTTTCGTTCCGACGCTACAAAAATTTTATGTTTTTTTTTTTCACCAAAAATATACTTGTTCCTATATGATTTTTATGTGTGCCTGGCAAAATAGACGCCGTTGCATAAAAACTTACAGTGCTTGCTTTGGGCTGGGCTACTGGCTTTTATAATTGGTGTCGGTCTGTGAAATACTTTTTATATTTATTTTACTAGTATAGTTTCACATGTTTAGGGCTTTAGGTCGCCTGACTAGGGGACTGCTTCATTATTTATTTTAATTCTATTTGGTCATGCTATAAATTTTGATTATTATTATAATATGTCAATGAACAATAAATTTAAAAACCCACCTATTAATTTCATAGATTGTCTCGCCCACACAAGGTTTAACCAACTCAATATTCTAATCCACTATGATGTTGAATGTAGTACTAAATGGTGTTTCGGGTTGATCGCCCGCGGCACCCGCCAGTTCAGGAACCTATTGGCAAACTGAATAACCACAAGTTTGAGTACAATCTATGCTTCGGTTTAAGCAAATGGTATTCTATTTCAGTCTTGTTTACTGATCGGTAGCAAAGGGCTATTTAAGAGGTTAACTGTTTACATGACTGTTTTTAAGTTACGGGCTTCCTTTTATAATTTCTTTTAGAGTACCTAGTATTTGCTTTGTTTTATGTAGGTAAAACTTTAAGTTTTTCCTTAAAGAACATGGGGTATAGTAATCTTACGTTTCGATTTAATGACTCCTTTTAGTTTGTTTACATTCAAGCCCGAAGTATACTGATTATCACACTCTCTTACAACTTAAATTTTCAACTAGATATCCCGAGAAAATAAAAATATTGCTCACGTAATCCATTATTTAAAAGGTATAAATGTACTATCTAACAAAGCGAGTACTCGCTCATTGCATAGGGAAAGATCTACTCAGTCTATCATACCTTATACGGATTGCTGTGTGTGTTCTGGATGATAATATTGTTATTGGTTTATTTCTTTCATGAGTTATAATAAAATAATACATATGATTAATATTTTCCAAAAAGACGGTTAATTACCAGAGATTCTAATATCGACTCTGAGGACTTAGAAGGACTTAGACTAACAGCCGCACTCAGAGACATCATTTAACCTAATGTGCATTATCGAATTACAAAATCGTTTTTGTGTCTTGAAATAAGTGAAAATTTTTGTTCTTTACTAACCAATGAAAATAAATAAAATACTCTGGCAGTAAGATGACAAAAATAGAGAAAGGCATGCTTGGTTAGTTTAGGCATGTTGAGAGGATGAATGAAGTCTCACAAGGCAGCGAGGGAGGTATAGAAGGCAGATGTGAATGGGCAAGTAGCAGGTAGACGGATGGCCTAGGTGAACGCACTTTGATCAAATAGGCGACGTTCTGAAAAAGGGCCAGGTCAAATCCACCACAAACCGAAGGACATGTGTAAAGTTAGTAATGAGAGTAGTAGAGGAAGCGAAATAATGTCATTAAACAGCATAACATAATCATGCCTTTTTCCCGAAGGGGTAAGCAGAGGTTTTAACATCCATTTTTAACACACAATGCTACCACAGCGCGATTAAACAAAAAAAAACAAATTACGTATACAAAACAAACAATTACAACCCAGTTTATATTCACACACACAAACACACACACACACAAACACACGCACACACACACACACACACACACACACGCGCGCGCACACAAACACATACAGAAAGAGAGAGAGAGACTCACACACACACAACGAGAAATGTAAATATGTACATGTACCTAAACAAAAATGAATAATTACATTTTTACCACTAATAGTACGTTCATTAGTATAGTTTGTAAGAACTTAGAAGGAAGAGCAGTACCCCCCTGATACAGGCCAATATACTGAAATTACTTGTTTAAAACCTTATATTTATTAAAGCTAATAAATATTATTTTTTGTTTACTGCTTACGTTTGCTTATATAAAATATAAACCATGTTTATAGACTTCATAATGAGCGATTCATTATTTTTCAGCTCAAGCGTTCCATCGATTCTGTCTGTATGATCAGAACATTTACTTACAAATATACGAAATATTCTAACAGGAAATATGTAATGGTATACATTACATATTTCCTGTTAGAATATTTCGTAAAATAATAGCTTATATTGTTGCTACGAAGAAATAGTTTGTTTTGCTATAATTGGATATTGTTATCTTTACTTTATGATGTCAATACAAACTGATATAGGAAAGTAAACGTACGTATACATACGTATATTTGTAAACAGAGGTAGGAAGTAAAATAATAGCATAATAAACATCGCATAGTGGCATAGTAGTCGTTAGTTGTGTTACTATTTATTTCAGACCAGTGTCGTATTATTTAATTTTTGTTCTGTACACCTAAGTAGGGTAACTTTCAACAAGCCTTTAAATACATTTAAAATTTTCGTTTAACACAAAATTTTATTTAAGTCCAAAAGGCATCTTTTACCAAGACTGAAACGCGTTTAGCAAACTGTCAAAGTTAATTAGTCACAAACGTCGCTAACTTACAGCGACGTTAAATACGTTTAAAGCATCACATGACCTTTGATCTATCCTGTCATAATTTAACCACCACCATACAAAATAATATAATACTTTTTTGAGGCACTTAACACAATAAATTTATAAATTCGTTTTTCTGGACAGTCAAAAACGCCCTCGGCCATGATGGTCTATGAATTATCTGGGCCGTGAGGTCACGATTTTGGTAAACAATTGCGTGACACAGGCCACACAGCTGACATGATAGATTGGTTGCGACTGACGTTTGACGGAACTTGATCATGCGTATTATTAGTTTATCAGATCATTTACGTCACCGATTTCACGACATGGCGGAAAATTTTTGGTAGATGAAAAAAGTTTAAATAAAACATGTTTAAATTGAATTTCTACAGTAAGCACTTATCTAATTTATTGAACATCGTTTGTTTAAAAAATATAAATAAGGGTACTAAATACTATATCAATTAAACATTATTTCATAACTTTTGATATGAGTCAACTAGCCTATATAGTGGGGAATGTATAGTTATATACATTCCCCACTGTATAGGCCAGGACCGGTGACATTAATAAAAAAAATTAAAATGTGTTAATCGTATTTATCTAAATAGGCGGTCAAACAGCTCCTGAATTATGCGACTAAAGTAATTTAGGATTTAATTATCAAATTAGTTTAATGTATTTAACATATTTAAGCGAATTTTGGTAAAAGTCATCCCTAGTGTAAGTTATCATTGTGAAAAACTTTACTTTTTTAGAGTTCCGTTGAGAATGTCAATTTCTATGTGAAATGTTAAAAGCGCCCATATCGGAAAGTAGCGAATACATGTTTGTCATAAAAATTTACATTCTTAAAGTAACTTAAAAAAATGAGCTTTTTTACAGCGATAACTAAGGGTACCTACTGAATGTCCGAAATGTCCTACATTTTATAATAGGTAAAGAGAATTCTAAGTATGTTTCAATTCAGTACATGTGTAATGCCACCCTTGTCAGTTATTGAAATATCATACTAAGGGCATGAAAGCGATATCTATTTCAGTAACACTCTTAATTCTGGTAAAGGATCGTTATTTCTGAAGTCGAAAATAGTATCAAATAAAGATAGGTTTTTTAGGGTTCTGTCTGTCCATCCGCGGATAATCTCAGTGATCGTTAGCACTAGAAAGCTGAAGAAACTGATTATGAAACAAGCATTTTTTTACCTTAGTTTACAAATTTTATTATACGGAACGTATCTTGTTTCTAATAAAAAAGGAATTATTATAATCGCTTCTCGCAATCCAAAATTACCACCGAAAACCTAATGGCGCTGTACTATGGGCTATTTTAACTCTTAAGTAAGGAAGTCCCGTCCGTCACATTAAGTTGACGGACGGGAAACTATGGAACCCTACGCTGAGAGTGGCCCGACATGCTCTTAGCTGGTTTTTAAACTATGTATAAGCATATCAATTGTATTTGTTTTATAAGATTGTAAAAACAACATGTTGGAATAAAATTCAAAACAAATAAAGGTAAACTGGTCTAAGAATTATCTTTGTAACGCAAAAGCGTCTGTCGCCTATAGAACATCTAAGTAGTACAATCAAGGCGAAGTGAAAAAGAATATAAAAATAACATGAAAGGTAAATAGCAGGAAGTAACTGGACCACAAACAATATTTCAATGATGATTATATTTTGCATTATTACTCACAATTCCCAACACAACTTGAAAACTGAGGGTTTCAAAATTTCAGCTAAAATACGGAAGTCATCCAAGTACCCAAATGTCTTACTAAAATATATCAGGAAAAAACCGACAAGATGGCACGGGGCGTGAGATAGGGGACGTAAATGGATGCTCACGAAATTGCTTTCCGTCGATAATGTCTAGGAATTTTCCCTTAAAATAGCTGCGTGTCTAACTAAGCGAGAGTTGCGATGCTCTAGCAGCTAGACCCTTTTCTCAGCTTATGTGCTGACTTTATCTTTTATAGTTATAATCTTAAAAACTATTTTAGTCAGATACTTGAAGAAGAAAGATGCTTCCTTAGTAACAGTGAAGTTGATAAAAAAAATAGATCTTACACTCGGGAATATCGACAACTAAGCGCATTACAATTTATCTGGTGCTTTTTAAATAAATATTCATATTTTATATCAAAATCAAATTACATGCCTTAGGGCAGTATAGATATTGAAATTCACGATGGCAACTAAATCATTCGAGTTTAGACTCAGTCTTAAGGAGTTAAAAGCGAAGATAATGGCCATAATTAAATGCAAACAACTACAACAAAAGCAATAAGCAATAGTCTTATCTAGACAAGTGGCAGATAGTTGAATATTCATTATTGCTATTTGGCTTCTCACAAAAGCCGAAAGCATAATTTTGTCCAGATAGGAGCGAGTGTAAAAATAGTATTTACGTAAGAGGCTTCGGATGTCGGTATACTGATTAACATCAAATTAGCACGAAAACCTACATAATATTGTTTTAAATAGACTTGCTTTTCAGATACACAACCAGTGATCATATTACAGCAACAACATCCCAATTTACTCGTATTATTTCTGAGCACAGGCCTTCCTACGTAAGAATAAATGTTTGTTACATCATCACATTTTGATCAAATGCTGATTGCTAACATAATAAATGCAGTAACAACTGCAAGCAACAATTTTATGTCTTTGGATTTCTGGAACAGACAAGAACTATGACCAAAGTCGCTTTGTTTTCACGTATGGATCTGAGCTCATTACTTGCCTAATACAATATACGCCACACAATAATTCCTAAAACAAATCATGCTGCTTCCAACTTTTGCATTTTGCTTTTGCATTTGCAATGCATACATTTCATGTTTCCCACACCAATCTTTGCTCGCGTAAGAAATTACGATGCTGGATTATGTTTTGCCATTATAATTCACTTCTTTGTTCTTCATTCTTGTTTTACATTCTTTTATTGCAAAGATACATTCTTTTATTGGGTCCTTACCTATGAAATTGGTGTTTTTATTCTGTCTTATCAATTTGTCCGTAACTATTAAGTTTCAGAACATTCTTATAAAATAATTGCCTCTTCTAAAAATAGACCTTATATTTGAGCTCGTATTATTTAATTTGATAATTTTTTGTAAGTTTAATTGTGTTAAAATTAGACACAAAGACAATTATTTTTAACTGCCTTCCGAATACATAATTTAATTTGCATTAACATAAAAACGATGAATAATTTTCATCAAGAGTGTTCACACACATATTGCTAAAGCTTGTCTAATGATACATGCCAAATATTATTATCTCTGGATTTGTCGTTGTGAAGAAAACTGATAAAATGTTAGTGTGTAAAATGCAGACATCCCCAAAATCTCCATACAAAACACCAATTTCATAGGTAAGGACCTAATATTTTAGTTTTATTTTGTAATTTTACGTTTGTATAATTTTGAGTATGTTAAAAACACTTTATTGTCAGCACTTCTTCAAATTGCACAAAAAATCTTTCATTAATGACTGTTTCCACCAGGACTCGCGCCCGGAACCTTTGTATCTCAGCCTTCGGCGGTTGACTATAAGAATTTGACTATTTTCTACGTCGTTGACTTGTTGAACTTTTAACTTTGTAGATAGACCACATCCACTCTACAGACTTTATTATACCTTTTTTTGTTAACCTCTTAACGGCCACAAAAACATATATTGTTCGTGAACGCCAGAGTTCATGTGGCCCTCAACGAGATAATAAAGCTAAGTTAAAAACCTCGTATTTGAATATCTATGATACTTGTTAAACTACGAGCAAACGTGAATATATCTGTAACATTTCAGTCTCGATTTCCATACCCAAATGCAATATTCATAGCTCCCTAAATGTGTACTTTTACGTGCATGATTTACGGTTCAGATTGATTTAACCAAGCTACTGGTCCGTTGCGGTCGGGGGCACATTGATCCAATCTGTGCCATACCTACCTCGCAGAGTCCACACGTGAAACCAGATTTGTTTGTACTTCTAGAATTACCTTCTTTTGTATTTTATTCGGTACTGGATTTCGTACTTTGTGCCCAGAAACTTAATAAAAAATCTATAGGTACTTCGACTGACTCAAACGTTCTTATCGAATATTCGTGCAATATTTTGTAAAGATTTCTTATGAAACAAACAGTATTTTGTTCTATTGTGATCGTATTACGTATTAATAACAGGAACATCGCGTAGTAACGGTGATTATAATATAAGACATTGGTTGTAAAGCAAAAATATTAATTATAAATATAATAATATATTGTAATTGTCGAAACCTAAAGAAAGAAAATCTGTTGCTTCCTTAGACAGTTTTATTTTTACTCTAAACAAAATCCTAAATAGGTTTTGAAACAGACGTAAAAATACACAAAACGTCGCTAACACTGACCGCGGATGCTTTGTTAAATGTAGCTTCTGCCAATATTTGAGTTCACAATTCGTGTTCAAAGTGAAATGCAAAATTGGATGGAATTTTAAGGACACAGTCTAATGGAATTGGAAGTAAATTCTAAATTAGGTTGTTTTATAAGGAAATGGTCTGAAACAAGTTGCGGAATTACAATTTGATTCCAAAGTCCATGGAATCGCCTCGGAGATTTGCTAGGCCGAGCGGCGCTAATAAGCGGTCCTAATTTCTCAGTTGAAATGAGGGGCTCTTAAGATGTCTCTTGAGACTTTTTTAACATTATTCTAGGGAGTGGGACTTCTTTCGTCTGGGAACGCAGGTAAGGAAAATAACTCTTCATTTTTGGCAGCCTTGAAATACTCGCTTCATGATATTTTTTTCGGAAAGATGTTTGTACGGATTTAGTTTTGTATATTGTATTTTGTTACAAGCATGTTCTATTTTCTATCTAAGCTTCCATTAATCTTATTGATTGTTTTTATTATGATTGTTTGAAATATTTGCTTGTATTTATAAGCTTGGATAGGAATTCAACAGATAATGCTATTAATTCTATTCTGGGCTTCGGATCGCCTAAAATTTTAACTCTCTTTTTATATGACCGAACCGTAGTGGCTTAAACTTTTAACGCGGTTTTGTTGAGCCTGTTATGTTTGGAGTATTATTTTTTGTGTTTGGCCTTATCTCTATAAACTCATTGGAATATTTTTTGTTTGTGCTAGAGTATTAAAAGCTCTAATTTTAGGATCATTAATATTATGCAAATTATGATCTTGGTTAGGATTACAATTATTGTGTCTAATTGTTCGACGTGGATATTGACGTTCATAATTATGATCACGCATATGTACCCGTTTTCTCTTCGACAATTAGTCCTCACCCTATATACGTCCCACTGCTGGGCACAGGCCTTCCTCGTGAAGAAATACATGAGGAGTATGGGCCGTAACACCAACACGCTTGGTGGGTACGGTATATGGTTGCAATAACGACTGGATTCAGCGGCTTACGGTGCCTCCAAGGCACGGAAGAGCTCGAGATAACTAAGTTTTGGTCACCCGTCCAAGGCCTACTAACTATGGTGAAAGTTGCTTTGTTTTCGATTAACCACTACGCCATCGAGCTTCTCCGCTTCGATAATAAATGAAAGGATGAATGTTTTTTACTTAAGGTAAAATAATAAATACTTTATTATTGTACTTTAAGTAAAATAACATTCATCCTCAAAGTATGGATAAAAAAAAACAATATGTCGTATTTCCATTCTATACTATCTCTCTCCTTTCTACTTAACGTACCTAATCTGAATTCATAAATAAGAACGCAAAGGTCGGGAATAGCAATCGCGTGGGACGTTATTTTTAACGCCCGACGTGAAAAGAGGAATGTTATAAGTTTGAAGTGTGTGTGTGTTAAATAATTAAAGAATCGATGGCTGAAGAGACAGGCGGTAATTATAAATATATAGAATGACTTCATACATTTTAACCGCCTCTCTGGTCTAGTGGTTCAAACCACCGGGTGTTGATCGGGAGGTCCGGGTTCGATTCCCCATGGGGGCAGAAGTTTTTCTGCTCGGTTTGGTTGGTGGTAGGGCTTCTGAGCCCGCCTGGCTAGCTACCACCGTCTTACTTAAATCTGTCGCCATAATAACAATGTTATAAGCGTGTTGTGTTCCGGCAATCAGACGTAAGATAGCTAGTTCCTCAGTTGTTGAGGATTACAGATGAAGCTCGCTTCCACCTTCGGCCTTATCGTCACTTACCATCAGGTGAGATGAAGGCCAAGAGCTTACCTGTCATATGTAAAAAAAAAAATATTATAGAGGTGGTAGAGGAAGGTGTGTCAGTATCAACACAATGCAATATTGTAATATCCGCCTGCTTCGTAGCCACCTGTTCCTCAGAGCTAGCGCGTGGACTGTAGATGCTAACTGCTCGGCCACGGTTACGAGGGGCAGGCAGAACAGCAGGCGAAATCACATTTCATTGCTCGCTCAAAAGACATTTATCTCCAATGTCCGTCCGTACCAATGAAATGTGAATTCGCGTTTCGCTCCACCAGCCGCTGCGTCCGTAAGCGTCTGTAGATTACAGTTACTTGTATAAAATATTGGGTCCTTACCTATGAAATTGGTGTTTTTATTCTGTCTTAGCAATTTGTCAGTAACTATTAAGATTCAGAGTATTCCCAAAAAATAATTAACTTGTCTAAAAATAGACTATATTTTCGAGCTCTTTTGATTTGTTTTGATAATTTGTTGTAAGTTTAATTGTGTTAAAATTGGACACGGAAACAACTCTTTTTAAGTGCCTCCCGAATACATCATTTTATTTGCAATTCACTTAAAGACGATAAAAAAATTTTATGAAGTGTGATATTAAACATATTACTAAAGCTTGTCTAATGATAGATGCCAAATATTATTATCTTTGGATTTGTCGTTGTGAAGAAAACTGAAAAAATGTTAGTATGGAAAATGCAGAATTCCCCAAAATCTCCATACAAAACACTAATTTCATAGGTAAGGACCTAATATTAAAAAAAATATTTCATATCTTTGTCCTCAGCTTATACGTCCACTGCTGGGGAGTGGAGGCCATGGCCATGGTCTTCTTCATGGAGCATTTCTGCTTTGGGCCTTCCGCTGGCCCAATGCGGGTTGGTTGGTTGGGTAGAAACAGTCGCAACAACGACCGGGACTAACGGCTTAACGTACCTTCCGAAGCACAGAGAGACTCGAGATCACTAAGTTTTGGTCACCCATCTACAGCCTGAACATGGCGAGGGTAGCTTTGTTTTCAATCGAAAGTCAAAGCGTACTAACCACTACAGCATCGAGCTTCTCATACCATTTAATTAAATTAAAATGAAGGGAAAATAAAATTCATTTTCTTAAACTTACATTTATTCAATATGTGCACAATTAACAAGTAGCTCTGAAATATTTTATTTTTTACAGCTTACAATTTAAATATCTGTTACAGGTTACATTTTACTTAGTTAACTGTTGGATAGTTAGACGTGAAGTTTGTTGGCGCGAAACGTGCAAATACATGCCCTGTGATTATAATGGCTGTAACTTAGAGACCTTAATCTTAGAAACATCCAGAGTAATTATGTACCAGCAATACATTTTGTGAAAATGTTTTTCGAGCTTTCATTTTTATTTGATAAGTTTTGTTTTCTTTCTGACTTCAACCCTCTTTATTGAATTATATAAGTATTTCTGCAATATTTCTGTAACATATTAGTTTAATTAATTAATTAATGTTCTAACTCATGTTAATAGATTACAAACAAAGATTAATTGAAAAATTAACTTTTTTTCTTTGTTTCTAATAAATTATATCAGTCAACAATACGATAACTCTAAAAAATACTTTACGATTTTAATAAATTCCCTTTGTTAACATTATATAAAATGCGTACGTTGATCATGTTTAAGTGCAACAAACCAAAGGAACGATTCGAAAGTATTCGAAAAGTATTCGATTCGAAAAGTATATTGACATAAAGCAGTGTGTAGTTATAAAATTCTGCATTTTATTTTACAATGATACAATTCCACGCTTACTTTTGGTTATGAATTCGTAAAATATTGTTTTTACTCAATAAAAAAATATGTTTGATAATTTTACAAAATAAACTAAGCCTATTCGCTATATAATAGTATACGCTATTCACAAATATGTATTCGTTCGTTTCGCTTCTAGTTACAGAGTACAAACGCCGTACAATTCGAATCTATACAATTATTTAATGGATACATGTTTCATTCTAGTTTATTTATATCCACGAAAGTAACCATGTATTTAAATCTTCAACAATTACAAAGAAAACCACAATACTAAGCTGGAATTACAAACGCTTACAAAGATTATTATATAGGTATAAATGGTACGTGGGAAATGTAATTTGTATTTTTTAATTACAATCGTGTTATTTCATTCTTTTTCTTACAAATAGTCACAAGATAAAAATGCTAACCAGATTCTATTTACATATCTATGAAATCGCATTTTCCTTTAAGTACAATCAATAAACATTATAATTTTTCTTACGACTACGTGTAACCTGGAAGCACACAGAAATTAGATAGATACAGTATAATTACATATTTTACACAATTTTTCCTATACTTTAAGTTGCGATGTGAATGATTGTTTATTTTTTTATATCGGTGTCTTTGACACGATTTTCAGGATAGATATTACAGGAATTTATAGGCCTTTAGTAGCCCCAAGTTTAAATTAGTAAAACAATCATTTCAACGTAATGAAAACAACTTAAAATCTAAAACATTTTCAAGTTACCACAGTGCTTAATATAACGACTGCGTTTTCAACAGAGATTGGATTTTATGTAATTACTTCAATTGGTCTTAAGATTAAGGAAATAAGTACATATATTCTGCATCTGCACATAACCCATCTTAAAGTGTAGGTAGGTATATCAAAAAATATTATATCTTTGGCTTTAAATAGATATTTTGGGAATTATTATGACATGTAAAATTTGTGTATATTAATTTAAAACCAATATCACGTACAAATCAGATTGCAGTTAAAACTTTTTTATAACTTTTTTACAAACAGTAACATCCACAGAGTAATGATTTTATCTAGGCGCAATTTTGATTTCTTTTTTACAGCAAATTATATCGGACTTCTAGAAACTGTATTCTGGTAGAAAAACTAACATAATTACATGAACTATACTGTAATCATTATGAAAGTCTTTGCTCAGTCCGTTAAAATAATATAAATTATATTTAACTTCTGTTGTGGCAGACTGTCATTACTCTGTCTTTTATTGCAGCCATGAAATTGCTAAAGGACATCTTAATAAAGCACAACAGTTAACCTGTTTGTATATAAAATTGTTTCAACATTTAACTCTATTGACACCGACATAAAATATTTTTGGAATGAAACAATTGTTACTTTGGTTACCCATCCATGGCCTGACCATGGCTAAGATAGATTTGTTTTCGATCGAAAGCCAAATCGTTTAACCACTACGCCACTGAGTTCCTCTGTGCTTCGGAAGGCACGTTAAGCCGTTGGTCCCAGTCGCTATTGTGACCGTTTCTAGCCACCTACCCGCATTGGGCCAGCGTGGGGGTGGTACGGCCCATATTCCTCGTGTATTGGCTATGAGTCCAGCAGTAGGATGTTTAAGGGCTGAGTACGAACTTTATTAACACTTCTGAACAGCTGAAAAGTTTATTTTGCGTCTAGATAACAAATAAATATAGTCTAAATTTAAATATACAAGTCATGTTTGCGGTGTAAATAATATTAGCAACGCAGTACGCAAGAACTCGCTTAATTACTTCGGATGAGAATATTGTTTTATCATGAACAAATTTCACACTTGATATAGAGCTGTACGACACAAAATCGAATATAATGTTCAAATGTCCAATGACTTAAATTCAGTACCTTTACTGGTCTAAATTATTGTCGTTAGAGCAACTGTTCGTTCCAATGCTCGCTAGACCTGGTCCACTCGTTCTCGTAGTCCGGGATATGTTTGTTTCTAATCAACACTATACACATATATTACAATTGGTTTTGTCACTTTGTTCACGTGATCGGCGTACAAGAGCCTTCGTTACACCTTAGACCTGGTTCACATGTGCCTCTGAAACCACCGCAGTCTTCGCCTAACGTCCTTGCGCATACTTTGCAGCATCTGAGAAATAGAGAAGTCAAATTGAACACAAAAGCTAAATTACGATTGTGAGGTTAAGTACAAGTCAAGGCCTAATCAGGGATTGAAAATTGAATGACATCTTCATCAAAAATTATAGGGCTAGTTTAACACATCATTAACCTAGCAAGACAGAAGTTAACATTATGAATACCAACATTTTTCTACAAGTTTTTTCATGACTCAAAAATTGGATAAAAAAATAGTCATATTTATCATTTCAGCCACCCAGCCAGCCTCCCACATAGATAAAATAAAGGAGGTCAATGGAAAATTATGTTTGTTTTTATTTATCATTTCATCGATGGAAATAATATTAAACCAACACAGAGAATTTTTAGGAGGTCGAAAAAATGAAAGACGTGAGTAAGTAATTTATAGGTCGAGCTACCAAAAAAGAAAACTATTTTTTCCCTATCCACGTGGACGTAGGCGGATCTTCATCACCCACATTTCTGATGATATTCTTAGAACCATAGTTAGCTAAAAAATGTAGTAAATTAATCACTTAATTAATAGTTACGAAGAGCGTCATAGAATTAGGCGAGTAATTTTCGGAATTAATTGTACTATTATTATATTCAATTTACTGTAACCCTTAAGAATTGAGGTAACTAATATAATAATTATAATAATAAATATCCTCAGACATTCACACATATCAACTAGTCCCATTTTAAGCAACTAAATGCTGCTTGTGTTACGGATACTAGATGACGGACAAATATATTTAATAGATATATACAAATAATTATTTAGAATATACATAATATAATACATATATAATGAACATCCAAGACTGGAGAACAAATGTCTGAAAATTCATCATCCAAACACTAGCCTCCACTGGGGATCGAACCCAGGACCTCTCGAGATGGCGACGCCTTGAGACCAGCATACCACGGAGGTCGTCATAACTACTAATAGTTGACTTTTATCTGATTTATGCAAGAATAATTATAGATTGATGAAACATGATGAAGAGTGTGTTTAAAAACATTTATCATGATATCATCTACAATTAGATCAACTACGATTACCAACGATTCCCAATATAATTCGATATAATTCGCGAATCGTAGAACAGAGTGAAATTCCCTCATTACTAGAGGTATTAACATTCGACACACATTGCACCGAATACAAGATCAGCACAATATTTTTTTGCTTTCCCGTGAGTTAATAATAAATGCTTGATATTCAAGAAGCCAGTATATCAGCTCACCTGCAAGGATCCCACACCACAATTCCTAAGCCAGGGCACCCGCTAGGCTCCAGTACTTCGCACTCCCTCGGATCACAGACACAGTCCCACCCCCGCACCGCCCCCGCCAGCACCACCACCGCCATCATAGCGAGCCACCGCCTACCCCTATACATACTGTCTCACATCACCCAACTAAGCCTCGTGTCCAACTGTCCGGATATACACATTGTTCCACATTCGCTTGGAGATTGCAGTCTTCAGAAAGATGACGTCATTCTGGAACAAATAGATATGCGTTATTGTGCTGTGCTGTCGGGGAAAATGTTTTTGCCATTTGCGTATCTTGATCACCAGCCTTATACGAAAGGTTCTATATAAGTACCCTGGTGTACGGATTACGAAGGCATTTACGGTTAACTGTTTGACGTCACGAACAAATATTTTCAGGGGTTCGTTGTTTGTGCTTAACTCCAAAGCATGGAATTCCCAATTGGCTAACGTATACCGTCGCAGTTACTACTAGAGCTCCTTCAAAAGAGGTATGAAGGACTCCACCTTGGAGTGTCCAAACTTGTGTCTATTGCCCTAGCTATTTGTTCTAAGACTTAAACTTATCTTTTACTCTTGATTTTAAATCTAAATATTACGAATAGATAAACTAAAATCTATGAGATATTCAAGTAAGTTTAAATGGTATTGTCTACAATACAGTGGCTTTGTAACTACTTCTAACTATTCCTTCTATATCTAATCAATGGTGCGACAAAGCTATTTGGTGAGTAAATGAGACCATAGCGTTTAATCTCTCGCTAGAAACGTGTCTTGGTTAAACACATAAAAGCCGGTTCTACTACCATCGTAATATTTGATGTTGGTCGTTAAGCTTTGTTGTTCGCTTAAATGTCGCCGGTTCTGACATCAAACTAGCCTCGGGCTCTAGGATACATTGCTACAGAATTCTGAAATTCCTATATAAAAGTAATTATACGCGACTATACGCGACATTTTACGGCCGCACCACAGGGCGTAATTTTTCTCGGTGTATAATATTACTTTATTTTGTTTTGTATAGGATCTTAGGTATCTAATGTAAATATCAAAGGTATATTTCACACAGCAACACCCTAAAAATTGTGTAAGGCTGCGCTCTCGAATTCTGCAGACAGCGGGGCGGGAGCGGCGCGGCGCCTAACTGAAGTTTTTCGTACATTTGTATGGAGCTGCACTCGAACACAGCGAGCGACGAGCGGTAAGGGAGCGGGTGACGAGCGGTATGATCGAAATTCAAATTTATTAATTTACAAGTGTCAATCTCTGGCCGGGGCGTGTTGTGCAAATTAAATGTATGACTCTTCGATAGTATCAATATTACAATTACGGAATTTACTATTTCTTTTTCCATTTTTTTTCAACATAGAAATTACATCCAACCAAGAGTTTTCCTGTCAATCAGATACACATTTGCCCCCAACGGGAAAGTAATCCAGAACCTCTTAAGCTAGCGAGCGCCGTGGAACCGACACATGTTAACCATTCGCAATACCATTCGCATTCGCTCGTCGCTGCATTTGAAACCCCTACCCGCACCGCTCGCCGCGCCGCTGCCCGCTCAGCGCATAATTCGAGAACGTGGCCTAATAGATAAAAGCCTGTGGGATACCTCAGACGAATTCTGAGGCAACCGTTGGTACCTTCAACAAAAGTATTTATAATTTTTTTCATTAAAAATGTTCGTAGCTTTCTTGCCTTTCTAAGGGTTCGTAATACCATAATACTCGCTGGCACAATGCGCATAGTGTCTCAAAATAGGTGCGAGTAGGCACAACTAGCGCCAACAGCTCGATATGACGTAGTCCAAAGACGGGTGAACTCGAAATAGCAAAGTTAGACCCAGGATGTCCCATAGGGTAGATAGGTATAATGTTTGAAGTTAAATAAATCATAATCTTAATCCGTCTTGTCAAATGAAGAAATTTAATTCCAAGCAATTTATTATTCCTGGAAAGTCAAAAAAGAAAACTGGTTTTTATGTTAACAGTTCTTAGTGTTAATTTAATATATTTCTAAGAAAACAAACAATGTAAACCGAAAAAAGCAGAGGTAATAATAGTAGGTACTATCTATCCACAGCCTATTTTTTCACAAATGTAAACGTTGAGAAAATAAAACAATACAAAAGTAAATATGTCGTAGAAAATCTGTCCACTTGTGAAACCTTTTAACCCTCTTTGTAGTCACAATCGCTCTAAGGCCCAATTGCACGATCGAGAGTTAGCGCCTAACCCAGGGTTTGCCCATATATTTGCCCCAGGGTTAGGGTGCTAACTTTCGATCGCGCAATTGGGTCTTAGAGAAATATTAGTTTTTTTTATGTGGTGCAGTGTAGTGGGTTTTCGTAAAAACTAAAAAAGCTTTGGAGTTTCAAGAACATTAAAATATTTTCGAATCATGATAACAAATATGCATGTATTGCATAAACTATAAACTTGCTCGTAATTTGACATCCGTAGGTTCGCATTTGGATACTATAATTTATGAACATCTAAAAAATAACAAAGATGTACCATGATAGTTACTACTAAGCTTTTTTATATGGTATAGTAGGATTACACTCGACCATAATCTGAGACGCAGCTGAGATGAGGTAGACCTTATGTATCGTGGAAGACGAAGCGAATTTTCCCACAGGGTATCAGGAGCGTGAACATTGTATACACTTTTCAGAGATGGCTTTTATTTCAAGGAAATAAAGTTATTTTTTGTTCAAAAGTGTAGACGTGTATACATTAATAATTTTACAATTTGACTTCTGTTTCTCAACAATAATAATACGGTTTCCGCAACTCGACGTCTACTTTGCGCCTGCTTTGCGTCGGACTCCGAATTTTTTATATTTTATTCGATTAGATTACCTATATCCTTACATTAAATTTTCACATTATCATCGGTATCAAAGTCCAGCAACTACACAGCCAGTTTTATTTCAGTGTAATTATTAATTATGCCGCGTCCTGAACAACCGTTTATAATAAGTCGATCCTTTATGTCATCCCTAATTCATGTAAATACAAATTTAATTACCTACAAAATGACCCAAAATGTAAATAGACTCGTCAAGATCTTCAGTTGTGTAAACATAAAACAGATTCAACCACATCTTTCATTCGAGCTACGTAAACCTTATTAACTTAAGATAAATGTACTCTGACGTCAAATTAATAACCAACAAACCTAGATTTCAAAGTAAAGTTTTAAGTAAACTCATCTTAATTTTCCTCTAGCAATATCTTGGCTGCTATTTAAATTAGTCTGAATACAGTATTTTACTCGATGACCCATATTTGAGGCTTAGGTTATCCTTTGAACAAATCGTGGAGTTCTCAAATAAACGTTATTCAATTGGAAGTAAAATAAACAAATTAAATGCGAAAATAAAATTACAAAACGTTGGCACTGGCACCGGGAAGGTTGTTGTTAGTTATTTGATAGGCTTTTATAAATATTGACTTAAGTCGTTAAATTAAAATCTTGTGATGTACATAAAATTCAAAATTTTTTGTGATGTTTGCGTATTTGTTGTTTAAAAACAATACCTAAATATATTTTTGCTATTGTATATAAAGTTAAGTAGGTATAGCATTTCTAGGAGCAATATGCATCAAAATATATCTAGTGTGGTTGGTTTCTTCTTTTCTAGATTTATTTCTGAGTTAATAACTAGAAGTCCAATAGTCCTAATAAGACTCCTATTTGCAAAGGTAAAAAAGATTTAAATAGACAGGTAAGGTAAGACAATTAATTGTTCTGTGTTGTATTACAGAAGCCAGCAGAACGAAACAAATAATATGTAACCAAAACTATAAAAGTCTTAAAAACAAATCTTAAAAAGCATACACTTTGTCGGCAGCTATGACCCTGCATGCTAGAAAGTAGGTATACAAGGGAATTCTTCAGTAGTGTAAAGTAGTAAACAGAACTTGTATCTTATTGAACAAACTAAGTCGCAAGAATTTGCTGTGCTGTTGATTAAACTAAACTACCTCTTGTTGTTGCGTCTTTTATAATGAAATTTCGTGGGTTTCTTTCCTTCGAATTTTGTGAGCCTGTATATACCTCAAGGTCAAATTTAATTTATTTCATTGTTCGTTATATAATAGGTAAATTGCTATCGATTTCTGGTGAGTACAGCTGAAGAAGATCACGTTCGCCTAGTACCAAAGTCAATGAATAATTAATAAATATCTTCAAACATTCACGCCTATCAACTAGCCCAGATTAAGCAATTAATGAAATGAAATTAAATAAAATGTTTTATTTAATCATTAAAGTAACAAGTAGTTACACTTTTGACCCGACAAAAACATTTCAAAATTAACAAACAATATTACAATTCTACTTGTTTACCTCTACATATTTTCTTCCTGTTCACTACCGGGAGGCCTTGTCAAGAGAAGATACAGGCAAGAAACGCTGCAAGGCTTCCATCCTCCCTTTACATAAATTGTCTTACGTTCTACAATATACAAATTACAGGCAAGTCAACATGGAATGAATTAGGAGATGTCATAAGGTAAGTACCATGTCAAAATTACTCATGAAAAAGAACGAGTTCCAGAAAATTAGAAAGTTAGAAAATCGCTTCATGCAACTAATGTCTTCCTCCATCACAATATTAAATAAAAGTTTTAATGTATGAACATTGCCATAGTCCTGATTGTTACAAGAAAGAAAATAACATAGCTGATCGTACAACATAATAATTCATTGCCAGACCTGGTTATCATCAAAACAATCTGGGACATTATAATAGCGTTTTTTCAATAAGGTTTGTTTTACAAATAGTTTAAAGTCTATAATATTTTGTTGGATTTTATTATACAATCGTACATCTTTAGCTTTGAATGATCGACCTATTTGCTGTAACCTGAAGCCAGGAATTGCTTGTTTATTTTATAAACACACATAAGACACAAATCTATAATTAACGACGCACAATCATACTTAAGTAACATAGACTAATGGATGTATTATTAGGAAATAAAAGTACATGGAAGAAGCTTGAACGTACTTATAACGGTATTTACTTTTATGATGAGGAAATAAAATGATGACAGATTTTCAAACTAGATATAGGTTGAGTAAGGACACAATTATTATCCTAATCCTATACAAATATACGTTTCAAAAATGTACTTTCTCTCAATCAGATTTTCTTATGGAGTAAACCAAAATACACATTTTGTGAAACATTCTTGTTCATCATTACGTAACGATGAAAAGTTTGCAGACAAATACTTTATAAAAAAGATTTAATACGAGTATAAATATAAACGTGCCAAAACGGAGGAACTTCTGTTCACAATCATGGACTTATAAAAAAGGGTCACAATATTTTAGTTACGCATGTACAGTCCCATGCCAAAATATGATTACACGTTGACAGTACGACTCTTATTAGAAGCGTATAAAGATTAATATATTTCAAACGTGTGTACATATTTTTGCACGTGACAGTACATACAAGGTAAAAGTGTCATTTTATAGAAACTCCTTACCTTTCATATCGAAACCAAAGAACAACTACTACGCCACCAAACTCATAAACTCCTCACATTATAGTAAGAGTTTGACTTTCTTAAGTATAAAAAATAGCCTGTAATACAAAGTTTGATGTACATCTTGGAAAATCAATCAATCAATCACCTTCGTAGCAAATTGCCTCAATTGCACTATATAAATTCCACGGCGCTGATTAGCCATTTGACTAGCAAATGTTAGTGCTCGCTGATTGTGTGACAAGCTGGCCTACTCTGTATCGTAATATTGACAAATCAATATTGATTTCATGTCACATCAAATGTTATACCCTTTGATAATTTCAAAAAAAGTGTTCGTAATGACAGAAATCCAAATCATATCCTATGGAATTTAGTTGTAGAGTAGGGTAGCTGATTCCATAAGGTGTAAAATTAGGCTTCGTTAAGTTATTACGTTACGCCTGTGATCTAAGCAAACTTGTTTTCAATTTGGAAAAGTTGTGTAATATACTGTGTACACATTGTAAGCTAATTTATGATTAGGTGAGCGAATAAGTTATGTTTTTACTTGTTAAGTCTAAAGGATGAAAGTTTGTAATTCATTAGGTTTGTCTTCAAAGCCTCTTTTGAGATAAATGGTAGAACTTATTAAACTCTTAATAAACAATAAACGTGTTACAAAAAATTCTACAACATATTATAACATTATTAAAGTCAAAATACTAACAACTCTAGTAAACTACAATATTAGTAAAGTTTAATAAACGCAAGATTCTTTAGCTTCTACACACGTCAATAAAAAAATATTCTTTTAGGCCGGAGACCATTTTAATTTAGTTAATGCTCTGATTTAAAAGTGTATTATAAATAATAACTTGAACTCAATTAGAACAAAAAATCCAAATAAACAGAAACATTTTCCTTCCATCCGTACATGCTTTATTAGAAATGCAAAGTACCTAATTTGAATTTATATTAAGACACCACGTTCATCACCAAAAACGGCTTACCTCTGTAATCACATTCATATTCTATTCCTAACCTATTTTGACTAGACAAAGTTCAAATAGCGTAGTTGCCAAAACACAGCGCCAGGTGTGCCGGGTTTCAAAGACAAACCAAAGTTTATCATCAAACTAAATAGCTTTTGCGAATGCACTAAATTACGTGCAGCAATACCGTTCCAAATTTGCTTTAATAGAGACATCGCCAACCATGTGATGAATAAGCCGAGACTGCTCAGTGAATAGTTTGAATCTTAATAAAACCAAAATTCATACCTATAACCAATTAATTATTTAATTTTCACAATAATTATATTTTACAATCACTCACACTGAAATCCAAATAAAACATCTATAATACCAAAAAAAAATCAAACATTTTCAACAAAGTGTATTCAATAGCACCGCATTGAAAACAGAATCAAAAATAGCTCATTCTATATAAAAAATGGACTTTTTTATGACGAATCTAAAAGGAAAAAGGTTCTTTAGAAATTTGAAAAGCTTTCCTTAGGTTACATTTTGCATATTTGATATACTGAAGTTTTCGTATTTAGAAATTTCTTCTAAAATAGACACTAACCTTTATTGCTTTAGATTTATTTTATGATTTCTGGTGTTATCTTTTATTAGGAATTTCCGATATTTTTTACGTAATTATGGTCATCGTGGTATCCCCAAGCATCTTCGCAGCGATCGGTAAATAAGCTGCTACATGCAACGACTTCCCGCAACCTGTGTTAGATCATCAGTCCAGCTTGTTGAAGTCCTTCGTAATTCTGTAGCTCTTAAGTACCTACGTGGCCCCCATTCGAGATACTCTTCTCAACAATAAAAGACTTGTTCGACTCGCAATTCCTTGAGCTATGTCAGTATTTTTAGTTCTCCCGTTGTTCATAAAAACCTTAATTTTTTTTGTGTTAAAACCGGTAAAATATATTTTGCTTGTCGTATTTAAATCGAACTTATATTTCATATAAAAAAATTATAATAGAAAGCACTATCGTGAGTTCGTGACTAAAGCAAATCTAGTTAACTACACGTTTGTTTGCCTCAATCGGTGTTTAAAAACATTAATAGAGGCAGAAAAAATTTCAGGAAATACGTCAAACCACTACCATTAGCCTAAATAACATGAGTTATTTTTAGTATCTTTAACTATTGAAATATTGCCTTGAAACCAAATGGTTGTGTTCAAAGAAAGAAATGGAAGGGAAATTTTTTTATGGATTTACATCTTACTAGCAATGCCCCCAGAATACGTTTAACTTTAAAATTATATAAATTATGAGCGTATCAGCATCTGAGATAGGGTATCGGATGATTGTAAATTATAATAACATTAACATTAACGTTTTGAAAGAAATAAACTCATTATTATTATAAATAGAATATCAAGAGAACTATTAACACGATGTACGTAACGAATTGGGAAAATAGTGACAAGATAATGTATGAAAAAAATATTAAAAAGTCAATGGCACAAATTTATAAAACTCATCAAGATCAAAGGTAGAAACTTGTTCGGGTAATCAAAAACAATATGCTCAAGTATTATTATAGTGAACAACATTGTTAAACAAAAAATGACAAAACATACAAATAAAAGTTTCTATTACAAAAGCTGTGGCATTAACTCGAATTAGGATATAAAATCAGAATTTTCCGCTTCACAAACTTATGAGCAGCTAAAAACCTTCTGTCCCGTTAAAAATAAAATAAGCAATATATAAAACGTGGACCAAGGAAACAGAACCCAGGGACTAAAGTGTTCGGAGAATATCTGAAGACGGAAGATTAAGCTGACTACTTAAACCAAGCTCAGAAAATCTTCTTTAGTTCTAGTTTTCAATATATATTTCACCAATTGAGGCTATTGTTCCAAATTGAAAAAATCTTTCAGTGTTGAATAGCCTATTAATTGAGGAAGACCTTAGGCTACATTCCATCACACCATCTCAAACTATTCTACTAGGACGAAGTCCTGGGCAAAAGCTAGTATCATATATTTAACATTGTACTGAGCCAAAAAAATCAACTGGTGACTTCTTGAATAGTGTCATTTCTCCACTCGAAGATAGTTAATAGTTGGAAAATGGCGAAAACTAGACATAACAAAATATAAGGCATGCATCATGTGTCAATTCAGCGATATTTTATATCTATTAAAGATTGCCATCTATTACACGACAAAATTTACTCATGAAACAAACCCACAGTACAAAAATAAGGTGCAGTAGCTCCATTAGTTAAACCTATGCGAAAGCCCTTGAAGGCCTCCTAACAGTACGTACTCACACAATACAACCTCTATAACCTTTGTGATAACCTATCACAAAATGATTACATTTTCCAAGCCTACAGTATATTCATGTCTCTGACTGCGCAAACATTGCAGACTCCTTTATCTAGCTAGTCGTTAAAATTGTTTCTCAGCGAGCTTTATGAGAGTATTAGTCAGATAAGTAACCTAATGAGGGACGAAACGCTTTGTATGTACAAAGGCCCCAAAGATGGCAATATGAAGCCTTAGTGTGGTGCAAACAAACTAGCTATGATGGAAATATGCTCAGAATTTTTAATAAGGCTGTGTGGAGAGCAAGTGACTTTTATTTTTAATAAAATGTACAGTCAGCGAGAAAATTGAGTGTTTTTTTAGGTTCAGGAATAAATATCCGACAAGGTTATTCTTTTCAGGACGCTTAAAAACAATATTAGTGTCATCAAAAATATATTATTCAATATGGAAGCAGAGAAAACATTTGAGTTGCTGTCCAGTCAGTTATTTCGCTAACCAATTAGAAATATATGCTGCCCAATAGTTGCTGAGCAATCAGTTATTTTAGCTGTCCAATTGTATTTTTTTTGCTGCTTAAAATTTGAATATTTTACTTACCGTTTGAATAGCACTTTATATAACAAATATATAAAAATGCCTATCAGAAATGCCGAGAATATCAAACGCGCTACCAATCTAAATAATTTTATGTGGCAATAGTTAAAATGATAGTTTTTTATGTTTATTGTTTTATTTTTACATTTTGAAACCGGTAATGAAAAGTTTTCAATGATTTCTTTCATGAATAATTATGGATGTTTTATTACTTATTGTTACTTAGTTTTACGAAAACTGTAATAAATATCATAAAATCCATAACATTTTCATGGTAACAAGAAAATTAAACAATAAACAGCCAATATTCACTATTTGCGACAGGATAAGCGGATAGGTCATTAATTGGCTACTAACGCTGACATTAAAATATGGCTATCGCAAAGTGAGAGGGTTATTCGAATAATATATACAGGGCGGTCTATTATGCTGTAATGGTTTTAGCAAATTGCTGATAGGGAAACTTGTTCAGTAATAAATAGATATAATTTGTTAACATCACGGGCCAGTGTTGGCTGTGTAAATTGACCTATGAAGTTCGTCAACTTGGCTATTTTAGGGTTGGCGGAAACGGTAATTTTGTTTAATTTCGTTATTAAGGGAATATGAAATAAGTGTACATTTGAAATGTATTTGATGTACACTCATGGACATATTTAGAGGGACGCAAAAAGGGTCAGATTACCAAAAATAAAACTTTGTATATTAAGATTTCAATAAAAGGGTGTTATTGAAACTGTTAGCAAAATATTCGAATTTCGGTCAGCAAAATACAATTGGTCAGCTAAAACTAATTATTCAACTCAACTAATTATTTTGCGGCCTAAATAATTATCTTGCTGACCAATAAATTATCCTGCTGACCAAATAATTATTTTGATGATCAACTAATTATATTTCAGACAAGATGTTTGCTGCCCAAATGATTTTTCGGCTACCTTTTTGTTCCTGACCAAATAATAAAATGGCTGGCCGATTAATAACTTCCCTTATTAAAATAGACTTAGTTAAATCAACCTTTTTAAATAAAACAAAAACTTTAAATTCACTGGAAAAAAAATTACTTACAGTTTTCTCTTATTGTCGTAATGTGAGGAAATGAAAAACTCTCTTCGTATCATATTGAATGACAAAACTATCAAATGGGTAATGCTATGCAACATTAAACATACGTAGGCATATTCAGTACCAGAGTGTTAACCTCTCTTGCTGTCAAAACTGCCTCCTGCCACTTGGCCATACTTTTTATTCATTCGTCAATAAATCTTTGTGGCATTTGGTTCCATGCTTCTACCAACGCCCTTTTGAGTTGTCTTAAATTGGTTACTGCTGGTGTTCTCTTCCAACGATGTTACACTGAGCATATTTTTCCCCTGATCATGTCCACACTTTGACTCTTCCATCATCTGATTTGAGGCAAAACCTGGACTCGTCAGTGAACAATACTTTTCCCCAGCCATTTTCATTCCAATTATGATGAATGCGAGCGAAGATATTCCGTGCTACACGATGACCTTTTCCAGCTTTCTTAAGTCTTCTTTTTAAGGTTTTAGTGCTGACTGTCATATCTCTTACATCCTGGAGCCTAGCTCTGACTTTTGAAGACATTTCTCTAACTGATTTCTTAACACGCTGCTTACAATTAATCTGTCGTCCCTCGCTGTGGTTACTCTTGCCCCCTTTGTCTCGTATACTCTTCTGTCTGCCGGTATCATTTTACATTGCATAAAATTACAGACATAGAAACTCGCAACATTTGAGCCCCTTAATTATAACCGTTTTCATTTAAAGTTACAGCTTTAGACACTTGAGCTACGCTGAGAACCGGCATTATGGTTTTTATATTTTAAATTATCTGTAAAATAACACCATGACATCAAATTTTCGTGATAAATTAAAAAATGAAATAATATAAAATTCTCTTAAATATATTACATCAAACAAAATATTCACGTAGCGAAACCAAAAACCAAATGGAACTCAGAAATAAAGCCGATTAAAATCTCCCTTTTTCAAGTTACAATAATGATGATATAGGTAGCCGTGCGTAAGGAGAACATAATAAACATAATCGAACCTTTTTTGCGTTCTTCTAAATATGCCCCTGAGTGTATTTAGAATCTGTGATTAACTACTCAGTTCCCGGGCACGTGACACAATAGCAAAATATTGTCTTGGCATGTCTCCCGGGTTAACCCCTTTCCTAAGAATATTTCAAGCTTAAAATGCTAAATTTCTAATAATAATACATCATCTCGTCCACGAGAGAGAGAAGCGATTCGTCGGACAATCAGACCCAAAATAAATAAAAATAATATTCTTTGTAGCTTTCACGGTTTCGTAGTCTAGATTTTTCTACGATGCTACGAGAATAAAAAGTCGTCTAAATCTTACCAGTTAGATGTTTATTTATTTTTTCATTTATTTAAACATTATTGAACAATTTTAAAACTGCACGTATTTTCTTTTTTTTTTCAGGTATATTGTTCAAGGTACAAGATGTCTTAAGTAATCAATCACAAATGATAGTAAGGTTAATAACGTGTGATAATATTTATACCTATAGAATATATGAAAAAAAAAGATATAAAATATGTATGAAGTAAAAGTTTGTTTCAATTAATTTCCTGTGCAGTACCTAGTAGGTGTTAGCGAGCTGTACTCTTGTTTCGTAAGATTATAGAATCGAAACTTTATTTGAAAACCTTGCTCCCTAAGGACTACCGTACCTTACCAAATTCTAAGAACAAATTTCCACGGTTATAAAATATGTACAAGAAATATCCTTTCTTGTTTTCAAAAAGTTTTCTCATTTCATGCTATACGGAAAATCTGTTATGATCGTGGAACATTTTTAGCAAGAATAACCAAGGTTAAATATTATTTTCTAAAAACTATTTATATTTTCTGTCAACCAGTATCACAGACATCGAATATAAAATATTCTATGAACACCCTCTCAATTCAACAATTATCTAATAACATTCGGTATTGAGAAACGAGAACGCAAACTCAATCGTTCAATAAATATAAACAAGGGTGATAATTAAAGAAATTTGGAGTAGAATTTTAATAGGACCAGTAACTTTAAACCTTCTAAAGAGTTCATTGTTTCTAAGTTGAGTCATTATTTTCCTCAAATCATTCTTGGAATCCAAGGTCAAGAAATCAAAGGTGAATTTGATACTAAAAACTATAAATTACTATAGTGTTTGCGACTGACTTTTTTGTGAAAGAAAGCAAAAGTAAAGATTTTCACAAAAATTTTCTATAATCTAAATTATAATTCTATCTAGAAATTCAACTCGACTCAACTGTGTCGTTTGATAAAATACTGAAAAAATAATTTTAATAACTGAAAAGCAAATTATTCAAATAAATTCTGAAGTTAGAAACATTTTACTTATTTTCGTGGAATCGAAATCCCTCGTCTACACAATTGTAATGTTCATGATAATTGAAATGAAAAATAAATATTGTTCATTATGAGCACGCTTACCGTATCTTTACATAGAAAAATATAAATTTTTCTATATTATTAACTTATAATGTTACCCCTTGGCGGGCACCGCGAACTCTGGTGTTCGCAAACAATAGATGTTTTTATTGTGTCTCGTTTTGGGCCTGTTGACTAGGTAAAGGAATGATTTGAGCTTGACCTCCAGAAACATATTCACTTATCAATTGAATCAATCCTAAATTGAATACATAAATAAAATTGAAATCAAATACAATCTGAGTCAAGCTGTTAAGGACTGTGCTTGGAAACGAAATCTACAATTTCGATCAATCTTAATCAATTGAAATTCAAATTATCGCTAAAACCGATACAACGTCTGGGAGCCTTTAACAAACAGAAGCCCATCTATCTTTTGGATAAGTTCCATATGTAAATTTGGCTACCGGTTAAGGTTGATTGAACCGAACCTAAAACTAATTGTTCCTGACTGAGGAATGATGCAATTAAACTGTCGAATATTAAATGCTATTAGCCAGTAATTGAAATCGTTTACTTGGCAATATGGTGTGAGCTTGCCAATCTATACTGAATTGATAGTGACACAGTTGCTTTATCTAGCGAATCTTACACGTGTATTACTTAACAGTTAGTTAGTATATACTCAAGGGCGTAGTACATCAAATGGTGTTTCAAGGTCTGACTGACAAGCTAATATTTGATTACATCTCAACTAGACTTGGCATCAATTTGTAATGAATACCAAACAGATGAGTCTATTTCAGATACTCCAGCGAGTTCGTTTTTTTCAAAATTTTACCCGGCCTCTGAGAGTAATACAAAGAGTATACAAAATATTATGATGACTATCGGAATAGAGGTGTGATCCTTTTATCAATTATCAGCCGGGAGATGTCCACTGATGAACATCCGTCTCCCCCAAAAAAATTCATACCAGTTGGTTCTGGGCTATTCGCATGCAGAGGCACCCGTGACTTTTAGCAGATTGACGGTCCAGTTCTTGAAAATATTTCTGTCAATTTTCCCTCCCTACGACCACATAAGAAATTTCTATTAGATTCTCCAGCTGATTTTATAGTTCTCAGAAACGATCACATATTTTTATCACACAGGTTTGGTCACACAGTGAAACTTTTTGGTAGTGCTTGTCCTTAGGTTTTGAAAGCTGCGTTTTAACTGTGATTCTAAGAAGCTGAATATCTTTTAGCTTCCTTCCTGTTTTTACTAAATCCTTCACTACTATTGATAAAGTCTTACTTAATAGAACACATCTTTTTACTACTGCAACTGAGAAGCTCAATAATGAGCTTGAACGAATAATTGGATTCTATTGCATTGTCGCAATTATAATGCTAATAATTAAGCCGTGCAAACTACCAGCTCATTATCGTAATGTTCACGAATGCAAGTCTTAGAGCAGTTCTACCTCGTGTTGATAACTCTGAGACAATAGGTTATTTAAAGCACTGTTAACTGTAATAGCGAAATAATGAGATAAGTAATCTTGTTAGGGGAAATTTTATATTTTAGTATTTACGGCAATATCGATTTAGGGTGGCGAATTAATGAGGTGTTATAACGAAGGACTTTCCCTCAAAATTCTGTCGTGGTGTGAGGCAAGCATCTCATACTTCCTAAACTATTCACAGATATTTGGCAACATAACTAGGTTTTGGTTCCTTTTTAAAGACAAGAAAAACACCACCACGCTGGCCCAATGCGGGTTGATGGTAAAAATGTTCGCAATAGCGGTCGGGACCAACGGCTTATGTTTTGGTCACCCATCCAAGGCCTGACCATGGCGAAGGTAGCTATGTTTTCGATATTGAAAGCCAAAGCGCTAAACCACTACGCCAGCTCCGCCCTGCCCTGAAAAGAAATGAAACGAAATTCTTTATTTAATCATTTAGGTAACAAGTAGTTACACTTATGACGCGTCAAAAACAAAAGTTTAAAAACAAACTATACACTTTTACTTATTTACCTCAATTTTTTTTTCTTCCTGTTCACTACCGGGAGGCTTTGTCAAGAGAAAATACATGCTCTGCCCTCCTGTAGTATAAGTCGAAAAAATCTTGAAGAAAATCTTTTTCAGTCAACACGTTTATCTTACGATTTAGCATTGATGCCGATAAACGAGAGTCCAAAATGATCTAAGCTTCTATTGAAGTCGACGTCTTCTTGTATAAGTATGGTGTCTAAAGACATTGTCTTCAATATATTAAGTACGATAAGAAACTGATTTATTTATTTTTATTTAAATTGCTATAAAACATGATGATAATTTGTTAGCACAAATATATAAACCCTCTGTTGGCCGAAGTTTACCGAATAAAAACGGACGATATCTAGGAATCGGTCTGGATGGACAACGCATCGATGCGAGGAATATTTTTGGTGGTCATCTGCCCCACACAATATATATCTGTATAAAAGTGCACATTGTGTTCAGCGTTTGATAATTAATCTATTTAAAAGTCGTTAAAATTATCAACTGAAGTCTATTACTAAAGATTCGGCGCACGGCTATTAAGTTTATTGCCATAACAATAAATGTTTCAACTTGTCACATTTCATTTACATCTGTTACGGTCGTAAGCGAAACTTTGCAGAATTCAAATGAAGTTTCATAGTTGCAACAAGAATTTGCATAATTAAAATCAGTAACATTCAACTAAAACAAGTATATTGTAATGACAGTAAGTCTTCAAGATTCAAACTTTGTAGCTGTTATCGCGATTTCAAATTACCTAGTAAACTTTGATAATTATTTTAGACGTGTTGGAATTTATTAATATTCATTAGTTACTTCATACTGCAATTATAAGAGATTTAATTGGATGCCGTTATTTCGTTAAGGTATTCATCAAAATTAGGTTCTGTTAATGTTGGATTACATTCTTCATTGTATAAATATATAGTACCTTAGTCTCATATATTGCTGACTTGATACTATGTTGAAATAATTCTTACGCGCAGGTGACGTCAGTAACTTAATAAATAGTAACTTTTTTACGGTAACTATTCACATTCACGTGCTAAAATTCAGACATTTTAAGATGACACTCTTTATATCATTCTAACAAGAGTAATTCAATGTTAAAAATGTACACATACTTTTGCACTAGATGTAAAAAAATGTTGATTTTTGTGAGTATAATTTAAGAAAAGAGTCGTAAGAACTTAACATATTTCCTTTCACGATATATATCAGACGTTCATCATTGCATTAAGGGTTAGTTTGTTGATCTGTAAATGGTAAAAATCTAGACCAATGCGTTTAAATCAAATCAAATTTATTTTGTAAAGCACACGTTAATGTAAACACCAAAATATGTGACGTCAGTTTAATCAATGGAAAAATGCAATGAACTATTTGGTTCACTTGAGAATTAAGATTTCATACTAATATTATAAATGCGAAAGTAACTCTGTCTGTCTCGCTTTCACGTCAAAACTACTGACCAATTTAACCGAAATCTGGTACACAGATAGTCTAGAGCCTGAGAAAGGACATAGGCTACCTTTTATCCTGATATTCCCATGGGAACGGGTGCCATCCGGGTGAATGTTAAAAAAATTAAAATGACGGACTAATTTACGCCACTATGAACTTTCCTTCTAATAATAGAGTAGGAATAAATTTTCAATTCCACCAATTGAGGTTACTGTTCCAATTTGAAAAAATCTTTCAGTGTTGATGTTGAATAGTCTATTTATTATGGAAGGCTACGCGGATGAAGTCGTGGGCAAAAGCTACTAATAATATATGTTAAGAGTAAACAATCACGGTCTTGACAACATTCTTTTTCACATAATAGTGTACAATTATCGATAACATGAGATTGACTTTCCCGCTTGGTAAGGTGGTAATGGACAACTGTAGTTGATGACAACTGTTGTCTCAAAATATAACAATTCTATTCGTAATATCACGTTATATCTCGCTTTAGTTCCCTACATAAAAAGTGTCAAGTATAAAAATTCCAAAATCACTTTGTTTGCGGTCAGTAGACTATATAGTACGAAACTAATAAGAAAACTTAGGGTCAGTTTTTTGATCAGTAATTATATTCAAACCAATAGTTCAGATCTAGTCTATTGGCGTCAATGGAAACACCAAAAGCTAAATTTGCGATGCATTTTCAAACCAATATACATCAAACGTGCCGGCAGCCGACATTTTACTAACTCCAGCGCTTTATTGTGGTTAAATTGTCATTATAATTATTTAACTATATTATTACTTAAAATGTTACTATTGGTCAAGCTGACATATCACGACATACGTTTACGCCACTGGTCAATATTTTACCAACTGGCCCACCTGACTGCGGATAAAAAAACCGACCCTAAGAGAGATCAACACCAGATATTTCTATTTGAAATCGATCGATATCCTCTTGTTGAGTAACTAATCATAGTTGGAGTTTTTGGTATGAAAAGCAAGGACTTAAAGTTTTATTTTGAATTTGCGTGTTTCTATACACTAATGACTAATAGGTATTATTCATCGCATGATCTGGAATACTTTATGATTTTAGTTTTATAAAATAATGGCTATGTTACTCGCAGAAAAATGTAGGTTACATAATATCCGTTGTTAAAAATAAGAAATGTTATTTGGTATTTTAAGTGGTTGTCCCTTGTTCATGAAAGGGATATTTGTCTATTTCTACACAGTAAAGTAGTGACTAGGGGGTAAGAGCTACCGTTATTCTGCTCCACTCAAAGCAATATGACTCAGTTATAAATATTTGAGCTATTATTGTCGACGACGACCTCCGTGGTCGAGTGGTCTGTATGCCGGTCTAAAGGCGTCGCCATCTCGAGAGGTTTTGGGTTCGAACCCCGGTGGGAGCGAATGTTTGGGTGATGAATTTTCAGCCAGGGAATTTTCAGGCACTAATATATAAATCTGTGACAACGCAGAACTTTAATCGATACTTTGGTGGTTTCAGAATCATTATATCTCGCTCCGTTTTACCTTAGCTAAGTTTAGTTTGCTAATAACCGAAAATAGTGTAGGTACCTAATTAAAGTTTGAATTTATCTTTTTCCCAGTTTGATTCGGGGAAAATATTAAGTGTGGGTTATTTGAAAATATAATTATTATTATGTAAGTACCTATATTGGTTCTAGTTTTGTATATTAACATCCGTAAGTAGTTAAAAAATAAGTGCTAAATGGCTTTGTTTGGTAGTTGTTGGTATATTAAAAACAATTTAATTTTTTTTATATATAAATGTTATAACTCATTACATCTATAACAAACATTATCGTCATAACACTGTTAATAATTACATCTTAGTGATATTCATGCCAATTTGTTTGCACATCATAATTATTAAACTCATGTCATCCCAATTATGTCCAAGTTAATAAACATAAAATTATCTGTATCAAATGGTTTCTGGTTTGTAGTCGCAGTCACTATGGGTATTGTAAAATCGTTACATACAAAATTAGTTTAGTTTACATTTATTATAAAAAAATAATAATAAACTGTTGTATACAGTTTTTAAGTCGTTTTCCAAATTATGTATGTATGTATCTATGTAGCTGATTTGTTAAAGGTAATTGTTGTGGATAATGGTGCTGGTTGCACATGTAAACACAGCTTTTTAAATAATATGTTTTACCTAACCTATATGTGTAAATGTTTATTGTCCCATATTGTTTATTATGTTAATTTTTCCATTGAAAATAAAAACTTGTGTACGTAAAAACTCGTGTATAATTTGGTAACAACAATAGGTTATAAATTTTTCATAGACCTTTTTTGGTTACATTGTTTTTATGATGGAGGCAAAGGAGTCAGAAGTCCATTCTGCCAATAGCTGAACTGAACATCCCGCGACCCAAGGACGGTATAAGTCCTTAAACAAAACACAATAATATTTGGCACATGCTTACTACATGAGTATCATAACAGTGTAACATTCTAAAACTGAAATGATATTGTTATAACATTTAAAACACAAACTAACAATTTTGTGACATCTAAGAGACAAAGCTTAACATTTTTGTAACATTAAAAATACAAACTAACATATTCTAAATCAGTCAGAACCATCCAAAGGCAGAGGGCATAACTTCACAACCGGTCGTTTAAACAAATGATTTTTGTATTGTAAAGTAACCACTCTACATATGCCATCTGGCCCTGGATGTCTCTGTACAACTCGACCTAAAAGCCATTTTCCCGGCGGCAATCTGTCATCTTTCACAAGAACTACAGTACCCACTTCAATACTCTGACCATGTTTTGTCCATTTATAACGTTGCTGTAAAGTAGTCAGATACTCTGCTTGCCACCGTTGCCACAAACATTGAACTAACCTTTGAACAATATGCCAACGGTGCAAAGGTGAAAGTTGAACATCAATCAACGGTTCTTCAGGCACTGCTAACAGGGGTTCACCCACAAGAAAATGTCCAGGAGTTAAAGGAGAATCATCAGGTGAATTGGAGACTAAGGTAAGTGGGCGAGAATTTACACAGGCTTCTACTTGGGTTAAAAGGGTAGCAAACTCCTCAAATGTCAGACTAGTTTGCCCAACTACCCGTTTGATGTGACCCTTGACAGACTTGACCCCAGCTTCCCAGAGGCCACCGAAATGTGGAACACCAGGCGGTATAAAATGCCAGGTGGTTTGATCGTTGGACAAAAGCTCCGAGATTTCGGCAACTAATTGCGATTTTACATTTTTGAAGGCTAAATCTAAATCACGTGCTGCTCCTACAAAATTTGTGCCGCAGTCACTCCATAAATCCTTACAGTGACCACGACGTGAAGTAAAGCGCTTAAAAGCAGCAAGAAAGGCTTGGGAAGTAAGATCGGACACTAATTCAACGTGAATGGCCTTTGTGACGGTACAAACAAATAAACTTACATAAGCCTTTGAAAATTTCTTACATCTACCACTATATAACTTAAGACTAAATGGTCCAGCAAAATCTACACCACTTGTTAAAAACGGACGAGTAGGTTTAACTCTAAAACTAGGTAGATCACCCATAAAGGGGGTGAGTGGTACAGCTCTTTGCTTAAAACAAACTACACATTTTTTTATTACATTTCGAACTAGATTTTTAACACGCACAATCCAGTATCTTTGTCGAATATAATTTAACATAAGTTGGTTGCCACCATGTAGTGTTTTTAAGTGTGCATCCGAAACTACTAATTTTGAAAACGAACATTTATAGTCTAATAGTATTGGATATTTCATGTAATCAGGAATATCTGCATTAGACAGTCTACCACCAACGCAACAATTTTATCATTGTCTAAATAAGGATTTAAAACATAAATTTTACTTGTTTTATGAACACATTTACCTTTTTCTAACAGTTCAATTTCATCTTGAAAACTAAGTGATTGTGATAAACGAATGCAAATATTAAATGCAAGTTTAATCTCATTTGAAGTTAAATAGGCAGGCATAGATGCTGTAGTCTCAAGCTTGGTTATCTTAGTTTTACATTTATTCACAAATCGAAAGCAATAAGCAGTGACTCGAACTAATTTCAATAAACTAGAATATCTATTCAAATGTGACATCGCATAATCATTATCATAGTGGAAATTACAAGACAATTTTATTTTGGATTCTAATACAGTGTCTGGTAAAATAGAATTACTAAGTAACGTGAGATCAGTATTTTCTTTGAGGGAGGGGGGACCTTCCCACCAAAGTTTATAATTTCGTAACTCAACTGGACTCACACCACGTGATGCTACATCGGCTGGGTTATTTGCAGAATTAATGTGATGCCATTGACTACTATTAGTAAGTGATAAAATCTCAGAGGTTCTATTAGCAACAAATGTAGACCATGTGCTGGGAGGTTTGCGCAGCCAGGTTAAAACTATCGTTGAGTCAGTCCACGCGTATACATTTTCATTTGGAATATTAAGGTAAGTCTTAGCATCATATAAAATCTTTGCCACTACTACTGCACCACAGAGTTCAAGTCGGGGTAGTGAAACTTGTTTCACGGGAGCAACTTTGGATTTAGCCATAATCAAACGAACTTTAACTTCATTTCCGTCCGAAACTCTGAGGTACACCACACCTGCATAAGCGGCACAAGATGCGTCACTGAAACCATGTAGCTCAACTCTATTTGTGAATTGAGAAATACCAAGCCAACGTGGGAGCTGGATGTCTTCAGGATATGAGAAGTGGTTAAGGTAGGTAATCCAATCATTTTTTAAATTAACAGGCAAATCCTCGTCCCAATCTAAGCCAGCCAACCATAATTTTTGCATGAAAATTTTAAGTACAATAATAGCAGGAGCTAGCCAACCCAATGGGTCAAAGGTTTTAGCAATCGCAGATAATACATTTCGTTTAGTGATACACTTAAAGTTAAAATCTAAGTTATATTTAAGTTCAAAATTATCAGATTGTGAATTCCAAGTAATACCTAATGTTTTCACTGTGTCCTCAATTTTTATATTCACTGCACTAACTGTCTCTTTATCCTTTTCAGGAATGTAACTTAACACTGATTCATAATTAGAGGACCACTTATGTAGGGGAAAACCACCGCGTGCGAGTAACTCTGTCAGACGACGTTGCAGACGGGATGCCTCTTCAACTGTAGACGCTCCGCTCAGAAGATCATCCATGTACATATCTCTCTTTAATATATCTGATTCCACAGGGAACTCGTCGCGCTCATCCTCAGCAAGCTGATGAAGTGTACGAATGGCTAAAAAAGGTGCGCAAGATGTACCATAGGTGACAGTAAGTAGTTTAAATTCTTGAATTTCTTGTGTAACATCTTGACGCCATAGGATTCTCTGGTAGTCAACATCTTCTTTAGCTATTAGAATTTGTCGGTACATCTTTTGGATATCTGCAACTAAGCAAACTTTATGCTGTCTCCATCGTGTAACTAAGTCTCTAATGTCTTGTTGTAAAGGATAACCAGTTAGTAACACATTATTTAACGCTTCTCCATTGTCAGGTGCAGCACTTCCATCGAAAACTACTCGGAGTTTAGTGCTCAGGCTCGTCGGTCGGAGTACTGCGTGATGAGGTAAGTAATACTTCTGTTGTATATTAATATTCTTTTCCATTTCAGGGACCTTCATCATGTGACCATGAGCTTCATATTCCTTTATAAATTTTTTATATTCATCTTGGAACTCAGGTTTATTTATGAAGCGTTTCTCCATAAAATGTAAGCGCATTTCAGCAATTGTTCGAGAATCTCCAAGATGTGTAAATGAGTCCCGTTTAAAAGGTAAACGAACAACATAACGTCCTTCTTCATTACGAGTGTGGGTAGCTTTAAAATATTCTTCACATTGTATCTCTAAATCTGTCATATGTCTATTATGTGTTATGTGTTCCTCTATCTCCCAAAATCGTCTTAGCAACTGATCCACTTCTAACTTTGTGTGATTTACAATAACATTGTGATGGTGTGTTGTAGGTTGTGTAACTCCTCCTGATATCAACCATCCAAAACTGGAATTCAGCGCAATAAGAGACTTGTACTTGTGTATACCTTCTTTTATAATGTGTGCATGCACATCAGCACCAAGTAGAAAATCTACAGATCCTGGCTTGTGAAAATAAGGATCAGCCAGATCGAGTTGCATCGATGAAGGCCAAGAATCATGTGAAATTTTGTTGTGCAGGTAACAAAGAGGTAAGTTTTTTCAAAACATATGCATTAATTACAAAGGATGATGAACTGTCCTTTGTGGAGTGGATTGTAAGTGTTACCATAGATTTTGTGATAACCACTGATGAATTTGATATACCAGTTATTTTGCCATGAACAGCAGTACGTTGCAAATTTAGTGTCTGTGAAGCAGCTTCTGAGATGAAAGATGCTTGGGAACCTGGATCAATTAGTGCTCGAAAGATATAAGTATGACCATTCTTTGCCTTGACACCAATTTGAGCGGTAGCTAAAATTACTTGAGAATTTTTTATTTCAGTCTTGAAGCTAGCATTGAAGTTGCAAACCGCACTAGTGGAACTCACTCCAGACTCAGGAGGTAATTTAGCATGTTGTTCCATTACAGTTTCAGGTTTAATATAGTTAGAGTTATGTAGCAAAGTGTGATGACGGCGTCTGCATTTCTTACATGTTGTGCTTTGTCTACACTGATTTACAGCATGACCCTTCACAAGGCAATTAAAACAGATGCTGTTCCTTTTAACAAACTCTTGGCGATTTAGAATGTCTAGTGCAGCAAATTCCTTGCAGTGGCAAATATAATGATTCTGTGAGCAATAAGTACAAGTAGTATTCATTTCAGTAGTAAATGTTTTCAATGAGATTTTAGTGTTGTTATTAGTTGTGTTCTTGTGAAAGTCTTTCCTGTGTGATTCTCTTGTAGGTGTAATATTAATCATTTCCATAGTTCTAAATCTATTTTCTAGATACAAGGTTAACTCATCAACCGTAGGGATGTTTGTGGATTTTCCAAGTGATTGCTCCCAAAGCTTGTGCGATTCCAGGTCTAGCTTTGAAACTACAATGTATACAATAATAGCATCCCATGTAGAGGTATCTATATTTAGATTCTTAAGTGATGTGAGACATTGAGTGGTAATATCTAACAAATCTTTTATATTTTTTGAAGATTCAGTGGTAATTTTCTTTTGACTTAAAAACCTGCTGAGTATAGTGTTAACAATGACCCTTTTATTATCAAACCGATCCTCAAGTTTCTTCCATGCATCCTCATAATTGGCTTCAGAAAGCGGTAAGTTTCTTAATAGCAGTTCGGCTTCTCCGGACAAACTAGATTTTAAATAGTGAAATTTTTCAATTTTCATAAGGCTGTCATCCTTATGAATGAGAGATTGGAACAAATCCCGAAAGCTTATCCATTCATTATAATCACCTGAGAATGTAGGTATAGGGATGGGTTGTAGTCTAGGTCTTAATGTTCTTGAATGAGAGTTGTTGGCTTTTATCTCCTCACTCTGTTCTCTATCCGAATGTTTAAGGGTATAAAGAGTATCATTTATTAATGTTTTGAGGTCCATAAATGCTTCCTCAGTAACATCGTAATTCTGTTCTGGTGAATAACCTTGCGCTTGTACTAATGACTTATTAAATTTGGTTATTAATTGTTCGTGTAATCGTTGGTAATTATCCCAGTAGTTATTAAGTGTCTCCAAACGCGTATCCAAATAACCTTTTGTTATTTTAGGTTTAGGACATTTTTTAGTGTTACTATATAATTTTATTATTTTTGTTGAACTATCGCTAATTAAGTTTATGGCTGATTTAATTAAATCGTTTTCCGCCATTTCCTTTCCTTTGTAAAATTAAATAATAGAATTTATTACCAGTTTCTAAGACACAAACGTATATTCTTTCCAGAATCAAATTGAAAATATTTTTTCTAAGTTCTTACCACTGTCTTCGTATATCACTTTTCACAACACTATTACTATTACTTGCACTTACTGATAATCCGACATTGAAGGACCAAAATGTTTATTATGTTAATTTTTCCATTGAAAATAAAAACTTGTGTACGTAAAAACTCGTGTATAATTTGGTAACAACAATAGGTTATAAATTTTTCATAGACCTTTTTTGGTTACATTGTTTTTATGATGGAGGCAAAGGAGTCAGAAGTCCATTCTGCCAATAGCTGAACTGAACACATATAATGTGAAAAAAATACGACGCTCTATAATCGACTATTATCTGTTGCAAGAAATTATAGGATAATACAAATGACAATTTTTCACTGACATTGATCGTTAAATCGAGGCGGCGACATAACCTCAAAACTCATACTAGAGGTGGCGAGCCTGTTGCCCAGCACCGGACACAGTGTGAGGCTAGCGAGGTATAATTTTAAAACAATATTAATTATTAAAAATGTGTGGACAATAACTAAAAGTACATACATACATATAATCACAACTATTACCCCCAAAGGGTTAGTCGGAGACAAGGCAAAAGTACCTCAAAAGCAGTCCATTGCCATAGTCCGCGCTTCACCAAGCAGTGACTGCACCCAACGTGACAGGTGGTGAGCTTTTCGCGGTTATAAGCTTTTTGTTGGTTGTGCAGTTTTAAGTCCATTTGTCGCCTTTTACGACACCCGAGGGAAAATATGGGTTGGTAGTATTCTTTTAATGAGCCGCTATCACACGGCTCCGCGGCGGCTTATTAAAAGTAAAACTAAATAACAAGATTTTTTTTTTTATGGGATAGGTGGCAAATGAGCAGATCGATCACCTGATGGTAAGCAATTACCGCTATCCATAGACACAATCCCAAAGGAGTTACAAGTGCACTGCTGATGCTTTAATTGAGAATACGCTCTTTTCTTGAATGTTTGGATATCGTTCTGTTCCGGAAATACTACTGGCGACAATTCATTCCACAGTTTAGTTGTTTCTTTGTTATTCCATTCTCCAAAATTATTTCGTTGAAGGTAGACAGTCTGAACGAAAACCCAAAATCTTGTTTCTTTTTATTTAGAGTTTGTAAATACTTTTTCAATGATGGAACGACCGAACAAAAGGTTTAAAAATAACCAATTTGGCTTTATAACTCAAAACCGATACAATAACCTATTCAATGACGGAATCATGAATTTGCTTCCAAAAATGTATATTCGCAGACAAAAGAGAGAGAAAATATATTCTGTGCGAGTCGACGGAATGAAGATTGGGTTTCATTTGATAGATACAATATTGTTTGATAATTACGTTTACATTTTTATCAAAAACGATTTATACATATGCATATTGCTATATTTATTTTATATTATGTAGGTATAATGTTTACCTACCAAGCCTTGGTATGCACTTGTATAATATTTATCATTCCAATCAAAAACGTCTGAATCTTGCATTGCGTTTGAATTTTTAACTATAGCGCTCTCGGTCGCTCATTTCAATTATTTTGTCTTGCTGCATCATGCCATAATCCAATAGTTTAATACCTCTTTATTACAAGCATTGTTCGTTTACATTCTCGTTACTCATTTCCAAATCATTTTTCCTCGCACATTTTTTATGTAATTCGATATGGATGAATATTTTCCCACTTGGGTTGCTTTAAGTATTCTTTCTGGAAATATAAAACTAATGTTATCAGTTAAACAGCACACCTGTCTATACAAAAGCCAAAATACCATAAGCTATTTTCAACCTTAATTTGTGAGACATAAAGTGCAGAACTCATTTTGGGATTTGACAGAAGTTAAGCTGTAGTTAGAGCTGTTTACTGCACATAAAGGGTCCGATCTCGTTCTAAGCTTCTTACTAGAGCAAGACGTTGTTAAGCTCCTACATACAAAACATTCGGCGAGGATTGTCTCAACTAGCCAATGGCGCGCCGCTTATCTTAACCCGAATGGGTTGTTTATGTCGGCTTCTGGTTACCATTGGTCGGCTCTTCGTTAGGATTCATCGTGAATAAAAACTCCTTTGGCAACGTTACTGACTTTTATTCCTCAATAATAGTTACGCCTCAAAAATGTGAAAAATAATGCGCCAAAATGGCGCTATTCCAATCTATTTAAAGACCGATAATCAAGTACAAGATTTAATTATTTCTAGAAAATTAATATTATAACAAAAAATCTACTTATTCTTTTAAGTACAAGCAAATGCAAGAAACTCACCAAAAATGGTTATTAAATAATATCATACAATACAACATTGAAATTTTAGAAGCAAACATCTAAGTTATATTACATTTTTTATTACAAATATTATGATCAAATATATATAATCTAAAATTTTTCAATAAGAAAATAAAATTAAGGGTCCGTAGACTAACAGTAAAAAACTTTAAAAGTAGTATGTACATAAAATACATTTAAAAGGTATCTTCACCACTAGCTGTGTCATACAGTCTCGAAGAATATTTCCTTGATATGCAATTGCTACAAACGAGACAAGCAAGAGATGACCAGACACCGATAATGACAGTCACTATCACTGTTTTATTCTCTCGCGTGGAAACCTTCTGTAACGGTTCGATTGTTATCATTATTGAAACCCTAACGTTAATACCATTACAAAACATATTGAATTAGTTTTGCCAAGTAATATTTATGAGCTTCGCAAAACTTTTAGTGTGATCATCCTACTCGTGTGCTCCAATCTGCAGTTCCACCTTAGTTTACACATTTTACTGCCAAGAAACTTTTCTAACGGGTTGAAATCTAGACGGTATATTAGCAGGGCTGAGGTCTAATTTCCCTTGTGGTTAAAAGTTAACTTTGAGCATAAGATAGTTACTATTCGCTGAGTCTTTACTTTATAAGACATTATTTTTGTTTCGGAATTTTCGACCTTTAGCTTAATGTTATGCACGTCTATACAGTTAGTTTCATAATTCACAGTCGAATATATGATGCGATAAAAGGTATTTAATGAATGCGAGAATTATTGTTATGTTTTTATTGTTAATTATTACAGATTTGCATGCCACATTATTATTAGCAATTATGTATTTCCAACACAATTATTTTGTTCAGGAATAAATAAATAAATATTTTGTTTTAATTTAAGGAGATTTAAATGAAATGTAATTTTAACACTGACTTAAAATTTAATTAGAGGCATTTTAGTTACTCGAAGCTTTCCCCACTAGGTTTATTCCCGGAAAATGAAATTACGTTACTTATTAAACTTTTGAATGTTAAAGATGAAGAATATTAAGTCACCATTTTATGAGATAAATCCTTTATGTATTTCTTAGAAATAAATCAGTTTCAAGGAAAGCAAATCTAATATTCCGATCGGCATGGATAACGAGCAAAATTGTCAATATCTGGGCTAGCTAGCTTTCTAAAAGATCGAATTAATAAGTTAAAAGGAATTACGTGAAGAAATGAATCCGTATTTCTAATTGCTACTTAAATCATGATGGGCCTTCACAATTTAATTGGGGGTAAGTCCTGGTTATTTTCAATTCGTTTTCTCTTTTTGCGATATTTAATACTTAGATCTCAACGTAAGAAAAACCGCGGAAATGTACTAATTTAGCCTTTTCACAAAATAACTTAGTTTGAGGTTATTTCAAGGGACGTAATAGAGTAACGCCGTCGGACAGCCGGCGTGCCGGCCACGTGCGCACGCTTCAACGTCAAAATTTTCGATACAATTTGACGTATTGAGCGGGCGCGTGACCAGCGCCCGGCCGACAGCGTAGCTATGAAACGTCCTTAGCTTTCATTAAATTTTCAACGCCCTTTTTCATTGATGAAGTAAACTACTATCATACTTCAACAAATTGCAAAATTTTACGCGGTTTTTCAAAGCTAATCAAAATCAACTTAAAATTCAACCAAGGTCCAATATTTCACAATATTTGTTGTTAACGAAATCAATAATGTATTCTTAATTGGAGCGTTGTAATCAACTTTCAATCGCCGTGAATTACTAATGCGTGAAAATATTGATTTTTTATTAAAGAAACGGGGCTGGGTTTTAGCCACCGTAAACATTCGGCGGTAAAGGTCAAAACAAAGGGCTGTTTAATAATAAATCAAGTTGGTTAATCGTGTGGGAAGGGCTACGTTCTGCTAAATGCGATACAACCGCTTTTAGGATTGTAAATTGTTAGCCATTGTAATCACACAGCATTATGCACAACTAATGTATTATGTAGTGAGTGAGAGCTATAATAAAGATTTATGTAAGAAGCCTTTGCGTTCAGATATTGAATAGTAATTTTCTGAATAAATTTAATTATGTAATTTAAAAAAAAAAAAAGCATAATTATGCGGCCTGTGTAGTCTCAGAATGAAAAAAAAACGTCTTGTGCGTTTTTTCTCATTTTGTCTACCAGTTATATTTATTTATTTATTTAAAATTTAATGTCCAAAAAAAACACTTTTGTACATAAACGGACTTAAGGATAATACATCGCTCTCATCACATTTCTGTATTCATATTTCTGCGCCCGCTTGTTTTCGCGCATCATATTTCTGTATTTTCTTTTTCATAGAATTAAATTACATGTCAAATTGTAAATAACTGTCGAGTATTGAAATACGCCATTAGTCTACATCCTCATTATGTCGTAAAAGTCATCTTGAGAACAACGATATTTTTCTCCCGCAATTGCGTATGTATACTGAAATCAGCCTGAGCCATTCGCCGAACAACGTCAGCTATGCAGAAGTGGATCTCTTACCACTAGTAAGACTTCATTGCAAAAATTTCAAAATTTATTAAGTTGCGTTAAGAATGACAATTTAGCGGAAATGTAGTAGAAATCACGATTCTAAAATAAATTAGTTTTTGAATATGTTAACTTATACTAGCGGTGGGACTTTGATTGCTGTAGCTCTTCTGATATGAAACCATGAGTTCCAAAAATATACATATTTACAAATTTTATTAATAAACTGCTAAGTTTGAAACTGCTGCTAGATGGTATATGTGGGTGTGTTAATACTCTAGTTTTATTATTTATAAGGGTTTCGCCTACGCTTCAATTAGATAGTAACGTTAAGCTTAGTGACTCGTTAATCTGCGATATTTTTATATATCCACAAATCCAAGGATGCCGTCTATACGGTACAAATATAAATGTAAATAAATATCTTCAAACATTCACACCTATCAACTAGCCCCATTTTAAGCAACTAATGCTGACGGACAAATATATCTAATAGATAAATACATATAAATATCCTGAATATAAATATATATAAACATCCAAGACTGGAGAACAAATGCCTGAAAATTCATTACCCAAACATTTGCCCCCACCGGGGATCGAACCCAGAACCTCTCGAGATGGCGACGCCTTGAGATCGGCATACAGCCCACTCGACCACGGTATGGATTATAATAATATCGCTCATCCAAAAGAATAATGACATAATTACCAAAAAGTCGAAAATGAGTTTTTGATGCTATAACTTCATGTTTTGCACGTTTTATCCATGGTAAAAACGACAGAATTGTTGTTCCATTAGTTTCCGAAAGAGAGAGTCATTGCCGTCATGGTGTTGGCCTATACTTCGAAAGGATACGCGGAAACATCGACAAAGTTTATAAAATGTAGACAGATTTGTAAAAATAAAACTAAAATTGAATATAATGTTGTTTAAATTCATGATTATTCCCACATCCAAACCTAGTTTAATGTCATAATTGTATTATTTGATGTATAAAATGTCATAAATGTACGTCTGGTTTGTTTTATTTCGTTTTTTCAAATAGTTATCTTAAGTTTTCTCGCAAACTTTTTATGTTATATTATTGGTAGTAAAGTAACACAACATAACTATTAAAATATATCAATACAATGATTGGAAATACACAATATTTTCGATGTCAAACTTTTAAAACGCTCTCCTGAAAAATCGCAAAAACGTAATTACGTCGTTATTCTTTTGGATGAGCGATATGTTCAATCAGTGTGTGTGATGTGAACGAAAGAATAAATTAAATAAATGAACATTAAATTACCATTTACGTTAATGTGTTATACTGGTTTCTGGTTATAGTGTTTCTAAATAATACGTATCAGACTTTATATATTTTTCATATTTTATTGTTTTTTTTATAATTATCTTAAGGTATAGAATATTAACATTACATTATTACAAAGTTCTGTTTTAATCGCTTAATGACTTGTAAAGAAAAGAGCCAAATACATTAAAGGCTTTCAACATAATTAATTTTTAGAAGTCACCTACCATTTTAATTTTTAAAACAAAAACTTTAGCTTCCCAAACAATTACCGATATTTCATCCTTATATCCGTTATTACATTACGAGTCATAAACGTCGTCCTAGACAAGAATTCACTATTGCGGTCTGTCAGACCCAACCCGTTGTCAGCTGGCGCCAGAGGCAACAGTATATTTGGGTACAACGTACCCGGTCACATTAAATTAGAATCATTAAAAGGGAAGGCCACTTAACCCTGACTAACTTTTGTGCTTTATTGGCGTAAACTTTGTAGGTACTTACACAATTATGTTACACGTGTACATGTTTGTAACTAATTCAAATAAATTTCTCATGGAACGTAAACAAAGAGAGAACTGTTTAGACAAACAAAAAGCATTAAGGGTCACATATCATTTATTTACATGGTAGATTGTGTATTCAGTCATGGTGAGAATACAATTATACTCTTCTACGCCATTATTAAACGTAACGTTGTTTTCAACTAATTTGTATGCATATTATACTGTTTGCGGTTAGTGATTACATAAACAGGGTTACATTTCAAACATCAACAACCTCGCGTGACTAAATAGCTAACATTATAAGCAACAACATTATAGTTGTTCGAGTTTTATGAAAAAAAAGTTTCAAGCTTTTATTTTACTGCCGTGACATTTGTAAGTCTATGGTCCATTCGCAAACGGAAAGGTGACGCTAGCGTTTGTTAGGTTTCCTAGGTGGGCTGGCCACGCGCGCGCTTATACTATAAGAGATACCTTCACAACCACACGCGCACGCTTATATCAAAATTTCTGGAAATCCAGGCAGAGGTAGCCGAGTTCGGACGGACGGGGCACTACTCATTCGAGAGGCTGCGGGAAACGCGGGTTCGATCCCACCGCCTGTACCGCTGAGTATGAATAAAACTTATATACAGTTTATTGTAAATATTGCTTGCCTCACATTGTGCCCGGTGTATGGCAACAGGCTCTTCACCTGTTATATGAAGACCAAACATGTCTGGCGAAAAGTGGGTGATAACACCTCTGCCTACCCCTTCGGGGAAAGAGGCGTGATGAAATGTTATGTTATGTATAGAAATCTTGTCGGCGCTGGCGGCCAGCCACATAAGTGGGCTCCTTTAGCTCTACGATAGTACTTTACGATGGTATGCGCACAGGGATAAGAACTAACAAGCGTTAAATTTAATTGATTTTTTTTTGTATGAAAATAAATTGTGTCAAATTATTAAAAGTCGTAGAACAAAATAAATTGATATCTAGTCTTGCGAGATTGCCAATGTTTTAAATTTAACTCTGTACATGGCACTGAGATAAAACATACATACATAAAATCATGCCTGTAATCCCCAAAAGGGTAGGCAGAGTCCAAGGAGCACTGTGTTCCTTGAGACCGCATTAAGCCATATAAAAATTGGGTTTGGTCGGATGAAAAATCGTGAAAGAGTAGTAACAAGTGGCTAGCTCTTCGCCTACATAATCACAGACCCAGTACCCAATACGCCCTTAGTCGCCTTACGACATGCTAGGCAAGCAAAGCAGTTGGTTCATACTTTTTGTGTCCCGGACCAACACGGGACTGTGATAAAGGTTACTCATAATGGGTTAAAGAATCTGGCACAGTCAGGTTCAAAAATATTTATGAACATATGACAGGTGACAGTCTTTATCCTCTTCTAATATGGGTAGTTTACGTTCAAACGTGCGTACATATTTATGAATCTACTACGAGAAGGTATGTACTATCTGCGCTGTGCTCGGATTGTCTCGTAATGGATCAAGAATGAGAAATTCGAATGAAAACTAAGGTCACCTTAAAAAACTGTAATATATAAGTGGCAATGAGCGAGGCACATTTTTTGGATCCGATGGTCATTGGGAATTATTAGTTTCTAGATTTAATCAAACAAAATGATGCCTCTGACAAAATATACTGATGACCTCCTACAAATAAACATGCACTACAAGCAATCGACGTTGATTGATCTTTAGAGGAAGTATTTAGAGGTAGACAGCAGAGAACATATATGGGTTTCTTGTAATATCAAGATGTTTCTATGATGTACGAGTATTATACCTGTGTAACTATTTCTTGGCTACTTTGATTAGTCCGGCGAGTAGAAGAACTCTCTCTTCTAAGAATTCATTAATAAAGTAGTTTCAAATTATGATATTGTTTTAAAGTCGTGAATGCAAAGAGTAATGAGAAATTATTCAAGGAATTTTTGCTAACTGGCAAAGTAAATCGAAAAATTGAAAAAGTAGGTACCTATATAAATGTCACCTTACAATTTTCTTTTAGTCGCAAAATAAAACTGTACATAAATCTGATTACATTTCGAGTTCGTTAAACTTTCATCTGGCACTTTGATTGGACACAGACGCGGCTGCCGAATAGGTTTTTGGCACGTATCGTTGCTTTACCTACTGCCTCTCTCGAGTTTTAAAATCGTTGGGAAAAGTTGCTGGCAAAAAAAACAATGTGACAGATATTTTATTGGAAGGGTTGTTTACACGTACAAGCTACTTGTATGTAGCAGATAGCATAGTCCCATAGATAGTTCCGTAGCATTTAGGCACCTATAGGCATTTGAGTTCGCAGTACTACATAATTAATGTAAAAGTAAATAGAATGATAGTTTAAAAACAGCAACGGCTATACATACCTGAATAAAAAAATATTTTTTTACGTGAAATATAAGCAAGTACCAGTAAATCCGTAAAATATTTTAATTAGTCTTTACACTTGACAACATAAAAATATTCAACAGCAACATCTAAAAATATTAGCCCTAATATTAATAACACGGGTTCTTTTGAGCAGTCACTGTTAATTTCGTAGGTAAGTACTTCAATATTAATTTCATCGTGTTCTAATAAAATAAAAATTATGTTGGTATTTGTTTCTTAACAAACATAACATTTGTTTCTTAAAACATAACAAAATACAAAATATGCACGAATGTTTATTTTCGGGTGAGTTTAATATTTAAGATTTCTTGATCTGCTGTCCTTTAGAAAATTTTACGTAATCTATAATAATTTAGTTTAGTAATACAATTCAACTATTTTGTCAATATTTTTTGTACATTTCTGAAAATATCTATAATTTACTTCATTCAAATAAGATTGTAAACGACAAAGACTTCGGTGTACTAAACAATTATTTATTGGAAAAACTCAAAAATATTAAGGGCCTGTTTCACAAACGACGAGTAAGTTCTGAGTAGCTTTCTTGGCAGTTCAATTGACATAAATTTCATATTACAACTGTCAAATAATCTGCCAAGTAAGCTACTCAGACCTTACCAGTCGATAGTGAAACAGGCCCTAAATTGACAAAAGCAATATAACAACTGTCGCTAAGCACCGTTGCTAAGGAAATTCCAAAAAATAAGACAAAACCGAAGGAGTTCGGAACAAAGATATTCATGATAATGTTACGATAATATTAAGATTGTAACTGTGAGACTTGATTGCGGTTAATAGAGCCTCTTTATTGCGTTACTCGAAATTCCACGAAGGTAATAATATCTTTAATAATATACTAGAAGAATAAAAATAAATGTCAACACGTGGAATTAATTTTATCGTACCCACACTGGGCTTATGGGAATAAATGTTAGTTTTATTTTTATTAACTCATAAACTTTTATAATTTAGCACTTGCGACTTAATTTTGTTTGCTGTGTGTACTGTGGACACTGTAACAAATAAGGAAATCACGATACATCTCAATACATCTCAATACATTTCGTTACTTCTTTCCATCCCACACACGCAAAAAAGGCGCTTATGCGATTGGCGGAAGACTGCCTGATCTACCATATACCTTACATCTTTCCATTGAAATCATCTGGAGACCACACACGGCGGCTTAGCTTTGGTATCTTAGGTATGTTAAGACAATCGAAAGCAGACTCACAAGGCAATAATATAAGGCATACTATTGTATGCGATCATGTCTACATGTCCCACTGCTAATTACAGATTTCTCTTCATGGGGAAATAACACCACTACGCTGGCCCAATAAAGATTGGTCAATACTTATGGCTTTATCTCTGGATTTTACTTTAACATTTCTATGTACGTACTAACAGCAACATTTAACTGTCTATCGCTCAGTTGCACAAAGATTTTTTAAAGACGACATTTAGTAATGAGACATTAAAACTTTAAAGTTCATTAAATTTAAAATTGGAACACAAAATAGTTCTAGCTAATGTCTCTTTAGCATTGATAGGGTGCTAATGTCGTTTTGTGCAACGTAAAACTACGCTAAGGTGTTCTTTTGACACTTCAATCATTAAATTTAATGGAGCATTAGGGATAATGCCGACATTAAATTTTAAAGTTCGTTTCTGCAACTGGGTGTATGTCACCTGACTACCACCTTTTCTAAGAAAAGGATATTAAATGTATGGACGTCAACTAAATCATTTTAATTATGTGGTTAATCGACTATAGATATTTTGACATATAAACTTTATTTATTTGAAGTTGTTATGAGAGAAATAACATTGTCTCTTTCTTTCTTTTGTCTGTTGCGTCTCGAATGGACACTTAATAGTTTTGCTGTTTGTACATACTATGAATAAGACGTACGTATATTAGGTACGTTACAGATTCATATGGGGATGTAATAAGATGTCAAATGTCTCATTTCGAATGTATGAGCTGTGGCTGGTAGTATCTTAATGTCGCTATGTAGTAGAATGGTAAATTACATAATTTATTACTACCGCGCTTACCACAACATACCCAACAGAAAATATGAGATTTCCAACGAAATTCCCTTTTACTGTGGGTACACTTACGTAAAATACATAGAACTCCTTATTTCGTTTCTACTTATGTAATAGTAATACATCCTCTTTTGTGATAAACATAATTTGTGAAGGCAGCGATGGCGGAGTGATAATAATGGCACTATTCCTGCAAGAGGTCGCCAATTCGTTTCTCACCTGTGCATTTGAACAAAAGATATTGTCACGCATTTAACCCTGAATACCTCGTGTATATTGTTTAGTTCGTCCCCAGTCTATATACGTCCCACTACTGGGCACAGACTTTCCTCATGGAGAAACACATGGGCCGTAACACCATTACGCTGGACCAATGTGGGTTTGTGGGTAGAAACAGTGACCGGGACCAATGGCTGCTGCTTTGGAAGGCTCGTTATCTTCCAAAGCACGGAGAAGTTAGAGATCACAAAGTTTTGGTCATCCATCCATAATTCAATGCACCAGCTGTTAAAAGAAGGTTACATATGTCATTTATATCAATACATAAAATAAATATGTAGAGGTCACATCTCTGTACATAGAAAAAAAACACTTAAAACTATGTCAGGGGGATGTAAAAAGGGGGGAAGACCAAAAACTGTTTTATTTTTATTTTTGTTTCTCTGTCTGTTTATAAGGGCTAATCTCCGAAATGGCTAGACCGATTTCAATGAAATTTTGCATGGTGATACCTTATATCCTTGGTCAACACCTTAGATACTTTTTATTCCGGAAAATTAAAGGGTTCCCTTGAGATAGTTAAAACCAAAGTAGCCGTGGACAAAGTCGCGGGCAACAGCTAGTACTGTATAAAATTAGATATTCTAGCAACAAAGTCCATTTTACTTTCAAAATAAGGAAAACGCTTGTGTGAATTACACCAGTTGAGAATTATTTATCTTATAAACAGTGGATGTTTTGCTAGTTATTTTTCCTACAAATCTGAATAACAACTAAGTGTGTATACAACAGCACACTTCTGGTGTGGTCCGTGCGACCTCTCGAGGCCTTTACAGAATTCCGGGACCCAGAATGTGTTATGCCGGGAGACCTAACCTTACATATTAATATTAAAACATGCAAAACAGAACATTACCATGTCCCGCCTTCTTCTAGCTGCTTTCAGATGTAGCCGCATATTAGTACCTGGTATTGAATGTTACCTCGAAATCTTCTCTTTTTTCTCACTGATTTCACTGAATATTTAATTTTACTTTCATTCAAATGTAAGTGATTCAATTTAGGCTGTGCTTTGCATAATTTTCTTTCTTCCAGCTCCCAAAATGACATTTCACTAACCAATTTCGTTTCATTTACAATTCAGTACACACCTTTGGTGAATTTCATATTCTGGGACATTTAAAACACAAATTCTGTCATTACAAAAGAGGTTATTGAATAATGGGGAACATATAACGGGGAATATGCTTTCTTCGGCTTACTGGTTTTCTAGCATATTCAAAGATCCTCATAGGTAAAAATACAAATCAGAAAGTTTTGTTAAAGTCCTTAAATATTTTTACTTTTTAAAAGACAATTAAGCACATATTGTATAAAATACCACAAGGAACTATTCATCTTTTTCATTGATTAGCAAATGTATTATTTGTGATTTTCGAGTAACGTAGGTTCTACCGAATACCCAAAAAGCGTATTGTACTTTTTGTATTTACTGTGATGCCATCACACTTGTATTTTTGAGGATAAAAAAAATCAAATTCGATACTCGCAATAACGTTCGTTTTTCGTTTCGTTTGTCCCTTACTACGAAACCAGTTTTTTGTACTATAGCTGACAAAATTCGACAAATGATCGGACATCGGATCCTAGTCTAGATTGTAGAAATAATTCAAGTACAATGGCTTTTATATTTTGTTAAAAGACTTTGGTTCTGATTATAATATAATATTTATATAACAAATCTGTATGCAAAAATCCAGTCTTGTCATGTCGTCAAGGATGGACGCTTATAAAATTTTGCGATGGTTGATTTATTTTAATGTAGTCAAAACACAAATAACGATCCCTTTGATGCTCAAGAAAAACGATGTCATTATAATCGGAAAAAATACTTCATCAAAAACAGTTGCCTAGCTAGCTTTTAACTAGTAGTAGTTTAAGGAGCACAAAACGAGACAATAGAAACATCTATTGTATCCGAACACCGGTGTTCGCGGTGCCCTCCAAGGTAAAAAAAAAATTTCAAACAAAAAATAATACTATTACCAAACCGCTTTTGTAAAATATAATACAACGTGTATTTATTAATCGTTATAATCTTATAAGTCGACCTTTGCTAAATAAAGGCTTTTTCCCCGTGCCATCACACCGTGGAAAAAATATGTTTAAAAATAAACCTTATTATGAAGACCATGGAACGGAGAGTTAACTGAAGGCGCCCCTCCGGATTAATATGAAGATCGATGGCTATATGGCTTAGATGGATTAGGTTTCGGAGTAAAGAATCTCTTAACAATACATGCCATGAACAGAAATTCCTTTTCAATAGGACTTTTATTATTATTTAAAAATCATCTATGAAATAAATGCTTTTGGGATATTTTCGTGTTTTTGAAGAAGAAAGAGAGCGTAATTTTTCTTGTATAATTGACTCTAATGTATACAGCCGTATTACTGATGAAAATATTTATAACACAAGCATCTTGGAAATCTTTTAAAAATAAATATTAATAAAGAATAGTTAAACGAAAATAAAAATAAATGATTAAAAATAATAAAATTACACATTGCAGAGTACCTTCATATTGTATATACACTGCAACGTTACTTATGAATTACCAATTTTTCTGTTCAATCTAGTATGTGCCTTAATGAAAAGTCTATTTTTTTTCACTACATCGAAAAGAATACTTTGTTTGACCTTGAAGTCATACTTGTACAAATTGAATTATAGTGATGTTATACTGAACAAATTGAATCGAACGTTTAAATCGTAACATTTGTATTTAGATTCAACTACCCAGTAAACTAGCATTATGAATTCGAGATCTAACAATATGTAGCTGAAAATGTACAAATACATATAATATATAGCAATTCTAAAGAGTTTTGGTTTCTATTGCTCTGATAAAGTCTCCCACTACATTAGTTATACTTAATACCAGTTATGATCAGACGGCTGTAATTTAATATGTACGTTGTTATTATTAAATTTTCTAGCCGCGTTGGGCTGCGGCGACCGCTTGGGATCTAACTCACTCATTGTATGGTTCATTATTGAATAAACTGACATATTTTAAGAAACATTTCAATAGGTATAGTTTCTTATTAAAATGATTTCAAATGTATTTCTGAAAATTCATCTGACTCATCAAAGCTGTATTTAAAAGAGAGACTGCTAAGAAAACAACAACTACATAATAACGAGGCACTCGTTGAATTTGGGTTTTAAAAATTCCTAAAAGATCTTTGAAACATTGGCGAAATGTCCAAAATCATGTGAAAGATCTTAAAAGTCGGAGGCAATATTGGTGGTCATTTAATTTCTAATTATTCTTTGAGGGCAGAGGCGATCAGTTAAACACAGTGCCATTTTATTTATTCTTGATGAAAAAAGTCTTGTGTTTGAGTTTTTAACATCGTTTACTGTTCTAAAAACAAATGGAATATTTTACCAAGACGCGAAATTTTTACTTTTCACCATTTTATATCGAAATTGCGCAGTCTGGGAGTAAAAAACTGAAACCTCCAATTGGAATGGATAAATATTCATAACAATTTTATTATTCCATTGATTATTTCCCAGAAATTGTTCTGTACTATTAATAGATCACACCACTAAGTACAGTTACAATATGGGCCACAAACAATAATATATTTTGTATCTATTTTCATTTCCCCTTTCATTGCAATTTCACAACAACACCTTTTGGAAGATATGTAATTAAATTATCTTTTTAACTTTATGTTGTACATACGTTATGTTGTTTATGTTGTACATAAGAGCTCAAAGCTCAATCTTTTTATATTATTTCTAAAACAAAATAATTAATTCCTTTTTCATTCCTCAATATATTTTTTATGTAATTAATCCTATTCTGAAGATTATAGAACTGGCAGGCTTATTGAACTGTAGTAAGTAATATTTGACATTACAATATTTGCTAGAATATACAATGCAGCATTTTTCCTCCGAAACAACTCACGTTATACTACAAAGAGCACCTTTTAATCAAATATAGTCCGCAAAGAATAACGTTAATCTAATTTGCGATACCGAAATGGCAACACGGAGAGATCCCGGTATTCGCAACCATTATCCTAATTTCTCTTTTCTCCGAGTTAAAAAGTAACCTATTCCCATTAAGTTACAAAAAGTTTCATGTGTGTGTAATCTGGGTAATTTCGGGAAATCGTTTGTAAAAACTTGGGTCGGTTCAGACTCTGCGAGCGTCAAATTAAGTACTCCTCTAACGAATATGTAACATTTTTTTAAATTTTCTATATACATAAATAAAAATAAATACCTTGAAATAGCGAGACGCATCCAATTTCTTCTGTCAAATAGTCACAATACATATAACACAGACCGTTATATAATGCGGATCGCGAGATATCACGACGAATTTTCAGAAGGGCGCAACACAACCGTCCCTCACGACGATCGACAGAATACTGATTGCCATCAACACTAGCACGTACAAAGCGGAGAACAGTGTGAAATGCGCAAGTCACGGGGCGCTTAACTTATACACCTACTTTTGAATTTCAAATTGTCATTTATTCGCTCTTATTATACAGACAGACTCGTAGACCGCAAGAAAATTTCCGTATACTTTCCGAGTTCGTAGTTCGTGCTTCTTGCCGATTGAGGAAAAAAAGCGATAGTATTTGTAAAAAGTTTTGAATTTCAAATGATAGATTAAGTCGCTACCCAACATGAGCATTATTTAATTATGTAATTTCAATACATGTCATGTTCGAAAGGTAATCCATTTGGGTACAAATATTTTCAATGATCACTACTTAACTATTATGGTAAAAGGTAAAAGCATGTATTCCAATTTCCAAGAAGTACCAAGAAAGCATTCAAGCAAATAATATTTTATATTAAACTGTTTCCAACTTCTGATACAGAAAATGTAAACTTTGCAAAGCTTTGTAGGTTGTTTCGTAGATGCTGTCGTAGACAAACGCTATTCCCGTAGCAGTGCTACGACTACGTGCGTTGCTACGAGTTCAATAGTCGTTTTATAAAATGAAAAACTAGCTACTGATAGATAATATTTTAAGCTCCTCCTTTTAAGTTTAAAGAATAGAAAATCACAGTTGATGATGTTAGTTATACGTACCACCTTAGCACCAACCTCTTTAACATTCATTCTCTGCCTAAAGGTCATATTGCACGACAAAACTGAATTTAAGTGTATTCCTATTTTTGCAATAAGAATAAACATTTTGTCGGTGCGTGGTTCTAGACTATAAAGTCCCTATGGACTTTAACATGCGAATTGTAAGAGTTGAAATTTCTGATTACCACTTTAGAGACAAGGGCGAGAAAATATGTACTTTAAGAACACCAGAGCTATGAAATACACTGAAATGTAATAATGAGAATTCATCACCAAAATAACGTGTAATACATAACTACCACATACAAAATTTTAGTGCGTAATATTTCATTTATATTGTCATACCCCATTTTCTTTATTACTATAACAATAATATGGCACCCGGGAGAGAGCCTTGGTAAGTTGTTAGTGTAGTTCCACTGTTAATGTTTCAAGAATAGTAAATTAAACGAACAATTAAGGTTAGATCATGGTATAACGTGACAAACGCTTTAAGCACTGTTACTATGAGAACTAGTTTTTTGATACATAGTAATTATTAATTAAAGGTCAAAATGTGGGCCAAAGGCATCAATGATGGTCAGTTTTACCATTGGAAAAATTTGCAATAAAAATAATAACTTTTGCGAGTAAACATCAGCTGTGGAGTATATATTATCACAATCCACCTTTTTCCTTAATCCAGCCAATGTGTAGTGATTAAATTATCGAACTAATGTTTGTATCATTGAAATGTTTACACTTGGTTAGGCTGACGTCATTTTCGGTATCATTGATGCCATTGTTAACTATTGACTAACTATTACAACGTATCAAAAAACCGGGCCCTTCATGTGCCACATCGAAACTCAACCACAAAAGATTCTTGGAAGCTATTACATTACGACAGCGATAAGATTTTCTGGAAGTGTGAAAACAGACAAAGTACTCATGTTTTGGCCACAATATAAGTTGGCCATGGGTGATGGAATATTAGGATGAGCCCGTAGGATATATAAGGGGTTTTAGTGGATATTCTTCGTACCCATAGGTTTAAGAATCAAGTAGTAAAAATAGAGTAAATATTTTTCATCTAGTAATGCATCCAGATTATTAAGCATACTATATTATATTTTTTTTTTCCTGTCTTCACAATAAAGAGTTATCTATCTATCTATCTATCAACTTTGATATGCAACACACGTCCACACTGTGTAACAAGTTTTATAACATTGTCATGTCAGATCCATTTGAGACGCCATTTGCATCTCAGAGTTCTATTACTTGTTTCATAATATGCATTTGCATAGAGAAGATTTACCGTGATTCAATTAAAAGCCAATATAGAGAAAAAAAGAGATAGATTACAAAAATAGATTATTTATTTCATAGATTACAAACTACTTTTATTGAACAGTAATATTTATTCAACCTGAGAAAATAAGAGGAGCCCACTGGATCACAATTGAAAACCAAGCATCCGCATTGAGCTAGCTTGGTGGTATAATTACGTAACTGGACGCAGGTCCTTTATGTTAGGAGACCTTGCCCAGAAGTGGAACGTTCGTAGAATATCCCATCATAGATAGTAAAACTATATATTTCAAAGAAAATACACTATCAGCATAATTTATAACAAACACGATCCCTCCTTAGCAATCGCCAACCACATAACTCGTCTCGTTACCACTCCATATCTGATCGCGGTCAAGACTCTTCCCGCACTTTCGCGTCTATTACAAATGAAAACCCTCGAAAGTAATGTCCAATATTTTTTCTTCAGATAAGATACAAGCAATAACACCATTTTGTTTACGTTGACGTCGGCTTCGGCCCCGCGGGAGCCAAGGGATCGGTACTGCGGCTTATAAGAACTATTGGGCTGTTGAACGTCTGCTTTAAAAAGACTCACTTCGCCTCCCCCATCCGATGAATCCGCGAGTACTTAAAGGGGATCTGATGTATCGTGAAGAGGTCTTTTTATATTGGCTACATAAGCTGCTCGAAATACAAACACTATACCCTCTGGGAGAACCCAACAGCCTAAACAAGATACTAGAATGATAGACCTCCTGCTGCCATGTCCCTTTTAGACTGTTAATGAGATTCTAGTTACACGTAAATTATTAAGAACTTAAACAGACACATTTTAAATAGATTAGAACAATTGGAGAAAGAGAATAGGAACTGTCTTTTTATTTATAAATAAATATTTCACCCATTTTTAATAGTATTTTATAATAGTTCGAAATTTTAAACTTGAATATTTTCAAGAACGCTTTAGATTACACCATGTCTTGAGTTTATAGGGTGTCCCATTATATTTATCGCGAATGGTAAGAAAACTTATATAGCAGAGAGCTTAGTGTGATAGATATAAAGAGAATACGATCACCCGATGAAGAATCAGGAAAAGCAATCCACAAGTTATAAATGTCGTTACTCAATGAACTAACCAAAAAGTGTATGTGTGATGAGCTTATTAAATAAACACCCTTAGAAGTTGCGATCGTAAATTGCCGTCATTACAACCCATCTAACTTAAGACACACGCCACTTAATTTGTTAGCTCCATTAAATTTACTCGGCACACCTGTAAAACGGTTCTTTACCATCTTGAAGGTAGTTTTGGTAAATTGTAAGGCATGTGAGTTTTACTACCATTGAATGAACACAGCGGATGGAATATGGTGTAAGTTTGCAGAACTTCTATAATAATATAACTTACAGCCAAAATCTGCTCGTCTATCCTTCTCAGAATTAATTCGAAACTACTCGTGACTATCACAAAGATGTCAAGGAGGTACAGTCACATTCAAAAGTCCATTCATGGTCGGTAAAACTTATTGCATGAAGCGAAGCCCGTCAAAACATGATACAAATGCATCGTATTATACAAGTCCTTACCTACCTATGAAATTGGTGTTTTTCTTCTCTCTTAGTATTTTGATCGTAACTATTAAGTTTCAGAGTATTCTTAAAAAATAATTACCTCCTCTAAAAATAGACCATATTTTCGAACTCTTTTGATTTGTTTTGATAATTCGTTGTAAGTTTTATTGTGTTAAAATTGGACACGGAGACAAGTTCCTTTTCAGTGCATTCACATAAAAAAGATAAATAATTTTTTACAAGTGTGATATCACACATATAGCTAAAGCTTGTCTAATGATACATGCCAAATATTATTATCTTTGGATTTGTCGTTGTGAAGAAAACTGAAAAAATGTTAGTATGGAAAATGCAGAGTTTCCCAAAATCTCCATACAAAACGCCAATTTCATATGTAAGGACCCAATATATGATAACTTAAAATTGAAATTTATTTGTGTGATTTCCGTGTAAGCTATTTTAGTTCTTAATATAAGCAAATATGAATTGATTTTTGAATGGGACTGTACATGGTAACAAGGTAGCATGTAATTATTTCAAAGGGAAGATACAACATTGCTAATATACCTGCGTGTATATTCCACATGAAACAGAATCGAGACGTACAATGCATACCTTATGCACATGTCTTATGAGACAAGTTTATGGAATAGCAATCAAATTCTAAACACAAAGGAGACAATACATTTTGGGTTCCTTATATCGTTAACGTTCACGGTATACCAGTGAGAAACTCCCTGGCGTAGTGGTTAGTTCACTTTGGCTTTCGATATCGAAAACAAAGCTACCTTCGCCATGGTCAGACCTTGGATGGGTGAGAGGAATATTTCCGTAAACGTAAATGGAGAATATTCCCTAGGAATGGAAATTTGAAAACGGCATATCACTACTCATATACATGAAGAAATAAAATGAAATTTTTTTTGAACCATTTAAAATATTGTAATGAGTGAATGAACTAGGTTTATTTAGCCTCCGTCACGTCACCGTGCAAGTATTGCTTAAGCTCAAGGTAATATAAATGTTAATTCAGTAAAACAAAGCCACCTCGGCTCAGTTTGAGAAGCAAATTCTCTTATTATGAGCTCTGATCCTCATGTTGTCATATATCTCCGTATGCTCTAATGCAAAGGAGCATTTTAATAGATTTTTTTGTAAGCATGCCTGTATTTATAAAGACATAGCTCCTATCGTTTATAGATATAATAATATCGCTATACGTTCATGCTAGATGCCTTGTGGTGACGGCAGAGTAGAATACAATTGTCACCACCCCAAATCTCTCCCGTGGGTGTCGTACAAGGCGACTTAGGATAAATCAATGATGAGGAATGGTCAGCAGCGTTCCTCTCATACCACCTAGCAATAGCAATGTACTGCGACTTTTGTGCCCGATAAATGGCAATAGGCTTGCCACCTATTACATAGGACCTAACATAATTGGCGAAACGTGGGTGCTAATTCACCTCTGCCTTCCCCCTTTAGGATATAGGCGTGATTTATGTATATATGTACGTTCATGCCAATAATTTTGTGGAAAATACACTTTTTTGATAGTGGAGCTAACAGTGGTTTTAAACTAGTTGATTGAGCATATTAGAATCAGCTCCAAATCGGCACCATCGAAACCTTTTTTTTGTCGATGGGAATGCTCATGCATGCTCAGCCTATCTCTCTAACGCCTCTTGTTATATACAGAGGCAAGCACCTCCGCCTCAAGTTCCCATGACGGTGTTCCGGCAAGTACACACGCTGCCTCGTTGGAGATTGTCCGATATGACTTTACGAAGTTGCACCTTGTTACGGTTGTTGAAGGCGTCCTCCAATGTATGTGACGTTGGAGGCCCGCCGACGTGGCCCGCCGACTTTCTGCTACAAGGAGGTTTCCACAATGAGTTTAGGGGCCAACCGCTCAAAATATTCAAGGAAGGGCCACCTATAATCCAGTTGTAGTCCCAGATATTGTACCTGAGTCTTAATCGTAATATTGACCTCCGACGACGATCTTAGCATCGGAAGTCATCTTTTTTCGTTCATGGACACAGATGACCTCGGTTTTCTTCAGGGCCACCCGAAGTCCTAGCCGGGGCACCATTGAAACCTTTAACCTTACTTTTAAGGAAAAATAACCAATACAATTAAACTATTCAAACAAAAGTAGCCCATAGCAAACTTAGTCCGATTGAAAAAACAAAAACCGTCTCCATTCGTGGTTCCCTCTCGCAACGAAGTCACGTACGTCACGAGAATTTTGCATTCTTAACCCCTGCACATTTTTGCATAATGCCCGCCTGACCTGGCTAAAGTGGATATATTTACTTTGAGTTGTAACTTCTACGTGAGATTTCAGTATTAAAAATAATAAATCTTTTCTTTAGCTGTTCATAGTTTTATATGCAATTAATCATCAGGCGTATATTCATTTAGGGTTATGCATATGTGTCATCGCCTACGTTTTGGATGGTATGTTTAAGCAAGGGGAGATAGCCTTTTGCCATTCACCAGACATAGTGTAACCAGAGCGATATTCATAATACTAAGAAGAAATGAGAAGGTAAATTAAACGCTCAGCTAAAAGTAGCCTTTACAGACCTACAGCTATATTTCGGAGTTTTGTGATACTGACCGTAAATCATTAGTGATCCTATACCATAAACAGACAAAGGTCATTCACTTCAACGACACAGTAAACCCACCTTAATTGATTAAAAGATACGGCCAATAAAAAATTTGCTCATCTAATTTCCTGCCAGAGGCACGCATAAACTGGGCGGCAATTATTTTTTATTTTATTCGCCAATAAAGCCCTAAAGGGCGGTTTACACTGGTCCGGTTTTTGGGGCTGACGAACAGAAATATAATGTGTTATTAAATAACCCGTAAAAATTCTTGACGTAAATTAACAAAAGTCTTAATATCATAAACCCTAAAAGTATGTCATAACACCTCAAGATAACACATCAGTTTAAAATGAATATAATGCACTTCGTATTATATAACTCTATATCATTACCATAGTCAAGACGTCCACCGCTAGATCTAGACCTCCGTGAAGGATCTCTACGTCAATCGATCTTGCACTGGCCGCATCCAGCTTCTTTCTTACAAATATCATATTGTTGCCTAGAACGGCAACCCCAGCCAATTAAAATAAGGTGGATTTTTTTAAATTACCTATTATTAAATGAACAATATGCATTGGAATATAAGATTGGTATCAAAAACTACGAAGAAAAAGATTTGGGTATTTTTGCTATATTCTGATTATCGTTCTTTTTAGAACGCGCTTCTATTTAGTTGACAGTTGACTTTATTCTTTCCTGTTTAAACACGGCAGGACAGCGGTAGAAGTACGCCGTTACAAAGTAACATAATTAAGTTCGAGCAAAAACATGTGCTTATACTGTTGTAGGTATATGAACGCCTGGCAAGTTTATCGTGACGGACTATGCCGCCCGTTACTTGTTCGCGAAAGGTCGTTATTCTACAATGTACGCATTACACGCGATTTTATCAAGCGACCGTGACACAATATATTCCAACGATTCTTATGTTTGCTTAAATCACCACACACAAGAGCAAACTTACATTTCATTTAAATAAACAAATTGAGATTATGTACCATTTTCAGAATGCTAAGCAACACCTGTAATTTTTACATTAATTATTAAATTTAAAACAAAAAGCTAAGTTTATTATACTCACTTATCCGCTTACTTATATAAAAAATTTAATGATGAACTAAATATTTATCCTTTGACCTATTCCAAGTGCAAAAGGGCTTTAACCGAATGGTTGCATGCGAAGAGCTATGATGACATAGAACAGCTAATTTTATATACAACTTGATATATATAAAAAAAAAACAAGAAATATTAAAAAAAAAAACACACACACTCACACAATAATATGTAATTTAACAATATACTATAACACTCAAATTTGTTAAATAATGTAAGTAAGTAGTCTGTTAATGTATTATTAATATCTTAGTCTTTTGTAACGCTTTTGTAAATGGAGGAACACAAGCAAATAATTTGCTTAATAGGAAGTACCTACCACTTTTTACTGTATTAGGCTAAGTTACCGTATATTTGATTTAATTTGATTTGATTTGACTTATATATTGAACATCTACGCACGCTCCTGCATAAAATTTATTAATTTTATGACAGTCGGTTTTTTTACACGTTCCTTAAAGTAGAGTTAGCTAAACCAATTTATTCATGTAGCCCTATCTCTTACATATGGGCTTTTGGCTTTTCTACTATTTAAGATGTGACGAGTCATTTACAGCGCTTTTTAGTGAAATGCATGTAGGTATATTTCAAATTTAAAAGTTACCATTTTCATCATTCCTTATTATTAATTTAACGGGTAAGCCAAATTCTCACTGAAATTCTATTCATCCACTTTCAAAACTATTTTGGAGTCTTTTAACTGGACTATTGGAGGAGTAAAATCGTTTACAAACATTACCGCTGTTGCTGAGGCACTTTTCAACTACGCTATTCTCTAGACTTCGAAATTTGTGAATATTCTGCATTTCGCATCAAAATCGCGGAGCTGTAAAGGTGTTAGTAAGCTAACGAGCGTCGTCTCTCGTCCAAGGACCCGTGAAATTAATTAAACGAAATGCAAAGGATTATTCTGCAAGAATGCAGTGACTCGCAACCCGTGGATGCTAACGAGTGGAACATGCTCAAGGAATGTACTAGATTCTCCTACTGTATCCCTAATGAATAACATTACGTCTAATTACCGGCTAGAGTATTTACTACATGGCTTACTTTGTGGAGAATATTTCTGAAGGCTTTATGCTGAAACCAATTCGTTAGTTAGATAATTATATTTCTATATTGAGAAATAGAATGAATACGTCTACAGTCATAAACTGTTTTGAACTTTTATGCAATATTTTATGTGAAGTTAACTAAATCTAATTTGTAATTATGTTGTCATAAATAAAAATTGATAAACGCAACCTCAAGAGTACTTTATTCGAATTCAATGAATCCTTGTTAGAGAGAATTTTCTAGGTAAATTAACATTATAACACAAAATAAGATAAATTTCGTCGTTTTCGCCGATTATCGCTTAGTAGGAAAGTGACAAATTCAATGTTAGTCTGAAATAAAAAGGTCGTACATTCATTGTTTATATTATCAATTACGACCTCGAGTGTTGCGTGGCGAGGCGAGGCGAGGCGCTATACCTATATTAGCGACTCTTTACTGTTGTTGCGCTCTTTCCTGGCCATTTTCTCTTTGTTTCTATTTTTGATTCGCTGTCTGTCTGTGCTGTCTCCTCATTGTTTTGGTCTCCAACGTTTGATCCAAATTACAATAAATAATGTTTATTATGAATTATGATGATTAAGATATGATGTGATTATGATTTATTTTGAAAATTATAAATTATAATGGTTTTATGCCCAGATAATTATGAAGGCACTATTAGTGCCTTAGTTTTCTATATAAAATATACACCTTTAAGTGATGACCCAGCGCCTTTCGTTTATTCCTGGTCTCACCCCGTCACAAAGGTATCGTAGAAGTTCTGGGTTAGAGTCCCAGTGGAGACAAATTTTTCTGTGATATATATCTATTCATTTATATTTTTGCGCGTCGGACTGTAGTCGCGCGACGCCGGCGACACGCTGAACGGATGCACCCTTGTCCAGATGCACCGGTCTACGCACGTCGACTCGCTCAAATATCTCTTCATCTGTTACTCTGACGGTAGTATTAGCAATCGTGCGATCGTGAAATAGCCACACATTCCGTCCACACAAGCGGTAACAACGCGACTGCGTGTAGATTTCGAACGACACGCGCGTATGACTCTTCATTTGGACAAGCTTTTAAGGCTAGGCGTAAATATTATTCAACATAATATTGCTTACAAAAACAATATGTAATTATTTCTTTATAATATTTCAGACGACTTGAGTAGTGATATAGTAAATAACCGTCTACCATAAAGCAAGTAACTATATGAAAATTGCTCAGAAATGGTTACGCTACAGAATTACATAAGCAAAATAATGGAAATTGATCTTCAAAGTTATGTAAACATAATTAACATGTTTCCGAGCATTTGGAAACTGGGTCGTACCTTTGTGAAAAAGGAAAATGCACATCGTTCGTTTATCTTCATTAAAAGATATAATGTTCGTTGAATCAAAGCTTTCTGCTCGCTCTTCTCATACAATAGGTTTGGGTTATGGGAGGCAAGATTTCAGACAAAGAAATTTCAGCTGAAATTTTACATAATTATAGTAATGGTACACACATTATCCAAAAGACCTTTTCCACGATCTGTGTGTAATAATAAACTAAATAGCATTGTCAGAAGGTCGCGTCGTACATTAATTAAACACAGGTTTAATTAATGATATGTTGCTAGTTATTGCACTCTGAATGAAGCTAATGTGTCTATTTGGTGTCCTAATCATCCAGGTGGAACTTACACACCTTCTGGACTCAGTGGAGTAGTATTAAGGCTCATTGGTATCAGTATTGAAAACTTAGCAACCTTTGTACATACCTACTAAATAGACCTTGTAGATGATTAAAATTATTGCAATATCGAGTTCCACCATTTATCGCCTCCTCCATTAATCGCCTCTTGCTGATATTAAGGCGCATCCAGAGCATTTTCAGGGATGGCAGAAAGTGGTGAATAGAGAAGTGGAACTCAAAAGATTCCATTTGGTCTAAGTGCTTTCTAATTCAAGATATTTATATGTATTTGACTATTGAATATATTTATCCGTCATCTAGTATCCGTTACACAAGCAATATTAGTTGCTCAGAATGGGGCTAGTTGATAGGTGTGACTGTTTGAAGATATTTATTTATTATTTATTTAAATAATGATATTCCTAGGGATATAAAGATATTTCATTTATATCTCATACTGCGAGATATACATCATCACAAAAGGAATCCCGGTACGCATGATTACATAATCACAATTACAGCCTGAAATCGTCTTACAATTCGACTAGAAAAACCTAAATTCGATAGATAGATTTTCAAAATTTCTATTTGCATTAACTAAATGAGACTACATTTTTATGAGGCGAATAAATTTACAGTTCCGCTGCATTAATGGCGGAGATGCTTCAAAACTTCGCAATTTTGTTCATTTATATTTCATCGCATTGTGCGGGATTCCATAATAAATTACCTTCGTTTGGCGTCCCAAAACTTTGAAGTTTTAATGCAAAATCAGCGGGCATTGTACAGTTTCTAAAGAAACCTTATAAAACATCCTGTCTGAACACGAAATCCTTTGTTTGATATTATAAGGAAACAATTTATTGTGATGTTAAATATGAAGTATAAAATATTTCTTCAAATATTATACATTTAAATATAATAAATATTGTATTATTTAATACATAATAATCTATCGATATGTACAACTTTTTTTCCAGAGATTGTGGCAGTAAAGAAATAACAATACTCAAACGATCAAATGATTTCCCCTCCCATTTTTATTCATAAACATATAATTATTTATTAAATACACGTGTTTTCTTGTATGGTTTCTTGTTGAACTCAATCTTATTGATAACCCAACAAAATTCATATACGATATTCCAAAAAAAACAAGGAATCTAGGACTTTCAAAACATACGACCAGCCCTCTTAGCACGAATACTGCTTTATGACATCTTAAGGGCGTTTAGCACGTTATACTGTCAAAGTACTATGGCATGAGACAATTGGGACTGATAACATATATAAGGTTAGTCAGAGACTAGGCAAAAGCACCGCAAAAGCAGCATTGACAAAGTCCGCGCTTCACTAAGCAGTAACTGCTCTCTCCGTGATAGGTGGTTAGCCCGTCGCAACTTTAAGCTATTGGATGGTTGTGCAGTTCTATGTCCATTTGTCGCCTTTTACGACACCCAAGGGAAGAGATGTGTTGGTAGTATTCTTTTAACTGGACTGATAAAAACGTGATAATTATCATATCGCGGTGCTCATGGGTTTTAGGCAGGCAAGATAAGCTAATTTATTTACCGTAACAAAGTTTAAACTCTATAAATCGTAGGCCCATCAATTTGCATACTAATATCGGCTGGCCAGGACAAGTGAGTGACAAGAGAGCAACTTTACTACCCCCGAGACCGTCTAAACCCAGAGTTATTAAAACATTTTTATTCCTCTAGCAATTATATAAAAGGGCCCCCTTCAAAATCACGGGAAACTTTTCTTAAAAATGTGATTGAATGTAGTGAGGTTTTATTTTATAAGTCTTATAATTCTTATGCTAACCGGAAAATTTGCTACACCGTTAAGATTGTGTTGCGTCGTTAAATCGGCGCTATAAAAGCTTAAAAAGTAATTTAATAGCTTTATTTTGGTTGCGGTGTCATTATTACCTGAAGGAAATTCCTGGTTTGGAAATGGCATACATTTTTAAATATCCTGACAATTGTGGATGCGAGGAACGATATTTTTTTATTCTTAACTTATGTTGTTGTTTTCCTCAGCCTATAAACGTCTCTCTGCTGGGCCCAGGCCTTCCTCATGGTGGAACACATTAGGAGTATGTGGGCCGTTACACCACCACGCTTACCCCATGCTGGTTGGTAACTTTGTTTATTTCCATTTATTTATTTCATGACTGGATATCTGCATTCTTGTTATTAGGTAGGCTATTTGTCCTAATATTGGGTCCTTACCTACGAAATTGGTTTTTTTTTCTGTCTTAGTATTTTGTCTGTAACTATTAAGATTCAGAGTATTCCTTCCTTTTTGAGCTCTTTTGATTTGTTTTGATAATTTGTTGTAAGTTTAATTGTGTTACATTGGACACGGAGACAACTCTTTTTAAGCACCTCCCGAATACATCATTTTATTTGCATTCACTTAAAAACGATAAATAATTTTTATGAAGTGTGATATGACACATATTACTAAAGCTTTTCTAATGATAGATGCCAAATATTATTACCTTGGATTTGTCGTTGTGAAGAAAACTAAAAAAAATTTTTGTATGGAAAATGCAGAATTCCTCAAAATCTCCATACAAAACACTAATTTCATAGGACCTAATATGTTTATGTTCTAACCTGACGACGGGCGCGCCTGTCACGTGGCGTCGTTGTATAAACCCATAAAGTAAAATATTGTATAATATGAATTTTGCAACAAAGTTTTAGTTGAGAGTAAAAACCATTGATGTATATGACACTAGATCTATAGTAACTGCGTAAAAGCGTAGCCACTCGGCATATGGCCACAGCCATATACGAGGCTTATGTCAGTTAGTGCTCTGTGAGACGTCAACCAAGTGAAGCGGGACGAAAAAAAAAAATTATGGGTAAATGTGCAGTCAAAACGTGCGAATCCAGGTCCCAAAAACATAATAAAGCCATGGATGTTACTTTCCACACGTGAGTTTGTTTTTTTATGCTCACATTTACGTAAAAACAAATAAAATTGTGAAATGTTTTAAAATTGTTTCAGTGCTGCCATTAAATATTCAATTTTGGTTTCCCATATTTATGGGAGAATGTTGTAATTTATGGAATCAGTGATTTCATGTAGGTTTTTTTAAATAGTAACAATGTTGCACATTGCCTAAAAATGCAGCAAGCCGGGATAGGTGGATTAAAAATATCAGATTGCTGCGGAAGGAGACAGACTGGCTTCCAACAAAATCGACAATCATTATGTTCGAAGCACTTTCTTGATGAAGACAAAATATGCCGCAAAAGTGGTCGTGTTTATTTGTCTCATGAGGCAATTAGAATCGTTATTGTAAGTGATGCTTTTATTTAGACTTAACAAAGGTAAAGTTTGCGATCTTACGAGTTTATGATGTTGCAGGGAATAATCTCTGGATCTACCGACTCGATTTTTTAAATTATTTTACAAAAAAAAAGCCTGGTTATCTGTTCATATTATCAGCAGTTTTGAATGCTCATTTTTACATTTTACAGTACATCAAGTAATTAAAGTATATTACGACGTATTTACTCGTATGGTCGCCGGTGCATGGCAACAGACTTGCCACATGTACTTTTGCATAATAAATAATAATAAAACGAAAATCTTTATTATTTTATTACCAAGCATTAGTAACATTTAATTTTGCTTAATGCTTTATTTATAAAAATCGACACGTCTTACACTCACGACACTTTTTTCTAATACTTTTTTACTTCATTTTTAAATATGTATTAGCATTGCTCTCCAGCCTATAATACCTTATTACCAAAACACGATATCTTTAAGCTTGATTAAATACATCCAATAAGAAATAAAAAATATTAATGTAATTATTTTAAAATAATATATATTCTTATATTATAAAAAAATAAAAATAGGGTAAAATTTCACGAGCAGGGAACACTTCTAACATTGTACTTTGACATTGCGATATGTCTAATCCAGTCTAATCTGAGCAAGACGGTACAGTCACAGCGCTGTAGCTTTTGCGACTTGCGTAAGTGGGATAGATATATGTTTATCTTTTCAATGTTTAGTGGTTTCAAAGCTACGTCGTAGAGTTTTGGAAACGGCTACTAAATGCAGTTTGCAAATCTAGTGTTATATACATCAATGGTAAAAACCCAAGCCCGTCGGAGTATATGTGGTCATAATATTTATTTCTATATAATTATTTCTACGTAAAGTCACAATTAGTTAAATTACGGACGCTTAAAAAAAATTATTAATATGAAATTTACATTAAGCTCCGAGCCTTTTTAAATTCCAAATATTAATTTGAAATCGAAAAACCTTTTAATTAGTAATATGTGTATTGTCAAAGTGTTCATTTTATAATCTCTTATTCGTGATTTTAAAAAGTTTTCATTTCAGAAGCTCATTAAAAATTGCAAAAAGAAGTATGCAATTTATTAAATCAAAAATGTTATTTGAATCTCTTAGTAAAAATATAGAAGACGCCTCTGTGATCATTGATCAATGATAAGAAATTGAGTCGCAACGTTTAATGTAAATCTTTCATTGAAAATATAAAAGTCATTAAGAATCCGAAAAAGTCGTAGCGACTTTTTCGCAATAGCAATATTATATTTTATGTTAGATAACTTTTTAATGCAACTGAACATGACAATGACCGTTCATTATTTTTATTATATATAAGGTTTTTTATGTGAACTTAATGCGTACGTATGTATGCGTGCGTGCGTGCCAATGCTAATACAAAAGTTAAGATATGAAAACTGGAATTTCAAGTTTGCCTAATGCGTTTTTTAAAACCTATTTAATACTTCTCGTTCGCAATCTGCAAGATAAATGACCACAAAAATCTACACAGTCAGCTAAGCTCTGCTGAGTTATTAGATACGACTGCTGGGTCACGTTCACGAGTGAGGCCAATAAGAAATTAATTGAAACTGCTGGACACTCGAGGTCGTACATAAATGTTTTTATAACTAACATTGGTATGTTATGATGATTCCCAAACAAGTACTCAGGTAATTTAAAATTTAATATTTAATCATTTTAAAATTATATTATTACTGCCGATCCGTCTTCGCTTCGCACAGATGCAGTGCTGATGCTTAAACCTTGCTTTGTAATCCCTCTATCTATTAAAAAAACATCAAAATCTGTTGCGTAATATTATAAAGCTGGTTTCCCACGGTCTATGTATTATAGATAGCCGCAGCTCTATTTCACGAGTGAATGTCAGTAATATCACAAACCGAGGAAAGCCAGCTTTAGTCAGAGTGGAAAGCGACTTTGTTTTATATATTTAAATATGTAGTTATTAAAATTTTGTCTATAAACCTTTCTTGCAACATGTTTGATGTCTTAATTTACGTGTCTATTCTCTATGGTTTTGATATTCCGCGAGCGTTACTCTGTGGCCCTATTCTCAGCCAAGGAGGTTAGTAAGTATATACTCTACTAATCTGTATTCTCAACAATAGGGAAACAATCAAATCACTGAAACTCTGTCTGTCACTTTTTATTACGACTATTAAGAGCGGGACGGGATGTGACTTTTCAAATCCAATTCCTGAACCGACAGTAGCGTCATACGGGGGCTACACAGCTAGCTGACGTAGTTATAAATATTGGAAAATGTATTTTATTATTTGCCTCCATAAAAAGAGTTTTAACCTTCTTAAATAATTTACCAACTGTCATAAAAATCGCATAACCTTATCATCTTAAGAGAATTTGGTTTACCTTAAAGAAATTATATTGTAAAAAACAATTTTTCGTGATGACAGTCCCATTTCTCAGACAGAATTATGCCGTGGAATTGGGCCGAGTTTACCATTGCTAAGCCAAGCTAGATCGTGATAATTTTACAAGCCAGAAGTGGCCGAAAAAAATTAGGTTATTACACTTATAAACAGCAATTCCGTCAGACATTGTACTTCAGACAAGCGGATATTGCGTGCACCGTCTCTTCTCCGGACATAGGCGGAGGAAATTGACAATATCACCTGTAGGTACTTTTACACTTTACGATTTAAAGTCGTACAGCACCCCTAGTGTAAGTTGACATTTAAATAGTACATTATGATACAAGTGTGGTAAGTTGAAAATTACAACCGAGGCGATATTGCTAGGCTGTAATTACCAAACGGCACTTATGTCATATCACGTTTTATAACACATTTGCGAGGAAATAAATAAAACTCAGATATTTTTAAACTAATAAATGTTTAATCACTTGTTAAAGCAGTTATACAAATTTGAAGAATTTGTAAATGTTCATTTATTATATTTCATTTCCCAAATGTAACTTTATTAAGAAAATGTTGACTACCTTTCTGAAATAAAAACTCTTTGCTAAGATTTAAAAAAGTATCGTTCGTTTTTAGATGGAACTTCATAAACTGTGCGTTTTACTTTACATTATCGCACAAGTACGTAATGTGATAGATTATGATATTGAAATTGGTGAAATAAAAGACCATTTACAAGCAAATGTGTTATAAAAACATTATTTTTTAATTGCGTTAAGAAGCTCAATTTCTATGGGAAATTAATTTCTACTACTTTTAACTAGGTGCGCTTTTGACGTTTCCCATAGAAATTGGGACCTTACAACTAAAAAAGTTAAGTTTTTTACAATGATAACTATTGAACGAATCGCAAATATTTTTAATCTTACTTTTTAAGTTATGAGTGAAAAGTTTTGTGTTTAAAACTAGTATTTACGGATTTTGTTTAAAGCAAGTTCCGCTATTAATGCAAATCACAAGTTTTGTTTGAAAGTTAAACGTTCAATTTAAATTTGTCGTTGTTCAAGATCCTGCGAAGAAAGACTATTTGTGTTTAATTAAAGTCATTTCAATTTCATTTTTCTATTTATAGGTACCATTTAGTTTTTCTGCTTATACTTATATCTTAAAAACTTGTCGCTGCGTGGTGCTACTTCGTGTTTGCACACAGACAATACAAATCGAGAGTGGTGGTGTGTAATAGAGGAGGCTTATGTCCAGCAGTGGACAAACATAGGCTAGTGATGATGATAATGATAAAACAATGTAATCGCCTCTCTCATCGGTGTGGGAAAAAACTAAAATCAACAAGGCACACACATGAACAGACGGTAAACAATTGTAATAATATATATTACACTAAGTGTAATGTAGGTAAATTTTAAATCATGTTTTTTATATTAAATTTTATTATGGGAAGAAATTAATTGGGCAGCCATTTAATTATTTCGTCAGCAACAAAAAGGTCAGCCGAAAAATCATTTGGGCAGCAAACAAATATTTCGTCAGCAAAATCATTGGCAAAATAATTCTTTGGGCAGCAAAATTATAATTTGCTCAGCAGAATAATTATTTGGTCAGCAGCATAATCAATTGAGCAGCAATATGTGTTACCGGAAATGTATTAAATCTAGGACAAGTTCAATGAAGGATCAAGGATCAATACCTAGGAAATTTATTGTGATTGCAGGTTATGGTTTTTTTTATGACCCCTAAAAACAATACTTGTGTTATCGAAACATATATTAAACAATTTCGCTGCAGAGCAAACATTTAAGTTGCTGTCCAATTAGTTATTTTTCTGACAAATTAGAAATATCGGTTGCCCATAAATAGCTGACCAATTAGATATTTTGCTGACTAATTTAAAAATATTTGCTACCGATATGTTGCTGACCCATTAGTTATTTCAGCTGACCAATTGTATTTTTGTGCTGTCCAAAATTTGAATATTTTACTTACCGTTTAAATAACACCCTTTTATTATTTGGAAAAACGAACTATCAAATACAAATATAGTTTAAATCACTACAATGAACAGGCACATTGCATTGATGAAATTCATTTAAGACAACCATTTTTGTGGCAGAAAAACCGTTTAATAACTTCCTCAAGAGGTGGTCTAATGAGGAACTTCACTTATTTATCTGCACGTTCACATGTTATATTAAAGATCATCATTTTAAGATCGTATAGTGTAAAGCGTCTTTTGTTTACCGCAATATTCAAGAAAAACAACGTGGCTCCTCCATCCTGACCTAGTGCGGAAATTACTCTAGTTCGAGGCGCCAAGAATTAGGTTACTCGAAGCCGTGCGTTTCTGCCGAAATGCTGTTTGTATTATCCTTGTTTTTTTTCACACAGATTTGCGTGAATATTGTATACAAGAATTTACCATGACATTGTTTGATTCTGTGCTTATTTTACGATTACGAAAAATGTATAGTTGACTAAAATAAAATAAAATAAAGACTAGTAAATAAAGGTAGATAATTTAAGAATATAGTAAAGGATGTTATTTAAATGGTTAGCAAAATATTCTATTTTTAGTCAGCCATAAAATATAATCGGTCAGCTAAAATATCTAATTGGTCAGCAAGTTATGGGCATCAATTTTTTTTATATTGGTCAGCAACTTATGGGGAGCAGATATTTCTAATTTGTCAGCAAAATAACTAATTGGGCAGCAACTCAAATGTTTTCTCTGCTGCCTTATTGTTTAATATTATGTTATGATGACACAAAAATATTGTTTACAAGGATCTTAAAAAAATAACTATAAGCCTAATATCTATGAGAATACATTTCCTAAGTTTTCATATATTTCTGACAACATGTATTTTGCTGCCTAAATAATTATTTAGCGGAATAATAAATTATCCTTTTTGTTTTTTACAAAATAATTAAATGGCTGGTCAATTAAATAAATAAAAATAAATATCCTCAGACATTCACACCTATCAGCTAGTCCCATTTTAAGCAACTGCTACTGCATCTAGTATCCGTAACACAGCTGCTGCTTGTGTTACGGATACTAGATGATGGACAAATATATTTAATAGATATATACACATAATTATAGCAACATATATTATTACAATTAATTACTTCCCTACAGTAAACTTTAATAAAACGAAAATATTTTTTTTAAGATAAAGCAATATCCAACGTTTATTTGACAATATAAAATTGTGCCTATAATGAGGTAGGTAGTAAACTATGGCTGCAATAATATACCGAAGAACCACTGGTGGGTTGCTTTTGTTAAGTTTTTCATACTCTTCCTGACAAAACGAACATTAACTGAATTGACTGTAATAAGGATAGTAAAGTTTAAAAGTTCACAGCGGCAACGAAAAAAATACATTCAGAAATAAAAGTATACGTAATACAAATGGATCCAGAATTCATATAAATCTACCGAGAGCATAAAATGCGGTAATACCTTACAAACAATCCGATTTGACGCCGGTCTGCGTTGCGGGGTGTTGCCAAATTTAAGCACAACAGTCGCCTTACAAATGTGGGTAACGCCGAAGTTACACGCCGAATTGCGGAGTGGGAATAAACCTTAATTTTATAGAGGCTGTTATACGCCCATGAGCTTACCGGAGAGAAAAACGAACGCACCAATTCCACTATTAGGTTTACACATAAAACTAGCCGTAATAATAAATCAAAGAGGCTGCGCTCGTATACATTTACTGGGTAATGATTTTGTTTTCTTTCCATTTTATTAGGGTACAGAATCACATAAAGTTGTAGGTAGAAATTGTTAAACCAACTTAGAAGAAAGTATCGCTTACCAAACGGAATGTATAGTGTTACATTTCTTGCTTACACCCTCTCAGTTTCAAACTCAAATAGTATAATCAGACAGATATAAAGAAATAATAGTAAGTAAATGAGGAGCTCGGTGGTGTAGTGGTAAGTACCACTTTGACTTCCTGTATCGAAAACAAAGCTACCTTCGCCATGATCAAGCCGTGGATGGGTGACAAAACTTTGCAATCGCGAACTCCACCGTGCTTCGGAAGGCACGTTAAGCCGTTGGTCCTGCTTGCTATTGCAACCGTTTCTACCCACCAAATCGCATTGGGCCAGCGCCAGCGTGGTGGTGTTACGGCCCATACTTGTCATGTGGTTGACGAAGAAGGCCTGTGCCCAGCAGTGAGACGTATAATGACTGAGGACGTGTAATTAAATTTCTATACCACAACTTTATTGCCGGAACAAATACAGATGACCATGTCAAAAGATTGTAATAATACATCATATTTATGTAAAAGTAAAAATATATATTCCTTTTATCCAAATACTTGCGAAATTTTCATCTAATCTCCCATAATGCTGCAAAAATTACTGACTTTTGAATCTTTGAAGTAACTTATATTTGCATCAGATTATCCTCATCCCGTGATAGGAAAAAACTTTTTCAGAAAAAAATAATAACGATATCGAACTCCACTAATACTAGCAAGCTGTGTACGCAAGATATGCACTTTTTTTGTTGTTTTTACTTTCAACATAGTTTACCAGTACAAAAGAGGTTCGCTGTAACAATTTTGCCGAATTTTCGAAGTTCTGCGCATAAATGTAAAAACGAAATCCCTCCGTGTACTTTTTGCGGTTGTTTGGTATTTAAGGTTATTTTTATGAGCAAATGGAATATCTTTAGGCAAAAGTTTTGCGTGCCTTTCATTGTAGGTAAATCTAAATTATGCATTATGAATGTATGCTATAATATTGGGTCCTTCCCTATGAAATTGGTGTTTTTATTCTGTCTTAGCAATTTGTCCGTAACTATTAAGTTTCAGAACATTCTTATAAAATAATTGCCTCTTCTAAAAATAGACCATATATTTGAGCTCGTATTATTTAATTTGATAATTTTTTGTAAGTTTATTTGTGTTAAAATTAGACACAAAAACAATTATTTTTAACTGCCTCCCGAATACATCATTTGATTTGCATTAACATAAAAACGATGAATAATTTTTATCAAGTGTGTTCACACACATATTGCTAAAGCTTGTCTAATGATACATGCCAAATATTATTATCTCTGGATTTGTCGTTGTGAAGAAATCTGAAAAAATTTTAGTATGTAAAATGCAGACATCCCGAAAATCTCCATACAAAACACCAATTTCATAGGTAAGGACCTATAACAACGTAATATTAGTAAACGAAGCTAGTTTTTTGATAATACTGTGATTCGTTCGCTTTGGCTTTTGAAATTAAATGTGAAGCTACTTTTGTCGTGTTCTGCCCTCGGATAATAAAATGATAATAATATAAGGATAATAATGAATAGATAATTAATAAATATCACACCAACAACAACATCAATGTAATATCATACATTCACACCTATCAACTAGTCCCATTTTAAGCAACTAAATACTGCTTGTGTTACGGATACTAGATGACGGACAAATATATTTAATAGATAAATACATATAAATATCCGGAATATATATAAATTGTAAATAAACATCCAAGACTCGAGAACAAATGTCTGGACAAATGAATTGGTGACCAAGCCTTATGACCTTGAAGTCATAAGTCCTTCATGTCAAGCCGATGGTCCCGGTCGATATTGCATCCGTTTCTACCCACCATTGGCCACTGTGGTGGTTACGGCCTATTCTACTCGTGAGTTTCTTCATATAAAGCCTATGCTCAGCTACAGGACGTAATCGTATATAAACTGGTGAAGAGCTTAGTCAATACAGTTGGCAAATAGTCTGCTGCGACTGTCTGGTTACAATCACGTACTGAGTTCTAAGCAGAATACAAATGTTATACCTGCAAAAATTGCATTGATGGCACCTACTTCGGGGATCACAGTGTATGTGATCAAAGGTTGACAACCTAACTACCAACATAAGATGTAATCATAATGCCGAGTGATTTCAATGCCTATCTTGCCCTACATCCCGAAAGACATAATATATTCATAATATATAATATTCATACATAATATTCATTCGAAAGCGTTTCGCAAATCGTAATTTGATGGTCATTAACTTTAATTGAATCGGGAACGTGAACAGTATCAACAGATAAATTTTAATAAGGTTCGAAAGAGTTTACATAATTTACCCACCTACTTTACTTATTTTGCACATAAATTAAGAGGCTCTAGATTGGCTTGTATAATGAATACCCGAGCCTGTAGCCGTAACAGCTTTATTTAAAAACGTTTGCAAATTAATTGGGCACCTGGCTTAGCCTGTATTGCGTAAGTATAAATGTTAGCCTACATATGAGTAAAGGATTTATTACTGTCGTAAAACAAAACTTTAATACCTATTTATGAGACTGACCCAACTACTTCAATATTGCCTTTGAAGCTGATTGTATTCAAAATCTTATACCTCAAATCTGAAATTGACGTGAAGTGACACCACCAGGGCGGTTTTTTTTTTGAAGAGCGACCATGATCAACGGCTTAACGTGTCTTAAGCACGGATGAGTTCAAGATCACAAAGTTTTGGTCACCCATCAATAAATCAATCAAAGCAATGCCTGACCATGGCGAAGGTAGCTTTAATTGTTTTCGATGTCGAAGGCCAAAGCATACTTAACATTACGCCACCGAGCTCCTCAAGCGGTAGAGGTAGTGGGGATGTATTCAGCTAGCTCTTGCACATGTATTAGCGTAACAGAAGTACTCAGAAGTAGCGCATCTCTTAATGACCCTGAGACCATCATTATAGCTCCATCCATCCCATCACTCTACTCCATCCTATCGCTCTACTTTAAATACATACATAAAAAAATCACGCCTGTTATCTCCGAAGAGGTAGGCAGAGTCCAAGGAGCACTGTGTTCCTTAAGACCACATTTACAGCCATACAAAAATTGGGTTTGATCAGATCACGGATCCAGTACCCAATACGCCCTTAGTCGCCTTTTACGACATGCTGAGCAAGAAAAGCAGTAAGTTGGTACATTCTTTTTGTGTCCCGGACCAAACTTTAAATACGCTCAAGAATATAGTTTGTTTTCATTTTATACTTGAAAATGTTATTAGAGCTTGCATGAAACATTTAACAAAAACACTTATCATTATTTTATGAATCGTTTTGAAATTAAATTTTCATATTTGAATAGAAACTGATCCGTGAACAGGATGCTTTGTTATCCAACGACCCTTTAAACTCCAGAATTGCAATGCACACAAAAATCCACTCAGCGAAAGAGCTCAGCACAGTAAATTTCTCGTTTTCACGAAATTATTTTTATGAAAAGCCATAACCTCTAAACAGCTGTATTTTAGTATTTTTAGTACAGTCTGTTGGTGTTGTAGGTTTTATTCTCTTGGTTTTTGTGGAAATATTTTTTTAGAAGATTTCTGGCGAAATTAGCATGACCTGATTCTGCCTATTTTGGAAACCTATGTTATCTATTGTATCCTGAGCTTCTTATTTTTTCAACTTTTATCCTAAACATACAAGTTGTACATGTTAACTTCAGTGGTCACCGGGAACACTGGTGTATCACCTTGCTCGGCATGGAGCTACGCTGCGATTTAAACCCCAGTGATTAAAACCGCTTTGCGGAAACTCGGAGTCCTGAACAAGGTGCGTAGGTATTTCACGTCTGACCAGTTATGCCTGCTGTACAAAACCCAGGTCCGGTCTTGTGTGGAGTATTGCTTGCACCTATGGGATGGCTCTGCTCAGTACCTCCTCGATGCTCTGAACAGATTGCAGCTTCGCGCTATATGTATTATTGGCGATGCAGAGGTAACGAACACCCTAGAATCTCTGCAATTCCGTCGCGACATAGCGTCGCTTAGCGCCTTTTATCGTTTATACCATGGAGAGTGCTCTGAAGAACTCTTTGACCTTATCATTCCTTCTCCTTTCCTACACAAGAGTCACACTTTCACTGTTGCTACGTCTACTTTGCGCACTGAGAGATTTCGTGACCCATTTCTCTGTCGCGCAGCTAGAGCGTGGAATTCCTTACTGGCACACGTATTCCTTCCTTCTTACAATATGGGTTTCTTCAAAAGAGGCGTAAAAGAGCATTTTTTGGGCCGGAAAGGTGAGGATGGCTAGGGCAGTATGTCAGTATGCTGCTCTAGCAATTTTCACATATGGACTCCTCTACTGCTTATCATTAGGTAGTGTGGAGTCATTTGTTGAGCTTTTTAAAAAAAAAAACAATAGATGTTTCTATTGTACCTATCTCATTTTTTGACCATTGACTAGTTAAGCGAAACAGATGAAAAGGGTTGAACTCAGGAACAACTTGCAATCCAAGAGTTATAATTGTACTGATGTAGTCTGAATTGTTTACTGATACAATTGTAGAAGATATGCAGTAGTAATTTGAAAACGAATCTAATAATAATTGCTGGAATTTACGTAATCGTATGAGAGTAGCGATCGGCTATTTGAATAAACTGCTGCTGTAGAATGCTACAATAACTATGCACTTAACTTAAAGATGCTTAAAGTACCTATGCGGAGAAAATCTCCAAAGAAATGTTGCTAATCCAAAAATTTATAACATGAGAAAAACTACACAAAAATTGAAGAGTGGGACAAACGTCCAATACAATTATTACATACATTCATCAAATAATTTTCCTTTTATACAAAGTTACTTTAATTAACACTCCATTTACCTGACCTGTTCCAGTTAAAAATCTGTGGCGATGCTAAGGGTGGTTTCATAAACACCAGGCGGCGGCAGATGCCATTGGCCAACGCATCTCAAAAGCGCGAGATTTCGATACACGAACGGTGCGTTTTTAACTGCATGACAATTTAACGCTGCTACTACATATTTCATGTTGGTGGTTTCATTGCCACGCCGGCGTCCAGCGCTGTTGGCCTACGTCCGTCGGCATCACGCGCGCGATTTCGAAACACGGACGGCGCATTTTGAAGAAAAAGCGCGCGCGGTTGGCTGGCATCGGCCGCCGCCAGCGTGACAGAAACCACCCTTTTTGTTTTATTCTACATTTTCATTTCACTTCACAACAGCTGTGGTTTGTCCCACGACCATTATTCTTTTCAACGTTTTAAAACTACAAATGGTGAGTTTATCAAACGTAGAATTTTTATAAAACCTATTTTTAAAAATTAAGGCCATAAAGATGGAACCCATTTATAAGATAGATTAAATGACTTTTTTGAGGTTATATTTTATTATATCTATAAAATAAATAATCTGTAGCTTAGAATCAAATTTATATTCCATTTTTTTAATTTGTAAAAGTGATTTGACAGTTTAAAATGTCATTTAGCGACAAATAATTTGAAATATCTTTGGGTGAATGATATATCAAACTGAACCTTTCACCACAGCTTTCACATTGAATGGTAAAATATGGTTTGAATTTTAGATTTTAACAATAATAGCAAATTTAACCTCAGATTATTCAAAATCACTGACGCTAAATGTTGTTTCAAACTGTCAAATCACTTTGACTAATATAAAAATGGACTATAGATCAGCTTTTACCAGTAACTTCGCTCACGTGAATTTATCTTATGTGTTGTTAAAACGACTGCAAGTGTTTCTGAGTAAAAACTTCTTTCACTGATTATCTTTTATGCCGTCGGATACAAACTTATTATTATAATTTACACATTACGCAGATTGTACATGAGGTGGATTCAAATGTCAAAGATTCCTCGAAGGAGTCTAAGCGTTAATAGTTTCCAAGTCCCTGACTTCTTCTCAATGGCTAACGCTCATAAAATCCATACCTAAGCAAAGTACTTTAAACTATTTAATTTAATATTAAAGATCATACAAGTAGATAAAACTACTGCACTTGTTTATAAATAAATGCTTCTTTCTCTAATCTAATATTATAATTATACATTTCTTGCAGATTGTACGGTCGCGGTCAGAAAATGTTTATCAGTTTTCAAATTAGATTCTTTATCATTCTGTTTTCAATAAAGTCTATGAAATATCAAGTTACTTATTACCGTTTGAAAATTAATAAACAATATGAAGTATGAAAAAGACAAATAAAGAAATGACAGTTATCAAAAATGATTGTATGAACGTCATTCGGACAAAAGTGAAATTATAATCAGAAATTTTTAAAATAAGATGACAAAATTTTATTTAATAAGATGAAGATTGTATGAGTTTATTTTTTAAAATTATTTATAATAAAAAAAAAACTGAATATACACGTCTTAATGTCGTCGATGGATTCTCGTGTTATTAAAAAATATAGGTATAATCTTTGGGTATAATCTATGATCAATCAAATTGATTCGAAATGAATAGACATTTCGTGATTTCGACTTTTTTGACTTCAATGTATGCAAGCAATTTTTATACTTTGGGTGGTAAACATTATATGACCGCGACTGTACATGAGGTGGAATCAAATATCATAGATTCCTCGGAGGAGTCGAGGAGAAATAGTTTCCAAGTCTCTGACTGCTTCGTTACAGCTAACGCTCTGCACTGCGGGACAGCCTGTTTAAAATTCCACAATTGCTCTACGTACAATAAATTTCACTCCAGAGTGCCTTGGGCACAGTAAATTTTGTGCTTATTTTCAACAAATTATTTCTGTTTAACAGTTCCTTTCCAAACAGGACTCCTTAAAAACTAGTTTTTCTTGTCTAGCTTCTTCAAAGGAAAAAGTTTCTTTACGAAGTTTTCAAGTTATAATGTTTTACAGACGCTCGTCAGATGTTGTGTGTTATCCAGTTTTTCCTTCGATAAAATTAGAATATATATTTAATGTATTATTTAAACATGAAAATATATTAAAAGTGATCATAGTACGAGTAGGTACATATTCTGGTAAAAAAATCTGATAAATAAGAAATTATTCTTATTTTATTTATTTTGCCGAATAAAAGTATTCCTTTTGTTTTATCTAAATAAGTTGCCAAAGGGGTTATTAAAAAACAACTTGAGTTAATTAAACATTATGAACTAATATAAGTATTATATTAAACAAATGATATCTTGAACAACTATCTAAAGACATTAAAGAAAGCTGAAGGCATTTTAAATTGCGTAGAAGCAGCAGGGCACTGAAATCCTTCGTGAAATAACATTCTCGTTTATACAACGTCATTACAACACTCAGCAGTACAATCGAGTAAGTAATTACGCCTGTGCTACAAAAAATATAATTAATTTTCAAAATCTTGAGACTTTCTATTGTATAGACGTAGTTCAGACCTTGAACACAACACACACTAGCATCACTGCCTGCCCGCACAAAGCCTGTTGCTTCTATTAACTTCTTCATTATCAAACATTCTAATTAAGGGTGGTTGGCCGCAGTGGCTAGTACGGGTTCCCTATCTGTTTGCATAAAAATTTCAAGCATACTATGAATTGGCATAATGGAATCTACACTAAATATACTCAGTCACGCATAATTGAGTTTTGGCACAAACTTTTATGCATATTTTTACGCATAATTACAAATGCCTTAACCATCTTCAGGCATAATGAACTATTCGCATAAAATTTAAGAAATAATTATCAATAAAATATATCGATTCTGGCACAAAATATCGTTGAGGGCACAGTCCTACCTAAGGGACTACTCACACTTATTCACTCACCCACACACTGAATAAGTGTGATTAGTCCCTAACACTCCTTTTCGCTTCGCTCGTCGTTGTGTCTAATTGACTTTACATTATGTCGTAAACCATTAAGCGGAATAATATTATGGATAATTAGTAATTACATTAGTCTAAATTATAATTATGCGAAATAAATATTGTGCCAAAAGAAAATCATGCTTAAGTTATATAATGCCAAACAACATTATGCCAAAGTATATTATGAGTAAAGACATTATGCCAAAAATAAGGATCCCGTTAGTACGCTTTGGCTTTCAATATCGAATGCAAAACTAACTTCGCCATGGTCAGGCCTTGAGTGAATTCTCCGTGCATTGGAAGGCACGTTAAGCCGTTGGTGCCAGTTGCAGTTGCAACCGTTTCTACCCACCAACCTGCAGTGGTGTAACGGGCCATACTCCTCATGTTTTTCTCCTTGAGGAAGGCCTGTGCCTACAAAGGGACGTACATAAGCTAAAAGAAGAATTACAATGTTAGTGAATAAGGTTACCAAAAAAAAAAAGGTATACAAGATAAAGGACAAGGCTTAGAAGGGAATCACGTCTTCGGTTGAAAGCGTTTATTAACTACGGTGGTATGAAACGAAATGAAAATTAAATCACTCTCAAGCACAGATTATTTTGTCAGTCGTTTATCATTTCGTTTAATGTGGATGTTGCGGCTCTTGCGGCACCTGTACAAAGTCATCCAAACAAACGTAAAATGCAAAAATGATTGCAGCGAACTGATATAAAATTGAACTGCGTATATCGAATGCTTAATCCGACATCGAGCCAGATTATTCAGTTGCAAGCCACGACTTATCAAATTAATTGAAAAATAATTAACTACGCCCATTTTGTCACGGAAGGACGGAATGAAATTAATACAACAATGCACTTAAAGCATATTGTGTCCGCTGTGGTATGTTGGTCTATTATACCGTTCGGTTTTGTAAAATCAGAATATACCACGGTCAAGGATGAAGTCAAAAGTGCGTATTACATTTAGGGTGAGATTTTTGATCCGTAGTAAAAGTTGACTCAATAGTTAAAAACTAGACTAATAGCGTGTGACGTCGGCTTGACAAATTGTTGAATTTGCTATGAAAATTCGAAGCAATATATACATCAGCTAAGCCGTCAGTCGCCATTTTACTTAAAGAAGCATTGTATTGTGGTTAAATTGTCTTTGATTATGTAACTATAGTATAGTTTGATTTACGAAAGATGTCCACAAATGGCGGTCGATTTTTTAGATCCATTTGGAGGTGAGGGGCAAGGCGCGGGAGGAATGTGTTAATTTATATGCGTCGTCATAATTTGCTTCACTAATTAAAATATTATTTTATTTTATGTCTTTTCTTCATGAATCAACAAGGGCAGACGGCCGTCATTCGTGGATCTTTCGTAAACCGAACTATAATATTTAAAAATTCTACTATTGGTCAAGCTGTCATAACACGGCATCATACATTTTCGCTATCGGTCCATATTTAAACCTACTGGTCAACCTGACCACGGATCAGAAAACTGACCCTTATTTTAACTTTTTACCTGATGTGACTGACACGTGATCTAATTTAAGCCACGACGACTGCAGACTGCGTTCATTGACCGTCTAGTGATATTGTTGACTCTTGTTCAAAGCTTTAAATCAAAGTGGCCTTAATTAATGCAACAAATAGCAACATTAATGAGAAAATTAAAGTTGTTGCGAGAACGATCCCTATTGTAAATAACCTTAAGGCTGCCTGTCCACTAACGCGAAACGAGGGTGCGGAGCGGCGATTTTTAGCAACGCTATTGGTTGATTGAGGCATGGGAACAGCAATGCGGAGATTTAAAGCATTGCTATTGGTTGATATTGACACAGTTCAAGCTCCGCTTCTCTTCTCCGTTCCAGTGTACACCGTTAAGGCTGCCCTTAAATATATCAAGCGCGGCCTAAGTAAGAGTTTTTGATAAACTTGTGAAACACTACGGTAGATAAAAATTTGTATACATTGCGTTGTTGCGTTTTTGAAGAACATTTTATTAATGTTTTTCTACTATATTGGATTTAAAGTTAATAATTTCGATTAAAGCTGCTAAGGCCTAAAAATAAAAAAAGAACCAAGATAATATCAATATTGAATATTTATGTTTTCTGTATTCTAATTTGGTGCCTACATTGCTTGGAGAATTGTTTAGGCAGAATCCAAGGTCGTTTCCTCGATAGGGTTTGAATTGGTATATCAAGGAGATTTAGAGGACAAGGCCGGTTTCTAGTGAGGCCTACCGCTCAGTCAGCGGTAGGTACGGTCCGTAAAAGGATTCCTCCTCATTAAAAAAATGTCTAAACATTGATGAAAGGCATATTTAACTGACAGGTGAAGAGGACCACCATCAGGACCATCATCAAGACCATCACCAGGATCACCAAGATCACCATCACCAGGAACACCATAGAGATGATGAAAAGGCCTCATTAGAAGATGACAGTATATACATTATGCATAGTGACGACTATACATTTGTAACACTAATAGAGTAAGTATATTGACTACTGATATTTTTTCTTTTTTATTTGATTATTGGACTACTATCCCATGCTATTATTTAAAGCAGCTTTCCTACCCACTTACCTGTAGTAAAAACGAGACACAATAGAAAAATCCATTGTTATGACTCATGTGTTTGAGTGAAGTTATGTGAAGTTATTTTCCCCTTATACTGTACTCTGACTTACAAAATCGTATTCGTAATTTCCAATTTATTTGATTTGTCTATGGTCCCGTGTTTCACCACGCTGACCCAATGCGGGTGGGTTGGAAGAAACCCACCAACCCGCATTGGGCCAGCGTGGTGGTGTTACAGCCCATACACCATGAGAAAGGCCTGTGTCCATAAGAGGGACGTATACAGGCTGAGGACAATGATATAATTTATTAGACATAAAAACATTATTTGGTAAACATTGCCAGAAGCAATTATATTTAATAATTATTGCTATGTTCTAGACACAAAAGCAGCAGATTAATGTAATATATCACGCCACTGCTTCGTTCATCGCAGGATGACTGTAGAACATGCTATAGAATAAATCAACTGTCAAAATCTCGTGTGACCTCATCCATCACACGTCGGCTCGAAAAATTATTGCCTATTACAAACAATACGTGCCGTGTAAAGTCAAACGCTTCCGAAATATAACGAGCGACGTAAATCGTCAAAGGTTTTTACATCGGAATTAAAACACGGAACATTCTTCCAAGGAGAAAACCGTTCGTTCTGTGGCTTAAAAAAGATAAGAGACAAATTGCTATTGCTAATACTTATACATTTTCTACTAAAATAATATTACCTACCTAATGTTATGTTGCGCGACCTCTGTAAAAATTTTAAATAGACCAGGAATATTATGACTGTTCTAAAAATAATGTACTAAAAAAAAAGAATTGGCGCTTGAAATTATTATTGAAAATAAGGGTTTATTTCTATGTTATCGCTGATTGTGTAAAGCGTCATTTTGTTAAGAGTACCCAGGAGTTTTGGAGTAGAATGAAATGAGAAAATGTATAATTTATTTGTATATTCAAGAGTAACCTAACATAAAATAATTAAAAAACAACGAAAAAAAAATATTTCCTTATTTTCTATAGATTAATACCAATCTTAATACCAATCAAGTAAATGTAGTGATCTATAGCTATGGAAGAGCGAAACCACCTTATACAAGCATTTTTATATTTAAAGTTGGTTTCGATTACTAACTAACTATGTAACATGTTTTTTACTAAAGTAAATTATTATTATAAATTTCCACATAGTCCAACCAAGATCATCAAAAAGGCCACGAGCTGCTTGAATCGTTCGATGAATTCACCGTAGTCTTGAGGTTGCTAAAAATTATGTCGATACAGACGTTTTGATTATTTTTTATCTATTTCAGCATAGTTTTCGAAGACGGCGCTAAAAGAATATGTACAGGAAGCATAATCCACGATAACGTAGTCATCACAGCAGCTCATTGCTTGTAAGTGAAATATAACATCACACATCATAGCATCACGCCTCTATTTCCGAAGGGGTAGGCAGAGGTACACACACATTTCGAGGTTGTTGCCATGCAGCGAGCACCGTAGGAGGCAAGCGATGTTCACAATAAACTATACATACGTTTTTTTCAAAATCAGATGGTGGGGATGACAGTTCAATGATTTAATAACAGTACTTCAATGATTTAACTCACGGTTGATCTATCATAGCAGTGAGTAGGTACGGCTGAGCGCGGTAGGCTCCTGCCCACTACCTCAAAAACGGTAGAGCGTATGAAGAAAATTTCAAACCCAAAGTCGCAAATTTTGTGCTCTATAATTCTTCTATAAAAACGTTAACGTCATTAGAATTATAGAGACCGAACTTATAGAGAAAAACGGTTTTTACATTTTACCTTGAGTCCCTCATAACGCAGACATTAGATTTTATTAGACTTTCGAGATAAGAACACAAAACTGATGGTTCTCTCATTTCAGGGTAAAACTTTAATTTGACTGGGGTATTTTGACAAAAAACAATTTGATTTTGTTTTTATTAAAAACTCACTCACTCTCTTTTGGGTACTGGGTCTGTGATTGTGTGGGCGTTGAGCTAGCCACTTGTTACTGCTCATTCACGATTTTCCATCTAACCAGACCCAATTTTTGTATGGCTAAATGTGGTTAAGGAAAACAGTGCTCCTTGGAGTCTGCCTACCCCTTCGAGGATTACAGGCGTGATTATATGTATGTGTATGTATGTAAAAACACATTGAAACACGTTAGCCGACAACCTGTGAAATCGACGCAATCCTATCGGCCTTTTTCCCAACTCACTGCTGCCTTAAGTTTAACTGAGAAATAACTAAATAAAAATTAAGAAAATTATATGCCCTCTTACCACATCCGTTTCAAGAGCATTTCCTTTCGACAGCATGTCAAGAGAGCCTGTGCAACCAGAGCTTACAGCGTCGTTCGTAGTTATAGGAACTAAAAGGATGTTCGAAGCCGGCTATGAGCAATATCTCCCAATTGAGAAGATTGCAATTCATCCAAACTATCAAAAGTGGGCTGCCGACCTAGCACTCGTGTACACGTTTGCGGGAATGACATCATACAAGTCAGGAAAGATAATTAAACTGGCTGGAGATAAGATGTCAAGTCCTGTAGACTCAAATGTTACCGTGTATAGTTGGAGCAATGGCAGTGGCTTAGAGGTAAATTTAAATATATTATTGAATATCATTTAAAATTATCCAATCCAACCAATACAATAGCTTATAGCGGCAACGGGCTCAACACCTGTCACGCCACGTTGAGCGCAGTCACTGCTTGGTGGAGCGCGGACTATAGTAGTGGCTTTTGCGGTGTTTTTGCCTAGTCTCTGACTAACCCTTAGGGGATAATAGTCGTGATTATATGTATGTATTTAATATTATATGTTGGCCATATACATATAAAACCGCGTGTAATATAGACAAATACACTACAAATGATAATTTACCTAAATATAATACATTGAATTCAGTGGTCGATTACAGATCCCATAAAAAAAATCATATTGTACAAGTAATCAATATTATACCTTCAACTTGATTGGCTAATATAATTTCTAAGATATTTTTCCCTAATTGAAAATGTATTTAATTATTTTTTGGGTTGAAATAAACAGATGTTTTTTTTTACCTTTCCTTAGCAATATCGTTTTGAATAGTATTACTGAGCATAGCAGAAGTAGCAATTAGCAATCAATTCCACTTTTGTTCGAATATTTTAATAATTTAATTCTGTGTACGTTGTATTATCGCCTTGGACATCAATACCTACTCAAACTATATATTATTTTATAGCAAATGTTTAGGAAACTGTGTTTGAATCTGTCAGTTTTACAAACTTCAAACAAATGATTATTTAAATTATTGAATAAACATCCTTTTCAATTGATAGACGATAATAATGTTAAGAAATAAAAATACTTTATTTTCAATACAGAGTGTCGAAGGTTCAGAAATGTCGAACTGTAACCATCAAGATTCATCGTCTTTCGAAGAAAATAAAAATGTAAGTAACTTTAATTACAACTTGAACATCTTTCAACCAATGGTAAAGCAGGGGCTAAAATCTACATATATCGTTTTTGCTTTATATATCGTTTTTTTCCACCAATCCGCATTAGGCCAGCGTGGTGGTGTTATGGCACATACTCCTCGTCTACATGAAGGAATGCCTAATTGGTTGCTAACAAACGATAACTGTTCAAAGTGCTTTATTATGTTCATGCTTGTGACTGTACACTGCACAAGCGGGGAATCCCTTTTGACCCCAGGAAGAATAATGAAAGTACCGAGCGGCAATATTAAGCCGGTTAATTGGGGCTAGTTTATAGACTATAAGTTGGAAGATTTACCCATAAAATTAATTAAATAAATTAATAATATATTATATTTATAATCTATGTCTTGTCTTTATAGTACAAAGCAACAGCGGGTATCGATCAATCTTCGGAGGTCGTTCAAAAGGCAAGTTGAATTTAGTTCTAAATTTTATTAAACACACGACGACGTGACGGTTGACCTTGCATGCGGTTGACATTGCATGTTGTTGACATTGACGTAACGGTTGACCTTGCATGCGATTGACATTGCATGTTGTTGACATTGACGTGACGGTTGACCTTGCATGCGGTTAACATTGCATGTTGTTGACATTGACGTGACGGTTGACCTTGCATGCAGTTGACATTGCATGTTGTAAAATAGAAAAAAGTAAAATCTCCTTCTTCTTCTTTTTGCCCTTTTCCCACTCTAATTGGGATCGGCACAACATGTCTTCTTCTTCCTCTGTTACTCGTCAGATCAGCATCCACTTCTTTAATTCTCATATCATTATTCACGCATTCCATCCATTGCTTTTTTGGTCTTCCTCTTATTCTGGCTCCGTCCACATCCACGTACAGCATCCTTCTTGTAATGTGAATGAGACATAAGATAAAACATATCATCACGCCTCTTTCCTTGAAGATTTTCCCTTTCTGATGTTAGGGCCCCATGTAACAGGTGGCGAGCCTGTTGCCATGCACCGGGCACAGTGTGAGGCAAGCGATATTCACAATGAACTGTACATACATTTTATTCAAATTCAGTAATGGAAGGGGTCAGTGGCGAATGAAATATACCTACTCAAATTCGTCTATTTACACAGGTTTTTTTAAACAAACTTTTAGATTTCAGCAAGGTTTTTTTGTCTTAATTTTGTAAATTATTTTATAAGAGGTGGCATAAGACGGGCAGACAATTCAGCGTACCCTCGCCTATAGACAGTATAAGAAACATCATCTGCTTATATTTCGTCGATTGTCGTAAACCTAGCACAGAACTAAGTGACAATGACCCGAGAAGAGCAAATTACTCTGAAGCTAAGAACCTAATGGTAATGAAAGAATATTATCGAAAGATTTTCAAAATAATTTTAAATTAATTCTTTTTATTTACATATCACATTTAACCATGTTACAAATAATTAGGATCCCTATAAACGTGGACAACCACAACGTTCCTACTATGATTTCGAATCGATGCAGCGAAGCAAGCCCATGTTTCTGAACCCATACAGGCCACCAAGTTATACTAGTAAACGGATAAGCAGGTATCTTACTTCTGAAGAAAAATCAGATGTAAGTTTGTATTTAGTTATCTTATTTACATTGTTATTTCAGCTCATATGTCTAAAGCTTGCTTCCCACGGTCTGTGATATTGCAGACCGACGCAGTCATGAATGAAATTCATTCATGAGTCTCTGTCTCTTAGCTTAAGTACCCAAATAAGGGGGGGCATCCCTGCTGAGGAAAATGTTAGGCAAGCGATATTTACAATCAACTGTAAAAACCCTTCTTCAAACTCAGTGGTAGTCTAACGTGTTTTCCAACTTGACTGCCGCTTCATCTTATTTGATGCAGCTGTGTTTCTCTCTCTGTTCTGGTGATGGCTTTTCGCTGTACTGGGTGTATATTACACGGGTGATACCTTTGTACTATTATTATACGATAACAGTAACAAACAGGCATACGGCCTATTTGATAACTTTATTCACCGCGGGCCCCGGTTTATGTAGCATTACGAAAAGTAGTCATATACATGGTTGGTTTGTGTAATATTAATTTCTTATCCTTTGATGGGACTAGATCACTAAGCGCAATTCGACCTTTTGGGATCTTTTATATTTCCCGTTCCCTAAATCATCTAAAATGTCCTGGATGAACGTTATGATGCTGATTGGGGGATGTTCATAAACTCCTCCGGTTTAGGATAGGCTGTACCAAGTGTCCTTAATCGCTTATTGCCTAGTGAATTGCATCCACATAGTGTGTTATCTATATAAATCACATAATATAAATTTACTGGCAATTGTAATTTATCAATAAAAGATACAATAATTAATCGCCTAAAGATATTTTGGCATAATATTTTTTTTAAACATTTTCAGGAAGAGGTTTCAGTACTTTACCTGGCTAAAGATAGTGAATTCTCAGGCATTGAACCTAAAAAGAACTCAACGAAAACTACAAATAAAACAGTTAAGGTTAAGCCTAAATTAAATAACGTAAGTATCAAACTGTGGCCCATACATATTATTAGAAAGTACCCAAAATGGTTCTGTATAAAAAATACTGAACCAATATACATTTAATTTGGTACATCGCTATCGTGAATTAGGATCTTTTACCCGGAATGATGATAAATGTTCTCCAGGGTGTGGAAGCGGTCGTTTAAAAAAATCATTTTGTAATAAAATTGTGAAAAATCGAGATCTGGGTCAATATTTTTGTTTAATCTACTCTTTATCTTTATTGAAACAATGAATTATATTATATAGACCAAATATACGAGTACACATTGTTATTTTGTTTTTAGATTACTTTAACTTTTAACAACTACTTTGTCACATTAACAATGGTAGATACTTAAATCTAACAAAATGCTATTTTCATTATTTCGTAACAAAAAAACATAAAAACTGAATTTAACATACATTTTATTATTGTTTGCAAAACATTTAAAGGTTATTTTTAACTTGGGAAAGAAAACTTTGTTCCGTGTTTTGTTTTCTATATTTTCGAGATGAACCCTCCCACACGTAATATTTTTGAGTCAATGTGAGGCCGGGCTTAGCTCAGTTTCATAAATACTTTATTTTCTTGAAATTGAAGGCTCAAAATAGAACAACAGAATGTTGATTACATTACTTGCTTTCGGGAAGAAACCCCAAAATTTACTTAGGAATGTTTGAAAAAAGGGTAAAAAGAAATGTCGGCACACTTAATATTTTTAGCATAGAAATATTTATAGGTACGTTAATACCAGCCTTTATTCTATGAAAAAGTGCCTAAATAATAGGGGTTAAAGTACGAAATTGCCGTTTTATTTCTCTATTAGTACTTGGTCTGTAACTATTAAGTTACAGAGTATTTTTTTAAAATAATTACCTCTTAAAATAGACCATATTTTTGAGCTCTTTTGATTCGTTTTGATAATTTGTTGTAAGTTTAATTGTGTTGAAATTGGACACGGAGACAACGCTTTTTAAGTGCCTCCTGAATACATCATTTGATTTTCATTTACTTAAAAACGATAAATAATTTTTATGAAGAGTGATATCACACATATTGCTAAAGCTTGTCTAATGATACATGCCAACAATTATTATCTCTGGATTTGTCGCTGTGGAGAAATCTGAAAAAAATTTAGTATGGAAAATGCAAACTGCCCCAAAATCTCCATATAAAACGGCAATTTCATACTTTAACCCCCAATACTCGTATAACTGTTCGTAGCCAAAACAACTCGAATATGGGGACGCGACATAAGCAGCTAGTCTAAAGATTAAACAGCTACAATAATAATAAATCCTAATTAAATTTTAAAACAAATTCCCATTTAACCCCTAAAGGTCAAGCGAACACTGGTGTTTACAAACAATATATATTTCTATTGTGCCTGGTTACTTGACCCCTGAGAGGCTACGAAATGTAACTCCGTAATTAAAAATTGAATTTGGGTCTTCATTCATCAGTTAATTGAACACGCCATCGATTTTTTTAGTAAGTAGTTATCGCTCGTATCGTGAGTTCGCGCAGCACTAGCTACCCAATTAAAAGCATGTGCTTGATAGAACGAAATAGAAGGCGATTAAATGCATTGATAGTGTAGGTATGGAACTCCTATTCGATTTCCGAGAAAATGCCTTACATTTGCGTATTTTGTAGACAAATTAATGTGAATTTACTTATAAAGTGTAGAAAATAATAATTTGTATAACCACCGTGTGGTAGCGGCTCATTAAAAGAATACTTCTAACTTCTAACCCTTTTGTGTCGTAAAAGGCGACTAATGGACATAGAACTGCACAACATTCAATTGGTTATAGCGGCGACGTGCTTAGTGCAGCTGACGTACGTGCGGCTACGTGCAGTCACTGCTTTATGAAGGGCGGACTATGGCAGTAGACTGCTTTTGCGGCGCTTTTTTCTAGTTTCTGACTTACCCTTAGGGGATAATAGTCATGATTATTATGTATGTATGTATAATCAGTTTTTAATATAGTTATATCCCTAGGAATATAATTATAAACCAGAACATAGTTACACGAAAGTGATTCATTACTTTAGTGCGTTTCAATCCAAGTTGCCAAAAAGGTAAACAAAAAAGCTGACTTCCCGAATTTGTTATTCAATAATCACACTTATTTCATGGATATTGGCACGTAAATATAATTAACGGTAACAATTGTTGTCCGTTTCAATTGATTTCAATTACCTACAGTCATCACAAAACATTTTAGAGATGAAACATTACCTTTGTTTTGTTTACCTTTTTGGCAACTTGGATTGAGACGTAGTATAGGTATCTTGTTAGGAATTAATAGGCCATGTTTAGTCATAGCTATATTACTAGATTAAATGTAGTGAAATTATTGCAGGAGTGTAATATAGATCACAATCTACATCGAGCTGCCTGCTGAAAAAGGATCGGTTAGAAAATCTTAAAGATCTTCCGGTATATAATTATATTCCTAGGGATAAAAATATATTACGACTATTATCTATCTTACTGCGACATATATATTGCTGCAAATTATTGTATGACCAGGAAGAAAAAATGGAAAGGTATAAACAAGTAGATAGGAAATACTTTGGTAATTTCATATTTTGACGCGTCCTAAGTGTAATAATTTAAGATGGTTTGAGACTAACTGGTGGACGAAACAGACTGCGGCGATAGTTTAGGCGTAATTTTAATACTTTATCCTTTTATTTTCATAACGAAGAAAACAACCGCAAAGCCACAACGGAAAAACTGGAGACGTGCAATGGGAACGCAGGTTGGTATATAATTTATTATAAAAAAGCATCAACCCTTTGTCGGCCACCGCGAACACCGGTGCTCGCAATCATTTTCTGACCGTCGACTAGTTAATAAATAATGGTAATAGTATATCTTTATTAAGTTACCTATCTCTTCATTGAATATTTCCTTTTGCCCGCGACTACATCCGTGTAGAATAGTGTCTTTTAGATATCGTGATGGTATGTAGCCTATAGCCTCCCTCAATAAATAGGCTATTCAACTCTGAAATATTTTTTCAAATTGGAACAGTAGCCTCAATTGGTGAAATTGGAAATTTACTCCTACTCTATTATTATAAGCAAAGTTCGTAGTGGCGTAAATTAGTCCTTCATTTTTCTCTATGTACCAAATTTCGGTTAAATTGGTACAGTAGTTTTGACGTGAAAGCGAGACAGAGACAGAGTTATTCGCATTTTTAATATTAGGATGGATTATGTTGTGACTACTGCCGCTGCGTTCGATTAATTTGTAACGGGTGAATATTTATTGCCGGAAAAAATCGTAATGTCGTAAGCCTTAGAATTTTCCAATTATAATATCACCATAAAAATAATTATGTTTATTTCTGGGTAAGAGAGATCCTTTTATGCTTTTAGCACAACAAGTTATCCGTCAACGTATTTGGTTTTGTGAATTCAGCTACGTGTAAGAAAATGGTACTGGGAGAGGCTTCACCGAATTTTGATTTCCGTAAGATTACTATTTTATAAAAAACTTTTATTCATTAAAAACGGACTTGTTGACTAATAATAATAAAGAAATATTTTACAAATTGAGGAGCTAGGTGGCGGTGTGGTGGAAGTATACTATGGCATTCGATTTAAAACAAAGCTACCTTCGCCATGGTCAGGCCGTGGATGGATGACCAAAACATTGTGATCTCGAGCTCCTCCATGCTTCGGAAGGCACGTTAAGCCGTTGGTCCCGGTCGCTATTGCGACTGTTTCTACCCACCAACCCGCATTGATCCAGCGTGGTGGTGTTACGGCCCATACTCCTCGTGTGTTTCTCCGTGAGGAAGGCTTGTGCCCTGGAGTGGGACAAATATAGGCTAAGGACATTTTAGGGAAGTGAGGCCGTAACACCACCACGCTGATGCAATGTGGATAATACTAAACAGACTATGAGATTAAAGTGGCTTACGTGACATGGAGGTACTAAGCATCAGAATTTGAATGTGACCATACGGTCACATTCAAAAATATTTAAGGACTAGAATGGCTTGCACGGAAATCACACACACACATGTACATAAACTGACTCAAATTAATTTCGACTTATTTATTTAGACCAAATTGTAGATATACTGCACAGCTAACTAAAATTCCTGAATACGACAGGATCAAAATCCCCAAGGGGCAGGATTATGTTAAACGCGTGTAGAGATAATTCTATCGATTCTAAATTAAACGTAGTGATGTGTATGTTCGTAAAATATTATAAAGTATAAAGAAAAAGTCAAATTATTACATAGATAGAGGTTAACCGTAATTCAGGTTTCATATCGCAAGCGTGTGGCCTCCTTAATTTGGACGGATGATAGGCGAGATTACATGAACACTATTATTTAAATGATACATTTGCGTTTGTACGGCAGTGAAACGCTTTCTACAGATCCGTAATGTACGACTAACTTTGTTGTATCATTTTGTCGTACTCATGTCTTTGGTTGAAAAGTTCATAAAAGGCGTCAAAAGGCGGCTTAAGTAACAAAAGGTTTTGCTGTTGCCATAGCTATCATCGCTTAATGTCTTGTTAACTTCAAAATATTTTATACCACATAAGGCTTAATTTCGATGGAGATTGCTGGGATCACTGTCCCATACCCATTTTTTTCGTCGTTATAATTGTTACAATTATTTTTTTCATTTTAGAGAGCAACGAAGCTATTTGCTACTCTAGCGACGATCACCGCATAACTGATGTAAGTAATAAATGAGAGCTTTCACATAAATAATAAGAAAGATGGGTGTAAAATACAATCTCGCGGGTTGGGTGAATCGAATGCAGCAAAAAGAACAAACGTGAAGACAATTTTCGAAAGAAAACCTAAGAATTCTTTCGATATTCCTGTAGGAAAGTAAGAAGGCATTTTATTTATAAATTTCATTTCTCGGTACTAATTCCTTAAATTAGTATTTAAAACACTGTAATTTCTAATATTAAGTAATATGGAGTACTTATCTTGGAAACATTAATTTGAGCATTATTGTTCAATGTACGTTAATTAAACAGTTTCAGAAACTTTTGCTCGGAAACTCTTAGTAAATTCAACGAAGAACAGATAATAGTTAGGATTTCAACTGAAATTGTATGTTGAAATGATTGATTAAGCTTCAGCAATGCAAACGCCTTTACACTATTAGTAATTTGTTGCTGACTGCGATGCTGGCAGAACATAATTAAAATAAAATAGTTTACTGTAAAATCTGAAATGTTTGCACATTCAATGCTATCGACATAATTATGTTGAATAATTAATGAACACATCATCGTATTGACCAATATTTTAACAAATTAAAGGATTATTATAATTTAATTTGATTGGGTGCTGGGTGTTTATGTGGGTTTTAACACATCTGCCTGCCTAAAAGGCGTGATGATATGTTCGTTCCCAGCCTATATATGTATAAGTCCCACTGCTGGGCACAGACCCTCCTCATGGAGAAACACATGAGTATAGATGATATGTTTTGTATGGAGGTATATTTAATTATTATGTTATGTGTGTACATTTCTCCCATTTCGACTGATATATAATAGTAGTTTATGTAACTTTCACATGATATAGATAATTAAAACACGACCGTGGTTTTAAAAAACGAGCCTTGTCGAGTTTTTTAATAGTATCACGCGAGTGTTTTAATACCGGGTTATGTGCAGTTACATACACTACTTTATCTACACTCATTATTCAAAGAAATAATACAAAAAATTTAATTAATTTTATTTATTGTTGGCTGTCTGGAAAACATTTGCCTTAGTTATGTGCGTTTTTAAGATAAATAAGTGTTGCATAATGAGTCCAACCTGTTGTATAATGGTCATTATGTTACAGTTTCCATTTTTAAACTTTCGTTTTTATCATCTGTTTTAAAAAGTATGTAATTATGAGTTCGAGTTTGAGTTCATAATGCGAACATTATAACATGAGTGTGGATAAAAAAATAAAAGATATCGTCCATAGGTAGGATAGACTACCATTCCAGGTAGGTATGCAGGAAAACTATCCATGGTAGACATACTAAAATGATTATGGTCATCATCGGCGAATATTAACAGGTACCGAGTATTTAGTATTTCAGGCTCAAGATACTCCACATTCTGACAACCTTTAGAGCTCTAGTAGAATTTAAAGATCGCTGTAAGTTAACCTAAATAAATAAACGACGTAGCTATGACACTTAAATGAGCTGCGTCAGCTTAATATACGTACGTTTCAGAGCCGCTACACCCAGCCGCCTGCGCCAGCTACGCGCGCGCGTGCTTACAATTTCACTGCCAGCGCCGACACGCGCTAGCGCTTGCAAAAGTCACTGGTGAAGCGGACGTCTCACATATATTAGTTATTGACGCCATTGACCGGTTTGGTTAATTATTACAACTGATAAAAAATCTGGTATTTATTCTATACAGGCCGACTCAGGTGCCCCTGCAGGCCGTCACGGGCAACTGGTCGCTGTGACGGTGGGGGGCGCCAGCAGTGACGGAGACTTTGTCGGGGTCGGGATGAAGATGAGTTGCTTTTGCGCATGGATATCGGAACATTTACCGTAAGTAGAACGCTGGTAGACTTGCCGTTGAGTAATTATTATACTATGAACGGTGCAACAAAAGCACCGGTAAAAGGCGTTAAATGGTTCCCCGCAAAGTCCATTTTACTGTCTGAAAACTTCAGAATGTAGAATAAATACGGAAACCCTCACCATCATCAGCCCACTCTTGTCCACTAATGAACATAGATCTCGCCTAATGCACGCCACCGCTCGCGATTTTCGGCCGTTCTCATCCAGCCCACTTTAGCCAATCTACGAATATCGTCCTCCCATCTTGCCACAAGGCGTCCCTCGCTACGTTTACCGAGTTACAGCCTCCACTTGAGAACTTTACGGCCCCCACGACCGTCAGTACTGCGGCTTGACCAGCCCACTACCACTTCAGTTTGCTAATCCAGTGGGCTATGTCGGTGACTTTACTTCTCTCGGATCACATCATTCCTGATGAGGTCTTTCAGATACTCCGAGCATAGCTCGCTGAGCGACATTAAATTAATGGACTTGTCGAGTCATGAGTGTCCACGTGTCAGGTGAGTGTATGCATATAAATAACCCTATTTAGGCAAAATAAAATGACTATAATATTAACTCAGTAAGCTAACTCCGGTTCTCGGTTGAAAACATGCTTGGCTTTTATTGATTCATTTTATTTTTATGGGATATTATGAAATACGTTTATTTTCTGATTGACGATTTGCATAAAATTGAAAGCAGTTTTACTCATGTATTGCTATGATAATATTATATTCAAAAATCTTAATTTCACGTTTCTGAAGTCACTACAAAATAGCTAAGAAAACTAGTATGCTTCAGTACTGCAATATGCCGAACTTCAGCCGAGCTCAGAGCGACAATTATTATAATGGCACCAAAGTACACACACTATGAAGGTTGTGAGCTTACGGCTTCAACGTGGCTTGTAAGTGCCAAAGTTTGTATTTAAAACTTTCAACTTGTCCCTGTACGAAAGCGGTTGCCCCATCCCTCCTACGAGGACACGTTGGCAGTTTGGTTTTCATACAAACTTCAGTACTTACAGGCCGCGGCCCGTTATGGTGCATAATGTGACGCCTTGCTCTATAGACACATATCACAAGAAAACATTCATCACGTCTATATCCTACTTTGCTAAAAACCAGCGCCGACGGCAGCCGGATATGTACATCGTACAGTCCGGCAGTTCACGGAAAATGCTGAGCGAAATGCCCTTTTGGAAAATAAATAATTTAAATTCCTAATAGTAATTATTTTTCCATGTGATTTGTTGTGTGTCAAATAAAATATTTCATACATTCATCCTATATCCCTTTGCTGCCTTTCATTGGATTGGCCTAAGGCTCAGTGGCGTCATTCTACGTGTTTGCTTTCGATATCGAAAACAAAGCTACTTTCGCCATGGTCAGGCCTCGGATAGGTGATCAAAATTGTGATCTCGAACTCCTCCATGCTTTGGAAATTACGTCAAGCCATTTATCCCGGTGGTTGGGACAGCGTGGTGGGATAATGGCCCATATTTCTTCCTGCGTTAATTACAATAATTATGGACTATATAAAATGCAGTTTTGTTGTTCTGAAATTCTATTCAATGTCAGGATGAACGCTACATGTTGTATTCATATAGTTTTTTCGTGCAGTTTGGGCGACAAGCTAGTTACGAACAATCTCTGGATTTCCCCCTGACGTGAGGGATTAATCACTCCGCGTCGCTCGCTCGTGCTAACACCGCTCACTTCATGGAACCTATTTTCATATCATTCGCTTTTTTTCCACCGCTAAACACATTCACATGTATGCAGCTGCAAACAGCACCCCACTTCGAAACAGAAATTAATTTACTCTTTTTTTAATTATGTACATTATTTCAGTAAACCTGACTTTGAAATTTTACAGTATGTTGTTTTGTAATAAACTACAACATACAATCCTTTAAAGGAAGATACATCTTACGTTAAACAAAGATATGCAAAGCTCATATTGACAGTGTGGCTACTAGCCAGGCCCTGTCAATAATCAACTCCACAAAATTACCTACCAGCCTATCGTTACTGAAACCTATAGATAGATGACAAGATAGTCGTATTTATAGTCTTTACTAAAACCTTTGAAGTCAAATCCCTGAACACAGATGCAAGCAAGTCATTAATTTCAATCTCTGTCAATTGAACCTCCGATACTCTAAACCTTAATGAAGGATCAGAATCCAAAGGTCGACAAACTGAGATGAACCATAAGGGATTAAGGACGGGAGACATTCAACTTAAAGTGAAATTTATTACAGGTCGCTTTAAAAGTACAACAAACGAAAACAGATTATGTGGGAGTATTATAAAATGTTTGGAGGAGCTCGGTGGGCGTCATGGTGTACACGTTTTGCATAATGTTTACGAGATATTGAAATCAAACAACTTTACTTAAGGTTGGACCTTTAATGTCAAAAATTTCACTAGCAATTACAAACATTACTTTTGAATCGTTACCAAAATTAATTATGACATTTTCTTTAATCAAATGTTTTCTAATCTCGGCTATTTTTAACTTCCACAAGTAGTACGGATTGATCTTTCATAAACTTACGAAAGGAAATTCGAGGTTGATAAAATTAACATAAAGCAGTTGACTTAACTACGTGTGGGATCTATAAATTTATTTTAAAACTATTTTGTATGAACAGTTCAAAATAAAATTTAATAGGTTTGTTGCTGAAATAATATGTACACTATTCTAGTCTATATAAAACTTTGACTTAATGGGATTTTTTCAATTTGGCGCAGTTTTTAAGAATAATACAGAGTAAAGAAAGTCTAGACTTTCATTTCTCTGTGAATTCACTACTAGGCAGGGTTTACATAAATTTCCTTTTCAAAACAATTGATTCAGTCCTGTCCAAACTAATTTCAGTTTTCAATTTACGACACTAAATCTTACTCAGTGAAAGAGGTAACAAAGTGCCCCTATTCCTTAGCCATTATTTTCAAGAAATGAGGTTCATTGGTCCGACAAAACCTTTCAAGACAAGAGAAATCTTGAAAAGTCCACTGGGTAAATATTTTCTATATAAATATTGGAGGGAACGTCGGTCTATTACAGAGAAACAAATAATATTGAAATAGAATTGCTTCACAAATGGAAGTTCAAATTTCAATATTTATTTTATAAATCTTTGCCGGGCTAAATTATTTAATCTACGATGAGGGCGAATAATAAAGCGAAGGGGTTGTGTTGATAACTTTATGGAAAGCTACCTTTTGGACCGTTTGGACCGACCCTATTGTGGCCAAGATATTCCCTTTATTGTCTTTCTTAATAAATTTCCCGCCCTATAACACCGATACACATCGTGACTACAATTGTTGAGTACTCGTTGATAGACAATTTATCGTCATCCTTACCTATTGTACCGACCAGTGACCTATAGGAGGTCTTCTGTGGCGCGTGCCGATTCGATCAACCCAATTCATAACTACAAAAGGTGAACTTTTCTGAACTTACTGAAAAGGAGTTTCTAATATACTCGTACAGATATGTCATGTCCTCAGCCTATATACGTCCTGCTGCTGAGCACAGGCCAAGCAATTAATTGGGCAGCGAGATCATTATTTGGGCTGCAAAATAATTTTTTGAGCTGCAAAATAATTATTTGGACAGCATTATACAATATATGTTACCGGAAATGTATAAAAGAAGGATCAGGTATCAATTCCTAGGAAATGTTTCTGATAGATATTAGGAAAAGGTTATTTTTTATGACCCTTAAAAACAATATTTGTGTCATCAAAACATAATATTAAACAATTTGGCAACAGAGAAAACATTTGAGTTGCTGCCCAATTAGAAATATGTGCTGACCATAAATGATTGCCCAATTAGTTATTTTGCTGGTCAATTTACAAATGTATTTATTGCTGACCAAAATTGACATATTTAGCTAATCGTTCAAATAACATCCATAAAAATTGACTGGCATAGATTCCATTAAAAATTTTTCGAACATTTGAGAATAGGAGGGCAGACCGGTGCAAGTGTTAAGGTCAAAATAATGTACTGCTCTTCATTATTCACTCGTTTCTACTAACTTATATCCTTTTTGCACTTAGATCGTAACCTTCTGTATATTTTACCGTTTATTATTTCCCAAGTGGTATTATGGGATGCGCCGAAATGTAAGGTTTTTATGGGGTCAGCAGAAACAAAACAAAAGTCGGAGGGTAACCTGGTTCTTTTATGCCGCCTCTACACATATGCCAACGCATTGGCAAGAGCGCTGGCCCAGCCACTGGCCCAATGTGTAGAACGGGCGTTGGCGCATTGGCGGTAGGTATTTGAACGTTGGCTGGCGCGCTTGCGAGCTTGCCGCGTGGTGTCGGCAATTTCAAAGGACACTTGTCGCAAGCTTGGCGCTCCATCCACACATTGACCAACCAACCAATCCAACTTTGTGTATGAGATCCATATCGAAAATTTATTTGTAGTATTATATTCATCATAATATACATTTACTAACAGCTTATAATTACACTTGTAATTATAAGCTGTGAATATACAGTTGCAGCTGTTACCGACTCAACATCCATTTTGAATTCGTCCGCACATTGGCCCGAACCAAACCATACTGAACGACCTTCCAATGTGTGGATTACTCACAAGCGCGTTGGCAAGCGCACCGCCCCAGCGCCTTGGCGAATGCGCTGGCCTATGTGTAGAGGCGGCTTTAGACTCAGCTTGCATAGAAACTGTTGACTCTTTACTGCTGGTGGCTATGAATACGGAAAGGAGTTAATTGCAATATCTATGCAATTTTTTTTTATAATGATGTGATATAAGAGATATTGGAAAATAGACGGTACTATTTAGAGATTAAATAGATAAAAATTTGAAACTTCTTCAATTTAATGTCACGAGTAATGATTAAACTAATGACGATGTATTAGACTAATTGCTAGGAACGTAAAAATAAGCAGTACTTTCTGCTAATTCCAAAATCCATATGTAGCCATGGGCAAAAGCTAGCAATGATAATAAGAAATTTGTACATGTATCTTGTTAATCACAAATCAAGTAAAAAAACCACATCCAATATATATGATTTCTAAATTGCAAATTTGATATTTGCATTAAAATTTGTATTTTTTTTTTCAAACTAAATTCTATCAACGCTAGCAATAATCAAGATAGCCGCCAGCATAATACCGCCACATTTGCATGGCTGTTTTGTTTAAGCCATTAGGAGATTCGCTTCACACTCAATTTCCCACGTCGATCGAGATACATCTATCAAAAATCGCGATAGCCCCCAGCTTATCGGCATGACGCCGTCAATTACTCGTTTTGTTCACAGCCATGCGTCTCTCGTTTCACTGAATGCTATGCTCCAGAGCACTGTTTTTATTCACTCCGTTTTATACTTTCAACATTGATGGACGGGAAAATTACTGTGAAACAAAAGCAATCATGTGCTATGGTTACAAGCTTTTGTGTAAGCTATTTACGGCCAATACGAATTGAACCGGCGCTCTGCTCAATTACTTTATATTGCAAAATAGTTATACTAATAACTGTTACTATACGATGTATTTCTTTGTTCTTGGTATGAAAATATTTTATTTTATAAGCCCGTGAAAGCTTTACACCTGTAGAATATGATTACAAGTCTTTTTGAATTCTTCCATCATTATAAGCTTAGGCCATTGTGCTTTAGACATTGAGATGACTAAAATGACCATTTAAGAAAAAATATTTACTGAAAAGAAACTCAGACAAACAACCCTCTCATCTCAATTTTTCTTCAACTGCACATTGAAATTATCTTTTATAAGTAAGAGAGGAGTCCAGATTCAAAGATATCTCATCTGGCGAGAAAACAGCAACTGTCATCGGGTCTTCTTTGCAATTATTCATGTCTAAATATATTTTTCATATTTAATTTAAAATACTACAGTAAAAATATAATAACTTTTTCAGGGGCAAACCAAACTTGAACTGTTGCCAAAACTGCTGTGAACCGAGTCATGGGAAAGATATTGAAAAAACCACCGCAAGATATCACCAACGTAAATATTTATGGCAATAATATGTTTAAAAAAGTATATTTTCGTTTTATTTTCGAAAGTAAGAGAAATGAAATCACAAAATAGAAAACTCACAAAATTACGACAAAAAAGTTATGGTAACATACAGAAACAACTACATATTTTTTTAATCTTAAATACACTATTGTTTTCATGTACTTTGGTGAGTACTCATATTTTATTAACAATACTTTATCTATACACATCCATTCGCATACATTACACTTATTCAGTTTAGACTTCTACTTGTAAATGCTTTCTTTAAAAATATCCTCAGATTATTTTCCTTTCTGTTACGGTATAATGAGCTTATATTATAGAATTAAATATATAACAGTAAACGACAAAAAAGGATAAAAGTGCGCTCTGCACATCTAAGCAATGGAATCAAATTTTAATGTCGCCAATAACATTTCCGGACTGATGCAACGCAACGCACTTCAAGAATAATCCTCTGCCAATACCTTTCCAACACTTTAAAATACAAAAATAAAAATCTTTATTAGCAACCAACTTACTCCTTATCACTTTTGCTTGACTTCACCTATTAGTATTAGGAAAATAGCATCAAGATTCCACTTAAGCTTGAAAGCAATACATTTATTGTCGACAAAGTAAGATACCATCATTCAAAGAATCCGTTGAATTCGATGTTACTTGCCGAACATTCTTACAATTTTAAACCTTACAAAAAAGCTCAGAGAAGACCGTAACAAGATTTATGGTGACAATCTAATCCAGTCGCAATCCGATTTCTGTTTAACAGAGAGTAAAAAGGTTTTTTTCTTATACAAAAATAAGCCATATAGAATATTTGAGACAAACTGCTTTTGCGTATATAAATGACAATAGGTGAATAGGAACACCGTGATGCAATCGAATTCTGAACTCACTGAAGAGGAGTTTCTAATAAAGCTATACAGCCTCCTTATTCTCAACTGTCGGTTCAAGGATTCGATTCGGGTTCACATCCCGTCTCGCTCTGATTTGCTGCATCAAAAAGAGACAGGTATAGAGATTCCATGATTCGTTTGAATGCGAACAATTCAAAATGGGAGGGCAGGTATACCTTATCAAATATGCCGAAATCGCAGCAAGTATGCGAATACAAAGTTTATTGTCTAGTTCGGTAACTATCTAGAAAGTTCATGGTAACTTTGGTTCCTACGGTGAACTTGGCTCCTGTTTAGCCATTCACTGTTCGAGATATTATCTTGGGATGAGACTACCAATAGGCTAGTTGACTCATATCAAAAGTAATGAAAACAATGTGTCATTCTCATAGTATTTATTACAAGGATCTGAAATATACCAAGATCGATAAATATAATTAAGGGATTGCTTGTTTTATTTTTAATTTTATTTTAAGTCTGTCAAAAACGCTATCCTCCATGTTCGTGAAATTAGTTGAGTAACGCTTCCTGTAAACAATTACTGCGCATGTTCAAAATCCGTCTAACGCTAGTCGCAACCAATCAAGCATAACTGTCGGCTATGTCACGCATGCGTATTGAATTGTTTACAATAATCGTGACGCTACGACACAGATAATTCATACACCATCAGGGCTGAAGGCGTTTTTGACATAAGCAAAAACGTAATTTATAATTTAAAATTTATTGTTATAGAGGGTTCAGAAAAATATTGTATTATTTTTTATAGTAATGGCTACCAGTAATTAATCATTTGGGACCCAATAAAAAAAAGGGTCAACTAGCCTATTTTTGCGTACTCCTTGGAGTCCTAGCAGCCTTTGATATTTCATTTTTGAAATTTATATTTTTCTATACATATAGTACACATTAGCAATCTGATTAGCTTGTAACTGACGTTTCTAAGCGCGCCAAATTTTAAATACAGCCTGTGTAATTTTGCCTCCTTATCGCTCAGTTGCACAAAGATTTTTTAAGGACGACATTTGTTAATGAGACATTAAAACTTTAAAGTTAAGGTTGTTATACAAAACAGTTCTAGCTAATGTCTCTTTAACATTGACAGGGTGCTAATGTCGTTTTGTGCAACGTAAAACTACGCTAAGGTGTTCTTTTGACACTTCGATAAATAAATTTAATGGAGCATTAGAGATAATGCCGACATTAAATTTTTAAGTTCGTTTCTGCAACTGGGTGTATGTTATTTTGTCCTATGTAACCCTTGGACTGACACCAATCCTGTTAAGGACGAGACAATTGATTTCCTATTGTGTCTACAAACGTATCAGGTGATGAGATAAGTAGTTAGTTATATTATTTTTATTGTTCTTGCTTGTGAAACATTGAAAAGCTGCAATAACTATGTTGTTGGCACAAGTATCAAGTTTTGCCGTTTGCCCCAAAGTAAGGTTATTGCTATTCTTCAAAAGTTGTAGAGTTTCATGAGCAAAGATTGTATTTGGGTCGTCAAAATGTAGGAGCTCGTAATTCGCATGGTAACAAAACCTCCCATTACATAGATATCTACAAATAACAAGCGAAATGTGAGTGTTAAATAACACTTCCGTCTATTCCTTTGGGGACAACGCTGTAATTATGTACATGATTATGTGTAAATGTACAATCACGAGCATGTACAAGTACATGTATACATATTTGAACGAAAAACTACTTTATTCCCTTGACATAGAAACCGTTTACTGTGAAAAGTAAATGCACACCTACATGTGCATACTCTTCACTGTATATTTTTGGTTATAGGTAATATTTATGAATCAAAATCTATATGGAAAGGAAAGGTTGGTATTATGTCTTCATTTGATTGCGATGAAAGATACGCAAATTTTTCAAACAATATTGTTTTAAGATAACTATTTTAAATATCATACCATAAAATTTACAGAAACATATTGCTGCAAACCTAAAATTATACTTTGAGGTCGTAAGATTTATACGTCATTTTACGTTACAAAACCACGTTAAATTTCATTTCGTTTCTTTTCATAAAATTCATGGAATCACTGTTTGGTACCACTTGTGTTGAACTGTAAAGCCCTCTAGGCTCTAACCGTCGAGTGTAAAATGGCAATCGTTAACACTCATCAAGTAGTATTAGTGGTGGGCTAATTGCATGCTCTTGGAGCTGATAAACGTTATACTGAGGTATCGTTTTTTTTTTTAATTTTTAGAGGATTATTATGCTGGCACTAAAAGACTAGATAGTACCTAAACAAAAACCCACCATCTTAAAAAAGGACGTTTAACACACATTCTTACTTTTTCTTACTCATAAATACACATGTTAATAGGATAAGGATAGAAACTATATTAGTTTCCCAGCAGCATAAAAATGGCGCAGTGAATCTCTTGTTTTATCGTGATTTACGATATAAAGAGAGCAAGGACTCATCATGTTGGATACACGTGGAAAGCCCAAGCTGAATCTAGAAACTATTATCTGCTTTGTCCTTTGAAGGTTTACAAACTATTTAAACTATTATTTACTGACCTTCACAAAATCAGAACTATCAAGTCACAACCATAACAATGCTTTATATGACGATCTCGAACTCGTCCGTGCTTCGGAAGGCACGCGGTCGCAATTGCAACCGTTTCTACCCCCCAACACGCATTGGGCCAACGTGGTGGTTTTACGGCCCTTATTCTTATATGTTTCCTGGCCTGTAGCTGTGTTTACAGGCCTGTGTCCAGCAGTGGGACGTATATAGTCTGAGGACGAATTTAATATATTCCAGATATTTATATGTATTTATCTGTTGAATATATTTATCTATCATCTGGTATCCGTAATACAAGCAGCAATTAGTTGCTTAAAATGGTTGATAGGTATCAAATGTCGGTGTGAAAATATTTATTATTATACCTTAATACACGTATTAACCCTATGTAGCTGTGACTTCATAATAGGTACGTACGTAAACACTCAGCATGATATTGTAAAGCATTGAGGTCGTAACCACAACCTTATGTATTCAGCAACTTGGTGACCACAGATAATCACGTTGTCTCTTCGTTAGTAGAACTGGGCAAACAGTTGAGGCTGCAGGCCGTTCGAGCATTGAATGTTGATTTAACTGATAATTTTAGCATAAAACCTGTTACACAAGGAAAATCTCTGGAGTTTAAAAATAACATATTTTATGATGTCTATTTGATATCGCTGAAAGAGTACACAGAGTTCTACTTCTTTGTCCTGCCCTGTTCCCAATTTTATTCGAGGTGCAACATGTTTTCTTCTTTCACTCTTTCCTGTCACTTGCCAAGTCAACACTCACACAATCCATCCATCTTTTCTTTCGCTCTTCCCCACCCACATCCACTTTCAAATCCATAACTTCCCTATGGTGACATGATCATTCTATCCCTTTATTACAAGTCCTCATCAAATTAGGTTTTCTCTCAGTTTATCAGCAATCGGGGCAACTTTCAGACATTTTGTTTTCTTCACTCTATCGATAGAAGAAGTAGAAGAAGAAAAGAAATAAGTTCTTTTCTTAAACATGCGCGGTAATATTGTCATTGCTTTTGAATAAAAAAAACACTCGAAATAGCATATTTACGTAGACTGAAACACCAAAATCACTTCTCGGCGTGTTCTTTGAATTTGGAGCGATGAGCGCGCCGGCAATGTTGTATGAAACGGTGTGCTGTTTGAATTTAGAACTCTTTCATATACCGTACACATAGCGTTCACGTGGCTGTATAGCCACAGATGCGTTTACTATTCGGCACAAACTGTAAAATAAAAATAAAAGGGGGGTTTTTTGGCGGCATTCAACTATGGCGGACGTGATTTTTATTTCGATGATTGTAATATTGAACGGAATGGATATTGTTACGTAAAATCAGTGTAGTTTTGTGTAATAAGTGTCTGTGATGATGTGCAATATGGAGGATTATCGAAATAAACGTCAAGTGGTGTGAAAAGTGATGAGTTTTTTATCGTGGTAATCCACCTCATCCAAGTAGCACCACAGTGTCTGCCATCGATCGTTTGACGCCAAACTCTCCCAAGATGCATTGAAATGCATTACACTAGCATTTCAATGCAAACTACTGAAGATATATATATTGCAGACATGGCTGTATGGGCTTCGTTCCCTTTGCCTTCCCTACGGGAGAATTTTACAAAAAAAAAAAAAAAAAAAAAAGGGAGTTTTGGCGGCATTCAACTATGGCGGACGTGATTTTTATTTCGATAATTGTAATATTGTTTCGGAGTGGATATTGTTACGTAAAATCAGTGTAGTTTTGTGTAATAAGTGTCTGTGATGATGTGCAATGTGGAGGATTATCGAAATAAGCGTCAAGTGGTGTGAAAAGTGATGAGTTTTTTTATCGTGGTATTCCACCTCATCCAAGTAACACCACAGTGTCTGCCATCGATCGTTTGACGCCAAACTCTCCCAAGATGCATTGAAATGCATTACACTAGCATTTCAATGCAAACCACTGAAGAAATATATACTGAAGACTTGGCTGTATGGGCTTCGTTCCCTTTGCCTTCCCTACGGGAGAATTTTACAAAAAAAAAAAATTGTCGGTAAAGCGGTGTTTGATGTTATTTTGTTAATAAAATTAAATTTATTGTGTAAAAAGCCCATTTTATTTCCTTGCATTTTTTAAAGGAAAGCACTATATATGCCTCGGCCGAAACGGCAATTGCCCGTCTTGTATCATCGCTATTTCGATGCCTTTGCAATAATGTACTATTACAAAATATAGTTAGTAGCTTTCTTGATTATTTCAACCTCGGAGCGATGACCTCAAACTGAATTTCTGGAATTAAACTTTATATTATTGTGTGTTATGCTATTAATACCTTTCTCTGGTGACGCATTTTATCGCTCCCATATAAAACGTACTTAAGCATTAAGAGCACCTTATGTTGAATTAGTTAGCATTGTCTTGGTTGTCTTGGTCTTAAAAGATCCCAACCGGGCAACTATTAGCGGATCCGCAACCCCATTCCGGATTAGAGACGTCTCTAGTAATCTGATACGTTTGCTGGGGAATTAATGCTGTAATCCCTCAATTGCAAACGTTTTCACCTGAATTGTGGAATTTTCACCTCATGTGATGAGCGCTTATTTGGTTATAGTTTTGTGCAAAATAAAAATAGCATTATAATAGCTTGTCATCACATAAAATATGACATAACATGGAATGTTACATGTTATCTTAACATCTATTTAATTGTCATCATGCTTTTATTCCCGAAGAGGTAGGTAAACAAGAAGTGTTTAGTTCCACATTTCTTCTGATGTGTTAAGTCCCCATTTAACAAAGGGCGAGCCAATTGCCTGTCGTGACAATAAACTTTTTTATGTTTTTCACACTCATTGGTACAGACAGATGATAGTCTTTATTCCCTACTAATAAGAGTCACTATCTGTCAAAAGTGTGCACATAATTTGACACGTGACTATACGGCGGGATCGATCAACGACCTCATGCACGAATAGTGCCGTCTGTCCCAACTCAGCTCGCACTGCCTTTTGTCATCACACATGTATTTTTAAAAGAGAAGTCTAATAATATAAGAAAGGTATTGGCCAAATTATAATTCGAATTTTCAAAAAATCATAACATTTTCAGGTAGTTCATATTTCAGACATTTCAAACTACATAATTATATCCTAAGTATTTGAGTAACTTTCTCGGTTAATTATTAGGTAGTATGAATTGTTAGTACAGTATGAAAACTGTCTTATCTCTTTTATTACAAACTAGCTGTTGCCCGCGACTTAGTCTGTGGCTACTTTGGTTTTTTAACTATCCCACGGAAACTCTTCAATTTTCCGAAATAAAAAGTATCCAAGATGTTGACCCGGGCTATAAGGTATCACCATGTAAAATTTCATTGAAATCGGTCTAGCCAATTCGGAGTTTAGCCCGCACAAACAGATAAACGGACAGAGAAACAAAAAAATTAAAAAAAAACATTATTTGGTATTTTCCCTCTTATCTTACATCCCCCTGACTTGGTTCGCATTTTTTTTCTTTGTACAGACATTCGACCTCTACAGTTTTATTATTATGTTTGTATAGATGTTACCAACCCGCATTGGGCCAGCGTGGTGGTGTAACGACCCATATTTCTCTTGGTTTTCTCCAGTGGGGCGTATATTATACTAAGAACGTTGCCTGCAGTTATAACAAACCGATTAGCGATTATGTGGTGTTCTCAATATAAAAATATTAAGACATTTACCACAGCATTGGGCCGGGCGGCATTGTACTTGTGGTGTTATGACCGTTAGTCCTCATGTGTTTATCTATGAAAGATCTGTGAGCAGTAGTGGGTGAAAAAGAACAAAGAAGGACTTATAAACCAAATTCTCATTGTCTAGTAAACAAAATTAAACACAGTTAACTAACATGACAGCAATTTAAAATTTAAGGTAAATCCTAACTTTCTGATTACCCACTTAGAACAAAATGAGGCACAGAATAAATAATGCCACTTCGATAAGGGTCACCCGCGCCGGCCTCGAAGGATTAGTGGGAACGCTAATGGTAAGGATAGTTTCAGAAGTGGGCGCCAGCGCCGGCCGTGCGCGCGCGCTTACACGTGTAAAGAAGCGCTATAGCTACATTAGCGACTCTTTGGTATTATTGCGCTCTTCTCTTGCCATTTTCTCTTTGTTTCTTTTTTTTAATTTACTGTCTGTCTCCTCATTATCTCGGTCTCCGACATATTATTTGATAAATTATATTTATAAATTGAAATCAATCTACTGGATTGAAAACAGTCTTGTTGTCGTAATCGAATTCATAGTTTGTATTTTATGTGAAGAGAATTCTCCAAAGGCACTATTGTAAGTAGTTCTACTTTTATAATTACCTCTTAGTTTTATGTTCCGTGTTTTTGTTATTTACCTTTTAAAATTTGTTCTAGAGTGCCTTAGTTTTTATTAATAAATATATACCAATAAGTGACGACCTGACTTTCAGTTATCTCCGGGCTCACCACGTCACACACGGAGCTACTCACATCGTTTCACATACACACGCAGGCCGCCAGCACCGGCCACGCGTGCGCTATACATCAAAATGTATGGAAAATCTCATCTCATAATCTAATCTCATCTCATAGGTACCTTGAACGTCTGGGCAAATCTTATCGACGAGATGCTCTTTGTAAGGCTGACTTACAACCAAAGATATAGGGGGATGGTGAGCAGTCGGAAGCCTTCTTTCGGAATTACCTTTATTTAATAATTTATAGTTTCCGGCTTCGAGTTCAAATGTTTTCGTGTTGAATACTACCATTCATTCTCAGATTTATTTAGAGTAGCTTGTATTTTACAATATCTAAAGATACAGGTATGAATTGTCTACCGAATGTAGTCGGTTACCTATTAAGTGTACTCCAAACGCCTAAAAAATCCAGCGATATACAAGTATTCAAACGTTGAATAACCAGATACCATTTTATTGTGATTGAATCCGCAGTCGTAACCGCTTTTAGCTGGCATAGATTTTTAGCTATTGATTTTGCGGCTTATAGAGCTAGATTTCAATCTGATATTTATTTTATCATTTAATAGACAACGGCGTTCCATACCTTGATGAAATAAATTTTATATATTTTTTAAAGGTGACTAATGGAGTTAGAACTGCACAATCCAATCCAATAGCTTATAGGGGCGACGGGCTCACCACTTGTCATGCAGAGCACATGTGCAGTCACTGCTTGGTGAAGCGCGGACTATGAAAGTGGACTGCTTTTTCGATGCTTTTGCATAGTCTCTGACTAACCCTTATGAGATTATAGTCATGATTATATGTATGTATGTCTGAAAATTACATACATAAGTTCGTAAATCACGCGTTTTTCTCTTTAGTATTTAAGGGTGCGGAGAGGAGGGATTTCTTTTTTCTACTTGCTTTGCATAATTCTTTCACTTCACTTTTATAACAGTCCTTTAAGATTTCATATATGCTCGGCGATTTCAGTTCATTTTAACGTTTTCAAATTGATTATCAAATGTTCACACAAGCCTGCCTTGTCCCATATCTCTACGCACCTGTAATATTTTTAATTTATGTTTTAAAAAAATCCATCAATATCCTGCCTGCTTGCTATTTATACATACATACATACAATCACACCTGCAATCCCCGAAGGGGTAGGCAGAGTCCAAGGAGCACTGTGTTCCTTAAGACCACGGATATGCTATTATGCATTACTTGTGCTATTTATGCATATAATAAAACTGTAGAGGTCGAATGTCAAGATGATTTTTTTGTTCCTCTGTTTGTTTGTCTGTTTGTACGGGCTCAAACATGGTCTATTTTTAGAGGAGGTAATATTCTGAAACTTAATAGTTACAGACAAAATACTAAGAGAGAAAAAAACGGCAATTTCATAGGTAAAGACCTATTATATTGTATGTAGTTTCTAAAAAGTTTAAACTCATAATACATACTCTACCGTTTTTTTTAGTTACGTCAACTAAATAAAAAAATAAGTTACAATATTGTAATAACATTAAACTTTCTGTGCAAGGCTTTGGTTAGTTCAACCTAACGTTATACAAAAATTAATAGCTACACCACCGCCGTAAAGAGAAGGGTTACAGAAAAATTAAAAACCGATAGACCTTTATTCGCGGACAAAATATAAAGCTTATGGGAGCTCAATAACAGCAAATAACCTGTCTGGCCTTAAGCAATATCCACTTAAAACGTGTTCGGGCGAACAAAGGCTGCCAGACACAGCGCTCTCTGAAAAATATTCAAGACTAGAATTTTGGTGTTGTGTATTATTGATAAAACATTTGACAGACATTCGGATTTTGAATTTGAATTTTGTGTTCGAACTTTAGAAGACATAATTACAAATAAGAAGGTACTATTAGCGATAGCCATAGTTACAAAGAAAACAGGGGTTGTCAAACTTATTATCAGTTGAAATGTAGACATATCGCACAAAATGTGTACATAATTATCACTCTGAATGTAGTATTAACTTCATGTTATCATTCTTAATTCTTTCTACGAACCTAAAGTGAAAACACGACTAAAACATTTGTAGGTAGACCGCGAATATTCTCTATTGTACAGCTATAATTATGTAATTATGAAACTTGTCTATAATTACTGTCATTAGAACTTATTTACATTTTAACATATAAGGCAACCACTTTTATTGTCTAACCTACTATACCAAAGCATCTTCCAAGTTATAAATAATATTAAGTTTAATTCTTTAAAAGAGAGATTTTCAAGTAAGAATACCATGAATATATATAATAGAATAACATGTGAATTTTAAAATTTGTATCCATCAGAAAGTTTTCCACGAGATGTACTGGCTTAGGAAAGAAGTAGCTTCTGGCTTTGCTCCCGGAAAACCTTGTTTACAACTAATAATGAGTCGGGAATTTGTTTTTCCACGTAACTCTTAATCATAATTTCACAACAAAAGGAACTCATATAAAAACCAAACGAAATACAGCATGAAATCATATCCTTTTATATACGTGTTCGAAGCCTTATATCTACTGAGAATAAAGTACCTACGAGAAAAGCAACGATTCTTTTATTAATCAATGGATTGTATAAGCTATACCAGTACGATTTAAAAACAATCAGTGCCATCTTACGTGCAACATAACGTACAATAAAGTTTTGCGAGTATAATATAGGCCCGAACTACAAAGATTCTATTTAGTGGTATGTTGTAACATCTATTCTGATAAATTACAGAGTGGCTATAGATTTCCTTTAGTGAGTACCCGTTAGCTAGGCATGCACCCTATTTTGTTACCAATGAAATCACTGACATAGGTGTGATACCTAGTATGCATGTAATTATGTGAGTTGTGCGCTTTAAAAGCGTGAGCTCGGAGTCCCACATTCTCTCCACGTCGTAATATATTTTCCTAACTCGTGTGTTAGATGATTTTTCTTCTCTAAAAATACGTGATGGGTTTCGGCAGGAAACCCATCACGTATTTTTAGAGAATATAAATTACAATACTAAAGTAAATACTTACATAAATAATAAAAATACTAAATAAATATCTTCAAACATTCATACCTATCAACTAGCCCCATTTTAAGAAACTAATGCTGCTTGTGATAAATACAAAAAAATTATCTGAATATATCTAAACATCCAAGACTGGAGAACAAATTCCTGAAAAATCATATCCGAAACATTTGCCCCCACCGGGGATTGAACCCAGAACCCCTTGAGACCGGCATACAGACCACTCGACGAGGTCGTCAAACTTACATGACAAAAAAAACGAAATACGTATTATCGCGTGAACGAAATCTCGCGTATAATATTTTATTTTAAATTCAAATATCGATATTATTCTCTAACATCTCATTTTGTAGTCGGATTTATTTTAATTCGCAGAAAAACAAACGTAATTGGACTTATTTCGTATTCAGATATCTTTATTGAAAAAGGCTTTCGTCGTTACGAGAAACGTGAATAAAAATAGCACTAATCTTAACATTAATAGTACAATACAAAGAATTGGCTTATTGTTTTATTTCCGTCCTAAAATTTCAATTTATAAATAATTGGATTTTTAAATAAAATGATTTTATTTAGGTACCAATTATGGGTTAGATAGCCAGTTTCTCAGTTGTTGAAGAATACAGATTAAGCTAGCTTCCATTTTTGACCTTATCGTCACTTACCATCAATTGTGATGAAGTCCAAGAGCTTACCTGTCAAGTCTAAAACAAAAACACGAATGATGAACATTCTACTGAATGTTGTAATAGCAATACGACCGGGGTTGTGGTGCCCATCCAAGTTCTAACCACTTTCAATATCATAACCAAAACACAGTGAACCAGTAGGTCAAAATATATTCTCAGGCAAAACGCCCCATTCTTCGAAATGAGATACGCGACACTTCGACGTAGCGCAAATAACGATCCTTACACAACACATATAACATTTATATGCATACAATAGAATACCACCTCTGTACGAAAATATCAATTGTTATGAACAACTTTTGTATCTGTCAGCGCCAGGGTGTTCTCACCTTTACAATAAAGACTTTGTCTTTACAAAAACCCTTGTATTTTCTTTCGACATTGACCTTTGTATTATAATAACAGTCATTATTTTGAGGAGGTCAACTACACTTGGCCTATCCTAAAGGTCTGTGTCCAGCAGAGGGCCTCTAAGGGGCAGGCAAATGACCCTATAAATAATGGAGATGAATGTAATGGGGAAGAAAGAAGAAACTACATTTCTTAACAGGTTCAGATGCAGAGAAATATGAATTTAGGGCAGTTGACGCCAAGTATTATAAATAAATAAATAATTGTCTTCAGACATTCACACCTATCAACTAGCCCCATTTTAAGCAACTAATGCTGCTTGTGTTACGGATGCTAGATAACGGATAAATATATTTAATAGATAAACACATATAAATATTCTGAATATATATATAAATATATATAAACACCCAAGACTGGAGAACAAATGCCTGAAAATTCATCACCCAAACATTTGCCCCCACCGGGAATCGAACCCAGAACCTCTCGAGATGGCGACGCCTTGAGACTGGCGTACGGACCACTCGACCACGAAGGTAGTCCTTATATAGATACTATGTTTTGAATGACAATCATTATTATTCATTATTAACACTTGAAACATACATACAATCACGCCTGCAATCCCCGTAGGGGTAGGCAGAGTCCAAGGAACACTGTGTTCCTTAAGACCACATTTAGCCATACGAAAATTGGGTTTGGTCAGATGAAAAATCGTGAAAGAGTAGTAACAAGTGGCTAGCTTATCGCCTGCACAATCACAGACCCAGTACCCAATACGCCCTTAGTCGCCTTTTACGACATGCTAGGCAAGAAAGGCAGTTGGTACATTCGTTTTACACTAGAAAGATGGTAAAATTTGCCTACCTACAAAAACCTCCCGGTCATATTACTGCATATGTTTAATGATAGAGAATTATACATTTTCATGTCAAGTTTAAAAATAATATTCTTCGTTTGCTCAATCAATCTACAATATATAACTCAATATAGTTTAATATTTGATAAGGATATTTACATTTAAGACCTATCTAGAATGCATGAATCACAAAGTGGTTATTTGCCGCCATCAGACAGTTTATTATTTTATTTTTATAGTTGCTAATATAACACACCCGTCTTATTCAGTTCCTCTGGATCATCAATCAATCCTAGCGGGTAAATGACTCTCGCCGTCTTTGTCGGTATATTATCAATTTCTTATACAAACAAAGCAATTCAGAATAATTTTATCATGTATTCTTAATATAATATTCATTTAAATAAAAGTCACTAAATGTCAGCAGATTAATAAATTAAATTAATAAATTAATATCCTCAGACATTCACACCTATCAACTAGTTCCATTTTAAGCAACTAAATGCTGCTTGTGTTACGGATACTAAATGACGGACAAATATATTTAATAGATAAATACAGATAATTATTCAGAATATGCATAATATAATACATATATAATGAACATCCAAGACTGGAGAACAAAAAAGGAGGATTAAAATAAATATATTTAGAAAAATTAACTTGAACGTGGAAATTGCAGTTGTAAAGGATGCAGATGTGGATAGAACTACAGCAATTTGTAAAAATAAATAAAATATATTAGGTCCTTACCTATGAAATTGGTGTTTTGTATGGAGCTTTTGGGGAATTCTGCATTTTCCATACTAAAATTTTTTCAGTGTTCTTCACAACGACAAATCCAAAGATAATAATATTTGGCATCTATCATTATACAAGTAATATGTGTAATATCACACTTCATAAAAAATATTTATCGTTTTTAAGTGAATGTAAATTAAATTATGTATTCGGGAGGCACTTAAAAAGAGTTGTCTCCGTGTCCAATTTAACACAATTAAACTTACAACAAATTATCAAAACAAATCAAAAGAGCTCAAAAATATAGTCTATTTTTAGACGAGGTAATTATTTTTTAGGAATACTCTGAATCTTAATAGTTACAGACAAAATACTAAGAGAGAAAAAAAACACCAATTTCATAGGTAAGGATCCAATATTTTTCACGTAATACATTAAAAGCAATAAAAAAAGAAGTGACAAAATACATAGTGACAGAATACATTTATTAGGCGTTCTTGTATGTTTATAATAATAAAAAGCGACATCGACATTTTTCATACACTTAAATGTTTATAAGCGTTTGGTAGGGGAAGTAATGGGTTCGTAGACAGTAATTGACACTTTGTCTCATAAATGGAGCATTACCGTCTTAATTTCATAGTATTGTTTGTATGTTTTTAATGGAACTGTAGGTCAACAACTCGTAAATATAAATGTATATCTCTGTTTGTTGTCCTAAATAAATAAATAAAAAAATAAAAATAAACAAATTTTATTTTACATAAAAATATGACAGGGTGTTCTTATTATAAAAATGTGCCATGGAGTTTCAACAGCGGTCAAATATAAAATACGTAAAATGAGGGCGCAGGACATGTGGCGATCATTGGGAAAGGTCTATGTCCAGCAATGGACCAGTTTGAGCTCATGGATGGATACATAATTTATTGTTATTGATGTATTATATAGCATAATAAAACAAGGATGAGCCGCAACCTCAATACATTCTATCGGCAATTTCTAAATCCATACCATACTAATATTATAAATGCTAAAGTAACTCTGTCTGTTTGACTGTCTATCTGTTTGTCTGTCGATCTTGCTTTGATTTAATAGAAATTTGGTACACAGGTAGTGTTGGGGAGATATCCAAAATAAAGAGGCAGCCTAAAGGAAAACGTGTATATTCGATCAAGAATACAAAATTCGAGCGGGTGCATTTGACATTCAGTATTGCCATTTTTAGAAACCTAATTTTACTAACAAAATTAGCTAATAGTACAATGTTACCATGCTATAATGACGTGTAATTAAATGAGTCTCTAATGGAGTCTCGGTGCTAATCATTATCTTAGCACAAGCATTAATTTCGTTAAAAACTAGTTAAAGAGAGGCAAAGCTTACTGCTTATATTAAACCACAGAACACGGACTACAGAGATAACAAGCAAAGTTTCTGTTTAGACGTCTATTTGAGGTATTTACGCCCGTGCCGCTGGGCTCATTGCTCTTTGATAGGATTACGGGTTATCAGAATAGAATGATATCCAATCGTGATAATGGTGTAAAATCACTGTTAGTGTGGGGCGTGGACTGATGATGGAAACACGTAGATTTGCAGAAAATACTATATTATCAAAATTACAGATCTAGTAGAATGAGTGTCACAACGAATAAAAAAAAGGTGGCAGATTTCATGACAGTAAAAAAGAACTATAGAGATGGATCAGTAAAAATATAAGTAACATAATATCTTTAATATCCTGTTTGCCGTGTGAAAGCTATACACGTGACATTGGCGGAACAGTGTATCCTAAGTGGTAAAACACTCCGTTCGGACGCCATTAATTGAAGAAGAAGAAGAAGAAGAACTATAGACACTACGTGGCGACCAACCGGCCAATTTCCAACAATCACCCTTAAATCGTAGCAATGAGATTTACTCCATTTACTAATGAGTTTTGTTCTTATTTGTTTACTTGTCACCATCCTATAATCCACATTGATGGATATAATTCCTGATTGGTGAGTAGAAACGGATGCTAAAGCAAACGCGACCAACGAATCAAGTATTTTCTAAAGCACGATGGAATTTGAGATCCCAAATCATCAGTCACACACCCAAGGATAGACATTGGCAAAAGCGACTTTATATCAATATGAAAAGCCAAAGTCTGCGACGGAGGAGCTCGGTGGCGTAGTAGTTAGTACGCTTTGGCTTTCGATATGGAAAACAAAGCTACTTTTGCCATATAAGATTTTAAACTTTCGCTTTGCATTGTATTTACGTAATGTGCGGGTAGAAGAAGTATCACGGGCCCGCCCGAGCAGACGACGCCAGCTCGTGACCACGGTTGATGTAACACAGCCGAAACGTCGGGCAGTAAGTAGTATTAGGTCCTTACCTATGAAATTGGTGTTTTGTATGGAGATTTTGGGGAATTCTGCATTTTCCATACTAAATTTTTTTCAGTTTTCTTCACAACGACAAATTAGACAAGCCTTCTATCATTAGACAAGCTTTAGTAATATGTGTAATATCACACTTCATAAAAATTATTTATCGCTTTTTTAGTGAATGCAAATAAAATGATGTATTCGGGAGGCAGGGAGGCACTTAAAAAGAGTTGCCTCCGTGTCCAATTTTAACACAATTAAACTTACAACAAATTATCAAAACAAATCAAAAAATTTTTTAAGAATACTCTGAATCTTAATAGTTACAGACAAAATACTAAGACAGAATAAAAACACCAATTTCATAGGTAAGGACCCAATATTTATACACTACATAATGTACGTCGCATGTAGTCCCGATAGTGTAACCCTTACTTTTGCCATAGTCAGGCCTTGATGAGAAAAACTTTGTGATCTCGAACTCGTCCGTGCTTCGGATGGCACGTGAAGCCGTTGGTCCGGGTTGCTATTACAACCGTTTCCACCCACCATTGGGTAGAAATCGTGCCAATTGGTGGTGTTACAGCCCATATTCCTCATGTGTTTCTCCATGAGGAAGGCCTGTGTTCAACAGCAGGACGTATATAGGCTGAGGACAGGAAGGAGGATTAAAGTCTACAAATCTATACGCCACCAAGCGCCTATCTACATTTATCAACCATTATATCGAACTGTGAAACATTCCGACTGACTTTTACTCGCAGATTTAGTGTGTACCTGATGAATATTCTAGTAGGAAATGACCGTCGTGGTCATCATACAAACATAAATGGTTTATAATTGCCCTCAGTCGCCATTAATCGGGGAGTTTGCCTGCTCTCGGGCGGCCACTCGACACTGCAATATATCGTCGGCTTTTATAGCTCGCTGAGATTATTTAAACGACTAGAGAGAGGCAACTTGTTAGTACACTTAAGCTTCGTGGTACGAGTATAAGTAAAATGCTCTTAGAGTTACACAGTATAAAAGGCGTAGCTATGTCTGACGTTCCGGGTTTCAGTCTTGAAGGCAGTTGTACCTGAATCATGCCTATGGAAAATATAAAATAAGCGTTACGGTACTTACATTGGACTTGGCTAAATACAAGACGCCTCCCTCCTCCGTGGAGGCAGCCAGCCGGCTGACGGAGCGGGGGCTTCGTCGTCGGCATTGCACACGGTGCCTCCACTGCCGGGTGGCGATGGCTCAACTCTCCTGGCTATCGTCGCACCCCTTCCCAGCGCCGGGAGGGGTGTTACCACGCCCCCCCCGGCTCCGCCGGGGAGGCTGACTAGGTAAACCTTGGGTCCCGGTCTTCTCTCCACTCCGCGGGTAGGAGAGTCGCTGTGGTTTTAGTGAGTAAGCCCGTCTGGTTCGATCCCAGGGGGAGAGCCTCACAGTACTCGCCCATTCCCCCGATGGGCGTTTCTGCTTAAGGGTGTCGGAAGCCAGCGGGCAATTTTGGGCCCTGGGCAATTTCGTAACACTGACACACGCGCACAGACATCACACGCATATACACATACAGACACACACACTCTTCAATACAATCGTGCGACAATTACTTCTTTGTATAATTGTGACTATTTATGATATTTTGTTAAATTGTAACTTCATTTTGCATCTACCTACCAAATGTTTATAATATTTACTAAAAGCATAGTTTGTTTCTTTAATTGGCTTATGTTTTTGTAATATTTTGTATTCGTTTATCATGTACAAGAATAATGCTGTAGAAACGTTGTTTACATTGGTTAAATAAAATAAAATAAACAAGAACCTAGTAAAGCAAATTGACTACTTTTACGACTACGAACTCAGATTATATATAAAAACGATTTATATTTATTTAAACTTTAATGTCCATTACAAAAGGAATGTACATATGGCGGTAACGACTAACATTGCTTTCTACCGGTCAACCATTAGGCTAAACAGAAAGTTAGTGGCGGCATCATTCAAGTTACCCAATTACACGAGCAAAAACAATTAAATTATATATATAAGATATTAATATTATAATACAATATATTATTATAATTATAACAATATTGCACTTTCAATATAAAAAACGATTGCAGTCTAGACTGTTTCATATACGTTTCATATCTCTATTCATATACAGAGTCCTTCAGTCGTATACATTGTGTGTAGTCTAGTCTTTAGCAGTATTAAGTCTTCATTTGCATTGAAATGCAAGTGTAATACATTTCAATGCATCCTGGGAGAGTTTGGCGCTAAATGGTCGAAGATAGACACTGCGGTGCTTTGATGAGGTGGATTACCACGATATACTTATCTCTTTTCACAACACTTGACGCTTATTTCAATTATCCTCTACATTACACATCATCACAGACAATATCCCCTCGAAACAATATTACAATCATCGAAATAAAAATCACGTCCGCGAAAGTCAAATGCCGTTAAACAAACCACAAAGCATACACAAATTAACATCTTTTACACTAAAGTTATTTCAATCTTACCTTCTGTCCAAAACAACAGATCGTAGATATTTGCCACTACAGCACCATTTAGTCCGTTATAATAGTACATTATGGTACAAGTGTGTAATGTTGGTGATTACCGCTGAGGCGCATTGAGGCCCGAGCCGTCAGGCGAGGGTCTTAAGGAGCCGAGGACGGTAATCATCAATACACACGTGTATCATACAACGTTTTTCAACACACTTCTGAATAATAGATATTTTTCCTTTGAGTTTTCTGGTAGTAAACTTTCCATAACGTTCTGGGCTTCACATCTTATATCGGGCGGTGTACAACATAAATCATTTTCTTCATAAATTGTATTTGCAGACATCTTAATTAATAACTAACTAAATAACTTCAAAAGAGAAAACGAGACGAGTTGTGAAAAATGTTTCGTAATGGCGGGAAAAATTAATCAGTTTTCCTATGCGCGCGCATCGGCCATAGACTAATAAATTTCGTAATGGCGGGGACAATTAATTAGTTTTCCTATGCGCGCGCATCGGCCATAGACTAAAAAATGAGGTTTCTTTTTTTTGGGCTTTTCGCGGATAGCTTTTTAGCGCAAATGTAACCGTAACTCAACCAATAATATTAAAAAAAAACTATTACTCACTCGTGAATAATAGTAATGAAAAAGTCACAGTTTGATTATAGGTGTCATTATGTGCCTAATTGCCATGGGATTAGAGCCACTTTATAAGGAAGTGTGTTGAAAATTATATTATTTAAGTTATTTTTAGTATACTCTTTGGTAAAGGATCCTTACCAACTAGCAATTCCCAAGGTAAAAATCTCGGACACAGCCAGGAAACTATCTCTTACTCTATTTACACGCCGACCGTAGAAAATTAAACGACATTACATAACGAACGCGTGGATTCAAAAAATGTGCCGTGTTAACAGGAACTTTTCCTATTTAAGGCGAGTTGGTAACTTCGAACATTACCAGAACGCCCGCGAATCACCATCTACACTTACGCTCAGAAGTGTATTCAAACTTTATGTATTACCTACTCAGGAGCCACACGTTCTATCTAAAGGAGTTTTTAGTTCGCTGTAGAAAGATCATTACAATAAAGCAAAATATCGTTTTAATAATACACAGGCCTAGCATAATGATTGTAATAAAACGCTTAACTTAATTATGATTTGTAATAATAGATATAAGTAAGCCTTTCTAATGTTAATGGCCTTTTGCGAAACTGACATCGTAAACAGAATACAAATTCCAGAAATTCTCCCAATACTTTGGTTCCCGGATTGAATTATAACCAGTGGGCGAAATAGATATCTACTTTGGATATTAACAACCCTTAACGGCGAAGCTCAATATCGTTGTCATTATGATACTTACGACGGATTTGAATAATTTAAGGTTCAATGGAAGTATAAAAAATATCTTACTAGAATTATTATACTTTATATATTAACTTTCTGCTTGTATCAAAAAATCTAAAGCAAGATTATCATTGTCATGGGTAGGTAAACTTCATTAATTTAAATGATACATTAAACAGAAATAAAAAATTACAAAGTAAGGCTAACGGCTGCAGTCTTAGGCATGAACTATTGTGACAATAAAATATTAAGATTCTATTCTAGAAATATTGCAAAATATTGGTGGTCTCCAGACTAATACTGTCAAGATACCAAACGACATAATTTCTTAAATTATGCCACTGAGTGAAATTGTCTGGTAAACCACTGAATTCCGTTTACCGCCGAAGAACTTAATCTCAAAATGTAATACCAAATCAAATAATCATTCAGAAGAACTTTAACCAAAGGCAAACGAAACAAGACCACTAGTACTAAATCATTCTTTTTCTGAACTCAGTAAATATTTCTGAATACTTCCTCTGATTGCATCAATATTATCTCTAGTTCTAAGATAAAATAAATTGAATGCGGTCTTTAGAGATCAACTAATTACTTCGCAAGAAAATCCGCTCGCTTCATTGCAGCAGTGTAGTCAATTATTTTTACTCACGGTTTCAATTTAAGACAGTTCGCTGGATAATAATAAATGTGTTACCACACATGAATACGAGTACTGAGGAACCGAGTAATAGGAATAATCCATCATTACTTACAAGAATGATTGTTCGGGTTGCCCCCCGTTTCTTATGGACTTTAACATATTCGTCGGAATGTAGGTCGCCTCTGCCTACCACTCCGGGAATATAAACGTGGCGGCTACAATAATGTGATATACTAAGTATTTTTGAAAAACAGACATACTTTTATATAATTCTACAAAAATAATAAATGTACCAATGCAAAACATGCATAAAAAAATTCGAGAAACATTTTCGTTACCTAATTTATCATCAACATTTATCATCAACGTAACTCAGCAGTTATAATTAAGTACTTTGTCGATTTCATTTATTAGGAACATTCCCGTAATCACAAATTATTAAAGGTATACTACCTTTATAATGTTTCGAGTCCATTAGTGTACTCAATGAAGTTCGTCATTAATAATTCGGTTAATTTGTGTTCACTTCAATTTCGCGGCCCGATGCACGTCAATTTGCAGGTGCCAACGAAAATATTGGGCTGCTTTAAATTTTCATAACCTTTTAAAATTATTGACCCCAGTGAACTGAACTTAATCTAGACAAAACAAATACCCAAATGTAAAAGGTTTTTGGTTTTATATTATTAATCATTGTTTAAGGGTCGGTTTTTTGATCCGTGGTCAGGATGACCAGTATGTTAAAATAAGTACTAATGACGAATACGTATGATTCGTGATATGACAGCTCGTGCAATAGTGGAATTTTAAAATTTTATTTTTTTAAAATAATCATAGAAAATTTAACCACAACACGATGCTGGGATTAGTCAAATAGCGACTAGCAGCACACTTGATGTATATTGCTTCGAATTTTCATCGCAATCTTAATAATATGTCAAGCTGACATCACACATTTTGACTTTTCCGTTGACGCTATTGGACTAGATTTTAACTATTAAGGGAACTATTACTACCGATTAAAAAAGTCACCCTTACTACTTAGTACTTCATTGGCTAAACCGATAAGCGGATTTTATAGATTGAATGCGAGATTCAATTAGCTCATCTAGCTGATTCATATAATGTCCTAACATTTGTTCGCTGTTTGGTTGTAATAGTGCGCTATTAGAAAATGAATAGAATAAATCTTCGTCTTTAAAAAGGTACATTAATGTTGTTAATATTCAATATTAACAACATAAATGTACCATATATGAATATACAGTACCTGTCATTACAAATACTCCAACTTTTTGATACAATTATGAATCTACGCAATTCTTTGAAACAATAAGATACAAAATGCGTCAATCAACTCTTGAGATAATTTATCGCAAGTAAAACATTCCGTACAAAATTTTCAATTAATAACTTTACGTTTTTAAAGGTATATCAATAGTGACCACATACTTCTGTGAAACCCCATTCCAAAGAAACATAAATAAATACGAAAATAGTGCCAGTACTAATACTCGTTGCGGACAAAGAGAAGCTGGAAAATCTTCAGCAATTAAGTTAATTACAAACGGCAATCAACACAAAGCCCTCAAGATAACCAGGCACTAAAAATACACTACCAAGCTTTCCTGGCTTTGCATAAATTGGGATAGAAAAGAAAGGGACAACATGTAACCACGCTATTCCATTCTATTCCATCGGGTGTTCAGTGATATTGTTTTTATCGAATGTAAGAGTGTGTATCGACTGCGACGTACTGGGAAATCTAAGATATGTGATTTCAAAATGTAGATTTTGACGTTGCGTTGTGATCAAAGACAGAAGTTTAAAGTATGTAACTGACGACAGTTGTAATCAACATGCTTATTCTTTTCTGTCAACTTGCTTCTTCTTCTTCCCAATTTTGTCAGGGTCAGTAGACGAGGATTCTTTTCGATAATAGCTGTCGTTATCGCTAAATGGAAAATGTACAGATTTGACTTAATTGTCAATATAAAATTAGTAACGCGCACCATAACGTCGGTTTTTAAATTCATGGTCACGTTGACTAGTAAGTTAATATATTATGCGAAATAATATTAGGTCCTTACCTATGAAATTGGTGTTTTGAATGGAGATTTTGGGGATGTCTGCATTTTACACACTAACATTTTATCAGTTTTCTTCACAACGACAAATCCAGAGATAATAATATTTGGCATGTATCCTTAGACAAGCTTTAGCAATATGTGTGCGAACACGCTTGATAAAAATTATTCATCGGTTTTATGTTAATGCAAATCAAATGATGTATTCGGGAGGCAGTTAAAAATAATTGTCTTTGTGTCTTTAATTTTAACACAATTAAAATTACAAAAAATTATCAAATTAAATAATACGAGCTCAAATATATGGTCTATTTTTAGAAAAAGGCAATTATTTTATAAGAATGTTCTGAAACTTAATAGTTACGGATAAATTGCTAAGACAGAATAAAAACAGCAATTTCATAGGTAAGGACCCAATATATAGTAAGCGAGAACGTAAGAAGATATCTTACGTTACGATAAGTCAGCTTGTCCAATAGTCGAATTTTCAAATATTACTAAAGTTAATCACAGATAATTTAACCACAACGCGGTGCTGGGCGCTGGTAAAATGGCGGCTGGCAGTAGATGTATATTGCTTCGAATTTTTAATACAAATTTAACAATTTGTCAAGCTGATGTCATACATTTTGGCGTTTCCTTTGACGCTTTTGTTCTAGATTGTAACTATTGTAACTATTACTACGGATCAAAAAACTCATCCTTAATGAAAATTTGTAGGAAACAAAACCGCGCCAAGTGCACTATTTATGAAATAGCACACTATAATTACTGTCAAGAAATGAAAAATTAAAGTGCCGCTATAGTTAAGATTAAGCCAAATGTTAAAGTTTACTCGCTTTCTCAAGCAGCGAGCAGCTCCGTAATGTCTAAAGCTATTATATAACGTTATAATAACTCATACTGCGTTTTATTGTCTTCTGAAAACTATTAGGATGCTTACAAAGATATATTTTATATCTGGTCTAAATTCATGGCTAGCCTTGCTTTAAAAGATATTCTTGGCTATTTGATATAATTGCTTTTTACTAGAAAGAAGGTCTCAATAAGAATACTTTATTATCTATAGGAATGCGAAGTGCCCTAAGCACAAATCCGATGATCGTGTTAAGGTAGCACAGAATCAATGTTATGGGAATCTATCAAAATAAAGTAGTCCACTTCTGGACATAGATTCCACCAAGGATCTCCGTAACAATCGGTCCTGTACTAACTGCATCCAGCGGCTTCCGGCTGCCTTCGTCATATCATATATATCCACCACTCTGGAGCTACCCCAACAGCTGTCTGCGAGCAATATGCCTTGCCCAGTCCCACTTAAGGCTCACCTTTCTTTCAGATATGTCGGTGATACAGTTTTTCCGTAGATCTCCTCATTCCTGACTCGTCACGCAGTAAGACTTCAAGCACAGCACTTGCCATTGCCCCTTTAGTGACCTCGTGTCGTATCATCAATTAAATTTTAATGTAGCAGATACAGGGCAGCGACTTCGGCCTCCCCAGGGATCATTATTTCAAGTGGACAATAGCCTAATAATGTATTCCATACTCCAATCTTTAATAATAAAAAAATTGTTCTTTGACCATAATAATTTATCAAACCAAAGATAAAACAAAAAAATTTAAATAACTTTAAATAATAATTTATAAATCGCCATATCAAAGCCGGGTATGTAATATCTAATGATGAATATTTTTTTCACCTTTCTTTATTACAAGTGAATTAAAAATTTTACAGGTAGGTTGGTTATCAGTATTATTAGGTTGGGGAAAAAGTCTTTTCGCATTATAGTATGTATAAACTTGTAATAAAATCTCTTTGGCTATACTATTTGTATCTGGCTGGTTTTGGTATCATTGAAAGTTTAAATTTTAAAGAACATAATTCCAAATTCAAATTAGGAAAATGTGTGATTTTCATTTGTTTTTCGTACCGCCAAGATGAGTGAATCTAATGAAGAAATTCGATACATTTTAAACTTTTACTACAAAAAAGGTAAAAATGCAACGCAAGCCGCGAAAAAAATTTGCGATGTTTATGGACCTAGTGCAGTGTCTGTGAGAGTAGCACAAATTTGGTTTAAGCGTTTTCAATCCGGAAATTTTGATGTCAAAGATGCACGTCGCTCTGGTCGCCCTATTACAGATAAAATGGATGCCATTTTTGAAAAAGTGGAGCAAGATCGGCATGTCAGTAGTTACGACGTAGCTGAAGAACTGGGAATTGACCACAAAACAGTTTTGGCGCATTTGAAAAAAACTGGGTACACAAAAAAGCTCGACATTTGGGTACCTCACGAGCTCACTGAAAGAAACCTAATGAACCGTGTACTCATTTGTGATTCTTTATTACGACGTAATGAAACCGAGCCATTTTTGAAGAAGCTGATAACTGGTGATGAAAAGTGGATCACGTACGACAAGAACGTGCGAAAAAGGTCGTGGTCAAAGGCCGGTCAGGCTTCACAGACTGTGGCGAAACCCGGGTTAACTCGCAACAAGGTGATGCTGTGTGTGTGGTGGGATTGGAAGGGCATTATTCATTATGAGCTGTTACCACCAGGCAGGACCATCGATTCTGAACTCTACTGCGAACAACTGATGAGATTAAAGCAAGAAGATGAGAGAAAGCGGCCGGAATTAATCAACAGAAGGGGTGTGGTTTTTCATCATGATAACGCTAGACCTCACACATCTTTAGCCACTCAGCAAAAATTAAGAGAGTTTGGCTGGGAGGTGTTAATGCATCCGCCGTATAGTCCTGACCTTGCACCTTCGAAAAGTTATCGAACAAAATGGTACCTACATACTTTAGTTAAATGTAAATGAACTATATTAAAAAATGTTTTAAATTTTCTTAAAAAATGCGAAGAAACTTTTTCCCCAACCTATTATAATCACTCCCTATCGTGAAACGAAGAATACAGCATTCCATTTATTTGCTGTACCTTTTGATATAATCATCATCATCCAAATAACACATTCTCGATTTATTTTTCTCAAAAAAAAAACATATAATATAATATAATGACGAACGTGTAAGTGTGGTTTCATAGAACTACTACACGCGCGCGCGCTTATACGTAAAAATGTATGGAAATCTCGCTATTGGCCAGCGCTGGCGGCCAGCGTACCTATAAAACGTCCCTGACATTGGAAACTCATTTTACTACCACACAAGACTTTGTACTTATGTTTGCAGGGAAGTCTACACTATAATTGATTTAACTCTATCGAAGTGCTTTTAACAAGCAAGAAAACTCGGCTAAATACCAAGATGTAAAATGTTTTCGATCAAAAGTGTTGACTCATTGTGAACAATAGTAGTCATTTAGTCTGACATAAGTACCTTTTGTGAAATGTACAGTAGAATAATAAGTATTTCTACTACCAACCACCTCTCAACCTAAGGAAGTAATTTGTCTGCGGTTGAAAAAAGTGTTCTTTAATAAAAACATGATTTTATTTCTTTTTTATCTTCGCTTGTTCCATTTCAAACATTTCCTTTCATATTTTAGGCAAATGAAAACATAATATCATTTCCCATTATTTAAGCGGACCTTTTGTAGCTTCTTTTAGTAACTAAGAAGCCTTCAAAGGATTCGCGTAACGTCAGTTTGAATGTAAATAGAATGAATATTCAATTTCTATTTCCCAAAGAATTATTTTCGGACTTTGGTAATTAAAGTAAAAGTTATGAAAGACATGAGTATACCCAATTCTCCAAGAGGATGGTAATGGTTATTGGAAATAATTATAACTTCAAAAGTATTTAATCCAACTCCAAATTTATTCATATAGTTAAGAAAGAAGAAAGAAAGAAAATAATTAATTGGAAAGAATGTTGATTAAGATAATGTACGATGCATAAACTCAATGTATTTTTTCCTGATGACAGGAAAGCTCTTGGCCTTCATCTCACCTGATGATAAGTGACGATAAGGCCGAAGGGAACTTCACCTTTATTTCTCAACAACTAAGAAACTAGCTATCTTATTGCCGGAACATAACAATAAGCTTTTTTATAACATTTTTATAATGGCGACAGATTTGACAGCAGATTTGAAAGACCTAGAAAGTCCTACCTTCAACCAAACTGAGCAGAAAATTCTGCCCCTATGGGGAATTGAACTGCGGAACTTCAGCCACCAGACCAGGATGGCGGTCACGGAAATCAATTGAAATTAAACGATACCTCTTTATAACGTATAGGTACGATTAACTGACTGAATTTTTATATTGATAAAGCACGTTTTCTATACAATTGCGTAAAAAATATAAATCCAATCCAATCTAATAGTCTAGTTCTCAACATTTTTTAAATAACTAATAAAACACTTCATTCTTCTAACAGGCCAATTTGCTTCAAAGAAACATTATCGTTTTCTACAGTTTAAGACATATTGGAGGTCTTGAATTTTATATCTATCTTCCCCCATAAATTTTATGCATCTCACGACGTCTATCAATCAATCAGCTCCCACTATGTCAGTTTACTACCGAAGTTCTCACGGTTTCACGACCCATCCGTAAAAGTATTACTTTGAGGATGTGGATGTTGATGGAATACAAGATTTAGGTCTTTTAAGAAGTGATTTAAGTAGGGTACACAACTTTTCAACTACATACAAATAGGCTAGTTGACTTATAACAAAAGTAATGAAAATAATATGTCATTCACATAGTATTTAGTACAAGGGTTCGAAATATACCAAGATCAATAAATATAAATAAGGGATTGCTGTAGAAATTCAATTTAAATATGTTGTATTTTTTCTTCTTTTCATTATTGTTAACCACCATCATAAAAAATAATATATTTTTTAGGCCTTTATCATAACAAATTTTAAATAACGTTTTTTCTTGACAGGCAATAACGCTGTCGACAATGATGGTCTATGAATTATCTGTGCTGGGAGGTCACGACGTTGGTAAACAAACTAACAAGTATACGCATGAGTGACACAGGCTGACACAGCTGGCAGACATGCTTGATTGGTTGCGACTGGTGTTTGACGGATTTTGATCATGCGTAGTAATTGTTTACATGAAACTCATGTGGCAAATGAAAAAAAGTAAAAATAAAACATCCTTAACCCTGTCATGACCATAAGAGTAATAAAAGAAAATATTAGGAAATAACTGTTGATTCTAGCATATTTCAGTATTGAATGAACAAAAATCATTAGAGATATTCATAACAATTACTTTTTTTTGGAATTACATGGGAAAAAAATTTCCCTATGGGCTATAACGGTAACTAACTAATCCATATAATGTCAGTACAATTTTATATGCAATATTGGACACGATTAGTACAAACATTATTTATTATATTATATTCTGGTAAATTGCGATTTGTATCTAATACGAAGCTTATACGAAATTTATAAATGATAAAAACATATGCTGAGAAAGCTGGTAATATGTAATTATTTATATCTTAGCATGAACACTTTATGATATGCATATAGGGTTTTTATCACATGCAACTGTCAATGTACTATGGAATTTGATAGTTGGGCGTGGTAAAAACGTTATTAATATCATATCGCATTGCTCATGCTACCAACTAGGCTGGAGAATGTATGGACGTTTTCCATAGCTAATCAAAAGCAGCCCACCATGTTCCACTTCATGTTACTTTATGCTTAGTACCTACTCATGTTGATGATGATGGTTGTTGTTAGTAATAAACCGAATAAACACTGTATAAAAAACTGTAGAATGATTACCAAATTGTTCTCGCCGTTCGCAGTGCCTAGTAAGGGAGTTTGATTATTACTCTCCGCTTTTTCAGTACAATCTAAATAAATGAATAAGCTACATACATTCGTAGTAATAGTCACATAAGGGATAATTATATCAACCAAAATTCGAACCCTAATAAATCATTACTACATAGAAAATGAAAAACTTAGCTATTTTCCTCAGACCGGACAGAACCGGACAGAACTAGACATAATATTTCCCAAATGGACCAGGGGGAAAAATATTTACCATAAGATTATTTGTCATAATCATACATTTTTATTTGTATGTTGTACCATTTTTTATTGTTACATAAATCTAGAGTACCCAAATAACATAAAAAATATGACAGAACAATGTTCATAAACTTGTACACCGTGTAATAAAAAAATAAAAAAGCAGATTAGGTAGCGAAAATTTTTGAAATTTATATACATTTTTGGAGTATATGTTATTCTTGTAGGCAATTCCAATTTGTGTAATTGAGTTAAGCATAATCTTCTATTTCACGAGCACGTTTAAATAATATTAATATATATATAAATTAAATAAATATAAAATAATTAAAAGTTGGGAAAAATATTTCCCTTGGACGTCAAATTAAACTGAATTTCTATAGCAATCCCATAATTATACTTATTGAACTTTGTATATTTCGGACTATTTTTCTACATACTACGTGAATAAAACATTATTTTCATAATTTTTTAATATGAGTCAACTGGCCTTTAGGCAAACTAGCAGCAATATTTACTTGTGAGAACAACCGGGTCAGGCTAGTGTGGGTACCAGGGCATGTAGGGATTGAAGGTAACGAGAGGGCTGATGAATTAGCCAGGAAAGGATCGACCCACAACTTTAGTGGGCCTGAGCCCTTTGTAGGATTACCTAGATGTACCATAAAACTGGCACTGAAGGAGTATTGTCTAAGAATGCACCAAACCTATTGGAAATGCATACAACAATTGACACACTCGAAAAAATTTCTAGGGTCTTCACACACAGGCTACCTTAAAAACTTTGGGAAATTCAGCAGAAGTCAAATCCGCTGCCTTATGGGTGCCCTGACTGGCCATTTTAATACAAGAAAACACCTGTATACTTTAGGCAAAGCTGATGACCCCACCTGTAGACTGTGCGGTGAAAACAATGAAAGCATGGAGCATTTATTATGTGAATGCGATGCTCTAGGGAACAAACGACTACGGTTTCTAGGGGCGGGTTATCCCAAACCCGAGGAATTTATAGGCATGTCCCCAGCCAACATCATAACGTTCATTCAGGACATTTTGGGTGATGGCAGGGAGGGATGAATAGGAAAGGGGAAGCACAAAAGATCCCATAGGGTCGAAGTGCCTTGAGTTATCTCAGCCCCATTGCAAGAATATAATAAGAATACTTGTGAGAAGAAACTTATTTGCATCTTCTAGAAGGATTACTTACCTGTAAATATTGGGTCCTTACCTATGAAATTGGTGTTTTTTTCTCTCTTAGTATTTTGTCTGTAACTATTAAGATTCAGAGTATTCCTAAAAAGTAATTACCTCGTCTAAAAATAGACTATATTTTTGAGCTCTTTTGATTTGTTTTGATAATTTGTTGTAAGTTTAATTGTGTTAAAATTGGACACGGAGACAACTCTTTTTAAGTGCCTCCCGAATACATCATTTTATTTGCATTCACTTAAAAACGATAAATAATTTTTATGAAGTGTGATATTATACATATTATTAAAGCTTGTCTAATGATAGATGCCAAATATTATTATCTTTGGATTTGTCGTTGTGAAGAAAACTGAAAAAAAATTAGTATGGAAAATGCAGAATTCCCCAAAATATCCATACAAAACACCAATTTCATAGGTAAGGACCTAATACACACCTTTTTAACTTAATTAGTAATCACAAAAGCCAGTAGTCTGACTGGTTACCCTTCAAACTAGAAAATAACAATGTAACTACTACTGCGGCTGAAAAAGGTAACATAGAAATTCGTACCGAGTACCGAATCTCCCTATGGTCGTGTTAATTTGAAACTACATTAATTATTTCACAACGCTAGTTTTAAACTTTGATTCAAAATGCTCATTAAAAGTCCGTGCTTTTAATTTCAAACCGCAATGTTTGTTTACAAATACAGGTTTTATGCACAGCCGAATTTCGTATCTTTAATTAGAGACCGAGTTGGCTTAGGCAAAGCAGAACTACGGAGAGCTGGCTCTAGATAATAAAAATGTAAATTGAGGAAGCAAACCGTCTGAAATAGCACGCGCCGTGTGGTGGTCCCTCCTCTGATTTTCCCGGGACACAGGCTAGCTTTAAAATCTGTATTAAAACGGAGTTGAAGCCACGTAAACTGCAATCACACAAAGGTCTAGTTTAATGGTCAGGTCACTTAAGTACTCGTAGCGTTGGAAAGTCAATTAGCTGCAACTAGAATCATAAATGTCTGTATTCTAATGTATATCAATAAATTTATTACGCATTCAAATAATAAGTTTATTTTTACTGGCCACAAATACCATTTCACCAAACTGCAGTAAGGGAATGATGTCGTATAAAAAGTAAACATAAAAATATGTTTCGCACATTATTTTTTAATATTTTACCTTTTAATGGTCAGAAAACCAAACAATCCATTACTAATATTATAAATGCGAAAATAACTGTGCCTGTCAATCTGTCTGTCGATCTCACTTTCACGTCTAAATCTCTGAACCGATTTAATCGAAATTTGGTACAGTCGAGAGCTTGAGAAAGAACATAGGCTATTTTTATCCCGATATTCTCATGGGTACAGGTACCACGCGGGTAGCACTAGTAGAAACGTTGTTTGCGGACAGTAAAAAAATTGATGGGTGGAGCTCGGTTTGAAGGTTCAGAAAAAACAAAGTAATTGAAAGTACTTATTCTAGAACGAATCTTTTTACATCATATCGGCTTATTCATGTCAATAATATTTCTTTCTTAAAATGTATAATAATACAAATATATAAAAATATAATCGTTAGAATAAATAACCCAAGCGGCCAACCACTTAAACGAGGTATATAAAAATGAATAATGGTCTAAACGAGAACGATGGTGACCCCAGTTAGTATGCCCGGCATCAAGTAAATCTTTACATAATTCAGTGCAAAAACGCTTATCTGCACGCAATAAATTTGGTTTATAAATATTTTATATTTAAATGCAAAGCGGTATGCACCATTGTATACGAGGGTGGTTCGATTATACCCTACGGATTTGGTAACAATAAAGGAATTATGAAACGGTGCTAAAATAAAACGAAATAAGAATTACATTATATAGTTTTCACAATGTTCGTTCTACAGAATTGCTGATATGTTTACGTTAACTTTAAGTTTATTTTCTCCTTTGAATTTTTAGAGCACCTTACATAGATGGTCATATAGTAGCTATGGCTAATCTTTCTCTGAGCTTTTTATTGTTTGTACAGGACATGTTTCAATATTATATGGCAAACAAACATATTTATATTTAGTCAGCAATATATATTATAATTATTTGAGCAGCAATATATATGTAACCGGAAACGTATAAAATCTATGAAAAGATATTATTGTCACGTAACATCAGGTGAGATGAAGACCAAGAGCTTTTCATAAGTAAAAAAAAAAAACAAAAAAATTATAGCTTCGTAAGATAATATTGTTGCTTCCCAGTTTAGTATCAATTTCTATTACAAAGGAGATGTTTCCTTTTTGACTAATAAATAGGGAATATTATGAGGATTCTCAGAAATACTAAATAATTCGATATGTCTTAAATATTGTTGATACATTATGGTTAAGATTTTGTAATGGTTCATTCACTACATTGTAAATGTTTTATTTTGGTTCTAATGAAAAACAAAATGAAAATAAGGCAAATAAACTAGCTTATTTTGGACATTAAATGCTATAATTCTATATAACATTCAAAATTTTAAAGCTTTTTGTTAAATAAATCGTAGATTTTTTAAATGCATAATAGAAAGAATGCACCACAACTTACATTATTTTGGACTTTACAATGTTAAGTATTAACTTCAGAAAGAGCAAAAGACAAAGAGGCGTAAATATATTTATATAATACAGCAAAAATATTATCTGGTCAGCAGAACAATTAATTGGGCAGCAAGCTAATTATTTGGGCTGCAAAATAATTATAATTGTTTGAGCAGCAATATATTTGTTACCGGAAACGTATACAATTTAGGAAACTTAGGAAATGTATTCTGTTAGATATGGTTATTTTTTTATGACCCATAAAAACAATATTTGTGTCATCGAAGCATAAACAATACAATACAATTTTGCAGCAGAGAGAACATTTAAGTTGCTGCCCAAGTAATTATTTTGCTGACAAATTAGAAATATCGGCTGCCCTTATGTTGTTAGCCGTTTCGTTATTTTAACTGATCAATGTATTTTTCTGCTGACTAAAATTCAAATATTTTATAAACCAGATACTCCAGGCTGTGTATGCCGTGGAATTTCTTTGTAACAAAGAACTGGAAGAATTTCTCTTCCTTTGCTTAAAGGAAATGCAGAGAGGTTTTATGCAGCAGAGTATATATTTGTAACGACCAAAAAGTATTTGTACAAAATTATGAATTTAATAATTTCAGCAAATATTTTACTATTATGTAATATTACATATTTACCAAGGGTAGAGACTGTTCTATTGTCCAGTATTTAATGCCCCTGTTTTTCCTGGATAGTATTAAATGAAATAAATATTGTTCCTGTCTCCACAGAAAAAATAATAAAGTGTTAACATCTAATTCATGTATATGTCAGCAACGTGCATGTCATACTAGATGGGACATACTAGATGAATGAATTTATATTGAAGGAATGTTGGTAATATTGTGCAATACAAATACTTGCTACATTTTGGGTGATATTTTAGTAAGAGAAGATGTATAAATCAAAACAAATAAATAAATATTTATAAAAAACTTCTTCGTTATCAAAAACCTTAGTAATGATCTACATAATTGGCTCGTTGAACCTTTTTTTTAATTGGGCCCCAAATGAATAATTTCTGATAGCTGTCACCACAAAAAATAATACAATATTTTTCTGAAGCCATAAAAATATTGTATTATTGATAATATAACCGTTATTATTGTTAATATAACCATTGATGTATAAAACACTAGATCTGTAGTAACCGCGTTATAGCGTAGCCACTTGGCATATGACCACAGCCTTATACGAGGCTTATGTCAGTTAGTGCTCTGTGAGACGTCAACCAAGTGAAGCTGGACGAAAAAAAAATTAATTATGGGTAAATGTGCAGTCAAAAAGTGCGAATCCAGGTCCCAAAAACCCAAAAATAAAACCATGGGTGTTACTTTCCACACGTGAGTTTGTTTTTTTATGCTCACATTTACGTAAAAACTTATTTAATTGTGAAATGTTTTAAAATTGTTTCAGTAGTGCTGCCATTAAAAACTCATTTTTGGTTTCCCATATTTATGGGAGAATGTTGTAATTTATGGAATCAGTGATTTTATGTAGGTTTTAAAATAGTAACAATGTTGCACATTGCCTAAAAATGCAGCAAGCCGGGATAGGTGGATTAAAAATATCAGATTGCTGCGGAAGCAGACAGACTGGCTTTCAACAAAATCGACAATCATTATGTTCGAAGCACTTTCCTGATGAAGAAAATATGCCGCAAAAGTGGTTTTTGGCAGATGAAAAAAGAAATAAATAAATAAAACATATTTAAATTGAATTTCTACAGCAATCCCTTATTTATATTTATCGAACTTGTTATATTTCGGACCCTAGTACTAAATACTACTATGTGAATGACACATTATTTTCGTTACTGTTGATATGAGTCAACTAGACTATTTCTCTATTACTGTTTCATCTGTAGGTTTTGATCAGTGAACGAAGTTTTGATATATTTTATTAAAACTGTTGTTACATTGGCTCTTAGATAACAGCACACTCCATTGTTTATTGTGTTGAATTTGCCTATTTGTTGGAAGAAAAAAGATACGTGTATGAATATGACAACGGTTTATTTTGAAGTAAATAGTTAATAGACAATTCTTTGTTTGAACAAATATAAAATAATATTTAGAACTTACATATTTGATTACTACTAAGAAGATTGTATAAGCAAATCCCAACATATTGATTATTGATTAATAAGTTGGCGTGATAATTGTCATGTCAATCTATTTGACATGATGCCAACAGCTTCTTTTTATCACCGCATCGCTCGCCATCGCCAGGGAATTCATCCTCACACGTTAGAACCAAAATGGTCGCGTACCGTGCGTTTTAGGAGGAATTTCCTTCCTCGTACGCTTAGGCTGTGGAATGAACTCCCTGGTGAGGCTTTCCCAAGAGACTACAGCATGGAGTCCTTCAAAAAGGGCGTGAAAAGGTTTTTTAAGGGTCGGCAACGCGCTGGTGATGCCCTCGGTGTGATGCAGGCGTCCATAGGCTACGGTGACCACTGCCACCCTGGTGGTATAAAAAAATTGTAGATTAAATTGTTCTTACATTTATGGGATAGTGGGCAAGCGAGCAGACGGGTCACCTGATGTTAAGCAACTACCGCCGCCCATGGACACTCGCAACGCCACTGGGGTCAAAAGTGGGTTGCCGGTATACATACATATATTCACGCCTCTTCTCTTTTCCTCTTTCTGAAGTTAATACTTAAAATTGTAAAGTCCAAAATTATGTAAGTTGTGGCGCATTTTTTTCCATTTTGCATTTCATAAATCTACGTTGTATACTTTAAAAATCTGAATGTTACATAGAATGAGAGCATTTAATGTCCTGAATAACGTAGTATAATAACCTTATTTTCATTTTGTTTTTAATAATAGAAATGGATACTAAACTGGGAGGAGGTATAGTCTTACGAAGCTATTTTTTTTTATGCTTATGATAGGTAAACTTTTGGCCTTCATCTCACGATGGTAAGTGACGATAAGGCCGAAGGTGGAAGCTTTACCTGTATTCCTTAACAACTGAGGAACTGGCTATCTTACCACTGATTGCCGAAACACAACAATGCTTCAAACATTCTTATTATGGCGACAGATTTAGGTATGTTTATTTCGAAATGTTTCAATATTTTTATGATTACAGTAAAAACATTGAAATTATTATTAGTTCATATTATAATAATAATTACTAGCTAATATGCGGCCCATTTTACAAAGGGACTTGAATAATATTAGGCCTGTTATCACTCTTCCGGAATATAGGCCGAATGATATTATGTTGTTTTAACCTCAGGTCAATACTAAACTAACTTTTAGCTGTATATTATGCATTAAGCAAACGCATTGAACTGCAGTTCTTACCAAAGATATCGAAACCTATTTTTTCACGAATCCTTCGAAGCCTTATAAAACAATAAATCCAAACCATTTATTACCAAGTGATAAAAGCTATGGTCCCGTTTGGTGCAATAAAGATATTAATTAATCACTTCGGCAGGCATCGGCTACGTTAGACATCGACCGTAATGGATGACTCGCCGTCACCCGCCCCATCACATCCTTGAGCTGACAGGAAGCCGACCTATTTCTGATAATAGCTTACTAATAGCCCAAGTGGTCATCTAATATCGTACTAGCATATGTTAGAATTTGATTATGAGAAAAATCTTTTCATTTTGGTTTTTTTTTCTACGAACTTTTGGATTGCTGCAAAAGAGGTGTGAAATGGCTGTGTGGTAAAGGTTGCTATTTCTGCTTTCCATTAATTGCCTTAGCTTACCATTAGGTGGGGCTGAGATAGCAGACTGTTATAAACAACTAAAATACAATAAGAAAACCTTTAAAAAACTACGTTTTACTAATGGACTAAAAAGAGGAAAATATTTTTTTGGTTCTAAAGAATTTTCGAAAATTTAAACGTAATATTTCAGTCATTTGCCTATTGATATAATTATTTATTGTACAAACAAAACTGCATTAGTGCTATGGATGTTAATTTCATAATTTTCATTAAAGTACAATGCGCACCACGGTATATTTTCGAAAATTCTTTAGAACGTGGTACGTTAGAACGTTGTTTGTTATTTCTAGCCCTAGGTCATTCGCTTGTAATTTTATTTATTTTTGGTCAATAATAAAGAATTATCTACTTAACCATCTAAAAATAAAATTAAAGCTTTAAGGTTGTGGCTGTTTGCATTGTTGAGTTACAAAATGAAAAGATATGTGTTAATACTGGCGTTTTCCCATCTCGACAAAATTATTTGTCGCTATTTTTTGTAAAATTATTTGTATATTTGTTCTTATTAATAACAAAATCTAATAAGCTTATTTTAGGTAACAGCCTGCTTATATGTATGAACTGCAATTTATTAATTTTAAAACTGTTTGCACATACATTGTATATACCCTACTGGAAACAATATTTTCACAGCACTGTCTTGAAATAAATGTTCGCTTGAATAACGAAAGTTATGAGGGATCCTTGAATAATGTAAATAAGACACCGTTGCCATGACAACCGATTTATTTTATATTCAAAAGGATTGTGCCGTCTCTCTGCTTTAAGGGTGTTTATTTCATGGCAAGACATTGGTGAGAGCGACCTCGTGTAATGTAGGCCTTTACATACAGACGCTCGGTTTCATACCACTGTGTCAAATAGTGTGCTGAGAATAGAAGTGTGAATAAATAAACAATGTATTCATGTACACGGAGTTCTGGTAAACGATAGTAAATCACACTGAATATATTTTTTTTTATAAAAAGCACAGCAAACTGTAATGCACCACCTCATGGTAAGCAGTAGACGATAGATTATTTATAAATTGATGTTTATTATTCTGTTAAATCACAAAAAAAATTGCAGATTATTATATCATCTGCAATTTTCACACGTAAAATTTATCAAGCAGTAAAATAGAATTTTTTGTGCCTTTTAATGTACATAATTATTTTCTTCCTGTATTTCCTTTCAGTAAAATTTTTGTGTACAAAAACGGAGGCAAATTATTATAAGAACTGTCTTGACTTCTGTTGCTCTCTCTAATACGGCACCCGTAGTAATGATTTTTTATCATTTTCTTTATTTTATCGCGGGTTCAATCCCACCACCTACACCACTGAGTTTGAATAAAATTATGTAGAGTTGATTGTAAATATCTTTTGCCTCACATTGTGCCCGGTGCATGGCAGCAGGTTCGCCACCTGTTAAATCCCCATTTAAAACATAATATGGTGAAATTTGGACGTGAACTCCTCTGCCTCTGGAAAAGAGGTGTGATGATATGCTATCTTTATTTAATGACATCATCCTTTTACAATTTGTATACCCCTGAGGCACAATGCGATCAAATTCTATGTTACTAGACGGGACTTTGGACACCAATAAATCTTTAAATTTAATTGGTCGAATCCACTCTAATGTACAGAACACGGCCGATTTTTCACCGTGTTCGCATCTGACAGCTGAAGCATTTTTGGTATTACTACACCAACCGCTAATCGAAATTTGGTTAAATTCACCCTAAAAGTAAGACAAAAGACTAATCATTTTAGAGTTCCATTTAAAAATTAACAATGTTAGTTAAATCGTGAGCATTGGAGAAAGTAATGACCTTTATGCAAAACAGTAACTGTAGTTTTCAAGTAGAACAATTCTTTTAGTGCATTTACATTTAAATTACCCTTGTTCTAGGTTACAACTTCTGATACTATGTGCGTCTTAGAATTGTAGTTTTCCTCTTCTTTAGCAGAGACGGAAATTACGAAATTAGGATGGTATTGTGTGCCAATGTAAATGATGTTTCCAACTTGTCCAACGGGCCAGCGTGGTGGCGTTACGACCCAAATTCTTCAGGAAAGCCTGTGACAAGCAGTGGGACGAATATAGAATGAGGATGACGAAATTATGTTTTGCTGTATCTCAGCGATATGTGGAGTAGCTCTTCGTGGCCAGCATCATTTAACCTTTTTACATGTGATCTCCAAATTCCCAGTATGTCATTGTTTATACATAGAATGTTAGTCTTTTTTGTGAGTTAGAATCAATTGAACAATTGTACAGTCAGTGTACTTCCAAACCTAATATCTCTGTACTGATAGTAGTACTGATATCTCTAACATCTACGGTTCAACTTGAGTACCTTTCGCAATGGTCAGAGTTAAGATAAAACCTTTGTGATCTCAAGTCGTTCCGTGCATTAGAAGGCACATGATGCTGTTGGTCCTTGCCAATAATTAAATTTTAAGGCTGACTTCAAGGCTGTCTATTTGGCTATTTAGCAAAGGACCATCCAGAACCAAATTAGAACGAGATAAGAGGGTAATCAGATCGCTACCATCATAAATGAAAACCTAGCCCGCAAGTTTACGATAAATTAATAATCATTTTCGCTTTGATAGTTAAATTAATTAAAGAGATTTCAGTTCTGCAAAGCTGTTTAATAATGTAAATCAAGATGATTGTTCAAGGCAACCGTTGTCAAAAGCAGTTGATTGTTTATTTTGCTGACAGTACTTGATTGATAACTTCTAAGATCTGAAGATTCTACTACGGAACTTGTTTTATAGTTCCTGCTTCACCGCATAGGAACATAATTATTTATGGTAGATAGGCATTATTTAAACGATATCGTAGGTACTTAGTACCATAGATAAATTAAGTAGTATAGATCGCTATGCCCATAGATAGGTTTTAGTAGTTTTAGGTGGTGGGTACTGCGTTAGGTGGCGCTAGTATACTAACGATATTACTTAATTCATCTATGATTTCGCTAGTATAGTAGCGCGACCTAATGTAATAAGTCGAACGAAAGGGTACAAGCGACAATAATAAGTTTAAGACGAACTAAAAACTCATGTATGGGAATAGCGATCTATACTACTTAATTTATCTATGCTTCGTACTAACTGTATCGGTGATAAACTAATAGTCACCAATAGGTACAGTTTTGTTTAGTCCTCTAACATTCTACGACCTTGCTTTAGTTTCCCATAACGCAACCAAGTTAAAAACCATCGTCTAACTACAAAAAATTTGCAAATGGTTATTTTTAATAAATCAGCTTCCTCGCAAGACCAGGCAGCTAACATCTTAAAAACAATATTTGTTTAATGAGTTTTACCATAACTCAATACATTAATTTTAAATGATTTTATAAGCTGATAACGTACTGTCGTGACTTAATAAGTCTATGTTCCGTTCAATCGAAAAGGCGACTGCGCGACGCTCGCGCGCGCGATATGCACATTCAGAAAGTGATATTTATTTTTGTATGAAAGTAAAATGTACCACATTATTAAAAGTCGTAGAACAAACGTTGTTATTTATGATGTTAGCTACCTAGTGCTGCGATGCAATAAAAATAACCCTGTATAAAACATATTTTAAACCACCTTTCTAAACTCTACAGTATGTTGACAAAACTTCCTAGTAAACTCTGTAAGCAATTCAAAGTAAAGTAATCTGCTAAAATATTTAACCAAAGCAAAACAGTTTTACGAGCGGACCTTTAGTAAACGTAACGTAACAGGTGCGCGCGATGACGGACGGCCCGAGAACGTGACCGCTATCGGGGTTACCTACGCATTCATTATCGATAGGTTCTGTGTACTGGGTAGTGGGTACAGACAAGCATATTAATTTAATGGTACTGGTGCAGTTACGTAAAAGATTAGTAATTATTTATGAATAACTTAAAATAAAATGTGAAAATAAAATATATACTTACATATATTACAAATTGTGCCATGTTGGCCCGGGACACAAAAAGAATGTACTGTGTGTGTGTGTAATGTGAACTGCTTTTCTTGCCTAGCATGTCATAAAAGGCGACTAAGGGCGTATTGGGTACTGGGCCTGTGATTGTTTAGGCGATGAGCTAGCCACTTGTTACTACTCTTTCACGATTTTTTCATCTCACCAACCCTATTTTTGTATGGCTAAATGTGGTAAAGTGCTAAAGGAACACAGTGCTCCTTGGACTCTGCCTACCCCTTCGGGGATTGCAGGCATGATTGTCTGTATGTATGTATATATTACAAAATAACCATTGACCATCCAATACAGCGGCGACGGGTTCACCACCTGTCACGCTGAGCACATGTGTCACTGTTTGGACTGCTTTTGCGGTGCTTTTGCCTAGTCTCTGACTAAACCTTAGAGGATAAAAGTCGTGATTATTTATGTACGTATGTATTAAAAATTAACCCCTTTATCCCGATGGGGTTGGAAAAGATTACAACCATCCATTCCTACAATCCTGACACACACCTTTCGAACTCAAACTCAAAGTCATTTAATCAAATTGGTATCATCAAATACGCTTTTGACAAGTCAAAACAAAATAAATTACAATTATCCTAAAATTGACAATACCACTACTTTTTTTTCGGCCTGTTCACTACCTAAGGCCTTGTCTAGAGAAGATACAGGCAAGAAACTCTGCAAGGGTTCCATCCTCCCTTTACATGAATATGTTCTACAACCTAATAAAATTTACGTGTATTATACAATACCCTTAGTCACAAATATCAAAATTGAATTGGAAGGAAAATGCTCCAAAAGCGACGTATCAGAATATACAAGTGATTGTAATAACTATACCTAAGTAGTTAATTAATTGTCATGTCTATTCGTTTCGTGTATATTTAATAATGTCTTCATGCACACTCATCTGATGAAGGTGCTTTTGACCAGACCTTTCTTAGGAACGTCTCGATTTAGTTGTAGTACGTAACGCAAAAACAAAAATAAAGTGTTCTGAACACACACATATACGAACCTGCCAATTAAAAAGGTAACTTAACTTATTCTGTCGAAAAATCAATTCCAATTACTTCATTAAAAATTAACTGTTTTCTCTCATTGCTTACAAGATCGCGAGAACTTTTAGGCCATTACAATTCAGAATTAGAAAAACAAAGTTGATAAGCATTGTTTATAAGTAAAATAAAATATTTTTCAAAATTAATTTATATTTCATTAAAAACATAAACTTAAACGAAAAAGGATATCTTGCGTAAACTTAAATAAAATGGATAATACAATATTTCCAGTACTAAAAATTAAATAAACTTAAAATTTAATGAAAAATATTGTATTATCCATTAAATTGCCTATCATGCACAGTTTATTTCAGTTCGCTAGCGTCTTTATCTTCCGAGATATTCTAACTTTCTTAACCGACCCTTAATTTTTGCTCGCAAGTGTATTATGAGAACCATTAGGAATTAGGTATTCTAAAAAGGGGATATATTTTTTTGGCTTTGATGCTTTTTTTCCACATCGTTGACACGTAGACTTCCCATCGAATATTAGGTAACTGCAATGCGAGTGATACTCGTAGCATCACGATTTGCATCTACTTGCAACTACTACAGGGATCGGGGGATCGTAGGTATGTTGCCAAGTTCTTACATAAGATATAAAGTCAACCCGCATTGTGTTACTCTATGTAGGCCTGTGCCCAGCAGCGGGACCAATGTAGGCTCCGTCCTCATGTAAAGTTACAGTAATGGAACAATTCAATTACCGTGGATAATATTACAGTAATGTATAATTGTGTGTGTGTGTGTGTGTGTTGTGTGTGTGTGTGTGTGTGTGTGTGTGTGTTGTGTGTGTGTGTGTGTGTGTGTGTGTTGTGTGTTGTGTGTTGTGTGTGTGTGTGTGTGTGTGTGTGTTTTTTTTTGTTTCGTAAAAGGCGACGAATGGACTTAGAACTGCACAACCATCCAATGTCACGCTGAGCACAATGTACAGTCACTGCTTAGTGAAACTATGGCAGGGGACTGCTTTTGCGGTGCTTTTGCCTAGTCTCTGACTAACACACACTTAGGGGATAATAGTCGTGATTATATGTATGTATGTATATCTTACGCTTGACAGATACCTCTTTCTTAAGCACAAAGTCCACCCATAAATTAAAAAAAATGAATTTTATGCGGGAAGCTTAGCTGGAATATAAAATTAAATCACGCGTACCATGTGCTAAAAATAATTATTATAGCATGTTAAAGTGTCTCTTAGGCAGGCAAAGGTTAGCCATTTAGGCACCGTTATAAAAGTCGTTGAACATAATAAAATATTCATTTAAATCCGTAGTATACCATACTTGGTTATATAACTTTTCTTACTTGTGAAATTACGCATTATTTTGAAATAAGAAAACATATATCATGTAACGATCATAAAGACATTACACGGATTTGAAAGGAAGTGTGACTGAAACGACGCTGAGCATAGTTTGTCGTGAGTTTTTAAAAGTTCAAATACATTAGTTCGTACATTCCTTTATTGATTTCAAAGTAGATATTCAAAAATGTTCATCATCAGCAAACCCACTGTAATTCTGCTGATAGACCTGACTTGGACATATCTGGCGAAATGTGGATGCTTAACACCTCTCCCTTCACCCTTCGAGGATAGAGACGTTATGTTATGTTATGATAAGTCATAAACTATACATAATATAACAACTTAACATAACATATTATGTTATGTTGTTATTTTATGTTATGTATTGTTAACTTGAGAAATAGTGGTTTAACATAACATAACAAAACTGTTATGTTATTTAAACCGCCATTTCTCATATCGAACTAAAACTTTAAAATTCAAACACACATTAGAATAGGTCATACCAACAGATATGAATGTTGTTTAAGCCCATTTCACAACAATTGACTCTAAACAAGGCTGTATCGTAAATATCAGCATTATACCGCATCTGAGAGAAAAACTGGGATTTGCCTATCGCACGCAATCGCGGACAGTAAGCCACTTTAAGTATTTCTCTAAATCCGGCCCTGGAGAACCGTGCAAAATCTTTGGCCGGATCTTTTCAATGAAATTCAATTTCTTTAGATGTGCACATTTGTTTTTTATGGTACCGCCCCTTAGTCCTTTACAAAACCTTATCTGCGAGCAATGTTTCACGGAAAATTTATTAGCGTTCACTAATAGTTTGCAAAACACGCCGTTTTCTTATTTTTACCATATTTAGATTGTCCTGTTACACCGGGATTTAAGAACATATGAGGCGAGGGGTGTTAACATCTGTTTGGGGTTGTAAGCGTGGCAATACGATATGCTATGTTGGACTGGAAAGATACATGGATAATATATTAGAGCCATCAATTTTAATCAGCGGTGAAAAATTCTTCTTTGTCCAGATCCCAATTCTATTATTTGGGGTCGGCGCAACATGTCTTCTTTCTCCACTCTCTTCTATCACTTGCCAAGGCAGCAGTAAACTATTCTGTAGTCAAATATTTTTTTTACTTGAATAACAGTATTTTGATCATCCATCTATATAATTACTAGCTTTTGCCCGCGACTTCGTCCGCGTAAAATAGTTACTTTGAGATAGTTGGATGATATGTAGCCTATAGCCTTCCTCAATAAATAGGCTTTTCAACACTGAAAGATTTTTTTAAATTGATACAGTACCCTCATTTGGTGGAATTGAAATTTTACTACTATTTTATTAGAAGTAAAGTTCATAGTGGCGTAATTTTTCTGGCGTTATTAATTATTTTTAGATTCACTCGAATGGCACCCGTTCCCATAGGAATATCGGGATCAAAAGTAGCCTTTGTCCTTTCTCAGGCTCTAGACTCTCTGTGTTCCAAATTTCGGTTAAACTAGTAGTTTTGACGTGCAAGTGAGATAGACAGAAAGATATACTTTCGCATTTAATTTATTTATGGATATGCGCACCTAGAATTTAATGTGTCGATGAAGCCCACGCTTACCGCATAATATTTGCAGAACACTTAAACCCAAAAATGTATCTGCATCATTACACAAGCCTACACAAATTTTGTTAATACTGTATTTAAATGCACGTGAACACTTCAAACATTATTTATTTACAAACAATGGGATTCAGAGGTAATGTGTTGAATCGGTATTTAACAATGACACATATTATCCAAACCATTTATTTTTATTGCATCTGTGTTGTGTTAGCTCACATTTTTGTTTCTATGTTTAAATATTGTGCCGCACGATAAAAAGGATTTGCTTTTCACACTATCTTTATTGTACTGAAATCATAGACATATAAAATACAATTGTTGTATAGTAAAAAAATGGTATTAAACTGTCACGAAAATTTTGAAGATTCACCTAAAAGAAAAAGGTCGTAGCTAAAGCATGTCATTAACATTGTTATTACTATAATGTTTACATCATTTTTGCATCAATATCTGTCGTCAAGCAAAAAACAATGTTCGTGAAAATTCTAGGAGCATGGTTTACTACTTATTGAATTCAAATGAATAATCAGGGTTCGTAGAAGTATCCCTAATGCCATTAGCCGCTACCAGCTGAAACAGTATACGAGTACCTATTCGTATTACTAATTCACGGAGGAATTAAACCAAACATGGGCTTTGGATAGAGTTGTTTTGCGGTGATTCTAAGGGCGAAACTCCACAAAATATCAAAGCTAACTGACCTTAACATCAGATATAACATTGTTCTCTTTTGTAATTAATTTATGCTTCACTGCATGAAGACTACTTAATTTACTTGCAGGATTACGTTTGAGGAGCGTCTGTTGATGGCACGGCTCAATATGATCGCGTTTATTTAACTTTCTCCACTAGCATTGTTGGAATGGCGCGGCGTTTTGATTTGGTATTTGAATTATATCTACCAAGTTATTCTTTAAACTCTTACATAAAAAAGATCCCCGCCACTTATTACATTTTGCCAATCGCAATTCTCAGCCACATTATCGAAATTTAAAACTACTAGCACTAAATCACTTAATTTTTTAGGATTTATTTGAATAATTGACACCTGAAAATTTCTTAACAGCCCAGATGATGTGGCCCTTTCAACAGGCTGACATCGCCGGAGTCATTCGATATACTGCCTTTTGTGGTATGCCTTTTGTGATGGAACTGTGAGTATCTGAATATTGGCACTTCCACACTTATAAGTTATATACCTAACATAATATATTAAAATTTATATTTAATTATACATGTTTATATAATAAGTAACATAACAACTATGATAATTTACAATATGAATATTGTTTATACTGCTGCAATATTATTATTTTATTATTTCTTTATCTAAGAAAATTTTTGTATGGCTAAATGTGGTCTTAAGAAACACAAGGTGTCAACATCTAAAGGGGCTCCTTGGACTCTGCCTACCCCTTTGGGGATTACAGGCGTGATTTATGTATGTATGTATCTAAGAAAATTTTCTATGTTTGTATCTAATGATGATAATACATATTTAATAATCATACTAATTAATAAGATTTCTTTCCAATAATGTTTATGTTTATAACTCATGTTTACAATTATATTTAACTATACCTTGGGTTCGAGTCCCCGAAGGGCAGAATGGTAACACTTTGATCCCCGGCGAGATGTCGAGATAGGAACACTGGGGGTAGTCGCGGTATTAAACGGTGGGGTCCTACATACCCCTGCAGCTCCTTCCCCACTTCTACGGTGGGTACGAAGAAGGTGATTGTGCCTCGGTACTTGCGCATCTGTGTTTGCATTAGGCATTAAACAATCGAATTTGCCAAATTTCTCTTAGCTTTGCCTACCGACTGGTGCACAAGCACCATTTATATACTACAGCTTGTAAAGCTGCGAAGCAAACGGCGTAAACCTAAAGTTTTATTGCAGCTGGCCGGTTTATTGTAGCCGTAAAGAGCGAGGGCCGAGTCACTTGGCAAATAAACACAGCGACCAGGGTCCCACTAAATTGGTCCATTCATACAATTTACAGACGAGACCTGCGTAACGTGACACAGGACTTTCGTTAAGGTACACGAAGAAATTATTTGCCGAGCAAATTTGCCGACAGAACTAACCGTGGCTTTAATTGACAATCGGTGTGGTCTATTTTCACTTTACTGTAATACTGTTTATTTGGTAAATGACCGCTGTGTTGTATATTGGGCATATCAATTTAATTTGTGACATCACAAATTGATACCACGTTCAGTGGAACGGTAGACGCTTAAAGTCTCGGCATAGCTGACTTATATGGACGAAACACATTATAAAGAGTCGTAAAACCACCACTAGACCAATGAGGAGATGGGTAGAAACATGCTCGTAACGCTACGGTTTCTCGTAACTATTTAATAACCCACCAATCATCTTGTGAAGTACCTAATAATTCCTTAGATAATGATGTGCATTTTAGACACGATTAATCAAATATAAATATCGCTGAAAATTTCCTTCTTTTACTAATGATCACGCATGTAGCGTTAATAGCTTTTGTACTGTTCATCTTTATCTTAGATCCAAATTTCCCGTGCTTACCCCGTCATCCTATTAGAGCTCGATACATCATCCAACATCCGGTTTTTAAGAGACACATAACACCGCCAGCGCCTTTCGGACACTATCCAATAAGACAACCAAGTACCTGTCGATGAAACCCTTGTCAACCCTCTAATAGCTGACCACGCAAGTCCTCACATTAAAATTCTATATGCATCTTACTTGAAAGTGCTTACACATAAAAGGCTTTATAAATGTACCGCTAGTGGCTACTCAATCAAGCGTAACAACACACCTTACAAACTTTATTACCCTAATATATTTCTGTATTCTTTATTTTCTGAATCCAATTATATTAATTTATAAAAAAAATACCATACTACTTCACTTTATAAATCTTCGGATACTTACTAACTATAAAAAATTGTCCAAACTAACGATATCTTACTAGTTGGTTTTTACTACTTTTTGAAAACAGTATTACGGTTTCATGGGACAGTCTTGTAATAAACAAGGTTTTGCTTGCTAAATCAAAATGTAAATTAACTGTAAGTGCCATGTTATAGCACACAAAATGGATTTTGGAGGCCTTACTTGAATTTGAGTTAATATATATTCCGATTAAAAATCCATTAAGCTTCACCAACTCTGGTCTACTGGGATTGTTACCAATTTAAGCTGCCGTTTGTGATACTAATCGCCAATTTTTAACTCTAATCAAAGCGAGTGTATTGATATCAATAAAATGTTTATTAGTTTTAGAAATATTGATGTATGTTTCATTATCATCATTATCAATTAATATTAGCTCCCAATTAACAATAAGAACCAATACTTTTCCATTTGTACCTTACTTCACCCAACTCGAAGACTCAATTTATATCGATATCGAAAATTACTACACTTTAAACTGCAAACGAGTCAGGTTTCCAGACGAGATAAATTTTTCTCCAAACCTCGAATTAGAGTTAGTTCAACTCAACATTAAAAATTATATGGCATTGCTAATGCAAACAGCTTGAGCAAGCTGGCACATAACGAGCTGAACAAATGGGACTAATGAACAAGCCTGGAACGCGAAAATTGCAACTCTTTTAAAGCTCTTGTGAGTATTAAGTGAACATGTTTATTTTACCAAGTTTGCATTTTATAGTGGAAACTAATTTCACGTGGAAGAGATCTTATCACGCTGTTTAAAAGAATTTAGAGGAACGAGTGCTACTTGCGAATGAAAATTGGAAAACTTGAAAATGGAAAATTTTAAAGAAGTTTAGGTAACAAGTAATGTATATAGATGTATGAGACAAGTTATAGGTAAGAATTAAATGTTTTTATGACTATTAATTTCATAGAAGCTAAGATTTTCATAACTACTATGAAAATCTTACGAGTAGCTTCTAATAAATTAATATAACTGGCATTAATGTGCTTGTTTGTGAATTTAGTTTATTATTTGGGAGTTTCAACGAACTTTTATTTGGGGCTTGACGACCTCCGTGGTCGAGTGGTCTGTACGCCGGTCTCAAGGCGTCGCCATTTCGAGAGGTTCTGGGTTCGATCTCTGGTGGGGGCAAAAGTTTGGGTGATGAATTTTCAGGCATTTGTTCTCCAGTCTTGGATGTTTATATATATTCAGAATATTTATATGTGTAATACAAGCAGCATTAGTTGCTTAAAATGTGGCTAGTTGATATGTGTGAATATCTGAAGATATTTATTTATTTCAAGGCAAAAGTCGGATATCGTTTTTCAATAATCGACATTGTTGTCAACACATGGGTACTGAAGGGATCCTGATGCTTGCTTCTTCTTTAAAATGAGTGACATTTTATGTCCGAAAGAACTATTGTCCCATTTTGTAACAACAATACCCAACTATAAATATATTCATATCTAATCTCTTCCACAAACTTAATTCAAAAAACCGACCCAAAAAAATAAAATTACAAAACTGCTGACCAAAATAAAAAATGTAAACCAAAAATTCGTCTCGTCGGGGGTCCACCAAGTGCCTTTGTGGGACCTTTTTAAGAATAGAGTAGTCCCCCGATGAGACAAGGATTTCGTGGTTAAAATTTTTTATTTTGGTCAGGAATTTTTTAATTGTTTATTTTTTTTATTTCACGCAAGTTTTATGGTGTAAAAGACTTTGCATTTGATATCCCACTCGGCTATATTTGTAAACATAAGATTTTTTATTCCTGTTTTCACTCCTCATATCATTAAAATGACTAAGCCGGTTTTTCACTCTCGACTAACACATCTTTCAAACAAAAAAAAAACAGAATCGAAATTGGTTCATTCATTTGGGAGCTATGATGCCACTAACACACACACACACACCTCAAACTTATATCACCCCTCTTTTTGTCGGGGGTTAAAAACATAGACGTATCCATTTTCATGTAACAGATTTAAATAAAACATTGTACAGATTAGTATGCGCAACATATTCAGTAGTTGCTTTCGTGAAATAGTATAGGCCTTTGAAACACGCGTAGGTATTCCCCATTAGCCACCAGACATCTCAATATGGGACTTCCTTCGGGAATTAAGCCACGATCTTGTTAGACAACAGGGTTAGGTACTATACTCCAAAACTGTACCCTGGAGAACGATCAAGTTCAAGTCATTATAAGAGTATTATATTTGTCCTCTATTTCTTTAGACCTACGAGCGACGAAGTAGTATTTACGTTTATTATTAAGATCGTTTATAAATAGAAATGTTCACATACACAAATCGTAAATAGTTTAGTATTTATATTTTGTTTTTTATTAGGTATTGCCTCAGGGTCTTGCTAATTTTTTCAAAAAATAGGAAATATTGATAGCACTTTTTGTCACATGTTTCTAACAAAGAATGAGGTACCTACCTACGTTAAACTTCAATGTTATATAATATACCTTTTTGACGAGGAGGAATCTATGTACAGTCGAGTTCAAAAATATGTATGCACGTTTGACAGAAAATGACTCTTATTGGAAGGGAATAAAGATTGTCACCTGTCAAATGTATATACATATTTTTGAACTCGACTGTACAGACCGTGTCTACCGCTGGCTGGGCGACAGGCGTGTGTGGAACTAAAAATGGCTTCAACCGCCCGCTAAAACTCATAGTTCTTAAAATAGTTGATTAAATTAGTTGATCATATCAGTTTTACTATGTGTCGGTATTCCTTTTTCTAAAATCAAAACAGAAAAAGGCGTATGCGTCGACAAAATATTAAAGGGTTATTACAAGCAATGGACTGCGGTACAACACTGTTTCATAAATCATAACATTATACATCATATTATACAGAAAGGTCAAGAAATAAAGAAAAAATGCCGCTAAATTGAGATTTACTGAAATGTAATGCTCTTTGGTCCTTCTCCGAAGCGAGTACGTATTGTTTTAGGTAAAAGGGGTAATGAAAAGGTTACCCTGTCGCCAAGGTTAATATAACATTCAAGATACTAAGGCCCGTATTACAGAACCAAACTCAAGCGTAGATCTCTGCTTGAGCGCAGTTAAAAAGGGATGGCGCTGTGTGGGATCAATAGCGCCATCCCTCTCTAACAGTGCTCAAGCAGAGATCTACGCTTGAGTTTAGTTCCGTAATACGGGCCTTAATGTGATGACTGGTAGATGTCATTAAGTTGAATCAGATAGCTTTTGTTTGTAAAGCTGAAATTCATCATGCGATTCATCATCGTTGGAATGCCGAAAATAGACATTTCATTTTCGGAGAAATAAAATTAACATTCATCGGAGTGATGGACTGTTCATTGCAAAAAAGAATCAATTATGATGAACCGTTATCAGCTTAAATATTCTTCCCCTAGTGTATGTTACCTTGTAAAAAACAACTTTTTTAGTTGCGTTAAGGAACTTAATTTCTATGAGTAACGTATAAAGCGCCCCTAGCGAAAAGTAGCTGAAATTAATTTCCAATAGAAATTGTGCTCATAACCTTCTTAATATACCCTTTAAACATAACCATTCATCGTATTGATGAACATTTTTTAATGTGTGAAATTTTAACTCAAAACGTTGTTATTTAAAACTGTTTACTACAAACTTTTTAGGGACAAGGGTCTTATTTGTAAATAAAACGCAATAATTTAAATAAAATAAAATCTTTATTTATTTTTATTACATTATCGTAAGGCTACAGTTTTAAGGCGATCAAAGTTGACAAGGTACTTAAAAATTTAAAATATAAAAAAAAAATAACAAAACAGCCTTTTTTTCTTTGGCCAAGATAATCTTAGGGCATAGCCCTCAAAATAATAAAACAACTAAATATTCACAGCGCAATTCAAACAGAATTCAGCCTTAAGCTCACCACAAATTGCAGTGTTACACTTCGAGCAATATGACTTAGTCATGCGTCTCTGTTTATTTGAAGAAGTACCTGAAGTCTCTTCAAATGAATCAGGAGGTGATTGAGAGACGGTCACGTGGTCCCGTGAGTGAGATGGCGAAGAACCCGGATGGATTTGCTGACTGTTCTCGTGGTCAGAGGGTTAATATTGGTGATCGCTTACCACGTATAGTCTCTTCCCTCCATAAAGTCTTAATTTTCAGTATCCGAAGAAGCCGGCAGCGAGCTGGTGTTACCCTCTTTCAATAATAATCGCGCAACATCGTCATCACACAGTGCACATTGAGACTCCATGTTAAAAATCTGCAAACAAAATATTTCAACCTGTTACCAAAACTAACACAAACCATAACTGTTACGGACCAGGCAAGAGCCGTCCTCTTTTCTATATCTTTTTTATATTCTGGTTGTAATTGTCTTTGGTTAATTGTTCTGACATTGATTTTCTTTCCATTTTTCTGTACTGTTTTCTTTAAATATTATAAAACCCATAATTCACTAAGCCAGCGTTTTATTGCAGTTTCACTATCACTCGTCAACAATAACTATTCAACGAAACGATGAACATATGCTCAATAAATCAATAAATAAAATACTTATGCGCTGAACACCGATGTCGCCTGCAACAGGGCGGCAAGCAATGAGTTGACAATAACAGACAAGTTTATACGCGCGCGCATTAGAAAGATATACCGTATTTAGTAACGCGTATTCATCGGTCCATCCGATGAATAAGGTTATGTTTCTAGGGTTAACGCAACTAAAAAAGTGTTTTTTAATATATCTACTTACTTACACTGGGTGTTGCGGAATGGCATTGGCAAAATTAAATAATTAAATATTATTTTGTTTTACATTGTCATAGTGACTTACGATTTGTGCATTGTGAATACACGTATGTTTATTCCTTACTAGTATTTTTCTGTGGTGATCTTTAACACTAGGGGTGCTGTACAATATTTTTAAGATTAACCCCCTTACTAATAAACGAGTTATAAGAAAGGAATAGTTATTCAGTGTTTTTTCACTTTCTGAAAACTATTATCTTCTAAATGTCTGGCGAAGACAAAACACTGAATAACTATTTAAACCTCATACATCGTTTATTAGCAAGGCCCTAATACTATAGCTATGGTCTCAGTACCAATAAACGTCAAATGTGTGCGTTCTAAAGTTAATAAAAATTACCAACACGAAAGTGAGGGCTAAACCTCCGCCTTCCCCTTTAGGTATATTATATTATAAGATAGAAGTGTGATCACAGAAATTATTTCTGTGGGTGTGATGGTATGCTATGTTATGCTGGCTTAAGTGGGAAGCCAGCTTTAATATAACTACATAAGATGTAAAAAAAACACACAATAGAATAAATCGTTCAAACATCTATAAGATACTGGCTAGACGAAATATTTGGCAATATCAAAATATCAGTTAACATTGAGACTATATTTCCGTGAAATATTTCATGAAAGTTCTTGCTTTCTTCGCAAACAATACAAAAGAAACTATTATTCTAAAACTCCAAAAATCAGCTTTCAATGTAAATAACGTGATCAATTTACTTCGCAAGTTTTGTGTAACAACAGAAAATGTTTCTCAGCTTGTAAATAAGATACCTTCTAGGCTTACTGGGTCAAGGTGAAGCTTCTGTGCCACTCAAATTTTAGACTTATCGCAAGTTATAGTTTAAATATGTCACTAGTACAACTTGCTAAGTTAGTCCCAAAGTGGGATGAGCCAGGCAATATTTAGGGCTTCTATTACTCGAGTCATTTTACGCCTGTTACATAAATGAACTATATTTTACTTTGACAGAAATTTTGGTTAGAAGAAATGGATTAAATAATAAGTAGTACGTCAAAAAGTAAGAGTATTGTATCTTTTCTATAAAACACAATAGCTTTAATTTACCTATGTTGACAATATGACAAGAAAATTTCCCGTTTCATATTATTTTGACTTCCTTGTTTACACAATGAAACAAAATGATTCCTTAAACAAGCTTTCATTGTAACACAGTTTAGTTAAAAAAAATGAAATATTTAGCCTTTTCTTTGTAAATTAATTTCAATGTAAATAATCATAATCACTAGCTATCCCAATGCTGGACACAGGCCGTCCTATATGGGGAAAGACATGGGGAGAAGGAGGCGTAACACCACAACGCTGTCACCATCAATGGCTTAACGTGCCTTCAATCACGCAGGAATCGAAATGACAATGGTATGGTCACCTAGCCAAGGGCTGACCATGGTGAAAGTAGTTTTGTTTCCAATATCGAAAGCTAAGGCGTTTGAACCACTATACCACCGAGTTCCTCGTGAGTGTGTACATAATAACGCCTATATAACATGTCGTTTGGAATTTCGGTGAGGGGGACACGGTGCCGGAAGTTTTACTAGGATGTTACCGCAATGCAGGCGACGTAATGGAACACAGGTAATGGAACGAAGGTATTTGAACCCCCTCCCTACGCTCTATTTCCTCAATGGAAATATTAGGTCCTTACCTATGAAATTGGTGTTTTGTATGGAGGTTTTGGGGAATTCTGCATTTTCCATACTAACATTTTTTCAGTTTTCTTCACAACGACAAATCCAAAGATAATAATATTTGGCATCTATCATTAGACAAGCTTTAGTAATATGTGTAATATCACACTTCTTAAAAATTATTTATCGTTTTTATGTGAATGCAAATAAAATGACGTATTCGGGAGGCACTTAAAAAGAGTTGTCTCCGTGTCCAATTTTAACACAATTAAACTTACAAAAAATTATCAAAACAAATCAAAAGAGCTCAAAAATATAGTCTATTTTTAGACGAGGTAATTATTTTTTAGGAATACTCTGAATCTTAATAGTTACAGACAAAATACTAAGAGAGAAAAAAACACCAATTTCATAGCTAAGGACCCAATATGTCCAGATGAGAAATAAGAAGTATGACGAATTACTCGCGAACAATATAACACCTTTGATAGATTGTGAATGTTGATCCGAAATGAGACTATGATTGTAACAGTTCCAGTTCAATCGAAAATATCTTTTTGGTAAAACTAGGAACTTATTCAAAAACATACCACTCCAAATGTTCTTTATCGTCAGACTTACACTATTATAAATAATAATGTAAATCTGACGATAAGGAAAATTAATCCAAATACTGCATACAATTCCAAGCGTAGTAGTAGATTATAAAGACAAACACATAAAATTGATTCGCGTTTTATTTTATAATTTCTCTAATGTACAACAGACGCCTGATACAGTTTAAGTAAATCAATTGCCTAATATAATATAATAATGTCGCAGTATTCCAGATAGACAATTTTACGTAACCTTTTTAGCTTTGAAATATGTATTACAACCCAGACAAAGGTAAGACAGTACGCTGATTCCACATAATAATACAAGGCTTAATTAATGCTTCTTCATACAATTGCGCGAAATATAACAAGGGACTGAACAAGGCCTGATACAAATTAATATGAAAAACGGGGCCGCCTTAACTGATTGGGGTTTGAAACAAAACGGCTCCTTGAAGTAACACCTAAACGTACACAAAACACGTTGAAAGCCTCAAGAAAGCGATAAGACACGCTCCTTTGTCTACTGATAGCCACAATAACAAAAGACCGGTAAACATAATTCGGCCTTTATCAAAATGGAATAGCATTTTGGACGTGATCGCTTCTCTCTGTGGGGAAAATATTGCTGCTAATATAAAAGGCCTTGTGAAAATAGTTTAAGAAATATTCAAAATTCCCAAAGGCAATGATAGCAACAGTTGGGTTGCAATTGTTTCTATCCATTATTCCGTATTAGACCACCTCTACGAAATGGGTATTTCGCAACACGATATACCTAATAGAACGAGAAACAAGCAAATAAACGGACAAGGATCAAAACGTGGTAAAGAGTTCCCTATGTCCGCAATTATGTCCATTATACAAGCAGACTCGATACTGATTCATTCCCTTATTTTCACTGATGTTTCTACAGCCATAGTGCTTGCGCTGCAGTGTCCCACGGCTGGGCATGTTGGCATGATATTCAAACCTGACAAGTTTGGACTTTAACCAATTAAGATCATTAGAGATATCAATGCAAAGCAAACATTCTACTATTACCTTTTTCCTTTTTGACATTAACTTCAGTCCATGGCAACAAAGTGGTATATAAAAACTAAAAATCTTAAATCTTGCTTCATCAAATAATCGGGAAGACATAAAATCACATCGTTTTCACAAAAGTTACTGTTGAGCGACTACGTCTAAATAAGTTTGCCAGAGACAATGTAACAGAATAAACAGTGCTTAACTTATCTATGCCTTCGACAATGGCTTATAGGCTAAGGGTCTGTTCGTATAAAATTTTATATTGAAAATTTTTTTAATAAAATAATTATACAGGCACTTTCCACTTTATTCGAAATATTTCATTCCAACAGCAAGAAGTTACAAAAAAGGACAATAAAATGTGCATTTAAGATATTTATTTTAACTCCTATGGATCGAAGATTCGTCGTTTCGTTTGGTTCATATGTCGGTTTGGTTCGGATTTGATAACGTAGTTTGTTGTTTTTTTTTTCCATGCTTTTGTATCCACTTACCAACAGGTGACAATAACTATTACAAGTTTTGAATTAAATACTATATTCCTATTAATGCTAAAGAGTTTTAAATAGTTGCACACTCCTGGACTATAAGAGATAAACTGTACACCATTAACCGTCTTCAGCTCGGTCGTAACGTCAGTCGCAAAGCCCGAATGCAATTAAAACACACTCGCATTATGCACAAACACTACAAACTACAAGATACCTACGGCTGTCTTACAGGAAATTTAAATAACAGTTAAATTTTCCCAAGTGGATGATAGATTTTAATTTGAAAATTAACCCCCTTATTCGTATTATTTAATAGTAAAAACTGACATAAAACTTAAATAGTGTTTAGTAAGTGATGATGGTGTCCTGTTGTTAGCGACAAGCACGGCTGCGGCCTCTTTCTTTTGCCCAAAACCTCTAAATTCTAGTGACGTACATAATAAACTTTTACAAATACATTTTTTACGTCTTATTTGTTTATATACACAATGTAAAACTGACAAACACATTAGTACAATAAAGATAGTTGCCCAAACAAGCCTTTTTCATTGTGTTCTCCTCCTGTGATGAGTATTAAAAAAATTTACCAGTAAAGACCTTAAATCATTCACTGCTATCATTCGAATCAAATGATTTCCGTATTGTCAGAATATTAAAATGTTTATAAGATTTCAATAATTAAAAAATACTTTGAAGTACCTAATACAGTTTTTGAAAAATTACTAGGACTCTCCTTTAAAAGAATTGTGAAAAGGAACTAAACAAACATGCCGGCAATTCAAGGGTGGCTGACACGGTTTTCCTGCTACCCTTACCCCTGGGCATCACACCTTCTTTACAGCAGATGAGATGGAGTTGTTGTTGTAAATCTTAAATAAGAGACACTATTAAGCTCCTACAATTGATTTGACAACGTGTTATTTATTTTCTATCTGCTTTTCAATTTTGGAACCGACAAGAAACATCGGCTAATATTCAAATTAAGCCAGTGGTTAATTTACAGGTAACATATCAAGAAATCACATTGAAATCCGAACCTCACTGGCACGTTAGAGAAGGGTCCTAAAATAGAAATTAACTTGAACCTTCTATTAAACGGAACACGTACACACTGTGGAATCAATATGCTTGGACTCTAGAGGCTATTATTGACCGAATTCTTGAAAATATTGTCACGTTTTCGACCGTATCCGGGTAAATGGCCTATTCTACCTTCCCCAGACAACATTATCGGCGTTTGTTACAGCTCTTGGCAGCAGTATTCTCGTTTGAATAAGCTTCAGTTAAGTTATATTGTGTGGTCGCGCCTCCATTGAATTTTCGTTCACACATTTTGTTGAGCTTCCCTTGGATGAGACAAACTGGTCTTAAAATTTTAGTGCCACGTTACGCACACTCGTGGAGGTTTATTTATATATGTATTGGCATGCTTGAATCTTTATCTACACTTGTAGAAAAATATCCAAACTTGCAATTTACACAAATATTAAATATGTACTCATTCTCTTTGGAAAATAAATAACGAGTATAGATGTCTAAGAAAATTACATTTCCCAAAATTATATTTAAAAATTTTAGTAGTTACTATAAGTTTTGACCTTAAACGCTTTTTTATTTCAAAAGTCATGAAAGTCTGTGTGCATTGTGATCTTCAAATATTATGTCTTAATCGGCCCTAGAAACAATTTGTATTGTTTTTAGTAACAATTAGTATTTGCCACAACAGGATCAATTATTTATTGGAGTTTGTAAGTATTATTTCATATTGAACTATCCAAAATTAGTACCAATGTTTTCAGAACCCTAGCTTATTAGGAAATGGGTTGAAAATACATTGGTTAATTACTCGTCAGAGTTATTACCATGACGAAGGAATTAGTTCCAAGATCTCTCCCTATAATTAAAGAAAAGGCCAAGAGATGAAGCTTTTCAAAAGCTTACTATGCTCCCAAGTCCATTAAAACGACCTAAAAAAACAATCTACCAACTTTAAATTGAAACCACTGCCCCTATTTATTTTCCTGGATGTATTATTGATGCTTTAAGTTAGAAAGCATAATATTCTATGGAAATTAATGAATATTCCATGGAATTCGGCCTTTATCAAAATGGAATAGCATTTTGGACGTGATCGCTTCTCTCTGTGGGGAAAATATTGCTGCTAATATAAAAGGCCTTGTGAAAATAGTTTAAGAAATATTCAAAATTCCCAAAGGCAATGATAGCAACAGTTGGGTTGCAATTGTTTCTATCCATTATTCCGTATTAGACCACCTCTACGAAATGGGTATTTCGCAACACGATATACCTAATAGAACGAGAAACAAGCAAATAAACGGACAAGGATCAAAACGTGGTAAAGAGTTCCCTATGTCCGCAATTATGTCCATTATACAAGCAGACTCGATACTGATTCATTCCCTTATTTTCACTGATGTTTCTACAGCCATAGTGCTTGCGCTGCAGTGTCCCACGGCTGGGCATGTTGGCATGATATTCAAACCTGACAAGTTTGGACTTTAACCAATTAAGATCATTAGAGATATCAATGCAAAGCAAACATTCTACTATTACCTTTTTCCTTTTTGACATTAACTTCAGTCCATGGCAACAAAGTGGTATATAAAAACTAAAAATCTTAAATCTTGCTTCATCAAATAATCGGGAAGACATAAAATCACATCGTTTTCACAAAAGTTACTGTTGAGCGACTACGTCTAAATAAGTTTGCCAGAGACAATGTAACAGAATAAACAGTGCTTAACTTATCTATGCCTTCGACAATGGCTTATAGGCTAAGGGTCTGTTCGTATAAAATTTTATATTGAAAATTTTTTTAATAAAATAATTATACAGGCACTTTCCACTTTATTCGAAATATTTCATTCCAACAGCAAGAAGTTACAAAAAAGGACAATAAAATGTGCATTTAAGATATTTATTTTAACTCCTATGGATCGAAGATTCGTCGTTTCGTTTGGTTCATATGTCGGTTTGGTTCGGATTTGATAACGTAGTTTGTTGTTTTTTTTTTCCATGCTTTTGTATCCACTTACCAACAGGTGACAATAACTATTACAAGTTTTGAATTAAATACTATATTCCTATTAATGCTAAAGAGTTTTAAATAGTTGCACACTCCTGGACTATAAGAGATAAACTGTACACCATTAACCGTCTTCAGCTCGGTCGTAACGTCAGTCGCAAAGCCCGAATGCAATTAAAACACACTCGCATTATGCACAAACACTACAAACTACAAGATACCTACGGCTGTCTTAGAGGAAATTTAAATAACAGTTAAATTTTCCCAAGTGGATGATAGATTTTAATTTGAAAATTAACCCCCTTATTCGTATTATTTAATAGTAAAAACTGACATAAAACTTAAATAGTGTTTAGTAAGTGATGATGGTGTCCTGTTGTTAGCGACAAGCACGGCTGCGGCCTCTTTCTTTTGCCCAAAACCTCTAAATTCTAGTGACGTACATAATAAACTTTTACAAATACATTTTTTACGTCTTATTTGTTTATATACACAATGTAAAACTGACAAACACATTAGTACAATAAAGATAGTTGCCCAAACAAGCCTTTTTCATTGTGTTCTCCTCCTGTGATGAGTATTAAAAAAATTTACCAGTAAAGACCTTAAATCATTCACTGCTATCATTCGAATCAAATGATTTCCGTATTGTCAGAATATTAAAATGTTTATAAGATTTCAATAATTAAAAAATACTTTGAAGTACCTAATACAGTTTTTGAAAAATTACTAGGACTCTCCTTTAAAAGAATTGTGAAAAGGAACTAAACAAACATGCCGGCAATTCAAGGGTGGCTGACACGGTTTTCCTGCTACCCTTACCCCTGGGCATCACACCTTCTTTACAGCAGATGAGATGGAGTTGTTGTTGTAAATCTTAAATAAGAGACACTATTAAGCTCCTACAATTGATTTGACAACGTGTTATTTATTTTCTATCTGCTTTTCAATTTTGGAACCGACAAGAAACATCGGCTAATATTCAAATTAAGCCAGTGGTTAATTTACAGGTAACATATCAAGAAATCACATTGAAATCCGAACCTCACTGGCACGTTAGAGAAGGGTCCTAAAATAGAAATTAACTTGAACCTTCTATTAAACGGAACACGTACACACTGTGGAATCAATATGCTTGGACTCTAGAGGCTATTATTGACCGAATTCTTGAAAATATTGTCACGTTTTCGACCGTATCCGGGTAAATGGCCTATTCTACCTTCCCCAGACAACATTATCGGCGTTTGTTACAGCTCTTGGCAGCAGTATTCTCGTTTGAATAAGCTTCAGTTAAGTTATATTGTGTGGTCGCGCCTCCATTGAATTTTCGTTCACACATTTTGTTGAGCTTCCCTTGGATGAGACAAACTGGTCTTAAAATTTTAGTGCCACGTTACGCACACTCGTGGAGGTTTATTTATATATGTATTGGCATGCTTGAATCTTTATCTACACTTGTAGAAAAATATCCAAACTTGCAATTTACACAAATATTAAATATGTACTCATTCTCTTTGGAAAATAAATAACGAGTATAGATGTCTAAGAAAATTACATTTCCCAAAATTATATTTAAAAATTTTAGTAGTTACTATAAGTTTTGACCTTAAACGCTTTTTTATTTCAAAAGTCATGAAAGTCTGTGTGCATTGTGATCTTCAAATATTATGTCTTAATCGGCCCTAGAAACAATTTGTATTGTTTTTAGTAACAATTAGTATTTGCCACAACAGGATCAATTATTTATTGGAGTTTGTAAGTATTATTTCATATTGAACTATCCAAAATTAGTACCAATGTTTTCAGAACCCTAGCTTATTAGGAAATGGGTTGAAAATACATTGGTTAATTACTCGTCAGAGTTATTACCATGACGAAGGAATTAGTTCCAAGATCTCTCCCTATAATTAAAGAAAAGGCCAAGAGATGAAGCTTTTCAAAAGCTTACTATGCTCCCAAGTCCATTAAAACGACCTAAAAAAACAATCTACCAACTTTAAATTGAAACCACTGCCCCTATTTATTTTCCTGGATGTATTATTGATGCTTTAAGTTAGAAAGCATAATATTCTATGGAAATTAATGAATATTCCATGGAATTTAGGCGGCTCTCTTCATGGCAACGCCTTCCAATAATGATGTGTATTTGCTCATCACCTAATAGATAATTACGTTTAAGATGATTAAATTCGGCTAACTGAAATGTATGTGTAATGTGCTGTGTGTTCACGTTGTCCGGTCTTCGAAAGCTACTGCTGTTCCATGTCGGAGTTATTGCGTGTTCCTCGGGTCTCGTTTTCTCGAAGGCTGCTCATGGTCCTTGTCGGGGTTATCAATTATCCTTATACACTAGCTGGCCAGCGATTCACTTAAGTCATTGCATCTTATCGTGGTGTGACAGAATCTACTGACATAGCAGCCGTTACCACGATTCACATGTCAACATGTCAGCGCGGCGGCCGCCTGCAGGCCGCTAGCGTCGTGCGTGCTGATGGTGCAGGCTTACCGTGCGTGGTGTGCTGCGTGAGCGCCGTGTGCGCGTGCGCGTGCGCGGCGGGCGGGCTGATGCGCCCCACCGTCGGGCGCCGGGGACTACGGGACAACATCAATTAATATAAATAAATATCTTCACACATCCACACATACATATTATTAACAATGATAGTGTGTGCCGCATACCGATACAAGAGTCGAAATTTAAAACGATAACTTTTAATGATGAAGTATAATAAAAATAAGATTTTATTAGTTAAACGAAGGCACATAATAAGTAGGTATCACTCCCTGGAACGTCCACGTAGACAAACGTACTCATGTACCTGGGGAATCGTGCTGTTAGCTTTGATTTCCGCCGCAGAATCACATTGTTGCTGACGTTTTCGGTACAAAGCAAATTTGTCCTTTGCTAGTATTGCGGAATACCTAACTGCAATAGAGGAGGGAAACTGCTTGTCACATACACGTTTTACGGTGCATAACTCTTTGTAGTTTGAACTGTAATTTACATTGTTAAGGAGTGGGAGATAATGTTTGACATTGTAGTTTTTAAATATCTCAGACATAAAATCTGTTTTGTGAATACTGGTAAAACAATATATTAATTTCATTAACACTAATAACAACAATTATGAACAGAATAGTTTCTCAATTAGGTAAACAAAGTTAAATCTCATAAATAACATTTTTGTTGTACCTATCATCCCTAATTCGTTTATTTTCGATAATTAATTAATTACATATAATGTGTTTATGTATAGCATAAGTGTGAGTGCGTGTGGTGTTCGTCTGCGTACGTAAAACTCCACGCTGGCAATAATAGCAGCAGAGGCCGTTCTTATCGTCTAATAATGTGAATTCTGAAGCAGAGAGTTACTTGAGATCACAATGTAACGGTCACCCATCCAAGGGCAGACCATGACGAAAGTAGCTCGGTTTTCAATATCGAAAGCCAAAGCGAGTAAACCGAGGAGGACACATTTTTGATTATCATAAACATAATGCTCCAAATTAAGTTGAAACGCTTGTCACCAGCAACATACTTATTTGAGATTCAGAGTCGCAGTTTCGCTTGCATACAATTCAGAGTAGATCCTTAAATATGGTAACAAGTATAGCTAAGAACTACAATACCTATGCTCGTACCTATAAAACTCGGTAGCAGTTTCAATCGAAAGCCAAAGCAAATTAATCACAACGCCACCATACTATTCCTGCTCCTATCCCGTTCTAAGTATGGTTTAAATTGCAAGTCTTTGACTCTTCTAGTTAACTTTGTAGCTACTTCAATAAAAATAGCCAACATTAACATTTCAGGAAATAGTATTTAACATAATTTCAAAACTTATTTGTTCTTAAACTTTTTTAAGAAATTGAAACCGATCTGGTGGCGGACAATTATTATAAAAATGAAGAAAAGGAAAGACTTACACCCAATTGCAGAATCGAACTTAAAAATTTAAAGTCAGCATTATCTCTAATGCTCCATTAAATGTATATAAAGAAGTGTCAAAAGAACACCTTAGCGTTATTTTACGTTGCACAAAACGACATTAGCACCCTGTCAATGCTAAAGAGACATTAGCTAGAACTGTTTTGTGTAACAACTTTAAATTTAATGAACTTTAAAGTTTTAATGTCTCATTAACAAATGTCGTCCTTAAAAGATCTTTGTGCAACTGAGTGTTAGAGTAGAATCAGTTGAAAAGCTCAATACCGAACGAGATGGCGATGAAACAGTGCAAGTGACACAGAAACATAAACATCAAGTAGTAAGGGGTTCTTACACGTGACTTTTTAGCGCAAGTTTATCTTACGGTACGAGCTCAATTAATCCACGCACCCGCAGTCAGCACGTACAAAAAGCGTCATGTGCAAGGGCCTTTATTTTTCAGGGTTCCCTAGTCAACTAGGAACTCTTATAGTTTCGCCAAGTTCGTCTGTCAGTCCGCGGATAATCTCAGTAACCAATTAGAACTAGAATGTTGAAATTTGGTATCAATATGTATATCAATCACGCCGAACAAGTGGTAAAATAAAAAGTGGAAAAAATGTTTTATTAGAGTACCTCTCCTACACGTAAAGTGGAGTGTTTATTTTTTTCATTTCAACCTTAACGTGTGATATATTGCAATATATTTTTGGATAGGTATTTAAAAATAAATAATTTTTTGATTAAGTTTCTCAGTCTACGTAAATATGATACTTTGCATGTTCTTTACTCAAAAGTAATAACAATATTTCCGCGCATGTGTAAGAAAAATTAATTTTTTATCTGATATCCCTACATATCACACACATGGGCTATGAGCTGTAGTTGCTATGTGAACACAATTACCTAATTAATGAGACACCAAAATAGAAGCACCGGGAGAAACGCTACCTGAAACACGTTAGGTGTACTTGTAACATGAGCAGTATCAGTAGTGAGAAGCTTTCGAACGGTACCTTGGGAATCGTACACGGTTAATATTTGCTTTAATATCACCACACCACACACACATGCCACATGAACGAAATTCAGGGAAGATTATACTAAGCAAGGATGATTGAGGAAAAATTCAAAACATTTATTTACCACAGGCCTTAAATAATATTATATATATATATATATATATATATATATATATATATATAATATAAATATATATATATATATATATATATATATATATATATATATGAGGCCTATACGAGTATCATATGTCTCAGAGACACGAGGACCTATGTGCTTACGTTTTTGCAAAGTGAAAACGCCAAAAGGAGCGCCTAGTGAGAGCTTTGATTGCACGAGCGTTTTATTTTTTCAAAAGCATGAGTAATCAGGCGGGATAAATGAAATGGCTACAGGTCTCAGGACCCTAGATTACTCCTTAAGCTTAAGGGTAAGATCTGCACTCAGCAGAGATGTTAATGCTGCGATGGATGTGTGTATCACAAGAATGGACAAGATCAGGAATGAGTATATTAGAGGAAGTTTGAAAGTAGCGCCAGTGACAGAAAAGATTAGGAGCAATAGGTTAGCGTGGTATGGACATGTGATGAGGAGGGATGAATGTCACATTACAAGATGGTTGCTGAGTAAGGATGTGGACGGACCTAGAGTGAGAGGAAAACCAAAGAAGCGATGGATTGAATGAAATGAAATGAAATGAAATGAAATGAAATGAAATGAAATCATTTATTCTGCAATTAGATTTACATGAAATACTTTTGCACGTCAATATTTTTTTTTCCTACTAGCACTTCGACGTGAATGGCCTGTTGAGAAGAAGTGCCGCAAGAAACTCAACAGTTAGCCTTTTTTAAACAGCCATAATAACAAAAGGAATATAGAACATTTTAAATATTGTAAAATAAGTATGTGCAGAGGAGCAAATTATAGTAGCCACGAATTTTTATCTGTAAAATAATCTTCTATCTTATAATACCCCTTTTTCATTAAACAGCTTTTAACAGTGGATTTAAATTTATGCAGGGGCAAGTCAATAAAACTTTGTGGCAGCCTATTATACATTCTTATGCTGATTCCTATAAAACATTTAACAGTCTTGTGAAGTCTGAGGCTTGGAACGGCGAGCTTATGCTTATTTCTGGTGTTAAGGCTATGGCAGTCAAAATTTTTAAGGAAAGTATCATAGTGTTTACGTACATACATAATACAATCAAAGATGTATTGAGACACCACAGTTAATATATATATTTCCCTAAATAATTCCTTGAGCGAGTCACGTGGTCTAAGGTTGTATATGGCACGAATGGCTCTCTTTTGAAGTACAAAGATAGTCTGAATGTCAGCAGCGGAGCCCCACAACAGTAGACCATACGACATTACGCTGTGAAAATAGCTAAAATAAACTAATCTCGCCGTTTCAACATCAGTGAGCTGCCTTATTTTTCTAACTGCATGCGCAGCTGAACTTAGTCTTCCTGCTAGAGTCGTAATATGTGGACCCCATTGCAGTTTAGAGTCCACAGTAATTCCAAGAAAAGTGGTAGACTTAATTATTTCTATCCGTTCCTCCTTTATACAAATTTGAGTATCGATCTGCTTTACGTTAGGCATACAAAATTTAATACATTTTGTTTTCTTAGAATTAAGTGCAAGGTTATTAATATTGAACCAATGCAAGACTTGCGAGAGAGCATTGTTTACTTCGTCAGATACGTTATTGTGTCTGTCAGTTTTGAAAATCAAAGAAGTGTCATCAGCAAACAAAACTATCTCACAAAGGTCTTTAGCAAAGTAAGGCAAGTCATTAATATATATTAAGAAAAATAAGGGGCCCAATATAGAGCCCTGGGGCACTCCCATATGCAGAGGCGCGCCGGAAGAATTAGTACCATTTATGTTAACTTTTTGTATTCGATCCGTAAGATATGATTGTATAAGGCGTATAGCAGTTTCCGAAGCTCCATAATGTTTCAATTTTACTAACAAAATTTGGTGATCCACACAATCAAACGCTTTTGAAAGATCGCAGAAAATACCTATTGCATCTTGCTTGTTCTCCCATGCGTCAAATATATGTTTGATGAGTGCGACGCCCGCATCCGTAGTACATCTATTTTTAGTGAAACCAAATTGCTTTTCATGTAATAATTTGCTTACGTTAAAATGTAATAGCAACTGATTAAATATAATTTTTTCAAAGATTTTACTAAGTGCAGGTAGAATAGAAATTGGTCGGAAGTTTGATGGATCACTCTTATCGCCTGCTTTAAATAGTGGAATGATTTTACTATGTTTCATCAAATCAGGGAACTGTCCTTCATCAATACATTTATTGAATATATATGCTAAATGAGGTGATATTTCATTTATTATTATTTTTAAAAGGTCTGTTGATATATCCCATAGATCTTTTGTTTTTTTAATATTAAGTTCTTTAAAGGTTTTGCAAATATCAAGTGGAGTTACGTAATTAAAGTTAAAAGTATTTTCACATATTTTAATACTTGACTCAAGTAATGATTTAGCATGATCAGTACTAGAATTTAAGAGTTTTGTGGTTGTGACTGCTATATTAGAAAAGTAAGATTCAAACACGTCGGCTACATCTTTATTTGTGGTAGCAATACAATCATTGAATTTTAAACAGAACTTTTTATCTTCTGATTTATGTTTACAGGTCTCTTTATTAATTATATTCCAAGTTGCTTTTATTTTACTTTTAGAATTATTAATTTTACTACGCAAGAAAATACATTTTGCAGTATTACAGACCTTCTTAAAAATTTTTGAATAATTTTTAACATAATCAAGGCATTTCGGATCATTAGTGTTGGAAAATACAACCTCATTGATCCATAAAGATCTATTTTTAAAACTATTGAAGGAAAAAAGAGTGCTAGTGTCTAACTGAAAATAAAACACTGTTTTTGTCAACCGCGTAAGCGAATGGTTTAATTTCTATAATTTACTGTTTCACATAATTATAACGGTTCATCTAACGTTTTCTGAACAATTAGTGTTTGATTTAAGATCGTATAAGTCTTAAAGTTTATTTCTACTTTTATAAATGCCGGGTGTGGCCCAATCACTGAATTTACTTTTAAATTTATCTATTGTTACAGTTTTCTCAGTGAAAACGGAGTCGAATTCATCTTTTATTAATTCAAAAAGATTTCCGTACAGGTGATCGATATTGTTATCCTCACCAAATGGTAAATTTACGATTTTTTGGGTAATTTTACATTTAAATTTTTTTGTGCGACTTTTAGTTACCGGCCTACAATTAATAATAATTTTTTTTGTAACATAATGGTGTTCAAAACTCACTAACTGCCCAGTATGGTCCGATTGTAACCGATTAATTATAGACTTATTTAAAAAGTTAACATTTTCACAGAATATGTTATCTAACCAGGTAGCTGTTGTGGCCGTTATTCTCGTTGGTTCAGAGAAAAGAGGAGCTAAATTAAAACATTTAAAGAGATTTAGAAACCTATGAGTATTTTGTGAATCAACTAATATATCGATATTAAAGTCGCCACAAACAATTATGAATGCGTGAAGAATTATATGAGAATAAAGGGAGTGGATGCTGAGCTGAGTTTGTCCTATATAAGAACTACCACAGCTGCAATTGATTTTATATACACCCGGTGTTTGAAATGGGATGACATCCTTTGGTGTTCGCAGTAATTTTGTACAACGGAGTAAATACAGTTCTAATAGAGTATTTTTTGAGTACTGTTCCAATTTTGTCCGTTATACCTTATATATATGGTAAAAATACTGCTTGACGATAGACCTCTGAACTTCTTTCCCGATTCCCACGCATTCTAGCTTTGTTCGACACTTTGTATCCGTTTTTTCTCAGTACCTCCTGAACATGAGTGAGCTCTTCATGCTGTTAGTGTGGTATGCCGTCGTGAGTGGGATATTGATAATATGCGGGTAGAAGAAGATTCACGGGCCCGCCCGAGCAGACGACGCCGCGTCAGTCAGCTCGTGACCACGGTTGGTGTAAACCAGGCGAAACGTCGAGCAGTAAGTAGTATCTATATACTACATTATGTACGTCGCGTATAGTCCCGGTGTTATAACTTTTATCTAATGCAAAATATTTCATGATGATACTTTTTTATGCTGACTGTTTGTTTTTTTACCTTTCAATACATTTTTTCTTAATTTTGCACAAATTTAAAATCATTTTATAACTTCGAGGTTTAATTTAGTTTTAAATTTATCTATTTTCCTTTTTGTTAGACAAGAAAAATTAAACACAAAAACGGCAGTTACAATAATATAGCTCTAATACGTACTCGCATATATTAGCCTTATTAACTTATTCAGTTTAATAAATTCTTCTATAAAAATATTTTAAATTCAAACCAGTACGATTCTTAGCCGATGTTAAGAATACTGCAAGTAAGAAAAACAGATCACGTTCGATGTCTCTACACACACCACCATGCTGATACTTTATTTAAAAACGCTCGAATCCTGTACAATAATAAAAATAAAAATTAAATGATTCCATAACACCTCCATCCCTGAAGGGGTAGGCAGAGGTGTAAACCTTTAACCTGCAAAGATGTGTTATTCTCTTTAGTGATTTTCAATGTACGATATTCCATATATGTATAAAAAATACTTGTTATCATAACTATTATAACTACATGGTACCGGAAATGTATGTATGAAGAATTGTTTCCAAATTATTTATAAAAATGTTTGAAAGTACGTAATGCAATCTGTGGATGAAATTAATAAAATAAGTTGGTAAACTGTATATAAATAAATAAAATAAATAATAATAAATTCTTTATTTACTCTTCACAATAAGTAAAGAAGAAAGTAATATAAAGGAGTTCTTAATTACTAAGTAGCATTTTATAAATGTTATTTGGCTATCCTTTGACTCATACTTGTAGACTTTGTGAAGAGTCTAGTCCCTGAAAAGGTCTCCTTAGAGGCCTGTACTACAGGTAACTAGGCCCATATAAGTAAAAAATCTTAACCAAGCTTTATTATTTAATTATAGCTTTAGCATTTATTTATATGCGCTTTTATTTATTGAGCTTTTTATGCTTGGTGAAGCGCGGACTATGGCAGCGGACTGCTTTTGCGATGCTTTTGCTTAGACTCTGACTAACCCTTAGGGGATAATATAATTCTATAAGATGATTATATGTACGTATGTTAAAATAATAAAATAACATTTCCTTTAAAAAAATACGACCGGTTCCGATATAGAACACTTCAGTTTGTGCAAGCATCGCGGCACGCCGACTATTTGCTTTGATTTCACTTACTGCCTACCATTCGTTAGATGCACTTCTGGTGAAAAATGCAGACTACAGAAACAAGGACTGATTATGTAATTATGTAGATTACGAAAGAGTAAAACATTATTTAAAATGTTTACTTAGCCCCTTGGAGGGCACCGCGAACACCTATATTCGCAGTTAATTGATATTTCTATTGTATCTCGCTTTGTACCCCTTAACTATTATATTATATAATCCGTGTTATCGTCATTCTACTATAAACCATAATTATCTCTATAAGCTTCTTATTCTTGTGATGGAGCTGAGATAACTCAGGGCACTTCGACCCTCTTGGGATCTTTTGTTCTTGTCTCAATTAGCTTACTAAAGTACTATTAGCTTAAGGTCACTTACGCGCCATCTAGTTATCTAGTAGTGGTATTAAAAAGGAAAGACAAGCATATGTCATGCTTAGGTACATCACCTATGTCCCTAAGGAAATCATTGCATCATGCAGTGCCATCTAGTGTCGAGTAGAGGTATTAAAATTCGGCGCCTCTAATGAAATGGGAAGTCTGATTTTGGACAAACTGAGTTTTAAATACCAAAATGCTCTTTTGATGTAATCCGATCTAAGCTTAAAATTAAAATTAACGAAGTTTAATGATTTAACTAATGATTAAACTAGCATTAAATTTTCATGTCATGGTGGGTACAAGTCAACAAGTATTCTTACCAACAAACAAATATTTTTTTTTAGGGTAAAAGGTTAGTACTAACCTTTTTTATATTTTCTGTATATGTGTATAGATAAATATATATTTATTTACTTCCTTTGAAAAGGCTTCGTGTCAATAGATATAATATGTATAAATAATAATTCAATAATATTTTATCAGTTTACACAAAAGATAACAAATTTCGGAGATTATTTTCTTTTTAACCGACTTCAAAAAAAAAGGAGGAAGAAAGATATGCAAAGGATAAATAGTTTTTTTTTAAGAATTACCTCAAGATTGATGAAATGGCGACAGGTCACGGGAACTACATGCGACCCACGCATTTCCCCTAGATTGAAAGTGGTGGAGTAACTAATTTTGAGGGATGGAAAACTACTTAACCCTATACTGAGCGTGGCCCGACACGCTCTTGGCCGGATTTCATCTGACCGTTTGCCCTTCCACTATAATCTATCCATTTTGATCTGAAGCAAAATGTAAACAAACGATAAAAAGGGTTCTTTAAGATGTCGTTATTTATTGCCGAAAGTTTTTATCAAAAACATACGACTATTTAATATTATATTATTATTACAAACTTTTTAAATTATATTAATTAAGTAATTACATATTATCTTCAATAATGTTTGGTATTTTTACTTCAATGTTATTTTTTTTAAGTTGGTAAGTTTAGATGACTAAATCAATCTTTGCTATTAAAAAAATACCTTACACGAATAGTATTCTCAAACTTATATTATGAGTTTAGAATAAATAAGATGAACAATCATGACATGTTCATGACACCTTGAATCTATTTTGAATTAAGTTTTTTTATATTAGGTCCTTACCTATGAAATTGGTGTTTTGTATGGAGATTTTGGGGATGTCTGCATTTTACATAATAACATTTTATCAGTTTTCTTCACAACGACAAATCCAGAGATAATAATATTTGGCATGTATCATTAGATATGTGTGTGAACACGCTTGATAAAAATTATTTATCGTTTTTATGTTAATGCAAATCAAATGATATATTCGGGAGGCAGTTAAAAATAATTGTCTTTGTGTCTTAATTAAACTAACAAAAAATTATCAAATTAAATAATACGAGCTCAAATATATGGTCTATTTTTAGAATAGGCAATTATTTTATAAGAATGTTCTGAAACTTAATAGTTACGGACAAATTGCTAAGACAGAATAAAAACACCTATTTCATAGGTAAGGACCCAATATTTCCATTAATATTTAGTATTATTTGGATTTTGGATGATAGCAATGATAGCTTGTTTTAAATACACCTACTTAACAAATTACACGAAAAATATTAATTCATTTCACAAATAAATAATGTTTATATTCAATGACATTGGTATAATAAGTACGGCTACTCCTTTTCTATTTTATTATAAGAATTTAGAACCCATATTTTTTTTGTCCCAGAATTGGATAAAAAGTTTGAGAACCACAAACTCTTTGTTTACGTTTTGTCTCAGATTAAAATGGATAGAGTTTAGTTATAAACCTTTTGTATGTTATTCAGTTTGCAGACAAGAACGCGGCCTAGTGGTAAACTGTAACCATACCAATAAAACACTTGTATCACTAACGTGACATCCGCGTGCTGCCAATCCAAGTCTTCTTCTCTATCCCTCTGCTCATCTACCTTACTCACCAATAGAAACACGTCATAAAAAAATGCATTCCTGTTTAACTGTGGTGCTTTATGAAGTGGATGAACTAAGTAGACTCAGACGCTTTGAATTCGTCCCCTATCACATTACGTAAAAATTTCTGTAATTTTGAGTGCATTTCCTTTGACTTTGATTCACAAATCACAAGATCGACTCTTCATGTTTCTGTATATAGTTTCAGTGATTCTTTTTGCAATATAAAAGAGCAAGCCATTACTTAACTTCTTAGCAATCCAATACTCCTTTAATCGTGCATCATTTCGAGTTGACCATTCGCCTCAGTAGCAAACTACTGCAATCGACTTCCAGAATTGATCGGTCAATAAATCCCGCGCTAACACAGCTTTCGAATCACTACATACTATTATTAGGAAGTCGCTACTTAAATAAATCTAGCGGACGTTGGATTTGTGGATGGAAACTGATTCTTTGTTATTTTCACTAGTTTCAATAAAAAGAAGCAACAAAAAAAGCATGAATACTTCGAAGGATATCTAAGTACTCCACTGCAATCCCATCTAGTCACATTAGTAAATAAATTTATTCGTGTCATTGGAGAGTACGAGAAACCATTATCTTAAAACATTTGCAATATATTTCTTCCGTTTTTTATTAAAGCCTGTTAATTTAAAAGGCTATAAATTACCTGTCTTACACAAATTAATTCTGTTCTTCTAAACTTAAAATTTAGAGCTTAAAATTTATTATTTATGTAAAGGCATCATTTGTAACGTTATTATTGATATTAATTGGCAATATTCCTGAAAACCACTCAGACTTCTGAGACGACTGTTTTATAATTTCCTCGCCACTTTGTAACAGTTCTCGCAACTGTGAAATAATAAATACTTATGAGAAAATCCGACTGAATAAAACAACGCAGTATATCATGAAATATCTTCCTGCGTCGCCGAGAAAAAAGCATTTCTCGAATGAATGAAATGCCGTTCTACCCCCAAATTTATTCCACTTCCTTCAGGGGATATTAAAAAAGTTGCCGTGAGTTATTTAGCATAAAACAGGTGACTAGACGTGTTTTCTAGGGAAATGTGACTTTGTTAGCATGTTTTGATTTAATACGCGTTTATTTATGGTTTAGCTTTGCTTTGACTGTTAAGCACAAATGTATTTTTAGGCCTTGATAAGTTTCTTGCCAGTTCTACATAGGACCAAGTCTCTGGTAGTTTTTCAAGCGAATGGCGTTAGCATATTCTGACGTTTAAGAGTGTATAAATTAATATAATTATCTAAAGGGCGTCTTGCAGGAAATTTAAAACGTCATTTAAAAGTAGAATTAGTAATTTTTTTTTATTCTAATATGGCTGAAATGTCAATAAGTTACAAAATCTAATTTTAAACTAATAAATGGTACATTGATCCACGAAATTGCATCCCTAATGCCAAGATAACATAATACTAAAGTAGCATCAATAGATACACACGGCTATGTCAGGGTTCTACCACTTTTGACAGAATTTTTTTGAGCGAGCTTCACCTTTAATCCTCAACAACTGAGGAACTGGCTATCTTACTTCTAATTGCGGGAACACAATGTGAAATTTTTGTTATGGCGCCAAATTTAGGCGAGATTAGCTTAGAAGCCCTACCACCATACCACCAACCAAACCGAGCAGAAAAACTTCTGCCCCCATGGAGAATCGAACCCGGACCTCCCGATCAACACCCGGTGGTGTGAACCACTTGACTAGAGAGGTTAAAAGTACTCTTATTAGAGGTAAATAAAAATGTTAACCCCTAAAATGTGTATCAATATTTATGTACTCCACATATTTTTGTAGGTTCCTACATTTTAAGATAATTATGCGTCTGGTTGAAGTATACCCACGTTTCGCCAGATTTCGCCAGTCTCCATGTGGTGGCGAGTCTGTTGCAATGCACCGGGTACAATGTGAGGCAACAAACAACTGTACATAAGTATTATTTTCAAACTCAGTTTTCAAACCCGCGACTACTGAACGAGTAGTGCCGGCTTTCCCAACTCGGCTCCGGCAACCTTGATTGATACTCGATGGTAACAAACGTAATCTAATTTCCATATGTAATTAACGAAAGTCAGCAATATACTATGTAGTTTATTTTTAGCCGACAACATTCTTGATTGAATTCACGATGGTTCAAAAACACTGATCAAAAAAGAATGAAATTTCGACAAGCATTTTAGTAAGAAGGGATATTACTTCCATTCACACTGAAGAATTGCAGCCCGAATCATATTTAGCTTTTATGTATTCAGGTCTTCCCGTGAACCGTTAAAACCCGAGCCCATAATATTTCGTGCTTAAAGAGCTTCAAACCCGGGTAAGACCCGGGTTAGGCGTATGGTTCCGGATTCTTAATATTGCCTCGAAGACATCTGCGGCCACCCGCACACCCAATTTAACGCTTCACAAAATCTGGACAAAATAAATGGAAAAGAATATTCGGTGCCCCTTTACAATAGGTATCCGATGGTTACACTGTGATTATTTGCATAGCGTAAACTTGGCTGGCAATGTGAACCAATCACCGAACAATCGACATTATTGATGTAGATATAAATTTAATTTACAAAATGTAACTTGATTTGTCGTTGAATAACCATCTCAATCCATAATACCTAAATCTATTCAAGTGTGTGTGTAATTATTCGATGATAATCACGTGGCCGCTTACAACGGGCCTCATAAGAAGGCTCAAAGTCACTCAAAGGGTAATGGAGAGGGTTATGCTTGGAATTTCTCTGCGTGTTTTAAACAGAAACGAGGATATTAACAGGAAAACCAAGGTCACCGACATAGCCCACAGAAATTCGAACCTTAAGTGGCAGTGGGCAGGGTACATTGCTCGTAGAACTAACGGCCGTTGGGACGGAAAGGTTCTCGAATGGCGGACACGTACTGGGAGGCGCAACGTAGGGATGCCCCCAACGAGGTGGACCAACGATCTGGTGAAAGGTCGCAGGGAGTCGCTGGAGGCAGACGGCGCAGGACCGGTCGATGTAGAAATCATTGGGGAAGGCCTTTATCCAGCAGTGGACGACAATAGGCTAATAGATAGATAGATAGTCAATCATGTCATTTGGACTTTCAAAGCCGCAAATAGGCAGAGAATCGACGCTTTTGAGATGTGGTGTTGGCGTCGCTTGCTGAGACTACCATGGACAGCGCACCGCACCAACATATCTATTCTTAAGCGACTAAAGATAGAAAACACCCAACGTCTATCCACTATCTGCCTACAGCGAATACTGCGATACTTTGGTCATGTTGCACGCAGGGACACCAGCAACTTGGAACGTCTTATGGTGACTGGCAAAATAGAAGGGAAAAGACCTAGAGGTAGAAGTCCCAAACGGTGGTCTGATCAAATTGCGGAGGAACTAAAAATACCCGTTAGCGATGCACTCCACCAAGCAATAGAACGGGACCGATGGAGACAGCTTGTTCATGGAATCAAACGGAGTCACGATCCTCAGCAATGAGGGACCGACTGAAGAGAGAGAGAATCATGTCATAATATTTAGATAAACGGCTGTTGAACCACACTTTAATTGCGCGTGATCGTTTATAGTAATCACAATCAATGATATCACATATAAAAATATCACAATAAATAAAATAATACTTATTCGTAAAAAAGGTACAATTTATGACCAAAAATTTTTTTCATAATGACAATATATATATCATTTTCTATTAAATTTATTGAAAACTGTAGAAAACTCTCGAAGTTTCTTCTGAATATTTTCAGTTAGTCCTCGCTCGTTTTTAATATAAAGTCCAGTTACGCAGACGATATTAAAATATCCGCGCGAAATAGGTCGTGGTCTGTAAAATATTAATAGCAGAAACCTTTAAAGAACCTTCCCAAATCGATAATGCAAATTTATGTGAAACTTGTATAGCTTTGTTCAGGGATCATTTTTCGGAAATATTTTATTTGCGTTTCTTTTCATCTCAAAACCTTCAAAGTGCACCGAGATTGCTGTATTGCTGTATTGTTATTACAAAAGCTGTCATTTACATGCAAGATATTTAAGGATTCACTCTTTAAATCATATTAGAAAGACGATAACTCGTAGTTGGCTCGATAGAAAAAAATACCAAAGATACCTTTGAAAAAAATATAAGCCGTTAGTACGGCGTAAGTGCTTCACGGAGAGTAATCACTTTCGAAAAATATCAAAACTACATGTTTTCCATAACCTATATTGCCTTTACTGTCGAAATGTTTATTAAATTTAATTATATGAATTCCCTGGTCCAGCGGATCACACCAACGGGTGTTGATCAGGAGGTCCGGAGTTCGATTCCCCATGGGGGCAGAGATTTTTCTGTTCTGTTTGGTTGGTGGAAGGGCTTCTAAGTCCGCCTGGTTAGCTAACACCGTCTAACCTAAATTTGTCGCCATAATCACAATGTTAGAATTGTTGTGTTCCGGCAATCAGAGGTAAGATAGCCAGTTCATCCTTCGTTGAGGAATGCAGGTGAGCTCGCTTATACCTTCGGCCTTATCGTCACATCACCAGATGAGATGAAGGACAAGAGCTTACCTGTCAAATGTAAAAAAAAATATATGAAAATATATAGAGCCGCTGCCCTTACCCCAGCGCAAGAAGCTCGGAGCACTCTTAAGCTGATAAATAGATACATACATACATACAATCACGCCTGGAATCCCCGAAAGGGTAAGCAGAGTCCAAGAAGCACTGTGTTCCTTAAGACCACATTTAGCCATACAAAATTTGGGTTTGGTCAGATGAAAAATCGTGAAAGAGTAGTAACAAGTGGCTAGCTCATCGCCAACACAATCACAGACCCAGTACCCAATACGTCCTTAGTCGCCTTTTACAACATGCTAGGAAAGAAAAGCAGTTGGTACATTCTTTTTGTGTCCCGGACCAACACGAAATAGATAGGTATTGATTTTATATTTTCAATTATATGTCTTAACAGCAAACGAGCCTTTTAAAGTTTTTAAAGTCGTATGTAATTTTTCAACACCACAATAGTAGATTGGTCAGAATAAACAGCCATTGATTCTTCATTCTTTCTTAGATTATTCATCCGCGAAGGTCTTGGGTGATCTTGGGTTCTTTAAAAAAGGCCAAATGCAGAAACCATTTGAAGATGTCGCTTTTAGTTTAAAAGTTGGTCAGCTGAGCCATCCTGTAGACACAGATTCTGGTGTCCATATCATATTACGTACTGCTTAAGTACCTACTGCAATGAGTATATAAAATGTTTTGTTTATAATATAATTTTCTTTGGGCTACATGTAAAACTTAATAACTTAACAACTTAACTTAATATCTTTAGTATTACACAAACAAGAAAAGATTTTTAAGAAGCAAGCATATGGTTAAAGCATTTTAGTTTCTAAAGTTTATTTCAGAGTACTCATTTACTTGCTCAATATAAGGAAAACACTTTTAACTGTAATGTATTATTTCGAATATTTAATATGAAAAGACTGGTATGGACACAAATTTATTGGTATGAACACAAATTTATAGTAAACCAAATTCCAGTGAAAAGTTGCAAAGAACTTTTGTTGATACTCAGCACAAAGCAGATATAAACTTTCATTGAAGTAAGTCCATTTTTATTGTGTTCATAATAATCAAATCCTCCCTATTCATAACTCGCAAGGCATTCCCTTGCAAATGTTTTCAGGATTGCTCTTAAAACAGTACGACCAACAATAGCATAGTAACATTTTTTATTATTACATAAATGAAATTCCAAGTGCAGAATGGGGTCCCGGTATCCCCGAGGATTTATATTAGGGAAAAATTTAATTTAAAAATAACTATGAGAATTCTTGCTACCGACACTGCAGTGACTGAGGTACATTAGATTACATACTTATTTAAGAATACATTGTTTTCGTAGACTGAATTCAAACTTAGAATGTCCTCAGCCTATATACGTCCCACTGCTGGGCACAGGCCTTCCTCACGGAGAAACACATGAGAAGAATGGGCCGTAACACCACCACGCTGGCCCAATGCGGATTGGTGGGTAGAAATAGTCGCAATAGCCTTCCGAAGCACGGAGGAGCTCGAGATCACAAAGTTAGGTCACCCATCCACGGTCTGACCATGGCGAAGGCTTTGGTTTTCGATTAAAAACTAACCACTACGCCACCGAGCTCCTCAGACTTAGAATACCTCGATTTATATAGTGGCCTAAGAGCCATACCTGAAACGATGGCTAGATAGACAGGGTAATTTGCAACTGTTCTGTGTTTGCAACAGATAATTAAAGGAAAAAAGGGTCCTAACTTCATTTGCTAAAAAGTTATGACCGCTTTTATACTGTCCATAAAAATTCGGAAATTTCTGATATAACCCCAAAATAATTTACAGCTGTGGTGGTTACAAGTCCATCTCTCTCATTATCCTGCCGTTTTCAAATATAGCATGGTTCAAATATGGCCACGTAGCAAGTTATAGCAAAATAATTAATGCCGATTTTCCTGGAATTCACAGTAAAAACATTACTGTAATACTTTCCTATAATACAAACTAGATGCAAAAATATGAAAATATTGTAACATTTCATTTATTTTTAATCTTACTCTCCTTTATGCTTCATCACGGGCGAATGAGCCCTAAACAAACGAATACATAAATACAGCAAAACAAGAATTTAAAAAAAACGTTAACACTGAAACAGAGCAATAATTATGTACCGGAAAAACCGGTGCAATGCAAATGGGGTTTGCCGTTTTCAGGATTAAGGGCGATATTGCGACAGATTTCCAAAGTGTCGAGAACTAAAGCTTCGTGTATTAACTGGCAGTAAAATAACATTGGCAGGACAGTTGTTCTAAAAATTCGTGCAGGTCGTCGTAATGATGCAACTTTAGGCGAACATGAAGCAGTACAATATTTCATTTTCACGTTTCAAAACTCTATTCATTGATTTCTTCCCGTGTTCTTTACGTAAGTAAGTACACATTACTATGAAAATGTAATGAAGATTCTAGAGTCATTTTTACATACATACATACGTAAAATCACGCCTATAATCCCCGAAGGGGTAGGCAGAGCCCAAGGAGCCCTTAAGACTACACTTAGCCATACAAAAATTGGGTTTGATCAGATGAAAAATCGTGAAAGAGTAGTAACAAGTGGCTGGCTCATCGCCTACACAATCACAGACCCAGTACCCAATACGCCTTTAGTCGCCTTTTACGACATGCTAGGCAAGAAAATCAGTTGGTACATTCTTTTTGTGTCCCGGACTAACACGGGAACACGGAACCGGACCAACACGGAGTAATTTTTGGATATAGTTATACTAAATATGCGGAGCTACGCATATGCGGTGACCTCTTTGCCCGCGCGTATTCAAAGGTTTAGGGAATCATACTTTGCTCGTACATCCAGAGGATGGAATTCTCTACCAGCACGTGTTCCCTCTTTCTTACAGCATGGGTTCCTTCAAAAGAGGCGTGAAAAAGCATCTTATGAGCCAGCAAGGGGTGGTCGCTAGGCCTGCATCCTTTGGTGCTGCCTTCTAGCATCCTTCGCATATCCACCTGATGGTAAGCAGTAGATACTGCTTACCATCAGGTGGTGTTTAGTCATTTGCTGGGCTGATTATAAAAAATGATATTGTTAGGGTTTGTCTGTGGTGTGACGAAAACCAAAATAATTCTCAAGTTTATAATACATAAAAAAATCACGGCAATCTCATCTTATTTGGCAATTTCACTACTCCAGAACACACGGATTAAGTACGCTCTATTAAACCATATTGTATCTGAGTGCACAATAGAGATGGGTTGCAACTATTTTGCTTAGAAGTTATTAAACTTCGCTACAATATAACACGAAACATCGTTTGAAGCTAGATAGAGTCACAAAATACAGGAGTGTGGATTCGTATAAACTTCTGAGCCTTGTTCGTCGACTTTGATGGTCTTCCAATTTAAATGTATTTCAGGTACGCTAAAGCGGATCGGCGGATTCGATATCAATTAGAATCCCTTATACAACATCATACATAAACATATCATCACGCTTCTTTCCCCGAAAGAGTAGGCAGAGGTGTTAAACACCCACATTTGCCGGATACCTTTGGTCCCCATATTACAGGTGGCGAGCCTGTTGCCATGCACCGGGCACAATGTGAGGCAAGCGATATTCTCAATATTTTTATTTAAACTCAGTGGTGGCGGCGGTGAGATCGAACCCACGTTTCCCGCGGCCTCTCGAACGAGTAGTGACCCGTCCGTCCCAACTCGGCTACCGCTAATCCCTTATAACTTGGAACAAATTATCACTTTTAATGATTATGACTATACATTGCGTTTTTAGTCATAATCATCGACTTTGTATAATTGACAATGTTTAAAATCACTTTCTACTACTTGAATATTAATTAATTTTACGCAAGATAGTGAATCTTTGTGCCATGCATTTGCTTAATTCTAGCTCGATATTTATAATTTACATTACTTTGTGATGTATTTTGAGCTGATGTGTGACTCGATAATAACAATCATAATATTTTTCTAAATTTACCATAAAATGCTTAGACAAGAAAGTTTTATATGCTACAGTGCTGAGCCTTTCTATGTCACGGTGAATTTTAGACTTTATTTCTAGGTAATGAAGCTATGTTCTATCGGATAGTATTTATTTACGTAAGAAACAGCCTTAGCCGTATGTCGGAGTTGTTGTTATATGTCATAAATGCAGAAATATGGGCTCCGTAAATATAATCCGTTTCGATCACAGCAAATTTCCCTTGGGGTTTGTGAATGACTGCCTGCACACGGAATTTCGCCATCTTTAGTAGCTATTTTTGATGTGAGGTTTCAGAATTTATTTGGATACACTCGTATCTTATTACTGTATTGATTTTATTTCTTTATGCGCCAATAGGAGTACCAAAGAGAACAATTTTTACACGTGGAACATGAACCACAAAAAAACATTTTTTGCTAAATTTTCCCGGTTCCAGTAACGATATTAAATAATAAGAGTAGGTTCATTATACAAACGGGAAGCTTCTCCGAAATGTTAACGATACGACATTAATTGAAACCAATACAAACTATTATAATGAACGGCGTAATAATGAATGAAGCACAATCGTGGAAGTGTTCAAGTATTCTGAATAATTAATATTGAAAGCCCTTATTATAATAATTGTGCAGATCATTGGGAGATTGTCCAGCAATGGACGCCTTTAGACTGGTGGATGGATTGATGAAACCAGCACAAGTAAGAAGTCTTTTTGAACACAGAAGTCAATAACATAGGTGTAAAGACCTAGATTTTTTTGTAACTAGCTCAATTAGTAAAAAAATGATATTGTTATTCTTTAAAAAAATTATGACATCCCAATATTTTCATTGTAAAGCAAACAAATAATAAACTATACCATTAAACAATATTCCCAGATAAACAACATTCAGATCATCAAAGTTTAATGCAAGGTGTTACTCAGAACACGAGCACCAGCGGTATTACCACAAGGGTTTACATTTCCTACAAGCGGAATGCAAACAAAGCTTGCTTATGAATACTTAACCACAGGGTAATAAGGAGAGCTGATTTTATAGTGTTGAAATCCAGGGATTGCAATTACTCGAATAAGCAACTGCTTCCATTGTAATGCAAATTGCAAATGGAGTTCCATAATTGCGTACCTTTGGTGCTTACATTGATTGGACATGCATATGCTTCGATAATATTGGTTGTTTTCGTTTGCTACTTTATTGAAGAACTATATTCCTTCGTCGATATTGGTGTCATACGGCGAGAAAAAATAAGCAAAGAAATTGACTCATTTTTTGTAGAATATATCGTAGTCGTATTAGTTTCTTTATTTACAATCACTCACTGTTTTCTCCGTCATCGGCTTAACTGAAATGCCTCTTTTAAAGTAATATGTGGAAGCTATACATTATTATAATAAGAGTAACTGTCAAATAGCTCATTACGCGAGCTATAAGCTATGAGAATCGTTGACGATTCCGAACTCACAAGCGGTATTGAACCTTTCAGCCTTAGAAGGGTTTTAGCCTCTTTCTATGACTTGTACAATGGAGGATGTTCACAGGAACTTTTGTACATGATGCCCACGGCCACTTTCTATCATCGCCATCGACAGCGAGCTAATCCACACACCTTGGATCCCAAATGTTCGCGTATTGTGCGCTTTGAAAGGAATTTCCTTCCACGTGCGCTTCCATATGCTCCCTGCCGAGGTATCTAAGGACTACAGTATGGGGTTCTTCAAGAAGGGTGTAAAAAAGTTTTTAAGGGTCGGCAGCGCGCGATACTCCTTGTGTTGCAAGCGTCCCGCTTCCCATCAGGTGGGCCATGCTTGCTTGCCACCTTAGTGGTATAAAAATGCACCATAATATGAACTATTTCCACTGTGCAGTATTGCTGATGAAATAAAGGAAACCATCAAAATTGACTTCACGTTAGTATATAGTGTTGGCCATTTTTACTGGTGTGACTTGCGGAGAGACTTTAGTCTTGAGCACAGTTTGCAAATGGTAAATAATCTTACATCATCGTGTGATTGACCTCTACAGGGTAACTTCCATTTCTTACACAATATTATGGAGTCCCTATGTTTTCCTTGCTTCATTTACACTCCTCTACATTCGCCATTCCTAATTTAAGCGTTGGAGCTTGAAAAGAGTGGATTCGATCTCGCTTCGGGTCAAATCTTTATTCATGAATCACTTATTTATCTTGGGTCTGAGAACAGTCGTTGCTGTTTCCTAATATATTGCTTAATTTACGAGAACTTATAACAATTTCAGAGGAGAGGTTTGCGAAATTGTAATACAATTTTCGATGAGAGACTTCCAAGACGATATTTAAATAGATTTGCAAATAAAACAACTGCAATGCAGACCTGTATAATGAACTTAACAAAATTCGTAGTACAACGGAGCTCATTCAAATTTATATCAACATTCACTGAATATTTTGTCTGTTATGACAACTGGTTAAACCTACAGCATTAATTTGAATTTTTTAACACCTCTGCCTACCCCTTCGGTGAAAGAGGTGTGACTATATGCTATGTGTTAGGTAGGTTATTAATTTGAATTGCGGAAACACAGTAAAAATGCCTTCGTGTATGGATCACACTTTCTGTCTAGCTATGGCCAATGTCTTACATACAAAAGTATGGCAAAACCTCTTTAGGTTTTTTATAGGTTATAGGTTTACAAAGTGGAGTTTTGCATTTGTTCAAATCAATGTACCTCACTACTGCTCAACTCTATACAGTGTTAATGACGCTCCTCTCAAACCAAATGAGGCCAGGAATTTCCAACTTCATTGCACCGCACCACTAAAACTACGAATGGGGAACCGCTGTTTTTAATTAATTCACAAAATGGCCGACCTCGGACAGTCGTTCGTTAAAATAGAACGTTGATTTTAGTTCCCATTCGAACAAAGTTGATTCCTTGCCCTCAGTTAATGCACATAGAGTAGGGTTACTTACAAATAGGACATATTAGCGGACAAAAGCGTAACTTAAAATAGTTACGAGTAAAAAACCACTTACAAATAATTACTAGGAGGGATTGTCCTGAGAAGAACGCACAAGAAATTCAAAAATTTTAATACCATATATTATGTATTGTAAACAAAGATAAATTATAACTTATGCTTTAAGGACGTTGTGCAATTTCATTACTAATATTAACAAGAGTTTCTAATAAGTAACCCGCAATCAGTCTTGAAGGCATTATTCAGCGTACCTATTTGAGAATTTGTTGGTACGTTATTTTGCCAAGCAGCACCTCCCTTTATAGGCCCAATTCCCACGGTAAATAAGACATAATTAATCACTTCTTGTAACTGCTCCTCCTGACTTTGTGAATCTTAAGGCCACAGCGCAGATTGGAAACCAGGATCTCATTAAGGAATTTAAATTCTATAAGCAACAAAGAACACTTGAACTTCGCATTGAAGATATAATTGATTGATGGACCACAACAGTGATGGATGACAAAACATTAGCATGAAATAAAGTGCGAAATGGGGCAATTGAGATCGATACAGACTTTTGCACAAAAAAATAAAAAAAGTCGCTCATTTCAAAGAAGTCAATAACAAAGCAATTTTCTGCTCGCTTGCTTATTAGACCGATATTAATATTAACGTTATTGCATCGCAATAAAGCCCAAAATTAAACGAATAAACGTACTTGTTATGAGAAATAATTAATAAAGATTCTGTCTCGCTCTATACACTTAAGCACAGAGCTTCCTTACGCATAACGCCAACTTTGTATTGTTAAGTTAAATTAATGCGAATGATGTCAGGAGGCGATATTAATTGCCACCACGTTTTACCAAATATTCACATTTACGAGACTGCAACGCTACTTAGAATTAATGACTTTAATAATATTTAGAATGATTCAGGGCCATAGTTAAGATCTTGTTCTGTGGTCGCCATCTTACCTTTCATTTTAATCACGCCCATTATTGCTGCTGCAATAATTATCACTTTAATATTTGGCTAAGAAAGGTTGTTTTCCCATTGGAATTGTGATATAGTAGATAAGTCTGAGTAATAATTATTAGAATATAATGTCTTGACGCAATTCATGTAACTTGCTTTTTAAAAGCAGACTTAAGTTATTGTACCTATCCCTCGTAATACCTATATCTAAACTAACAACAAAGTAAAATATATTGTTGCGAGAGCGAAAGCAGTAGTTCAAATAGCAGCATTTAACTTTGGTTTTGTCCGTTAGCCAAACGGCGCTCAGCATTTTATCTCATCCGTGATCGGCGACGCCGATTGGCCGATCCAGTTGCATTCCGTCTTCCTCATTGGTGCCACGTCAGTACCCCATGCGCAGCTATTGGCAGCTATCACCTACACGTAATGGGCAACACCAAAGTTATATGCCAATACATAAATGCTTCCCATATTAGATGCTATAAAGATAAACTAAAAATAGGGATGGACCAGAAGTGTTTGGGCACTGTGACTTTACATCACTTATAACAAATTCACCGTTTGGAAGTAGGACAAATGCATCTACAGTGATACCTATAGCTGTTCTTTCTTACAGGCAACAGTTCGCTAGGCTATTGTATCGATACCATCAGGTCGTAGTCTCCTTGTTTGCCAATTGTCTCGATTAAAACGGGAGCGCATGTTTTCGCATAACGTCGATTGTCATAACATCGTTTGTCATACATCGAATGGCATAATCATCATATAGCATAGCATAACTCTCTAAAGGCATATTATTATAAAGCATAACTATATAAATTCCTAATTTCATTAAGCACAACATTAGGTAGTCCTAAAACGAATCGAATAATCACCCAGATTCGAAAGAACCAAGCCCAAGGAAATGTGTTCTGATAAATATTCGGTTAAGGTTATTTTTTTTATGACCCTTAAAAACTATATTTGTGTCATCGAAATATTATTAAAATATTATGCGTTGTGATCATTATGCTTTTCATTAGTTGTGCGTTTCAAATTTATGCCTTTTAATACTTATGACAAACAATTTTAGCCGATACAATATTAGGACTCTCAAAATTATGCGTCGCAATTAACTGCATTGCAATTAAGTGCTGCATTAACATTCCAAACATCAATTGAAACCGATATTCGTTTTCTTAGAAAAGTTTTTCCAGAGAAACATAATAAAAGTTTAAATGAATCGGTACGCGTGAGTACCTATCGGGATAAGGGCTGCATTGGCTTCGTTATAGAGTACCAGACAAAATAGTCCATCTCACCAGCTGCTAAGTACAATTGGTATCCAAAAGCAAGGAGTTCTGGTGCGTAAATCCAGGTGCGCATTGTCTTACATAACTTTTGTACTCATCACATCGGAAGTCCGTAAATATTTCTCATAGATACATATATTAAATATTATCATTTAAAATCATAATGATCATTCTTCATAAAAATTCAGAAATTACAAACCTATCACCTACCTATTACAAAATATAATCACTGAACTTCATAATACTTATACTCTTTGTTTTTACTAATATTTGTAACACTAATGATTCAAACGCATAATCATTCTTATGTGAATGTGATGTGAGATTACTATAATATTTATAAATGTGTTTAATAATATTTATAAAATAAATATATATGATCAAGGTCAATCAAGAAAGATTTATGAGCTCCGTTTGTAGGTAATAATTTATGAATAAAAAAAGTATGAAGATTGAAATTATGAAAAATGTTTATTATGAACACAAATCGGTAGTAAAACAAAGAATATGATTAAGAATTTTATGGGAGCCAATATGAACCCGGCAAATCCATCCACATACGTATTCATCATCTTATCGTCCTAAAAACGTTTTAAGCATTATTTATTTAAATATGTATTTTTTTTTATTTAATTGGAATAAAATATTTGTTATTGATTTTTTTTATCTATGTAAGAAGAACATGGGTTATTTAGTTTGCTTTTTTAATGTTTAAAAAGATTAAAGATTCTTTATTTCTCAAAATAGACAAATTAATATCACATACTTGAGAATAAAATTATACTAATATGTTTTACAAAAATAAAAAGCATCATTCACGCCAGTCTATCAGTATATAAATTGAATATTGTTTAAACTTGCCCACTTGGTTTACTTAGGTGCAGGGCAGACAACAGACTGCGTGACAGACGTTATAGTCTGTGTCTTTGTTACATAATAAATTATATAAAAAAATATATATTTATTTCGGACTGTGTAAGTATTAGTAACAATTTTTCTTATATCTCATTTAGTATATTAGTATATAAAATATGACATTCATTAATTCAATTTAATTTATATAAATAAATGAAATTGAATTGATTGAATTGATTTTAATATTTTTTTTTTTATTTTTTTTTTATTATAGCATATCATCACGCCTCTTTCCCCGAAGGGGTGGGCAGAGGTGTTGTGAGACCAACATTACAATTACAAATAACGCTTTCTATAGGTCATGCTATATGTCGTGCTGTATATTATTCACGCCCGTTTTGAACCAACTGGGGTTGTGAAATGGACTTAACACGTGAGCTGACAGCGAGTTTCATCCGAACACAAAAACTTTGTCTAACAAATCCCTCTATTCCGATACGTAACAGTTCATATTTTACGTAAATGCTTAACTTCCCATAAATCTACCAACTGAAGCTATAAACTTTAGCTTTTACAACAATCCTACCGCGCCACATTAGGTGATGATGAATGAATATGTGCTTTCCAAGTACTCCTTGAACTTACCGTATATAATTTCATATAGGTCGTACTAAATCATACTGTCCCTTGCGAGGAAGATATAGCGAATGCTGTAAGCAACCCGTATAATGCTAGTTTTGTATAGACACCTTTGTAAGAAGAATAACACCAGAATGGTATCGGATATAAGCAAAGAATATTTAAATGTTGATATGTAAATAGAAATTCAAATTATATGATTTAAATGTTATTTTATTATACCGCTTTTCTAGAAAACTGACTTATTATTCATATAAAATATTGATAAAGGGCTTAACATTTAACATAATTTTCTAAATATTCCTGTGAATCAATATCAGGAATTTGCTACAAAATGTGCCTTTCTAGCAATACACACATTTTATTAATTAAATATATGAGAGCTTATATCAACGAAAATTAATTTACCTAATAAAAGCGTTCAAAGGAATTGAGTCTCTAAGTCCTCTGCGGACACCTTATGAATTCCAATCTGAAATCTTTCTCCTATTCAAATAGGTTCATTAGACATTTCCAAACCATGCAACCAATTACGAACTCTAATAGAAATAAGGGGGGCAATCAAAGGTATCTCATTAGTTTTAATTACGTGGCGATCATTAGATATAAGAGGGCCTCCTCCAGGGACTCGGTACAGCGGTCACGTACCCACAAATTGATACAGGGCACGTGACTGCCTCCATGGGATGACGCTCATTTCAAGTTCCAAATGTCTGAAAGGGCATTAGGGCTTACTGGTGGCTCTTATTTATGGTCGAGGCTATAGAATTGTCTAATTTACTTACGTAATTCTTACAGAAAGTTAAGAAAATAATAGATGAGTAGAAAAATAACCTACTCCTCTGGAATGGATGCGTATTGTGTTTTGTGTTTCCATGTATAATGACCTATAACCTAAACTGAGGATATGAGGCTAATATGATCAGAAATGATGAAAAGTATCGTAAAACTGTAGAATGTTTTTCATGCAAAAAAGCATGTTCGATATTGTAGCCGGCATCGTGATTTTTTTCTTAACGCTTAAAAGAACACAGCTTGATCAAGAGCTACAACAAGTAACATTAGATTTAATGTCAGTGTTCCTATATTTTCATCTTCAATATTAACTTGAACCAACATATACCTTAGCCTTTGGCAATAAAATTCAGTATTAAACACAAACAAACTAGTATCTACATAATCTGTAACTCACAAAGTGTCTGAATAACGAGACACTCAATTAACTAGCAGTCAATTAAACAACTTCAATCAAAAACAGAATAGTTCGAGCACAATAGACGTTCCTAGAACACGCCAACAGCCATTTCAAGCAAATGATTCATTTAGTCTGCTATTATATTAATTTATGAAAACAGGAGAATATTACATATTGTATATTTTATTTTTAATTCCCGCTCAAGTTCGCTCAAGAAATTACATATATTTTTATACAGATGATCACAATGGATAAAGACATACTAATTATAAGTGTTCCTAAACAAATGAATATAACAATACAATAATTAATCGTTGGTATATTTACATAAAAAATTATGTATGCAACAAATATAAACATTCAAAAACCTTAAATTAGGGAAAACTACAGACTAGAAGAGGAAATTCGATTTTGATATTCAGGGCTGAAATATACATTCAGACAACATGTGGATTTTCAAATATTGCAACAATATTGGGACATTAAATTTAACAAAAAAAATTATAATAATATAATAAAAGAAAATGATAGTTAATATTATGATAATTATTATCCTATTTATCCATATTGGCGATATGACTATAAGCCTCCTATCACAGTTCAGTTAAAAACAATGCTTTAAACAAAAGCATATACTAATGTTATTGTTCTATAGGTAGGACAAACCCACCCAACTATAATGAAAATCTGATCACAGTTCAGTTAAAAACAATGCTTTAAACAAAAGTATATACTAATGTTATTGTTCTATAGGTAGGACAAACCCACCCAACTCTAATGCTATTGGTTGGTGCACACGAAAGTAGACTTTACGATGGCAAGGCATGGATTTGGTTGATAGTACATACGGAAACATATGAACGGAATATTCCCTATATTCCGTTCTAAATACTTTTGAAATCCATATCTTCAAACGGCAGATTCGAGCTCGACATTACATAATCCTATGAAATTTCTCAAAAGCTGAATTTAAGTACATTTTATAGTAGAATTGCCTTAGCAAAAGTTTTTCGCATAAATATTACTAAAATTCAGTAACTCAGTTAATAGTATTTTAATAACTTTCCAACTGGATTCAAATAAACTAGAATACGACTTCATTCGAATAGCTAATTGCATAGTTTTGTAAAGAAAGCCCGGTCCGTGAATAAACACTAAAAGGTAGCAAGCCAGTGTAATTAAAACAAAACATTCACAATTTAAACTGTTAATGAATTGGATAAAATATTTATACAAATAATGGAAATAAACGTTGAAAGTATATTCCATAGAGGTAGAGAAATTTTGGTCACCCATCTAAGGACTGACTGTGACAAAAGTAGCTTTTTTTCAATATCGATAACCAAAGTAAATATATTATCCTCAAGCTTCTATTGCCGAAGGGGTAGGCCTCTGCCTATTAAAACACCCACATGCATATTATAACGGAAACATCAATTTAGTTTTCATATCGAAAACCTTTTAGGTTTAATCATATTTATAGTAGCGATATGAAATTGTTTAATTTTATATTGTGACAATGCCAAACAAAGTAATTTTGGTAGTGGTCTCGCCCGCCTCTCTATAAAGTTGATGTTTTTAATTTTTCAACGCGAACAATTTTCATAATGACAGCGAGGCTTTATCTACCTAACATAATATTATTGTGTAATATGTAGCGAATCAGAATTATCAATAAATCAACTTATTAACTTATCAACTTATCAACTTATAATATAAATATATATATATAAATATATATCTCATCAGTGATTTACACCTATCAACTAGCCCCATTTTCAGTAACTATTGCTGCTTGCGTTACGCATATTAGATGACGTATAAATATACATACATACATATATCACGCCTATGATCTCCGAAGGGGCAGGCAGAGTCCAAGGAGCAATGTGTTCCTTAAGACCACACTTAGCCATACAAAAATTTGGTTTGGTCTGATGAAAAATCGTGAAAGAGTAGTAACAAGTGGCTAGCTCATCGCCTACACAATCACAGACCCAGTACCCAATACGCCCTTAGTCGCCTTTTACGACATGCTAGGCAAGAAAAGCAGTTGGTACATTTTTTTTTTGTGTCCCGGACCAACACATAAAATAAATATATGATTAGATAAATACATATACTCGTATCGATTATGACAAAGAAGTGAAAAAAAAAATATGTTTCTTGTAATTAAAATGCGCAAGATTTTATTGCTTTTTTATGGACATTGAAAAATCTTTATTTATTTATAAGGAACCACACTATCTATTTTGTACCCTCTTAAAGGGACTTTCACCGGGAACAAAAGCAACAAGATTTGACTGGTTCAATTTCCTTAAGAGGCCCAATTTCACGGATCTTCTATCAGCCGCAGATTGGACATGTAGGTCACGTATTATTCAATAAACCCAAAATTAATACTATGGACGTGATGTGCGTACCACAAATGGCACTTTTCTGTTATTTTGGCGCCAATAAAGACAAGATGAAAGCAAAAACTATTCACTGGACTCATAGAAAGTTACCCTCATTCATCGCAATGCCTCGCAAGTAATTATTATTGCAAGCAAGTTGCCCAGATCCGGAAATTTTACCGCAGAAAGTAATAGAAAGCATTAAGTTTTGGAACATCCGGAAAGATCAGGGAGAATCGTCATATTGCGCCGAACTTTATAGGCTTATCACGTTTTGTATTAATTTCGAGCAAAATAAATTTAAATTGGAAAATTTGGAACTGGAATTTGTACTCTGAAGAAAATTTCTCTTGGTTATTGAGATAAAAGAAATAAATGAATTTAAATTCATCATTCATCATGTAACGTTTGTAGACACTATAGAAAATCAATTGTCTTGGCCGATTTCAGCCAGAGCTCGCAGACGAGAGGTTATCACACATTTATTTGAATGCAAATCAAATTTTCAAAGAAATGTTTTCAGAAATCTTCGGTCATATTTTTGCACATTGAAGCGGTTTCGCACTCCATTCAGCAAACGCTTTAGACGCGAGCAAAATTTTCAATTCGCTCGAACCCGAATAGTGCTCGCGTTCATCTCACTTAACTTCTGGAAGTTCTCTAGCGTTGAGTTTACAAGATTGTCTTACGCTGAATGCAGAAGCGAGGGGCTGTGAATGTTCACTGTGCTAAACATAATTTTCTTTAACGGTTGCACAAAGTAAGTACTTGCTTATGAGAACTGTTTACATCTCGACTCGATTAGCGATGCCTGATAGACTTTGGTATCTATTTATATTTGCATTGGGTAATACTGATACTTAAAAATACATACTTTTAGATTTTTTTAATGTTGGGATCGAAAAGTAGTGTAGTAAAAAGGAGAAAGAAATGGCTATAGGAAAACATAACGCCTCAATCAAATCAGAGACGTATTGAAGGAGGGTCAGGTCAAATTCATCTGCATCCAAAGAACATGTACGAAGTTATTAATAAGAGCAGAGTGTGCAGAGGATATAATTAATGGGTGTCATTAATACTAAAATATTCAGTACTTTATGTTATTTACTACTACACTAGATATAATAAAAACTCTTCAGTGAAACAAAATCGGTCACCTGTGATAAAATTTATTGAAATTCCATATCGTTTTTTGAATATACAACTAGGTAAGTATAGTATTATCGAGTTATTGTATGTGGATCCTACTTTATTTTAGAACATTTGGGAAAAAAAATTATGCAGTAAAACTTATCAAATAACATAATTTACCAAATTATACATAATTTCAAAATGGTTAACATTACGTTAAATAACAATAATATGTTACGCATGTTAACCATTGGATATTATATGTTTTTTGTATTTAAAATCTTATGATTCTTATTTTACAGCTATTGAAACAGTGCTACAAATGTATACAGTACTCAATAATCCTAATAAATACTTAATTTTAATTATTTTTACGGCTATCTTAAGTAAACATTTAAATCTACGATTACACGGAAGCGTTAAAGACATCTAAGAAGCAGAGACATTCAAAATTCTACTTTAAAGTTCCAAGGCATTAGGTAATGTTTCTTCTACAAAATGCTGGCTTGCCTACGTTGATATCACCGGTATCTCCACGATTTCATCCTGCGGTATTTCGGAGCTGGAACAAAAACATGACCATTTTACTTGTGTATACGATATTGGCCTAAAAATACAGAATTTCTCTTCAACAAAAAAAAGTATTAATTATAGTAAAATAAACGAATATATTGTAGCAAGTGGGAGCAATCTTTGCACACCGTACAAGAAAAAATGTGTGACCTATACAGAATAACAACATAGAAAATATATAGGTTAGCCTTACATACATATAATCACGACTATTGTCCCCTAATGGTTAGTTAGACACTAGGCAAAAGCACCGTAAAAGCGGTCTATTGTCATAGTCCGCGCTTCACCAATGACTGCACTCAGCGTGACAGGTGGTGAGCCCGTCGCCACTATAAGCTATTGGACGGTTGTGCAGTTCTATGTTCATTAGTCGCCTTTTACGACACCCACGGTAAGAGATGGGTTGGTAGTATTCTTTTAATAAGCCGCTACCACACGGCTCACGGTAAGCCCTACTCATGGTAAATAGTTAGCTCTTGGATACACTCCTACAAAATTACGAATAGTTACAGTAGCCTATAACATGTATTGCTACAGTGTATCTACGTCTCAATTTTTTTTGGAAGATATCTTATCGATGCAATGTATTTATGTAATGTAATTGTTAACTTTATTCTTCTAGATGGAATGAAGTTATAGATGACTAGATTGAGAAGCTCGGTGGCGTAGTGGATAATGCCAAAGCGTATTGCTTTCGATAACGAATACAAAGCTACCTTCGCCACGGTCAGGTCTTGGATGGGTGACCAAAACTTTGTGATCTCTAACTCCGCCGTGCTTCGACATGCACGTTAAGCCGTTGGTCTCGGTCGCTATTGCAACTTTTTCTACAGCCTATACCTATTCCTCATATTATTATGTTTCTTTCGTTTCAGGAAGGCATGTGCCCAGCATTGGGATATATTGGGTCCTTACCTATGAAATTGGTGTTTTTTTTTCTCTCTTAGTATTTTGTCTGTAAATAATAAGATTCAGAGTATTCATAAAAAATAATTACCTCGTCTAAAAATAGACTATATTTTTGAGCTCTTTTGATTTGTTTTGATAATTTGTTGTAAGTTTAATTGTGTTAAAATTGGACACGGAGACAACTCTTTTAAAGTGCCTCCCAAATACATCATTTTATTTGCATTCACTTAAAAACGATAAATAATTTTTATGCAGTGTGATATTACACATATAACTAAAGCTTGTCTAATGATAGATGCCAAATATTATTATCTATGGATTTGTCTTTGTGAAGAAAACTGAAAATATTTTAGTATGGAAAATGCAGAATTCCCCAAAATCTCCATACAAAACACCAATTTCATAGGTAAGGACCTAATATATAGGCCGAGAACGACACAAGTAATAACAGATAGCTTCACTCTTTAGTGCGGAAATCTGGTGGGTTGATACATTGCTCGAGCATTCAGCTTTACAAAATTGGTTCCATTTAGTGTTGAAAGGTAATCTTTAATCAATCAGGCCTTCACGAACAAACGATCCAATACTTAAATATGTTCGGTTGCCGATTTGCGTTAGAAAGACTGCCTGAAGATAATTACTTATTTTCCATTATTAAAGTTGAGAAAAACATACATATATATAATGACGAATAGAATCTATTATCCCCTAGGGGTTAGTCAGATACTAGGCAAAAGCGCAAAACAAAGCGCCTCCGCGGTTCACAAAGCAGTGACTGCACATGGCCCATCGCCGCTAAAAGCTATTGGATGCTTATGTCGTCCGTTCCAAGGCAAGAGATGGGTTGGTAGTATTATTTTCAAGAGCCGCTACCACACGACTCTTAAATTAGAAGGACTGTTTAGTTAAGAAATGAATATTACAACCTACCTATTACCACCATTCTCGCTACTTGCCGAAGGGACAAAAATGTCTCCCATTCCTGTAATATGCAGTTAATTTCTTTGTAATTAATTTAAAGTCAGAAGTTAATTGTAATAGCCGTCGTTATTTGCGTCTAGTCTATTATTTTCAATTTGTAATTTAATGAGGAAAAATAATTATTGTGGAGTGGCATTTATTAATTTATCAGATGATTGTGAAGGGAAAGTCGGATAATTGTGATTAATGGGACCTCAATGGATGAAATTATTCATGTTTCGAAGTTGCTAACTTTAACAATCAAAGCTAAATTAATATATGCAATGTCTAACTGGGAAATTAATTGAACTAATTAGGGAAAAATTACAAAGTTGTTAAGGAATAAAGCGTCCTATAATTTTAGCCTATCTATTTCTACGATTAATGAACATTTGATTATGACTACATGCGCAACTATTTAGATACAGAGAAACTAATAACCACTTTATATTTCTTTTTGTATTAATGTTTTGTCATGCCTACCTCTCGACGGCCACACATCGGCACATTAGAAACATTGTATGCCAATACTGGCGTTCGCTTTGCCCTCAAGGGGTTACGGACAAAATGCTCGACAATTAAATCAATGTACGTGTACGTGATTTCAAATAACTGGCTATAAAATATCGAGCATTGTATGGACGCTGTAAATAAACATTCAATTTTGTAGCAATTGATGGATGATGCTGTATGCCTAATGAAAGTAAAGTCAGCATACTCGATATGGTTAAAACATAAATCTTTTATTTTCAATTTGACCTGCATGTCGTATTTAACTCGTTGTTTTTAAATAACTTCTTATAATCTCATCTATCAACTAGCCTAAAAAAGAGCTACCACGCTTGTGTTTGGATACTAGAATCACACAAACTTCCGCTCAACGGGATTCAAACCCAAAAGTGTAAGTTTTCATTGGAAAATACAACCCGCTTTGAGTTGCGTTATGAAATGTCATAAATGTCAATTTCTATGAGAAATGTGATTTCGACTAGATTCCACTAGGGGCGCTTATCACGTTTCCTTTACCCATACAAATTTTGAGTCATGACATTTTTAAATGCAACGAAAGGTAAGAAGATTTTTAGAATGAAATCTTACACTGAATTGACCTATTAGCTGAGTGTGTCATGCGTTGGCATGGACCGAAGGGACCAAGTCCCAATGACAAAAATACTCATTGCCTCTCGCTTCGATGGGAAAAAGAAGCAAGAAGGAAAGAGCGTTTTTTTAGGACTTTATCTCTTTGGGCCGTGGCAGGCTTTTGGTCAGTACAAGGAGCAGTGCCAGTCCATTCTTAACGTTCCGAAACAAATTTATCTGTGAAACTCTGTACCTGTCACTTTTTATTGCAATGAATCAGAGCGAGATGGAATTGGACTTTCCGAAACCGTGACCGATAGTCGAGGAACATAATAATTATAATCATACAGACCGACTCGGAGAGGAGAGCATTTTTTAACACGTTTAAAACAGTGTTTTGAGTCACTGCTATAAGGTTTATTTCTAAGTTTCACTTCTTTTGTTATTTAGAATGCATATGCGAACACGCTTAGTGTGAAATAATAGGAGTAGCCGGCGCGGCTATTCCTATAAGATCGGCTGCTCTTTTGTCGCACTCTTCGGCCGTCGCCATCGCGCAGCCGATCGGCCCTGAGTCCGTTTTATGAGCTCTTAATTCCAGGCAGTTTACGTCGTAAACTGAACTGCCTGGCTTTTTTGTATTATGACCTCCTATTGCCAGCCAATCAGCGGTCACGTGACCCGTGGCCGACTTCTGCTTGACAATATTGACAAGTAAGCTCCTCAGTATAAGCTACTTACTGAGTTACTTTTATTGACTAGATTTGTTTGTATGTCATAATACCAAAAAAGAACCAGCCAGTTTACGCCGTATGCTGAACTGCTTGGAATCCGGCTGGATTTTAAAAATTTCATAATACGCACCCCGAGCGAACAAAAGCCGGTGTGAAAAGAAACGTGAAAAGATCCTCTCTGCGCCGGGCTGTGTGTAAAACACTAAGGAGGCTGGTCTTGAATTCGGATGATAAATATCTTACGGATAGTAAGGTCCTTGCTTGCCCTGCAGCATCATGGACAGAGCAGCTTTAGAACTTCTTTTTCTGGCCACTTCCACAGGAGACAGACTTTCTTTACTTAGCATGTGATCTGAAATAAGAGAAAAGCAATTTAAGGCAGGATCTTCAAAATCGATCGTGTTTAATTTTAGGACATCAAACATGAACTGACAAAAAACACGTGTACATCGTACACGTGTTCAAAAATACGTATAAAAATTGGAAATGACACTGTCTAAATTATTCTGTGGCTAGTTTTTATATTTGGCTTTTGCTTTTTTTAAACCTCTATAAATAACAAAAAGGCGCTCCCGCTTCTGCTAGTCAATAGCCGGGCATTATCTCGCTCAAAGATGAAAGTAGGTACAACTCTAAAGTCCATCGCTAATCGCTATCGTTATCAATAAATGGGTAATATTTGGGATTTTGGCTATAATGTAGGTGGAGGGTAGGTACCTAAATTATACATGAATAAATGTCAAGCAAAAAACGATTTAAGCAACTTGTAATACAGTTCAAATAAGAAGGTTGTGTGTATAAACATTCGATTAGTTACGTGACAAGCCGTACGTGCTGCCGTCATACTAGCTTCGGTTACTATTCAGCCGCGCTAGTTTCTGATAACCATCAACCCCGGATATTAACACGAACACTGAGAATCTGGGTTGTCAAACGGAAAAAGTGTTGGTCATTTTTCAAAATCAATTATACATTAACATAAACTCAATTTAAGCTCCGAAGAAATGTTCGCTTAATTTATTTATACCACTAAGGTGGCAATCAAGCATACTGCCCACCTAAAGGGAAGCGGCTACCATATCACGAGTGTCACTCACGCGCTGCCGACCCTTCAAAAACTTTTTTACACCCTTCTTGAAGAACCCCATGCTGCCCAAGAAACCCTTAGGGAAAACCCCGGCAGTGAGCTCATTCCACAGTCCAAGCGTACGTGAAAGGAAATTCCTTTTAACCCACACAATGCGGAACCATTTTGGATCCAAGCTGTGAGGATGAGCTCGCTGTCGATGGCGAGCGGTGCGATGATAGAAATTGTACAAAAGAGTTCTTAAAGATGGCAAAATGGCGAGTGTTAGGAGAGAATGGGATAGGAATAGAATTCAAGTTGCGCCGATCCAAATTAAATTTGGAACAGGACTGAAGAAAAAAGGAGGAGAATCCTACAATATAGGTACATCTGCTAGCCTCCACTCTGTTCTGCAGAGAGTAGGTACATAACATTAGCATTAACAATAGAAAAATTAAAAAAAAATTCATGTAAAATAAAAATATATATATATTCAACTAGGTATCCTGTTCAATGACCATAAATTGGATTTGATTTATTGGTATTTGAGTATTTTCTTTTTAGTAATTTACTAAAATTATGACAGGCCGAAACTAACATGGAAGGGTCTTTCTGTTTGTTTAACAAAATAAACCAAACCAACAGTCTTAAAAATGTCTGTAGATTTGTTCATGCATGCAATTGGAGTTAAATATACTATCACCAATATATTGCTATAGGAACTGTATACAGTTCCGTATTACTACTTAATTCCAAATTCTACGCTTTTGAATGATATTAATATAGCACTTGGTATAATTATTATACTTTTCCTCTAATTTAGGTCCTTGCTACAGAACAAATTCATGTAAACGTTCATTGAAAAATAACTCTTACATAATTACTATTCAGATAATAGGTTTCGCCTACGCAAACGCAAACTTAGTACCTAACGCTTAGTCGTCTTGTCTAATTAATTATACCTACTCGTAAATGAGTGCTGTAATAAATATTACGGCTTACACCCCCCCGCCAAAACCCCTACGCGATGTAAAGAATTAGAAAGTTTCCGCCTATACCCCAGTTTGGATGAAGCCTACCCTTTATATCTTGTCTAATCCACTTTATACAAAGGTCCGTTACATCTATTATGAAAAAGTAGGAACACTACCGCGCAGGCCCAACAATAGCGACCCGGACCAACGGCTTGACGTGCCTTTCGAAGCACGGATGAGGCCTGACCATTGCGAACTTTGTTTTCGTATCGAAAGCCAAAGCGTAAAAGGTAAAATAATACAACATACATAACATATCAACACGCCTTTTTGGCAGAGGTGTCAACACCCTTCGTCAGATATGTTAAGTCCCAGGTGGCGAGCCTGTCGCCATGCACCGGGCACAATGTGAGGCAAGCGATATTCACAATGAACTGTACATAAGTTTTATTCAAAACTCAGTGGTACAGGCGGTGGGACCGAACCCGCGTTTTCCGCGACCTCTCGAAGGAGGAGTCCGTCCGTCCCAACTCGGCTACCGCTGCCATAAAAAGAAAAATTTCTATCGTATAATTAAAAAATCTGAAAACTGAAGTTTGAACTCATCAATATTACTATCTGCTAGACATAAATCTCTATAAAACACTGCTCTCGATTAGGCCTGTAATTTTTTTATTGTCTCTAAAAGTTAAATGTAATTCTCTCTAATATTTGTAATATTTCGCTGACAGCCCTACACCAAATGAATCGTACGTACTCTTGAAGACGTTGCCGGTCCGCTTCCTGTACTCCAGCTCGATCGCCGGCACCAACCCCGGATACAGCTGCAGCGGAGTCCGGTAGAAATCTGCACAGATACACTCACATAGCAATCGTTCTAATAACTACCCACTTTCGTTTCAAGTATGACTGGATGGGAAAATGAAAAATGGAAAGCTAAAGGAGAGCGTTTAGTGTTAAATCCGCTATGACGAATTGTGTGCGCGGCCATATCGTATAATTGAGTGGATTTCGAAATACTGCAAATAAAAATATTGATAAATTATAGTTTGGCTGAAAATTCAATTGTTGGTTCAAGGTTTTTTTCCTATGACCAAACTCCTATGGCATTGGAATACAGAATAAATAATATAAGTACTTATCATAATTAGGCGCATTGAATAATTAAAATAACTTATTTTCAGAAAGCGTTGCACATAGGTGCAACACAGAAGACATGTTGCCATAGGGAAAAATATAAAAAAAAAACATTAATATTGCAATTATAATAAAATCATTTTGCACAATAAAATCAATTCAATAACATATAATTTGTATAGAAATAATGTCCTTGTAAATAAATTACTTATATATTTATGTTATGTAACAGTGGCCTCATCATGAAATGACCAAATTCGATGATATGGCTACGACATGAATATATGGAAAAGACAAACAACATGCACCAAAGACGCACCACTCGCTCAAGAGGTCGCGGGTTCGATCCCACTGCCTTTACCACTGAGATTCAATTTTTCAATAAAAAAAGCACAGTTGTTTGTGAATATCGCTTGCCTCACATTGTGCCCGGTGCTTGGCAACAAGCTCACCACCTGTTACATGGAGATTTATATCTGGCGAAATGACACCTCTGCCTACCCCTACGGGGAGAGAGAGTGCTGAATGTTATTTTATGTTATGAATATACAGAAAAAAATAAAAAGGCAAAATAGAAGATTACACCGTGTTTTCAGCTGTTAAATATTGCTTAATGTACCATCTTAGATACCACCAAATTTACAGGACAAGAAAAACAGTCACAAAATTATTATTTTTTAAATTTTAATTTCCCTTTTAGATACTAAAAATTTCAAATTATGATATTTTCATTTAAATAAGCGTACGTACGTACGTAATTAAAGCCTAAATAGGAGACTATTAGGTTTATTACAGCTTCGTCCTTAAAATGTATTCATGTAGAACAATAAAGAGTGAGCCATACTTTTTAATATGAAATTAATGTGGGACTCCAGACATCTTTATGAGTAGAATATTCAGTTATAACCATAATTAATTACGCACGTTAACGTGAGAATCGGCTTACATATATTGTTTGTATCACAGTAATTAAATTTAATAATATTTCAAATTTTAGTTCTAACAATCACATTAAACCTATTTTATTTTGGTTGTAGTAACGTTCGCATAAATCGATAGAACAACCATAATTATGACGAAGAAAGCAATGACTACAATATAAATGAGAATTTAATTTAAATGTATAAAAAAACAACTGATAAAGAATGGAAGAGCACAAACATTACGTTTTTTTTTAAGTATGTACTTCATAAATAAAAACGTAATGTGCTCACATAACTGCGGGGACACCATCTAGCAGATGATTATAATGATGAACGGTCATTATGAATACTTACAAAGCATTCTTTCTCCAGGTATAGGCCCCTCCAGCATCCCTTCATCAGATTTTGCCCGTAAGTAATCTAGAATAAAATTTTAGTAGATAGCGCGTTACATAATATTATATAATGGAAAAGTCTATGACTTTTCCATTATATACAAGACAAGTCATAGACTTTTCCATTATATAATATATGAAAAACTTGGAAACGCTCTTTGAGTATGAGATAAGCTGCGAGTGCGGCGAAAAACATGTGTTAAGGTCACCTTTGGCTATATGCGCCCGTAGGTATAGGCGCACGGAGGTTGAAAATCTAAAAATTCAAGTCAGGCGTTCTGTTGACTAGACAAGGCGAAAAGATGGCGAGTCGCAAAAAAATTGACCAATTTTTACGGCATTGATGTCTAATGAGCAAGCAAGAACATAAATAAGTGTAATAGCCCATTTTTTCATTAATCAAATAATAAAAGTAATTCTAAATATTATAAAATTTTAGTAGATAGCGCGTTACATAATATTATATAATGGAAAAGTCTATGGAAAAACTTGGAAACGCTCTTTGAGTATGAGATAAGCTGCGAGTGCGGCGAAAAACTTGTGTTAAGGTCACCTTTGGCTATAGGCGCCCGTAGGTACCTATAGTACGTCTCAATCCAAGTTTCCAAAAAGGTAAACAAAACAAAGGTAATGTTTCATCTCTAAAATGTTTTGTAATGACTGTAGGTAATTGAAATCAATTGAAACGGACAACAATTGTTACCATTAATTATATTTACGTGCCAATGTCCATGTGATTATTGAATAACAAATTCGGTAAGTCCGCTTTTTTGTTTACCTTTTTGGCAACTTGGATTGACACGTACTATAGTATAAGTTTTTAGCGACTTGAAACGAAAAAAGATAAAAATGTGTGTTAAGAATCTTATATTTCTTTAAATCAAAAGTAATAATTGCATAGAAATATGTACATATGTATGTAATAATGTATGTAAAAATATGTACATATGTATGTATGTAAATATGTACCTATTTAAATTAACACCTTTTACATTGTAAATCATTATTTTGAATTTCCACAAGCCACAGACTCATAATCAAAATTCTTTCTTACAAAAAAAAATTTCGTTACGCTATGTTAGCCGAGCTCCCCAAAAGGTAATAGCTCGTTACAATAATTACTTAAGCAGTACAGTCTGGCTCACATCAAGATTTACGCGGCATTGAAAACTTCGATCTTATCTAGACGTAATTTTTACTAAATCTTACCTAATCTGTTACGGTTGATCAGTCGGTTACTGTACCAACGAACGCTTTTTCCAATGTTTCATTCAAGTATAGCTATTAGTATAATTTAACTTATACTAATAGCTATATCTTTCCCTAGAGAACATCTATTATATTTGGTCATTTTACAACTTATTTTACAAAATAAAATGTAAATAAGAAAATTCGGTTAAGACCAAAAATATTCAGTGTGAAGTCCTCAATATGTGAGAATTTGTGAAAATTTTCTGTGATAAGTAAAACTTTAACAACAAAGTTATTATCAAAAACTATGTAAAACCTCGCTTAATTTATGGAACCAGAATAAAAAAGATGTAAAAAAAGAAATAATAGCTAAGTTAAACTTCCAAAAATACTTTTCCCTTCGTCAATCGAATGGCAGACAGGAACCAATAAACGGCAGATGCACGAACCGCAAATGGACAAGTTACATCCTGACAATCGAACTGATGATGGAACCAAATTTAATAGTGGCCCCATTTCAGGTTGATGCAGTAATTAAAATGCCATTTCGGGGTTTCGTCAAGGGGACAATTAGTTGAGTTGACATGTTTAAAATATTATCAAGGCTATTGTTTTTAAAATACCTGTTTTATATTTATAGGCAGTATTAAAATACGTTTATCTAAATTTGATCAATTTGAAATAAATACTTTTTACACCAGGTTTACGGCGAGTAAATCTCTCGTCCTCGTTACTAACTGCTGTAAAGGTATGAAATGACCGTATGCAAAGCCTAAATGTAAATTGAAATTGGGTAAAGGTAGTAAAAATTGCTTAATTAAACCCAAAAACAATTCAAATATCGTATCATCTATTTTTTTAATAAAGACACTAAAATGGCAAAAAGAAACCTTACTGACACTGTGGTAAAACCATTAAAAATATCTTGGCTTTTTTATTTGCTGTCGTCTTTTGTTTTCTTTTGCCAAAAACAGCGACGAGATCCGTGAACTCACAAATTAAAATCTTAAAATCAATCTTTAAATGGGAACATTACCAACTGCTTTGTTCCGAAGTCACTAAATAAGGTAATGAACCAAAAAAAAATTATTTGCCTGTAAGTTTTACTCATGCTAGTTTAGTTTCAATATTACAAATTTAAAAAAAAATACGAACAAAATTTTTAAGTATTACATAATTAGAAAAAAATAGTTCAAAAAACATATCAACCATCGTTAATATCATGCCATTGTTCAAGATTCGATAAATCATGCCTATTACTTAGAGTACCTACTTGTTATAACCTAATATTATTTAGTTTAGGCACCGATAGCCCAATTCTGAAAATGGATACAAATCCCCACAAGGTCTATTCCTGAAATTTCAAAAATCTTCAAAAACCGGTCAGTATTTTATGTATTCCATAACATACCTTTATAGAAGTTGAAACCGTCTTTGCCAATGTCAGAACTTCTTGCACTGGCAAATACCGCGAACACGACGACTGATAACAAAGCTTCCCTCATCTTGTATAATAATTATTAAATATGACAGAACGCTACACTGGCATGCCTATGTTAGAAGAATGTGCGCCGAGGACTGAAGGACCCATCCCTTTGGTGGTGGCTTTTTATAATATTTATTATAACTGTAATGGCTGTGTAGATGACAGCTACGTGAAGTTGGGGTTCGATTCTGGGAATACTCGTGAGTAATCTAACTATACATTATCTAAAAACAATACATCTAACAAGATGATTATTTTGTTTTTTAATGTGAAAGTGTTTTTATGTGTCAATCTCTTGCCTAATTTGTAATAAAAGCCGAAACCTACTTCAGCGTTATTATAATTGGTATATCATACAAACTATAACATTGTTAATTATCCTAAAGTACTAAAAGTGGGAATAACGGCCGGAAGAAGAAACTCATCATAATGTATTTTTGTTATAGATGGTTACTTTTTATAAAAATGCTTATTATAATTTGTTAATTAATTTTGACTTTCTTTGGTCAAATACTTTAAAAATTTACCTAATCATTGAGTTCTAAACAATTTACCTAATAATTTAATACCTCCTTAGTGAATTTCAACTCGATGCGTTGACTTTTGTACCTAATTAAACCTTTTAAACAACAATCGCTATAATAAAAAAAAATATTTAAAAAAATATGAGTGAAGCTACCAAAGAGATGAAATAAACGTAGAGCTGCCAGTTATTTCAAAAAGGGCAGATACTGCCCACGAATGTCGTTGCAGGCGACAGCGCCACGGGGCGCCACCGCGGCCTTACGCAAACGAAGACAATCACTATGTATTTTTATGAAACTAAACAAAAGAATATTCTATTTACTTGCTCAAGCGGTCCTGAAGCTTACGTCATTATAGTTAATATTGTCGTAGTCTATTAATACTTATCTATCATGATCGTATATCTACCTCATTAATGTTAGTGTAGGAGTTCATTTACCTTCTCAACAGACAAAAACCGAGACACAATATAAACATATTATATTGCTCGCGAACGCCAACGTTCGCTTGGCTTTCGCAAGGGGCTTATGGGATATTTCTCATTCCATTTTTTTTTAAGTATGAAAGCAGGAAGTTTTGATTAATAATGTGTAATTTGATAGTATATATTTTTTATATAAAATTTGATATTTTTGTGAACATCTTTTATAATATTTCACCATAGGCAATAGGCAAAGATTTAAAATGTTAGGGGGTAAAATAGAATACATACAATAAAATAAAACAACGATAATACATAACAACGAATTAGGGTTTTCCTTAATTTTGAGCATACATATCATGGGTTATCTATTGTTTACCTGAAATATATATGCCGTAATTATCGTATGCCCGAATTTTACTTGCCCAATTTTCATTTGCCCTTATATATTGTTTACCATAATATTTAAGTGATATATTCTTGTTTGCCCGTATATTAGATTCCATAATGATACGAGTGCTATTATACTTATTGTTATCCATATTATTATTATTTATCAGAATAAGTATTTGAACATCCTAGAAATTTTTCATGTTCTCAACCTTACCTAACCAAACCTAAACCTGTTTATAGTAGAGCTTAAACCGATTTCATTAAATTATGTTATGGCAATTGACTTTATGGGGATCAAAGTTACAATCACGTGACTATTAAAGAAAATAATGAGTATAACATGAAATTATAACAAACATTATTATGTCTGTAAACCATTATAGCAGATGGAATGATGGAAAACGAAATTCTGTCTCTTTTCCCGAAGAGGTAGGCCCAGGCAGAAGTGTTAAGTCCCACATTTCGTCAGATATTGCTGGATTATGTTTTGTAATAATGCACAACACACTTTGCAAAATCTCGTTTTTAGAAAAAATAAAAAGGTTTTTCCGAAATATAGGGGTGAAACTTTACAAAAAGAGCAACACCTCGCGCTCGTGACTTCCCTGAAAGGCTTAAAATTCAAAACGTCTCATTTTTAAACGCAGTAACGGAACAGAAATGGCCGGATTTCTGACGACACTTGAGCCGGAGGCTTTCAGCAAATGAGCGACGCTCTCGACAGCGCTTCGAGCGTAGCGAGCACAAAGAAGGCCTTTCGTCTCCACGGGTATACCAGACCATAATGACGAGAACCCCAGAACTCCTCACAAAATTATTCAAACAACGCAGACCCACTACTGAAATACTGAGGCCGAGGTTCAGCTTAAACTGGCCAAGCTTTAATTCCCGTTGCACATTTACAGAACGGTGCATAATTATTGTAATCCTCATTTAATTTCAACTTGAGTTACAAACACTAACAAATTGTCTGTTTCAGTTCATTTACAAAATATACAAACGTCATGTTTGTTATGTAGGTAGATGTGAGCTTCTGTATACCTACCTATATAATATATCTATCTATTCTAATATATTATAAACTTAAGGTATGATACCTCGTATGAAGTACCACAGAGTTGAATCCCACCGCTTGTACCACTGAGGTTGAATAAAACTTACGTACAGTTCATTGTGAATATCGATTGCCTCAAATTGTGCCCGGTACATGGCAACAGGCTCGCAATTTAGTTGTAATAGAGTCGTGTATTAGCGGCTCATTAAAAGAATACTACCAACCCATCTCTTCTTCTTCTTCTTCTTTATCATTACGGGCGGTTTCCGCAACTCGACGTCCAGTTTGCGCCTGTTTTGCGTCAGAAAGTGAATTCTGGATCACTCCAGCCATCCAAGCTCCGCCAGGAAGTCACCCAGCGCCTTCACGTCGCTGATGGCCTCCCAGAGGGTACCCGGTGAGCCCAGGTACTTAGCCCGGCATTCTGCTACCCCGTCACACTCCACCATGACGTGGGAAGCTGTTTCTTCTGTCGCCATGCACGCCCTGCATAGGGGACTGTCTTTGACACCTATGTTGAGAAGATGTTTGTTAAAAAGACTGTGTCCTGTGATTGCACCTGTTAGAAGGCGCAGCCTACATTTATCCAGCCGCATTAATTCCCTGGATAGGCGTGGCTCAACTCGTGGTAGTGCAAGTCTGGCCTACCTGCAGTCATCCAGGTTGCTCCAGTATTCATTGTGTAAGAATGTCGTGTGTTGTTGGACTCAACCAACCCATCTCTTCCCTAGAGTGTCGTAAAAGGGCGACTAATGGACTAAGAACTGCATAACTATCCAATGGCTTATACCGGCGACTGGCTCACCACCTGTCACGTTGAGTGCAGTTACTGCTTAGTGAAGAACGTTGCGGTGCTTTTGCCTAGTCTCTGACTAACCTTTATGTAGAATTACTCGGAAAACTCCAACAAAACAGATTTGAATTCCTGTCACACTTTCGCTACATTCAAAAATTTATTTTTGATTTGTAACAATCCAAGACCAAAAGATACTTAAAGTTATTATAAAATATGTCTAAAACCATTATATTATATATTGAATATATCTACTGCCGAATAAAATAGATATGTCGCAGGCAAATAATGATATCAGAGATTTCACGAAATCAACCATAGTATCACCAAGAGATACCATAAAATGACGGTAGATGTCGAATATTCTCTTTTATTACGTCTTCTTACTAAGCTATGTCTAGTGATATGTCGTTTTACTAAATCTAATTTAGTGAAATATCAGAAAAGTTGGTACTGACATTAAAAATGGATTAATGCATCTCTGAGGAGCTCGGTGGCGTAGTGGTCAGTGAGCTTTGACTTCGATCAAAAACAAAGCTACCTTCGCCATGGTCAAGCCGTGGATGGGTGACCAAGACTTTGTGATCTCGAGCTCCTCCGTGCTTCAGAAGGCACGTTAAGCCGTTGGTGTCGCATTTGTGACCTTTTCCACCCACATACCCGCATTGGACTAGTGTGGTGGTACGGCCCATACTCCTCATGTGTGCTTCTCCATGGGAAAGGCCTGTCCCAGCAGTGGGACATATATTGGCTGAGGACGAATGCATCTCTCTCTCTCTCCCTAGTACCTATTTAGACGGGCACGGGCAGATATACCTTACCTAAAGTTGTAATGATCATGACGTCACTAAACTATTTCTGCTGATCTATTTATGACTTCTTTGATGTCTAGTAATTTTCAGTCTAAACGAGATTTTATAGCAAAATAATTAAACTTGTGCAAGTACAAAAGCATACCTAAATTGTAATTTTGAATTATAGTTGTTTAAATTTAATCAAAACTTGTTTGCATCGATAAATATCATTGGCATCTGACAAGTTAAAGGACTCGCTAATCGTTTCAGACACAGACTGTGATTAATGCGCGACCGTTTAAAATATGGTATTTTGGTCCTAGAATCGTTTGTCTCATTTAGGGACTAAGTAGTAAAATTTTTGCGTTAGGTACCTACCTAATAAAAACGATAGAAAGTCAATCTTCCAAATAAAAAATACCTAAAAATACCTACACCATTATTAGACTGAAAGTAGGTAGACTTTAGCGCTTTCTGTAAAGCTCTCCTCGTTGGCCGCAAACTTTTTCTTACATTTCATAAGATTTTCCACAAGATTCATTAAGAATAAACCGGTATACCTACATACATACATACTTATATAATAAAATACAAAATAGACGTTACGGCACATAATAAGAAGTAGTACGAGTAATATGGGCGGTTATGTTCTTAAAGATACAAAATGTTTACATACGGGTTGCATCTACAAGGGACAGTTTACACAAAGAGTGAAGTATAATTAATTAACTGCTATAAGAACGAACGAGGTTACGACATCTCCAGCAGAGGGTTCGACACGTACCACGTAAACAGTGATCAGTTGAACGTAAATGGTACATTACTTCCAGTTAGGGCGCCAAATGGAGTCCGGTTGTAACTTAGCGTTTAGGTCGCACATTAAACTTCTTGGTGCTTTCGTGCATTGACCGCTCAAGGGATGTGAAATTACGACGGAAGTTTAGAAGATAGGCGCTACGGCGTCGGGTTGCGGAAAACTGCCCGTTTAACCTTATACTTATAAGATTGTGACAGTATTGAAACATAGAAAATTAATTTAGACTTTGGTAAATACTCGGGTTATAGATAAATTAATAGTAAGATGCACTCACAATGGTTTCTCAGGCTACAACAAACAGACACAATTTATGCTTTGATAGGTATATCTTCCAGCTCACCTGTGTTAGAATATTTTCATTTTAAATGACTTATGACTGTTACAAGAGGTTACAAGCTGAGGTTACAAGGGACGAGTATCCGTTGCCGGTCATATTTACCAGCTAGTATTTTATAAGGCATTACAATAGTAATTCCTTTGCCTGTTTTTCGATGTCTATGATTTTCAAACGGATACCCGTCACTTGATATTCAGCCGAACAGTGGGGACATTTTTTAACCGATTATAAAATATAATCGTTTAAAATCGCTGGGATTTACGTTTTATTTGAGTTCAAAGGTCCATCCTTTCACCTGCCATAGGAGAAATGCTGAGAAGTAGAAGTAGGTAGTTGTTTTTAACTTCTCGATATTTACGTTCAGTTAAATGCGACGCCCGTGGTTGTAGTGGGTATAGGATATGTAGAATTTTGCTGTAGATTGACATTGACGCTTTATCGATTCTCTTGTCTAAAAAAATCTAAAAGTTTGCTTCAGTACAAAAAAACATATTATCACATTTAATGAGGAGCAGTACTGACTTTTTATCCCGATAGGTGGCGTAGGAGTAAGTGTACTTTCGTATTCTCTCTAATCTGTGGTACTTTCTGTAGCTGTCATTGGAAAGTTTGAAAATTTTTGTAAACATCTCAGTTAAACACTTTACTCACAAAATGACCCAATGTTGTGCAAAATTTTGTAAAAATTTAGGAGTCTATATATTTCCAAAGTATCCAAAACGAAGTTAAAGTGGGAAAATGCTTTGCGCATCAAACATTTCAAGGCAAATAATACTGCGCGATTGTGTGCAGCACATCTTGTAGAAAGTGATTATTTTGGGAGGAGTATTCATACATAATAAGTAATAACCTTTTTACTCTTCTACTACTGGTGTTGTACCAATACCAAAAAATATATTTTTATTACTTTTAGGTCATGAAACATTGGCAAAGTTTGTATAGAAAACAGCGGTACCGGGCATTTTTTATTTTACTCAAGTAAAGCCAGAAACTCCTGCATCTCTTGAACGACAACTTCGTCTTGAAAAGAGAACACAGAAAAAGTTTTTTCAGGAACTAGACATGAGTCTAGTATGTGTGAGTATGATTGTGAGTCTAATGATAGACTCACAATCATAACCTTCAACTAGCAATGAACAAAATAATATAAATGATTTGGCTTTACCCATAGACCTAGGAACAAATTATATGTGCAGATGTAGACAGTATAATATCTTTACCAGAAAATGCCTCAAAAAGCACTCAGATTGATCATGTGTATATTGGATAAATAGGTATAAAAAGGATGACAAAACAATTTTATTTTTATACTGGTTTTGAATCCTATAAAAATTTTCATCTAGTATATTCAACTCTTAGGCTTATGGTTCACTAAAACAATATTATCATAGCAATGTAATAAACTTATCAGCAGAGGATCAATTTTTTTGACAATAATGAAATTAAGGCAGAATAAATGTAATTCCGAACTTGTTAAATTCTTTATTGTGAGTGAATCAACAGTATCAAATATATTTATTACATGGATAAACTTTATTCATCAACTATAACACCTATCAACAAAACAGCAACATGTTTACAGCTACATTAGGTTCCACTTCCAGCTGAACACTCGCAGTGACATTCTTCAATAAGATCATCGTGGCTAGTTCTTATGTCCAATAAATAAATCACTTTCTTCATGCTCGCTTTGCACTGCCCTCGTAAATACGTATAATTATTTTCGAAACAGAACCGAGCGGCTAAAAGATGTCGCGATTCATAGAGAAGTACACCCTTCGATTGGGTCAACACTATCAATTGAGTTGAATCTGCAAAAAATATAAGTAAGTTATACACCATTTGAATGTAAACGAATATTATGTGATGTTTTTATGCACTTAATAGCTTACCTTTGGAAATAATCTTGTATACTAAGTCTGGATATTTTTGGAAGCGGCAAATCAGCATTGACGTCTTTGTATTTATCAGGTGAATGGGCAAACATACGATTGGTCTTATTGCGTATTAATACTCAAACCAATGTTCTGTTTTCTATCATAAGCCTTTGACCTAAAAGAAAAGCTACCGCTACCGACGCATTTCTCTTTTTAAGTTCAATTTGTAACTCACGTAGAGACAAAAAGAAATACATTTTAAACGTATTTTCGTAGAAAATGAATAAAAATCGCAACACACTTGACACGAGAAGTCAACAAGGCACAGACACAGATTAAAAAGAAATATCTATTATAAAGACCAGTCGTCTAGAGCGCCATCTGCTCCGAGCTTTTAGTATTGCTCCTCATTGGCAATTAATCTTAGTTTTTAACCACTTCTCTGGTCTGGTGGTTCGCACCACCGGGTGTTGATCAGGAGGTCCGGGTTCGATTCCTCATGGGGGCTGAAGTTTTTCTGCTCGGTTTGGGTGGTTGTTGGGCTTCTAAGCCCGCCTGGCTAGCTACCACCGTCGTACCTAAAATTTTCGCCATAATAACAATGTTTTAAGCATTGTTGTTTTCTGGCACTCAGAGGTAGGATAGCCATTTCCTTAGTTGTTGAGGAATACAGGTGAAGCTCGCTTCCACCTTCGGTCTTATCGTCACTTACCAATAGCTTACCCGTCATATGTAAAAAAAGTACTGGACGTTCAGGTTCACAAAAATATATTAGAATAACCATACCTTGCCTAGTTGCCGCCAATTCGCACTTTAATAAAAAACAATGACGAATTCTTTTTGACTTAAAACCCACATATATGTGCTATCGAATCACAAATAATTTGCGTCTATAGTAAACTTCGACCTGTTGCAGTGTACAACAGATAGCAGTTAATGATTCGGTGGGTACTTGTACAATTTTTGGTGTAATACATTCTATAAAGTAATTTTAAGCTTACCGACATAACTAGGTGTTTAGTAATTTTTTAAATACCTTCATTTTGAAAATTGAGTTTTAAGCATGAAGCTTTATGAACGGGCCTCAGTGTGCATCGGTATACAGTACGTCTCAATCCAAGTTGCCAAAAAGGTAAACAAAAAAGCCGACTTACCGAATTTGTTATTTAATAATCACACTTTTTACATGGACATTGGCACGTAAATATAATTAGGTAACAATTGTTGTCCGTTTCAATTGATTTCAATTACCTACAGTCATCACAAAACATTTTAGCGATGAAACATTACCTTTGTTATGTTTACCTTTTTGGCAACTTGGATTGAGACGTACTATATTTAGAATTACTATTATTATTTGATTAATGAAAAAATGGGCTATTACACTTATTTATGTTCTTGCTTGCTCATTAGACATCAATGCCGTAAAAATTGTTCAATTTTTTCGCGACTCGCCATCTTTTCGCCTTGTCTAGTCAACAGAACGCCCGACTTGAATTCTTAGATTTTCAACCTCACGCTACTAAAACCAACCAACCATCCAATACTCGTAGCTTATACCGGCGACGAGCTCATCACCCATCTGAGCACATGTGCAGTCGGTGCTTGATGAAGCGGGGACTATGGCAGTGGACTGCTTTTGCGGTGCTTTTGCCTAGTCTCTGACTAACCCTTATGGGACAATGTATGTATAATAAAACAATAAAATTACTGATATCAATGTACTTTAATTGCATGTAAAATATTAAATAGGTATAATATAGTCATTTCAAAACATTATGCAATAAATTATCATAGTAATAATACGTACACAAAAATACATTTTACAAAATATCTATTTGGTGTCACAGTAACGAAAATTTAACACGATACCATAATTTTTTTGTTTTAACCACATCTAAATAGCAATTTAGTCATTTATAATGATATAATTTAAAATAACACCCTTTAATACCTAACTAAAATATGAGCGGCAGTGATTTAACGTAAGCATAGTTTTAAATGGACAGCGTTTTTACAATAATATGACTATTTTAATTAATATCTCTTGTATATTCAGGCACATGTACTGTTCAGGCAAAACATACTAAAACCTGTAGGAATGTAGTGGCAACTTACAGAATTGTGATATAAAAAACTGAGATATATATCCCAGCACATTAATAACTTAACAAGATAAAAAAATAGGAAAAGCGCCATTTTATATTAAAATGCGGTACAAGGTGCAAAGCATCCACAACTTGACGCATACATCATTCAGAAATAAATCAGACCTCCTTTCTTCAGATCATGCATACAATTCCATCCAACTTTAAACTATTTTTAATAATATAGTTGAATTTTTATTCGTAATAGGTTGGGGAAAAAGTTTCTTCGCATTTTTTAAGAAAATTCAAAACATTTTTTAATATAGTTTATTTACATTTAACTAAAGTATGTAGGTACCATTTTGTTCGATAACTTTTTGCCATCTTATAGGTAGGGAGATGATCCCATTGCTATAGAAATTTTGGGACTTCTGGTCAAAATACGGCGACAAGTGGTTTTGGCAGTCCTCTCGTGATGTTAACCTGACACTGCCTAAAGAATTCTGAAGAGACCGAAACAGGTGGAAATCTGAAGGTGCAAGGTCAGGACTATACGGCGGATGCATTAACACCTCCCACCCAATCTCTCTTAATTTTTGCTGAGTGGCTAAAGATGTGTGAGGTCTAGCGTTATCATGATAAAAAACCACACCCCTTCTGTTGATTAATTCCGGCCGCTTTCTCTCAACTTCTTGCTTTAATCTCATGAGTTGTTCGCAGTAGAGTTCAGAATCGATGGTCCTGCCTGGTGGTAACAGCTCATAATAAATAATGCCCTTCCAATCCCACCACACACACAGCATCACCTTGTTGCGAGTTAACCCGGGTTTCGCCACAGTCTGTGAAGCCTGACCGGCCTTTGACCACGACCTTTTTCGCACGTTCTTGTCGTACGTGATCCACTTTTTATCACCAGTTATCAGCTTCTTCAAAAATGGTTCGGTTTCATTACGTCGTAATAAAGAATCACAAATGAGTACACGGTTCATTAGGTTTCTTTCAGTGAGCTCGTGAGGTACCCAAATGTCGAGCTTTTTTTGGTACCCAATTTTTTTTCAAATGCGCTAAAACTGTTTTGTGGTCAATTCCCAGTTCTTCAGCTACGTCGTAACTACTGACATGCCGATCTTGCTCCACTTTTTCAAAAATGGCATCCATTTTATCTGTAATAGGGCGACCAGAGCGACGTGCATCTTTGACATCAAAATTTCCGGATTGAAAACGCTAAAACCAAATTTGTGCTACTCTCACAGACACTGCACTAGGTCCATAAACATCGCAATTTTTTTCGCGGCTTGCGTTGCATTTTTACCTTTTTTGTAGTAAAATTTTAAAATGTATCGAATTTCTTCATTAGATTCACTCATCTTGGCGGTACGAAAAACAAATGAAAATCACACATTTTCTTAATTTGAATTTGGAATTATGTTCTTTAAAATTTAAACTTTCAATGATACCAAAACCAGCCAGATACAAATAGTATAGCCAAAGAGATTTTATTACAAGTTTACACATACTATAATGCGAAAAAACTTTTTCCCCAACCTAATATATAAGAACTTTATTTTAAAAAGTTCAAGACATAGGTAATACGTAGAACTCATACGTCGCTTGCTATAATAAAAAATGCACCAAATAGCAACCGTTACTATGGATCCTCACAAATACGGCTAGCATCAAAATATATCAATAAAGAACAGCTTAACCAAGAATTTTGTACTATAAGATGGATGCCTAACTCCCATACAATAACATGAGGCAATGTTCTGTCTCGATCAGTAGGTGTTCCCTCTCATTCTAGCACTATTTATGAATGAAGGCTATCCGTAGGATATCCTCTTCCTCTCTTTCTATCCATAGTTTTTGTCTCACCTGTCATATTTACGCCGTTTTGACGCCTAGACTGAAAATTGTTACATTTTATTGTAATTTAATATTTTAAATAAAAAAATATAAACCTGGTGACGAAGTGCGTTGTTCTATGTTGTGTAAGTGAGTGGTATCCTGGATGTACCTTATAATTTCACAGGTATGTCAAAAATCACATATTAAATGAGAGTATTTGTTTGAGAAATTTGTGTGTATTTTTGTGAGACTTCATTAGTTGTAATAGAAAGCTTTACTACGAAATGTCAAACTCATTCATTAAGGTGATAGAATGAGAAGGAACACCTACTGATCAAGACAAAACATTGCCGCATGCTATTGTATGGGAGTTTGGCATCCATCATAAAGTACAAAATTATTGAGCTAAACAGATAAAACTTAAATTTGATATAACAAAACATAAAATCATATCACATTGTAGGAGGAGCTAGGTGGCGTAGTGGTTAGTACGCTTTGGCTTTCGATATCGAAAACAAAGCTTCCTTCGCCATGGTCAGGCCGTGGATAGGTGACCAAAACTTTGTGATCTTGAACTCCTCCGTGTTTCGGACGAAAAGTTACACGTTGGTCCACAGTAGTTTTCACAAAATTTCTTAAAACATTTTCAACCTTAGCACGAAATACATAAGTGCAAAAGTTGACAGTTTGGAGCAATGTAATCTGTTGTGTAACATATTTTGGTTTTAACTGTATTTGTGTATTACTTAAACACCGTAAAAATAATCATTCCGTTACATATTCAGGTTAAACATAATACTATCATAGATTATATATGTAAATTAAAAAATATATCAAAATCCTGATTTCATAAACCTTAAAATATAATTTAAATAATACTTATGACTATACTCTATAAAATTATTAATATATGACTAATCTTACTATAAAGCTTATAATTTTGTGCTGTAAACAACCGAAAATATCAACTTCACCATATAATACTCATAAAGTAACAAATACTCTTTTTGGACTTTAAGTAAATTCAATTTGCGAAGCGTCTTATTGTAAACCATGAGTATTCCTTATCTCTAAAACAAATCCTATATCTGCTGTCATCACAGGAACACAATTATTTACTACTCTTAGTTCTTCTATGATCGATATTACTAATGGCAGGTGGAATTTGTGCTATGGCCTCCTTCCTCTACATACCAATAATTTTTGATCCATATAAATAAGGAAAATTAGTAACAGTGCAAAGTTTATTGTGGCAAGCATTTCTTAAATCCAAATCTAAATGGCTTATAAGAAGGAAAATATTATTTTAAACTTTAAAAGGACTTTCAAGAGAGGCCACCAATATAATATACCTAATTACTAAATCAGATGTATTTTCCAAAATTCGAAAAAGTCATGATCACGACACAATAGGCTAGTTGACTCATATCAAAAGTTATAAAAATAGTGTTTAATTCCCATAGTATTTAGTAGCACAAGGGTCCGAAATATACCAAGTTCAAAATGTTTATATATTATTTTTACTTTTTTTTCATCTGTCAAAAACGCTATCCGCTAAGTTCGTGAAATTGGTGAAGTAACGCATCATGTAAACAATTACTACGCATGGTCAAAAACAAACCGACAGACATGCTTGATTGTTTGCAACTGGCGCAACCAATCAAGCATGTCTGTCGGCTGTGTCAGCCTGTGTCACGCATGCGCGTTGTTTTCCAAAATTATGAACTTTGACACAAATAATTCATATACCATCATGGCCGACAGCGTTTTTGCCTAATAAAAAACGTAATTTAAAATTTATTGTGTTAAAACCTCAAAAAAATTTATATAATTTTTCATGATGGTGGTTAACAGTAATGAATTATTTGGGGCCTACTAAAAAAGGGGTCAACTAGCCTTTTGTTGTATATCAAATCTCTTCATTTGTTGTCGATCTTTGCTTTATAAACAATAAAAAACATTTCATTTTGGGGGCGTACCACAAATTGAAACTATTGACAATTGAAATCAATAGCTAAATATTAGAATGCGTTTTAAGTGACTGTAGCTGTATATAATTTTTGGATAGGGATATAGTTTAGATCACAAAATATACATATTGGTGGCTCTAGTTGAATCTTCTTATCCCCTCAATAATGTGATATAAAATCTGACAGCAGATTGGATATTAAAGACTACAACTATTAAGATCTATCAATACCTAAACCTACGTATTGTCAGCCATTATTCTCCTGCTGCACTTCACGCGCCCCTCTAGCGCTAATCACACCAAGTCGTTCAAAATATAGTTTCTATTGTCTGTAATTCTATCCACAATTTATTATGAATAAGTTATACACCAAGCAACATTATTATGCCAAAGTATATAATGAGTAAAGACATTATGCCAAAAAAACTGGTTTTGGCCTTTAACCGACATCGCTCTGGTATTTTAAAAGAAAAGAAAGTTATATCCCAAGCAACATTATTATGCCAAATATTATTATGCCAAAGTATATCATGAGTAAAGACATTATGCCAAAAAAACCTGGTTATGGTCTTTAACCGACATCGCTCTGGCATTTTAAAAGAATATGCAGTCGAGCTTGATCTGCAGCTGTTATGTACACCATAAAGCTTATTTGAATGCTCATTCATTATTCCGTTGTTATGTCATGTAAAATTCTACTCTTCTGACTAAATGAATACTTAGAAGCACTAAGTAATAACAATTTAGATATAACACCTCGTACTAGTATTTCAATACATTGAGTATTAACTCACATTTATAAATTTTATTTAATATTAAATACATCTCACAGCTCCCGTTAAGGCTTAGTAATTGGCCAATATTGAACACATCTTGAAGGTGATTTAAGCTTTAATAAAGTACACCTTATGTGGAAGTTTTAAAGCTGTAGATTTTGTGCACTTAATGTAGTTTATTAAAGCTGAGTTCACCTAAGGACACACGTCGGAACAATAACAATTTTAACATGTATTTGTAATAGGCACGTTGGATGAAAAGAGTAGCGAGGAATTGTCTGAAAAGAACTAGATGTCGCATTATATTATATTTTTTCATAATTATAAAATAAGCAACATCAATAAGCTTTTGTTGCTTATGTTGGATAATAAATAACTGATAAAATCATAGATAATAATTATATAAATAATTTTACAATTATGACTGGTTATAATATCTTTTTGTTTTTGTTATTTTTGTTGTCTTTTTTGTGTGTGTACAATAAATTGTTAAATAAATAAATAAATCTCAGAAGATCTCCATAGAGTCTCAGCCAAATACTCCGACAAGTGTAGCTGATACTTTTATATAAAGGTTATAATATTAGATACAATGCGACGACGAGTTAACATTATGTAAGAAGTGCCTATAAATTACAGGAAAAGTTATGGGTTTTTGAAGGATTAGTGGAAAGGCCATTGGGAATTGAAGAATATATTAGGGTTATCGAGAGTTGTTACGTTGGTAATCAATATTATTTCATAGAACAATAAAAATTATACTACCTAATAAGATCTCATCCAAACAGTATAAGTCGAGGTATAGTAGTTCATATAGATTTTGGCAACATACATTCGCAAAATTCACAAAAAAAAATATTATGCCTTTTCATTTGACCTACTTGTTTTGCATATTTATTAAAATGAGAATTTAACCCGTAAAAATCTGGATTTTTGATAGTACATTTAGTGAGTATAATAACAGTGTAAAAGGTTGAATCAGCGTTAAGATCAAGATTTGCGCATATCAGTTTCAGTCTTTATAATAATATGAGATTCATATAATCGAATAACAGTCGACAAGGCTGTATATTAATAGCACCGTAATATTACCACCACAAAAATATTATTGTAATAATTTAATTGGAATTGTCTACTTCTGTCATAGATTTAGGATATACAAGATGCTTGGAAACATGACCAAAAAATTTATGTCATTGTGCTAAATGTCAAATTTCTTTGTCTCTTAGAACAAACGGGGACGCTGTGGCCTCTTACTACTCGCGAAAACATAACATATCTGTCATTCATTCGATTTCTCTTTTTCGCTCGGGCGGTTTGTACTTGATTAGGATTTCTCGCTCCCACGCTTTGTGGCGTAGCGAAAAAGAATCCTAAATCTATGACTTCTATAAACTCTCATAAAATTGCAACCTTTTTAATGAAAAAAATATAAAATTGAACAAGAGATGTTACATTTCAACCGTTTTGTTTAGTAAAAAATAAACAGTCGACTGTCATTCAATCAATGAGGAGAGTTCTTAATTCAAATTTGAACGGTTGTGTTACGTGCGTGGTGCGTAGAGCGCGTGGTAGGGGTCGCGGGCGTGACGAGTGTGACGTCACACGGCGGCAGGAGAGGCTGATTGTCAGTGCCATTTCGCCTTCTGCGCGAAGATGTCCGCGCGCAGATTTTGGGCGAAGCAAATGCCCAGGATCTATAAATATGGAAAATGACAGATTAGAAAATATATCATAAATAGCTCAGTGGCGTAGTGGTTAGTACGTTTTGGCTTTCGATTGAAAACAAAGCTACCTTCGCAATGGTCAGGTCGCGGATGGGTGACGAAAACTCGAGCTCCTCCGTGCTTCGGAAGGCACGTGAAGCCGTTGGTGGTTGGTTGGTTGGTAGAAACAGTCGCTACTGCGACTGTTTCTACCCACCAACCCGCATCGGGCCAGCGTGGTGGTGTTACGGCCCACACTCCTTATGTGTTTCTCCGTGAGGAAGGCCTGTGCCCAGCAGTGGGACGTAGGACCACAATACCTTTCGTTATGCCTGTATTTTCAAGAGATAGACAGAGATGTTGAGACCATTATTTCGTCTGATATATTTATGTCCGTGTGTAGCAGAGGGCGAGTCTGTATCCTACATATGCGATAAATATATATATTTTATTAAAATTACATTATATTTAAAAGCTGTAAAATGTATCGCATAGTTGTTTAATCTAATATATTGCTTGGATTACATTACGTAATGAAATAAGTGTAATGAAATAATGTAACCTACTAGAGGTTACATTATTTCATTACACTTATAAATTAAAACCAAAACACGACATGATTCCTTCTTGTCAATTTTGAACTGTCAAATTTGTTTATTATTTTGGTGCCTTCCGAAGCACGAAGGAGTTCGAGATTACAAAGATTTTGTCACCCATCAAGGCCTGATCATGGCGAAGGTAGCTTTGTTTTCGATGTCGAAGAGCACCACAATGAGATGTCGTATCGTATTCTGACTTTCATTCTAGCTATCTAGGGGCTATGTAATAAAATATATTGGGTCCTTACCTATGAAATTGGTGTTTTTTTTCTCTCTTAGTATTTTGTCTGTAACTATTAAGATTCAGAGTATTCCTAAAAAATAATTACCTCGTCTAAAAATAGACTATATTTTTGAGCTCTTTTGATTTGTTTTGATAATTTGTTGTAAGTTTAATTGTGTTAAAATTGGACACGGAGACAACTCTTTTGAAGTGCCTCCCGAATACATCATTTTATTTGCATTCACTTAAAAACGATAAATAATTTTTATGAAGTGTGATATTTCACATATTACTAAAGCTTGTCTAATGATAGATGCCAAATATGATTATCTTTGGATTTGTCGTTGTGAAGAAAACTGAAAAAATTTTAGTATGGAAAATGCAGAATTCCCAAAATCTCCATACAAAACACCAATTTCATAGGTAAGGACCTAATATAATCGTGCAACTACAAAAACTTACTTGTGCAAAAGCGGTACAAACAGCGGACGTGGCTACAATCAACAGGTTGTGGTCAAACCATTCCTCGGCGGCCTCTAAGCAGCCTTTGTCATATATTATCTTAGCTACATCATAATTCTAAAACAAAAGAAAAGAAAAATTCCAATTGGCTACTTTAAAATACAAACGAAGTAAACCACTTAAATCTTACTTAAATAGTCTTGTGATATGAAATTTAAACGTCACACGATAAAATAACGTTATTCAGATTTTGATGAAATATGACTTTTAAAGAAAGGCCGGACAAAATTACTCCATCTCACCTTTAGGAAAAAAACATCTTTTGAAGGCCAGGGTTAAACAATAAAAGGAATCAATTTATATACTTATTTTATGGTAGCATGCGATGGATAAATATCTATCACAAGACTTGTGAGCAAGACAAGTAATAAAAATCAAACAACAAAGTCGATCGGTTGATCTGTGAACTACCAAACTCTCTACTGTAAACTAAAATCTACCTACAGGTCCATAACTACAATATTACGCCTTAATATTATTAAAGTTTCATAGATTACAGAATACACGAATATATTGTATATACACTAACATTTGTTCTTTTTTCTGTGAAACGTTCAATTCAAGCACAAAATGTGGATTCCTGATTGGACATACTTATTCCTTATTCAACACTCTTCTAACTGGTCATAGGTAGCTCCTTACAAGTCATATTCCGGATACGATATAATATTAGTAACTCGTTATATCAAGTAAGTAGCCTGCACAAATTTACCAATGAAATCCTCTGTGGTAAATGATTCTCTTTTGATAATTCATAGATGGGTCTTGCTTGTCTGTCATGAAGCTTATGTCATCGCCACTTCCCTTTATTCTTTACATCGTGTCGTACAATTTAATTATAAGTATTATATATTATATAAAAAACATACTTATATAAATAGTATGGGGATTATATTTAATCCTCATACTTATTTATTAAGACGCATAGCCATTTCGTTTGACTGTACCAGACGAGTTATGAAAATTACGAATCAGGTATATGACCAGTTAGGAAAGTGTCGAATAAGGAATAAGACAAATCAGGTACAAATCAAAACGTATAGATTTTGCAATTGACGTGTACTTCAATAATTTGAATTTCAACTCTATCTTAAGGCACTAAGAGCGTAGCAAACTGCAGTTATAAAATGCAACAACTACGTGGTGCAGTCAGAGCTATATCGGCTGTAAACCTTGAGCGCTAGAGGCGAGAGTAGCGCGGCGGCGACGGGCGCGAAGTGCCGCTGCAGCCAGTCTTCGCCCGCCGCCAGGCAGCCGCGCTCGTGGATCACGCGCTCGCTTATTTGCTATATTTATATAATTATACGTACACATTCATACATACTTAACATATAATCACGACTATAAAACCCTAAGGGTTAATCAGAGACTAGGCAAAAGCACCGCAAAAGCAGTACACTGCCATAGTCCGCGCTTCACCGAGCAGTGAATGCACTCAGCGTGACAGGTGGTGAGCCCGTCGCCGCTATAAGCTATTGGATATTGTGCAGTTCTAAGTCCGTTAGTCGCCTTTACGACACACGACACCCAAGGAAAGAGATGGATTGGTAGTATTCTTTTAATGAGCCGCTACCACACGACTCCCATGGGAAGAGATGAGTTGGTCCAAGGGAAGAGACGGGTAATTATACATACTGATAATTATAAATTTCATCAAATACTACAACATAATCATAACAATTTTTTAAGCCTTTATTGCAGTGAGGTAAGCAGAATTCACGTCTTTCGCTTCCATACAATCATATATTTCCCCGGTGGGATAGGTAGTAGTTACAGCCCCTTATTCTAAACTATCGGAAACTTAACGAATCACGCAATCTTTATAGCTGTCTACACATAAATAGATACACAGGCAATGATCACATTGACCAATATAAGTATAAACTAAAATAAATATACCTAAACACAACTATTTATATCGCCATAACATCATTCAAAACATTCCGTTAAATAACGTTGCATACTCCGTTACAATCTTAATGGGCTTTCGTAACCATGTAATATAATTCTTGAGAGTGATTAGATCCAAAACTACTTTATCGCGTGATGCCTTGAAATTTTAGTCTTATGTATGATATATTATCACGTCTATATCTCTGTAGAGAGAGACAATATTGTTACTGATTGTTACGTTTCGAGTCATCATACCCCAATTGGATTAAAACAGCAACTTTTTTAACAGTACCTACGACCTAGTTCGATTAATTTACAATACAATCCAATAATAAGAATCTAATAATAAAAAACTGAAATTTAAACATAATCTTCGCATGTCTATTGAATGTAAATTGACATTGGGTAAAGTCGACGTCCGACGTTCATATTGTCGAATATGGTAATGGTAAGCTTTTTAAAAAAAACTGATACTACAGTTTGAGTAACTTAAGAAAGCAATTTTAAATATTTACGTTACTTCCACTCCAGGGCCCCTGAAAATTTTCCACCCTTTATACCCATATTCGTACCGCACGTACTAAAAACAGGTCAAAGACAATGTCACGATCGCGCGTCACATGGAAAAGTCTAGATGATTTTCTAAAGATCCATTATCTTTAACTCCGCTACTTGACAGGAAAAGGCGTTACCGACAGAAGCGTTCCTTTCCTGAATATTCTACATTTCTCTTGAAATCACTACACCCTACAAGAATGTTCAATGTGCTCAAATCTCTTCTACGAAACACTGGAAGACTCCCGATTGTTTTCGAATTTTCGAGAATAACTTTATTTATTCGATGGTGCAACAACATGGTAATCATTACTTCTGTTCTTGATAAAAACCAGAGATAATAAAGAAATAGGTACTTACGTCTTTAAATTATTATTTTTTTGATATTTTTCTTTGACCTGCCCAGATCTGTTTCTATTGGGGTCGGCGCAACATGTCTTCTTCCACTCTCTTACACGTACTCACTCCCTTTCTCAACATTTATACAATCCATCAATCTTTAATTCGGTTCTCTTTATACACATTTTGATATAAGTATAAAATATAAAAATAGTTTAATAATAAAATACTTACATATGTAGGTTTTCGAACATCATATCCACACTGCTTGTTTCTTATGATATCTTGAGGTTTGCTCCGGCAGCAGCTAAACGGCACACCACACGCTTCTCTCGAGCCGACCGCTCCACTGGAACAGTTGAAGTACGCGTTGCGATCCCAATCTCGAGGACCTTCGACGCCGCAGCATTGTAACTAAAAAAAATTATGATATAGGGTATATTGTTTTTTTGTAAACAAACGAAAGCATTAAAAATCTATATGAAAACCTTAGCGAAAACGAAAGATCCTAGTCAGCTGTACACCTGTACACCAATACACTCGCAGTATAAAATTTATAATCGTCATTCGTATCTTGCTAATTGTATGCTACCTTATTTCTATCGTTATTAGGTCTAGTATTTTATGTTAAATCTACTCCTCTTAATTGAATTTCGAATAATAGAAATTGGCAACAGCATTTCTCCATTTCAGTCAGAAAAAAACAAAAAGCTTATAAAAGCTTTGTTAAAAGTAAGAAAACATAATTACCCAATCTTCTTGGATCCAATCAATCAAGTTTTGCTGGTCCGGATCCTCTCTGTAGTGTGTGATGAATGTTTGGAATCCACTTGTGGCCTGTTGTTTAATCTGAAATAAATATAAAGCCAATAATTATTTAACACCTAATCAATTCAATCAATTACAATAAATAAATAAAAATAGCAACAATACAAGTTGTATTTTTCCTTCCTGAATTTCCTTCCTGAATTTAAAATATAATAATGGTTATTTGAATTTTTTATAACAATTTGTATAATTTAAAATTTTATACTTTGTTTTAAGTTCAATATAAAGAATCATATATTAAATCCGAACGGTAATGTCAAATAAATAGACAAAATTTAAATACTTAATTCTTATTTTTGCTTAAAGTTTAATAGAATTTGGGAGCACTTACCCAATCTTTGAAGACAAAGAACAATATTCCAGTGGTCATCTCCGCTAACAACAGCAAAGCTAAGAACACTGCATACTGAAAACAGCCAATGAGAAGCAAAATTATATAAATGTCACTGAATAGAATTATAATAGTAGTCGGTAATGCTTGGCAAATAATGAATACATTTCTAAACACTACATTTAAACAGAATTTAATATTCGTTATCTGTGATCGACAATCAACAACAGTAGCTGTTTAACTTCAACAAACAAAACATTTGTGTCAAAAATTTCAATCAATGCACTTTATTTCCTTGCTATTAAAGATGAAAATCAAATGAAAATGTATAATAGTATTAAATAGTAAGGTGTGGTTTCAATTGTACATACATCAAATATTTTGTGAGTATACAGGATGTAAACGTTAAGTGCGACCAGGCGATTTATTCCGTAAATATAACAGATATCAGAAAACTTCAAATTGATATCGAAAGTCACATTGATACATTTTTTAAATAAATGTAGCTAAATAAACTAAACTAAGTTAAATAAATTAAACTACTTCGAAGGCGTATCCCATTGCATTGTCATTGCTTTATTACACCGCAAATGATAGAAAAAGATTATTTACTTTTAAAAAAGCCGGTCAATGTATCGCACAAGAAGGGCGTCGCTTAGAGCAACTGCTGTAAGAAAAATCAAAAACTTAAAAAAAACCTTCACTCATTGGGCGACGCACTTTCAATATAAGTTTGAAATTTTTCGATATCTTTCATATTTACGGAATAATCGCCTAGTCACACTTAACGTTTACGACCTGTATAATTACTATTTAAACAATAATGCACCTCAAAAACTATATTAGGGTATCCTCAAAAATGAACAATATAAACAAAGCACTTGGTTGGTGCTATATTTCATTAACTCACACAAGCTAACAGGCACGTGTTCTCACGCAGTGCGCCGACGCAGCCCGTGAAGCCAATTATGAATGTAATAGTCCCTGAAACAATAAAGTCAAGAATGTCATGTGCTTCAAGTTAATATCATGTGAATGCATTGTTGTACATGTAATATAATATTATTATGGTCAATTTACTTTGTGAAAGACAATAACTATATCACTTGTTGTAATTATTCCTATACTTAAACACCATGAGTGTATTATTTGTCAACTAACATAATTTTGTGTACAAAAGAACTAACTGTGAGTCAAAGCAATTAAAAAATAAAGGTAATAAAAGTAATCAAGCAGGATCAAATATCAAATGTCAATTCAAAATATTAAAAAAAAAGGTTACCTTGATTATAAGAAAATAAAATTTATATACTTGAAATGTATAAAAAGCATATATAAAAATGGAGTACATTCATTACAGCCTTGACAACATACCCACCAAAACAATGCAAACTAAAACAGTTGCATGTTCACACAAAAGGATTTACACAATTTGTAAACATTATCAATTACTTTGCCTTAATTAATAGCCTATCAATTAATTAATAGCCAACGCAAACAAACATATCCACCACCATCACCCACCCACAAAATTCAGGATCCTCCCGCGTTCTTTCTGTTACCACCCACAAAATTACTCATCAATTATTATCATCAGTGTTTATTGAATATACACTCTGGTCCAATGAAATCAGGCATATGAAATTTAGGATTTTTTTTCTTATAATTATAAAACACTGTAAAAAAAATATATTTGTTGAAAAGGTGTAAATAGATATCTAGTTTCTTCTGCAAAAAGAACTCACTAGCACCTTCTAACATCTGCCTGATTGCAAAGTTCCCTGTCTTTTTATCATTTCTCAATTATTGAAATTCAAATTATTCAAATATTACAAATATTTATAATGATTTTAACAGTTTTACTTACCGACGCATATTAGAATGAATGCAGGGTCTAATGCAATATTTGTAAGCCGAGACAAGTTATTGAATGTGTCTTTCTCAGTCCACGCCCACACACCCACGGCCAGCACAATGAGGCCTAAAAACTGTAAACAAAATACAGTGTTCCTTTAGCCTCTTAAATCCATACCATTAATGGATAATTTGTATATTGAAAGTAGTAAGGAAAGTGGATAAAATTAAACTGACTCAATAAATTTCATATGCTCAGAATAATTCCAATAAGACTTTTTTTATGGGAAAATATGTAAAGTAATTTTGTAGAAACCAAGACTAATCATTAGTCATATTTTAATAGCACTTGATAATCTTAGAATTCAGGTTTTTCTTGTTTTGTTTTGTTAATGTTATCTCAAGGTTATAAGTGAAACTTTAATCATATTATAAGCATTGCATGTATACTTTAGAGAATGTTAAATAATCAATTATTCATTGATTATTTTACATTTCTATAAACGTTTAAGAGGTTCAAACATTAAACAGTACCTATGTAAAATAATGCAAAATAAAGTATCATAAATTACACTTGTTCTTTCTATTGAGTTGTATACAATTTGTACACCATGCACAAGAACCTAATAATGTGAGAATACTCATCTACATGCCAATTACTGTAAAGGAAAACCGTTTAAATTATTTCCTGTAGCTATTACATACTTACCCAAAATAAAACATTAACACCAAAAATAACATATTTCAAGCAACAGCTGACTTCACTTGTGTCTCGTCGATATTTCCTAATGCCTGGCATTTCGTATTGTTGTCATTGATGTTATATTATGAATATTACTTTTTACATTTGATTTTATATACACAAAAACTTAAATGATAATACACTTTACAAGTAGGCCAAATTAAATGAGTGAACGACCCGACAGACGCAAAGGCGAAGAAAGGAACTTAAAGGAAGTAGTGCATATAACCCCACTAAATTAAAAAGCTTACATTCTCATTTTGTGAGTGAAATACAAGGAACACAGACTATACGCGTAACTCCGAGTTAAAGTGAGATAGATATATTTTAGTCAATCAGGTAAAAAGAACATTGCAATTTAGCATTTATAGACTAGCTTGCGTCAATTTTTTTGCGTTCAGAAATGGCTACATTTGACATTTACGTATTCGTTTAGAAACGATATCACAAATTATTTTATTAATTTATTTTAAAAAAACCTAGAAAAAAAATGAAATATCGAAACGAAACAACTAAAATTTGGAGATTGTAATAGCGTTGCTCTGAAACGACCCTTATCATATCAGTTGATGTTGACGCCTCTGCCTACCCTATCCTTTCGAAATTAATGGTGTGATCTGTAATGTAGTTAGTCGATTCGTATCTAGGAAGATGATGTTTATGATTCCGTCGGAGAGAAAAAGTCCAAAAAGTCCAACAATAATGTTCATTCTTCTTCGTTCGCGCGAAGCGCAAGAGGCAAAGAGTAATTTTGTCTCCGGGGACTTTTTCTCTCCGTGCCTACCGTGTCAAACATATCTCCTGTATCTTATAATATTCTGAACAATGTTAGGTACATACCTATGATACGGTATATAAGTTAATTTTTAATTTAAAAACTTTCACAAGTTAGAGTCTTAAAAGGCAGGATACTCCTGGACGTCGCCGCCGAGCTGGAAGTAAAGCAAGTCGGGCCAGTAAAACACCATACAGCACAACCGACCAGATGTCCTGGACATAGTCCTGTTCAAGGGCATCCGCTGGCCGTTAAGTGTGGTGCTGTATGATCTGGATACGCAGCACTCCCCCTTCCCAGTCACCGAAGACCCACACGCCACCTGCCAGCGCCTCGACCCTACAGCCTTCCGCATGGTCTTCCACCGAAACCAGACAGCATATCCTATGCGGCTTCCCAAGATGGACCTGGTAGTACTCGACAGGCTCTTCGACATCATACTGCCTAATTCACGAAGGAGTGCCATTGAAAAGCTGTTGGTTTCCATGTCTTAAAATCTATTAATTGCGATAAACTTAAGTTTATAGCTCCCTCATCATAAATACTCAGTAAAGGACTGTCCTACCGTCCTAATAATTTAACGTGGTAACCCTAATTTCCACAAATCCACCTTGATTCTACATACAAATTATCACACCTATATCCACAAAGGGGTAGGCAGAGTTGTATCACAGATCCTTACTTTGCCAGTTATTTCTGTGGTCCCACGTTGGCTTGGCAAATCAAACGTTAAAAAGGCAAACTTATTGGCTCTAAACAAATTTTGGCTACAATTCACTAATACTTTCTTCAGATTAGAAAGATTATTATAACAGTATAAAGTTCCAGTTTTTCTGATTCACGTGGAAGAAAAGAGTCCCGTGTACTTTCCGAACCAATTCATAAATACTTAGCAAACACTTCTCAAGTGCTTACTTACCTAACTACAGTTGCATACCTATCATGCATGTGTGCAAAGTATTTTTAGAATTAAATTAGAGCCATAAAATACGCACAATTGAATTTTTAAATATTGCTTGATAATTTTAATTAAACTTTGCAATCGTGCGTATTGGAATTTAAATCATTGAAGCCATGTTGCCGAACATGTTAACTTTACACCTTCTATAATATAATATGAAACAGATATGGATAGCGTTCTGCCTAATAAGCACAGTCATTGTGAGTAAGAATTAAATATTTTCTATAAAAGAATAAAAGAAAGACAATATTACATAAATATAAATTAAAATAAATTGTAATTATTGTTCAGGCAGATCAAAAAGGCGGTATAAAGGTGAACAGCTCATGTGGTAAGAATGAAATAAATTCCTCCGGTCAAATTTTATTTGTTTAATAACCGTAGGAAAGCACCAAACCTATGCAAATTCGACTGTAGATACATTATCTTTGTAGGTATAATTATTTGCCAAAAATAGATAACAGCATAGCAGACCAGGCGCAGAGAAGTTGTACAAAATATGAAGACCGCATCCTGTAAATTATTTTGAACTCAGAAAATCTTGCAGAATATGATTCTAAACGTTGCCAGGAAATTTCTTGGTCCATTTTTTTATTCGATCCCCTTGGAATATCGAGTAAATTGGCAGTTAAAAGATTTGGAATTTAGCGCTACAGCAACATTCAATTCAATAATAACTATTTAACAATGTAACACACAAAGCCAAAGAAAAGTCGAATTGACTTTGGCTTTACATTTTTGAAACTTAACTTTACGTTGACTTTGGCTTTGTGTTTTACATCGTTGGATAGGTATTTTGAGTCGAATAAAATTTACTATAGCGCCTAGTTTCAAATCGATTTCCTGCGAATTTACTCGATATCTCAATGGACAAAAAATCTCCTGGCAACATTGAGAATCATAATCTTCAAGCTTTTCTGAGTTCAAAATAATTTTCACAATATGGTCTTATATTTTGCACACTCAACTTTCCTTGGCGTCTGCTCTATAAATAAAATACAGTCAAAAGTATTTATCGTACGTTTCGATGCCATGAAACCACAGAGAAGCTAATTTTAGTTTTAGGTCAAATGTATAATAGTGTAATTTTTTCTCCAGAATGTGGCGTTGCTGCTAAAAATCGTCGTATAGTTGGAGGGACGACAGTGCAGCCTCATGAGTACCCATGGCTAGTCTCCTTGATGCTCGGGCCCAAACTCCACTGTGGAGGGGCCATCATTACAGATGTTCATATTCTTACCGCAGGACACTGTATTACTTTTGGGTATAACTGTGATTTTTAATTTGTTAGTAGCGCCGCCGGTGAAATCAATTATTGTTCTAAAGTCTAATACTTTAAAATTTTTTTAATAAAAGATTTTCATGTTATAGTATCACTTAACAACATGCGCCAAAACTGAACACTACAATATTCTAACAACCATAGTTAAATTAAAGCGTCAACTGCAAAATTTTTGACGAAGCATTTATCTTTTCCTTATTATGTAATTTCGTGTTTTGCGGTTCAATTTTCAATAACGTTCTCCTTATATATTTTCTCCTCTATAGCGTCCATTTCCGCGACTTAACTGTGTACGTGGGTATGCATGACCGCTTGGACAACTTGTTCATGACCCTGCGAGTAACCAATGGCATCAAGCACCCAGCCTTCACCTCCAACGCGGTACGAGATATCAACGACATAGCAGTCTTAACCCTTAACAAGAAACTTAAGTTTACAGATAATGTGCGCCCTATTTGCTTACCCAAGGAAGGTTTGTAAAATCTTAATACATTTGACACACTATTTACATCATAACAACCCCGTAGAGGTATTAACATTTCGCCAGATATTGTTTGCTATTTATCCGACGTCAATTTATACTGCCTCCTGAAGTTAAAATTGGATTCCACTCATACGCAGCACTATATTAACAGTATGTATAAACTGTGTAGTTACGGGGTTTGTTCATTATGTTTGGTTAGCTACACCGATAACAAAATCAGCTACGATAATTCACTGTAACTGAATTAAAACAATCAATTCAAACAATTATTATAAAGATTAATGTTCAAAATACTTATTAGTCAACATACAGTCTCACCCTTATGAAATAAAATAAAAATTTACTACATCTGCTACGAATATTTTCAGTCTGCGGGTGTATTTATTGATAAATGCAAAATATTTACATGTGACGCTTGCCTTCATTTTAGCGTTTTATAATTTTATATTAATTTTTAGATATGGACTTTAAAAGTGTCCCCTTAACTGTTGCTGGGTGGGGAAAGACTAGACAAGGAGCTTTGACATCGTCTAGATATTTACTGGAAACGAAGGTGCAAATAGTGGAGACTGAGAAATGTCGGAAGTCAACAATATACCGAGATAACCTAGTACCTGATACAATGATGTGTGCGTATAGCTTAGGCAAGGATGCTTGTCAGGTAAAGATAGTTACCGTTTAAATATGACTTCAATTACTTCAAAGTAAATACTCATATATAATCAAAGTGTGTTGTTTTCTTTACGACGCATTATAACATTAAAATCTTCTTCTTGTCCTATTCCTACTTTCGGAGATCAACAAGTGAAGATCAACAAGTTTTTTTGTTCTCTTTTATCACTAGTCAACTTAGCAACCACTTGTGAAATTCTAATACCATTCTTCATGCATTCAATCAATCGCTTATTTGGTTTTCTTCTCATTTTAGGTTCAACCATATTCATATTCTAGCCTTCTTCTTGTTAAGTGACATTCAACCCTTCTCATCACAATAACCGCACCATACTAACCTTGCGCTATATCTTTTCTGTCACAGAGCCTAATTAAAAGAGCCATTTTACTTAAATATTGTAAATCAACATGCTGATAACACGTTTCTTTATTCTCGCCACCAAAATTTTTATTTTTTTTAACGAATTTTGACAGGGAGATAGTGGTGGACCACTTTTTGCTACTCATCGGAAAACGCAAAGCAAGAAATGGTATCAAGTCGGTAAGTTTTGCTGTGAAATTAATGACTCTATCTCTATCTCAATCTTGAAAATAGCAGTCATAATGAACTTTAAGTCATAACAAACTATTCAACATGAATGTCTCTTCCTTTTACTAATCAAAAGTATGATATAATTCCTAAAAGATATCACCTTCAATTGGTTGCATAAAAATGCTACTTAGGTGTTTTGGAATCGTGCTTGACAAACCGCTTAGATAAAACAGAATTAAAGTGGCAAAACAGATATTTTGTTGTATTGCTATTCTTAACCACATTCTCTCATAACTCCTATACATATCTCATGGAATAATGGATTGTTCAGTTAGTAACTAAAAGTGACGAAAGTGTTTTGATGGTTGCTGCTCAGATTATTAGCGAGTTTTGCGCGTTATGCATATGTCGAAAAAAGATAGTTATAACTTTAATATACTTATATCCCTAGGACTGAGCATAGTTATAATACAGATCATTTTTAGTGTTTTAAGTATAATTACTAGATAAAGTCTATAGTGACATAATTGAAAAAGAAACATTTTGAAAAAGGGTCGCTTAGAAAATGACATTCCTTGTAAGATAGTAATGAATCTCTATATTATAACTATGTTACGGTACATAAGGGATGCAATGAATTATTTGGTTTTTATTTAATTTGATTTAAAAATAAACTTCGAATATTAAAAGACTATGACCAAGAACTTATAATTATTTATTCCCAGGGATATAACTATAGTACGGATATATTTATCATCCGGCGACATATAGTTAGAATACATCATTAGCAATTTTGGCACGTACTATAATAACAATATTATTTGTTTCAGGAATTGTGTCTTGGGGAATAGATTGTGCTATGCCGGATTACCCCGGTAATAATAACTCCTTGTAGTGTTCTTTTCACGTTTGTTGCTTACGCTGTTTTAAAATACTTCCTGTCCTCAGCCTATATACGTCTCACTGGTGGGCACAGGCCTTCCTCATGGAGAAACACAAGAGGAGTAAGGCCCGTAACACCACCACGCTGACCCAATGGGTGTTGGTGGGTAGAAAGAGTCGCAATAGTGACCGGGACCAACGGCTTAACGTACATTCCGAAGCACGGCGGAGCTCGAGGTCACAAACCCATCCCTGGCCTGACCATGGCGTAGGTAGCTTTATTTTCAATCGAAAGCCAAAGCGTACGAACCACCACCGAGCTCCTCAAAAACACTTCACGAATATTATAATGGGAAGTCATTAATTGGCCATATAATTATTTGGTCAGCAACAAAAAGTTCAGCCGAAAAATCATTTGGGCAGCAAACAAATATTTTCTCAGCAATATACTTATTTGTAGTTTGCTGCAAAATAATTATTTGGTCACCAGAATATTAAATTAGGCAGCAAGATAATTATTTGGGCTTCAAAATAATTATTTGGGCAGCAATTTATATGTTACCGAAACTATAATCTAGGAAAAGGATCAATGAATGATCAAGGATCAATTCCTAAGAAATGTATTCTGATAGATATTAGGATAAGGTATTTTTTTTTTACCCATTAAAACAATATTTGTGTCATTAAAAAATATATAACAATTTGGCAGCAGATAAAACATGTAAGTTGCTGCCCAATTAGTTATTGTTATTGTGGGGCGTCGACTGATGATGGAAACACTTAGATTGACGAAAAATACTATATTAACTATTGCAGATCTTTACAGTCTAGCAGTGTGACAAAGAGTAATAGAAAAGATGGCAGATGACAAGACAGAGTCATAAACAAACTATAAAATGTATGTGGCGATCAACCGTCCAATTTCCAACAGTTACTTTGTTGACCAATTAGTTATTTGGCAGACCAATTTAGAAATATTTGCTGCCTATAAGATGCTGGCCAATTTGTTATTTTAGCTGATCAATTGTATTTTTTCGCTGACCAAAATTCGAATTTTTTGCTGACCGTTTAAATAACACCCTATTTTTAACCATAAAACGAATATTTTTCTCTCTTTACAGGAGTGTATACAATTGTGTCTAAATATATAACCTGGATCAATCAACAAACAAAAGACGGAATGTACTGTGTATAAATAAAGGACTATTTATTAAAATTTAGCTTTAAGTTTGTAGGTACATGAGTATAGTAAAATATATTGTACTTTTATTACGATTTAGTAGTAATATCATTACAGTAGAAAACCCTATACTATTTACTTACTAGCATCACACAACCTTTTACCTACCATAGAATTTATTTCCAAAAATATGTAATCCTTAAGTAACATTAAACATTGTTAGTAACAAAAAATATGAGATAGTGGCAACAACAATATCGATTTCCAAAGAATACCATACATCTCCTGTTAAAACTATTTCTACTTATTTAATGAGCCACAAACTGCGCTACTAATTAGTCATAAACTATTCGAAAATAAGAAATTATAATACTTAAGAACGGAAAACTTACGAGCTCTTCATAATAGTTTCTTTTTATTGCAAACATTAACTTGCATCCAAAAGAAATCCTAGGTCAAGTATTACGATAACCCAATACACTTAAACCAAAAAACCATTAGAAAATTTATTGCTCACTGTAAATAAACGAATAAAACTTAGTTACATTCTGAAAGTCCATTTCCTATTGCACTATTAAATTTCTTCTAGCGGTTAGTCCAGTCATGAGAATATAAGCACAAAATATTTATTTTCACAAAGAAACAAAATTTTTACTTGTCTTGTTATGAAAAAACTTCAATGTTAACTAAATAATACAATCGCACTTTGTATTGAAGACATATGTCTTATTAGGGCTCTTAAGTAATTTGAAAACGATTTATAGCCTATTAATGCAATTAGGAACACAAACTTTTCTGGTGAATTAGTACTACACGTGATAAGATTAGTATTGTTACTCAATTAAGTGTGTCCGACAGTAATGACAATACAAAACCAAGCAACCATTACCTGAGATGAAATTTATAACGTGTGCCGTGCTAAATTTGCAAGGACATTACCGCGTGGATAATTCACCCGACTCAATACGGCGTGCAGTGAGTAAATATCGGTAGGCGATCGAGGGAAACTGTGTTGAGTGTTGTGACTGCCATACGACCATGCTTTATACGTACAGTGCAATACTTGTCCTGGGAATGCAGGTTTGTAAGTTTGTGAATTGAGAATGAGACAATGGAAATGAAAATAGTAGATTCACCAATCAAATGTTTTTAGGTGGTCGTTTTGGTGCCGTCGGCAACAAGCGAGGACTGTGGTAAGTACTCGAAATTTCACTTTTAATATCTTAATTAGGGTCCTTTGGATTGGATCCTCCTAATCTTTAATACTTACAACAAATGCTTAATTTAAAAAATTACAACAATACTAATGACTGCTAAGATTGAATCAACACAATTATTTCAATGTTTTTTCTTACTTGGTTTTGTCAGCTTTCACGCTTTGTCAAGTATAAGTTTGTATACTCTTGTTAATTAAAAGATTACACGTGTCGCTACAGAAATAATTATTAACGCTATATAAAACAACGGATTTGTGAAGCTATTTATGATATTGGCTTATGCAATGGCTAATAAAAGTGTTAGTGTTTGAATAGGATGGAGCGTTTTATATCGAACATTTTTTTATTTAAACAAAACAATAGATTGAGAATAGTATTTATAATTTATATAAATCTCAGTTTCTGTATATTTACTAAATATAAAAATACTAAAGGTTAAACAAACTTTTTTTTTAATTCTCTCAAATCAGAATGTGGCAGGCCTTCAGACACAGTGGTATCAATGCGTATAGTGGGAGGCAGAAGGGCAGCTCCACACTCCCACCCTTGGGCTGTAGCTATATTAAAAAATAATCGCATGCACTGTGGTGGAGCCATCATCACAGACAGACACATACTTAGTGCTGGGCATTGCTTTAAATGGTAAGTTATATTTTAACCACACTAGACTTGTCTTTAATTGTATGTAAAAAGGTTGTATTCAATTAACAAGCAAAAATATTATAAATCAAAGTTTCAAGTGTTCAGATTCTGATTATTCCTGAAATGAATGAAAACAGTATTTAGGTTTCAGTTGTTCTGAAAACAAATGATAAATTTGATCTTGTATATTCAATAAAAACTTTTACTGGAAAATATTATAGTCAACAACGTCAGACTTCCTCAAACATTCAAAATTCCTCAATTGTTTTGCGCTTTTCATAATAATGTGCTGATTGAAAAATTTTAGCGTTTTTGTTTTGTCTGACATGTCGTTGACTGTACAACTGCTAAAAACAGCTTCTTATATTCTACAGGGATAATTTCAGAACGATGGAGGTAATGATTGGCTTAGACAACTTAGATAACTTGAGCAATGTGTCTCAAAGGAACATAACAGGTGTTGTTATTCATGAAGGTTTCACCTCAACAGCAGTGAGAGATGAGAATGATATTGCTATCGCAACCATCAATCTTCCTGTGTATTTTGGAGATACTATAAGGCCAATATGCTTACCTATACCAGGTATTGTTAATATTATTAATATAACCGCATACATACATACATAAAATCACGCCTTTAATCCCCGAAGGGGTAGGCAGAGTCCAAGGAGCACTGTGTTCCTTAAGACCACATTTAGCCATACAAAAATTGGGTTTGGTCAGATGAAAAATCGTGAAAAGTAGTAACAAATGGCTAGCTCATCGCTTACACAATTACAGACCCAGTACCCAATACGCCCTTAGTCGCCTTTTACGACATGCTAGGCAAGCAAAGCAGTTGGTACATTCTTTTTGTGTCCCGGACAATAAAAAACAAATAACCAGCAAAAGTAAAAAAAAAAACAAATAAATATGGAAATATTCGAGTATTCCTCAAATTCATGGCAATTATTTGATAATCTTTATTTCACAACCGTAAAATTGTAAGATTGCCAAGGATTTCTTGAAAAATATTGTATTACATATTATAATTGATTTACTCCAATACACTTGAAATAAATGCGATTTTACATCTATTAACTTTACACGATATTTTATTATAGGAATAAAATGGACTTGGCTATATATTTGTAACACGTGACATTTGTAGTCTTGAGTAAAATTTTATTTAAATTCAGTTATTTTTTTTGTTTGTTTTTAGGACAAGAATTTGGTTCAAGGGTCGGTACTATTGTGGGTTGGGGCAGAATGGGAGTGGAAAAGTCGTCCTCAAAAGTCCTTTTAAAGGCCTTACTACGAATTCTTTCCGATGACGAATGTATGAAATCGCAACTAAAACAGCATCTAAAACCGACGATGATGTGCGCTTTCTCTAAAGGAAAAGACGGTTGCCAGGTATGCAAAACCCAATTGAGTGATCACTGCTCTACTATTTTTTCTACTCAACATCCTATAAACATTTAAAAAGGTTGTTATGATGCGTAAAAATCTTAATTACCTACGTATCAAAATCATATAGCATTTTTATCTCCGGTTTGGTACCGAACTTAAATAACGTTATGCAATCTTTTATTTCAATCCTTTATTATTTTCACTTGATCTACACAACTAGAGATGCAATCTGTAGCTCCTGGAAATACTTTATTTTCATATCGATTGTATTCTATGATGTTAATAAAAATCAATAAAAAACATTTCCAGATATCTATTTGCCTATTGATACCCGCTTAACATTTCTGTGGACATAATGTCATACAACAAAAAAGATGAAAAATTTTGTTAGTAAGTAAATTCTTATGGAAGTTTTCTTGAGTTTACTATTCACATACTCACCTTAAAAGTAATACAACTGAGGATATTTTTATAAATTTACTTTATCTGTGGCTTTAAAAAACGCTTTGGCCAATTCTCCATCCTTTCTTATTCAACACTTTCATTGGTTTACGCGATTCGATTAGTAATAATGTTGATATCTACAATTTAAATTTAATCCGTTCTGAGTTATGTAACGACATGGTTACATAAGCCACAGGATGAATAAATATCATTGCAAAATAGGTAAATATTTATTTCTACGTGCATTTTAAAAATAATGATATAGTTATTGCTTTTTATGATGGCGAGTGGCTACGGCCTTAATTCCTTAAGATAGAGTCGAAATTCTAATGAATAAAGAGCCCACGTGAACTGTAATATCTATAAAACATCCAGACTTCATGAACTGACCTCGTCTGTAGAACACATGACAACTATTACATGGTCTTTGGAATCACGACTACCTATAGATGTTAGACATAATAGGAGGATATTACAATTATTCTTTGTACGCTATGCTGTCTCTTGTGTCTCAAAATAAACTGATGATGATGCCAGATCTTTTCTAATATCATTTGGGGTTGGTGCATTATTTATCACTCTCCTCTATTACTCGTATATTCATACAATATTTCTTCGGTCTTCTTCTCCCCGCATTCACACCACCCACTCTCTTGTTCATAACTCTTCAGTCTTAAATTATCAAACAAAAATAATTGTCATGGGGTTCAGAGGTGTATAGAAAAGCTTTCGTTATTAATACTTTCCGATTTCAAGATTGTAAAGAATGCTAGTTTCACCACGTTTGGTCCTTGATAAAGAATTGTTTCGTGTGATCTCGAAATTTTGGATGGCACCCACCCAATTGTTTATATTGCAACTGTTCTTTCTATATCCACCAATATATAGTAAGAGTCATCCAAGTAGTATTACAAATCATGATTTGATTTATACTTTGTTAATCATTATTAAGTGAAGAAGAAGTGGTCTGGGTCAGCGCGAACCGATGGGCTCGCATGGCGTCCAACAGAATATCGTGTTTTAATACCTCGGTCCGAAAGGTTCGTGCACCTACCAAGGGGTTAATTTTAAAAATGTTTTAAATTATTTTACAGGGAGATAGCGGTGGGCCGCTACTGGTTTTTGAAAATGATGGCCGATATGTACAAGCAGGTAAGATTATACATTTCTAACCTGCTTGTACCTAATATTACATTAGAGCTCGTTATCCCCGAAGGGGTAGAAGACTTGATACCAAAACAACAACCACATTTTGTCTAATTGTATACACAGACAAAAACAATACCACATTAATAAAGTTAAACATCAATATCATTTACTAAAACGAGTATTACTATTGCAATTATAACCGAAAAAACCAAAAACCACTAATTTAACAAAATAAAAAAATAAATATAGCTTACAAAGTAGTTAAATCATATTGAAAATAAACTTTATACTTATAAAGTGTTTTTTATTGTAGGTATTGTTTCATGGGGAATTGGCTGTGCAGATCCTAGGTATCCTGGTAAGTTCAATAATCTAATAATTCCCTAATAATAAATAATTCCCTATTTTTGTCCCATGTTGATACTAAAGATATAAAGTAAAAAAACAACGTTTCTGTGTATTCTCTGTAGCTTGAGTATTTATTTTAATTCCACACTAGTCGAGTAAATTGACATTTTTCACGAATTTTTCAGGTGTATATACAAAAGTGAGCAACTACATTGATTGGATTAAGAAAAACACACAGGGCGCCCGTATGTGTAATTAATTATTAAAAGAGACTACAAACAATTTGTTTTTTTTCCACAGTGCTTTTCAATATTTATAAGCAATGTGTTACCAGGTAATAGTCCTAAGTACAATTTTCTAGATTTCATCGCCGTCAAACCCAATACATGTTGAAAAAAAATTATAAAAATAAATATTTAATCAAATGCGACCTTTTTCAACGCAAAGGTCAAGAACTAGACACGATAAATCAAAAAAAATCTAAATAACTATCATATATCTCAAAATTATCTCACCTTTTCGTGACAAACATAAAAATCGATCCTAATGCCTAATTGAAGAGGCAATGCTGTCCACTTGTAGACTTTGTAATATCATAATTCCGCTGCCCTGTTCCCGATTTTATTCATCCTCCATCCATAATCAAACAATCGCAACAAGCCTATTTCTTCAATTTTACTCGTCCTATCCACATTCACTCTCTTCCCGGCCATATCCTCGTTCATATAAATTCTTAATCAACCTTTTATTCGTTCTTCCTCTCCTTGCATACCTACATAACCATCCGCTGCCACTACATCAGGGCCGTCGAAAACGTTACGGTCCAGCTACACACCATACTCTCGTACTCGTGTTCCCTCGCGTCGTCTCGTGTAGTATAACGTTTTCGACGTTTTCGTGGTAAATACGTTCATATTTAACGCGATCGGGGCCCTGAACAAGTCTCAATTAATTGAGTCTCAAGTAGTTTTAACGTTGCTTTTGAATAACGACAGCACAGGCAATGTTGGTAAAACTCCAGATTGCTAAGAGCAAACATCTACGAGTATGTCCTCATTATTCCTAAAATAGTGTAAATGGTGTTAGTCATAACTTTGTTTTCGTTTAATTCTGTTTCAAATCTCGAAAACACGTTATAGCTACCTATTTTAATACGTTTATGTAGTTGCTGAATCTTTGGCATACATGGATATTTTCTTGTACGCCGATTTTTTCTACGCGTCATAGATAAACGTTAAATTAGCGCAACCGATTACTATTTTGCATACAATGCCGTCTAAGTTCAAGTTTTTTGTTGCCCAATTGAACCTGAAATGATTGTCTAGACCCTAACAATTATCTGAAAATCCTTTTAAAAGCCCAATCTGTTGTTGAAATGGCCAGTGTGAACAAACATTGAAACAAGATGGCTGATAGTGTACAGTGCGAAAAATCTACAGAATCAAATTTTAGTAAAGACATTAATGATGTACCAGCTACTTACATTGGAACAGATTACAATTACAAACATGAGATAGTGTGGAAGAATGCGATCGGATTTTTGGTACTTCACTTGTTGTGCTTATGGGGACTTTTTATTTTGTTCACTGGTGGGGTTCAGTTGAGAACGATCTTGTGGAGTAAGTACCTTATTACAATATTACAACACAAACTTATTACTAAAGCTACTACTAATGCATAAGCTCTTTCTCATGGTCTTAGTAAAGTTGATTCCTGGACACATTATGTCTTTCCAAAACATCATAATGTTTTTCCTATTTGCCATCTTATATTCATTGACTCTACTCTTTCTATTGTTTCTACCCACCAACCCGCATGTGGCCAGCGGGGTGGTGTTATGGACCATACTCCTCATGTGTTTCTCCATAAGGAAGGCCAGTGCCGAGCAGTGAGACGTATATACGCTGAGGACGATTCATTGTCTGTATTTTGCTATTCTAGATTTAATTGTGATTAATGCTTGCGAATGTGCTTTTATTACACAAATATTCTTGTATTTTATCAGTTTCAATTAGTAAAAGCATGTGTCATTTATCGAATTGAATGTTTACTTTCAGTGTTATTTGTAATGTACTGGTCAAGCGAGGGCGTCACAATAGGAGCTCACAGGCTGTATACGCACAAATCGTTCAAAGCCGCTCCACTATTTAGAACTATTCTTATGATCTTGCAAACTAGTGCTGGACAGGTAAACTTTGACTTATTAGAATTAAGGGCCACTTGCAGGAAATTTAAATAAGAGATTTGTATGTAGAATAGGCTAGTTGATTCATATCAAAAGTAATGAAAATAATGTTTAGTACAAGTGTCCGAAATATACCAAGTTCAATAAGTATAAATAAGTGATTACTGTAGAAATTCAATTTAAACATGTTTATTTTTTCCTTTTTTTTTCTTCTGCCATAAACGCTATCCACCATGTTCGTGAAATTAGTGAAGTAACGCGTCATGTAAACAATTACTACGCATGGTCAAAATCCGTCAAACGCCAATCGCAACCAATCAAGCATGTCTGTCGGCTGTATCAGCCTGTGCCACGCATGCGTATTAAATTGTTTACCGAAACCTTGAATTTACGGCACAGATAATTCATAGACCATCATGGCTGAAGGCGTTTTTGACAGTCGAGCAAAAACGTAATTTAAAACTTATTGTGTTACAGGCCTCAAAAAATAATATTTATTATTTTTATGGTGATGGCTAGCAGTAATGAATCATTTAGAACCCATTAAAAATGGTCAACTAGCTAATTGTCAAAAAATTCCTAATTCTAGTTTGAAATCTCGATTTAACACAAATAAAAAAAATGTTACCTAGTTTTAAACTAGGTTTGAAATTTCCTGCAAATGGGCCTAAGTGATAAATCCTCCATTCGCTATAGCCATTATCAAAAATAAATTTAGTATATAATTGTATCATTATTATAAAACTTTGAGGAGATACAGCTAGTATAATATAGTAATTTTCCAAGGATTAATAATGTTTCATTAAGTATTCTTGTATGTTTTTATTGTAGAACTCAATGTTTATCTGGTGCCGAGACCACCGCCTCCACCATCGGTACTCCGACACTGATGCAGATCCCCACAATGCCAAGAGAGGCTTCTTCTTCAGCCACATCGGCTGGTTGATGACAAAGAAGCACCCGTACGTCATCGAATTAGGAAAGAAAATAGACATGTCTGATCTCCAGGCAGATTGGATGGTGATGTTCCAAAAGAAGTAAGTGTATTAAAGCGGTTTCTTTATATATTTATTAACTTCAGTTTTTAATATCGTTTACTCGTTGCATTGTTTTCAAGCGTATAACATTAGCATGAACATAAATACTTTTGAGACAATAACCTCTTGACTCATAATAGAAGTAATTTTTCAATTCAAAACTTTATACAATAAGTTCATGCTCATGTACGTTCCTCTACATGACGTCATAGAACTCAGGAACAAACTTAACAGTAGTAACAATCTCACACATGTCTACATTTGACTTTGTGCAGTGTGAACTATCAGAAATTTTAATAATAGCTTTCTTCAAGGTACTACTACCCATTATACGCCCTATTCGCAATTCTGCTCCCGGTGTGGGTGCCAGTGAAGTACTTCGGCGAGCCGTGGCTCGAAGCGACTCTGGTGGTGTACTTTACCCGCTACGTCCTCCAACTGAACGGCACTTGGCTCGTCAATAGCGCTGCTCATCTTTACGGGACTAGACCTTTTGACAAGTACGTAAAGTCTATTTTAGTGAGCACGTTTGTTAAAGTAGTTCATTTCAACAACCGATGTGTTTTCTCGCCATAAATTCTGAAACAAGCTTAGGCGCTATATTTTTAATAAGGCGTTTTCATAGCATCGAAGAAAACTATACAGACGCAGTAGCTATTACGCAAAAAACAACACACACAATTGTTTTAAAGTCATGGTTTTAGCTTCTATTGAGCTCATTAGAAAGTATTTTATTTATGCAATAAACGCGTTTGGTCAGATGAAAAATCGTGAAAGAATAGTAACAAGTGGCTAGCTTATCGCCTACACAATCACAGACCCAGTACCCAATAGGCCCTTAGTCGCCTTTTACTAAATGCTAGGTAAGAAAAGCAGTTAGTACATTCTTTTTGAGTCCTGGACCAACACGGGACTGTCCCGGACCAACATTTTGTCAATACCAGTTATATAATATGTCAATTTCTTATATTGTTTCATGCTAATTAGTAAGTGAAGAATCGTACTTAAACCAAATTATAATGCAATTAATTGTTTTCCTAATTTAATGCATATTAAGTGTTTACTTCATTTCAATGTAATGTCCCAATTACATTGACCTGTGTCTACATTGACCTATATTCTACGCAAGCGTGTTATTGTAATTTGCCTTTGACAGAAACCTGCAGCCAGTTGAGTCATGGTTTGTGTCGTTCATAAGTCAAGGCGAAGGGTGGCACAACTACCACCACGCTTTCCCCTGGGATTACAAGGCAGCTGAGCTTTCGACTCATTTCAACGCATCTGCTCAGATTATAGAGCTTATGGCCAGTATTGGACAAGCATATGACTTAAAGACTGCGTCATCAGAAATGGTAAGATACAATATTTTGGATTTAATTTTTTGAGTTCATTCATGTCTATACGATTTCATAGCTATGAGCTGTTGAATGCCGCATAACCCCTTGGAGGTTACCACGAACACTGGTGTTTGCAAAAAAAAATATGCGTCTATAGTGTCTCGTTTTGTGCGTTAAGTAGCTTCAAAATGGCGGGTATTTGTGACTAATTCAGTGATTGTGTGTGATTCTATTATAAAATAATAATAATAATAATTTTTTATTCAAAATGTCATTTTTACAATCATTATAAGAACTGCTCTCATATAAGGTCACCCTGTGTTATGAGAGACAAAATATTTTGTACAGCATTATAAAGCGACGGAAAGCCGCTTTATAATACTAGACTTGTATGTATAGAAAATCTTTGTGCTGAACCAATGTTTAGTTAAAAGTTTACATTTATATACAATAACTTCTCAATATAGGTCAAGAACCGAATCAAGCGGACTGGTGATGGCACTCACAGAGAGCTTGGCACTGAAGAAGAGAGGGCATCTGTCAAAGCCACTGGTCCTCTGCACCCTTTGAACCCCAGCTATACTGTGACCTACGATGACCCTAAGGCCACCCTCAAAATACACGGCCTGCCACTATACCATGAGAAAGATATCTTCAATTGTAGCAATTTCACATTAAATAGGAGTGTAGGGATTAAGTAAGATTGAAAACCATTTAGGTATATTATTATGCTTGATCTTATTAATTATCTAATTATAGAATTATTTCTACGACTTAAAATAAGATAATGATGCTTATAAGTAGAACATAACTTCTCATTAGTTTTAAATTTGCAAATATATTAATTGTTATTTAAATATTATTATAATTGTTTGTGATTATTAGAATATTGTATGTTATGTAAATTACTGAAATAAAGTTTTACAAAATACGTCTTTTAAAACAAGTTTTTTATAATAATATTACATTCTCAATTTCATTAAATGTAATGAGCATTGTGACCAAGCTTATATAATTTTTCACTCTAAGGCCAGAGCAAATCCGCCAGCCTCCCTGTTCTTGCCAGTAAATAAACTAAATACGGCATCTATATATTATATTTACATTTATTAAAGATATTATACCTATCACTTTTTATTGAGACAAATCAAAGCGAAACGGGTCGTGATTTTCCGAGTTTTTAGGGATTAACATTAGAATTTGTTTAGGAATCTATGAATTTAAATGGAAAATGGGATGTTTAAATAATATACAGAAGAGGTACTTGTAAGTTTATAACTAAATGCATAGACAATCAGATCGCACATGACTGTATATCCAGCTGGTGTGCTCCACTATCCTGGTGTAGAGAGGGAGAGTGTTGTTGACGCAGGAGGCTGAAGACACCACTCCCAGAAGACGAAATGGACGTGATGCAGAGAAGCGGGACATCACTGGAGCCCCTACGTCAGACTGGTAACAAATAATTCCATATAACTCCGTTATTGCTTCGAAATTTCTACAGATATTTTTTTAGTAAATAATTCGTATGAATTGTTAAATGAACCTAAACTATTAGGTCCTTACCTATGAAATTGGTATTTTGTATGGAGATTTTGGGGATGTCTGCATTTTACATACTAACATTTTATCAGTTTTCTTCACAACGACAAATCCAGAGATAATAATATTTGGCATGTATCATTAGACAAGCTTTAGCAATATGTGTGTGAACACGCTTGATAAAAATTATTTATCGTTTTTATGTTAATGAAAATAAATGATTTATTCGGGAGGCAGTTAAAAATAATTGTCTTTGTGTCTAATTTTAACACAATTAAACTTACAAAAAATTATCAAATTAAATAATACGAGCTCAAATATATGGTCTATTTTTAGAAGAGGCAATTATTTTATAAGAATGTTCTGAAACTTAATAGTTAAGGACAAATTGCTAAGACAGAATAAAAACACCAATTTCATAGGTAAGGACCCAATATTAGCCTCAGACGCTCTCGTCTGAGGCTAATATTGGGTAATATAGTATTTGAGGGGGAAATTAGTTGGGTTTCTATTTCACTTGCCTAGCCTAGTTCGCTCGAACTAGTAGCACAACAGAATTACACAAACTAAAAGGTCTAATGATCTTCTCAGATAATGAAAAATCTTATGAATAATTCCATCACGCTTCTATCACTTGTAGGTCCTAACACCCGCACAAATTAAAAATTCTTCATAACAGAATATAAATCAAATTAAAGTAAGATAACCGCAAAAAAACCTAATGATAGTGATTAAGGTCGAATTTAGTGTTTGTGTGAATATTTAATTTTTAGAGTTAAACGATCATACTAACTTTGCAAAGATGACTTCTAGCACCCACGGGGCCCAGGCAGCCCTTGTCAATAAGAAGATGTGGTTGGGAAGAGGCTGCGAGGCAGGATTGCTTCGGTAGCATCGGAAGGGTCGTCACTTTCGGAGTACATGAATAGTTCCCAGAATGTTCTGCCCAAGAAGACACCCACCCTATACGTCCGCGCTCCAAATACCCTAAAATTTTTAGGAAGTAATAAACGGGTTGTGTTTTGTTTCTCAATCAAATATTCCAGGGAAGGAGACGTCTACAACTAGTTTTTGGTGTTAACTCTCTAGAAAATTTTCGAAGGTGAAAATCAATTGAATCAAACGTAAATTTTTTTTACACAGAGCTAAGACTTTCTAAGAGTTATGCGCTTAGAAATTTTACCTATAGTTTCTTACAATCAGTTTCCGCTATTTGTTACGTGATATAAATTACAGGTTTTTTATATTTACCATAAAAAGGCAAGCAGATTGGCGAAACGAATTCATTAAACGTTATTGGATGTCTCAAGTTAATGAGAGCGATGTCGTTATCTCCATTCGTAGGAGAATACATAGGGTGAATAGTCACTGATGAAACACTGTTAACCAGGGCTGGACCTCCAACACCTTCCCCGCATCGGTCATGAGACCCTAGTATTACAGTCAGGTTACTGGATGATAAGCTGGAAGAGGTCACATGGTATTGAATCATGATGTTTAAAATAGAAATAACTCACACACATATCGTCACTCCTTTCCCCCGAAGGGTTAGGCAGAAATAAGAATAAATCAAGAGTAAATATGATTCAGGGGGATTTATCCAAATATGTTGGTATTTGTAACAATAACAATAACACATATACACACACATACACATACATAAACACATATAGACATACATAGACCCACACATGGTGAACTGATATAAGCGTCTATATAATACTATCTTAATATATATTATACTTATCTAATAAGAATTTATTTTGTTTATAGATAAAGATGTCAAACAGTTTTGTAATAAATAATTAAGATGGAGCTAAGTCTCCTGGCACAGGCATCAATGTGCTTTAAAGGAGGCTTCGACAACGAATGTATAAAACTGTAATTTGATACGAATAAACAATTTTAATTTTTAATTTTAATTTAATTTTAATTGGTGAAGTTACAATATACGAGAGATAGAGATATCCTTTCTTAGGACCCATGGCGTCTCGATTTTAAATCAACTAAAGGCCATCATGCAAACTTTTTTTTAGCAAAGATAGTTTTTTACTAATAAATTCACTTTAATAAATTTGTATTAGCACCATTGAATAGTGCAGTATTTGAGGGAATTTCAAATAATTATGCTAAACGCCTTATTAACATTTATAAAGTTTTAGAATTTCAGTATGGATGTGTATCACTTATGTGAGCATCAGAAATTAAATTAGTTAATAATAATATTAATTACCCGTAAACAGGATAAGCGGCAGTCACAACATGACTATCGGATATCAATGATCCTCCAACGATATCATTTCCAATATTGATTATAGCCAGCCAAGGGAATTGATGTGGAATAATAGGCTCCCCTCCTAACAATCGACTTGTTCTTACTGCATCGGAAATATATTTTGTGACACCACAACCTGTAGATATAAAATAAGGATTTTTTTACCTTTAAAATTATTATTATGTTAGGGCATTGGCTAAAAAGTAAAACAGTAAAAAGTAACAGAATGAAAACATTCCTCTGAACTTTTCTTTGTGACTCTATCTTATCTTAACATTATATTAACTGACAATTATGGCCCTCATACAAACTTTTTCAATTGCCTATAAATTTAAGCGTAGTAAATAAAACACGTACGTACTAATTTTGCACAACACTATTATCTTAAATAAAAAAAATCGCTTTACTTACGGCACAAACAATATCTCTGTAAACCGAATACGTTAAACAAACTCGACGTTCCACTAGCCATCTGTAATAATGTTAAAATTGTTTTAACAAAAAGTCTTTTAACAAAACAACAAAATGTATTTCTCACCTACCGAAAACAAACTAAAGTAAAAATAGCAAAGTATCAGTAACATGATTGCGTCCAACTGTACAGCAGAACTAAAGTCATAATGAGTTCATAAATGCTCCAAAATATTTATTTTCCCTTTTGTTACGTAGTATGCGGGTATTTTGTTTTGAAACCCTGATGAAGCACATGTAGAAAGTGTTCAATTAGATAAAAAGACCTTTAAGATACATCGAGCTAATGACGTGCAAATAATCAGGAATTAAAAACAAACTAGTGCCTTTCAGCGATTTCACCCGCGCTGTACCCAGTCCCATGGAAATATCGGGATAAAAAGTAGCCTTTGTCCTTTCTCAGGCTCTAGACTATCTATGTAAATTTCGATTAAGTCGGTTCAGTAGTTTTGACGTGAAAGCGAGGCAGACAGAGTTACTTTGTTCATTTATAATATTAGAGTGGATTTTTAATATTTCTTGAAATGAGGAGAGAGAGAATAATCCGGCCTCCGAGTTAAATAGACATGAATGTGGATGGGTGTGTTGGAGGAGGAAGACTGACGAAACGATTGATGATAATGATTTCATAAGGAATAAAGTAAGTGGAGACATGGCGTGTCATAGAAGAGAATGGAAAAATAAGCACCGACTTCAAATAGAATTAGGAACATATCAGGATAAAGAAACCGATTAAATATTCATTAAGTTGTTTAATTAGTACACCAAAATAAGTTAATAATCACAGTATATAATATAACATGAAATAGATTGGGATAAATATAGGTTTTCAGATTCATATATTTTAGATCACTCAGCGCAATAACAGCCTTCCTGGGAATTCTCTCGAATCCAGTCCAGGTACTTGTTGACCCTGGTGTACACCCCGGGGTAGCCGGCCCGGCCGCAGCCCACTCCCCACGACACCACTCCTATAATAATAACAAATAATCACGCCTATTTCCCCGAAGAGGTAGGCAGAGGAGTGAACTCCCACATTTCGTCTGATATGTGTAAGTCCTCCATGTAACAGGTCATCTAGAGAACATGCTAACAATTGACAGCTTTTTTTAGTTTTGGTTTCTTAACAGGTTTATCTCGGCGTAACAATTTAAATACGATCGCAAGAAACTAATAACAAATATAGGTAGTGTGCTCACTGATATGGTAGGCAAATACTTAACATACCTAGTAGGTATATAATTGGTTTTAGGGACGCTAAGACTACCAGTGGGAGACTCGACAAAGAGACATCTGCAAGGGTAGGGGGCCTTACTTTTTCTGCAGCAAAGCAGTATTTTAAGCGGTCCATTTTGTAATTTCAGAGGCTTATTCAGTAGGTTTCTTTACTTTATAATAAAGTAAACAAAAATTCTGAACGAGCCAATAGTACAATTATTAATTGTAAAAGGTAAAAATGAAATACCTACCTAATAACTCGTATTGCTTATCTCGCCTTTCCGCAAATAAGGGCCCTCCACTGTCACCCTGGAAGATAAAAAAACATAATAACAATACCTAATACACTATAAAATATTTCCTGTTTGTAAAACGGTCTTTCACAAAATTATCGTCACAAAAATCGGATACAACTACAATAGAGCATGTATAGAATCATAGCTATTCTGATCTTCACTCTTTTGGATTGTTATAAAAAGATACATTATAGTAGTTTATTGTCCACACTTAGATAAATTACCACAAATAACACGTTAAAGAATGAAATGGCTTATTTATTCTTATCGCCAAGAAGAAGTCTTGAATGCTAAAATATACCCACTAATTTATTCACAATAAAAATATACAAAATTTCCCTAAGATATGATACTCTTGTAGAATAAAATCGTTCTTCACGAACCTGGCAAGTATCCTTCCCGCCCTCTTCTGGGTACCCAGCACACAGCATGCTATCAGCGATCATGGCCGCGCTGTACTTGGTCCGTTTGCACGCCTCGTTGCTCAGCACTGGCACCTCCACCTCCATCAGGTGGCAGGAGTGGTTCTTTACTTCAGATATCGAGCCCCAACCGCTGGCTATAGCCTTGGTTCCGACGAAGCTGGATTCTGAAACGTTATCAAACAAATAAATATTTTAGAGTTAAATAGAGTAAATAATTACTCTTGAGCTATTTATATTGTGATAGAAAATAGAAGTGATAATTTTCATGAGCCAGATTAGGTAATTGACATTATCACCAGCTTATTATGCTCCACTTCCCAGGAGTGCAGACCATCCTGCACAGAAAAAACATGAGCTTAATTTTCCAATTAATAAAAAAACTGACATGCTACCTGGCCCAGTACAAATTAGAATACAACAAACGGCAAAAACCACTCAGACCAATAGTTTCAATTTGGAAGCATAAAGTATTGGTCTCTTATCCAAAGTCCATGGGGAATGTGGTTATATTTTAAATATCAAAACCACGGCGTCAAAATTCCATCGAATGTAGCTTATATAGTAGTTATAATTACCGTCATTATTAGGCAGACAAATAGGCTTCACGTCATCAGTAATGGTTACAGGCTCACTCAGCTTCAGCAATGCGATGTCATGCTTGAAGGTGGTGTAGGTGAAGTTATTGGCGACCACCTCAGTGATGAACCTGGTGACTGGCCGCTGGGTCTCATTACACCGGTCATGCTCTCCAAGCGTCACTTTTATCATGAACCACATAAAACTGAGAAAAATGATAAATTAGCAACAGAGAAATTAAATTATTGAATTGAAATTATATATTATATGTAATTATCTCGTCATGCACTGTTGGACAATTAGGCCTCCCCTCAATGAGGAGCCATTTTACCCAGCACCAGTCAGCAGTATTTTGTAAATTACTCCATATTGCCGGACCGCACATCCCAGACTACATTCTTCGAAACGTTACGTCTAGAAAAATACATTAAATTAAATACCACTTGGTCCTCGCAACTTTTTCTTTTATTATCTGTTTTACACAAAGTCGTCGTATTTTTAAAGCAAGACACATAAAACTGGTAAGCAGTTGAAAATTGATGACAAAAATCACATAAAAAATTATAAAAGTGGTAAATTGTAATTTTTGATGAACCTCTTTATTTTTTTCACGCAGTCTCAAAACAAAAATGAAATGAAATGCTTTATTTAAGTAGTTACACTTATGACGCGTCAGAATAATTAGAAAGTTACCAACAAATTATCCAATTCTACTTGTTTACCTCTACATTTTTTTCTTCCTGTTCCTGTTAATAAATTATCATTATCATTATCATTACCGGGAGGCCTTGTCAAGAGAAGATACAGGCAAGAAACTCTGCAAGGGTTCCATCCTCCCTTTACATAAAATTGTCTTACGTTCCACAATGTACAAATTACAGGCAAGTCAAAATGGAATGAATTAGTTGATGTCACAAGGTACCATGACAAAATGACTCATGAAATAGAACGAGTTCTAGAAAATGAGAAAGTTAGAAAATAGCTTCATGCAGCTAATGACATCTACATCGGAATAGTAGCCTCAACTGGTGAAATTGAAAATTTACTCCTACTGTATTGTTATAAGCAAAGTTCATAGTGGCGTAAGTTTGTCCATCATTTTTCTGGGGGCATTATTTAATTTTATTTAACATTCACCCCCACGGTACCCGTTCCCATGGGAATATCAGAATAAAGGGTAGCCTATGTCCTTTCTCAGGCACTAGATTATCTGTGTACCATTTTCGGTTAAATTGTTACAGCAGTTTTGACGTGAAAACGACAGACAGAGAGAGGAAGAGACAGACAGAGTTACTTTCCCATTTATTTTTATCTTGATATTTACAATAAGTTACATTATTATTATATATTATATTTTATTTACTTATTAAATTGGCTCTAGCAATACCCTGTTATTTCTATGAATTGTTTACAATTTAGTATAATGTATAATCTCGATATACGAGTATTAGGTTACAGATTTACGGTCTATGAGCGCTCGTTTGCTCATTCAAGGTGTCCACGGAAGACCAGCGTCGTGGTGTTCTACGCCTGACACATGCTGAGTGCGACTCCTATTCAGTGCCTTAACCTGTATTGTTTAATATGTCATTATGTATTGTCTTTGTCTATGTTTGATTATTTTCTATGTAATTTCTTTCTATGTGTGTACTGAATAAAATTTTATTATATTCTATTCTATTCTATAATATTTGTATGGATTACATCCCATTGCAAAAATTATATGTTTTAAGACAATCACACCTATTTCATTACATAATGTCTAGTATATTTTTATCTCTATTCTCTAGAATTAAGGAAAGTTTCGTTTTGTAAACTAGGGCATGCTAATCCGCTTTCATGCCCGCGTACATTTGACTGGAGCACGTCCTGCATAAATCATTATTCTAAACGCTCCACACATTATTGGACATTAGTGCTATAATGTACACACACGTGAATATTAATGTATGAACATATACTTGTTTATTTACATATGGGTCTTGTTTACTAATGTACTAAAGGAAATTGAACTGTGTAAATGCTTTATGCTATTATTAAAAAAATATATTATTTTAAGTGTGTCTAATATTGTGAAACATTTTTGAAATTCTAAACTATACCTTACTTTTACCCTAAGTTAATTTAAGCCACTCTTTTGGTAATGGGGGTCCAGCCCTAAGCAATGTTTTAACAAACTTTGCAGAAGTGTTATAACGATGAACTGAGTTTGTAGATAATGAATATTCGATGAAATGAAAATGCGATGAAACCAAATTCTAGGAATTGTTAAATAATGAACAAAAAGTTCTTCGGATCGTTTTATGGGAAATGAAAATCGTTTAAAGGAATTGCGATAAAATTATGGATTCCCATTTAATTAATATACATATAAATATTCAGAATATTTATAATACATATATAAACATCCAAGACAGGAGAACTAATGCCTTTAATCATCACACAAATACCTGCCCCCACCGGGGATCGAACCCAGAACCTCTCGAGATGGTGACGCCTTGAGACCGGCGTATAAACGACTCGATCACGGAGATCGTCGAACCACGAGGTTGTGGGGATGCGCCAAAGGGGAATCACCGGGTATATTCGGGAGATGCCCAGAAATGGCAGCTGGTGGAATGCGTTCGCGCGGCTGCTCCCGGTGTCTGAAGCGGTAGTGGAATGCTCCGGTGTACAGTAGGAAACTAACCTAACCTTTGCGTTGAAACCCACTACTGTACTGAATAATTAGATTCAACTAGCTGTTGCCCGCGACTTCGTCCTGGAATAGTTCGTTTTCTAACTATTCCAGGGGAACTCTTTGATTTTCCGGAATACAAAGATTCTAAGATGTTGACCAGGGATATAAGATATCACCATGCAAAATCATTGAAATCAGTATAGCTATTTTGGAGATTAGCCCGTACAAACAAACGAACAGACAGAGAAGCAAAAAAATAATTGTTTTGGTATTTTCGCTCTTTTTACATCCCCCTGACTTGATTATAAGCATTTATTTTCCATATACAGACATTCGACCTCTACAGTTTTATTATATACATAAATAACAAACCCCTTAACACAGTGAGCAGCAGTGAGCACATATCGGTCGTTGATGAGCATGCCTCCACAATAAAACTTATTGACGTAGGACAGGCGCGCCATCCAGGGGAACTCGTTGACGGCCGTCTCCACGCCGCCGATGATGCGGGAGGCTTCGTTGCGGACTCCACAACCTGCGCAATATTACATACATACAATACGCCTGTAATCCCCGGAGGGGTAGGCAGAGTCCAAAGAGCACTGTGTTCCTTAAAACCACATTTAGCCATACAAAATTGGGTTTGGTCAGATGAAAAATCGTGAAAGAGTAGACCCAATACGCCCTTAGTCGCCTTTTTCGACATGCTAGACAAGAAAAGCAGTTGGTACATTATTTTTGTTCTTGTGCATTCTTTTTGAACAAAAAGAATGCTGCGCAATATTATTTGTATTGAATAAATATTACAGACAGTCAACACTACAGTCCGCAGATAAATTGATAACCTATATAGGATGATAATTAGCACCCACAAAATTAAAATGAACTTCGTAAATATAATGTTCAGGCTACTCACTGGTGGCATGTTGAAACTTTCTTAATACTTCAACTAAATTGAATATTTCTGCTACGGGTCAATCTTTGATAACCAACCATGTAGAGAAATTATATCACAGATTTCCATTCCGACTGTTTTTTCAATAGTAAATACAAAATTATATTTCATAATGTATATGTCAAAGTAATGCAGCTTGTTCCTGCTCTATCAGGAATAAATGAAAATTAAAATAATGATGTATATTTTAAAATTATACTTTTTTTTTTTAAATGAGGACCTCAGTAGCGTAGTGTTAAGTACGCTTTGGCTTTCGATCGAAAACACAGCTACTCTCGCCATGGTCAGGCCGTGGATTGGGCCGCATTGGGCCAGCGTGGTGGTGTTACGTCCCATACTCCTCATGTGTTTCTCCATGAGAAAGGCCTGTGCCCATCAGTGGGACGTGTATAGGCTGAATACGAGACGATATTATAAATAATAAATAGATTAAAATATTAAAATACACTTACGGCAATTGCATGTTCTTACGCCTTCGGCTTCTGTATCACTAGCACTTGTTACATTTTCAGTTTGAGCCTTACAGAGTAAAAAAATATCATTAATTAACAAACATTTTTAAAAAAACACTGCATCCTCTTAAACCTTCTTATCACCACTTACCACAGTTAGGGAGTAGATGCTAAATAATATAATTAAATACTTCATTCTGAACACACTTATTAGACGAGAGTCCTAGCTTAGAGAAGCCAAGACTAATATGGCGATCCTGTAACAGGTTCGCTAGCGCCGGCGGTTCGTTGCACTCCTGCGCAGATATGCAAAGCGGGATCGCAGTCTCCTTGTAGGTTTCATTCATAAAATCTGTGCAGTTTGCAAAAAGCATTGGTAATATTATACAAGTAATGCATTTTATGACGATGTCCCGAAAATAAATTGTAAATAATCATGTATGATTTGTAAAATATTTCATAGCAACGGAATACAATAAAGTTAATAAGTCTGTTAAATTAAAAAGTAAAACGATAAAGACAGTCTTGATCTAAAACATATACTTTTAAATAAAACACGAAATTAACTTTTTTTTATTTTATTATTAAAAATATAGGCATACAGGAGGATACTAAGGCACTTCGATCACACATAATTTATCACATTTTGACCTAGAGAGGATACATTCAGCCATTTAAATTCGCACTCAAATTAATATTTGCAATAGCAACCGTCTTCTGTGTTGTCCCTTATCCAGTCCAAGTATTTGGTCACACGAGCGTAGACACCGGGATAACCCTTTCTTGCACAACCGTAACCCCAAGACACGACACCTATAAAAAAAATACATCATAAATAGATTAGTAATGTCATAAAGCAAAGAATCTATAGGCGCCTAGCGCATGTGCGTAATCTTTGCTCAAGGAATAGTGAATTGCTAACTTATACCTTTGTTCAAAAACATATAGTTTAATTTTACATTTAAGACTCAAATCTTATCGTGAAGCTTGTTATAAAAAAGAACAAAAATATTCCTGAAAAAAAAGGAAAATACTTACCGATTAATTCATAAGCATGATTTGCATTTTCCGTAATAAGAGGGCCTCCGCTGTCACCCTGAAAAAATTAAATTATTATCATGTATTTATAAAATATTCAATAAATCGATCAAAATTCAAAACCAATTGATCTATTGATAAATTTGTCACTGGAAACTTTTTGACATTTTTGTCAGTAGAAATTGTATATTATTGCAGCTTTTTCGAAGAAACGTAATAAATAATCAATTGCAGTTTATTCTGAGACCGAGAATATTGTATATAATTATGTTTTAGACGCAAATATGCTAAAAAGAGAAAGTGTTTTTGCACGCCTCGTTGCTGAGCACCAGCAGCTCAGCCTCCAACAGGCTGCAGGACCAGTTGCCGGGTCGCTGGTCGCTCCCCACCCCGAGACTACAGCCATGGATATAAGTGGACTATAAGTGGTCTCTGAATAGGATTAATAAACTCACAGTGCAAGCGTCTTTATGCGCTGTCTCAGAGTAGCCGGCGCACATCATGACCTCCTTGATCTTGGAGGCGTTGTATTTGGTGTTCTTGCAGGCCTCGTTACTGAGCACCGGCAGCTCGGCCTCCAGCAGGCTGCAGGACCAGTTGCCGGTCTCGCTGGTCGCTCCCCACCCTGATACTACTGCTGTGGAGCCAACGTAGGTGGTCTCTGAAAGGTATTAGAAAATAAAGTGTTAAAAGAGAAAGGGAAAAGAACAAGGTGGAAAATATATTATTTTCTGGTAATAAAATATGGTATAGTATATTAAGTATGTATGTCCTTGTCCTTATAAGTATGACGTTGTGCTTCACTGAGTCCGGATGTCCACCTCATAAAAAGTCCGGCAACGCACTTGTGTCGTTTGGTGTTCTGAGTGTCAATGGGCATCGATAGTTACCATCAGGTGACTCGTCTGCTCGTTTGCCCCCCTATCCCATAAAAAAATGTTTTGTATACACGTTGTAACAATATTATTTTATGATATTTTTTTGTCGTTGTCAACAGATTGTCAAAGTATATTACTATTCTAAACAAACACTTTTAAAAACTATTAACGACAACAAAAAGCCCTTATATCATGAACACCCTCAGTGAACACCGCATTATGTTATCTAATTAATTAATTAATTTTCAAAATGGCTTCCAATTTGATTAGCCAGTGTCAGGGTTTGTAGGTTCGTGCTGTTCGTATTTAGTTTGGTTAACAACTCTGCTAAGTACTCTTAATTTGGATTGTGCAGTATCTATAGGGTTTTACCACGTTCAACTGTCAAAGTACTATTGGATTAGACAATGGGGCGTGATAAAAACGTATTAAATATCATATCGCGTATATGTATATGAAAGTAGTAACTTACTACCTCGACAGCAGTAGCTGTCGACTGTAGCGGGGTATGACTTTAGAATTTAGTATTTTCCAAAAAATATATTAGAAGATTTAAAAAAAATCATGAACTTATTTTTTACATAAGCTAAACTTATTCGCCGTTTCTCTATACCGCTTACGTATTTGATACATTAATGGTCGTCAAAATTAATAGGGAATTTTTAGAAGATTTACTACTTCGTACTAACCTGGATTTGTCGGCAGGCACACCGGCCTCACCACATGTGAATATGTGACGGGTTGGTTCAGCTTCAACAGCGATATGTCATTGCTCAGGTCAGATAGGGAAAAGTTATGAGCGATCATCTTGACTAGGTAGTGCGTGATCGGACGCTGCCTTTGGTTACACCGGTTGTGCTCTCCGAAAGTCACTCGGAACATAAACCACATGAAACTGAAAAAAAAAACCATACACATATATTCTCACTTTAATACTCTCAACACTGCCTATGATGTTATGCATGAGACACAGAGTGAGGCAAGTGCTATTCATTAAACTCGTAAGTACCTTCTTCTGAACTGTTATTGAACCGGGGACTTCTAGCACGAGTTATAAATTAATACAAACAAAGCTAGGCACATCAAAAAACATATCATCACGCTTTATCCCCCAAGGGGTAGGCAGAGGCGTTACCCACACCTTACCCTCTTGGTTATAACTGCTATACTCAGAGTAAACAGAACCTGCTATAATATGTTGTATTCTTTATACGTACCTACCTATTTTGACAGTACATAGCGATATACCCAAGTTATTTCTGATAGCTCATTTTGAACATATGTATTTACCCTTCTATCACATTGTGTTTCTTTTGGTCGTGCTGGTTCTTACCCCTTCAAGCAATGCGCAGCTGAGATGACGTATTTGTCGTTGATCAGAGATGCACCACAGCCAAAAGCCTTCTGGTATATGAGTCGGGCGAGCCAGGGATATGCGTTCGTGTCAGACCCTACACCTCCGACTACCCGAGGCTCCTCGTTGCGTTCTCCACAGGCTGTAATGAAAAAATAATATATACTTTCATTACGCCTTTATCCCCGAAGGGAAGAGCAGAGGTATTAACAGCAGCATTAATAGCGCAGCGTTATAGTAAGTCTTTAGGAGAAACCTTTGGTTTTTACGATACTCCGAACATCACAGTAAATATGAACCCCAACTCGTTCGAACATTAATTGTTCGAATGAGCGTTCATATTTCCACTGAACTTTTCATAGATATTGATTTAATTTTAAGCATTTCAACATAAAGGTACGTCAATATTGTAAATTTTTTTTCGATAGAAACCTAGATACTACTTGTTTTCTTCAGTAATGATACGCTAAATATAATTGAGGAAGTACTTTTCAAAACTTGACTATTCCACTTTCGACAAAACCAATTTGTTTTTAGTTGGTAATATTGAAATGAAGACGGAGCGAAAATGAAATTGGAACAATACTCGATAATAACACCAGAAAATAAATCATAAAAACACATAATTTCGTCAAAAGTAGATTATTCCACTTTAAAATGACGTTACCTGTTCCTATTTTTCTATTTAGAAACAAAACATGATTAATCCAGAAGTCGACTAAAGTATTTAAGTCAAAATTGCAACAAAAAATTATTTTTCAGTCAGAACTTGTTTTTTTTTTAATTATGGTAAGCTGAGCTTTCTGCTTTTGCGCATTACTGGCGACCATAAAGAAAAATAAACTCGCGACCTAGACTTGAATGGTTAGACACGTAGAACGCAACAAAACTTGATTATTCAATGATTATTCCAATAAGCCGCGACAAAGTTAGATTATAGAATTTTTAAAATGACTTGAAATTTATTGTTGTTATTTTTTTTACATTCCGAACAAAAAAAATACTATTAATGTCGTTTATAATAACGCAACAAAATTTCTGGTTAAATACATAGTGGCATACTTATTAAAAAATAACGAAACATTTTTTTTACATCCATTTTCCATGAACTGCCGAGAAAAATCAAAAATCAAAATCAAAAATATTTTTTATAATTAAAAGCACCCGCTAACATTTAAATATGCGTTGTAATTTGCAATAGTCTATGTATCAGAGTATTATAAGTCTGTAATTCGGTAAGTAAAAGTGATATCAAAACGAACCCTATATACATATATATACAACAAGATTATAACAATTATTTAAACACAACTTAATATACATAATATGTATATTAAGTTGTGTTTAAATAATTGTACCTATTGTATAACAATTATTTAACTTGTTGTATATATAGGGTTCGTTTTGATAAGTTATTAGTAGTTAGTTATTATAATATTAGTTAGTTATCAATGTTTCCAAAAAGAAGTTTTTTTATTTCATTTTGATATTGCATTGATAAGATGAGAAACCTGATAAGTTCATGATCTATTGCTTGCTGCGTACGTCTGCTTTACATATTGTGCGTCTTTAGGTCTTATCGCATCCTTAGCTTTCAGCCAGTATCAGTACGGAGTCTTTCATGTACTGGCAAAATATTACAGTAAAAAAGGTCCCTAGTATCTAATCTGTATTTCTCCTTGATTTTCGACGGTGTTACTGTTTCTAAGATTTTTTAAACTATTTTCTCAAATTACACAAAAACACAAAATGTGGAATAGTGAAGTTTTGAAAAGTACCTCCTCAATTATGACATTCATTCAGTCATCAGTAGAAACTTTTTTATGAATTTATTAACTGACTAATTTAATAATAATGTAATATTGTACTCACAGCAATCCTGACAAGGCGGTAAGTTTTCCTCTTTGTATCCTGACCAAGGTTCGTAAGATCGTTGTGATACTACTAAACCTTCCTATAAATAAAATGAATTATGTGTAAACAAAACCGTATGACTTATGTATATTAATAAATAGAATCATTTACCGAAACATTTTACTAATAACGAGAAATAGCTTAAACTAAGATAGTACATAAAATCGTATAGTATAAAAAATGTAATAATAGATTGACTGAATACTAGATTAAGTTTTATTGTTTTAATATTCATTTTTATTTTTATTTTTTTATTTTTATTATTATTCTAGTATAAAGAGTATAAATGAATCATTTGCATAACTACCTTCTCCATTCTATATCCGGTTGTAAAACACAAAAAAAAAAAACACAGAAAAAACCACCACATATTTGTTTATTTATTTTAAATGAAAGCTTTAGAAATGTGCTCTCAAAGAAAATACACATACGACCAAGGTTCAATGTTTTCGATACACTAACTCATGTCTTGGTTCTTAAAGTACTTTATGGTTATGGGGCACTTAAAATGTAGCAAGAACAGCATAACACAACAAACGGAGCCCTTATATGCAAACCAAAAACGCGGGTGCATTTGAACGGACTCCAAATTCAACTGGATAAAGCTTTTCCTATTCAAATAGCGAAGAAAAAGCAGTTAGAATTCGCATAATAACGACACAGCTATAATTCAACAAGATACTCTATCTTATATTTTTATAACGTAATTTCTTTAAATAGAAATATAAAACATAGAAAGTTCGAATATTCTAACTACCTAATTTATCAATCTTGAATATCTCCATGAATCAATAAAAATCCTAAAAAGAAAACATAAAAAAATAAATACGCTATTTTTCTGAAAAATTTAAACGAACATTGATTAGAAATAAAATGAGAATCGTGTTATGTAGGTATGTATAGTTTCTTATAGAATTATTTTTTGTATTATTTTTCTTTTGTGCAAATAATGTCTTTAAAATTCCCAAAGCATCCTCACAAAATACAATGCAACACTGGTTTTAAATATTAATTTCTAGTTGTCGCCACAAAAAACGAAATAAATATCCATTTGCGATTAGGATAATATATTAAAATCGCCAACGGTATTCCATGATTCACTGATATTTAAATATTCACAAAAGGCGTCATTTTAGCAGCCAAACGGAGGCTGTATGAGCGACCGTAATATTTGGCAATGACCTGGCGGTTCAATGACCCTTCCTTTTCGCTGGTGTAAAAACGTTAGCTAATTTCAACCTTATCTTCAGTGTAATAGTGTGAGAGGGCGCTAAATAAATTTTTGAGTTTAATAAAGTTTTATAATGATAAGAAGTAATAAATTGTCGAATACATTCCCTAAAATATACGGCAAGGCAAGACTACCAATATTAAAATGTTGAAAAACTTTGCGGTCGCACACTAACGTTTTTAAAACAGTGACTTATAAGAAATAGATCCATGATTTTTATTTTATTTTAATCAATGACTGCCTTTTCACTACATATTTTCTCAATTATCGCTTCAAGAAGCTTTCCTATTCTAGAAATCGACTAACTTATTTGTTTTTAAAATGATATTTATCCGTCATCAAGTATCCGTAATACAAGCAGCATTAGATGCTTAAAATAGGGGTAATTGAAAAGTGTGAATGTCTGAAGATATTTATTATTATTATTTATTTTGATAATTACGGCTTTAAGTGCAGCCATATCTACCCACCAATCCCCAATGAGCCAGTGTTTGTGCTATACCCCATACCAAGGTGTTTCTTCCATATAACTAACTGTGTGCTGGCCTGTGTCCAACAGCGGGACATTTATTGATAACGGTTGGGAATGGCGGCATTACTTGCGGCAATTAAATACCTGTACAGTCGAGTTCAATACTATGTATGCACCTTTGACAGTCCTCGTCCTCGTCCTCAGCATATATACGTCCCATTGCTGGGCACAGGCCTTCCTCATAGAGAAACAAATGAGGAGTATTGGCCGTAACACCACCACGCTGGCCCAATCGACCGGGGCCAACGGCTTAACGTGCCTTCCGAAGCACGGAGGAGCTTGAGATTACAAAGTTTTAGTCACCCATCCACGGCCTAACCATGGCGAAGGTAGCTTTGTTATCGATCGAAAGCCAAAGCGTACTAACCACTACGCCACCGAGCTCCTCACCACCGAGCACTGAGCTTCTTAGACAGTAAATGACTCTTATTGATTAGGGATAAAGACTGTCACCCGTTAAATGTGCATAAACATTTTAAAACTCGCCTGTACCACTGAATTGTAATAAAACTATGTGAAGTACAGTTTATTGTGAATATCGCTTGCCTCACTGTGCCTGATACATGGGAAAAGGCTAGCCCCCTGTTACTTGGGAAAGCGACATGTGGGTGTTAGCATCTCTACCTTCGGCCATAAAAACGTGATGACTTGTTATGTAGAGGCTGGCTATAATTTGCAACCACAAATATACTAACATAGTGTAATAGACAGTAATGTTATAAAGCGCAAGAGTTTCCTTGTTTCGTTAAAGGCGCTAATCGCAGCTACCACTAATCCGGGCCCACTTGCAGAAAATTTAAATCAAGATTTAATACTCAATTTAGTAATTTTGTGTCATTTCAGCCCTAGTAAAAATGTAAAAAATTTACTAAAACTGATTTTGAACTTGAAATATAAATCGCGATTTAAAACTAGATTTAGGGCGTCTTGCAGTAAATTTAAATCGCGATTTAAAACTAGATTTAGTAATTTTTTGACAATTCCTATATAGCTGAAATGTCAGAAATTTACAAAATCGAGATTTAAACTAAGCTTAAAATTTCCTGCAAGGCCCTTAGCCCTTAGTGTTGGAATCTTTATGCCAAAGGGTGTGGAATATTACCCGGACGAAGCGTATAGACGATACCAGTGATCCTTGTCCACAAAAGATTACCACGGTTCTACCTAAAATTGGTAGTAACGTGACATGGGCAGTTAAAACTATTAACTACCTATGTCACATAACTACAAATTTTTGTAAGGAACGGAGAATAAATGTATGCGTCAATTTATATGTCATTTTTATTGTAGATGTGTGCTAGGTGTGTGTTGATCCCAAGAATCATATACTCTATATGGATGCCAAACTCCCATTATTGCATGAGGCAATGTTCTGTCTCGATCAGTAGGTATTCCCTCTCATTCTTTCATTATTTACGAATGAAGGCTAACCGTGGGATATCCTCTTCTTCTCTTTCTATCTATAGTTTCTGACTCACCTGTCATATTTACGCCATTTTGACACCTAGACCGAAAATTGTTAAAAAATTTTGTAATTCAATATTTTAAATAAAAAATTATAAAACTGGTGATGACGTGCGTTGTTTTATGTTTTATAAGGGAGTGATATTCTGGATGTACCTTATCATTTCACAGGTGAGTCAATAATCACATATTAAATGAGAGTATTTTTTTGAGAAATTTGTGTGTATTTTTGTGTGACGTCATTAGTAGTGATAGAAAGCTTTACTACGAAATGACAAACTCATTCATTAAAGTAATAGAATGAGAAGGCACACCTACTGATCGAGATAGAACATTGCCTCATGCTATTGTATCGGAGTTTGGCATCCATCATACAGTACAAAATTCTTGGTTGATCCCATGGTGTTGATCGATTATAGATATTTTGACATAAAAGCCAAAATTTTTGTAATGAAGTTGTTATGAGATTGTCTCTTTCTTCATTTCTCTGTCACGTCTCGAATGAACACTTATGAGCTTGCTCTTTGTACTCTCGAAATGAAAGGAACTCATTAACTAACTGACGTTATTTAATAATCACAATGCTTCTACATCATAAAGTAGGTCCTTAATCTAAATTATTAAAAAAAATATCCTTTAAGTATTTTTATGGCATAAAAATCTATTAGAGAGGTAACGAAGACATGGTTTAATGCTCTAAGCCACCTTTTTAACATAATTAAATCATTAGTGGAAGTGAGACGCCGCTATAAATATTGGTTCTCGCTTCTACAGCAGTTTTAAAAATTCAGTTGGCCTAACTACAAAGCGTCGTAAAGGAAGGAAAATATCATCAACATTTTCTGTTGTCAAATTAAATACTTAAATTAATCTTACTTCTAGCGAAAAAAAACTACAAACAAAGTAGGAGTTTAGAAGAAAGTAAAATTTACAAAGGAATATATATCAACTGTTTTCATTGCTACCACAGAAATAGCATCTTAAATACAAATAATTTACATTTTGTAATGTTATAAATACGAACATGTACAATTTTATTAAATAGATAATTTAACGTCAGCAACTTTTTGTTTCTTTTTATTGTTTTAAATATATCACATGTTACATAAAACAATAGAAGTACATTGAGACGGTCGCCCTTTTAAATGTTTTATTTATATGAAAGAAATACACGTATATAGTGACAACACTAAACTTGAAAATGGTTATGTTACTGTTAAAGCTCGAACTACAGTAAATCTTAAGATTTAAGAAATCTTGGGATTTACCGACATGAGTTAGTAAATGTAAGTATTTCTGAAAATCGGACGATTCGGGCTTTTACCATTCGAAATCAAGTTTATGCTAGGTCACCACTGTCAGCTGGTAGATGTTGGTTTTAGGAATAAAACAACGAGTAAATCTTAATTAGTGTTATTTTAAGGGGTAGCAAAATATAATAGTATAATATGTTAGCGATATATGTTAATCTGATAGATATCAGGTTATGTTAATTTTTTGTGACTCTTAAAAATAATATTTATAATGTCTACTACTCAATTTATTTTTTATATGGGTCATAGAAAAAATAACCTTAACCTTATATCCATCAGAACACATTTCCTAGTTATGATATAATTTTTTTTTATATTTACCGTGCCTTTAATGTAAATCCTAAGATTTACCAAGTGAATGGTGGAAAAAGTTCAAATCGCAAACCTTTTTGGACATTTACCATTAAGATTTGGCAAATCTTAGGTTTTACTGGAAAACCTTAGAACTTAACGTAAATCGGGCTTTTACAGTAAAAGTTATACTTGCTAAATCTTAAAAACATCATTGAAATATTCAACCAATCACGGGCATACCAAATGAAACATTTTTAGTTGTCCCGTCAATTTGTCTCAGCAAATAATGCATAAAATATTTTCAACAATTCTATAAACTTCTTTTAAATCGATCTCCTAAGAATTTTATTTGCTGTATAGGTATAGTGTTTTTATCCAAACAATCGACATTTGAGGGTGTTTGTTTGAAAATTATTTAAATTCATTATCCTTGTATAGGCACTTCGTAGGACACTGACACCGCATGTGACTGTATTTTAGAATGAGTCTACACGTGGAAAAACAAATGAGATCCACAAGTATTCTACATTCCCCCACATGAGGTAGAGGATTTCTAAGGCGTTTACTAAAAGGCAAAATTCACACATTTGGTACATATTATTTCATAAATTATTATTGTTGTTACTTTAGTCCGTACAGTAACAGCCGTCTTGTGTATTTTCACGGATCCATTCCAGGTAGTTTGTCACCCTAGTGTAGACACCAGGGTAACCCACTCGAGCGCAGCCGTTCCCCCACGATACAACACCTGATGAAAATCATAAATTTATAAGATGTATTTACCACCACTGACCACATTACAATACCTGATAGCAAATGTGATTTAATTAAGAAATGGATTATTCATAAGTAACTACGAGAATTATCATTACAACCTATGCCTGTCCACTGCTGGACTTAGGTCTCCCCTAATGCAAGCCACCGATTTTCGACCGTTCTCATCCAGGTCACTCCAGCCAACCTACGAATATCGTCATCCCCGCGTTCCCGTCAGAAATATGCATATCATTATTTAATTTTATCTGATAACTAATAAGTCATAGGTCATAGCGTTACAAGTGTAACTACTTGTTACCTTAATGATTAACTAAAAAATTTCATTTCATCACATTTTAATAATATTACTAATGGCGTTCGACCATTTGTCAACCAAAACTGTGAAAACTTTATCACTGCATTTTTCTAATTGCGGATCAAAATAAAATACAATTATTACAAAAAAGATTTACATAGTATGGAATTTTAAAAAGGGAAAACTTGCAAAATTTTAGTAGAAAGTCATATATGTATATTTCAGTCAATGTAAACATTAATATTCATTACCTATTAGCTCATACCGCTTGTCATGCCTTCGCTCCGTTATGAGCGGGCCTCCACTGTCACCCTGAAAACCATTAAATAATGTATTATATACACCATCTGCACATTAAGCTAGCTTTATTTATTGATTATTCTATTGTTGAATTTATCGATTTTTCCTGTTACTTTTTGATTTTCTATTTTCACGGCTTTGGAACAAACTTACTTGCTTACAATTTTTTTTTTTAATTTTGGGTTTTTGTTTTGCGTTTTATGATGTTTTTGTTGCTCTTTAGTTTTATTGACTGTACTTAACTGTTTTTTACTATTTTTGTCTCTTTTGAACGTTTTTGCTGGTATTTGATTTTTTTACTGTTTTTACTTGTTTTACCGTTGACAAAAAACTACCGAACGCTTAATCTATTTTACTTTTGATACATCATTTATAATCATATATTAAAAGATGATAGCTATTTTTGCTGGCTTTTGAAGATGCAGCGATCGATGAGATAAACGAAACTTTATGTATAACCCCGACTTTATGTATATACCACTGAGTTTGGATAAAACATAAGTGGTTGCAGTTTATTCCAAATATCGCTTTCCCGGTGTCTGTCACGCTGAGTGCAGTCACTGCTTGGTGAAGCGCGGACTAGGGCAATGTTTTTGCGGTGCTTTTACCTAGTCTCTGACTTACCCTAAGAGGATAATAATATCTGAATGTTAATTAATGCTCTTATATTAGTTCTCTGTTTATCAGCAAAGATTTGAGAACGACGTAATTAATTATTAGGCGTCGTAAGCTCTACAGCCTCTACAAAGAGCTAACGGAGTTTTTTTTTATAAACTATCATAAGACAAAAACCAAAAGAACAGGCTTCCTATCTACTAGTATATGTTTCCCTTATGCATTTAAAATAACCTACATTAAAAAAAAATTATCAGGTGAGTTACGTCCACTGCCAGATATAGGCGTGTTTAAAATAGTAATCGATAACGAACAATATATTGGTCTCTTTTTGTGGCCGTAAAGAATTTTCTCTTATTGTAATTTACTCAAACAAATTTTATTTTAAACCCTTATTTTAAACTGTTGGTTCACGGATTCGATTCAGAAGGTCACGTCCTGTCTCGCTCTATTTCGCCGAAATAAAAAGTGACAGCAATAAAGATTCCGTGATTCCTTTAGTTTCCGTCAGTTTAGAATAAAGGTCCTTGACTGGACTATTATGCTTGAGGTGAGTGACTGATGCTGTATTTTTCCGTTCCTCGCCAGCTAGACTACACTCTTAGTTCATCAACTGAGGAGATATCACTTGTTTGGTCGGTTATGAAAAGAATTAAGCAAATTACCTGACAAGAATCCTTCTGCCCAGTCTTCGGGTAGCCAGCACACAGCATGTTGTCGGTAATCATGGAGGCCGTGTACTTGGTGTTCCTGCACTCCTGGTTGCTTATAACCGGTACCTCCACCTCTTGCAGAGTGCATGATACTTTGCCTTCCTCTGTCAATGTGCCCCAGCCTGCAGCTACGGCTTTCACTCCGACGTATAAATTGTCTGCAAAAATAATTATAGTTATTTTTTTAACCAAGATCGCAAAACACAGAATCATTCCATCTGAAAAATTGTTTCGAGTTTTTAAATTTGATATTTCATTTGTTTTTTGTGTAAATATGTGTAAAATTATTAATGCAAATGATAACACGTAGATATTAAAAAGATTACATTTTTTTTTTCTGTTTCAAGTATTTGTAAAATTTCTGTTTCTGATGTTCTTAATTAATTTTTTCCTCCGGCATTTTTGGTATTTTTTCTAAAAATCTATGTTTTATTTAATGTCTTATCTAATTGATTGTATACTATAGTAAAAACAGTAGCCGTGGTTAATGGGCTTTCACTGTCAGTCAAGTGCAACTCCGTGCTAAACGAATTTTAATGGCACTTTCACTGCTGCATAGGAAGGATGCAAATAAAGTAATTAGCTTAAACGGCCCGTTTAGTTGAACAGTTAGGAGGTTCCAGGGGTACAATACCGGTGTAGGCATTTTTTGGGTGAACAAATACATTGGTGTTGTCATGAATCTTAATTTGTTTCCTAATTATTACGTATTTTTAACCATCGCCTAATCTAGAAGCGTTGCTACCTATGGTCATTTAATTGCTTTAAATATTTATTATTATTTATTTAAAACTTCAGTACATTTGGTGTACATGGCGGACTTAATGCCAAAAGCATTTTCTACCAGTCAACCATTGGGTGGTGCAGAAAACAAATAGAAGTAGGTGCACTAAGTTTAAATATAATTTTTTTTTTACTTTTTTTGTTGTAATATTATGCGAGTTTTTATTATTTGCATGTAGTGTACTAAAATTATGGTGTGTAAGAAGTTCGTGGTGATGGCCTTCTTCATTACTTAAATAACAACAGCAAAATGAAGTTAAAGAATTCTTGCTTTTTTTATGTACATCTTTTTCGCCAGTATCTTTATAATAAGCTAAAACACACTAAAACTAAGCGCTTATAAGAAAAAATTGAAACGTAACTTACTTAATAACAATTTGGCAGCGAATTAAATTTGTGCGCATGATGTTTCAACCTAATTTGTGTTACTCTATGAAACTATTTACTTCCAGTAAATACCAAAAAAAAACACTTACTGCTATTACTAGGAAGGCAAATAGGCTTAATAGCGTCAGAGATGGGCACCCTCTCGTTGAGCCGCAGCAAGGCGATGTCGTTATCGAAGTTGGTGAGGGTGAACTTGTTCGAGATGGCTCGCAGCACGAACCGCGTCTCCGGACGCGTAGTCGAGTTGCAGCGGTTATGCTCGCCAAACGTCACCTTTATCATGAACCACATGAAGCTGGAAAAGAAATAGAGCAATATAAACTTTCGAACCAACAACTAAGATCCATAATGCTGAAGTCAAAGAAAGGTGGTAGAGGTGTTAAAAGCATGTTTACACCCACATTTCACCTTCCCATGTATTAGGGGTGATCCTGTTGCCATTCACCGGGTACAGTAAAGCAATCGATATTCATAAATTCTAGTAGTACAGAAATGTGGATTTCCTAAGAATGATAGTATATTTTCAAGAAATTCCCACTCAAATTTTGTTTCAAAGATCCTGCGTGATGAGTTGAGTTAAAATATTAATTGTATTTTTTTACATGTTTTAACATTTTAAAATGTTCTCATTATTCACATCTTACGGTGACTGTATTACTTGTTTAAGTTTAAGTATCTGTATACTTAAACTTAAACAATTATCTTGTTTTGCTGTCAAAACATACACACAGTTTTGCTGTATACTTAAACTTACAATTGTAAAAGTGCCAATCATACGACATGTATTTTTGAGGTTATCGTATACTATGGAAGAATAATAATTTGTCAGTGCTTTAAGAAACAGTGTCATTCAATAATCTGTAGTGCCAACTTGAGGCACTCTACAGCTGATTGAAAGACTTTTCTAAATCTCCCCGTTTTCTACTTCTCTGTCAATCGGACACTTGAACCAATACGTAACGGTTGCAATTACACAATGGAATAGCATCGTTTGTATTGGCATTGGGCGAAAGTGACTTAATGTTTCGGTGTCCACTGTCCTCATGAATACTATTAATGCCTCATTTGCACTTTCACTCGCTTTTGTACTCGTTATATTTTCTTTTACAGTTATATTTATTCTTAGTTAACTAGGAATTCAATTTCGCCCGAAAAAATAATCTACTCACTATATAAATAATGTGAAAGCTTGTCAAATACAATTCAATAATGAAGTCATGATTTTTTTATTTAATAAAGATATTGATTATAGAAATCATCTGGAACTAAGAATAGCACAGTCATAGGAATAGAAAAATTGAGAATATGCTGATTAATTTCTTTTTATTGCAATAAGTGTCAAATTATATTACTAAGCACATTCACACATGAAATAGACATAAAAAGTTTTCGAAAAGCTCAAGTTCAATTTCATGTAAACAAATTTAATTAAAACTTGTATTAGATTCTAAAATGATGTATTGAATTCATATCTATTAAGTATCCCTAATTATTGTTAAGATCAAATCATGAGTAAGATTGAAAAAACATAAATTTTTACAAATGGTTTTTTAACTTTAATTTGATTTTTTATTTCAATTTGACTCAATCGACTTTGTATGTACCATGAATATCACATTATGGTTTACATTTTAACTGCAAAAACCTCTTTTATTACGTAAAGCATAAAAGAGATTTCAATATGAACATGTGTAGTCTGTCTTGGATTCGAGTCTACAAAACAAACGTTTGAACGGAAAGGCTCATCTGCAAATGCCCAAAATGGAGATATCTCGAGGATAATGAACTTTTATATTCGTACCGCCCTGGCCGGTTTGAAGGTGAACGTACTTGTTGATACTGATTGGAATTCACAAAATCCGATTTATTTTGGACCCGTCCGCTAATTCACGGGTTATCGGACCCGTTTGTATGATTTACAATTTCATCTGCATATTTGTGGCAAGTTCCAATTTATTTATGATACTTTATTAAAGATAAAGAACACAATATTTTATTATTATAAGTTGTACATAACATACTGCTTATTTTTAGGTAATTTTGTATTTTGAAAATTTATAACTTTATTAAACTTTATACCATCAGGTGGATTTCAGTCATATGCTGTCTAGCATATGACTCTAACCCACCTGATGGTAAAAAATATATCGAAGGTGGCTAGGGCAACCTTAAGAAAAACGTGCCTCCACCTTGCTGGCATATAAGATGCCTTTTCACGCCTTTTATGAAGGAGTCCAAGTTGTAGGTTGGAGTCTTAATGCCTACCCTTTCGGGAATAGTTTGTGTGACGATATGATAAGTTAAATTGTTTTCCTCTAATCCTTAATGAAAAATGTCATTGCAGAGCTATTTTTTTGGGTCATGTCAATTTAATAAAATATTTCCAGACTAACATCATTAATTTGTCGTTAACTCTGTTTAGAAGATTAGCTGAGTTAGATATGTTTGCTAAGGTAGGCCATGTATTCTTTGTTTAATGGAATTGTCAATATCATACTAACAATATAATATTTCCATTAACCTTTATCGTATATTCGATACCTATTAGGACATATTGTTATATTACACAACATAAATATACATTGTTTATTTGTAACGAAATTACCTACAGATTTCTTAACAAAGTACTTCGTTACAAATTACAGTATTTTTCTCGAAAATTAAATGGTTAAAGACTGTAATACACAAATGCCTTTAGAAATGGTAGGATTCGTATGAATCCTTCCTTATCTGCGCAGAGCAAAACTTTCTGTAAGCGTAACCTTGGGTCGAGCTCTCTCCGTGATTAAGAAACAGCTGTGGATGTATTGTTATTTTGTTATCAGAATCCAATTGTCCAGCATGCCTACATAGTACATACCTAAATTAATATGCATCTTTTTGATTTGTAGGCAAAAGTGTTTATTGAGATTACTAGAAGCAACTCTAGAGTAAAAAAACACATACTATTTATAAGTAAAATCTTAACATACTTGTAGTGTTTTGGAATATTTTTTTATTATAAGTACTCTACTCTACCCGGGCGAATTAATGATTAAGATGCACAAAAGATAGGACATTCAAATTACAAATAGGATAGCAACTATCGCATTTGCCTAAGTAAAAACGATTTCATAATAGATTTCATTACATAATTTTTTTTCATACAGTGCTAATGCGTGTTCAAAAAACATTTCTTATAACTACGTTTATTTTTTAAGTGCTCACTTTTTAACATATGAAATAAAAAACAAAATATTTAATTAATGAAAATTATGTTATAGAGTTGATAGAGCTTTTATACAAAACAATAAAATGGAAGAGATCGCTAAAGGTGATACTACTATATAAATTACTACATAGAATTAAATTGGTATACAATAAATATTTTTAAACCTATACGTTTTTCACTCTGCAGAGAATGCCTAGAAAAATATTCTAAACTATTTTTGTACTAAATATAATAAATAAATAGCCCCATTTTAAGCAACTAATGATGCTTGTGTTACGGAAACTGGATGACGGATAAATATATTTAATAGATAAACACATATAAATATTCTGAATATATATAAATATATATAAACATCCAAGACTGGAGAACAAATGCCTGAAAATTCATCACCCAAACATTTGCCCCCAACGGGGATCGAACCCAGAACCTCTCGAGATGGCGACGCCTTGAGACCGGTATACAGACCACTCGACCACGGAGGTCGTCAAACTAAGTACTTATATTTGCTTCTGAGGTAAGACATAGCTACGAACTTTATCTCAAGCACGTGATGTGTAGTCATGTTTATCTTGTACGGCAAGATTTATTTAAAGTCCACACGTCCACAGTAATGTTTTAGCAACGTGTAAGTTTTGTGTAAGCAAGTTTACCAGTTTGACGCCTTTCAAAGGTTAAGGATAGCTCTTGAGAAAGTCTCAAGTCGTGTGCTCTGCTCGCATATGCAATGAGATATCACAGCTCGTCACCATCCCCTCAAGAGATATTTGAAGCTCTTGAGTTTGACGCGCTGTTTCTGAGTCAATACACTAATGGTTCGAGAAAAGTTTTTCTGAGATTAAAATAACCAAACTAGGTTTTACGTTAGAATCATTTCTAAACTAGTTATGCTACAACTTATTCATAAATATGCGCAGTTATTTATTCTAATACTGTACAGTTATAAAATTATGCAGTCACCCCATGTTATTAGCCTATATTTCATCTTATTGTATTTTTTGTTCATTTTTATTGCGCCGTTCGTTTAAGGTCTTCTCGCTCCGCTTTCTGGTTGACTGGCAGAATATGTGTTAAGGTACTAAGTCCGCCATTGTACGTAGCAAAAAAAAGAATAAATAAATAATATTCTATATACATCTGGAGTAATGTGGTAGATAACCTGTTCGTATAACTCCAGGGCATAATATTGTTATGTATTTTTTTTTAACTATAAACTATCACAATCAATGTTTGATGACGCCTTCCATGTAAATTTGAGCAGGTTAGACAACTTTGAAAGAAGCGTGGCGCCACACATAATCACATTTCATCTTTATGTGTAGTTACAATTAACAGCTATGATTTATAAAGTGAATATTTTCTCTATTTTATATATTCATGAGACTTTTGATAATAGTGATGCATGTTGTGGAAAGTTTAACTTATGATCACGTATGTCTATTTTATAAAAACAATGAAAGGAAGGATTCTAAAAAACTCTGACAGTATAAAACCTACTGAGAATATCATCTCATGACCACGCAAAAATATTTATCGCTAATGCCACAGTTCACTTTAAAATAATACAATACTACTGAATGCAATGAAAATTATTTTCTAACCTTTAATATAGTTTAGTTATTATAAATATGTTGACTGTCGCAAATCCAATACTAAAATGATTTTTATTTAGACTTTTATAAGCGATTGACGATTGGACGATATTCTATTTAAATTTTGAGAAGGATCAGCAGACTAAGACCTTCCTATTTTTATTACCTTTCCTTATCATTCATGGCACAAAGTGAGAAATTTAATCACACATCTCATCGTCAGTATTTGCTCTATGGATAACAGATATGTATAATAGCGACCGAGATCAACGCCTCAACGTGCCTTTCAAAGCACTGAGGAACTCGAGATAAAAGACTTGGTCACCCATCTAAGGATTGACCATTTGTAGAGCGCCTTAGTCACAAAACAAGACACAATAGAAATTACTATATTGATCGACTCCGGCGTTCGCTTGATCCTCAAGACATAAATAATATATACGAACCCTTTGACACAGTGGGCCGCAGTAAGCACGTATCGGTCGTTGATAAGCATGCCTCCGCAGTAAAATCTCTTGAAGTAAGTGAGGCGAGCCATCCAGGGGAACTCATTGATGCCAGCCTCCTCGCCTCCAACTATACGAGACACTTCGTTTCTTTCGCCACATCCTGAAATATAAATAGCACATCTCTTAATACTTGATAGGTGCAATCTTTTTTGGAGGAAAATTCTAATACCTACTTTTTACGAATGTGTAGGTACAACAAATTTTGAGGCCGGATTTAATGTATAGCAAATCGATACATTTGAATTGTAATTAAAAAGGTCGATAATGCCTTTGTAAAATTAAAAAGAAAATATTGAACTTGATGTTTTGACTTATTAATTCTTTAATAATAATGACTAATTTTTAACTAAATACCTTAAGTATATCTTAGTGAGGTTGACAAAAGTTGTATTATTTACTAGTATTATGGCAAGTGGAATTGTGTTTTCAGATATAGAGTTTGAATTTTATATATGCCTGCTAAAATATGGGTTTAACATTCTTACAATTTTTTTTGCAATATTTTGTATTTCTTACTTTTGACAAAACGATATTGGTTGTATTATTTTACCCCTTGTCATGAATCCTTTGATTTTTTTTATTACAGGCTCCACGGAACCTAATCGTCCATCAGTATTGTTTTTATGCAGGTAAGTTTAGTATGTCCTGTGCTTTTTTTCTTTCCGTTTTCTTACAAATAAAACAAAGATATACCAATCGATTGCTTATTATCAATATTTTTAGGTACCTTACTTCGTAAACCATGCGGAGAAAATCAAAAAGTATTACTTTACTTTTGAAAATCTAATACTTACCTCTAAAACAAATGCTCTGTAAAGCAAGCTGTTTTATTTGGACTACAATCTACTGTGATTACTGTGAATGTGAAAATTGTCTTTACAATTCAATAATCAACATCGAAATTCATTTGCAAAATGAATTTCGAAGTTGATTTTCGATTTATTAATTTTTTAAAAATGTTTACAACCCATACTTACTACAGGTACAGGTGGTTTTCAGTTGGTTCTTCTCCAGCAGCGGTGGTCTATTGCCCCACACGCCGCCAAATATATTCTTGGAGAATATTCCTCGACCATCTCTGGAAGCATCCTCCTGAACAAATAAAAAAGTATAGAGAGCAATTATTTACTTCATATACTAACTAAAAGTGGTTTTTATTTTTTATTTCTTCCGACCTATCTCTCGTTCTCGTTCATATGATAAAACGCAAATTAAACAAAACGCAATTATGTGAAATAAATGAATATGAATATGAATTAGATGCCATCAACGATTTTTTAGGGCACTTGCTTTCTACGCACTTTGATAACCATCATCAAGTGGTGATAATCATTTTAACATGTTATTTGCTCAATAAATGGTCAAATAATTGCAACAATAATAAATAATAAAATAAACATATCTCTATGTTGTACATATCTCTGTATTTTACAAAACTCAAACACATCATAAAACTAATTGACTCACGACTAATTTGACATAATAAATAGCGTCTACTCACACGAACACTTATTAAAATCATATAACGTAAAGTACATGGAAAATAGTCAAATAGGATTTCCATGTAGTTATTCATGTTTTTTTAAAATAAACAAACAAATGAAAATCCACAAATGAAAATTTATGACACCTACCTCAGAACAAGTGAAAGTCGAGAACGCAAGCACTAAAAGAATGCACTTCCACATAGTTATCTCTGGTTTCGTAAACTTGGTAAAAAAAAAATTTAAAAATCAATTCCTTTTTAAAATTTGGCGCTCTGCTGGCGCATGGTCCGTTGGACTTGCGCGTTCGCTATCGGACACACACTGAGATGCGCGGACGCCGAACACATCACAAACGATAGACATTTGGGTAGGTAGGATAGACCTACATAAATAATGTATGCGGAGCACTCGCATACACACAAACGCAAAAACAGATGCGTGATATTGAAAATGAGTAATCGAATTTTTTTTTTCATTGTTTGATTATCTGCTCTTATCCCCCTAGCGGGCACCCCGAACACCGGTATTCGCAAACAATAGATGTTTCTTTTGTGTACCCTTTTGTGCCCGTTGACTAGTTAATATAAAACCTTGGAAATAATACGCCATTCTGCTACGAGCACCCACCACAGTAATGTGTATGCCACCTATTTTACAAGATACTTAAATTTTTGATCTTTATTAGAAAGGAAGAAAGGATTGTTTTTGTTTTCAAATTAATAATTGTTTGTGTAGTATTAACATGACTTAATACATGTATTAATTTAATGAAACTAATATTTTTTATTTTAACACGATAATTGTTATTATCGTGTTATGACAATGGTAGAAGGCAGAAATATAGAGTTTTATCCTAATAAACTCAAAATGACTATGATGATAAATACTAAAATATCTTCCAAAAGGATCTACTCTACATGGTCTCTATCTGTATTTCTTAAATGGGCCGTTTATGGTAATGAAATAAAAAAAAACGCACTAATTGTTTCAACTAAAACTACGTATATGCAGTTTATTTGAGTTTATAGCCAACTAAATGACTCATGCCCAGAAGTGGGGGACGTATATCGACTGATTAGGAAGATTTTATACCTTAATTAGGCTGCATTAGGTATTTTAAATCCGCAAACAAATGTCTTGCATCTTATTTTACATTTAGCTAAATCGAGTGCGTATTAAATATTTTTTGTTGTTGACAAACATTCACAAGATACCGATTTTTCCTTATCCTCGGGAAATACCATATTTCTTGAGAATAATTTGCAACTCACAAAATGGACTTTTAAAAATTTTATATTCTTCAACAATGATGCAATTACTGACGAAACGAAATGGGTGTAATGACTATACCGCGTATTTGTTATTTCGTAGATGAGGAACAAGGCGACATTTTCATCGGCTTACAAATGCAATATTTATTAAAACTATAAAATTGGACGTTTGATTTTACCTACCCATATTTATCAAAACAGCTTATACAGCACCGCATTAAATCCTTTGCACAGAGGCTTGAAATAATGAAGAAGAAATATTTTTTTCTGAATGTAGAGCAAAATCAACCTATATTCGTCCTCTGCTGAACACGCCTCCTCAAAATGCACGCCTGCTCTAGATTTTTGGCTTTATCATCCAGTGCACTCTATATACAAATATAATCATCCAATCTTGCGCAGGGCATTCCTTACACCTTCGGATGATATGGCTGTTGTGTTGGCACTTCAATTTAAATAATTAATTTCAAAAAAAATCATAGCATTAAGACAAAGGTTTACTAACAAGGGAATACAAACAAAGAAATATAATAGTAAAGTTTTAAAAAGGCTTGAAATGAGTGCTTCTTAAATAAGATCCTTTTAAAGGCACCCAGCTGCGCCCGGGCATTCGTTCGAGCGAAAGTGACACTTTTCACCGGCCATTTGTTACGCGATGTCCGCGACCTCTCTTTTACGCTGTCTGCTAATAGGAATGGGTCTTATGTTTAGATTAATCACTAACAACGGCATATAAATATACTAAGTAAGTAAGTAAGTATGTGTATTATCGTTAAGTCCGCCTTATGTACAAAAGTGTTTTTTATTTTGGACATTAAAGATTAAATAAAATAAATAAGTCCCTTTCTCAGTGTTAATTGTCTGCGATTTCCTGAATTTCAAACTTATCTTATTTTTTCACAATAGGACTTTTTTTTACTTTGTAGGGATAATTTAATTTTAAAACCCCATAATTTTGATAATATAATATGTAAAATTTATCTTTCAATTAGTTGTAATAGCATAAGACTCAACATTCTTCTATTCTTAACCACAATTATTCACTTTCGCAATAATTTACGATTTTATGTGTTTTGTCTTTCTTTTAATAACATTTACATCAATGCTTTCAATAGTTTATTCAATCACTCATAGAATTTCAAACGTTATAGAAAATGCAAAGTACTAATAAAAGTAATAATTTAGGTAAGTACTTACCTTAATCATCTAGCTTCATCAGTTTCTCTAAGGCCCTAGTTCTAGTCAATGGTCACAAACCGAGATACAATAGAAACATCTATTGTTTGCGAACACCAGTGTTCGCGGTGCCCGCCAAGGGGATATTTAAAAGAAAGAAATACAAGAAACATTTCAGAATATTTTCATGAGATCTCCTTTTACGGTGATATCATGTTTAAAGAAAGTTGCGTTAAAGTTTTGGATCGAAGCCAGTGAAATACAATACGTGAAGTAAAAGGGAAATTAAAATAATTCTATTTTTACTTAAAATGTAGATTACAAGAAGGATGAAGAAGGGTGATGTCACATTACAAGAAGGATGCTGAGCATGGATGTGGACGGACCTAGAGTTAGAGGAAGACCAAAAAAGCGATGGATTGAATGCGTGAAGAATGATATGAGGATAAAAGTAGTGGATGCTGAGCTGACGAGTGACAGAGGAGAATGGAAGAAGAAGACATGTTGTGCCGACCCCACCTAGAGTGGGAAAAGGGCAAGAAGAAGAAGAGACTTAAAATGTAGACTGATTTACTCGAACATTGTACAATGATTTTGTTGACTTCGATTATATTTAAAAACACATATAAATACTTTCGTCTTATCCCCGATGGTGTAGGTGTTCAAAATTTCGCCTAGAAATTATATACACGATGTTTCAAAACTGACAACTAAAAAATCAATTTTAAGAACCGCCTATAGCTTACCAGGAGTAGGATAAGGGTTAAAAAATTTGTAGTTTATTTCTCCAGGTTAAGTAACTAAACTTTTAATAGAGTTGCGCTTTAAGGCCTATAATTAAATTTTTTTGGCAAAATAGCAAATATTTTAGTGATTAAAAATATTTTTCTCATGTTTTGGCAAGTAGCTCAATTTTGGACCCCTATAACCCCATTTGAAAATCTACACATCTTCCAAAATTAAAAATAAAAGGAAACAAAAATACAAAATGTTAATAAATTATTAATAATTTAATTGAAAATCAAAACAAAACCAAATTCGTAGCACCATAAACAGTATAAAAATAAAAAGATTTTTAACAAACTTTATTAGTATTACGTAACAAGTAAAAATAAAATGTGAATGCCTAGCTAACTTATGAAAATAATAAAATGTTAGTAAAAACACCATCTAAAAATAACAATAACATTAATAAAATAAAAACATTTTTATTAACTATAAAAAGGATCACAGGTATAGCCTAAGAGCGCTGATTTTAATTAACAGCTAAATTTAAATTAATCTTATTTGAATTTTAATCTATTAAACTTAAGATTACGTTCTAATTTATTGAGAGTTCTTTTCTATTTGTGATACGTTAATATCTGTATAATTAACTGTTCGTGAAATGTTGTCTTAATGAAACTAAATAATAATTATCTTTTTACAATTTCTTTGTTTCAAAAATTTCGATTGTTAATCCACATACCTACCAATTAATTGTAATATAAATATACTTCTGTTTTTTCTTTTAATTGTCTAAAACTTATCTGGCGAATAAAACGTTTAAAATATGTTATTTATATGCAGCTATTAGAACATAGAAGAAGAAGAGAGCGGTAGCCGAGTTGGGACGGACGGGCACTACTCGTCGAGACGCCGCGGATCTCGCGGCTTTGATCCCACGGTTCGACCGCGTGTATCCTGTACCACTAAGTACAGTTGATTGTGAATATCGCTTGCCTCTCATTGTGCCCAGTGCGTGGCAACAGGCTCGCCACCTATTACATTGTAGGTATCTGACGAAATTTGGGTCCTTAACACCTCTGCCTACCCCTTCGGGAAAAGAGGCGTGATGGTGTGTTATGTTTATGTTATTAAAACATAAACTTTGCATTTGAAAAGAACTGTTTCAAGAAAAACTCATAATTAGTGCATTGCTAAAATTTTTTCACCAAACGTACAATAAGGACAATGTGACTATTTTGTGATCTGCAATCTAGGTTATTCGTAAAAGGAAAGAAAATAAAAGCAAATTATAAAAAATATTGAATTTTGAACAGAAAAATACTTATATGTAACTGTGACAACTTTTCAAAAACAACATGACTTGGCAATAGCCGCAGCGACATTAAAAATAAGTTAAATTAATGTTACACTTTATTCACAAAAAAAAAATTAATAAATTATTAGCATAAAAACAAAATTCTTACTTTATATACATTATATCTCGTTGAACACTTAGGTAGTAAACTCTTATCACTCTAATGGTAATCTGCACCACCGGCCTGTCCGTAGAATTACTTACATGCTAATTATTAATATTATTTTTTATTATTATGAATAACATAATTAAAAAATAACAAAATTAAAAGTTCATAAAATAAACGTAAAATATTAGTATGATAAAGATAATGATAGCTCACCAAAATAAAATGTATTTTCGCGTGAAAAATTCGATAAACGTTAATGTGTGTGAAATGGTATAAATGACGATCGGTAAACGATATTGTACTCGATGATGTTCATGTTTAGTAAATCATTGATTGTAGGTACTTACTATGTTTTATATAGTACATAATGAAACATCATTTGGTACGTTATTTAATAAGGGGTGATAATTTAATTGTATTATTATGTTTATGACCAAAATACAGGTGACAGTGAATGAACAATCCTAATAGCTATATTTTAACAAAAAAAAAATACGTGGTTTATCAATGGAAATGATTAAATTATGATGTATTCGTTGTATAATGGAACACAAATTTGTATTATTAAATAAAATGGAACTTGTTACTTGGAACAAGACAAATGGAAAACTTATATGAATTATAGTCTTGAATTATTGATTGATAGATTTTTCTAACTGGGCTAATTACTAACAGGGCTATTTCACTAACACATTTATTTTTAAGTAAAGATAATGAGTAGATATCAATTTTGAGTTAAGAGTATATTTTAACTTTTAAATTCAAAACTATTTACTATTACTTAACGAATTCAATGTTAGTTTTAAGAAGCAGCCAAATGATGAAAATTTTAATTTAAACATATTTTACACCAACTTATTTTCTACAATTAAAACCAAGGTAGCTTAATTTAACTAACGATAGTAGGCATAACAATTAATATACTTGCTACGTTCTTCGAAAACAATAAAATTAAATAAATAAGTACCTACGCTTGAACATAAAGCACATATTTTGATTAATTAACATCACAAAATAAATAATTATTATTTTATGTCATATTAATGTGGTATGACACATTAGTATTGGCACTAATTTACATTAATTACTTCACTGGTGCTACAATAAAACTCGGTTATTTAATAAAAGTTAAATTAAAAAGATTACGTTTACATACTGAACAAGTCGTTGTAATTACCTTGTAATGAAAGCAATTTAATGTGTAAAAAATAACATTAAATTTTTAAGTATAGCATTTAAAAAATTAAATATTTACTAACTATTCGTGTTAATACGTATAAAAATGACAATTTTCTATATGAACTTTTCCCATCATTATTTTAAAAAAGTTTTTGTTTTTGATTGATTCTCAATTCCCATATTTTTAAATCGGTATACACATATCTTTACTTGCTATCCAAGAGATCCGGTACTGACTATCATACAAACGATATTACTACGGCAACAACTTCAAAGAATTCATTCAAAAACATACAATCGAACGAATCGAAATCAACGAACCGTAGTTGAAACTGTGAACCATTTTATACCGTATCTTTACAGTTCTAGAGTACAATTTTGTATATACAGTGATGTTATTTATGATTTTATTAGTTAGTGCATAAACAGGAGTCCCGTAGGTTGGCTCGCAGCCAGGGCAGGTATCTCGTGATGCGGGTATACACGCCCGGGTATCCGGGTCTTCCGCATCCCACACCCCATGATACAATACCTAGAAATCACAATGTCGATTTACTCTTCATTATATAGAAAATATACGGGTATTTAAAAAAGTATTGTAAAAGTTTCCCAAAGTTTTCCAAGTCCACAATTAAAAGTGTAGATAATAATAGCAATGACGAATGTAACTACTAACTGTAACTACTACGACTAACTCCACATAACTCGGTATAAAAACACTCGTCAATACTCATTTTTTTAAACCAAGCTCGTATTTTAGTTATGTCTATGATGTGACAGGTGTGACAGCTACATAAACTACTATTTTCTCATACATTCTATTGGGGTAAAAAAGCCATTGATCAAATATAAGATAAATAAAATTATTTGTCTGAAATAGTCTTTACTGGCTTTCAAGCTTGCACTATTTGATTGGTTCATAGAACATACCTATAATTTGGAATTTATCTCCATTTTGAACCAAGAGAGGACCGCCACTGTCTCCTTGACACGAATCCGTGGAAGCTCGACCGGCGCATAACTGAAAATATAATTTTAATTCGTTACCCTGTAGAAACCAATAACAGCAATAACAGAGCATGGAACTACCAGACAAGAGATTCCCTGTCACCTATACTAAAGATCTGAAATGATACATTCGCATTTTATCCCTCATCCTATTCACTGTTTTTATGCTGTTTTTCGATGATATAAAACAGTGATGAATAATTATTCGATGAACTGAAAAAATATATATTAAAAATCGTGGAAAAGTTTTCGATGAACTGAAACTCAATAAAAATATCAGTGTTCTAATAGACAAACCCGCTAGACAAATGCAGCTCTGTCTAAATTACTGGCGAAGTGTGGGTGTGTCTACCCTTTCGTTGGTAGTCCTGTTATGCATGTATGTACTCACGTATACACATTTACATAGATAACACAAATTCATGTACTGCGCGTGTCGGAAAACAAAACGTCCAAATGGCTGCAAAAACTAAAAAATGCCTTATTCTGTGATAATTGGCGGAGGAGCATCCGCGGCATCGATATTTTTCAATCAGTTTGGATCTCCCGTCACAAAATTACGGCTCTGATGTCACAGTAGATGTTAAAAAGTTAACACGCTTGGTTTCAATGCAATTCATTATACTTGCATTATCTATGTAAATGTATATCTGTGTATATACCTTTACCACCGTTATACAAAAGCTAAATTCTCACCATATTATTCGTGATCCTCGACGCCCTATACTTCATGCCTCTGCACTGAGTCAAGGATAATATCGGCACCCGGACCTCCTGGACGATGGCGGGCAGCTGTCCCCCCTCCGAGGTACGGCCCCACCCCACGACTATACCCTCTTTGCCTGACGGGTCGGTGCCTGCAATAGCAAAACATATTGTTTTCACTGTGAAGGTTTGGTGCTGCTGAGAAAACCACTAGAGCAATGCAACACAAGCGCGAACATAGTATTTTTCAATTCCCATATTTAATCGACGAAAGCATATTATGTCCTTATATATGTATTGTTTATTTTCTGAAAATGTATGTATATGTAACCTATATATCTATTAAATATATTTATCCGTCATCTAGTATCCGTAACACAAACAGCATTAGTTGTTTAAAATGGGGAAAGGTGTGAATGTCTGAAGATATTTATTTATTTATCACTCCTCGAGGTTATTTTATCGATTTTTATCGTCGTCGACGTCTAATTTTGTTTATAGAGCATTTTATGCTCGTACCCCAGTACAAGAATGACAAGAATCTGAGCAAACGTCCTCTGAAAACAACGCATTAATTTCGCTAAGACCGTCTATTGCCACGGAAAAAATGCCAGGAGCAAAGCAACCGCCCAGAAATCTTAAGGAACATACTGCGGATTGATAACCAAATCGTTTTCAGTATATTCGAAAAAAGATGGATTATGACTATGTACCTACAGTTGGACGGAATAATCTAAAAAGGCACTCGCTCGAGCGCCTTTTTAGAGGTCGGCTGCACGAAAGCAGTCATCCGTGAGATCAGGACTAGGGTCGAAAGAGAAATGTTAAACCGGTGCCAACTCAGGAGCGCAAATACACAATACGATAAAAGGAATGCGATTCGGCCCACTCAACTTGTGGAGATCAAGAGATGACAGCGCCAAACGCACTGCATTGATGGAACCCGATATTCGACATAGCCCTCACATCGTACATATCCCACATCATCCAATGTCGAGTTGGACGTAAAAAAGTGGGCCAATGAAACACCTCTCACGTGCAGAGGTGGGAGGGCGGCCTGCAGAAATTTCCTTGAATGGCTTTGTCAAATGACTATATCGCACAGGTTCCCGAAGGAAGGTGTTCCAATTTCTCACCAATTCTGGTAATGTCTTCACTACTCAATTACTATTCAATCACTCTTTGTGTCTTCAATTACTCTTTTGAAAGACCTGAAGGCAAGGTTATAATGCTCCATCATTAATTCCCCGTGCCTTATTACAAAACTGATAATAATTATAATGTCACACTACTATAACAGTGCCTTAAAAGATATAGTTTTGGTTAAAAATTCGATGTAAGTATGGTGGTTCCAAAGCTGGTTCCAATTCAGACGAATTGCTATATAAGTAATAAAAAATACTGATTTTTCTACGATAGTTTTATTCAATTATTCTCATTTCAAAATCAATAATTCTCAAATTTGTAAGGAAATAGAGATCTTTGTCCAATTAATGTAGTCCACCGTCTACATAAAGTAAGCGTCATAAACATATAGCAACAAGGAAAAAAACCTCATCAAGAAGAGGTAATCATTCTAAAGGCACTATACTTACTCGCCGGCGGTAAGCACACAGGCTTGATGATCTTGGAGAAGTTGACGGGCTTGCGCAACTTGAGCAGCGCGATGTCGTTGTTGTAGGAGTCGGCGTCGAAGCTGCGGTGGCGCACGATGGCCGTCACCGCGCGCATTATGGCCGCGCTCTCCGTCGTGATGGTTTGGTCGTGGTCGCCGAGGATTACGCGGATTTTGGAGCGCTTTAATCTGGAAAACACGAAACAAAATTAAGAATGTGCCGGTCGATGACGGAGCGGTCTAGTGGACATGCTCTCGCAGGTTTCAGTACAAAGATTTTTTTTGTCTGAAACGGTACTAGCACGGTCAGTCTCTGCTGCGACGGTGCAGTGGGTATTATTGTTTGTGCTATATATTTAGCACAAACAATCAGAGTCGTGTGGTAGCGTCATTAAAAGACAATGTTATAAGCATTGTTGTGTTCCGGCAGTCAGAGGTAAGATAGCCAGTTCCTCAGTTGTTGAGGATTACACGTGAAGCTCGCTTCCACCTTCGGCCTTATCGTCACTTACCATCAGGTGAGATGAACTTACCTGTCATATGAAAAAAAAACTACCAATCCATCTCTTCCCTTGGGTGTCGTAAAAGACGACTAATGGACTTAGAACTGCACAACATCCAATAGCTTATAGCGGCGGCGGGCTCACCACCTGTCACGCTGAGTGCAGTCACTGCTGGTGAAGCGCGGACTATGACAATTAACTGCTTTTGCGGTGCTATTGTCGTGATCAAATGGTACTGGTACTGGAATGTATGTAATCACAGACGAAAACGTTATGGCTCAGCTACCCACCATACTCTCGTTCGCCTGTGATTTTGTTGTGGTAAATACGTTCTTATTTAGCGCGATCAGGCCCAGGAGTAGATGTCTGCTTGGGCATAGTTACAATGGCGCCTGTCTATCTGTCCTCAAGCAGAGATCTAGTTACTCTAAGCTTGAGTAGATACCAAACTCAAATCATCTTTTTGGCTACGCCGTAGTGGGGTAAAATAGATTCATAACCTTTTCCAAAAGATTATAAACTCAAGGATACAGCAGGGTATTGAATCGAGCGGTCTCTTGAATGAGTAATGCCGTTTACTGGGCGAACGCTGTCTTAGCTTCTTAGGGCCCACTTGCAGGAAATTTAAAACGAGATTCAAATCGAGATTTAAAACTCGATTTTGCCATTTTTTGACAATTTTACTACGGCTCTGATATCAAAAATTTACAAAATTGATATTTAAACTAGGTTTGAAATATCCTGAAAGTGGGCTTCAGACAAGAAGTTAAATAATGTAGAACAGTTCCTATTTATACGTGCCTGAAGTAAGACAATTAATGGGCAATTAATAAATTCCTCGGGAAAATTATTCTCAAAGAAATGTAGCGTGATTCAACTTACGTTATTGAAGGTGTCTTCAATGTTGCATGAAGGTACGGATCATAAGCATATTACGAAACACAGTAAGCATCCCTTCCTCGAATAATTGATCGAGTTGTTGATTACAGCATAATTAGAAGGTACGCTTAGTAACATATTTATGCTGATAGAACCATAAAGTGAAAATATGTGAAAATTCATTAACTGGCTATCAAAATGGTATATTTTTTATTTTGCATCATAACAACTTATATATATAATAAGCAACTTATTGAAAACTAAATAATTTTTGAAACACCATAACGTAACATAACATATCATCACGCCTCTGTTCCCGAAGGGGATATTCACAATGAAATGTACATAAGTCTCTATTCAGACTCAGTGGTACAGGGCGGTGTGATCGAACCTGCGTTTCCCGCGGCTTCTCGAACGAGTAGTGCCCCGTCCGTACCAAGTCGGCTAATTGGCTACCGCTGTGTTAAATACTACAATAGCGTTTCATTTTAATGCTTAAAAAAATCGCAAATAGTCTAGAATCTATAGTTATGTCGACTGGGTAGTTCAGCGGCATACCTATAGAATCTAGACTAATTATATACTAGCCAAGTTTAGTCTACAATCGCAATCAAGCGCAGATTTAGAGAGTGTCGCGATAGGCACTATCCCTCTCTAAGGGCGAGTATTTCAATAGCAACCTATCTTGAATTGATCTAGAGTTGAAAGTAAGTTTGACTTAGGTATATTTCAAAACAGGATTAAAGTAAAGTGGTACTCAAAGTCAACCCTAACGAGCCCGAATCTCACCTGAGTCAAACTTATTTTTAATCCTAGATCAATTCAATAGGTATAAAGAGTTTAATACTATTGAAATACCGGCCCTAAGTGGGCCTTAATATGGGCTTGAGTTTGGTTTTGTAATACGGGCCTAAACTTTATTGATATCAAGCTCCTACTTCAGATAGCTTAAATCCCTTAGTCCTGTTTGGTATTCCAATCGTTTTAGCGTAGTGATATTCCACCACTCCTCATGTCTACATGTAGGAACACCTGTGTGTAGCATTAGGATGACAAGCTGGCAACGTTAAAAAAGTTACAGATACATGGGCACTTCCTGGCGCAATGAGCCGCCCGTCAGTACACACTCCTTCGCCAAGAGTAAGGCTCTGCAGTGGAGCTCTCTGACAGACAGTGCCCAGCAGCGGGACGTATACACGGTAACATGTACAATACTTCACCAGACCTTGCAAAACATCCTCAAATGCAGTGAGCCGCCGTCAGCACATACTCCTTCGTCAACTAGGAGTGGTACTACTCCTTCGGTTGACGCCCGCCGTCATTAGACTTGTGCCTAGGAATGGGACGTAGACTGCAAACGTGTAAGTTACCAGAATATACGATACATACTTCCGAACGCAGTGAGCCGCTGTCAGAACATACTCCTTCGACAACAGGGAGGCTCCGCAATGGAACTGGCCGTCGTAGACGATCCTCGCCATCCACGGGTAGCGGTTGATGCCCGCCGGCATGCCTCCCACGATGCGGTTCTCCTGGTTGGTCCCGCCGCACTCTGCGAGAAAGTACACCTTAGTAAGGTTGCCAACTATTAATTTAATCAAAAGTAATCCAAACCATTTTGAAAACGAACTATAAAGGGTTAGAAGCTGCACACAATAACTATGTAACAACTAAAAACCTTTGTCTTACAAATTAATAAATTATTACTATTAAGAATAAACGCATTTTCTATTAATATTTCAAAGAAAGGAATGGTGACGTTTTATAAGTTTGTAAAATATATATCATATAATCGTACTCAATGCACCATGAACTACAAGACAACGAATGACCTTACATTGAAGAGACTTTTGAAATTAATACCACTATTTGGAAAGTTATTAATGAATGATTTTCAATCAAAAAAATTGAAAATCAGTTTTAAGTGTCTGAATTTAAATTATGTGAAGCGGAATTATTCAGACTATCCATCAGGCATTTATTGGTCTAATGCTGTATCACCAAACAGAACCTATAAATTTTTCTTAACTATTTAAAATTAGAAAAACTAAATTATATTTACTAATTGGAATAACTATTTAGCACATTTAGGCTTAGCACTTTGAGTTTACAAAGTTTTTTATAATTTTCCTGTAAGAGGAAACCCTAACAAAGTTTATTGAACTTATAGGGAAGTTGCTCTAGCGATAGAAACTTGATCCCGTACCTGTTACAAGCGAACGGATGTTTTCGTTTTCTAAGCAATTGACAGCTGTTATTGATGTGGTTAAAAGGACTATGATCAGCTATAAATAATACAACTACTAAATACAACTTTAGGTATAAGTAAGTATATAAAACAAATTTTAGTTTTAGACAGGTATGTTACGACAGTCTAGTATTATTGACAATACAAGCGGTTAGCACAAAAGTGCACTTAGGAGCAGTTACGTAGATACAGTTGTCAACTTTTATAGCTGACGAGATCTGCGTCAGGTCGCGCGCACTTTCACTGTCACTTCCATAGTTCAATGCACAATTTCTTCCACAGTCGTTGATCGAAGCAACTGTTTTTTTCTCAGCTGGTAGACGTTAATTTGCTCTTGGGAATCTACAGGTATTCAATAAAAGAAAATGGGTACTAAGTGGCAAGCACGAGCGTTCTAAGCATCATATAGGTAGGTATAGATAGATAATAAAAGTTGAAAAAATATATAATGATAGCCTTGTTAAAATCCAGAGATTTTAATGGAGATAACGTCCACACACCATATTATATAAATTTATACGTATTTATTGGAATATAAAATAAATTACTTATAATAAACACATTAAAAATGGGTATATAATACGCCAACTGATCTACAGGAGAGTGCTTTGTACACGTAAAAGACTTACCCATCTTTCTAGGAAGTGGGTTTGCTCGGCCGCACTCTAAAATGTGAATGAAGTAAAAATATTAAGAAGATAATTGTTACCGAAGTTGATATCTATGTTCCCTGTAAATTGGAGTCAAAAATAAATAAAAATGTTGCAAGAAATATTTTAAAGTTGAGTAGGTAGTTACACCCAAATAAGGTCTACTCAAGTAGAAAATATGCAACATCTATTGATTTGACCACAAGAGTTTTTATAGAATTTAGTCCAAGTCAAACCAATTCGCAGGGAATTAAAAGGTGCTTCAATTTAACGACTTTTTTTGGGACCGATATTACATATCAAAGTCCTTGCAAATGAAAAAAAATTAAAAGTACTCTCAAAAACTCAAGCGTAATCAAAACATTTTATGTATTCTTTGACAACGCATTTTATCTTATGAAAATCTAGAAATTTTGTACGAATTAAAGGTACTTGTCCTAAAATATGCGGAAGTAAGTCGTGTTGTAGATTTTCCTTCGTAGATTCAACGTGACTGATATCACGAACATTAAAGAAAAGGAAAGTTACAACGTATATCCTCCAGACCACGTTGTGATAAGTTTAAGAAAAGCAAATCTTTAAGTGATAGACACAGTAGTCCGTGTTTGTCCTGAATATTCTCAGTAAGGTACTTACCACATGAACAGTTCCTAATCGTCGATTCGTCATCGTCATCTTCTAAGCTCTGCTCCTCTAGAAGTGGTACCTCCAGGCCGAATATGGAATCAAACAGGAACCTTTGCGTTCTATTGCCCAATGACACCTGGAAAACACAATAAGAATGAAAATTAAATACGAGTAAGTCCACGACTAAATCTACTAGTAAAAAAATTGCGCTTGCGCTTTGGACTAGGTGATGAATATACACCATAAAAATATACACAATGTATATCTAAACATCAATGACCATCTGCGATTTGAACCTGGGACCTCTTAATGCAGTTATCACCAACCAAACAAGCTAGCCAATAACATAGGTTACTCAAATTGACATACTATTGTAACATTGTTTTTTAACTACTTGACACGAGTAAATATTTTCAATATACTAAGGCCCAATTGCGCGGTCGAGAGTTAGCACCTAACCCTGGGGCAAATATATGGGCAAACCCTGGGTTAGACGCTAACTTTCGATCGTGCAATTGGGCCATTGTGGCAAAAAAATTATGTAAACTTTTAACGCTGTAGAATTCGTCAAGAAAAATATTATTGTTCTTTGTTGTTTATTTTTCACACATAATTCCTACATTCACAGATGTCTTGAATAACAATGTAGGGCTAGAAGACATCATTGCGGAATGCACGTCAACATTCTTAGCACACTTAAGTAGGTACATATTGGGTAACCCGTTGTATACTTATGCAAATATTGAAATACAGTAGGTACTTCACATCAGACTGGAAGAGTTAGAGAGAAATACATTTCCTCAACATAAAGATTCTTAACGTAAAATGCTTAGCGTTACGACTACATTTCGTCATCATAAAAAAAATACAAATGCGCGCTTCCAGCCTTCCTACAAACATAACCGGAAGATTGCGTGTTGTTAAGCATCGCCTGCGGATCTATAAAAGTCGATGTAGGTCAAAATGTCATGTGAGATAATTTTTAAACCTCCATGTTGCATCATATAATTATGGTGTCTCGCCAGATATGCATTTATGTAAGGTTTGTTTACCAATTATAGTGAACAAAGCACTTTCGCGGTGATCGTGCGCGACTTTTGTCGCCAGTATTGCGTAAGCGCCTCAACTTAATTGTCCTGTAATGTCAATGTTACTTTCACAAACCGAATCATTTATTTTTGTTTTTAATTTCCCAGAATTCGAACTTTCTCGTCCAATTCGGTGTTCAATGATTGGAAATTAGTATTGTATTGATGTATTTTCCAATCTAATAGCCTTAGGGTGAGTTTTTTGATCCATACTCATAGTAACCACAATAGTTAAATTATATACCAATGGCGTTAATCGAAACTCCAAAATGTGTAACGTCATCTTGACAAATTGTTAAGATTGCGATGAAAATTCGAAGGAATATACTTCAGCTGTGAGTGCCGCCACCCGCCATTTTCCTAATCCTAGCATCTTATTGTGGTAAAATTGTCTATGATTATTTAACTTAAGTTATATTTGAAAATTTGACAATTGGACAAGCCGTCACAATATCACAACATCATACATTTTCGCTATATGTTAACCAACTGGCCAACCTGACCACGGAACAAAAAACTGACCCTTAGTCATTAGATCTTGACCTCATTATAAAGAATATATTATTACTACGCGAAAGCAGTAACAATTTCTATTGTCTTTCTTTAAAGCTTGTGTAACTAATTATGCAATTTGTCCATTGTCATAAAAAGCGATTAAGTATTGTAGCTCATGGGCCAAGCTTATCTTGTGAAATTTAATAATAATATATTTTTTCTTTTACAATTTAAAACTTGATTGGTGTAAATTGTTCACCTCTGACATCAAAATTTAACATGCTTATACATAAAAGTGCATCATTGTTATTTGTTATTGAAGACAACTTGACTTGAACACTACGGACAGTGATTCATCCACAACGATAACATTTTCTGAAGAAACCATTCGTAAATAGACAATGATATGACATTAGCATGATTTATGCTTGTGTATATTTTTTCTCATGCGATTGTTACATGCGCTGATATATTATCTCGTAGACACGCACATATTAACGCGACAGAACACGTAACTACCTTAAGACAGCAAGCATGAATTACATTGTCATTACGAATTTTTGTTGAACAATAATGGTATAATATCGGGTATATGCCAAAAACGAGGAAATTAATGAACCTTTTTAGAAAAATCTTGATGGTTCTATATTGTTTTATACTTTTGGTTCGTAAGACTTGCAAAATATGCAGTGTTGTCTCAAGACCACGGCTCTTATTTAAAACCTGTCGAGGCTAACCTTTGTCCATTATTCAGTCCTCAAAACGTAAACTCTCGGACAATGAAATATTCATACGCTTTCCCTCGCGAGACCGGCTTACGTAATGGACGAAACCGATTCTTGACTGTGTTATTTAACACATATGACGTCGATGTAACACTTCTAATGAGGCTAAGGTTGTCGTGTCGGCCACGTGCACTACGAAACATTTATTTGATTTTAAAGACGGAAATTTTTATTCATAAAAAATATTAAAGGCATATTAAACCTTTTTTAGTTACAGAGTGTTTTGTTTTCTTCTTTCAAATCAAATCTAAATTAGCAAATTAGTGACCTAAATTTGTGACAAATCACTTTCAAACTAAAATAGTTTAATTAAGCCTTTAATATTTTTTATGAATAACACGGTAAATATATAGCATACTGTTAAGTTTGAAGCCGCCTCTAACGAGGGCATCTTATTATCTTATTACAGTCTGAATAATTTAATAGGTGCACTTTAACAAATGTTTGTAGTGAGATTAATCATATCCCATACCAATGTAAATGGTCCATAAAGCTCATCAATGAGTACCTGCCAGCAAGCATTTTCATTAGCCCCGCGACCCTTACTCTAATTTCTATCACATACTAATAAGGTAAGTAATGGGGCACATAGAGAGAGGGTAATATTAGTAAGTACTTAAATTTATTCTCAGTATGAAATAAATTTAAACTAAATAAGGGAATAATATTGGAGTAAAAAGTGCTAAATGACATGTAAATAATTGCACTTATATAAAATGTAAGTTATGAAAACATCTCGCGTTCTCGTACATTTAATAGTCAAGAGGATCCTAACTAGCTAACTACAATACAACCTATGAAAATGTGAAATGTTATGAACTTATGACATACAAAACGACTTGTTTAAATAAAAACTTATGAGTACCTATATATGATTTTTCTAATATACCTTAGTACCTACGAAATGACAAAATAACACAAATTGTTAGCCCGTAGCAACAATAATAAAAAGCCATCTCAACATTATTTCAGCATTACAAAAATGAATTTTATAATAAATCAAGGTGATTTAATTGTCAAAATGTAGGTTGAACCTGTATAAATTAGTACTGAAACTAGCCTGAAAAATTAACCGTGTCATGATTAAGATGTCGCAAGAGACCCTGACTGCGAGTTTTAATTAGATAAAGTTCAATAGCGAGGACTTATATGAACCTTGAGCTTGCTTCTTTTTGTTACAATGTCAACGAAGTGCAATAAAAATTTAAAATTATAATTGAACTTATCTGATTTACACATTTAACTGTGTCGATTCTTCAGAAATAGATGTTAACTCCTTTAGACTTTGCGTCGGTTGACACCACCACATATATTTTAATGCAGTTTCAATTGTACAAGATCCTTTTTGGAATTGAGGTCTTGGCAATATAATTTTTTTAAGGTAAATTAGGTTGAATTTCGAAATCTGTAAAATATACCTGACCTTCGCATTTCTTCGATTATTACATTCACTGAGGAGCTCGATGGCGAAGAGACTACGCTTTGGCTTTGAATCGAAAACCAAGCTACCTTCGTCATGGTCAGGCCGTGGATGGGTGACCAAAACTATGTGATCTCGATCTCCTCCGTGTTTCAGAACGCACGTTAAGCCCTTAGTCCCGGTCGCTATTGCAACGTTTCTACCCACCAACGCCAATTGGGCCAGCGTGGTGGTGCTACGACCTATACTCCTCGTGTGTTTCTCCATGAGGAAGGCCTATGCCCAGTAGTGGGACGTATATAGGCTGAGGATGATTACATTCACTAGCGAATTTCAGTGCATTTAAACTTAACACTTTCAAATAAAACGTTTAGATTTATATACCACTTAAGTTTGAAAAATATGCGATACTGTTCAAAAGAGTGATTAGCTTGGCAGTAGCCATTAAATAAATAAGCATTTTTTATTTACTTTATAAGCAGTGGCTTAGTTACTGACAATAGCTTGTAGGTACGCTATGTTTATGGTTTAACGTAAAACAACCTAATTAGAAATATATATACTGCCTGTATCAGGGATTCTTGTACATATTTTTATTAACACAATAGAAGGTAAAACAGAAGTTATTAGATTTTTAGCTAACTGAAAAGATGGAGTAGGTATATTTATTATTTACTTATTCCACACGAAAATAAACCGCAATTATAAAAAAAATACATCTGCAAAATTAATGCAATTATTAACCGCATTCGAATATTCCTTTCGATATTTTGACATCAAAATTCCCCATTACATTTGACACTGACAAACTTCAGTGCAATAAATATTTATTTGAACAGGAAAAGTGCATTGTAGATTCAAGCGAATTTGTAAGGTCGGCAAACAAACCGCTTTCCAAAGTATGATCGCGAAGTTCCTTTCACGGAGTAATTGTTGCTCTGCTCTCGTTTTTGTTATCCGTGGCAGTTTATCAAATGTAAGAAAGTAACAAAAGCCTTGGCGCCACCGCAGGTCTGCCAGCCATCAAAGCTTACGTGCGAACGTAATAAAATCTTTAAAACAGTTTCTATTATTACACAAAACATGAGAATACAACCGTATTCTACCTATCACTGTATAGATATTCGCAAATGACTAAATACATACCCCCGGTGTAAGTTATCATTGTAAAAAATCTTCACTTTTTTAGTTGCGTAAAGATTGTCTATTACTATAGGAAACGTGAAAAGCCCCTAACGGAGAGTTTCTCGTAGAAATTGACATCGCAACTAAAAAAGTGAAGGGGTGCTTGTCACTTAGTAGGTTTATGCCCTCACTTTATATAAAATCAAAATATTCTCTAGCATCGATATATTATTATTATTATGTAGCCATCCTGCCATACTTTATCATCATTCAACCCTGTCCTAAATTTTGCTAATTTTCAACCCTGTAGTAGTTATTATTATTATTATACGTTATTTAATACGCTTATAAATTCGAAATGCATTGACATTATAAGATATGTTAAAGGAGAATAAACGCAACAACGTGAAGTGGCAATAAACCTGATATTATAGTTATAAGAAGTAACTACAAATAAACAGCATTTGTTTTCTTATTGCGAAATAGTAGATTGTATAACACGGAAGCAAAGTAGTATTTTTACGGCGAGAGATTCAAAGTACAATCCCCAAAGTAAAAAATAGTTTGATCTCGAGTTATACATTCTACTTTTCATCCCCTTTTTATGAGAAAATATATAAAAGAGGGTCACTTATTTGTGTTAATTTCACTCATTTCACTCGTTTCATAGTTATTGCTTGTTCCATGGTTATTGCATACACTTCAGCCAGTAATTCACACAATTCGTGTTTGATTTCTATGAATTATACTACATGTTCTAAATTCAAATCTCATTCCCTACTTTCAGCAAAGAGCTATTTTGATCTCACTTATTGAAGAACAAAACGACGAATAGAAGGGAATAAAAAACATTTAACATCTGTAATACTAATTACAGGCTTTTTACTATCTTATACAAATGATTGCCACTCAAATAAAGGCAAGAATCCAATTAGAACTGTTTTTAGATTGATTTTTTATTCCTGAATTGTCAAAAATGTATTGGTTCCCATTAAATTAGATATACGCTACGTGGTAAGCGACGTTGATAAGTATCTGTGATGGTGAAATTTCCGGGTTTTTTAATAATCGCGCGTTGATATCGTTTCTATGGCCATTACAAGGCGTTACGAAAAAATCACTGCAAGTATTAAAAATAAATAATGCACCCTAATTCAAATTAGTTTTTTTTTCTATAATTAAAACTTTGTAAAAGGAGAGTCACATGCACATAACGATAAATAGCTGATGAGTTAAAATGCATGTTGAAAAATGCATCTTGGCACAGTTGATTGTAAATACAGTTGATTGTGTCGTCTCTTACCATCAGGTGAGATGAAGGCTAAGAGCTTACCTGACATATGTAAAAATATATCGCTTGCCTCACATTGTGCCCGGTGCATGGCATCAGGCTCGCACCTGTTACATGTGGACTTAAAACATCTGGGGAAATATCGGTATTAACACCACTGCCTACCCCTGCGGGGAAAACCGCGTTATGGAATGTTATGTGTTATGAGTTTAATGAGTTGAAATGCGGAAATCTAAAATATAGCTGCCCAAGCCACCTCCACGAATGATCATTAAGATCTCTTTTCTTTAAAAAACAAACCATATCAGTCGCTATATTGTTGATACTTTTTATAGATCAGATTTACAGTCACGAGCAAAAACATGTAAACAAGAAAAATCTAACAGAAACTTTATTTTCTTACACATACCGGTCATGAACTGAAATCAAATATGAATACATTTTGCTTGCTCGTTACCAACTAGATTTTCTGCTGTGATTTTACACACCTAAAACAAACGGCTAAGTCGCCGTTTGATAAGAATTTAGTTTGGAAGAACACTATCAGTTTACAGACTAAACACGGCATCCTATATCCATCAATGTAAAACCACGTACTTATTCCTATTTGTAGAAATAAATGCATAGTTATAAAACATAATAAATGTATAATTATGATAAAATGTTTGTTATTTAGCTCGATAACCGCTCAACAAAGTATCTAAAACGTCTTACATAACTAAACCCCTTTCAAAAACTAACATAACACTAATAACACACTAATCTCAATTTGAATGTAGAAGCATGTGTGACTAAAACTAATTACCATAAAAAGCAAAATAACATATCCAAATTGTGTTGTTGCATAAACGAAACACGTAACAAGCGAAAGTAGTTCGCATCCGTTTCATATAATTAACCTCACTACTAAATATCATCACAGTAATATTTCGATCAAAAAGAGTTCGGAATTTACGTCTATCAAATATTATGTAACAGTTCGTGCATCATCCAATGAACCTAATTATTTTGCTTGATGTTTATTGACATATTATATTAGATTCATCAATTGCCTGTCCTTTTTCCAATTTCATTTGAGGTCGGCGCAACAAGTCTTTCTCAAGATGTGTGGAATCACAAGGATGGACAAAATAAAAAACGAGTATAACAGAGGAAGTTTAAAAGTAGTGCCAATGACAGAAAAGTTAAAAAGCAATAGGTTAGCGTGGTATGAACATGTAATAAAGAGGGATGAATGTCGCATTACAAGGAGGATGCTGAGCATGGATGTTGATGGGCCTAGAGTGAGAGTCGACCAAAGAAGCGATGGATGGAATGCGTGAAGAATAATATTCTAATGTTGTTGTTCTAATGTTGTTTCATTTTATTGTTACCTCCTCTGTATCTTAATTTTAACGTGTATTGCTGAATAAACGATTCTTGCTTTCTTTCTTTCTATTGGAATAAAAGAATAAGTGGATGCTCAGCTGACAAGTAACGGAGGAAAATGGAAGAAGAATACATATTGTGCCGACCCCACCGGAAAAGGACAAGAAGAAAAACAGACAATAGTAAAATTATTAACCAGTCGCTTATCAACCATGATTTTTCTATTGAAGTAAAAAAAACCCAAGACGTAAGGTAATACCGTGGTTAATATCTAAGTTGCGCAATTTAACAAAGTAAAAAAACCTAATTAGGTTACCAATGTACAAAAAATTAACATGTTAATGAAATTTATAATTTTACCTTCATCCGCTATATGCTACTAATCGGAAAGTAACTATTAAGGTCTTTAAAATTCATCATTTTGGATTATATTATATCTGGTATATTAGGTTTAAGTTAAAAAATTGCCACGAAATTATTACCTACATGAATTAGAAAACAAGGAAAATTTTACGATCCTTTCATCATCAGCAGTGCTATTTTGTGATAAACTCGCTTTTAATTTCTAATTTCGCTATTCAAAATAGCGAAAATTGAGACACGAATTTTTTTTACAGAATTGCGCAGCTGTTCATAATTGTAGTCCTTTCGTTGTGACCAAAAATTGCAAAAAAAGAGTAATAATATTTTTACATCTGCAAAGTAAACATCTGTAGAAAAATACTCGTAATTGCGTATTTAAAAAGTTAGACGAGAACAAAAGAGGAATCGCATTTATGCAAGCAATATGTAAACTATTCTAATCTATCGTCGGCATCTATAGCTGTTAATGATTTTATAATGAGAGCATAATATTCATACAAAATATATTGGTATACAAAAATTCAAATGTTTGTACCACCTACACTCTGTGTATTTTGTAATTTAACATCATTCTCAGTTATGTCCTATGTTCGGTTTGATAATAGGTATTCTTACGAACGTCAAAAGATTTACATTAAGCTTTAAAAGTTTATAATGGTATAAAAATTTGGCCTTATACATATCTTATTATTATACGTAAATTAATACGTCAAAAACTATTCGATAAAATAACATTAACATGAAAAAAAAATTACTGTTTTTCCGCAAAAGTTACGACTTGCAGGAAATCGCAAAACTTGTAAGCATTAGGTATGTAGATTGTAATGAAATTCAAATATTGTTGTTCGATGTTCCTCGTTAGCAACAATCTCCGTGCGCTGTTACAAACAGCTGTAAGAAATACGCTCAACGGAAAGTAAAAGTGAACAGAGTCAACGCACCAAGCACGCACCCTGGTAATCTGGATCTGCGGATACTCACATGATTATCAAGCGTAGAGGCATCCCGTGAGATTATTTCCCTGGTGCTGGCCGTATTCAGAGTTAGGACCACGTAAATTATAGGCACTATCCATTGGCACATTGTCGTGGGGATCCTAATCGGTCTCGGTGTTAAATCGGGAGGCACCACTATTTATTTGCGCGGCATCTCCGCGCGCGCCGGGTTCACTGGCGAATTCGGCGGTGGCGAATCAATAGCATTATTTCGCAAACGTTTCGCCCGTGAACAGGCGGGCGTATAACGGCCGCGGCCGCGCCGAGTGCCACCGGGGTCTTCGTCCACCACCGCCAACACTTTCTCCTCGTACCAAAAACCCTCGCCCCACCGCCACGACTGCACCACCGAGCTTGATTCACTCACTTCACATCACCTTTGCGATGTTATCTAACGTACCATAAGTGGCTGTTATATCATCGAAAAATGAAGAACCGGAAGAATCTACTAACATTGGTAATAAATAATGTAAGAAGGTAGGAACTTGCACTTAGGTTCTTAGGTAAACACTTTTATGATTTAGTGACTTATGTATTAAATTACCAATATATAATATTGATAATAACAATGTGGATGGTGTATGTGCAACTACAACATTTATCTTTTATGTACTTTGTTTTTGTGCAATAAAGTGTTAATCTATCTATCTGCCAAAATAATAATTATTTTGTTTATGTTCATACTTATAAACAAATATACACAGTATCTGTTACCAGTTCCCACCCGTAGCAAATTAAAATTATGTTTTCTTCTTCTTAGCAATCTTTCTCAATATTCTGAGTATTTTTAATCAAAAAAGTTCAAACAAAAAAATAATATTGCTTTTGACATTAAGTCCGCCATGTACACCAAATGTACTAAAGTTTTAAATAAATAAATATTCAATAACAAAACTCTGTCCTTAAATATATAGAATTGGCAAAAAATATATATATATATATATTGCATAACACTTTTTCTAGTTCTTGTAATAATTATTCGACGTGTCCTAGTTACATATAATCTTATCTCTAAAAGGTTGGTCGTGCTCTTATTAGTGTAATCTGACAAGCAATATTTCCACGTGGGTAAATGAAAGTGAAATCAATGGCTAGGCTGTTTCCGCGCACAATACGATCAGCAAAACAACCACTATAAAAGGGAAATATTAAACTTGTTGGAACATTTTGTACATTTGTATATTTTACATGTTGCTGTGGTTTGTTCGTATTTAGCATTCGTAAAAATTAATATAATACAATAATAATTATATACCTTTTTATAGATGATAACCACTTGTTACAGTTACAGCCTAGGTAAGCGAAGCAAGACTCTGGGTAAAATGCGTACAGCGCAAAACCATCTGCTAGTGCAGATTCTTATGTTAAATATTTTTAATAAGTTGCGAAATATTTAGTTTGAACATCCTATAAGACTAATAGTCTATTGTTTTTTATTTTATTAGGTATACTAAAGTCTATGTTATGTCTATAAGTAAATATGGTTTAAATAAATAAATACATTTAAACCTATACTCGTACAAAACAGGTACGAAGTGTATCTGTTTTAATTTTATCTCCAGTTATCATTAAACTTCTAACGCGACTGTATTTCCACGCATTTTTTGCATACTTATTTACTTGTTCTATTTTTTTTAAATATTGGGTCCTTACCTATGAAATTGGTGTTTTTTTCTCTCTTAGTATTTTGTCTGTGACTATTAAGATTCAGAGTATTCCTAAAAAATAATTACCTCGTCTAAAAATAGACTATATTTTTGAGCTCTTTTGATTTGTTTTGATAATTTGTTGTAAGTTTAATTGTGTAAAAATTGGACTCGGAGAACTCTTTTAAAGTGCCTCCCGAATACATCATTTTATTTCCATTCACTTAAAAACGATAAATAATTTTTATAAAGTGTGATATTACATATATTACTAAAGCTTGTCTAATGATAGATGCCAAATATTATTATCTTTGGATTTGTCGTTGTGAAGAAAACTGAAAAACTTTTAGTATGGAAAATGCAGAATTCCCCAAAATCTCCATACAAAACACCAATTTCATAGGTAAGGACCTAATATTAACCTAGAGTATTAGGTAAGTAGTAGCTGGTAGTAGTTAAAGCAAGTACGTAAATAACACGAGTGTTTGTAGTAAAAGAAACCTACACAATATTACAATTCTATTCGGAGTTAAATCGATGTTCCTCCGTTCCTCCGTTACATTGTGGCAAAATTCCCACGCTTGAGATCAATGATCATTTAATTACTAGTTAAGTCCGGATAAGTAGTTTCAATTTCACTGCAGCAACACATACATACAACCACGATTTATAATTTTGAATTGAGTATGAGAACTTATTGTTTTGTTCAAATTACTAGACATTTAAATACTCTAAGCTATTACATATATTCTTACAACAATTATTATTAACTCAATCGAAGCTCTCAAACAGCAGCAAGAAGTTTATGATTTAGTCAGCGCTATTTGAATGTCAATAAAATATTGCCGACCTCCATGTTCGATTGGTACAGTAGGTACGTCGCACGCCCGCCCGTTTAAGGAATTGCCACCTCGAAAAGTTCTACGTTCGAAGTAATGCTTGTATAATTAATACAGGCAATTGTGCTTCCCAATATGTTGGCTAGTTGATATATTATGTGCATGGTAATTTATAATATATTAAGGTATCTTGGTGGGTAGGTTGTTATTCTGGGCACCTCTTTTTTGCTTGGGTGTGTGTAGCAGCACAAACAGCAGTGCTTTCGTCGCTGGAAACTTTGAAGAATCAAACAAGCAGGAAGTGACTGCATACTGTGACTTTACACCTCTAAGTTACATTTGGAAACCACTACAAGCTACCTAAGCATGTAATACGTATTTTACACAGCCATCTTGTTTACCAACAGTTAGACCTATCAGCCTACAGCTTCTGTTGCTTTAATGTTTATTACTTTGCCGTCTGTACTGCGAGTATCGTGCGTGATAAAGCTACTTCCTTCAATCTTCAACTTCGTTTGCATGATAGCGTTATGGACCTGTGGGTTCAATACTTAGGTTCAATTTCCGGACTCACTTTAGGAAACGATCTTATCTTATATTTCTTCGTAGGCCTATTCATTTCCCAAACATAGGCAAATTAATTCCACATACATTCTACATATTAACGTAGGGATGTTTGCCTTTTTAAATAAGCCAATTAATTCTCCCAAACATACGTAGGTACTAGTGAAGTAATAATAGTCCCAATTAAACAGGGGACGAGCAAGATCATACAGCGCCAAAGGTACCTAACTAGGTCTTTAGACCCGGTCAGTCCCTCGAATGGGTTTTTTTAAGATTTAGGATAACATTATTGGAATAATTTTATGTTAAAAAATTCTCCCATGTAGGGAAAAAAAGGAAGAGTTTGGCGGCATTTGACTAATGGCGAACGTGGTTTTTATTTCGATAATTGTAATATTGTTTCGGAGTGGATATTGTTACGTAAAATCAGTGTAGTTTTATGTAATAAGTGTCTGTGATGATGTGCAATGTGGAGGATTATCGAAATAAGCGTCAAGTGGTGTGAAAAGTGATGAGTTTTTTATCGTGGTAATCCATCTCATCCAAGTAGCACCACAGTGTCTCCATCGATCGTTTGACGTCAAACTCTCCCAAGATGCATTGAAATGCAATACACTACCATTTTAATGCAAACTACTGAAGAAATAAATACTGAAGACTTGGCTGTATAGGCTTCGTCCCCTTTGCCTTCCCTAAATGGGAGAATTTTACAAAAAAAGTTTTTTTGGCGCCATGACTATGGATGACGTAATTTGTATTTCAGTGATTGCAATATTGTTTCGGAGTGCATCTTGTTGCGTAAAATCAGTGTAATTTTGTGTAATAATTGTGATGAGTTGATTTGCATTTCAAATGAATCTTGGGAGAGCAATTTTACGGAACAAATTCACTCCGAAACAATATTACAATCATTGAAGTAAAAATCACGGCCGCCATAGTCAAATGCCGCCAAAAACTATTGGAGGTTGATTCCTTTAGCAAAGGGTCTAGCCCGTACAGCCAAGCCTACAGAATTGTCTTGCAGAATTGCCTGCTTGCATCATTACAGTTCTCAGGATTTATAGCATTTCTCATGTATGGAAAGCGCCTTTTTGTTCTTGAGAAAATCACTCCATAACATCCAGAGTCGCTACAGTTCAGTTTTTTGGATGCATTGCAATCCATTGTACCTATACCTATCTGTAGTTTCTCCCGTTCGCATTCTATATACGTCCCACTGCTGGGCACAGGCCTTCCTCATGGAAATACATGAGTATGTGAGCTATAACACCACCACGCGCTGACCCAATGCAAGTTGTTAGGCAGAATGTGTCTGCAACAGCGACCGGGACCAACAGCATTGATCACAATGTTTTGATTACCATAACCATGGCGAAGGTAGTTTTGTTTTCGATCGAAAGCCCGTTTTGTCGCATAATGCCTAATTCGCGAAATGGCCCCAGTCTGGAAAAGACCTCAGGGACCACTCACACTTATTCAGCTCCATTCAGGGTGTCCATAAAAAAAACGCTAATTTTGTATGGAGCTTGCTTAGCTTTCCGCGTTCAGCCGCGTAAGCATCTCATTATCATAGTTTTACAAAAAAATTTTTTTTTGTGATGGTTATCAGTAATGTAATTTGTGGCCCAATATAAAAATATTTTTTCAGTTATTGTTTGCATTCAATTTGTAATAATAATATCTATGAACATAATCGCGCATCGCCCTTTAGTCCCATTGCAATGGTTTGTGTTGTCACAGGTACGTTGTTAAAAGAAGTTGGCCATTAGACGAATGTCTTTTTTAGAATTAGCCCTTTTCAAATTTAGCCATTTCACGAATTAAGTCTGAAGAATTTTTCCATTCGCAAATTATTCCTTTCCTGACTCGGGTGCAGTTTCGCAAATTAGGCATTATTGCAGTAGTTTCTCCTAATCAGCTCTTAAGTTTTTTTCCTTCAGTACGCACAGTCAGCATCAGAAGTAGCTTATCATTTTAGTGCTGTGTCACGTACATTTCCTAGGAACACATGACATTCACTTCGACAAGGTCCATAAGTGGTCATCAACTTTTGATGCTGACTGTACCTAGATACGTGTGATATTATAGTGCTGTAGTAAGGAATATAGAGGGTTATTTTTGTTATTAGCTACAGCTACACGCCGCTTTTTACTGTATCCGTACTCACATTGTGTGTGCATTACCCCTGCAAAATGTTGAAAATCGACATTCTCATAGATCGGTTAATAGTCTGCCAGCTCCTGTATATGTTTGTAGTTTTTGAAATTCGTAATATAAATAAATATTTTTCTAATGAATATATGGAAAAAATAAGTTACATTTAAAGAGATAAATGTGTGATATAATTTAGATTTGTAGGTACGTTAATGAAGGTTTTTTACTTCGACCTCTCGCTCTAGCCATAGCCATGCACCTTCGGCTTGTTCCTAACCTTCCCAAGATTTTATCTGGCATCTGGCTAAATCGAAACGATAACTAGCGACTAGTTCTCGTTATTTTACTTTTACAGTTTTACATATTTTTATAGGGTTATATGGATGTATATTTTTATAAGCATTAATTTAGGGGAATTATCTTTTCGATTATCCCACTATGGAGTGATGAAGTATTATTATTGACATATTATTATCATGATGGATAATTCTCAGATTTTGTCTAAATAAAAAAATGAAACAATTACAATACGTTGAAATAATTTATTTTACTTGTTTTACTAATAATATATAAATTTATAAAAAGATTGAATGTATAAATTTTTTTATTACAAAACTTACCTTTGCTGAAAATTTTCTGACCGTTAGAGCCACCCGATGTCACCGAAGTTCCCCATGGAAATAAAATTTTAAGAGATTAAAAACCAAAATAAAATGTAATGAAATTAATGATGGAGAAAATAAAATAAAAACGAACTGTGTTGATGATAGAGTAAACTAAAAAATCCCTAGCTCTAAATGTAAGGAATGTGGGCACCTAATATTGTGACAAGCTAAAATTTTAGTCATTGCAAGCGATTGAGATAAGATTAAGGAAAACAAATAGGTAATAAAAATCGAATGTAAAAGAAATAATGAACTCCATGAAAGGAATATTCTATGGCTATTATATTAATCTCTTTCTGGCCGAAATGCTGCCCTGATTAATTATCATTTTAATTAATTATCAGTGTATATATAAAAAGAAAATTATATTGTGCTACCTACCAGCTACCGTAAACTTGACAAAATCTGACGGTTAGACACTATCATTGCCAAAAAATCTGCACTAAACTGCGCTGCAAGCTGTGATCTCGATGCCTATTGATTGCTACAAACTTTCAAATAAATTGTTCAAACGAGATCATAACTAACTATAATTGCAAATATTTTGAACCTTTATTAATACAAAACAGGTAAAAAACAACCTTAATGCCAGGAAAAATAATTTATTAGCATACCTAATTCGGACTACCTACAACATTTTCAGCTCAACATGAAACTCATTAAGAATATAGGGCCAAGTGGTATGGACACAACACGGATATGGTGGTGGATGCAACACGTAATAATTGTAATTTATATTAGTTACATTGGATTTGTAGAGCTAATTCTTTTAATAAGCAGTCCAAGGTAGTCCAATTGATGCTGAATCCACAAAACTAAACCTCTAGTTTTTTTTGTTTTAATATTATCATGTTTTAAGAATTTATATATTTCAAGCTCTCCTGGGTAATTGAGAATAACATTGTGGTGAGAGAGGTTCCGCCTCGTACAGTTGGGACGTACTAAAGTCAATTGTTCATCAAGAACACATACAACTATGTACTGCGTAGTAAAAACGCAGACTTATAGCATAGTAAAAAGATAAGTGTGCTATTTGCAGAGTTAACATCATAAAACCTGATAATGTCAAAAGTATGGTAAAATACGGTCATGACCTCAACTACAATCATTCACCTATGTTCGTAGAAGCTTAGTCATATAAAAAAACCGTTATAGTAACTGTACATTGTCCTAATTACCAATACTGTTGTCACGAAAAATGACCCAGTTTCCAATTCACTTCTATAACGGAATACTGGCACAGTGTGAAGAAATAATTCTTGTTTATAGGTACTTATTAGAATTAAAAAAGCGCCAACCTAAGTTTGTACTCAAACTGAAATATATCAGGAAAAAATAACTAAACTATAGCCAATACTTACTACAGGTGTTTTTTATTATCTTTAAATAATACAAACCAAAATATAACTTTTGTCATAAAGAGGATAAACTGCAGTCTTTAATGCACTGGTGTACAAAAAGGCTGACAGTAATAAATTAAGAAGGTATATTTACAGATCTAAAGAAACAACCCTACTGATTTTGTATTCAAGTTTATTATACATTAATTTTAGCCTACAAGTCAATTATTCTAAGCCTATAATTTTCATGTAACAGCTATTTTTGAGAACTTAATACTGAGAGAAGTTTGGAAATTAAACTGATCCACTTCTAATGTCAACTTAACTCTGATCTTGTTCACCTAGCATCTATTTTGAGGAATCTCTTACAGACATTATCCTAAATTGTACTTAATTATTCGTAAAAATGTTAACTAATTTCGATATTACATTAACTATATCCTTAAAAGTATGTCACGAAAAGTACCTAAGTACTACAATAAATAGAAGATCAACTTACAAAATCAGTACACATTTAAAAATATCTATGCATAAATTTTCTAAGATAAAGAGAGGAGGTCCAGCTACTTGTGTCTATTGGTATCCTGACGGCTTCTCCTAGGTGGTCTCTCGTGTGGACCATGAGGTGTGTAACTAGTGCTCCGGAGCGTACTGCCTACACTAGCACGGTTAACACTGCTTTACTAGTGTACTTAGCACGAAACCTAGGAGATTGAAAAAAGCTTTAATGAATCATGTACAGATAAACATACTGAGAAAAAGGCTACCATCATAGCATTAATCATCTATCAGATACAAACTATCCTGATCAATAAATCTGCTAGTTCCTAATATCAATTAATGCTATGTGTAGTGCATATAACATAACCTAAAGACAAAGAACTACCTATTAAACACAGGATGTCAATTTATGGAGTTATTTTGTCGTTTTTTAGTGAATAGTGTAATGAAGATATAAATTATACTTACATTAAAATTTAGAATCTCCCTCCACGACCTTGGCCGCCGCCTCCTCCGTAGCTTCCACCTCCATAGCCACCGCCACCGCCACCGCCGCCACCACCGCCGCCACCACCTTGGTTCATACTGTAGGGCTGCGCTCTGTTATTGCTATACTGTTGATTCCTAGTAGGTCCCCCACTATAGCCTTGCTGGTTATAATTTCCAAAGTCTTGGTTTCCCCAACCCCCCCTTCCATTTCCACCTCCACCACCGCCTCCCCCATAACCGCCACCCTGGTTACCACCCCATCCCCCTTGATTATTATCCCATGGGTTGGAATTGTTCCAACTACCCTGGTTGTTTCCATATCCACCTAAAAACAAGATAAAAGGTTAACATTTTATTTATCTAACCTATAGGGAAAAAAATATTTTAATTTAATAAAAGTATGTATCACACTCACCAGAATTACCCCAACTGTCATTTCTTCCTTGGCCTTGCCTTCCTCCTCTCTGATCTGATCCATCTTTAGGGAGAGCTTTCTTAACATCTAATTGTTTACCATTTATTTTGTGAGGGGCATTTACTAAAATCAATGAATAAATATTTGATTACTTTTTCAATACATTTATACAAATGATTGTAAATTTTTTTGTGAGTAATATAGTTTGCAATAGCAAATTAATTGCAGTTATATTAAAAAAAACCCATCATAAAAAGAGCATGTGGTAATTGTTTATTGACTTGCGTACCTAAATCTTACACGGACAAGTAAAGAATGGTATAGCTTAAGTCAAGAATTTACTATCCACAGTCAGAGAAGCCAGAGTAGGACATGGAATTCCATTCTGGGGCAAAACTGTGGAATAAAATCAACAAAAACAGTTATACTTACAACACACTTTATCAACAGGATCATAGTCATCAAATTCAACAAAACCAAATCCTCTTTTCTTTCCAGTGCTTTTGTCAGTAACAATGCTGACATGTTGAACAGTTCCGTAATTTGAAAAGTATTCTCGAAGTTGGTCTTCATCATGATCATCTTTAATGCCTCCAATAAACAGTTTCTTTACAGTTGCACCAGCTTCAGGGTTTTTGATGTCTTGTCTGGCAACGGCACGCTTTGTTTCGACGACTCTATAAAATTATAATAAATAATAAATGATAGCACAAATAAATTTTAAATCAAGTCACATAACAAAGAAATGTTTGAAACATGTTGGCTCCACAGAAAATGCCACGTGCATAAATACCATGAGACATTCACCAAGTGGTGTCTTTGATTTTTGCAGTTTAAAACGATATGAAAACAACAATTTACTTTCATATAGCTGGACTGCAATAAAATTATAAAATGCAATAAAACTATTACTAACCGTCCATCGATTCGATGTGGCCTGTTGTTTTGCGCATCATCCACCATGTGCGCTTTGGAATAGGTGATAAATCCAAAGCCGCGGGATCTCTTGGTCTTGGGGTCCTTCATAACAACGACATCTACAATTTCGCCCCATTTTTCAAAGTGGGTTTTCAAAGATTCGTCTGATGTCCGATAATTCAGTCCCCCAATAAAGATTTTTCGATGAACTTCGGGCTCGTCCTGAAAATAAGACGCCACATTAACAAAATGGCGGACAGCGACGTTAATAAATTGCAGATTCAATTTAATTGTTGTTGCTGTACGTACATTAGGCGTTAATCATAATATGCTATTCCAATGAAAACAATCAAATACAAGGTAAACATCTATTAAAAACATTTCACTTCATAAAAATTTTCATTGATGACTCATAATATGGGTTGATTTTTTACAAAGCTCTACTGTATTGAAATATTTAATACTTACAAAACCATCGTCACCATTTTGTTGCGGCCTCATTTTATGACCGAATACGTTTATTTTATTACAATCTATTTAAATTCCAAAACTTTTTTTGACGACGCTCACACTAGAGAATGACACAACCACACCCTACCGCAGCTACGCCAAAAAGAAATGTTATTCCGGTACCACGCAACAAATCGATGCCCACAAACGAGACGCCGGACGACCGATACGACAGCGTGGCAAACAGTTCTGCCAACATGACAACGACAGCAATTGAATATCAATTGAACGTACATATTAATACTTTAAAAGATCAAACTAAAAAAATATTACTACTGCAAATGCTTTTTGATATTGAATTATTTATGCCTTAAAGTATGTGTAACAAATCAAATTGTAAAAGCCGTTTATAATGTAAGTTTAACGATTAAATTTATTATTATGCTGATTTCGTAAGCACAAACTAAACTAAATTCACAGATTAGAGAGAAATGACTAAATTATCTTTATGTTAGATGCGTTTCAGCAAAAAATATTATTATTTTTATTCATAAATATACGCCTTACCCTGTCGATGGTCTTAAAACCAGGCACACTAGAGACATCTATTGTTTGCGAACACCGGTGTTCGAGCGGATTCTCAAGAGGTTAAGGATTAACGCTACAGCTGCCATTTTATAAACCTATTGATGAATCACGGATTTCATTCAAATGTCTTATGAACAAGGATTTGCCAAGGATTTTTTTATTGTTCAGAAACAAACGGGCAGACGGCTCACCTGGATGTTAAGTGAAACCGCACCGGTAGTGCTGCAGATTTGCCCCAAGGATTTGGCGATGTATTATAGGTCCATGTAGAAAACCCACGGAATTCTTTGAAAGACAGAATCTGTATTCCGTGAATGTGTTTTGTAGTAAAAATAAAATATTGCAAGTAGTCCGTGCTGATTCTTGTTTGTATTATTTTAAATCTGTGACATAATTTGATAGAGTCTTGGCACCATCTTGGCACAATCTAAACCAAACTAAATTGTGTATCTATCCTTCTCTAACTCCAAGGAGAAGAGAAGAATAGATAAACAATTTATTATAGTCTAGTCTAGTTTGTGGAAACGGAATCGGCCCATGATAATATTGTAGTAGTAGTATCTCTACTTAGTCTGTGATAATATTTACTCTGTGAAATATACGTGACGTGACAGCCTTTGGGTTGTTTGGTTTTATTTTAATTTTTCCTTCGAAATAAAATAAGTATTCTTTTAGGATTAAAAGCTCCTTTTAATTTATAAAATAAAAGAAAACAAACTTCTGTGTTTAACATGAAGCCAAGCGGTGGAGGAGATGATTACGTGAGTTAATGATAATTCCAACTCTGCATTTACACTTATCAGTTAGCCGGGGCGAAATTGCAGTTAAACATAATTTTTTTACCTTCGTGTTAAGTATTATTTTATTAATGACTGATTCTGAGGCAACTTTTATGAGGAACCATTATCTTGATATTAAAAGTGTTATAACTTGATCTTACTCGTAATTTACAGGAAGAACCAGAACATTTACGTAAACTGTTTATTGGTGGGTTGGACTATAGGACTAACGATGCATCTTTGAAGGAATTTTATGAACAGTGGGGAGAGATTGTTGATGTAGTTGTTATGAAAGATCCTCAAACGAAAAGGTCAAGGGGTTTTGGCTTTATTACCTATTCTAGAGCTCATATGGTTGATGATGCTCAAAATAATAGACCCCATAAAATAGATGGGCGGTATGTATAATAGTCGTATTTTTTCACATGATTTGCCACATTGGTAGTAAACCATTTGTATCATTTTGGTTTTTGTTATCACATTTTAGAGTAGTTGAACCAAAAAGAGCTGTTCCTAGAGAAGAAATCAACCGGCCAGATGCCAGTGCTACAGTTAAAAAGCTGTTTGTTGGAGGTCTTAAGCAAGAGATTGAAGAAGAAGATTTAAAAGAATACTTCAGCTCGTATGGGAACATTTTGTCAGTCAGTCTTGTTACAGAAAAAGATACAGGCAAAAAGAGAGGGTTTGGTTTTGTTGAGTTTGATGACTATGATCCTGTTGATAGAATATGCTGTGAGTAATTTTTCTAAGTACCTTTTTATTTATTTAATGCATCTCCAGCATAAGATCGTCGTCATCAGCCTATATACATCCCACTGCTGGGACAGTCCTTCCTCATGAAGAAACACATGAAGAGTATGGGCAGTAACACCACCACCCTGGCCAAATGCAGGTTGGTGTGTTGAAACGGTCACAAATGCAACCGGGACCAATGGCTTAACGTGCCTTCCGAAGCACTGGGGAACTCGAAATCACAAAGTCTTGGTCACCCATCCACGGCCTGACCATGGCGAAAGTAGCTTTGTTTTCGATCAAAGCCAGAGCGCACAGACCACAACGCCACCAAGCTCCTCATCATAAGATACAGCATTACAATGGTGTTTTGAGTTCAAGTAGCAATGGATCTTACTCCACTTACAGTTACAGGTGATCACAGGTGATGCAAGTAGTTATACTAGTTAATATTTTAAAATTTATAGGTATTTATGAGATAAGAAAAACAAATCCTTATATTGTTAGAACAAAACAACAAAATTAAGTTCTTGTATGTATGTATCAACATACGTACATATATACATACATACTGTTATTGTGTAACACACAAGATATAATCACAACTATTGTCCCCTAAGGGTTAGTCAGAGTTTTAGAGATTGAGTTTAAAAAACAGTGTCGAAGTAAATAAAATAATGTAAGTTAAAAATATATATAGTGTATTCAGTAGATATTAATATAGTGACAGACATACATCATATTTAAAATTATCTAAGTATGTCTATGTGGCCAGGGTGTTCTTATTAAATAAAAACCAAGTAGGTTTAACACAGAGACTAGGCACATGCATGCAAAAGCACTCCACTGACAGGTGGCAAGCCCATCACTGCTAAAAGCTATTGGATAATTGTGCAGTTCTAAGTCCATTTATTATTATTATTTATTGACAGGCTGGCAGTTGAAACAACTGATAGTCGCCTGTATCCTGTTATTCTTTTGCGTGTTTATCTAGTCCATTTGTCGCCTTTTACGACAACCAAGGATGAGATGTCTTGGTAGTATTCTTTTAATGATCTGCTATAAGCTTCAGATGGCACAAATAATTTTATTCCATATCCATGAGCCTCTTCATAAACATAAAGTTATTAAAAAGTTGTAATGCTTAAATAAAGCAAATTACCCTGCCTAATTTGATGATATCCTGTTGGACAAGGCAAAGATCTAATTTATTGAGGTTTATGATTTTTAAATTCTCTTCTCAGTGCAACCTAGTCACAAAGTCAAAGGTCATCGGCTTGACGTTAAAAAGGCGTTATCAAAGTCTGAGATCTCCGGAGGGGGTGGTGGGGGCGGCGGCCGGCGTGGAGGTCGCGGCGGCGGAGGCGGAGGCGGCGGCGGTGGCGGCGGATGGGGCAGGCAGAACCAACAGGACTGGGGAAATAATGGTAATTTTCCATAAAGTTATCAGCTCTTAGTGTAACACCATTGCCCGCAACAGCCTTACTGGTATAGATTCTTGTTCTTGAGATGGGAATTATTGTGTCTACTCAGAGTCTCAAAGCACTGCGAACCCTGTGGTATGTTTTGAGGGAACTAGATCACAAAGATTATACTAAGGTGGAATGCAAATAATGATATTGCTACTTCCAACACCAGGTCAAACATCTAACAGCCTCTATGACATGGCATTTTCATTTTATTTATTGACATGATTATTTAAAAAAGATTTCAAATAGAGTCTTAATTTATTTTTTATATATTTAAGTCTTATAAACAGTCACAATTGTAAAATTTTATGACCACACCATAAAAAGCTTCAAATAGTAGCCTAAATTCAAATGACAGAAGTGCCCTCGTTAATTGCAATATTTGAAGTTATATTTTTTGTTCTTTCTTATTTTAGATGGTGGCTATAATTACAACACGTGGGGAAACCAGAGCCCTTGGGAGTCCAATAACCAGGGTAACTGGGGAAACCAAGGCTACGGAGACCAGAGTGGCTGGGGACAGCAACCCAACAACTTCGGGGGTAGCTACCAGCAAAGCTTCAGTGGAGGACCAGTGAGGTCCAACTACAACACACAAAGGGCGCAGCCGTATGCAGGTATAAACATGACTCATACCTTTCTAAAAATATAGTACTTGAGTACATTTAGGATTTGTTATTGGTAGATTATTATTTTTAGATTTTGAAATTTTGTACCTACTAAATTTTTTTTTTTCAAATTTAAAACACATTTGCTAAGTAAACAAGAGAATCCTTTATTACAAAAAAACATAATCTAAGCATGTTTTTATTCACCCTGTAATTATAAATATTTTTATTTTTTGAATTTTTCTTCTTTGTCTTTTCCCAATTGTATTATTTAGGGTCGGCGCAACATATCTTCCACTCTCTCCTATCACTCGCGAAGTCAACACTCACTCCCTTCCTCATCATAATTATCATCGTTCACACAATCCATCCATCTTTTCTTTAGTCTTCCTCTCCCCACACGCCCATCCACGTTCAAATCCATAACTTTCCTGGTGACATGATCATTCTCTCTTCTTATTACATGTCCATACTAGGAAAGTCGTTTTTCTCTCAGTTTCTCAGCAATCTCGGCAACTTTCCGACTTCCGCTAATCCATACTCCATACTAATATTATAAATGCGAAGGTAACTCTGTCTGTCTGTCGGTCTCGCTTTGACAACAAGTCTACTGAACCGATTTAATCAAAATTTGGTACACAGATAGTCTAGAACCTGAGAAAGGACATAGGCTACTTTTTATCCCGATATTCCCATGGGAAAGGTTACCGCGCGGGTGAAACCGCTGGGAGCTACTAGTAGTATTAAGATTTGGAAATTAACAATTTTTATTTAATTGCAATAATTCAGTTCCAAAGAAATGTGGTGTTGGAGGAGATGCTGAGAATCCCCTTGACCGCCAACGCACAAATGTATCAATCCTCTCACAGCTAAAAGTAAAAGAGCGTCTTTCGACAACATGTTATAGGCGCGTGCTCAGCTACTTTGGACACATAATAAGACGCTGATATGATCACACCTTGGAAAAAATAATCCGGCCGCTCACCAATTACATGGTCTGACTAAGTCAGGAATGCAGACACACCAAATTCTACACGGTTGCTAACATTGCAACTGACAGAAATCGATGGAGACAGTTCATCCATTCTAGACTTTCATTTCGCCATGGCCACGATCTTCAGACATAAAGGACCGACCAGAGAGAGAGAGCAATAATCACTAAAACAAATAACTTCAATTACTAAATCGATAAAGATTTTCTTACCTTTAATATGATTAAAGTGAATAATAGGTTTAAAGCAAAGTTTATTTGTGTACCTATGTATAAAATTTATAATGTTTTTTCGCAAGGAGGTGGTGGCGGCGGCGGCGGCGGCGGCGGCGGCGGCGGTGGTGGCTATTCCAGCGGAAATTATAACAATAACATGAATAACCCTTCAGGCGGAAACCAGCGCGGGAGATTCTAACTCACGATACAGTCCTCTTGTAAGTACTCATAGTAAATTGAAACAAATTTATTAGTAATATTGACTAGTTCATAATAAGTATAATCAAAGCTAGCAGCATACTGGTATATATCATACATACATACAATCACGCCTGTAATCCCCGAAGGGGTAGGCCGAGTCTAAGGAGCACTGTGTTTCTTATGACCAAATTTAGTCATACAAAGTTGGGTTTGGTCAGATGAAATATCGTGAAAGAGTAGTAACAAGTGGCTATCTCATCGCCTACACAATCACAGACTCAGTACCCAATACGCCCTTAGTCGCCTTTTCGACATGCTATTTAGGCAAGAAAGGCAGTTGGTACATTCTTTTTGTGTCAGGTAACATATAAGGTTAATAGTATTCCACCAGTGGAGGTAATAGACCTAATAATTTTCACCTTACACTACCACATGGATAGGTATGTATATTATTATCAAAACATTGATTATAACTTAAAAGCGTATTAATATCGTTTCTTTAACTGCCCCAGGCGAGTTGTGTGTGTTTTACTTACAAAGTTATTTTTCAATGTAGGTCCCAACTTGCGCTTAGTTGAAGCTAGGCAGGCAGACAATAGTTAGTGATGGGAGGTAGGCGTCTCAGCTAGCTAGTGAGGGACAAGTGGACTTAGTGAAGCGGCAATAGCTATTTTACAGTTATTTACACCTTCAAGTGAGGTTTGTCATGTAAGGTATTGTAGGCTTTAGATTCATATTTCTTTTAGATATAGCACACAAATCACAGTTTTTACATCTCAATGTCACAATATATTGCACGGATATCATGTGGAAACTTAATGTTTTATGATAACCATTCATTGTAAAAACTGTGTTAAACAGGCAATGTTTACGTTCCTAGTCTTTAAGAAAAGCTTTCTTATTGTTGTTGATTTGATTTGGAATTTTATTCTATTAACTGATAGCTATAACATTCCAAAATATACGTTGAAATGGGAAAATGTTATGAAAATTATATTAAAAAAATTATACTTTTAAATATTAAGTTTCAAGACCAATATAGCTATCAAAATTTTATTTCAACTAGCTTTTAATTAATTATTCTTGATGTTACATTTAAATGTTACATGTAGTACTATTTAAATATTACGTTCACTCTTAATGTTCTCGCAGATTTATAGTTCAGGTAGCAATGATCTACTTTGTTTTTCAATATATCATTTTATGATAATTGTTATATTGCAATATTTGTAAATCAATATTGAGTTTTAAGTGTGTTCAAATATTTTACGTTTAGTGACTTATTTTCTTCATTTTATTAATGAAATAGTTGTAAGGTGTGAAGATGACATATTTTTGTTCTTATATTACTGTGTGTGCTTTCAATTAAATAAATACTATTTTCCATGGACTCTTCTAAATGTGGACGAGATGAACCGGTGGAAAAGACCATGGTAAGTCAACTATGTCCGAAATAAAACTTCTAAAAAATAATACAATCTTTTATTTCAAACAAACATATTTACAATAACGATATGGGTGAACAGGACTTTTAATTAAATATTTAAATTGATCAACTATGAATATTATTATAATAGTATTAGAGTAGTTAAGGTAATGTTTCGAATGTCGCAGGATAGAATACAAAAATGTGTAAAATGCCCATTTTATACCTACAGAATAGAGTGGTAGCCGAGTTGGGACGGACGCGGGACTCGCGGGTTTTTTTCACCGCTTGTACCATTAGTCTGAATAAAACTTATGTACAGTTGATTGTGAGTATCGCTTGCCTTACATTGTGCCCGGTGCATGGCAACAGGCTCGCCACATGCAGACGAAATGTGGGGGTATTAACACGTCTGTCTACCCCTACAAAATTGTAGCTTTTTTTTTCTAACATCGAAAAAATTATGCAGAACTATTGATGTGTATCTGCATACCTACAGTTCTTATTGAACAGCTTTAACACGGTTTGCTTAACACACCTAGAAGTGTACTGTAAATTGACCAAGTCAATTGACCTAAATCCATACACACACGTACATAGATGTCACGGTAGATGTAAACAAATATAAACAGTTTACTAAAATTATGAATATGTATAAACTTTCGTGGTCTTTCCGTTCTATACACTGCCAGAGCGCAACCATATAAACTAATCGAGTATATTTATTTATTTATTTAACTATTTATTGTACACAAATGAAAAATTTTGAATATACAACACATAAAATAAAAAAATGAGTACAAAAGGTAGGGCTCATTTCTAATAGATATATCTTCCAGCCCACCTGCTATAGGAGAAATGCTGAGAAGTAGACTAAATCGCGTGTACTAAAAAATATATAATTATATAATATATAAAAATAAATAATGTATACGTATAAATATTTAAAATATTAAATTTTTAAAATTTGTTAATACAAAGTATACACGAATTTTGCATGCTGCTAGTGTATAGTTTGTAACGTGAATAAGTGCGAATGATGATGCGATGTTTAGAATAGAGGCGCTAATAAATAAATAAATTAGTTACCGTGCATCCAACTGCTCGCAAATAATTCGGAATATTAGCGCGCTTACTCGCATCTATACACGATTAGCCCGTATGCCGGCACTGGCGCTGTATATCATGGAGCATAGCTAATCAGTTAGGTCATTACGAGGTATACGCGAGTATTTGCGTACTAGCCTTGTATAGATCGGAAGCTCAGAGTAAACAGAACTGGAGTAGCCATTAGTCAATTTCTTAAACATTTTTTTCTGCCATTTCTTGCGGGGGGTGAGGTTACCACTACACTCAAAGCCAGCCGTTTTTACAAATGCACACATGCATAATTCGACACACAAATTTAAATTTCACGCACACACACGCTTAAAATAGTCACGTGGGGTGTGCGTTTTGACAACGTCACAGCCGCACTCCCCACGAGACTAGCGTTCGAAATTTGAAATCGTAGAATTCTAAAACATGAAATAATGAAGTAAATACTCATGAAATCTTAAAAATTATAATTACAAATAAAAGGTGACACCATCTTTTAGCATACTCGATGTTTTCTATTTATTTTTACAACAAAAAACAGCACAGGCAGGCATTTTTGCGGGAGCTCTGTTCGCCGCAACGTTTACAATGTTATGGCTGTCAAAATGGCGGCTCAACTGGTTTTATTAAACGTGCAAGCATCCGATGCTTGTGCATTTGGCAGAGGGGAATGTTAGACAAAGGCTACTCCAGTTCTGTTTACTCTGAGATCGGAAGGCATTAGTAAAAAATCGATTTCCAATCTATACTCGATTAGTTTCAACCGCTTGCGTTTTGGCCTTGTGTAGAACGGAAAGACGCTTCGCGGCCAAAAGTCTAGAGTCCAAGACAAATAAAATAATGTATTCAAAGACTTAGGTCTTAAGCCCACTAGACCTGAGGATTCTCTACTTTTAGCGTAGTTGTGGTAGATACAAGTACTTAGAATAATATTAGGAAAAATATCTGAACAAATGTAAAGCCTTATTGTAAATGATAATACTAATATTATAATGACTAGTCGTTAACTTAATGAAAAAATGCTTAATTACATATTTATACAAATTCAAAACTTAAATAGGTACTTATCTAATTATGTTAGGAACCTAATTACTTTTTAATCTAATGTTGAACGTTTCTTTATTTTTACAAATATTATAAATTTTAAACAGCATAGAAGAAACAGTGCACTGATTGTTCCAAATTTATTTACTCAGCATTAAATTAAAACTATTGAGTAATATTGAATGATTAATGGTAATATTAAAATTCTTGTCTACGTAAGCAAAATACACGTTACGATATTAAAAACGTAGAACCAACATATTAAGGTCGTTCGGGAAATCGATCACTTTGCTTAATTCATAATGTTTCGTCAATAGTACCTAAATTATAGCACACTGTAGATCGGTGGCGTACTAGTTATTCGAATATTTTCAAACAAAGCAATCCTTTGACTTAGGGTGGGTCACAAAAACTGTCTGGAATTAATAATAATAAGTTACTCGCTAGTTTCTCCATGTAGAACGCCGGTAAATCTGCAAATCGTCCGTATACAGATGGTAAGGACAGGTAATAACTCTAGTTATATTATTAATGAAAACCGAGAATAGGAGAGGAGAAAGTACACCACCTTAAGGCACACCAGCAACTATCTGGCGCCAGTCAGATTTGGTGTCATCTACTTTCAGACATTGCTGGCGACCAGAGAGGTAAGACTCAAACCATTGGACAGAAGGAAGGGATAAGTTAGCTGAGCGAAGAGTCCCTAGAAGTATGTCAAAATCTACGGAATTAAATGCGCTGCTAAAGTCCAGGAGACAGATAACGGTGAGTTCGGTGTTATCCATGGCACATCTAATATCCTCCGTTACATTCAGCAGTGGGTGCGCCCCACAGTGCTATGAGCAGGCCTGAAACCAGATTGATAAGGGCATAGTAAGGAGTTGGATGTCAAAAAGGAATATAATTGTTGATGTACAACGGACTCTTAAGGTTTTTGATAGGAGAGGAAGGATGGAGATAGGACGAAAGTCTGAGAAGGTTGAGGGATTTGGAGATTTAGGTAAGGAAATGACGTTAGCACTCTTCCACGATGTTGGAAAAACATTACTCGTTAAGGAGAAATTCATAATGTGAGTGATAACGGAAATAATGTCATCCAACACGGGAAGGATCATCTGGAGACTGATGCCATCATTTCCAATGGCCTTGGTGGAAATCTTTCTGATGATCTTCGCTACAGCCTCCTCACGTACAGGATTAAGAGAAAAAGAAGGGCAGTCAAGTGGGACAAGACTTGGTAGAAAAGAAAGCGAAGCCGATTTAGAACGCATATCTAGGGTGACAGGTGGAGAAGAAAAATGATAATTTAATGTATTCAGATCAAAAACACAATTGCTTGAGACCGTGGACTTACCCACCCCAAAAGACCTAAGGAACTTCCAAACATGGCCAGTATCCATGGTCCCAATCTGATCATGTATGTACTTGCGCTTAGCGTCCCTACACATTCTGTTGCAGCGATTACGCAAGACTTTATAAGCGTCCAAGCTTGTCTGGCTTGGGTTATCCCTATTACGTCTTTTCGCTCTATCAGGTAAAACCATAGCCTTTTTTATATGCATCGTGATCCAAGGAGCAGGCACATGCCTAATACGAACAGGGCGAACCGGCGCGTAAGTGTCAAATACGTTGATTAAGTTTTCAGTAAATATTCAAACTTTATAGTCTATGTCATTAGAGTCATAACAATTGCGACCAGTCAAGATTTCCAACATCATCTCTCAAACGACCCAAATCCATATAAGTGAAATTGCGGAGCATTAAAACTTTACGTTTGTTTTTGGGAGCACGAATTTAAAAAGTAAGGAACAGAAGATCATGGTGGGAGATGGGAGCTGCAGTGTGACCATATGAGGAGACCATATCAGGAGCGGTTCAGGACCTAATAATGGTAATAAGATTAATACTTATTACCATTATTAGGTCGCCCTCAACCTACATCCATCCTACTTCTGGGCACAGACCTTCCTCTTGGAGATACACATGAGGAGTATGGGCCGGAACACCCCCAATGCGTGGGTTGGTGGGTAGAAACGGTTGTAATAGTGACCGGGAGCAACGGTTTAACGTACCTTTCAAAGCACACAGGAGCTCGAGATGACAAGGTTTTGGTCACTCATCCACGGCCTGACCATGGTGAAGGTAGCTTTGTTTTCGATCGAAAGCCAAAGCGTACTAACTAGTGGTTACAAACGCCACCGAACTCCTCCATTATTAGGTAGTTATCCTTATTCAAACTAAGTTAGTAGTTCAAGTACGTTACATTTATAGGTAGGTAGGTCTTAGTGGTCCGTTACTTTTCTAACGTTGAAGATTGTACCGGGAGACAGGGACAAGGCGCTGGGCAGTATGGAGCTCCTAATACAGTCGGGAACAACCCAGATGCTGCAGCTAAATGTCTGAAACAAAATTATTACCTCTTTCTCACTTATTCGATAGACATTATGGGTGGTTTTCAAAAGAGCTAAGCGTTGCGCGAGAAATAAATAGACCAATTGGGTTGCTTCGTTTTAAGTAACTCACAAAATTGCGCAATCTTATTGGTAAGTATATTTTACCTAGTATTCCGTTATGTACAATTTGGGAAGTCCCCGTTCAACCTTTATTAGGATTTATAGGAAACTACTATATTAGTTCGTTTTTAATATAAACATTACACTTTTTACGATGTCATAAAGTTAGGTGCGTTGTTGCTAATAAAGGTGCTGTGATCGACTCAGCCACGAAAACGTTTGAATATATGACGGAACGGTCTTGTGGGCATTTCTTTACAGCGAGTATTTTTTGTCAGAATGAACGCATAGTTTAGAGTTCTATTTTTATACCTAGAGTAATACGATTTCAAATAATATCAGTTTCAAAATTCTAACAATAATTTATGCCTCAATCAGTAGGTATGATAAATCGAGTGTAACCAAAAATAAAATGGTATATATATCAACATTGTAATCCTTCTACTTTGCTTTCAAAATGGAGCCTCTTTCTTTGTGTAATTATTAAAATAAACCCCCCACAATCAATCAAATTGGGTAAACGAAAAACATTTTTTATTTACCTGTACTGTTGGTCGAGATGAGCCTTTTCAATTCTTTTATCTTTAGCTCTTCTATTTTGGAACCATATTTTGACTTGTGTTTCGCTGAGGGACAATGCCGATGCTAACTCGCACCTTCAAAAAAAGTGTCGTAATGGTTATTTACACACCGTTATCCATTATTTTTCAATTAGGTATCTTCTTAATGTAAAAAAAAGGAGCTCGGTGGCGAAGTGGTGCGTGCGCTTAGGCTTTCGACTGAAAACAAAGCTACTTTCGCCATGGTCAGACCGCGGATGGGTGACCAAATATTTGTCATCTCGAGCTCCTCCGTGCTTCGGAAGGCACGTTAAGCCGTTGGTCCCGGTCGCTATTGCGACCGTTTCTACTCACCAACCCGCATCGGACCAGCGTGGTGGTGTTACGGTCCATGCTCCTCATGTGTTTCCTCATGAGGATGGCCTGTGCCCAGCAGTGGGACGTATATAGGCTGAGGACGAGGACGTTATTGGAAATGTTGATAAAAAGGTCTTTGGCATTTTTTGGAACGCCATTATTGTAGCTTATTCTTATGGTAGTTATATAACATGTATATATACATAAAGTCACGACTATTATCCTCTAAGGGTTAATCAGGGACTAGGCAAACGTAAAAGCAGTCCACTGCCATAGTCCGCGCCTCACCACGCAGTGACTGCCAATGTGCCCAGTGTGACAGGTGATGAGTCTCTCGCCGTCGCTATTGGAGGGTTGTGCAGTTCTCAGTCCATTAGTCGCTAAGCAAATATAGATACAAATATAGGTAGTTTACCTTCTAGCTCTTGCTACATATTCGCCCCTTGCATATTCCAGCTCTAATCTGAGGGTCTGGTGCGCTGAAAAGGTGGTCCTTTGTCGTCTGGGCCGACTTTCTTTCCGTCGTCGGCGAGCCACTGCAACAAGAAATCTCTTTGAGAAAATAGATATATATATACAATGATAACTTACACAAGGGGTACCGATGAATGAATCGAAACCATTAAGATCTCTAGGTTCTTTCTATTTTACACATCTCTGAAGAAATGCAGTTTTCCGATAATTCCGATAATTACCTACTGTTCTAAACAAACAACATTTAACATAACACGTTTCATGTCCCCCTCCACCCCCGAAGTAGTAGGCGGAGGTGATAAACACTCACATTTCACCTGATATGTCTATCTCTTGTAATAGGTGGCGATAATTTGTAACGACCTCCGTGGTCGAGTGGTCTGTACGCCGCAAGTCTCAAGCCATCTCAAGAGGTCCTGGGTTCGATCCCTAGTGGTGCGCAAGTGTTTGGGTGATGAATTTTCAGACATTTGTTCTCCAGTCTTGGATGTGTATATTTATAGATATTCAGGATATTTATATGTATTTATCTATTAAATATATTTACATCTAGTGTCCGTAACACAAGCAGCATTTAGTTGCTTAAAATGGGACTAGTTGATAGGTGTGAATGTCTGAGGATATTTATTTATTTATTTAATTTGTCTCCATGCACCGGGCACATTGTGATGTAAGCCTTCTTCACAATCAACTGGGGCCCGATCGCGCTAAATAAGTACCAATTTAACCAAATCATAGTAGAAAACGTTATGGCTCATCCACACAACATAACTCTTAGTCGCGTTCCCTCATGTCGCCTCGTGAAGCGATTTGATGCTTTTCACGTTTCATAGAACTAAAAAAGTTAAGTTTTTTACACACACACACAAACAACTGCCCACTCATACACATATGCATGTACGTACGCACGCCAACAGTCAGCATGTAGGTAGCCAGTATATTCATTTAATTGTCTTTATATAGAGTGCGGTGCCCCTGACACACTGAAATAAAGATTATTATTATAAAATAGGGGTCCAATAGGGGTTCAGTAAGTAGGTACACTACATATAATTTGTATAAAGGTACCTAATACAAAAAATACACAGCCACCTAATCCTCACCTATACCTAAGTACTAAAAGTACCTAAACAAAATTTTCCGAATCTTCTGAAACACCTGCATCACCTGCAGTTAGAAATAAACGTTATTACGTACGAAACGTACGATTTGAAATTGCATACCTCATGCTAGGAAGTCCAAACGCCAGTGATTCCTGTGGAGATAACAAACTCTCCCGCCACATTGCCCGGGAAGCATACCGACAGCGAAACCTTCACAGTGCCAAGGGTGAATCACGCCGGTGACGACGTAATTGATACAGTAATTTATATCCCATACATAATTTTTATGCTACAGTATAAAATTAATATAGGTACTGTCCGCTTATGAAAGGCGCTTGTAAGAGTTCAAAAGAAGTACCTGCATATTTTTATGGTAGTTCTCAAATCGTTTGAGTATGACTGAGATAAAGTTATCCGGTGAAACGTGTGCGTTTAAGCAACTCTAATTATGGACTTTGGGATATTAAATTAACTGTTATGCTAAATTGCATTAATCGTTACGTGTACCCAGGCAGGTAATAGGTAAATCCTTGTCTATTTTTTTTTATTAAAGACTATTGCTGTAGCCCACGAATTCGTCCGCGCTTAAATATTCCGGAATAAAAAGTATCTAAGATGTTGGCCAGATATAAGGTATCACCATGCAAAATTTTATTGAAATCGGTCCAGCCATTTCGGAGATTGGCCCGTACAAACAGACAAACTGACAAGCAGACACAGGAACAAAAAATAAAAATTATTTTTTTTGGATTTTCTCTCTTTTTACATATACTTGACTTGGCTTTAAGCATGTTTTTTTCTATGTACAGACATTTGACCTCTACAGTTTTATTATATGTACTTATAGAATTCCAAAGATGTGGTATGGTTAAGACTATCGAAACTGTGCGTTTGTTTGCCATTTTGCCAATTCGCCGTAAGGTACCTAGAGCACACTAACTCAGTGTATATTCACTCCTGCCTTGAAAGTCTTTAAAAAACGTTTTACGAAAAAGGTATTTAAATTTTCTTTAAGTAAACTGACTACGATATTCTCTACCAGAGAGGAGAAAAAGTTGTGGTTGCCCATTCAGATTCTATTGGGGTCCTCAGATCTGGTTACTTGACTATAGTTATCTCATATATCGTGCATTCATACCACTAATGATTGTATCTACTACTAATGTGCGACTTCCTACTCTCAAACAAAAAAAACCGGTAGTCCTGTGAATGGCGAGATTGAAGCACTAGCAACTCGCGACATATGGCTGACGGGCGGTGTTCGTTACGTCCGGCCAATTAGCGATTAAACCACGAGCCAGCGCTCGCTCAGATTGTTTAACTGTTTAACTGAACGCTATCTAACATCGATACGGAACTAATGGTTTTGGAATACTTTAGATTGGCGGTTATATTGAACTTCGCTAACCGGGCAAATCTGTCTTTAACAATTACATTAAGAAACAATAAGTAACTATTAACGATATAAAACGTAAATTTTTGTCAAAGAGTCTATAGTAATTATCATATTTTGAACAAAATTTAAGGGAAAGATGTACCTACAAGACTCTGAACATGACATAACGCGGTTCGCATTATGTTCAGTGTCTAGGTAAGTCGGTAATTATAATATCTCATTTGCAAATTCCATAGTACCTACAACTTTATGTAGTCTGTCCAATTATTAACATTCATTCGCAAACAATTCAATTAAGAAAGACAGGGATACCGATATTTTATTCTAAGTCTCGTCCTCAGCCTATATACGTCCCAATGCTGGGCACAGGCCTTCCTCATGGAGAAACAGATGAGAATGTATGGGCCGTAACACCACCACGCTGGCCCAATGCGTGTTGATGGGTAGAAACGGTCGCAATAGCGACCGGGAGCAACGGCTTAACGTGCCCTTTTGTGTCTTTTTTCTTCCTCTTTTCACTGTTTCCATAAAATAATATATTAGCAACCATAATTGCTTTCCCCATTAGGAGTAATCCCGTAAAGCACATTATTCTCATAAATAATAGTATGATAGAGCTAGGCATTCTTTATGTTTCGCATGTCTTGGGTCATTAGGAGTTATTGTTTAGAAGAATGCGTGCAATGTAGCTAATATTGTTCTAACTACTGCAGCAAATGTTGGTCGGTAGTGGAAATTAATAATGATACGCGAGTAGATAACAATGTAAATGAAAATCTTAAAACTTGGTTTAGATTAATATTTTTTTTAACAATCAACAAAGAAGCAAAACAAAGGAAAGAATTATTAGCTTGTTCTGCTTTTTATTTATTGGATGGGACAATAGAACGTTAAACCTGTGGTAATATTATCTAGGTATGTCCCTAAAGTCGCTATAGAAAAAATCATCTCAGCTTACAACAGTTCTTTTATTAAAAACCTACTTACAAAAAGAAAATGTGCTTCAAGGAGACGAGAGAAAATACATCATCAAGCTAAATCTTAGGTGTGATTTGCAGGGCCTGGGATTAAAAATAAATAAGAATAAACCCTTGCCTAAATATAAAATAAAATGTTTGTTTCACTCATTATCAAAGTTATCACTATTTAAAAATAGAAGTTGATACCTAAATCATTCTCTTTTAATTAATTCTACAAATAACTCGAATCCATCCCAAAATATACACTTGCAAAAACCCCTTCAATAATCTGTTATGTTGTGAAACAAAGTGTAAAGAATCTGATGGGTATAACGATATTGGCTTATTTGACAATACGCATCGAGAGGGTGGATCTGCCTGTGAATACGTCAGCTGTGGCCATCCCTCGGCCAAGTGTAATTGTTCCGTGATGCTTTATTTGACAAAGATCGTCACGCGTTTAATCGTGTTGAAAGTGTTTTCAATCATCATTAGGTAACAGCGGATTAGTATTTTTTTTATTATATTTTAAAGACTGTAATGTGTTCATATGTGTGACAGTTTTAATGTTATAAGAATTGTAGGAAAATTAAATTAATAGAGTCCGTGACTCATTATGACAGATGAAATATGCGGAAGATATGTGCAATTATCGTAGCAAGTGAAGAAATGAAATTCTTATGACGAAGATCTGATAATGTGTGAAATCTCCCATAATTTTAAATTATAAAGTGTGCTGGCTGCAGTTTAATTCTTCTATGATGCGACAGGTTTATTTTTTATTTGCAAAAGATGATATGGCTAAAAATTGTACACAAAGTACAGTGTTATCTCATGTATGACCCTAAAAGTGGATGATTATGGCGTCCATTCAAATTTTATCCTCCCCTACAAATACAGATTGTGCGTTTGAGATTTAAAAGTTCGAGTATAATCAACGGCTTAACAATACCGCGATAGAGTCTGCCTGCCCTCAAATATTCATTAGTGATCCCCTAATTACAGGAGCACTGGCCCGTGCCCCACCGATCGCCACCTGACTTGTTCACAATCCACCTTTTTGTTTTCAATACTTTATTCTCAAAGATATTGATATTGCGAATTGAAGGAACGCTCCAATGGGTTTCAATTACACACAATAGACCAAGTCTTTCATTTAAGGTCGTGTATTTGCTACGAAATTGCTTTCTTTTCAGCTGTTTGAGAATTGTGGAAACAATTGAAAATAATTTCCATTCTAGACTTTGATTTATTAGGTAATGTATTTATTAATTATTTAGCATCCACTGAGTTACTACGCAAGTAGACCCAAATGTACCTAAATCATTTCAGTATTTTCAGCACATAATTATTTCGATCTTTAATTTTACATGTAAATTATTAAAATGAATTTTTTTTTTAATAATTGCTCTAAGTACCAAATACGTAGTTATCCGTGTTTTATTTAACTATTCTAAATGTGATTATACAAACAATTTTTTTTAAATATTCTGTTTTCTTTTGTTTTTTAAATTGTAAATAAACTAAATATTCGCGTTAAATGTTCTTAAATAGTATCGCTCAGTTCTCCCGAAACTAAGAACTTAGATCGCAGTCATATTCTGTATACAAATTCGAAGTGAAACAACTACAATATTCAATAGTGTTATATGGGCATAGGCTCCAGGTGTTAGTTCCCACAACTTTGCGGACTTTTACCAAGCCACTGCGGAGTGCATCTTAAATAGTATACTTTTATTGTGATGTAAAATATAATAGTCTATTATTTATTAAAGGTTTTTTTTTATTTATTTGCCTGTGTTGTGACCAATAAATTATTTCAGTTTACAAATAGAATAAACAATATTTGGATATCAGTTACATTCGTTGCAATCATTATCTCTGCTGTAAACCTTTTAATGCACGTTTAGGTCTACCAAATTTGCTGATACCTACTATCAAAGATAACCACAACTAACTACCTAAAAAATCTTTGTATAATTGTCTGATTTTCGTTAATTATTTCATGTTGAAAGGTCGTAAGTATATTTTTATGTATTCTTTAGGGAAATAGAGCAAATCCTGAATATGAGCAAATATAGATAGTTATTTATGAAGCATTGAGAGTTGAGACAAATATAGCTGCAGTAAAAAATTGTTTATTGCAAAATATGACAAGGACAGCAGACAGCCTTATCGCTGAGAGCGATTATTTAATATCTATAATGCTTGTTAAGATATCTGAGCAATGGAGCTATATGTAGTTATGTACAACAACGCTACACAATTTACGTACAAACCACTAATCTTGAACATCAAATAAACATTAATTTGTACAATTCTCATTGTCACATAATACCTATTCAGTTAACGTTTCATGGACTGTTGTTTCGTAATAGTTATTAGAGTTGAACAATGGAAGATTTTATAGCGGAGTAGCCGAACATTGCCGACAATTTTCACGAGAGGCTGGGCCCGAATGGCGCGCGGTTCGTGAGCATTGTGCTCCGCCCAGCCGTGGTGTGGTAATCGCATCAGCGGCGACGGCTTCGAACGCCGTTCGCCATCTCTTCCCTTTTCCACGGACTGGGTAGATATCGGATGTGAATCTTTACGTAAAGCTTTCTAATGTGATACGTGGAAAATACGTTAATTACCCGTTTTTTTGGGTTACGAGGATGTTTTGCAGTTACCGTGCCGCATTGCCAAACAGTGGGTCCGAGTTCACACCTGAAGTTCGTAGTGAAATGAAAATATTTTTATTTATACAAACTAAGTAGTAACTATTTAAATGAACACAAATAGATTTACATAAAACACTAGAATTTTTCATGTAGCTATTCTTTTGAAAGTTCGTATTGAAAATTTACGTCTGAAGGTAATCTTCAAAATGTTTTGCAAGACAGATTACATTAATTACAGACTTTTACAGAGTTTGACAGAGTTTTACTTATTATACTTAATAAAAATATTTGTAGTAATAAATAAAGATACCTATGTGAAGAAATGAACCTTTTTTTACCAATATGGTTATTTTGGTAACCCTACTAAAAGCTCTCTGATACCACTCGAGTTTTCCATACGAAATAGACGCTTTTTCAACAACGTGACAAAGCCGCCTTATTTTATTTTCATGGTAATAAGAATGCTTACACAGGAAAACGATTTTCGTGCTAATATGCTTAACAGAAAATTCACTTATTGTTATTTGAAACGAGACAGAAACCATGACAACAAATTTTGTGATTGTTATAATTTTTCTTGTGAAAATTATGTACAGATTTTTGTAAATAAGTGATTTTACTTACAAGAAATAAATTGAGGTTATATTTTTTTAAGATAAAAAAACTACACCCAATACCATGCGGATACTTTAAAATAGTCAAGTTTACTCAAATCTTTGTTACGAGTATTATTAGTTTCAGATGAAAATCGGCGCTTCAGACCCGGCATATTGCTTGCTGAAATAGTTTTAACGGCATGTGTTTTTATTATGAGATTTTAAACTTTCGCGTTGCATTGAGCAACGAGTAACGTTGAGCAGTAAGTAGTATCTATATACTACATAATGTACGTCGCGTATAGGGCCTTTTTGTTTAACTATGTGTTTATATTGTTTTAAATTTCTATTATGTTTAAATGTTATTAAATAAGAGGTGAAGTGTTGTTGAAGTGTTAGTAAGGAAGACCCATGCGAACGTTTCTCGATCAAATCAAAGACGTTCTAGTGAAGGGCCAGGTTAAAAGTACCTGTAATCGCAGAGCATGTATGAGTGTGCTTCAAGCTGGAATCCTCATATTTGAAATCTCAATTTAAACAAATTTTGATAACGCTAAAAATAGTCATTAAATAGTTAAAAACCCATTCAGAACACAATGATTTAAAAAAAAAAATTATGTGTTATTACACCATTCGATAGTGCTGTTAATAAGGATCGTGGAGTAATGATGTCCGGGAAACTAAACATTTCCTTTTAGCTGTAGACATTAAGGAGTTATCTATCTTGATATTTCATCTTCTTTTTCCTGCCCTTTCTCCCACTGTAGGGTTGACACAATATGTCTTCCTCTTCCAATCTCCTCTCTCATTCGTTACCTCGCATCCACTTCCTTTCTTCTCATATCAGATCAAGAATGAGTATTTACTCATTCTTGATCTTTTCCCCATTCAAGTGATTCCATCGCAACATTTACATCTCTGCTGAGTGACCATCTTTTGACCATCGCTTTCGTTCCTCAACATTCGAATCCATACATTAGGAAGGCTTTATAGATTTTCCCCTTAGGCAATCTTTTTGTTCGCACACTGCTGATTTCAAAGAATTTTGAACGATTTTACTTAATTTGACTAAACGACTCCCGTATATCATTAAGCTGTCAATGGTAAGAAAATCAGACACAATAAAAACATCCATTGTTTGCGAACACCGGTGTTCGCGCGTGCCCATAAAGAGTTAAAATAGCTGACATAAATTCAATGAAAATCAGGATTTTACTATAACAAAGTCCTATTAAAATTATTTAAAGATACGGTTGGTAAAAATATAGAGCTCTTTTAAATTCCGTCGTCAAAGCAACATGATCGAAGATAGAACTCCTTTGAGAGAACTCGTAAAAATATCACTAGAAAAATACTCGAGTATAATGTCGTGTCCACGGGATTCACTCCCAGTAACTCAATTCAATACTCGCGTAATCCCTTTGGTGGACATCTCTTTGTAGATATTATGGAAAACACGATTTTTTGTGACGATATTTACATTTTATTGAGGGTATAAAGATTTATCTCCTTATAATGAAAAATGTTATATGATAGGAAAATACGGTTTATTTGATTCAAATTTCATTTTAGCTTGAATTGCCTATTTATATCATCAGTTTATCGCAACAAAAAAGCTGTGTTTACCCAAAATATTGTAAAGAGTGTCGTCAATGTCAGAATATAATCATAAAAAAGTTCAATAAAAAAATATAATATTTAAGCAGAAGTTTTAACATAAAAAAATATAATATACCCCATTGTTAGTTAAAAACCGACCTGCACCTTCTCGGCAGAGATCTAAATCCGAATGAAATTTTAAAACAGACTAATCTCTTGTCTTAATAATCAGCACATGCCTACGTAAAGAGTTCAACTATTTTCATAACACCATCCAGAATACTACCAACCCATCTCTTCCATTGGGTGTCGTAAAAGACGACTAATGGACTTAGAACTGCACAGCGTCTAATAGCTTATAGCGGCGACGGGCTCACCACCTGTCACGCAAGTGCAGTCACTGCTTGGTAAAGCGCCGACTATGGCAGTGGGAGTCAGGGATGTGGGAATGCTTTGCGTTGCTCTTGGCTGGTCTCTGACTAGCCCTTAGGGGATAATAGTTGAGATTATATGTATTTTCGAAACAATATTAACATTTGTCTCCCTTGCTCAGAAAATTTTCACTCTACGCCCTCGTCGCCTTCAGCGGGGGCTCTTACCCAGGCTCCTGTGTAAATGAGCAGTCTAGTTCGCAATTTAGGATACACCACGCTTAATGAAATATAAACTTACAGATATTTTACATGACTGGTTTATTCAACAATCTCCGACGACTTCCGTGGACAAGTGGTCTGTATGCCACCGGTCTCAAGACATCGCCAACTCGGGAGGTTCTGGGTTCGATCCCCGGTGGAGGCAAATGTTTAGGTGATCAATTCAGGTATTTGTTCTCCAGTATCGGTAGTTTATATATTATAAGCATTTATTTATTAAATATATTTTTCCGTCTAGTGTCCGTAACATATGCAGCATTAGTGTTTAAAATAGGGCTACTTGATAGGTGTGAATGTTTGAAGATATTAATTAATCTGCCTCTTACTTTAGTCGCGACTCTAATACATGCAAAACATAACAATGTGTAATGTTCAGGCCTTTGATAGATTCATTCATTCAACTCAGCAAACCGGAATTAACGCAATACAAACATAATTAAATTAACTAACATACACATAAAGTCACGACTTTTTTCCACGGGGGAGGCAGAGATTTATCTTTCCACTTGCTACGATCCTTGCATATTTCTTTCGGTTCATCAACTCAAATTACAGTCTTGGCTAGAAATATTGATTTTTCCAAAATCAAATGATACAGTTTTATTTTTCATCTTAATCGGGTTATAGTTTACGATTTGGCCCTGAAAGCCCACTTGAAAAATTCACTCTGTATATATATATTAATATATCCTACATTATGCTTATAAGAGCTTGATAAGAGCTTTTCCTGAGCTTGCATTGAATAGACATAATAAACTAGATAACACTCTGTTTTTTATAATGTTTAATATATTTTTAGTGAAACTCAAAATATTTCACTCAAACATCATAACTCATTTAAACTATCCATGACAGAGAAGAACTTTCATTCTTTACACCGTTCTGGGTCACACCGTTAATAGCCTTTAACGCAAATTTTATGGAACCGGATTTGCAGCGCCCAGCCAGCAGCGGTAGATACAGTACATAAATGGATTCTTTCACTTCAAAAAAGGTTACTGGCATGCTCAAAGGCGAATAACTCCTCAGCAACCGACGATAATATGGATTTTAATATAATCGATCCGTCCCCGTTCATCTGGAGATTACAGCGCGTTGCTTGCCGCAAGCAAGCCTCCATCGCATGGCCTACTCACTTTTTTACAAGCTTTTATTTAACTTGTAATGTATGTTTGTGTGTGCCCTCAACCGATTGAACTGAAATTTTGCATGCATACGTAAATCGGATGACAATACAAAATTATTAGGACTTGGAGCTGGAAGGTGGCCATAGGTACTCAGTAATTAAACAACACAACCCCATCGAGTTCAGGCTCGTTTAATTCGTCTTGACGAGTACTTTTGTGTTAAATGGTAACCAGGGTCTGATGATGTAGATGGAAGGTGGCCATAGGATCTCAATAATTAAACAACATGACCTCATAGAGTTTGTGCTCGTTTAATTCATCTTGACAAGAACCTTTGTGTTAAATGGTAACCAAGCATTCGTGACCTTAAGTAGGGTTAAAACTTTAGAACGTCTTCATATTGAATAGCTACACTGTTCCAAGTAAACCGGTATACGACCTTGCAACAATGATGCGATAATCACCACTAAAAAGTAAAAAATAAAAATAATTCTTTAAAAACAAGCTTTAATTTAAATGCGCTAAAAAAAAATCGCTTTTACTTTTTTATTTCAAATTTAACACATTTGACACAATTTATATGTTATAAAAGCTTGTCGCGAAATTTCAGTACTCGAATTTACTTTCTTAATTTTAATAGGCAGCAAGTCAATACGAGTACTTAAATTTATAAATTGTGTCAAATGTGTTAAATATGAAATGACGTAAGGTAACAGTAAAAGTTTTAGTGTTGAAGTTTATTTTTTTATTATTGTCTAAGGTTTTTTTTTTCTTTTTTTTTATCTGAATTTCAAATGCTTATTGCATGTCACATGTTGAAAAACATTTAACCCCTTGGCGGGCACCGCGAACACCGGGCTTTGCAAACACTAGATTTTTCTATTGTGTCTCGTTTTGTGCCCTTTGACTAGTTTAGATAGTTGTGGTATAGGTATAGTCGACTCCAAAAATATGTAACCAAACACTTTTGACGTGACTCTTATTAGAAGGAAATAAAGGTTGTCACCTAAAATTTATGTACATGTTTTTGTTCTTGACTGTACGTAGATGCTCCGCATGGAGTCTAATATATTGCAAATATATTAGACTCGTGTAGTAATTGCTCGGCTGTTCTCATGCTTTTACTGGAAGAGTTTCTCAAGGATTGGTTCTCTGTAACACTATTTGTGCTACACATGTAGTAGGGTAGTAAAGAAAATGATATCACGTTTGTGGAGAAATTCTTGTAAAGCCAATGATGCTCAGAACAAACTGTTGGTAGTATGTTTTATCCATACTAGTGGTGGATCTCCCAAAGATATGCATTATCATAGATCTTCTCTCACTTACATGATCTTCTTCTTCTTTTTCTTCTTTTTCCTGCCCTGTTCCCAATTCTATTTGGGGTCAGCGCAACATGTCTTCCTCTTCCACTCTCCTCTATTACTCGTCAAGTCAACACTCACGCCCATCCTCATCATATCATCATTCACACAATCCATCCATCTTTTCTTTGGTCTTCCTCTCCCCACACGCCCATCCACTTTCAAGTCCATAACTTTCCTAGTGACATGATCATTCTCCCTCCTCATTGCATGTCCATACCAAGAAAGTCGTTTTTCTCTCAGTTTATCAGCAATCGGGGCAACTTTCAGACTTCCCCTAATATATTCATTCCTCACTCTATCCATTCTCGTCACACCACACATCCACCTCAACATTCGCATTTCAGCTACATGCAATCTTTGTTCATCCATCCGCTCTTACATGATAATAATAATAATATACTTTATTAATAACTTTGTTACACTATTTCACATATTATATCACTACAATTTACCCTGAGACTTGAGCAAAACAATGAGAACTTATTGAGACAAATGCAAGGAACAAAACGTAGGAAAAGACCAGGAAATAGTACATACTGCAGGGGCTGGTAGCATCAATACCAACTTATAAAAATAACACAAAACATAATATGGTCAGAAAAATTTACGACTTTAAAATTTTTTTTTTTTGTGCAATATCGAAATATCTCTACCTTAAAACTGTTTTTGGCATACCTATCACAAAGAAAAAACTCTTGTATTTTTTAACATCAAATTAATCGTTAATAATTACTTTTAAGTCTTTATTCTATCAAAAAAAAGACGTGTGGCACTCGGGGACTGCCGCGGTAAAGCTTTTGCATAGCATTTTGTATCAACTTATGCAATTATAATTTTATTTATTTATTTTATTCATGCAGTATTTCTTTTTCTTTGATATTAATTCAAGTTACACTTTTTGAGCGTGGTGACCGATAAGAAAACAAATAATATAAACTGTTGGTAGTTTGCATATACATTATTTCGTTCGGATCACTTATAAGTAAATTAAATCGTAAAATAATTATCTAAAATAAATGTTAATAAACTAATTAATAAAATAACAAAACTCATAATAAACAATGTGTAATAGTTACCTTATAAATAAAACCAAAGTGGCGTCTTTGTTATAATTAGTTCTTTGTTGTATCACTAGATGGCGCCGCCTATCCTTTAAAACGCACTATTGTTTACTCTCATAGACTTATATGGTCAAACCGATGTTAATTAAAATTTGTATTCGCCTTGGACACGGTGTTTCATTTTGGTAACCACCTTGGATTTTAACATGCACGGCTTTCAAGCCACACCTCCTTGCGCATCGGAGTGGGGAGCGTGAGGTTTTTTCGTTACGGAATTTCTGGATTCGGTTCCCGCGCTCAAGGCCCGCGATAGAAGCTATGCAATAGCTTAACATGAATGATTTGAAGAAAAAAAATGTCAGTATTTTCACTTTAACTTACAATGGTGCAAAAAATATGTAAAAGTTAAACATGATAATAAAGATTGTATAATGGTGATTTTGGAAAGATGCTCGTCCAACTCTAGTGCCTTATCGTAAAAAAATATTTAAAAAAATGATTTCTTAGGTTGGTATGTATGTGACCACTGTTGTGACAATAAATGACTCATAATCTTAGCTCATAATAGAAGGAAATAAAGCCTCTAAATGTGTATACATCTTTTGTAACAGACTGTAACAGATTTCGATTTCGCTATCTCCCATAGTTTAGAATTTCCCCCCACTCACTGACCCATTAGGATTGATCGGTCTATACAGACTGACAGACTGGGATGCTAACAACTAGCTTTCGGACCTACTTCGTTCTCATTTAATATTCGGAGTACAGTCGAGAAAGTTCGCGGCTGAGTTTTTTAGGACTGGTATCCTCCATACAAAATTAAGTCTTTCGTTTCGTCTCCTTTGGAGGTGAAAAATTGGTAAACCCATTCTTAGTAGAATGCTACGTCATCTTAGAGCAACGCAGGTAAGGAGACGCCATGCGCAGTCATTTCTAAGCAAAAAAGTCTGCCATTTTCTGCGGGGGACGAGGTAGTGCACACAAATGTAATTAACCACAAATGCATTTTTATGCAACGTCGCTACACACGCACACGATAAAAATATTAAAACACTAGCTTAAACTAGATGCACACAAACACATTCACACAGAGAAACAACTGTACGTACACGACTGTGACGTCAGTTTTACGTAAAGGAAGATTGTGCTTGACACTATCGATAAATGTAGTCGATAAGTTCTGTCAATAATGATGACCAAAGTACCTATCTTTTTATGGACAACGTTTAAAAATTTGTACATGTCGATTTCAATTTGTTTAATAAAGGAAGATAAAAAAACAATAAAAAATAATCAAAATGTAAAATATAATTACACGCGAGTTAAATCCGTAAAAGTTGTTTTATTTACAATTTTTAGTGCTCGCGCAAATCTAACAGAACATTATGATATTAAATCTGTCAATTTCGGAAGAAGGAATGATGGTTACAAAGTGAAACATTTTACGTATTATACATTATCTTTATTTATAGCTGAAACAATTATTACTTAATTTTTTGTAATCATTATTAGGTATTTATGTACGATTTTAGAAACAACTTTTAATATTCTAATATATAAAATCTCGTGTATACATATGTAATACACTGTGACACGAGATTTTGAAACATAAGAGCGGTGCCGTAAATAGCTTTTTTTTGCTATTTACGGCACCGCTAAAATAATAAAAAAGAAATCAATATTAATGCACCAGTTGCACCTACACCAAATACGTCTAACGCCACACAACACAATTCCATATTCAATTTCATAATTGTAATATACAAAATGTTAATACTTACAATAACCAATAAATAAACTGTATCAATCTCTATCTTTTCTATAATACATTCAATGTATGAGATTAGATAAACTAGTGTATGAAACTGCACATAATTAGGTATTATACACTCGTGTATAATACCCCTCATTAAGTACCAGTTTCATAAACTACTATTCCATCATATTTTATCAATCAAATCGGCCACTGTGGCGTAATCTATCAGAATGGCCTATTAATTTTTATAACGTATCAAAAAGAGGTGGAAGTAAATTCTGCGTATATAAATAGATACTAAAAATATTGCTTAAATAAATATAGACAATATAGACATTTCTATTAGGAATATCCCTACCTTTTGTACTCAATTACCTGTCTTCTTTTGTATTGCTTATCGAATTTTTTTTTTGTGTGTACAATAAATGGTTAAATAAATAAATAATAGCTTTATCTAATATTTATGTATCCATACTAATGCTATAAATGTGAAAGTTTGTTGGTTTGTTTATCAAAATGGAGAAACGGAGTTTTGGTATGGGGATAGTTTGGGAGCTGGATAGTAATATAGGCTACTTTCTATTGTTTTAGACTTATGTGGTCACTAACATTTAAATGAGATAAAACGGGATTTACACCGCACAAAATTGCATGCGTCACGGTGCCGAAATATCGTATTAATCAAAAAACAACGGTACGCGGTGTAAATCCCGTTTTATGAATTTTAAATAAGCTACTTTTTATCCCGGAAAAACATCACATTCATGCGACATAACGATAAATGTAGTTGACGCGGGCAAGCCAAGGGTGGAAGGCTAGTTATTAATAAATTGTATCATTAAAATAGTTTCATGATCTTTTAAAGGGTTCCGTACCAAAATGGTAAAAAGAACCTTTATGGTGCGACTTAGTGTCTGTCACAAGTGGGAGGCGCTGACCTAAGACTGCCATATTCTACACCGCAGTGTATTTATACATGATGGTACCGAACCCTCAGTGCACAGGTTCGACTCGCTCTTGGTCGGTTTTTTATTCTATTTACATGCTAGGTATTATCCAATAAAAATGTACAAAAGACAACCCGTAACGAGTATAGTTCATATAAACAAATATTTGTCTAATACGTGTCATTAAATAAGTAACTTCCACCGCCACCCATCGACTAAAATTATGATATGTAACGGTAACATCACTATGTTGTTCAACGGCGAGAAGTTGGATTTGTCGCGCGACGGATCTGAAATTAGTATGGACGAGAGGACCCGATGTTGGTCAACAAATCCGACAACTAATTAAGATTAAATTATGTGAATTTAGTGTTTAAATGTCATTTAATAGCAATAATACGATAAGAAATTACTTATAAGTGAAATGTAACACCATCTTTTTGTAAACTTTGTGTTCCAGACCTTTTTTACAGCAAAAAACTGAGCAATTCGGCATTTTTAATACAGCAGACTTCACTTGCGCGACTGGACTCGGTCTAGGAAGAAATCTGAACGCAACTAGTTTTTATAAACGCCAATGCCCACTTGGGCTTGTACTTTGACAGAGGGGAAACGCTTCGTATGCCTACTCCCTTCCGGGACGGAAGGCCCGCGTTGCTCTAAGTACGTCATAATAACTATGACACCTACGCCATATTTACGAGTATCTGCGTGCCAAATATCAGCGCCATCAGTTCAGCGTTTGAGTTGTATGCTAGAAAAGTCAGAAACGTTTGCCTCTTTGGTATACTTACACAAGATGAGTTGTGTTGGTGCAAATATAGTAGAGCACATTAATTAAACAAACAAAAATAACTTTATTTCATAGGCCAAACCTGGCACTTAAAAACGTCAATATTTTACAATTTATAAATTGAAAAAAATATATAATTAAATAAAATGTATATTCTAAATTAAGGTTAATTACCGCGAGCGCTTGCGGCAAGTACAACCACAAAGTATTGACTGTGGTTGTAATTGATACAAGCGGCCGGATTTCGAGAGTAAGGCTTTTCATGAGAAGAACCCGGCAAGAAACTCATGAGCCACTTTTTAAAAATAGTTAATCATATAATTATTGTCATTATTGAATGTTTTACATTAGGATTCAAATGTCCTATGTTTATCATTACCAATCATTAGTAATAAAAATACAATACCGCGGCGATTGTATGACTTATATAATCGACGCGGTAATATCGCGAGCGGTAAAAAGGTGTGCCCGATAAGAGAACCGTGTATGTTTGTAATAATAAACAAAAAATCAATGAATGTTGCAATCAACAAACATTTGTTTCCACAAGGTAGTAGCCTCTAAATAGTAAGTAAGATAGAAAAGACAGAGTTTTATCAACCTGTAAGAGGGATATCAACCCAATAGAAAGTAAAATCTTTTGTTCAATATAGCTATATAAATTCTCTCATGAATGTCATAATTATGCCAACCGTTCACTATAATAAATAGCTACCAGGGGCCCGATCTTGCTAAATAAGAACATATTCACTAAAACCAAATCACAGTCGAAAATGTTATGGCTCACACACAACATAACAGACACACAACTTTCCCAGAGTGTAGACTCATTTAAGAGACAGGTTAAAGAATTTTACCTTAAAAATTGAGCTTTTCCTATTTAGTCACATTTATTCGCTCGAGAGGAGCTCGGTGCGTAGTGGTCAGTGCGCTTTGGCTTCGATCGAAAACAAAGCTACCTTCGCCATGGTCAGGCCGTGGATGGGGTTACCAAGACTTTGTGATCTCGAGCTCCTCCGTGCTTCGGAAGGCACGTTAAGCCGTTGGTCCCGGTCGCATTTGTGACCGTTTCTACCCACCAACCCGCATTGGGCCAGCGTGGTGGTGTTACGGCCCATACTCCTCATGTGTTTCTCTATGGGGAAGGCCTGTCCCAGCAGTGGGACGTATATAGGCTGATGACGACACATTTATTGCTGCTACTCAATTGCTTTGAGTCCTGTATCTATTATATGTATATGTGTGTGTATCCACTATTATCTTGTAGAATCGTTACTCTTTTACTATTATGTGTATTTCTTATTTTTTTTCTTTTTTTTTGTTTGTTCAATTTGTAATTATGTGCACCTGTGTTTTTTTTAGTTATCTCTCCATCGACAGGTTGTCTGGAAGAGATCGCTGCCTAGCGATAAGACCGCCCATTGTGGCATCTAGATTTAAGTAATGACTGTATAATTTTCTTTCCTGTGTACACAATAAAGAGTTATCTATCTATCTAACTAACATACTCTTGTACTCGTGTTCACTCGTGACGCTAACTCACGCTCTTTAAACTTGCGCTGGTAGAGCAATGGGAGACTAGTCCCTAACACCGTCTCAGTAGCTTGGTGTACAGCATGCCAAGCCGCTTGAGCGCCGTACTGAGAGCACATGGAGGCAACACTAAGTACTTACTAAAATTTTTGAAAAATACTGTATTATCCATTTTGTTCAAGTTTGCGTAAGATCCTTTTACGTTTAAGTTTATGTTTTTTAATTAAATAAAAATATATTATGTAAAATATTTTATTTTATTTTAAAGATATTGTCTATCATGTCCAATTTATTTCAGTTCGTTAGCGTCTTTATCTTCCGAGATATTCAAACTTTCTTAACCGACCCTTAATTTTCACTAACGAGCGTAGTTTCCTTTCTTCATAATCTATGTGGTTACAGCGTAAGTAAATTGCCAAGGAAATAACTAAGAAATTATTATTATTTCATGTTTTGTTGATGTTTTTTGATGTTTTTTTTCGTAAAATATTTATTTTTTGTTTCAGACTATACCATAAAACGGTAGATAGTGATCGAGTCACAAAACGTTCGTCAATCTGTTAATTTTTGTGCATTTAGATAGGTAAATGAAAAATAAATTAAGTAAATAATAGTTAAAAACTTTATCTTTTTAAAGTTTTTATATATTTAGTCGTTAATTCCGGCATAACAATTATGTACATTTTTATCGTAACGGGCATTAAAGTTAAAATAATATGCCTGGTATTAACAAGGAGCAAATAATTATTTTGGACATCTTGTTTCTACATTCTTTACTAAATATTTTTTCTTTCTTTTACAACCAAAATATTTTACTTTCGATTGTTATGATCTCTATGTGAGATTTCTGTGATTAGCGTTCGTATTCTCCATCATATTCCACTTATAACTTTAAACTTACAAGCATACATTATACCTACTGTATATACTACTTAATATAACTGTAGGTACTTAAAACTTGTTACAAATAATATACCTACTATTAACAGGTAACAGAAGCCAAAACAACAGATTTTCAATTCAGGCTTCATGTAGTTTATTTAAAATCAACCCGTCACCGAGGGCAAGTGCTCCTGTTACTAATGTACATACCTACCATTTTCAAAGATTAGTGAATATTGATAATATCTTTAATATAAAAAGAGTACGCAACTCTACCAAAAAATGATCATTAAGATAAACTGATAATTAGATTTTTTAAATTCACTTTTACGTTATAATAAAGACATTATATACATACAATCACGTTCTTCTCTCATAGCGGTAGGTAGAGATTACGTATATAAATACCTATTTCTTGTATCTTATATTTCGTTACATATTTCTTTCTCCTCGTCTAATTTCATTCATTTTCTTTTCTTACTTTTATCAATATATCTAGGTATAACTATAATAAAACTGTAGAGGTCGAATGTCTGTACATAGAAAAAAATGCTTAAAACCAAGCCAGGGGGATGTAAAAAGGGGGAACATAACAAAAAAATGTTTTTTTTCTTAATTTTTAGTTTCTCTGTCTGTTTGTACGGGCTAATCTCCGAAATGGCTCATTTTAGATTCTTTTTATTCCGGAAAATTAAAGAGTTCTCGTGGGATAGTTAAAAACCGTAGTAACCACGAACGAAGTCGCGGGCAACAGCTAGATATCAATAAATGACACAAATATGTTCTCCCAGCTCGCTAGCTCCCACAAAAATACTTTTTGGTCCGTAATTTTGATATTTATAAGAATTACTAGTTTGATGCAAGTAACTATATCACAATAATATTCAATATTTCCGATTTTGGAGCTGCTGATTTAATTTTATTTTGTATGATAGTACCTATTACTTATTTTTACTTAATTTGTTTGAATGAATGAACGAAAAAACCGTACAGTTAGAATAAATAAAAGGTGTCTATAATTTTTTTGTAAAATCGCTCAAAAGTTATATTATTCGTAGTTAAATACCCATGTATTAGTAACGAAACTAATTTAATATACTAGGTATTTTGATAATTGTACTTACAAAAAGCAGCTAAGCCGGCGCCAAAGGCGAGCTGTTGGTGTGGTAGCAGCATCGGGCGCGGGTACACGGGCAGCGGCGGCGGCGCCCACACCGGGACCAGGCCCGCATCAACCACAGCTTCATTGTCCCCAATCTCGACATCCGACGACGACTCGCACTCTTGACCCTCAACACTCAGCTCACTCTGATTCGTCTCCAAATGCCCGTAAATCCGAGCGAAAAACTTTCTAGGCGAAGACGGCCGCGGAGCCTGCAGCTGCTCCGTAAAACTATCAACTTTATCCTCACTCATTTTTCCGGGACATAACACGTGCTACCCTTCCCAAGTGGACACGTGTATTGATACATCAGGTGAATTGCACGACATCCCTCAGGAATACGCCCACATTTGGAATAGTCTGTCTCGCCTCAACCGGGAAGAGGGGAAAGGGTGAGAGACGGCCAATCGAAGCGGTCCGTATTCGATGCCCCAGCCCAAAGGGCGTGTTTTGCGACAAGGAAACTTTGTTCAAACTTTGGAGAGATGGATACCTCCTTGAATAGTAAAAAAAATTATAATACTTTATTATAACCTTTTTACGCTATTTGACATGATCAAATGTTGAGACGTCAACGAGCATAATTATCGTTTCCTTACATATATACTTTCAAAACAACGCGTGGTGACTATTATTTTGTTTGATTTATGTTGAAAAATGTAAAAGGGTTGTTTAATTCTAACATGCAAAACAATGCGACTGTTTTGGTGATAGTTTGTATATTATTGTGCCTGGCATTGAATTACACATTTCCACTTCACAGAGAGAATTTGAAGAAATCATTTTTAAACTCTGAGTACACGAACAGTAAGTAGTTATCAAATTGCCAATAATTTTATTAGTTGGTATACTTTTTATTTCAACGTTGCATAATTATGTGAGGTACTATGGCAGAGTCCTTAAAGAACTGTCGAGGAAATTCGCGGTCAAGTAGCAGATTTTAAAGAAACCGATAAACATATAGAAAGAAAAAAAAAGAATTTAGACTTATCAACAAAAATGTAATCATTATTAAATATTATTTATGCTCAACTATATACTATTTCAGATTCATGGCATTGGGATGATTTAATAAATCACAAGCGCATTGTTGAGCGCAGTAAAAAGATGGCAAATGATATAGAAAACGTTATTAGACGAATAAAAAACTCCGCTCAAGATGTTGGAAGAAATATTTACCACGATTCTGGACTGAAAAGAGCAAATAAGCTGAGCGAAGAAGACCTGCGGCAGTATGAACAGCTAGTTATAATGAAGAAATATCCATATTTAGACCTAAAAGAATTAGAGTTAAAATTGAGTCCGCTTTCAAATAAAAATCCAAGACAAAGTCTAAGGATTGAACCTGAATCTAATTTACGCAGTGATTCCAATTTGTGTGATCCGGAAGATGTTATGAACGTAGAAATTATAAACAGAGGATTATCAGGTTTCTCCATTCCCCAAAAAATAACGAAAGGTGCTGGCATGGTGGACAATAAGCTAAAATTTAACAATATCAATAACAATGAAGATAAATCCGAAAATGAGGACCCTGTGAAATTATCTAAGAAATATTCAAAAAGAGACACTTTGAATAGTTTAGAAAAGGATATTGTTAAATATGAAGTGAAGAAAAAATATATACAAGATTGATTTTGTGTAGTTTTCATGCCTGAAATAAAACTATTCACTTACTAAGAGATTTTTAACATAAAATATTATCAAGGTACCAAAACAATTTAAGCTCTAGACTAGGTAGGGTGTCTAGTTGGTAATATGGAACTATAGTTTAAGTGGCCGACATAACGCCAACTAGGTACAGATCCAAATGTTTAGTTATGTTTGGGTATTTAAAACCCAAACTTTACGAACATTACGAAGCAAATTTTTTTTTCAGTTCTTTATTTTTTAATAAAAAAAAAATGCATTTATCATTATTAGCCTACAGTTGGTCTACTCCTGGACACAGGCATCCCTTAATGCAGACCACATCTTTCGAGGCCGGGCCTTTCCAAACTACCGCTGAGTGTTGCCTGGGCGCGGCGGGCGGCGGCAGCGTACTGAAGGATGCCGAAGTATCCCGAAGCAACCTCAAGGCCGCCAATGCAGCAACCTCAAGCATACCGAAGCGGTATTTTTGTTACTATGGCCATATATCATGGAAATTTCTGCTGTTGCCATGAAGTTAATATTATGATGCTATCATAAAATCCTGAGCCGTGCCGATGCCGATAATGTGCGCCGGGCCTTACTCGTATAAAGATGTATCGCCATCTCGAGGTCTTGTCCTGGTAGAGGCAAGTACGACCCCAAAGGGGGTAGTTATGTGGTAAATGCGAGGGTTTATAAATAATGTTCAGAATATATACAGTTCCATGGCTAGAAAACCAATGCCTGTATTCATCACAAACATTTGCCCCCACTGGGGATCAAATGCAGAACCTCTCGAGATGGCGACCGGCGTACATACCACTCCAGGTCCACACAAATGTCGCTTTTATCTACTTACTCGTCATAATGTCAAAAATATACTTGTCATAAGCTTGTCATACATACCTCCAGGATTAACTAATTAAGCCTATTACCTCATCGAAGTAATAACACAGTGTCTGCCATCGATTGTTTGACGCCAAACTCTCCCAAGATGCATTGAAATGCATTAGACTAGACATAATTACGAAAGATATGGCTGTTATGGGCCCAGTCCCCTTTTCCGTCCCTTTAAACTTTCACCAGTATGTAACACACAATAGCTTTACCTACATTTTAGTAGTGTTTCACGTAAAATTCTCAAATATTTTTCTTAGTAGGTTGTGTACGTACGTTATATTTCAATTACGGTTGTGTACATGGTTATATTTAAGGATAATTACTTTTGTTACCGCCTTCGTAATAATTTCTTAATCAAGAACTGAATGCTAAGGAGAGCTTTGCCTTTTCGCAAATAAAAAATAAATAAAAACAACAATATGTCAAAAATGACAGTTGTAGTAATTTCATTAAAGTTTGTCAAGAGAGTTTTGGCGGCATTCAACTATGGCGGACGTGATTTTTATTTCGATGATTGTAATATTGTACGGAGTGGATATTGTTACGTAAAATCAGTGTAGTTTTGTGTAATAAGTGTCTGTGATGATGTGCAATATGGAGGATTATCGAAATAAACGTCAAGTGGTGTGAAAAGTGATGAGTTTTTTATCGTGGTAATCCACCTCATCCAAGTAGCACCACAGTGTCTGCCATCGATCGTTTGACGCCAAACTCTCGCAAGATGCATTGAAATGCATTACACTAGCATTTCAATGCAAACTATTGAAGATATATATATTGCAGACATGGCTGTATGGGCTTCGTTCCCTTTGCCTTCCCTACGGGAGAATTTTACAAAAAAAAAAAAGTTTGTCAAATGAGACGTATTCTCAGTCTTTAGACATATCTTTCTAATCTGTGTTCTCAGTCTCAGACATATCTCTCTAATCTGTGTTATAATGCAAAGATTGCAACTGTCATTTTCCATTTGAGAAATACTTGCCTTTAGACGTGTTGTATCTGTATTGTATTCTCTCCTGTGATACAAAGAGAATGCTGTGATACCTTGCACTTATATGTTTAGTATAGTTTTATTAAATTAATAATTAAGAAGTGGCAGCGCATTGGTAAGTTTTACTATTGAATTAACTGATGAATTATATATTACTATTGTTCTTTTTACGTAAAGCTGTGATTTAGATTGCTTTTAACTTGTTACAAAACTCGCCGGTAAAAATTTTTTGAAATTCTATCATTTTTATTGTTTCTTTCTATAAACTTATTAACACAAGTCTGAAGGTAGAACGCAATGTTTTAATTATTTTCTCGTTCTTCAGAAACATCAATGAGTAATACTTTAAAAAATTTATTTGCAGGTTATCATGGAACTGAAGTGTAAAGCTCAAAACTATGATTGGGGGAAATTAGGATCAGAAAGTATGGTAGCCAAATTGATTTCAAGTGCGGATAAAAATGCTGTTATTGATTCTAATAAACCATATGCTGAACTATGGATGGGGACACATCCTAATGGGCCCTCTTTAATTATCGAAAGAGGTATATTACTGTCCGAATATTTACAAAATAACCATGATGCTATTGGGCCTATTGTCAAGAATAAATTTGGAGTTACTGTCCCATTCTTGCTCAAGATATTGTCAATAAGGAAAGCTTTATCAATTCAAGCTCACCCTAAAAAGGTACTTTTTTATTTGCTTGGTTGAAATGTCAAAAAACCAGGGTTGGTATAAAGGAAAGGAGTGCATATAAGATTGCTTACAAGTTGAAAACAACCTAGAAATTACCTTTGAAGCTATTTAATTGCTTTTATTTCGCTTGCAACCAATTTGAAACTGTTGTGCACTCTTAAGTTCACCCCAACCATTTTTTCCTTTAAACCCCTTGGTAGTCACCGTGAAAACCAGTGTTTGCGAATAATGTGTTTCTGTTATGTCTTGTTTTCTGACCATTGAAAGATCAATGAAATATCCTCTTCTCATAATTCTATGTTAATATTTCTAGGAGCATGCAGAAGTACTTCATGAGAAGTTCCCAGATTTGTATAAAGATCCCAACCACAAGCCAGAGCTAGCCATAGCCCTCACTCCATTCGAGGCATTGTGCGGGTTCAGAATGTTGCCTGAAATAAAAAAATATCTTTCAAGTAAGATTTTTTTCATTCTCACATTATGTTACAGCATTTACAGTTTTATGCAGAGAAAGCTTATATATCTCCTCCCTAATAATTTATTCTTTTGTCACTTTTGTACTTGGAAATTGTAAACTTTTCCTGTTGGAATGGAAATTTTATGTGCAAATATTTACATGCAAATGTTTCCTTTCCTCTACACTTATTCATAAAAACAAGTTTATCAACTACTTAAGCATTATTTAGCTAACTAATTAAGTTAAGCAATGCTTAAGATTTCTATATGTATGGTTTTATGAAGTCATATTTCCTTAAACATTGTTTTAGACTTAGTGTTTATGAGTAAGGGGGTAAGAGAAAATTAATGTTCTTGTTTCTTATTAACAAGTAAACTAAATAAATATAATTCCAGTATAGGTCTATTTTCAAGTGAATGACGTAAATATTAAATATGGATTTTACCAATATATATTTTTTATTGTAGAAGTTCCTGAACTTACACAAATATTATCTGAGGAGAGTGTCAACACTATGATGGCGCACGAGGAGCATGGTGATAGCAACAAAGTCCTTAAAAAAGTTTTTCACTCTCTCATGACACTAAGCTCAGAAATGATAGCTGACAGCCTAACAAAATTCCTAGCCAGGCTAGAAAATGAGGGTAAGTGTGACCTTCTGTAATTTGACAAAAACATTTAAAACATTTATTTTAAACATAATAATTAACTCCTGGAGGCTTAGTGTGAACAACCTTGTTCGCAAAAAATCGATGTTTCTATTGTCTCTGGCCATTGACAGGTGTTACAAAATATACTCTGTGCATCAATACAATAAGGACTTTTCTACATCCATATTATATTCAATACAAGGAAGTTTAAGATATTGATCCTTATTTGCTGATTTGGATTTTACAAAGTTTCCTCAAGTGAACAAATCATATCAACAACTTCATAGTAATTTTATTATCTTAACTTGCCTATTTTCAAGCACTGCTGGACAACATAGATTATAATTAAAAACTCTTTCTACATATATTGTATGCTAAGAATTCAAAAAAATCAAAATCAAAATCAAAAGCATTTATTCAGTTTAGATGCGTCTTAGCGCATGCTTATGAATGTCATAAACATTTTACAATATTTCGTGAAAAAGAAAAATTACGCCATCCGTTCACAAAACTACCAGGAATTATTCCATAATATAAGTTCAGTGGATATTTTTCACTGCACTGCTCCTCAATTTAGAAGTCAAATATATAGTTTCAATATTGAGGAATAGTGTTTAATTGTTAGAAAATAATATAGTATTTTTTGATTTTGTTATTGTATTTAATGTAAACTTGTTTTTATAGTGCGTAGGTGTTTCTCTTGTGTCCGTAAAGACTTTTTTTATGTGTTATATTTCTATGGAAACTTTACTTATTTCTGTACCATTTTTTATTGTTGTTATTTTTAAGTTGTATAATAATTGTTTGTTTCCTAAATAAAGTAAAATAAAATAAAAAACCTAAAAATTGTAACCAGCCTTGTGTCTAATTTCAGATGAATCAACACAGACATCTCTTCTTTATCCTGTTATTCGGCGACTGCATACTGACTTCCCTGGTGATGTGGGGTGTTGGGCTCCCTACTTCATGAACTATATGCATCTGAGGCCAGGACAGGCTATATTCCTGAAACCAAACTTGCCACATGCCTATTTGAGTGGAGGTAAAAACCAAAATTGATTTTGTATACCTACCCATATGAAATATTTTCCTTTTACATTTAATCTTTTTTCCTTAATCTTGGGATTTTCCTCAATGTGAGAAATATTGTTATAGACTGCTTTGTAAGGATGTAGTGTAATGGTTGTTTTAATGCATCTATGATAATATGAAGAACTTTACACCTACCCAGGAATCTCTCCTATCTTCATATATCCAATATTACTGTAAATAATATCCATGATTTATTTATATATTTATTTAGTCATATGCCCTGGTTCTGTTTCATTTTACCACATCTATTTATTATATTTCTATGTTGAACTGATAACATTGTGGTAGAAATGTTCTTGACTGGAGACTGTGACTCTAAACTTAGTATAGGACGCCCTCTGACATGACGAGTGATTCGCGAAACGCCTCTGAAAGATGCTGATGCCTCCCCTAATACAGTATTAGACTTATGTAGGCTAATGATGATGATAATTATTTTTGTTTTTGATGAGAAGAATAGAGTAAAGTATGCTAAGATGGTTTGGACACGTGGAAAGGATGGATGAAAATAGATTGACTAAAGGGATATATGAATCGGGTGTGAGTGGAGATACGGGACGAGGCAGGCCTAGGAGAACGTTTCTCGACCAAATTAAAGACGTTCTAGAGAAGGGCCAGGTCAAAAGTACCCGAAATCGCCCGAGCATGAGGGTAAGTAATGAGAGTTGATGAAGCGAAAGAAATATGCAGGGATCGTAGCAAGTGGTTGGATATAATCTCTGCCTACCCCTGTGGGAAAAAGCGTGACTTATCAAAATCAAAAGCATTTATTAAGTTTAGAGGCGTCTTAGCGCATGCTTATGAATGTCATAAACATTTTACAATATTTCGTGAAAAAGAAAAATTACGCCATCCGTTCACAAAACTACCAGGAGGCCTTGTTCTGAGAAGAACGGGCAAGAAACTCAGCAAGTTTCTACCCTCCCTTTACATACAACATTTAAAAACAATGTCATAAACTACAACGTTATTGAAGTTTAAAAATAAAAAGATAGATATCTAATTTGAGTAATATTCTGCAGTTTACCACATTTTTCAATACAAACATGTACGGTGATAGTCTAAATTATAATCTAAAAAATAGTATCTACATTACAATGGGAAAACATAATGAAAACTATTGCCACGCATTTTTGTCTTCTAGGTAATCATTAACGGTATAGTAACCTTTAGACATTAATTAGTTTTAATATATGTCTTGAATCTGTGCAATTATTATGTATGTGTGTGTATGTTAGATTCTGTTGTTACTTTCAGCTAATGATATATTTTTCCCTTATTTGTTTCCCAGATTGCGTGGAATGTATGGCATGCTCCGACAACGTAGTGCGCGCAGGGTTGACGCCCAAACACATAGACGTGCCGACCCTCGTGGAGATGCTGGACTACAGCAGCTATGCGCAGGAGCAGCTGCTCTTCAACCCGCAGCTCGAGGACCAGAACAGCTGCATCTGGAGGCCGCCTGTACCTGATTTTGCTGTTGTTAAAATAAGGGTAAGTTTTATATTGTTTTTAAATGTCGCATTGAAACAGCATACAAGAGAAAGTGTAAGTTGCATATTTGTTTAGTAAATTATATTTTAATTTTTTTTTAATTGATCCCAGGTGGAATCTGACAATGAGCCATACAACAGCATAATCCGTTCGAGCCCTAGTTTGATAATAATAACTTCTGGCTCTGGTGAGGTATGTGATACCGAGCCTATATCGGTGAGACCTGGTGTTGTTGTATTCCTGAAGGCCAGCAGACAACTGACGTTCACACCTTCCCCCGGAGAACATCTAGAAGGGTATCAGGCTATATGCAATGTGTGATTGTGAAATTTATCATTGTAGGATTGCCACTGAAATTGTCAAGAAATTATTTAGAGTAAGTTTTAGTTGATTGTCGCAAAATTCTATAGGTTATGTTGAAATAAATCAATGAATAATCATGACATGTGTATGAAACTCTAGATGATGGTATGGAGTGTGAAGTAGCATGAACATATTTGCAAAAAAGCAAAATCAAAAAAAAAAATCAAAAAAAAAAAAAAAAAAAAAAAAAAAAAAAAATCAAAGCAAAATCTTGAAGTCACAAAAAAGGCTCGTGTCATTTACATTTATTTTTAATGATAACTGTGATGTAATTAACAGTTACTTTAATTAACTAAATTTTTAAAGTTCGTCCATTATTGATATTAAAATAAAAGTTTATGAAAATGTATTAGAGATTGTGTGAGTACATCAAATAAATAATATTCATTTTTGAATAATCTAATTGGCATGTTGAATATGCCAATACGAAATTTTTATTGAATTATTGTCCAGCAATCCATAATATTAATTAGGTATATTTGTATAATATTTTTAGAAAAAATATTGCAAGCAATATATTATTTTTATATTATTATTTTGAGCTTTTCAATATTATTATTTGCTTTTTTATTTTAATGTAGTTATAACATTAAGCCCAATTGCGCGTTCGAGAGTTAGCACCTAACCCTGGGGCAAATATATGGGCAAACCCTGGGTTAGGCGCTAACTCTCGATCGTGCAATTGGGCCTAAGTGTCCCAAGTTTGCCTAAGTTTAAGTAAAATATTTTCTATTAAACCTACGCTTCATTATTAATAATTGGTTACGCCTGTGCTTGTTTACGTTTGTGAAAAATAAATGAATTTATATCACTATATTTTGTTTACTTAACGCACAAATAAATACATAATAAACACATGTATGTTAGAAACTTGCAGGATACAATCTCCATACAAAGTGCGCTCCAGCAACGCACACAAACTGTCTCAGACACGATATCTCGGACCAGTTTGGCCCACAACTACATTTCATGGTCTTACATTGTTCGAGCTACAGTTCAACATTGGACATTAACAGCAGCTTGGTCACTTGACACCAACAGAACAGAAAATTTATAAACAATTTTTGATATTAACCGCCCTTTTTTTAAATTTTCTTTTACACACTCACACCTACCAACTAGCCCCATTTTAAGCAACTAGTGCTGCTGCTGCTTGTGTTCCGGATACTAGATGACGGATAAATATATTTAATAGATAAATACATAAGAACGTTCAGAAAATATACAATACATATAAAAACATCCAAGACTGGAGAACAAACGCCTGTATTCATCACACAAACATTTGCCCCCACCGGGGATCGAACCCAGAACCTCTCGAGATAGCGACGCCTTGAGACCGGCGTACTGAACACTCGACCACGGAGGTCGTCGAGGTTATTGTTTCTCACTTACCCGCCCCGCTGCCGTCCAGGGCCTTTCTCTGGGGTACCTCCTCCTATATAATTTCATGAGCGTGAAGGTCCAGGCACCTTTCAACAGTTCACGGCCTGCCTGTCCAATTTGGTCCTTCGAGTCGGATCCGAACCAGCTATGGTGATTCATGCTCTTGGCTGCACTGTCGCCGTGGTCCTGAAGTAGCGGCGTCCCTTTAGTTGATGTTGTCGATGTTGAAGAGTGGACTTGAACACTAGTGTCTATATATGGTGTAGGTTGATTCTTGCTACATCAGAAAAGGAATCTACTTATTTTATTTTTTTATTTTATTAATAATAAGGGACAGTACACAGCTTAAAAATTAATTCGAGTACATTTTGCTTGTACATTTTGTAAGCCAATTATGACTATCCAACATATTACACAAGTTTATATTGGCTTGATACAAATCAACTCAAACGTATATCAACTTACTCAGGGAATCAAAAATAATACCCCTGTACATTGTATTATGCATATAACTAAATTTATAAAGAACATACCCAAACTATACCAATAGAATACAACCATTATACAAAACATATCACCCATACATTACCATAGTATACACAGCTTAGAAGCTTACATTTAGTAGTAAGTACTTATTTTGTTACCAAGTTCGATATAAAATTTTTGTGTGTCCATACTATTTTTATTGCATAACCTTTATTTTACTCCGTGCACTGATCAAAGATAAGGTAACTCCGAAAGGATTTCATTTCGGCACAATGTCATTCTTCTGTTTGCTGTGCCCTAAAACGCCTTATAAAACTGTATCACAGTTGAACTACTTTACTGTCTATTCCGACAAGTAGGTAATATAAAATCGTTATTATTTTTTAAGTTTAAAATATATTTTACAGCAAAAACGACTGCTCATTGCGCAATCACATGGCTATATTCTCTTAAAAGTTACGTAACATATTTCTGTCACCTTTTATGTCGAATATCCATTTTTGTTGTCTCTAATGGAATATTGCAATTCATTAAGTTTTTAATTAAGGTATTGCTTCGCCAATTTATTGTAAGCGATTCTACAATACTTACCAATAATATTTTTTCTCGCCTCACAGTTATTTGCAGGATTTCTACGACATATTTTATGAATTAATGTACAAATTGTGGTATGCGTAACTGGGTATGGGTACCTGTTACATACCTACTCGTACACATTAAATAATTGTGTTATGAGTTTCAGACAATTAGATATATTTAATTTTCTAATCAATGATAAGCAAAAAAATTAAATCAGTGAAAACCTAATGGTGCTCCACCTTTAGGTTTTTACTTGATTTAATTTCGTTTACAATACCTATATTAATATAATCATTTATCCTCGGTTAGTGCAATTCATTCAGTACCTGAGTAGATGGGTATCAATTTGATGACGATAACAGTTTTTTTAACTAGTATTAAAAATATCTGGGTTAAATGTCAATTTGGGTTCAATAAAATCATCTATTTAATTAACTAATTAAGAATTAAACAAAGTTTGGTCATCCGGTTCAGCATCGCAATATCTGTAAATATAACTGTTTAAAGATGGCGAAGGCAGCCATAATAATTAAATTAGTTTCGTAAGATATTCAAGCTAAAATCGCACAGACTGTTTCAATTTAACTGCGTAACTGATTAAGATCACTGTTGCGTATTCAAAGTTGTTTTTTAGCTTCCCAAGGCTTTAGAAAATACAAAAAGGTTTAAAAGTAGTAATAAATTCTGATTGAAGGTATTAAAATATAAAAAAATCTAAATATTAATTAGACATAATATTATCTAGCTTGATACTAAGAGATTCTAAGGCTTTTAAAATCCAAAATTGTTTTGGAGAATCACAAAATGAAGAACATTCTATGCAGATGAGTGGCACGCATAGAGCATGGCCTTTCTCATATCATTGGCTACAGTGATACAGTTGCCTATTCAAATAAAATAGCAACCGATAGATATATATAGGTAATCAAAATAATAAAAACCTGGTATGAATTCGCTACGTTGCTCCCAAACAAACATTTCGACACCGAAGCCTTCGTTATTGATGATCTTCGAGACCTCATGCTGGGCTGAACAATCGCAGTACCTTACTGCAATTGTAATAGGTAAGTACTCTGTCAGTATCTATTCAATTGGTTATTGTATATTTATTTAAGGTAACGTCTGATTTTAATCAACAGGTCCTATGTTAAGGCTATCTACAAATTGTTATTGATTAGATATTGTCATATACCTATCTACATGTCATAATACCTAACGAGATACCTAATGTACCTAAAAGATTACATCTAGGTACGGGTTTTTGATATTTGTCAAACTTAACGCTTTCAGTACAGTATAGTTTAATGACTTTAATAACTCGTATTTAATGGAAACATTCAATCGATATAATAAAATTCTGTACCATAAAAACTTTGCTCTACGGAAGTTAAACTTATTCAATGAAAATATCTATGCCTGTACTAAGACCCCAGTTTTTTTTTTAATTGGTTAAAAACCATTACATTAATAACGGGCAGAATTCGTAACCGTAGTCCGGAGGAATGGATGTAATTGGGTTGCAAACGGGATCACAAAGTTTTGGCCAGCATCAAATCGAAATCAAATCGATACCAGCACCCCTAGTTTAAGTTATCATTGAAAAAAAGTCATTTTTTTTTATCAATCATTACTAATCTTACAATACTTATATTACAACTCAGAGTAAACAGAACTGGAGTAGCCATTAGTCAATTTCTCAAACATTTTTTTCTGCCATTTCTTGCGGGGGGTGAGGTTACCACTACACTCAAAGCCAGCCGTTTTTACAAATGCACACATGCATAATTCGACACACAAATTTAAATTTCACGCACACACACGCTTAAAATAGTCACGTGGGGTGTGCGTTTTGACAACGTCACAGCCGCACTCCCCACGAGACTAGCGTTCGAAATTTGAAATCGTAGAATTCTAAAACATGAAATAATGAAGTAAATAATCATGAAATCTTAAAAATTATAATTACAAATAAAAGGTGACACCATCTTTTAGCATACTCGATGTTTTCTATTTACTTTTACAGCAAAAAACAGCACAGGCAGGCATTTTTGCGGGAGCTCTGTTCGCCGCAACGTTTACAATGTTATGGCTGTCAAAATGGCGGCTCAACTAGTTTTATTAAACGTGCAAGCATCCGATGCTTGTGCATTTGGCAGAGGGGAATGTTAGACAAAGGCTACTCCAGTTCTGTTTACTCTGAGTATTACAATCATTACTTAACTACACCAGAGGTGCATTCCTTGCGTATACTGAATACCAATCTCTCTACAATCTCTCTACAATAGAAAGAGCAAACAAAATCTAGTCATAATATTGCTGCTTTTTAAAATTGAAAATATCTATAATTCCTCATGTCTTGACCCAGTTATACCTTGGTAATGTGTCGTTACGAAATAGTGGATGATACCCAATTTGTATTTAAGAATTACGTCAGAATGTTTTATGGGGGATTTGCGAAACAAACATGTAGCACAATTTGTATTTGTTGCATCTGATCGAGATTAATTACATTATGTAGTAAACTACCTCGTGACTTACCTTCTGACGTGAGTGAATTAAGCTTTAGCAAGTGACTAAGAGTTGTTAACGTCTTGTATGTAAATATTTTTATGTTATTTGTGAAAAATCCTCAAAAATCCCAAATGTCATTTTAGCTATGCTTGCAATTTTATATGTTAATGTATAGCGCACTTAATACTGTAACTGTATAGATTATTATCATGTTAGAGCATTAAACCTGTGTAATTAATTCCGAATTTTGATAAATTAATAGTTTAATACCTATGCAGGTATAATGATTCTACATAGTTATTTCTTTAATTACTTAATACTTTTATCGAGTTCGTATCTTGTGTTTTAATTTATTAAATGTAATTGACATGTTTTACAATCTTCAATTAACATTACTATCGAATTCCAAATATTGAGCTTAATTAGACAAACCGGATACGGGCATGAAGGCTCTTTGCATTATTACCACATGTACACCGACAAGTAGTAAATATGTTGTCGACAATATTGGGAAAGTTTAATCGGAAGGATCGTGACTTGTAAAGGAATGAACTGGTTAGGTACTAATAATCGTGGGTTTTAAACTCAACCGATAAATACCTTATACGACAGATTTTTTTATCTGGTGTCATATTATTTTCTAAAATAAAAAAGAATCAATGATCATTAATCACGTTACATACATCATATAATTTTTATAACTTTTTATTTCGTAAAAAGTTCTAAAAATCATATTTTTTAGGCTTAGCTAGGCTTTCCCTTGTTTCTATAATGAACAATGATGAAAATCCAAAATTCTATACCAACTACCGAACCGAAAAACTACTTGCAAATATCGATGGAGTGATTTATAGGAGCCGTGCGATTGGATTCCAACCATAGTGCAACATTGTAGTGGAAATTGAGATGAGACTGACGCGATAATGAAGCGTAAGCGCCGTAAATTGTAGTTAATATGTATTGACCTCATTTTCGTCGCTTTACTGGCATGACTTCTGAAGTTGCTCCCAAAATCAGCTATCAATTTCAACAATTATAGAGGTACCTACCTCTCCCGGTTTCACAATCGTTTACGTCGGGGTTATAAGGTAACCAATCTGTCAGAAGTTAAAAATGATTTATCTATCAACACGGGCAAGGTCGCCGAATTAACGAAACAAGCATTTGATATAATCCCTGGGGCTGTTGTGTACAAAACAACATATCAGTGATTTAATCTGCACGCTTTGAGCCGGCCCTGGCATGCTCGTAATTTAGACTGCTATTTGACATCTATCGTGTTAAACTAATCTTGCTGAATCTAGCAGACAAATTGACGATTGGTCTTCTCGCTCTGAATACATATTTTTATTTTGAGATATTGTCTTTTACATTCCTAAATGATTGAATACGTAAATTGATTACAAATGAAACATTTATTACGATAGATAACGGATCCTTGAAGGAGAAAGTAGAGGTGCTAACATCTATGTTCCGCCTGATGTAACACCTATGTAACAGAGGGCTTCGCAGACATTTACATAGAGGACGTAAATGCATGTACTGCACGTGTTCGAAAACCCCGACGAAACGTCTGCGTTGGCCGCTGCTCACTCCTCTGTGCGCGTCCGAATTACTGCAAAAACTAAGAAATATACCGCGTGTTGTGATTATTGACGGAGGGACATCGGTGGCATCGGTATTTTTCAATCAGTTTGGATCCTTTTGACACGCTTGATTTCAATAGAATCTTTATACTTTCGTTAGCTATGTAAATTTATATCTGTGGGGATGAAAAAATTCAAACTCATTGATTCATGCAGGTATTGAACAAGCGACACTGCGCGATTACTGCCGTTTTCCCAACTCTACTATCGCTGCCTCAGAAAAACCTAATGATTTAAATATGTGTACATGAATCGAATTCATTACAAAGTCAGGATATCACCATCATCAGAAACAATATAAGCCTAAAGACGCCCAAAGTTGGACAATTATCCAAGGATCCCTACAATAACGATCGGTCCTAATCATCACATTAGAGTATAGTAATGTTTGTTGATAAAAATATAATATGAATCTCGCATATCACAACTATTAAAACAACTAGGTATTTTTTTATCCGGTTACTGGTCCAGTCTCCATAGTTCAAGTAAAATTGTCGAATTGGACTGTGCGTCGAATTATGATCAACCTTCTATCAATTAAGATTAGCAATTCATGTTAAGTAGCTGAGCTTCAGTTTTATATAACATAGAATTAACCACGCATGTCAGTCACTCCTTGGGTCAATTAGCTGATCTTTTCTGTGCTTGGCCGCCCAGGAGTCGTGACCGCGGCTTGCAACACCCGCCCACTTGCGCCCGCGCACACCCCGCATAGCAAAGTTTGGTATCGGGGCTAACACACATTGTGCTCGTAACTCAAATTAATAAGTTTATGCTAATTTCGTGATTATACTTACATTATTCCACTACGAAAGTAAACACTAAGAAGAAGAAAAAATGCTATACAATTCTTTGTCATTTTACGACTCTACATTAAAGTAGGAATAATTATTTTCGAAGTAAACAACATTAATTATCTTTCTGAAAGAGTTGCTAAATCTATGTTGACTAACACATTCGGGGCGGAATCAGGAAACCGATGTCTCCTAAAAAGTAGAGTACCTGAGTAGTATTACAATATTTGTGTAAGGCTATCTATAAATTACTTATTTATAGATAACCTTACACAAAACAGAGACATACAGAAGGTACACGTATAGCGTATAGCGGTTTTCACCACCACAGGCTAGGCGTTGTCCTGCTTACAGGAAAGTTTGTAATTAGTCTACAAATACAAATATTTTATTATAATAAATATTTTATCAGTAACTTTACAGAAAATCGAGAGCGGTGGCGTGCATTAAGATATACTATATATATAGTAATGAACAGGAGTGGTCTGATGGTGAACTTAACTGAAATAAAATATTTGTATTTGTACGTCTTAGTGTGAACCAGCCGTTACCCTTATGTGGTAGGTACACACACGATGTATAACGAAATAAGGTTTATACGGTCAAGGACATGAGTAGAACACTTGTAGATCAATTTTATTTCGACGAATCAGTTTTATAGGTATATTTCATATATTTTGTATTCCTATTTGTTTATCAGGAACTAATTGAACTATATATTAGCGACTTTTGTACAAATGCTCCTAAAGTTGTTTCATTATCTAAAATTAATTTTGATTGTTTTCTTCTTTCACTTACTCTATCTAGAGTTCGCTTTTACCAGGCTTTTACCAATGTGCTAATGATATAACAAAAGCAGGCTATTATTACTCTTGTTAAATTTTTTCGCTTTTTCAAATTTATTGTCGCGAGTAATTGGCAATTAAAGTTTAAAATTGTTTTATCTACACTCATGTTTTAATTTTCGAATTATGAACTCAGACTCGAACCTATAATGACATAATTTTAACACAGATGATAAAAATGAAAGCTGTAACATAATAACCGTTATGCAACAGGTTGGACTCATTATGCAACAATTATTTTTCTTAAAAACTCACAAAACTATGGCAAATGTTTTCCAGACAACCAACAATAAATAAAATTAATTAATTTTTTTGTTTTATTTCTTTGAATAATGAGTGTAGATAAAGTAGTGTATGTAACTTGTGATTATGTGACAGTGACATAAACTACTATTATGTAATATATCATTACTTCAGAATATTTCAAATCATATTTTTACTGGCTTCAAAATCTCGAGTCGCTGTTTTGCTTATTTTACTATTGTGTTATTTTTGTGCGTATTCTTATACATGTGGTTTTAAATTAATCTACTTGAAAAAATATTATATTAAAAAAGGACTCAAACTAGAACAGTACTAAAACTGCCTACTTGCAAAACCACGTAATATGGAAAGCCACCGCATCGTAACCATTATGCTTTATGCGACCATCACGAATGTTAAAAGGTCATTTAGCGAATTACTGAACGATGTCTGAATGAACGTAATAATTTTGTCGAGACATTTAAAACACGATTGACTTAAACGGTTTTGCTAAATGTTTAATTTTAATAATTTCTCCAACTCTTCTTTCTCCAGCCCTGCTACCAATTCTAATAATTAACTTAACATTACTCGTCATCTATTTAATAATGTCACTATTAATTATAAAAATAAATGGCATATCTACTTACTGGCACATGCGATCATGTAATACCGGGCAATCTTGTAAAATTTTCGTTGAAGTTATTGACAATGTTCAGATTTGTATCAATGTATAAAACCAAAAGTTATATAATTCCCGACAAACAATGAAAAATAACTAAGTACTCCTATCTGGTGTAAGTACAAAAAAATTCAATAAATAATTTCTTAGATTCAGGCCTAACAAAAATAAAACCAAATTATTCAGCTATGATAAATATAAGTACTAAAAATAAATACGCATATACATACTTACTTATACATAATGTATGCATATTATGTCTCTACTGTAACTCGATCCCGGAACCTATTGATTGAACAAACACTTAATTTTACATGGTCATTCACTAGATACTCAACTAAGAAACTATGATCTCCGCATTGTCTTGTTTCAATTACACGATTTCAATTACAGTGACTTTATTTTGACATGCGAACCAAACAAAGAGTTTAATCTTGATTAATAGATTACATTAGATGTAGTGACTTATAATGACAAATAATTCGTCTCTTTTAAGGGTTCCGTAGTCAACTAGGAACCCTTATAGTTTCGCCAAGTCCGTCTGTCTGTCTCTCTGTCCGTCCGCGGATAATCTAAGTGACCGTTAGCACTAGAAAGCTGAAATTTAGTACCGATATGTATATCAATCACGACGAAAAAGTGTTAAAGAAAAAAGTGGAGAAACATGTTTTAGTAGGGTACCTCCCTTATACGTTAAGGGGAGAGTGAATTTTTATTTTCATTTCAACCCTAACGTGTGATATATTTTTGAACAGGTATTTAAAAATTAAAATAGGGGTTTATTAACGTCATTTTTTGATAAACTTAATATTTTTGGACATAATCGCTCCAAAAGCAAAAAAAATGTGTCCTCCCCTCTAACTTCACTTTCTAGCTTCGCTTAAGATCAGCTCTTTCTGAGATCTGTGCTTAAGATCTATTAAGGAATACGGGCCTTAATGTGACGGACGGGAAACTAGATAGGGTTTGCTGAGCGTGGCCGGTTTTTAAACAGTGCAGTTCGGGAGTCGTTAGGCTCTTTTGGTCGGGATAGTTTAAAAAATCGGTATGAGTTGACGATGTGAGTTACCCCCTTACCCATCAGAGTATCTTATTATTCGAAATCTACGAGCATAATCCTATAATAAATAAAAACTATAGTAAAGACGTGTGTATCGGTAAAGAAGCCTTGCATGGCTGCAGCCCCGCAGACTTTATTACAAGCATTTATTAATTAACGTGTCCGGTATTTATTAATTAACGTGTTATCATTCATCACGCAATTCGGGATGACCTTTATGATTCTACACATAACTTAATGACGAAAAAATATTTGGCCTAATGGCTAGGTAACGAAGTTAGTTTTTGTTTACTTTTTATAAAGTATATCAATCTGTCGTACTAGGAAATCGTATTGGAGATCATTTCACATAACCTTATTAGAGTAAATTTTACGTGTTTGATACCTTTGCACGATATACGTAGCTCACAATATAACGTAAAACGTTAAACAAAACATCGCAGAGTGTATCGTCAACTATTTAGGGCTACTTAGAAAATTATAGAACGACAGATTGACAGTGTCTAATTTATAGTGATTGGTTTGCAATTTCTTTACATTACTGGACTGACTACCTTGTATTTCACAATATTAAAACTTAAATTAAAGCAGTTTGCAGAGCTTTAAAGTTATTATAATTATTACCCATGATTACATTTTGTAAAGGTGTCGACCAAATAGAATTTGAAACGATAATAATTGCAGATTAATGATGATTATAAACTCCTATGTACCCCTTAAACTGTTACAAGGTTGTTGATGATATCAGTAATGCTCATACCTCTAAAATGTATGTTACGAATTAAAACCACTCGTCTGAGAGCTTCATTGCGTAAATTGTTCTCTGCTGTATCTTGATGGAAGCATTGAGTTTGTTGAGCGTAGAACTTGTTGAGTGTAGTGTAATGGCCGCACTTCCCTTGACTTAGCGTATTCGCGTAGCGTTATCGTTGTGTTTGCCCAACTTTGCCCAAATAATAAATTCATTCCAAATAACCCATCCACACATGGACTGTTTTCGGGCAAGCAACTCACACAATCCTTTGGTCTGGCTTAAAAGTCCATTGGGCAAGTTAAAGCCATCACCTCTATAGACAATTATTAGGTGTGGAAGCAAAATTTGTTGCATGTCGCAATTGGTATCTAAGTGTTATATTTTCAACATTGAAATAGGAATTAACATTATTGATTATTTTTATTCCCATACATCAATTCACGCGTTTTTCCCATAGGGGGTAACATATTCTTTTTCTCTCCCTCATATTCAAGATCATTCACAATTATTTTCTTAATATGATAAAAAGGAAAAGAAAAAGAAAAAAAGGAAAAGGAAAGTAAAGGAATAAAAGGAAAGGAAGAAAGGAATACTATAATTTTACTTTTAATTGCTTAGTTCAACAAACTGATAGAAAAAATTCAGCGCTCCTTACAAGTTCCTTCATAACTCTTCCAGACAACTCAAATTGTCAACAAGAACAATGAAAAACAACTGAGTTACTTTGCAGAAATGAATATAAATATCATTTCGTGATATGATTATACATGATAGATATTATAGGGATTAGAGTCATTAATTTTACTTTTACACGATTAGTAAACGTAGGTTCAATGTCTTTGTTACTTTGTAACAAAAGATCGTGACTAAATTTCAATTTATCGATCTCCTTAAGAATTGCGATAGTCTAATCATGGAACTACGAAATCCATTGATTATAATTGTATCTGTAACTGCGGCAGCCTGGTTATTTCATGCCTTAAATCCGATTTCAAATTGTGCCATCAGAAATTGAGTCTGTATTTTTACTTCTTTTACTTTTAATTTTTTATTAAGTATCTAATCATTATGGATTGTCTGATTGTAAATGGCCCAGAAAATATCAGCCAACTAAATGATAGCTAGTGACATAAACGGAGGTACTGAGACGTGGTCGTTTACTATGGGTCCCGTCGCTTATGGGATCCATAGTAAACGACTATGGGATGGAGCGTGCTATGCTCACATATCATAACAAATCATCACGCCTCTATCCCCGACTGCGTGCGAATGATTTGATTTCTCACATTTAATTACACATGTATGTATACGAAAAAGCTGTGATTGTACGCAGACACGCATTCTTCAGGGAGGCAAAAATAACTAATCTCCAATTGCTACATTTATGTTGCGCTTCCTGTAATCTCATTCATAAGTAAAATTTATTATTTTATTAAGCTAACCCTATTAGTAATAGTGTGCAATTATAAAAAGTACTTCAAAGCCTACGAGTTCATTATTGCGCTACAAGAGGTTCCTAACAAAAAGGTACGCGTATACCCCACTCACTAGACTTGTGTTACATGTGACGACCTTCGCAGTCACATGACTCGGAGCTTCGCACTGATCCACATTTCACGTGATAGGCTGCGTATGCAACACTTGTATCATTCGCCCTTCAAGAGAGCTCGATACAGCTCGGCCTTTCGTGAACTATGTCCACTGGTCTAGGAAATTAGTTTTTAAGTACATACACTGAAACTTTTATAAAATAATAATTGTGATGTATTGATTATAATTTTATGTGAATGTAAAGTAGTTGGCTTTATGTAGGTTATTAAGGAATTCTTACGATTAAAAATAATTATGTATGTATGTAACTATAATTTGAAAAATATTCATCAATTTGAATCCATAGAAAGTTATTTGAAACAGCATAAACATCAAGTAAGTAGTACATATTCAAATATTAAAATATTCTTAAAATTCCCACAGAAACCCAAGCAGACAAATGTGTTTGTCTAAATGTGATGATAGATTTCGATTGTTCAATCTAAAGAATTACTTACTGAATTACTCTAAGAAGAATTACTTTTGCGGATAAAGGGTCATTTATGAGTTTCACCAGTCTGTCCAAAACCTTAAAGTTGACTATTCTCAATGATTGAAGTATCCTTTATTATATACAAAAACATATGTTGTACTTTTAACAATATTCAGAACAATGATGTATAGCGTGGTTGATACTTTTATCAATTTATTCTTTTTATGAAAAATTTTAAAACTCTAATGATACAAGTAAGAATTTAAATACTACCTATACTCTGGGTGGATACTAGGTGACTCCTAGCAATGCACTAGTGAAAGTTTTCGTGTGATGCGTGCAAACATAAAGACAAAGAACCCTAAATTCAGTAGTTTTTCACTTGCTTTTGATCATCTTAAGACCCTCAAATCAGTTATCTTTAATATCCGCCTGTTACAGTGCGTTGTTGTTGTTGAGTGTGCGTATGAAAAAAAAACTAAAATGATTAGTCAAATTCGCAAGGAAGTAGCCGCTGACATTTGCAACATCTGACATTCACGCTCACATTGCTTGTCCTATTTTAGAGTATCTCCAAAATCTCATACGCAATCAAGTGTAATCGATCTATTACATGCTAGTGTAAATTATGGGTCGTGTTCATTTGTTTTTAATCCATCTTTGTCTTTGAGGATAATATTCTTTGATCTAATTGAATAGATGGATAGCGTGTTTGTGTAAAGTTAAGTGCAGGGTTTGGAAATCATTTAAACTTTTTGGTTTCTGATAATTTGTATGCTTTGCTTAAAGACTGCATAGATAAAAATGTATGATGTATTTTACAGTCATAAGAAATTTAGTTAAAACAAACTCGAACTCGAAGTTAACAATAAAGTGAGTTATGAAAACATTGTGTATAAAGATAATGATGTTTAATATATGCCAAATACCAAAATTACTAATAGATTAATAACACCATCATCACCATCGATAGGCAAATAGTTAATAGACACTTCGTTTTATGATTATATCTGACGATGTAATTAGTAGCACTTACTCAATCTAAATAACACTTAAATCTAAATATAAAATAGCGGCACTTAAATAAAATATAATATAATTATAATTCAGTTTAGAAATTTTTCTTAGGAAATAAATGCAATAACAAAAAAATATATATTACGGAAAAACTTTGATATTATAAAGTGTTTAATTTATCGCAATTGGAGATCAGAGAAGCGTAAAATTTAGAAGTTTCAACATTATACAAAAGAATGAAAAACAGTGATCTAATAATTTAACCTCACGAATTTGGCATTGCAAATTTTAGTTCGGCATTCGACTGAGAGGTATATACAAATTAGTGTTTTTGCCTCGATTCTTCGGTATGAGCTCAGTAATGCGAGTCCTGGCATTTCCGCTAAAATAAAGTCGATGATTTAGGTTCAACATTCCCATGTAGACTTGTGTGTGGAACTTATAGATTTTAGATAAAGTTATTTTAAATATCTTCGAATATATCCTTCGTCCTCCTTTTCTGGCAGCCATAATCTTTAATTACCCAAAGAGATTCACCCAAATGCCTGATTAGGGACTATGTGATTCTCACCCAGTGTGATGCGATATATAGGGTATATGGGAGACATTTAGTGAATAGAATATTGACTAAATCTCTCCTATATACCCACCTAGCACATCGGTGGGAACGTCTTGAGTTCTGCTGAAATCAATTCTCCGAGTTAATCTTAGACCTGCCCATAGATCCTTTTGTGCTATACGTGTGTCCTGAGCCTATATACGTCTCACTGCTGGGCACAGGCTTTTCTCATGAAGAAACACATCAGGAGTATGGGCCGTAATAATAATAATAATAATAATAAAATCGTTTATTTTCCCACACAGTCTTAATTGCTAATGGTGACACTGTAATAATTGAGATTACCGAGTGTGTGGGAGACTGGTGCCAGAAAGAGGTTTTGAAGGAAACCCATATTTACTGGTCACCAGTGCCCCCAACCCATGACATGAGTAACATAATTAGTACTTCAAAAGCGTTGAACAATTCTAGAAGTTATGGTACTGCCTTATTACTAGTTATAACGAAATAAGAAATTTGCCAGACTGATACTAAGACGTTCGTCTGTGTGTATGTGCGAGCGTGTGTGAGTGTGTGTGTGTGTGAGTGTGTGTGTGTGTGCGCGTAGGTAATTCATGGTGCGTATGTTATGTATTGTGTATTTTTTATTGTTCGTAGGTAATATATGATTATGTGTGAATAAATACATACATAACTGGTTATCAATACAAATATAAGAGATAGCGTTGTAAATACGTTATAATATTAATATGTATAAAATGTACATATGTACTTACACACTACAAAAAAGTTAGTCTAAAGCATGTAATAATTTTTCGGTCTCTTTATAGTCAAGGGATCTTAACCACAGTGTCACTTTGTTAATGAAATGCTTTTTAGGGAGTGGGTATATCAATAGGAGGTTATTTAACTTATTATATATATGCGGGCCAAGAAAACAGAAAAAATTATTTGAACGCTTCGAGTTAAACAGCTCGTGGTCGCAAACTTTCCACTTTCTTCTTTTCCCCTTATTGATGGCCGGGTCGTAAGGAAGGAGGAAGTGCTGCTTGAGGGCGGTTTGCAGAATAAAGATCTGCCTAACGGTAACCAACCACGGTAATACCACCACGCTGGCCCTATTGGTTGGTCTATACGTCTATAGTTTTGTAAAACACTTCTATAGCTTCGTGTGCTCCTTAGTATGTAACTAGATTGAAATATTTTTACTCTATTATATTACTAGGAAACAAATCTATCAATTATATTTTTTATTGAGGGTGCTAACACCACAGCCTACCCCTTCGGAGAAAGAGGCGTGATTATGTTTTTTTTTCTGCTGGCTATTACCACGATCTGACCACGAATGATATACATTGTAGACAAGTTAGTATTAGATAACATAGTAAGCTTCTTGAATATACAATAATTTTTAATAACCACATAATTATATAGCAATTGAACCCTGCCCAATTATTATTATAAAGAAATTACTGAACTTAAATAAGCTACTGATGACATTATTCGTTCCCGTTAAATTCTACCATCACTCATACAAATGACACCTGTAAATGAGTACACTCACGACCTCATGTATAAATATCTACACTTTTGAGCAATGAACATCTATATTCCCTTCTTAAAGTCGTTCACAAGCAGCATTAATTAATTAAAATGGGATTTTGTTTGAAAATATTTATTTATATTTATTTATTTTATTTACTATAATATATTATGTGTATATGTCGTAGAGAAACGAGGATACCTGGGATTTCATGAAATCCCTAGGGATACAACGAAATCACGGCTGTATCCGCTTTTCTGATATCACTAGATTTTGTTTAGTGAAACGACATATCACTAAACATTTTAAGTAAGAAGTAGTAATAATCAAGAATATTCGACATCAACCGTGATTTTGTGGTATCCCTAGGGATTTCGTGAAATCCCTGGTATCCTCATATCCCTGCGACATATACATGTTAAGGTTACCGATTGTACCGTAAACGTTTAAGATTTGATGTATTTTTACGTAATAAATCAAAATAATTGCAAGTCACTTAATTTTAATGCAGCTGGGCATAAATAACGATTTTAAATGTTACCGTTTATCAGACAGGATGTGACACGTGTATCCTTGATTCAAGTATAAATATTGCAGTATATTTTAGTGTACCAAGGTTTAAACTTAACATCCATTTGCGTTCTAATTTTAAGGAAATTTATAAACATTTTCTTTTCTGTACATTACTGCAATTGTGTATTGTGTGCTCATTAAAAACCACCCACCCCATGATTTTGTTTTTACGAATACCACGATTCACTGTTATCGTATGAGATATGAGAAGGATCAGTATGTGGACGGTAATGAGAGAAGAAAAAGAAAATCGACAGTGTAAAGTATCATAGTAAAAAACTTTACTTTTTTAGTTGCGTTAAGAAGCTTAATTTCTATGGGGAACGTAAAAAAGCGCCCCTAGCGGAAAGTAGCTGAAATCACGTTTCCCATAGAATATGAGCTTCTAACGCAACTAAAAAGTTATGTTTTGTACAATGACAAATACACTAAGGCTGCAGAATTAATCTCTGCCTACCCCTTTGGGAGATAGGCGTGATTTAATGCCAGTTGCCTATGTGTTTACTATACGGGAAGCTAACATGTGTAGGTAGCGGCATTTATTTTTGGTGTTGAGTGGGCGTGGAGCCAATAGCTGCGCATGGGGTACTGACGTGGCATCAATAAGGAAGACGGAATTCGAGTAGAGAGCCAATCGGCGGCCGCCAATCACGGATGAAATAAAATGCTGAGCGCCAATTGGCTAACGGTGTAACGGTCAACACTAAAGTTATATGCCGCTAAGAAAATATAATAAAGCAACGAAAGCCAAACCAATCGCGCATCGCGCAAAAAACTGCTGCATGGAATCGAATACATTTTTCACCAATATAATTGCTAGAGGCCTAATTTAACCATGCGTCTATTCTTCAAAGTACCTGCATAAACAAACTCGAAGCTCAACAATATAAGTGAGTTATGAAATGATCTCAAGGCAATCTCAACAAGGTGACTCATTAAGGCTGACCAAATAAACGCAGTCATAAATATCAAATTCAATTAAATGATATACAGTTAGAAGTTGTGGGAGATATCTGGTCTGGGCGAGTAATGACAAGTCGTGTCTGTTATGTGATTCTTGTCAGCGAAATATCACTAATATTAAATAAAGTTTATGGAATAAGACACTAATGTAGGTATTCTTTAATATATATTAAAAATAAATATCTTTAGGCAACCTTTACCATTTAATAGATAAATACATATAATGCTTGCATTATGCAAGCATTATGCAAGCATTATATGTATTTATCTATTAAATATATTTGTCCGTCATCTAGTATCCGTAACACAAGCAGTATTTAGTTGCTTAAAATGGGACTAGTTGATAGGTGTAAATGTCTGAGGATATTTATTTATTTATTTATTTATCGTAGCAAGAAAGAATTAACCTTTACCTACCCCTACGGGAAAAAGCTGTGACCTTATGTATTTGATGATATTATTAAGTAGTACATCATCATCAACGCTCACTTCTCCACTACTGCTGGACGTAGGTAAATTACAATGCATCGCCTTGGTGATAATAATTATCGTTTATAAATTCGTAAGTCTTTCATAATTCTCTCAAGGACGTAGAATTACAAATACAATTTTTTTATATTTTGTGCAACTATACATTCATGAAAAACAACGATTTGGTCCTCCGTGGTCGAGTGGTCTATAAGCCTCGGTCTCAAGGCGACACCATCTCGAGAGGTTCTGGGTTCGATCCCCGGTGGGGACAGATGTTTATGTGATAAATATAGACAGGCATTTGTTCACCAGTCTTGGATGTTTCTTCTTCTTCGGTACGGGCGGTTTCCGCAACACGACGTCTAGTTTGCGCCTGTTTTGCGTCTTGGATGTTTATATAAGTACCTATTGTATATTTGCTGAATATTTATATCTATATATCTATTAAATATATTTATACATCATGTAGTATCCGTAACACAAGCAGCATTAGTTGTTTAAAATGGAGCTAGTTAATAGGTGTGATGTTTGAGGATATTTATTTAATTTATTTAAATGAATGTTAGAAAGAAATTCGTAGAACACAGCGTTATTTTTCTTTTTTCATTCTGTCTATGTTAACTTATTCATACTAGTTCTCACTCGTAATTTTTATTCGTCGTGCTTTTTATCCCATTATTATTTCTATGGGTAATTCATTACTTACAAGTGAATTTTCTAGTAGATACTGCTTTATGTATTTACAAATTAATAAAATTAAAAATATTTAATTTTAACAACTGAGTCAGGGCCATACTATCTAGTACCCATATTTCATATTTAAACCAGTAGTTTTTCCAATCACTCAATTTAAAACCTCACCCATAACGCAATAAATAACAAACTCAGAGCTTTTATAAGTATTCAACTTTTTCTGCTAATAATTTTTTGCTAAAGGTTTCAATAATTTATAAATAGTTTTAATCCTATAATTAGATTTAGGTTCTTTTTTGTTTTCGCTAGGAGATAAGCTGTTTTTATTTGTTTAATTTTCTTTTTTTTCTTTTTGTATTAATATATATCTGTATATAATTCTTATTATAGGAATAAATAATTATGTATAAAACTCATCAAGGAATTTTATACATCCACACATTAAACACCACCTGTAGTGATGTACCATTAAAAATTCCTTATATGTACTCAGACAGCTACTTAACGTTTGCTTAGTTCTTCTAATAGACTTATGTCTGGAAATCGGAATTTATCTTACGTATATGCATACATAAAATCACGCCTGTAATCCCCGAAGGGACCACATTTAGCTTTACAAAAATTGGGTTTGATCAGATAAAAAATCGTGAAAGAGTAGTAACAAGTGGCTAGCTCATCGCCTACACAATCACAGACCCAGTACCCAATACGTTCTAGTCGCCTTTACAACATGTTAGGCAAGAAAAGCAGTTGGTACATTATTTTTTCATAATTCATCTTAATAGGTAACTTTAAATAATAGATAGAACTTGACATGTGATCTCACGCCTCTATACTAAAGGAGTAGGCAGAGGTACTAAAACCACATTTCGTCTGTAGGCCTAGCATGGGCCGGAAAGAATAACACACCGGTTAGATTTTCACACCGGAGATTAACACTCAGGAGAGACAAAATTACTCATTGCCTCTCGCTTACACGCGAACAAAGGAGCGAGGGCAATGAGCATTTCTGTCTCTCCTCTTTCTGTGTGACCTTTTTTCCTCTGACCCGCGCTAGGCCTTCTGCTGATGTGTTAAATCCTCATGTATCAGGGAATGAGCCAGCGGCATTTTTTTAAATGAATTATTCTGACACACTTTGAAAATTTGTTAACATCACAACTAGGTATTTTGAGGTTAGTTTTAAAGTTTACAATATTTCTACAATGCTATAAAGTTATATTTGTTACGGACAAGACTATCAGACTAGCCGATCTTTAGTTAATTTCCCATATAATGAAGTCAGGCGGCCCACTGTAAATTAACCAACCAACATCAAACCGACGAATGTAAGCGGCTCGTGCGCACACGCATCTAGTAAATAACTCCAAAGGTATTTTCGATATCGACATCGCAATTCGCTAATGCTACAAATGATTACTTTAACTGCTAATAAAAATACAGTTTATAAATTATTTATGTCATTTATTTCCTGCCAAGCTGACTCCAATGGAGCATACTTACATCTTTTAAGTTCTAGTAACTTTCAAAGCCTCAGGGAGTTAAAATTCATATATTTTTTGTTTCCACGCACTTTTTTCCTGAAATGTTTGTGTAACATGAGGCAAGACTGTTACGAGTACTATGCACCAGGCATAAACCTGTAACGAGGCGCCATAGCTATATTAGCGACTCGTTGCTGTCATTGCGCTCTTCTCTGGCCATTTTTCTCTTGGTTTCCGTTTTTAAATTTGCTGTCTGTCTCTTTTTATTTGTTTTGTTCTCGAAGTTCATTCTTACCAGAGTCAGCGCGTAGAGCGGTTGACTCCTTTCTAACAATAATTGTAATATATTTATAAATTGAATCAATTTTTATAAGCTTCAACTAACAGTTACAACAAACACATGATCAGTTCCTGATAAATAACAAAGACTATAAGTCTCTTTAAGGCACTATTGTAAGTAGCCCTTCCCTTTCTATAATATATTTAAGTGTTAAATGTGAAATTGTTTTATGTTCAGTGTAATTTACCATTTTTTATATAATTGTTTCAGTTGTGCTTTAATTCTTCAATATATACAATACCTAAGTGACGACCCAGCGTCTTTCATTTTATCCCTGGCTTCACCCCGTCACAAAATTAGCGATATTGAGTCAAACTATTGAATGAATTTGGTAAAGATCAGCGCCTCGGTTCTGCTATACATTATATTAGGTCCTTACCTATGAAATTGGTGTTTTGTATGGAGATTTTGAGAATTCTGCATATTCCATACTAAAATTTTTTCAGTTTTCTTCACAACGACAAAACCAAAGATAATATTTGGCTTCTATCATTACACAAGCTTTAGTAATATGTGTAATATCACACTTCATAAAAATTATTTATCGTTTTTAAGTGAATGCAAATAAAATGATGTATTCGGGAGGCACTTAAAAAGAGTTATCTCCGTGTCACAATTAAACTTACAACAAATTATCAAAACAAATCAAAAGAGCTCAAAAATATAGTCTATTTTTAGACGAAGTAATTATTTTTTAGGAATACTCTGAATCTTAATAGTTACAGACAAAATACTAAGAGAGAAAAAAACACCAATTTCATAGGTAACCCAATATTACCGTAGTTCTGCTGAGTATTAACCCACGCGCGCACCAATTTCTCATCGCATGAGTAGCGCAGATTTTCCCATTCTGCTTTTTCTGCATTTACCTCACATGTAAATTTTTCCGGTCACCTGCTATCTTAATTATAATAACTCCAAATTACCCAAGTTGCTCCTCATCAACAGTTCTAGTGATTTTCTATTAAACTCACTCTTGATTCGTATGTATGAAAACATTATATTATTACTGTAGTATTATAAGTATGTGTGTATTATAAGCCGTATGTACAGCGATATAATTAATTATCCTTGTTTTAATTATCAATTGATCTTAAGTTTTAAATAGGTATCCGTTACACAATATCCGATTGATAAATATTGTCGACGACATGACGCGAAGGCCATTTCTCAGTCACCAAAATCAGAACGGATGCCAAACGAGAATTCTGAAGCTTCTAGAGTACTTGTTTTTTAATGACACTCTCAATTTGGAACAGTCATAAAATGCAAAGAAATCCATTAAATGAAATGCAATCTCACTATAAAATGTCATTTCGGTGAACCTTATTACACAATAATTGCGCTGTTATTATGTTTTTTTTATTACATTCAAGCTCAGTGTCTATTCTGAAACTCGTTTCGAATATATGTATAGGTAAAGGTATAATAGAAATGAAATTTTGTATATTTATATTTCAACTGGAAAATCGTAAGTGTGATATTAAAAAAGGCATACAAGTTTTGATAAAAACATAAAGTCAATGCAAAAGACACCAAACTGCAAATACATCATCATCATCTTCAAACTATACTCGTCCACTGCTGGACATGGACCTCCCGTAATGAACGTCACCGCTTTTGGGCGGTTCTCATCCACCCCGCTCCAGCCAACCTACTAATACATCATTTTGTACTAAATCGTTACAGCTCAGATCGCTCAGATACCAGGCACGAGACACAATACCTAAAACTGTGGAATCGCGAAATGCCATCCAGGATTTATGGTGTCGTTCCACTAGACCCATGCTGTGTGCGAGGAAAAATAGACTGATAGGATTACTTCGTTTCTATATAGCTATGGTGTGTTCGAGGAAAATAGACTAATAACATATACCTATTTTGACCGACCTATTTTTACCTATTTTGGTCGACCTATTTTTCGAGTCACGTGAAACGAAGTAATCCTATTTGTCTATTTTTTCTCGCACACAGTATAGTTCCATAGCATAACTCTGGTGAAGGGTTGGACTCTAGCTTTGAACCTAATTTTGAATTGGTTATATTTTCTACTGAATTTTTCAAATAATGTCAATGTAAATCGTGTTCTCAAATCAAAACAAAGTCGTTTGGATTTTCATGATCACCCTGACCAATACTCAAACTCTTATTGCGTAGTGCCAGTGTAACATGTTCAATATTGAATTAATTATCGCTAAGTACTTTGTCTGGAGAAAAATAAGTAAAATTTACCGCGGGGCGTTACGTGGAATTTTAAATTAAAAAGTAAGAAATACTTTACTTAGCGGTGGAAAATGAGTCCATCTCCATGTAATAGTTTGCCGTTATAGTATAAAAACATACAGAGAAGAAGACAGAATTCTGAAAACTATTGTTTTGGCTTTTTTTGCTCTAATAAGATCCAAATATTATAAGCCATATGCACAAATGAAACCTCAAATTCTCTCTCTTAAATAGGAAATTGTTTTTTTTCTATTTTTACATTTTTACCTTTTTTGTAGTAAAATTTTAAAATGTATCGAATTTCTTCATTAGATTCACTCATCTTGGCGGTACGAAAAACAAATGAAAATCACACATTTTCCTAATTTGAATTTGGAATTATGTTCTTTAAAATTTAAACTTTCAATGAAACCAAAACCAGCCAGATACAAATAGTATAGCCAAAGAGATTTTATTACAAGTTTATACATACTATAATGCGAAAAGACTTTTTCCCCAACCTAATATTACACATATATGAATATTAAATTGCCCCCATTCTGGGCACGTTGCAGTTCATCAGTTGGTTTACCAAAACGGGAGAGTGCTACCAAATCGAGACAAAGGAGCCGAGAGACAAAGCCATAGAAAAAAAATTGTGCGGTGACCACGACAACATAATATCCTCCTTATTTTATTCTCTCTTAGTATTTTGTAACTATTAAGATTCAGAGTATTCCTAAAAAATAATTACCTCGTCTAAAAATAGACTATATTTTTGAGCTCTTTTGATTTGTTTTGATAATTTGTTGTAAGTTTAATTGTGTTAAAATTGGACACGGAGACTCTTTTTAAGTGCCTCCTGTCGATAAATAATTTTTATGAAGTGTGATATTACACATATTACTATTTCTATTATCTCTAGATTTGTCGCTGTGAAGAAAACTGATAAAATGTTAGTATGGAAAATGCAGAATTCCCCAAAATCTCCATACAAAACGCCAATTTCATAGGTAAGGACCTAATATTTAAATGCTATCGGAATTGTTAAGTGAAGTTATTTTGTATTCATTCACGAGAGATATAAATTGAAAAATCATCTCTGTCTCTCTTTCGTCCAAATTTTTTTTTTTAATTGATAAAATATTACAGCAAAATTTTATATGCATGCATAGTATTTTGATATTTCACTTATACCAATACAATTTGTTTAATAACAATATCCGATTTTGCATTAGCCTAAGTAGGAATGTGCGAATTCAAGTTCAAAAAATTATTCATTTGCACTTTCTGCGACGCTCTAATTAACAAAAAATTAAGAGCGCAAATTATCTACTATAATTTGCAGTAATTAGGGTTTGTAAGGTGCTCTCTACAAACATGAAGCATAACCTCCGTTCGCATTAATATATTACTCAGTAACCGCTATCTTAAAGAATACAGAAGTACTTAAGTACATCAATAAAGTTTTCATCCCACCACCTCGGAAAGTGTAATTTTGCGCTTCGAAATCTGGCTGGAAAATTCTATTTTATTCGCTTGAGCGGCAAAGTAGATTTGAATTTAGAACATCACATATAATGAGTACTCAATATAATTGTAAATTCAAAACGTCATTAAACCTATTTAATGTAACCTCTATGGTGCCAAATTTATGATTAGAACTTTTTAAATTGTGAAAAAATATTTTGTCATTATAAATTGTTTTCTTTTTCATTTTGTCATTTCCTCGCTGAGGTGGGATGAAAAGTTACGTATTGCACTCGAGTGGAAAGATTTTTCACCTTGTGCTCGTTTGTTTCCCTCGCTGACGCTCAGGATTCTAATTTAGAATCACTCGCTGCGCTCGTGATTCAACTTAAGAATCCTTCGCTTGCTCGGTCATCCAAATCGAGCACGCGGTTAAAAAGGAACTTTCCACTCTTGTATAATAAATAACTATTACTAATGCGAGATATAAAATTTCCACTCCCTATTTTTCTCTGTCATAATTTTTTTTCAATTAGATTTAATTCCAAAATAAATGTGCAATATATATTGAAACATTTTATTTTATTTGGTATTTTTTTTGAGAACAGCAAAATTCAAAGGTATTATTCACAGCGCTTATAACTCTTTATTGCACCAATAAACACACATACAGGTCATTAGATAATAATAGTATGTAAAGGAGGACTTATCTCTAATAGAGATCTCTGCCAGGCAACCATCACAGGTGTGTGAGATTTAGTATTGAAAGGGAAGAGACACAGAAAAATTAAAGATATTAAAAACTAAAATTTCGGATAAAATATATTATATATTTCTAGAATACATATGTATATATAAAATACATAAGTAGTGCAGAAAAAAATATATAATACATACTATACAATATGTCTGTATTGTAAAGATGAGAAATGAGGAAATGTGTAGTTACCATTTTAGGAAGAAAGCCCTAGAAAATGCTTCTTGAGTTTGGTCTTAAAAGAAGAAAGTTTGGCAAACTTGTATCTCGGATGGCAGTCCATTCCACAACAATACAGAGCGCACCGAGAACGAGTGAAAATAGAAATTCGTGTCACTCTCTCGTAATCATCAGGAAGTAAGACCTGGAATCGGGAACTTATTGGTCGTTCCATTGGTTTTCAAGTCATTACTGACATGTTTATCTAGTGTTAATATTTTTTTATCCTTTATAATATCCTGATTCATGGTCACTGCCCTTTAAGATTTTAGATCATCTTGCATAACGCCAACCGTTCACAGAGAATAATAATTTGCGCATAGATCGGTTTCACAAGACATGCTCTTACCGAAGCAGATTTCCGTGAATCAGCGATAAAACAAGCAAAAATATATAAATCACGGAATCATGTGCATAATTTAATTCTTCACTTTCGGTACCTATAATATCTCTATTTTTCCCGCCCTGTTCCCAATTCTATTTGGGGTCGGCGCAACATGTCTTTTTCTTCCACTCTCTTCTATTACTGGCATACTACTTACATACTGGTATATCATCATATCGTTTTTCACACAATCCATCCATCTTTTCTTTGGTGTTCCTCTCCCCACACGCCCATCCACTTTCAAATCCATAACTTTCCTGGTAACCTGATCCTATGATTTCGGCACCTATATGATTTTGTATAAAATGTACCTATCGCTTATTGGCTTCAGTTAGATCGCTTATTGATTTATACTAACGCAGAGCAAATGTCTTAGATAATATACTACTTAGTTATCTGTCTTTTGCAATTTTATCGTGCTGAAAGCCCTAATACTCTAATTTAACACATAACTCGGTCACGGGGGTCGTCTAAATAGTAGTAATTTGTACTTTATCTGCTTACGATGGTCACGGAAGGCTTCTTGCAACATATATAAAAACCTATAGCATGTGGTCAAAGGGAAATTTGTTACATAAAATTACATACGTGTCGGAGATTGTGCGTATCCACTTGCAGCATCTTTTAATGACGCTTCATTAAAACAGTCAGCCTGTTAATATAAACAGAAATAAATTATATTGAGCAACAATTATAATTTATAATGATATATGTTGAATCTTATCATTGTGTTTCTTATATTAGGTCCTTACATATGAAATTGGCGTTTTGTATGGAGATTTTGGGGATTTCCATACTAACATTTTTTCAGTTTTCTTCACAACGAGAAATCCAAAGATAATAATATTTGGCATGTATCATTAGACAAGCTTTAGCTATATGTGTGATATCACACTTCTTAAAAATTATTTATCTTTTTTATGTGAATGAAAATCAAATTATGTAATCGGAAGGCACTGAAAAGGAGTTGTCTCCGTGTCCAATTTTAACACAATTAAACTTACAACAAATTATCAAAACAAATCAAAAAAACTCAAAAATATAGTCTATTTTTAGACGAGGTAATTATTTTTTAGGAATACTCTGAAACTTGATAGTAACAGACAAAATACTAAGAGATAAAAAACACCAATTTCATAGGTAAGGACCCAATTTTATGATGGTATGAAGCTGTACCAAACCTGAAGACTAATATTTTGAGCTGTAACAACATACATCGTAAACCTAAATAGTAAAATTTAAACGGCGAATAAATAATTGTAAAGTCACGAAACTACCATGCCCCAACTCTCTGTATGTTGCGCTTGATATGACATATGGTTAAGATATTAAACAGTTTCGCTGATAAGCTTAATTAAAGTATTTTGAATTAATGACTTTAAAGACTTGTGTAATTGCATGCATTAGTTCATTTGCTTGAAAGTTTCAAGTTCATGTTAGTGAAAGTATCGGGTAGATTCTCGGCCCAAACAATCCTTTACAGGATATAAATACACACCCATACATAAATCACGTTTTCCCAAAGGGGTAGGCAGAGATTACATCCTTCCACTTGCTACGATCCCTGCATATTTCTTTCGCTTCATGAACTCTCAGGATCAGGATACATTATTATGATATATAATTTGATTAGTTTTATATAAATTTCTTGCATGTGGTGTTTATCGTTAATTGGTTATCACACTTAAATTTTAAGTTAAGTTATGTTTGTAACTAAGCAACAGTGTGTATAAACGTTTGTAGACCTAATAAATAAATAAATATAAATATGTTCTAATTATAGTATTAATTTACTTCATGTGTTTTATTGAAATAAAACGATTTCTAATAAATAAATATATAATAAATTACTATAAATGATAAAAAACTATAAATTATAATAATAAACGTATTATTTGACTAGTCACTAGACATTAAAAGATAGCATCAGTACCAGTACGAAACCTCTCTACAAGCTATTGTACGGACATACAAATTCGAAAGTCAACCTATTGTCTTATTTATTTATTTATAAAGTAAAACCAAAAAATATACTTTTCTGTTTATCTTTCTAACGTAAACGAAAATAGGTCTTACCCAAGATACGTAATTTCGATAATAAATTAATTAAAGATATGTAAAAAAAAATATATAGTTAAAAAGACTGCAATTCTGTAAGAATAATAAAATTAACTGAATTTTTTACTTGAAATCATTAATATTAAAACCAGGAATTTCTATTGCCGTATGCTGTATGCCGCATAAAGAGCGAAGTGAAATTTTCAGCAAACACTTTTGCATAATTGAAAAATTACTTAATTTTTTAAATGGATATTTAGGAACATATCATCCTCTATTAACATACCATAATTATTAGTACACAAATCCCTAGCATTCGAAAAACTATATCCGCCTACATGAATTTCATTTCTTTTAATACAATTTACTACCATTTAAGTTTCGTTATATTATCTATCACTCTAAGCAATTAATCTAAAATTATATTGCACATGCCAACCAACCTTTACCATTAATATACCCACGTTTCGAGAATGTTTAATATCAAACTTATAACAATATCGCCAAACGTTATGATTCAGCAACCGAGAAGAAATTTTTGCTGATACGAATTAGCAATCTCATTGAATCTCAAATATTCGTGCAGTTAAAGAAGGTCAATGTCATCTAGTTGTAAACCGTAATGCGTGGATACTATTACAATTAACCATTAAGCTATTTTCAACTTAATATTCACAGTCATAAGAATGTTCAAGCTGCACTTGTTAATAAAAAATGGAGCCCCACCCAAAAACCTGTCTCTAATATGTGTCAACAGCATCTGAAGTAAACGTATTGAGTATTTTAATTACATTTGTGTGTTTTTATAGCATTAAGTGTAAATTGGTTTATGTCAGAGACGTGGCCTGTTTTGAATGAGCGAGTAAATTAGAAACTCAACGTCTTAGAATAAAGATGTTTAAATGGGAGAAGATGAGCTTTGAATTAGAAGTCAAATTATTTCGTAAACGTTATGGGTTATAAAACACTGATTTAAAGTTTTGCCATATCTGCTGAGATCTCAGGTACGAGACCAGCCAGCCCTCTTAGCATAAACACTGCATTATAAATTATCATAGCCAATCGGCTATGATAATTATCAAACTATAGAATTTGACAAATGGGCGTGAAAAAAAGATGATAAATGTCAGATCGCGCTGCTCATGCTACTAAGGAGCGTGTTCAATCGTGTGTGACTTCTTATAAATAAGCAACCAATATCTTAAGTTTAATCATCACTTCTACGAAACTGTAACAAAATTAAATACCAATATTCTCCTCTCTAAATATTAAGCAGATTTAGTAAAAGTGAAGTAGAAGTATGAATTCTGAACATGTTGTTATTACAGCTAAATGTCAAAGTAAATATAATTGTACATTTGAAATATCGTCATGTTTATTACTTTATCAGCAATTCCATATACGTAGTTTATGTCTCAATCATTATTATATCTACTTATTTGGAACGAAAATAATGAGAAACATTCTGAACAATCTCTATTTTGGTTACGTAAGGGTAATCAACTTTACCCGGACTCACGGCTATTTGCCGTATGTTTAATTGCAGGCACATGTATTTTGTCTATCACATGAATGCTCAGGCCATTAGCAAGTGTCGGCCTTATTGAATTGTGTGATTAATGGTCGCCAGCGGTGTCGGTCTGGATTGCGACACGTGATAACAGCTGGCTAGCCCAAGGACCTACAAGCTACGCAAAGATATCGAACATACACATACGTCAAATATTATAGGCATCGGTAGCCGAGTTGGGGCGGACGGGGCACTACTCGTTCGAGAGGCCGCGTTAATCGCGGGTTCGATTCCAACGCCTGTACCACTGATTATACTTATACAGTTGATGTGGATAAATCTTATACTTATACAGTTGTGCCCGGTGCATGGCAACAGGCTCACCGCCTGTTACATGGGGTCTTAATATATCTGGCGAAAGGTGGGTGTTAATACCTCTGCCTACCCCTTCGGGGAAAATGGCGTGATGACATGTATGTCAAATATTGCTTAAAATTAATATTAGCTCATTAAAATAATACTACCAACCCAACTCTTCCCTTGGTCTCTGTATAACCCTTATGGGATAATAGTCGTGATTATATTTATGTATGTAATTAATAAGTACGACTAAATAAATAAAAGTAAGTTAACTTAACCTTTCCCTCCTCTCTTTAAACTTTGGGAAATCTTACAGTTTTAATGTTTTTATAAACTTTTTACTGCTTTTGATATTTTTTGAAGATAATTTTGTGTTACTTTTAGTATGATTCTGATTGCTTCTAATAATTGAGAATTAAAATAACTTAGGTACCTTATGAAGTTCTATTGACAAGAACGCTGCTGGTAAATCAATGTAATTCTTCTTCTTCTTCGGAAGTTATAAAAAGTATAACACCCTATATAAATTAGTATATTTTCCTCAAAATATATCCAAATACAAATTCAAGAGACTATGAGCCATTTGCTAATGGAAAGTAGACACATAGTACATATGAACCCACACCCAAAGAGATTGGCCTCGCTCTACATTGCAATTCGGCATTCGTTATTGTAATGCAGCTTACTAATTATAGATTTAGTTACTCCTGTTCTTAGAACTCTCAGATATATTACGTAATTTTAATTGATTAATTTCTAATCCTAATTGTGTTGAGAGTATTGTGTTTGGACATAGATTTACGCAACACCAAGATCTGCAAATTTCGATATTTTGAACTTTCTATCCTAAGGCTTGGCTTGTCTAACTTAATTGATGTATCTAACAATAAGCATTTTTAATTTAAAAAAAATGCTTAAATTATTCTATCTTTCAGTGTTATTGTCTAACTTAATTGATGTATCTAACAATAAGCATTTTTAATTTAAAAAAAATGCTTAAATTATTCTATCTTTCAGTGTTATTAGTTTAAAAAAGGTATATAAGTATTACAATAGTCGGTAGTTACTCACGTAATTGTATAACAATTGTTATTTGTCATAATATAAGCTCACGGTATCAAACACGAGTCGTGACCAGCAAATTTCTATGACAAGAATGTTTTGATACCGTCACGCGATTGGGACCATGTCGAAACGAATACAGGTATTTGCAACTCACAATGGCGCTTAAATCATTCGACTTTATGCTCTATCTTAACGCATTAAGAGCGTTGTCAGCTGTCGTTATAAAATGTAACATTTGTACCAGGGACAATGGCGAGAAACATATCAGATGGAGACATCATGTACGTCTTCATTCGTTTTGTCTCCGGTTACTTTGTAACTGCCAAGGTTAGTAATTGCGTGAGCATTGATTGTATACGCCATTCCATAAAAAAGCTTAATATCCTGAACAAGACAACCAATAATGTTGATGGTCATGAAGGATACAAATCCTCCTGTCGAAAAGATATACGATAAAAAAATTAATTCTCCAGTACATTTTAAAAAGCATTTTAATTGGTGTTAGCGACAGACTCGTGACATGCAGAAAGCTGAACTAATATATTTTTTATTATTCTACTTTTTTCGGCTGGCCTTTATAATGAGTGAAAGACGCAGTGCATCCAAGTATTATAAAAAAGACTATTGAATGTTCTAAAGGAGATAGTTTATTTATTGACGTCTAGACTATTAACGGTGTCTCTATAGTTTATATTTAACTTTAATATTCTTGGCCAATTGGCTACGCTAACTAAAAGAGCGAATAACTCTGTATCTTCTAGAAAGTAATAGGATTTCTGTGTCATCTATTTAAAAATTCATGCGCTTCTTATTACATTTTACTGACATTTTCACTATGCAGCAGTAGTTATCCTAATGTTGTACACATTCTATTTATGCAATAAACGAAATTCAAGTAGCCGTCGGTTCGTAAGTTCATTGTTTTATAGCAAACAGATGATTCGCGCAACAATGACTTGCAAATTGTTGCATAATGTTGTCCGAATTGTCCGTTATGAAACTAGTTCACATCAATCATTCCTTAACCACAGTGAATAACATATTTTAATAAGATAAAAAGGATAAAAACAGTCACGAATTTAGTATTTTCATAAGACTTATAAAAGAAAAGAAAATTTAATCTTATGAAATATTTTTTGTTCTCATATTGCTGTAGAATTAAATCAATCAGAACTTTTTTTATCATCGACAATATTCGAATGCACCAGTTCACAGCATTGCCACAGTCTCTTTTACAAGGACCTCCCGTATACAATGGTACATAATGGTCGCATATGCATTCGTGCAGTTGTAAATGTCACATGAGTGCATTCCGGACACCGCCTATGACCCAGACTCCTTGTATCTTGATTTGAGGTGTGCCCGACTAAATTGTTCAGGGCGAAAAACAACGTATAGGTAACGTATGTATAAACTATTACTAACTAGAGCCTGTAAACATGATGCAGTTGTAAGATCCCAATTTTTATCGCTAAATTGAACTTATTTGGGATTTCATATTGATGTTTGATAACTTCCAAAATGATAACGGAAACATATAATATCCCATCATTCCGGTGTGATTTGAAGGATTTAAATCCGTCAAATCACATAGATTTGACGTTGGTTTGACAATATCGATAGCTATTTTCAAAATTGTACATACATACATATAATCACGACAATTATCCCTTAAGGGTTAGTAAGAGACTAGGCACTGCAAAAGCAGTCCATTGCCATAGTCCGCGCTTCACCAAGCAGTGACTGCACTCAGCGTGACAGGTGGTGAGCCCGTCGCCGCTATCAGATGGATTATGCAGTTCTAAGTCCATTAGTCGCCTTTAACGACACCCACGGGAAGAGATAGGATGGTAGTATTCTTTGAATGAGCCGCTACCACACGACTCCTTACATTTTATCAATATATCAAAATTTTAATTGCTGTTAAATTGTAATTGTAATTGTAATATTATCGTTAAACCTGACTCTACCTATTAGCTCGCTTCTACATATGAATTGTCAGTAAAATTTTAAAATGATTACAAAGACTTTTTTATGCCCCCTCATCAATGACACGCAAAAAATTTGAGACATACTTTAGTAGAAATAATTATGTATAATAATAAGACTAACAAATTTTATACGTTACGCCACTGCAGTGCTGGCCTGTAACCGCCCCACTGCCGGTCACAGGGCATCCTAGATGAACAAAACTTGTGGAGTATGGGCCATTCGGAGCAAATTCGACATCACAAAGTTTTGGCCACCCATGAAATGACTGACCACTTTATCATAAAAAAACTTCGTTGCCTAATAAGCAAATCTGGTTAATGTCCAGTGTAACAGCAACAATATTAACGATGATTGATAAGGAGTCGACAGTCAAATCAAAATCGCCAGGCATATAACAGAAATAAATTCGCCTTTGTTTTGTTAAATTGGACTTAACCATTACTCAAAATTGCCTTCTATTAAATGGGTTCATATTGTCGGAATACCAACAAATAAGTTCATTTATCAAACAGACCATTTTACATTTCAATCTTTAAGTATAAACTATATCTTTTAACATTTTAAATGTGGAATACATTCGCGCGTCGAATCGTGTTTCGGATGTTAGTACAATTTTTAAAATCCATTTAAGAATTTTCTGTTGAGTTTGTCATCCGCTTCTCAGGTCAAACAAACACTACCCTCGGAATAGAGAAATAATAATTTTAATACTACTGTCGTAGAATTAAAATTATATAGTAATATGCTTTTGTTAAAATATCTATTATAAAAATTACAGACACTTTGATTATATCTGTATACTAATAAAGATAGATGGAATAAACAGATAAATATGGAATATTATTGTGTACAGAATAATATGCAGCCCGTTGGCTATGCGCCGTCGTAAAATTGTCAACAGTAAATATTATAGGAGACAAATGTTATTAACAAATAATTTGTTTCACAATGGCATGTGTAAAAGTATTACATGACCTCACTTGACCTGTAATACATACGGTGTATAGAGAATGAGTTGTCATCGACTCATAATCATATGATTACTTTCTTGAGCTTTAGCATTCGTAACTAAAATGTAGAATAGAATTTCCATAACGCTTTACTATTGTAATACATCGTACAGAATTGATTAAAATAAATATCTCGATTGGAGGAGCTCGGTGGCGAAGTGGTTAGTACGCTTTGGCTTTCGATCGAAATCAAAGCTGCCTTCGTCATGGTCAGGCCGCGGATGGGTGACCGAAACATTGTGATCTCGAACTCCTCCGTTATTCGGAAGGCACGTTAAGCCGTTGATCCCGGTCGCTATTTCTACTCACCGTTTCTACCCATCAACCCGCATTGGGTCAGTGTGGTGGTGTTACGGCCCATGCTCCTCATCTCCATGAGGAAGGCCTGTACCCAACAGTGAGACGTATATAGGTTGAGGACGGCATACGAACGCAATCATGGAGTGGATTGGATTGGATTCAGCAGTTGGATTGAATGAGTTAACATTATACATACAGTCACAGTCACGTATATACAGTCACGCCTTTTGCTAATCCTCTTCCTTTATTCTCATTACATGCCCTACGGTTTCATACATACGCTTCAGTTTGAGGATATATTAAATCCAATTGAATTCCTCAATATATGACATACTTTTATTAAATAACGACAAATCTGTTGTCATTTATTACTCTTTGTGATATTGAAAAGTTCGAAAACAAATACTGTGCCACAGTCATTAAATCGTCGAACAATACAGAATGGGCGTGTTTTTGTTACTGTTATTATTTGAATTGCTCTGCGGATATATTGTAGTTCTTACAGCTGACATGGCTATTCATATTTCTCACGTGTTTTGTCTTAATAGTATGTACGAGTATTTTGTGTCATAAAACTTCTTAGAGTAGATAGCGCGATGATAGCTTTTCTTAGTCGGTTTTTTGATTCGTGGTCAAAATGACTAGTAGGTTAAAATATGGAACCAATGGCAAACACGTATGACAGCTCCTCCAATAGTCGAATTTTCAAATATTACTATAGTTAAGTAATCATAGACTATTTAACCACACCACGATGTTGAGATAAGTATAATGGCGGCTGGCGGCAGAGCTGATATATATTACTTCGAATTTTCATAGCAAACTTAACAATATCTCAAGCTGACGTCACACATTTTGACGTTTTCATTGACGCTATTGGTCTAGGTTTTTACTATTGAGGTGATTATTACTACGGATCAAAAAACTCACTCACTCACACTCAAAAAAGAAAATAATTCCAAAACGTGAGCAAAGAGAATATTACATCAAATAGTACTCAGAAGCAAAAAGGGGCAAGCGCCGACCAGATCAAATTTTTTTTCTGAATATATTTGGGATTTCTTCTGAATATTAACCCCTCGTCACTGAGGTGGCTGAAATTAGTTTAGTCATAATTGATTTCCTATAGTGTCTACAAATGTCGAAGATGATGAGTAATAAACGTTAGTAGGTGTAAACATCTTTGCCAATCATTTATAGAGTTCAATAAACGGATATTTTGTGCAAATGTGCACCTTACCGTAGCTGTGAAAGAACTAAACAAATGTTTTGAATACTAAGAGGATATTTAAGCAACGCATTAAATTAAAACAATTTCTAATTTCATGGCATTTAAATTCGAAGTACATTTAGATGTAATTATTCCATTTTTATACACACTGTAAACCTTTAAAATATAAATGAAGCTTTAAACCATGTGTTGCTCTAGATATGTCGACTAAATACTTAGATAGGTAACAAAAACAGAGCACGTACAGATTACATTAATTTAAAATTAACTATTTTGCAATGCAATCGTTCGTAAACGCGAGTTTATATTTATAGGACTAGTTTACTCGATTGGCGGACCAAGCACGACATGCGTGTCCCTTCACAACTATTTTAATTGGCAGCCACTCAAAATAGTCTTTTCCGAATAATTAATAATATATCCTTTTAGGAAAAATCTGAGATTGGGATATATTGACTATTATTTATTTTTAAAGGACCGGACAAATGACTTCATTTCATCTAATTTGACGTGGAATACGAGATATTTGTCAGTTTGACTTTAAAACTTTAAAATACGTAATTCATTCGATAAAAGGACACTAGAACGTAGTAAAATGAGGTTTCAAACCTATTGAACATGAGCAATTCCTATTTCGAATCCATTTTATGTTTGATGAAAATTTTGAGGTTCTGAAAAGGGGTTGGGTAAAATCCACCTCAAACCGAAGAGCTTGTATGAAGTTAGTTGCTAAGATCATACCAACTGGAGATCTGTAATCTCTGACTACCCTGTATGTGATAAATTATTTTCTATTCACGAAAACATGACATAGAAAATAGTGAATATATTTGATTAACTGTAAAATTGTTCCAAATCGGTAACGGAATTGTTTAGCAAAAATTGCGAAATGCGGTCTTTTTAGACTACTAGACTCTAGCAAAAAAATAAATAACTTCAGGTACGGTTGTAATGTAACATTTGATGAGTTATTTTGTATTTACCGAACATACGTTGTAACTGTGAAAGTAACAAGACGCAAAAGGGAAATCTAAGTAATGGGCTATTCAGGGTGAGGTTTTTGATAATAATAGTCAAACAAATAGTTAAAATCTAGACCAATGGCGGCAATTAATCATTAAAATGTGTAACGCCAGCTTGACCAATTGCGATACATTTCCGAATCGATATACCTCAGCTGTGCCGCCAGCCGCTATTTTACTAATGCCAGCATCGTGTTGTGGTTATATTGTCTATGATTATTTCTGTCAACTGGTCAACCTCACCACGGATTAAAAAGTCGACCCTAGGTGTAAGTATCAGATTATCAAACTTAATTCACATGGGGATTTTTAGAGCGTATCTAGGTAAGTACACAGAATAATTAGCTTGCAAATTATATTCCGCTCCATTGTAGGGGAATGTGTAATTTAATCTATGGAATTGAAAGTTGTAAATAAAATTCGTAATATCTTGTTTATGCAAACAAAAACTCAACAGACATGACCTGATCTTGTTGGTGATCTCTAATCTCATAGCATCATTATCATCATTATCATTATCATCACCGCACCGCTCGCCATCGCCAGGGAATTCATCCTCACACGTTAGAACCACAATGGTCGCGTACCGTGCGTTTTAGGAGGAATTTCCTTCCTCGTACGCTTAGGCTGTGGAATGAACTCCCTGGTGAGGCTTTCCCAAAAGACTACAGCATGGAGTCCTTCAAAAAGGGCGTGAAAAGGTTTTTTAAGGGTCGGCAACGCGCTGGTGATGCCCTCGGTGTTGCAGGCGTCCATAGGCTACGGTGACCACTGCCCATCTGTGTGGGCCGTATGCTTGTTTGCTACCCTGGTAGTATAAAAAAAAAAAAAAAAAAAATCATCAGCCCATAGTAGTCCAAGAGGAATAGAAGATATGTTTAGGGCCAATAAAACTTAATTTTGTCATGTTTTGACAATTTTACTATGACTCTTCTGTCAAAATTTGACAAAATCGAGATTTAAACTCGGTTTAAATTTCCTGCAATAACAATGCATGCAGTAACACGTATACATGACTAACACGACCCTTTAGAAAATTATACTGATTTTTAACAAAAACAACAATTTCCCCGAACTTAAATACGTAAAAAATAAAGTCAAATAAAAAAAGAAAAACAATAAAAATATTACAAGATAAGTTTGACATTACAAGACCAATTACCGTATAATTCATTGGCACTTTTAGAGTTACCTAACAAATATCGATTCTCCATGAGAATTCTCGATGCAACCTTAATTTTCGCAAGCGATGCAACTGTCCGTTTTTATTCAAGTTACATCCGAAATAAACGTTACGCCGAATAAATCGCTAAGTAGTTTTCTGTGTCAATTGCGTAACCGAGAGCGAGCATCCGTCGCCCAATTGAGCATGATTTCATCGAGATTTTGACTTATCTAAAAGAAAAAAGTGTTAAGAATATGAAATCGAAGTTGGTCAATTTTTGAAATATAACTGTCTCACCAATTTCTACCGCCAATCATGATACTCTATAATTACAAAAGAGTAATTTAAATAGAATATTGCAGATACCAGAAAATTTCTAATTAAAATTAAGGAAGCCTATAATTTAAATAGGAAGTATATTCCTATTCATCAGGAATATTCGGCTTCCTTATAAGGTGCATGGCAATAGGTTCAGACCCTTACTGGTACTTAAAACTTGTCATCGCGTGTCTTTCCCCGAAGGATTTTAATTTACAAAAATTATTACCGGGTAGAAAATTCTCAAATATAGAACCGGGTTTGCTAAGTAGACGGAAGGCGACTAGATTTTTAAAATTTTTTTGTTATTGAATCTTACCTTTTTAGAGAAGTAATGAACCTCTAGTTTTGTAACACCCAGTCGAATGAATGAAATTGCAGGTTAATAACCTGGCTAGTAAATTAATTAATTTTAAAGCTTCACTGATTGAGACTGAACATTACAATTCATTTTTTATCGATCCTCGGCAGGTGGGCAACAAATTACGCAGCAAATGTATTTTGGCATGCAATTTGCAGTTTATTAAGCTGTCACAACTCTACTTCGCAAAATTGCATGCTGCATGTGCTCCTTAGGTTTGTACTAAACTATGACGAAATGTCCATACGCTGCTATTAAATGAGACCATTATAGCTTATATAAACATAAAATTATAGCAAATTGCCCTCTGCGAGCGGGGTTTGTCTCAAATCGCTATTTTAAGCACTTTATTAAACATGATTAAAACACAACTTAAGACGGACTATAAAGAATCGAGCTGATTTTGTTTGCTATAAGAGTTAATAGTCAGCAGTTATTTACTATAGGTCAGCTATATGTTATTAGTTATCAAAGCTTTACTAATCAACACTATATTAAATATGTTATTTTAACCGCTCTGGCGCAAACCCTGTCGTGTACCACCTAGTTTCAATAAAATTCAAGTTTGGTACTAAATATAATATACGACAACTAACTCGCTTCTTGTTACATAAAGATCATATTATTTCTGGCGAAATGTGAGCGTTAACGTGTTTGGATATCTCGAGATATATTTTGCTATGGTTTAAGCGAGAGGACATTGTGGTATTTACCACACAAATCATGAGCGCCTGACTGGAGTAGTGGAAGTACTGCCACCTTACAGAAGATCGCAGCAAAATATCTTTACTTTGTTTTAGAACAGAAGTGTTGTTTTTGCGCCCGCCAGAACTTATGAGCGTTATATGGGAGAAGGACAGCCTGTGCTGCCAATATTCCGTATTCTTAATATTTTTAGGGCAACCAACGCATGGAATAAGCCAAGCTTTGAGCGTTTATAGGTCACGGAAATCGCTTAATGCAGGCGGATTTTTTGCTTCTATCCGCATTTATTCTTATAAAAAAATTATTACTTGTTCTTTCGCTGTGAGGTAAGAATTTTTTGTAAACATACCAAGGATTACGAAGTGTCACCTCCCTTAAAAGTGAAATGAGAAAAACGTGGTAAATTGATTAAGGTGAAGCATGCACAGAGGCTACATGCAACTATTTTGTGAAAATGGCATAATTATAACACATCATTAACATTCCGCGGTCTCCAGAGCCTCGTTGCAACCAAATCGTCGCGAAACGCTGAGATGCTATTCAAATACACCAGCATTTTCTGCTCCAAACGAATAGCTGCACATATTTTGGTTTATACAACTTTCCTTAAACTGACAGCGTGCGTGTGACATCAAATATCTTTAATTCCACGCATTTTATCCATCAGCTACACGTCCTAATTCATTCCTCTGGAACGGAAGAAAACTCACGATATTACGCAATTATAAAGTGATATTGGTATCTTTAAACCTTTAAATGCAACAATAGTACTTAAGGCCGTTTTTTATTATTAATATAATGTGAAAAGAAGAATAATGTATTCTTTTTTCAAATTATTTATTTTTATATAAAAAATAAATGTGATTGTGAAATAGCAGTCATTAGACTAATATAAATTAGGATAATATCAGCATTAAACCTTTTAGTTCCAAATTCGACGAGCGCGAATTCTCATGCAAAGGCTAGTTCGAACCCACCAATGTTCCACATTGACTTTCATATATCACGGAACATTTGATTTATAGTATGCTGATTATATAGAAGATTTATATAGAAGATCGTGTAAGGCTACTCCCACTTAATGGGCAATCATTTAATAACGTTTGAACAAAAGCACACAATAAACCAATTCAAAAGCCACGAAACTGAAGAAGAATTTTAATAAACATAGTTCCGCTAATTTGATCACGATTATTTAACTGTTATGTCCCTATAAAATGTTACACATTCTGCAGGAGAACGGAGACATCCCATGGCCGAAGAGCGACCTAAGGTCACGACATTGGTTCTTTGTAAAAGATTCATTTCAACGTATTGCTTGGCTATTGCTTATTGTTCAGTATATCTGTAAACATTCTTTCAGTCGTGTCGACTGGAAATCTCATTAAACCGGGTTGTAGTGCTTTGTTTAGCTTCTTCATTGCTTTCAATGAGAGAGGTCCTGAGAGAGCTGGACATATTTCCCAAAGCATCTTTATAAAGATTGGTCCTGCACTGGCAGCAGCTTCCTCGCCACATCGTCGGTCCAGCTTGTAGCATAGTTCTGCGAGCAGTGCACCCTGCCCTCTTTAAACCCCTTTTGATCCACGAGAACGCCGGCGATCGCGAAAAATATATAGTTTCAATTATGTCTCGTTTTGTGGCCATTGAGAGATTAAGCTATGTCAATGACCTTTATTCTTCTAATGATTGCCTCATAACTAATACGTTAACACAGAAAACTCCATAATCATTTGTAGTATCATTAAGTCTTAGTATCCTTGAGCCTACTTATGTAATAATTATTCCAGGTTCCAGTACAAGCAACAATTCCACGCACCAAACCCATAGAACGTATAAAACAACTTTTCAAATTCGTTTTTAATTAAAAAAAATTAAACTACAACTTTCGAATGACAAGCGCTTGAATAATCATATTGATGTTACGTCAATTAAGATAAGGTATATTGCGCATAGTGTCAGACTTTAAGGCTCTTGCTGCGATTCTTAGAGAGAGACTGAAAACATATATTATACATACATACATAAATCACGCCTATATCCCCGAAGGGGTAGGCAGAGGTGAACTAGCACCCACGTTTCGCCAATTATGTTAGGTCCCATGTAATAGGTCGCGAGCCTATTGCCATTTATCAGGCACAAACGTCGCAGTACATTGCTATTGCTAGGTGGTATAAGAGGAACGCTGCTACCCATTCCTTATCATTGATTTTTTATATATTATAGATAAATATATTTTTAATAGTATCTTTTTCCAGACCATGGTACCACCAGAACTCATCAACCGTTCCAACAGTTGCCGCATTTTGCTTCTACGTAATGCCGTTGAAGGACACTAGATCACTGGAGACATAGATTGATACGGAGCTCCGTGGTCGTATTTGCTGTAATCAGGGTTGTAAAACTTCCATGTATTCTAAGCGTTTATGAAAATTAAACACATATTAGTCGCATCAAACATTTGCGAAAAACAAACCAAAATAATCAGTGATATTTCTCAAATTATTTTCCACTAATTGAATAACATTTGACGTCTACCAAAAATTCTGCTTTCGGCTAAAACAGATCTTACGGTACATCTCCACGACTGTGTTACATATTGTAAAAGCTTCCGTACAGCGGAATTCTGTCGACATTTCACCTTCGATATTACATTCTAACTAGCAGAGGGTCCACTTTCAAAACGCAACACACATAAACCCAAGTATGATAACGAAACCTGTCGGATACATTGTAGAGTGAATTAAATCCCGACGCAATAAAAATAATAGAAGATAATTAAAATAAATTGCAGAACGATCCAAACCTTCTGCAGCAGCTTATTTAGTAAGCTCTAGTGATATTGCCCGCTTCTCAATCTTAGGCTTCGACGGCTGCCCGCGCCGAGCCAGCCGCAGTGTACCATCGGCCTCACCGCGGGCACCACGCGGACTAGCACTAGTTCACTAGTTTAAACTACTCAAACTTTTGGACAAACATTTCTTAAACTGGCTCTGTGAGATTGTGACCCATGGTATCAGTGATCTAGTGGTCATATAATTTTTCTTGTGGACAGTGAGGAGCTTAGCCTGAAAATGTTTATAAGGTAATTATTTAAAATTATTAATGAATTAATTATTTTTTTTATTGAATACTATTATTGTTTTTATAGGTTTCATATTAGTGAAGTCCCCATGTAACAGGTGGCGACCCTGTTGCCTGTTGTTTGTGAATATTAATGTTACTATATTCACTTATTATTTAATAAGTTTGAAAATAAGTAATACTCGTATTACAATTATTGTAATGTTAGGTAGTTTTAATTACCAAATCCTTCCTGAAGCCCGTTGAAGTCTATTATATGGAGGCCGTTTCGTAGCGGCTACGAAACGGCGTAGCGCAATCGTAGCTTCTTCTAATTTAAATAATATACATAACTATATGAATTATTATGTTTATCTAATTATGCGATCTGCGATCGACTATATGGATAACAATTTTAATAGCCATAAATTTTGCAATTGCAATTAATTAATTTCTGTCCTCGAGTAACTTGGAACTAACAAAAAATAATTTTCTGTTTTAAAACAGCCTTTTAGGAGTAAATTTTTACTATTTTAGTAGTCAAAATATAAACTATTTTTATAAAGCAGGTCAACAATTATATATACGAATATTTTTACACTAAAAAATACATTATAACCTTATAGCTCGCAAAAGTACAGTCACATGCAAAAATATCTAGTCAGATTTGACAGGTAGATAGTTGATAGATTGATAGATAGATAGTCTTTATTCGCTACTAATAAGAGTCACTAACTGTAAAAGCGTATATATTTTTATTTTTACACTGGAGAATTCCTTAAACTATTTTGTTAACAATTAAAAATACGGTCATAGCTGATTAGAAGCCCGACCGCAACCGCCTCGTCGTTCGGAGTTCACTCGTTGTCGACAGGTGCTCCACGGGTGGACGGCGCGATGTTACTTGTGAACGTCGCGCGGTCAACCAGTGAACCTCGTAGCTACTCTGGACCCGAGCGTTGTCAATGTGCAGTCAACGCAGGGAAAGCGAACAGCGAGTGGTCACTGTGGTCCACCCGCCGTCCACACACGGACCTTGCGAGCGAGGCGATCCGGTGTCAATACGGAGTTGATGTAATGAGCGCACTTCCATAAAAGTTCATATAAAGAATACTATCCGCAGTCGAAACAGTTCTGGTCGTTGGCCGGGTGGGTCTAATGAGCTTTGACTTTTAAACTCTATTTTTTTCTTTGTTTTGCATATTCTACGTCAGTTTTCGACTGTACGTGTCACTCGACCACGCCAAAAAGTTTTTATCTCCGATAATATCAGAACATGCGCACTCGAGTTCCGTTATTGTATGCGTATACTGCTTACGAAACCGTTAAATAATTTAAAAGTAACAATATAGAAAAGTAGTTCTCGTAAGGAAATGAATAACATAATTTATAACAGTGATATTGGTAATACATATAATTATCTGTTAAATAAATATATATAAAAAGTTAAATAAATGTCAAATAAATATGCAGCGGTAGCCGAGTTGGGACGGACGGGGCACTACTCGTCCGTGAAGCCGCGGAAATCGCGGGTTCGATCCCATCGCCTGTATACCATCGCCTTATGTACATACAGTTCATTGTGAATATTGCTTCCACATGGTTGCTTTCTGTTACATGGGGACCTAAAATATCTGGCGAAGAGTGCGTGTTTAATACCTCTGCCTACCCCTTAGGGAAAAGAGGCGTGATGATATGTTATGTTATGTAAATATATATTTGCATATTCGCCTCCCGTGAAAAATTTATCCGTCAATAGAAATTCTGTTAATAAATACCGTTACAAGAGTTAATTCAATATATTTTATAATTCATAGAAAAAGTAGGATAGAAAACATCACTATTTACCTGCATGTTAGTAAATTTCGGAGAAAAATTTACTTGAATAACCATTTAAATTCTGCAATTAACAATATTTTTTAAAAAGGCGTTGCAAGTTTGGTTGTCAGCAGTGTACGACTACAAGTGACTAGAGGTCACTTGCTTACGTATTGAAAGCGAGAGTTAAGAATGAACTTGATTGATCCTTGTTTTACTGTTTCGGACATCCATTGTGTTTATCTTTATACATTAATCGTTACTTAATGTCGTATTATTGTATGGGACATATTTTAGGCATAATATCACTTGCCTCACATTGTGCCCGGTGCATGGCAACAGGCTCGCCATCTGTTACTTGGGGACCTCTGCCTACCTCTGTGGGAATAGAGGCGTGATCAAATCAAATTAAAAATATCTTTATTTTATAGGCTTGATATACAAACACTTAAAAACGTCAGTTTATGAATAAGTGAATCTACCACTCGCTCGGAATGCAGACATCCCCGAGAAGAGCGAGCCAGAAACTCGAGGGTTGCTCATTTTTGCACATTTTTTATAATTCTTTTGTTTTTTATAAATGTAAGACTAGTACAATCAAGTGGGTGGATTATGAACATAGATTTTTAGAAAGAATATGTAAGCACTTGAAACAATGAAAGATGTTGAAATTCGCTAAGCAATTAAGATAAAAACGAATTATTAAAAAGCGACTGCCAACATCCCACATTACGAGTCAACACAATATGTAACATAAAGACGTGTCAATCTGTCCACGCATTTTTAATCATCCAAATATTCCTGATCTGTATAGTTTTTTATTTTTTATTAAATTTTGTTTGACACATAGTTTGAATTTGTGTAAAGGCAGTTCAGTTAAATTTGGTGGTATTTTATTATAAATGTGTATACATTTCCCCATAAATGAGCGACTTGTCTTATGAAGTCTAAAGTCATCATCATAGGGATGTTAATATTAAATGTGTTATATGTATATATTTTCTAATATATAAACATCATCACGCAAACATATAAAAGTCCTAGTGCTGGTCACATGCCTTATCTGATGCAAAAAAGTTTCAATCACTACTTCTTATTTTTTTTATTTTGTCCATAAATAAATTAAGAAAAACAAAAATCCGGGCCTAATCATCTAAATACATTTAAAACAGTTCGTCGGAAATTTCGGTCTTAAAACGAAGTTACATTCAATGCAAGTAACTTGTATGCAAATTTTACTTTAAAGTACATTTAGTTAATCGTCCTTGCACAGCCAACTTAAAAATTGAAAGTGTTATAAAAATAAAAGTAATTATTATCGTGTAACGGCTTTATCTTTCATGGTCGCTGACATTTACGAATTGGTTTTATAATAATATGAGGGTTAAGTTTGCCAGTTATTATGAACTTCCTATTATTTGGCACAGTTAACGTGTTCAGAAACACATATAGTAAAACTGTAGAGGTCGAATGTTTGACCATAGAAAAAAAATGGTTAAAATCAAGTCAGTATGCAGTCAGTGTGGATGTAAAAAGAGGGAAAACACCAAAAACAAATATTTTATTTTTTGTTGTACGGGCTAATCTTCGAAATGGCTGAACCGATTTTAATGAAATTTTGCATGGTGATATGTTATATCCTTAGTCAACATCTTAGATACTTTTTATTCCGGAAAATCAGAGGGCTCCCGTGGGATAGTTAAAAACCCAGTAACTGCGGACGATGTCGAGAGCAACAGCTAGTTAGTAAATAATTATGGTAGGTATGTCAAAAATAGCTCATCTCATAATTAGGAATACATTATTTAAAAATAAACATGTTGAAATATTTGAACCACATTCCTACGCATTAGAATCTAACGCTTATCTAAGATTACCATTTCAAAATGTGACAAACTCCATTGACTGAAGTACGATTTACTCATCGTTGCCCAATTTAGGACAAACTCTTTAAAGTAGGTATTTGAGATAATTAACATAAAATTTTGCTTGTTTACTTGAACACTTGACGGCTACTTGAGTTGATTTTGAATGCAATATTTAAAATTCTTTCATCAACCATTCGTGTTGTTGACAAAAAGCCCAGTAGCACTTTAGTCGAGCACACATCATTTACTTGTTTGAGATTATGGGCTCATGGGAAATTGCTTTTTATCTCGTGGTAATACGTGTAATTTTCAATAGTTTTTTTTCAATCTTACCTCCCATAAACAAAAAAAGAAAAAAATTCACTATTGTTAAACAATTGCTTATAACCTCAACTTATATAGCGTTTATGAATAATGGTGTTTGTATCTTGTTTTTTGTAATGACGGCTGTCAGAATATTTAATGCGTTTTCTTATTACGAGTACATGTTAATTCAACAGAATGCAATTCTCAACTTATTTGATAAGAGAAAGATTTGTTAGAGATTTTGAAATCGGACAAGAAAATTTAATGTGAACTTATTTCAAGATTTCAAGTTACGTAATTAATATCCAATTTTAAAATAAAAAATAAAATCATAAGTTATACTTACAGCTGAACTTTTGTTCTCCAAAAAGATGTTCCCAAAGCAAGTACATCATCGGATATATGATCCGATAATGTATGTATTTTATAGTGATCTGATTTTATTCATCAAACACTATGGCGCTAAAAATAGAACCTATTAACTAGTAATAAAAGTAGAAAATATTGTCAAATCTCTAAATTAATTGATAATTTACAACGGACCATGTAATATTCTCATTTAACACGGCGGTCGATTCACTGTTGCCGCAAACCTCTCGCAATAGAGATGCTCGTGTCGGCAACATCGCAATTACAAATTATGTAATATTTAAATATGGACTGGCTTTATCGATTATTGACTGGCTATTGTAAGCTAATAATATCATAGATATTTTATTAAAATTTTAATAAAATCAAATTAAACACTGATCTCGCTCAGCTATGCAAACGGATAAATATAAATGTGAATTTTCTTTAAATATGTACTATTTTTAGACTTTGTTACCATTAATTCAGCTCTATCATATTAAAACATTAATAACTGACGATATTTAAGGTTTTTTATTTCTTTCATTGTTAAAATATCTTGCTTTGAAGTCAGAAATTCTATCAGAGTTTTTAAATAACTGTTCACTATGTCGACATCAGTTCATTAAACTCTACATTGAAATAGAATCTGTAAAACCGCTTTACTGTGGTTTTTAACCTACATTCAATCCAAGTTTCGAAACTTAACCCGAACTTTAAAATAATATTGTACAAATTACTGAAATAAAGGCTATTGATAGGCTATTAAATTAATCAAGATTATTTAACCCCCGGACTGACACAAATCCTGTTTTGAACGAGATACAATTAATTTTCTAGGAACCATGAACTCCATTAATCGTATTCACATGCCGATATTACACAATACTTTCTGTAGATAAACGAATCTCGTCGAAAGCCGTCCGATATGTCTGTACATACTTATAATAGAAGTGTATAGGTCGAATGTCTGTACATAAAAAAAATGCTTAGAATCAAGTCAGGGGGATGTAAAAAGAGGGGATATACTTTTTTTTGTTTCTCTGTCTGTTTTACGGGATAATCTCCGAAATGGCTGGCCCGATTTTAATGAAATTTTGATGGTGATACCTTATATCCCTTGATCTTAGATATTTTTTTACCAGATACCGGAAATTTTAAGGGTTCACGTGGGATAGTTAAAAAACCATAGTAACCGCGGACGAAGTCTCGAGCAACAGCAGCAGCTAGAGTGTTATAAAACACCTCTTCACGTGCAATGGCATGATGATATGTCAAGATGTGAGTGTAAACTATTGGGTCCTTACCTATGAAATTGGTGTTTTTTTTCTCTCTTAGTATTTTGTCTGTAACTATTAAGATTCAGAGTATTCCTAAAAAATAATTACCTCGTCTAAAAATAGACTATATTTTTGAGCTCTTTTGATTTGTTTTGATAATTTGTTGTAAGTTTAATTGTGTTAAAATTGGACACGGAGACAACTCTTTTTAAGTGCCTCCCGAATACATCATTTTATTTGCATTCACTTAAAAACGATAAATAATTTTTATGAAGTGTGATATTACACATATTACTAAAGCTTGTCTAATGATAGATGCCAAATATTTTTATCTTTGGATTTGTCGTTGTGAAGAAAACTGAAAAAATTTTAGTATGGAAAATGCAGAATTCCCTAAAATCTCCATACAAAATATCAATTTCATAGGTAAGGACCTATTATTAGTGTGAGTGGGTACGTGGTATTGTATTCTTTGGTGCAATTAATGTTTTCGGACTTAAAGTACCATGAAAGCCAAAAATTCTCTAATGAGCAGTGAAAGGATTATCAGATGAATCGATGACATTTATTGTGTTACTGCAAGGTCGCCAGTGATCACTTATTCATTTCTTTTTTGAGTAATATAAAGGTTAACCTCTGCACCTTATGTAACCTTTCCATTGCAATTTTTTTTGTATTACGATTTTTTTATTGTAAGTATTGTTAATATTAGGTCCTTACCTATGAAATTGGTGTTTTGTATGGAGATTTTGGGGATGTCTGCATTTTACATACTAACATTTTATCAGTTTTCTTCACAACGACAAATCCAGAGATAATAATATTTGGCATGTATCATTAGACAAGCTTTAGCAATATGTGTGTGAACACGCTTGATAAAAATTATTCATCGTTTTTATGTTAATGCAAATCAAATGATGTATTCGGGAGGCAGTTAAAAATAATTGTCTTTGTGTCTAATTTTAACACAATTAAACTTACAAAAAATTATCAAAATAAATAATACGAGCTCAAATATATGGTCTATTTTTAGAAGAGGCAATTATTTTATAAGAATGTTCTGAAACTTAATAGTTACGGACAAATTGCTAAGACAGAATAAAAACACCAATTTCATAGGTAAGGACCCAATATAAAGGTTAACCTCTGCACCTTATGTATCCTTTCCATTGCAATTTTTTTGTATTACGATTTTTTTATTGTAAGTATTGTTAATATTTAAAATTATATACCGTGTGCAACAAGGTAAGAGCAGAACAAATATCTACGTAGATATGAGATATTATCTACTCTGTCCTCGGCTTATAAACGTCCCATTGCTAGGCATTGGCCTTACTCATGGAGAAACACATGAGGAGTACGAGACGTAACACCAGCACGCTGGCCGAATGCGGGTTGGTGGGTAGAAACAGTCGCAGTAGCGACCGGGACCAACGGCTTAACGTGCCTTCCTATGCACGGAGTTCGAGATCAAAAAGTTTTGCTCACCCATCCACGGCCTGACCATGACGATGGTAGCTTTGTTTTCGTATCGAAATCCAAAGCGTACAAACCACTACGCCACCGAGCTCCTCAATTTTCGTAATTATTACAAAATAACTTACAGCATTCAGCAATATCTTGTAAGCTAGTTTTATGTGATTTATTTATAGCAACTATAAAATTTCTTGTAACAATTTTAGACGCAACGAAGATTTCGATACATAATTAACATCTGCAATAAAATGTTAATAAGTACAATATTTCACAGCCACACATTGTTATCACAGAATTTAATTACATTTAAAAACCCGTTGTGGAAGTCTAATACTCTACCATTCCAATTCGAAAATGAAAAATGGTTAAGCGGAATGTATTATTTCAGTTTGTCTAATATATCATTCAACAAATACGTTATACATTTACTAAGCGTTCTACCAGTTGAAAGGTTGTCATATTCTTGGCAGCTAAACTGTGCGATGATTGATGAGAGTAGAGTGGATGAACGTTCTTGAAAACTGTATTAGGACTCATTGATTTCTATAACACTTCCGACAGTTTTGACTCAATGAAGTAGTGTTTGACCAGGTCAAATGACAATGCGCTTTGACCAGTATGTAGCCTGTCAATGGTCAGAAAACCAGACACAATAGAAACATCTATTGATTGCGAACACCGGTGTTCGCGCTGACTATTAACTTGTATACACCACCTGCACATAAACACGCTTTATTTGTCATGTATAGGGAGTATAATTTATTTAAGTATTTTTGCCTTGAAAAGATTTGTACTTGTAAGTTTTGCAAGTAACAACCGAAATGAACTATATGGGTACCATTGTCGAATTTATAGATTTTTTCCTTTATCTTTTTAATTTTCTGTTTTCACGGCTTTGGAACAAAATTATGACTTGTTTAAAAAGATGTAAAACACGCTAATCAATGAAATGAAATGAAATAATTTATTATGTAATTTGATTTACATGAAATACTTTTGCACGTCAATATTTATTTTCCTACTAGCATTTCGACGTAAATGGCCTGAATTAAAGCGTGATTTTTGTTTTTTTTTCCTTATGTGTTCGTTTCCATTATGTAACCTTTTTAATTTGCATTTTTTTATTTTGATTTTGTTTTGCATTATAACATCATGTTTTTGGTTGTTTGTAGTTTTTTGTTGTTTTCTTGCTTGGTTGATTATCTAAAATACCAGAATAATTATCCTCAAATTCACCATACTCGTAAAAGCATTCAACAATGGGAAGACTTGAGTAAACTACGTTTTTTCTTTACCAATCAACTTGATGAAGTAATTGCAATAATTTCTTGTTTGTTTGCGGTTTTCCGACATCCGTGCTATGTTACGGGTTACGGTCCTTTTGTAACTTAGTAAACAGAAAATATATCACGCAGACAATACTGATAAAAATACCAGGAGCAGATGTTAAAAATACCAGGGGGAATCTTATTATAACAGCTTACCGATTTCGTTAATTTGCAAAAGTGTTTCACAAATGGACAAAACTATATTTTTTTGCTTAAACGTGAGAAATATATGTATCTTTATTACACGTATTAATATTTTTCCATTTATGTTGTTAAGTTTAAGTAGGTAATATTATATACTGATATTAATATGATATGTTTATCTATTTGTTTGAACATATATCACCTTATACTATCATTCTCTAACGACCTGCACGCGAGATTGAACTCACAGTGAACTAGCCAGCAATTTTATAGCCAATTGACAATATTGAACTATTTACATAAATTGAACATAGAGGCAGAGATATAAATCAGGACATGTGCCTTTCACAGGCCATGCCCGTGCGCACCTATAACCTACTTAAGCTGTTGCAATTGATACATTTTATCAGCTTTTTTGGACTGCCAATTGAGCGGGTTCATTCAATTTTTCCTTTTAGGAATATAGTCTGCAGTACTAATAATGAATTTGTCTTAATTACTAGCACTGTTATTGGGTATTTGGTTCTAGATTTTTATTTTATTGCCTTTTGAATCAGTTGTAGTTCAAATTGGTTAAGTGCTCAAATAATTTAGTTCCCACGCGATACCTATTTCAATAAATAAATTAAAATAATGTATTTATATAATAGATATTTTTACACAGCATCTATTAAAGGCTTAATGCTAATGCTTTCTGTCTTTGTTTCATTCATCGCATCACACAAAAAGATGCAAAATACAAACATTGTTTGTTGCATCTTTTTATGCAAATTAATGACCTACTTAATAGTTATCAATGCTCAAGTGTGACTTTTATTTATTTTTATGACATTAGCTTTATTACCATAATTATGAGCCGTGTGGTAGCGGCTCATGAAAAGAATACTACCAACCCATCTCTTCCATTGGGTGTCGTAAAAAGCAACTAATGGACTTAAAACTGCACAATCATCTAATAGCTTATAGCGTCGACGACCTGCCACCTGTCACGCTCAGTGCAGTCACTGCTTGGTGAAGCGCGGACTATAGCAATGGACTGCTTTTGCGATGCTTTTGCCTAGTCTCTGACTTACCCTTAGGAGATAATAGTCGTGATTATATGTATGATGGTTCTGTTCGAAGTATGGTTCGGAATAAGACACGAGGTGGATATGTAAATTTCTAAACATCAAGGGTGTAATGCTAAATAACAGTAGCTGTGTCATTTAATTAAAATGCTATATGTATGTAGATTGATGTAGATATTATCATTATGTTAGATTATTGAACAAACTATGTTTATCACCTGTATAATCATAACCAAGACTTTGTATTCTGTATATCATAAACAGTTTGTGAGCAATTTTAGCGCTGTAGGACAAACATAATATAGTATTAAAACTGATTATGAAATCACTTGGCACAATTCTGCTCCATTTATGCTCACAAGTGGTCTGACATTTTGTAATGAGCTCGTTCAATAGCTGACGATAAAACTCCTTTGAAAAACTCGAAGGCGAGACCACTTTGAAACATTCATGAGCTTAGTACCGTTATTGCTTACGAAATAATTTTATTCGTGAAGTAAAGCTTAAAGTAGTAAAATAACCCCTTTTTGGAGATAAATCTGATGATCAATCGACGAGTAGAAATTATTTAAAATGCCTAAGATATATACGTGAACATAACTTGATTACAAAACGTTTTCAGGTCACTCTAGCCATGCCCAATATGATTTAATTTTTATATAATGAAATGACCCTAGTTTTAATGTTAGTTACCCTAGCAATTAATATAACTCTGATTTTATTACCATGACGTCCAGCATAACATATCATCACCCCTCTTTCCCCGAAGGGGATAGGCAGAGGTGTTAAACACCCAGATTTTCGGCAGATATGTTAGGTCCCCATGTGTGAGGCAAGCGATATTCACAACTAACTGTACTTAAGTTTTATTCAATTTCAGTGGTAAAGGGCGGTGGGATCGAACTCTCGAACGAACTACCGCCTGCCAATGTAACATGATAATACACAAACCGATATATTTTATTCGTAGGAAACAATAAAGTTAGAAGTCAGACTCCTTACAACAATACAAAAACAATATACCTATAACTAATTCTTATTTTTTAATACTAGTTACTACGCATTAAATTTGTAAAAAAAAATCAACTAAAAATGCTTATTCCAAGAAAAAAATACTTTATAAATATATTAGTGTTTACAGAGCCCCAACCAGGAATAATTATAATACACATTATAAAACATCTGTTGAATGTTTTGCAGGGCGCTAAGTATAGCGCTGTGGTGCGCAAGCGCATATGCGCTGACGCCGCTATCCGCCGCGGCCGACGACAATGAGTGCGCGCTGTACCTCTCCGGGCCGGGCCGCACCTCCTCCTACGACTACAGCCTCAACTTGCTTAAGGGCAACTTGTGAGTATTGACACTGTTATCTTTTCACTTACCTTCGTACTTTCCGTCCTTTAAAAATCCTCCCAGGGCGATAAGTATAGCACTGAGGTGCGCAAGCCGATACGCGCTGACACGACGCCGGCGCCGTCAGCTGCGGCCGACGACAACAAGTGAATTTTGGTTATGTAGCTACAAAATAACTACCACGGAAAATAAAAAATAATAATTACTTTGAGGAGCTCGGTGGCGTCGTGGTCAGTGCGCTTTGGCTTCGATCGAAAATAAAGCTACCTTCGCCACGGTCAGGCCGTGGATAGGTGACCAAGACTTTGTGATCTCGAGCTCCTCCGTGCTTCGGAAGGCACGTTAACCCGTTAGTACCGGTCGCACTTGTGAACGTTTCTATCCACTATGGCCCATGCTCCTCATGTGTTTCTCCATGAGGAAGGCCTGTCCCAGCAGTGGGACGTATATAGGCTCATGACGAATCACTGTGAAAATAATTACCAAGCTTGGTAATTATTTTCTTGCCTTAACCCGCTTGTCGGGTCTTCTTCCATCTCATCTTCTTTCATTCTTCTTCGTCCCTATTTCATTATATACTTTCCCATTATCTTACATACTCAATTTCTTGCTTCACCTCATATGACCGTGTATATGCCAACCATTTGGTTCCCAATTTTTCAGTCACTGTCGCTACGCTTCCAACTTCCCCTTTAAAACTAATCGTCATCCAGTCCATTTTGTAACATTTATAACTTAACAATAACTAACGTTTATAATTATAACTAACTATAAAAATAGGCACCAATCTAAATAATTCTGCTCTCGCATAACTGAACAATGTTTCTAATTAACGCAGCCATTGATAATTACGAGCATTTTAAAAGTGGGTAACAAAATCATGATTAATTTTGCCAATTCGAGCCTTCATAAAAATGTTTGTATCCTGTTTGGTAAAAATATTTTAACTTTAATAGGCCGTCTCGCATTTACACTCATAATTAGGAATAGACAGTAATAACCACGACAAATGCGGCGTCGATAAAATGCTATTGATGAATGTCCTAGACCAGTACATGTTCTATTTTATTTTTTTGCTTGTCACACACACGCAATTGGTTGGCCGTGTATTTATTTTCTTCATCATTAATCATTGAAATGTGAATGACATTGTGATAAAAGCCTTAGAGGGCTTAGAGTCATATGAATAGCATCTATCTTCAGTTCAACGGAGTGTGTGAAAAAAAAAATCTCTTTGAAATCAAAATTTCTTGATCTTTGAGTCAACCTTTGTTCTACCAAATAACACCATAATGTAAGTTCACAAAACCCATTCTATGATTCTTTTGCTTTTTATATTTACCTTCCACCACCAGACCCTTTTATAACCATAACTAATTTCAGCATTGTGAAAGACACAAAACGAATTAAATCCGATAATACAATTAAGTATAATCAGAACATTGAAAGGTGTGTCCAATTGCAATTAGTGCTATTTTCTGATGAGTGAGCAAGTCGTGACGTCGAACTTAATCGATTAGGGTTTATTTGCCTATCGCAGCGGCAGATCGGCAGATAGGCCGGTTGCGTCACAAGAAGCGCGGGCGCAAACTTGACACACTTCCGCGCATTCACCGGCCTCGAGACGATCTTTCACTATTGTACATTAAGATTTGTTCACTGTTTAGTACCTTTCTATCATAACATTGTTTATCAAAATACTACAAAACAGGCACGTCAGGCACCTACTTATTTTGATGACAATTAGAATACATGTAAAATGTAAAAAATATGAAAAATGTATTTTAGCCCTTGTGTTATAGGTAGGTATATATTAGGTCCTTACTTATGAAATTGTCGTTTTGTATGAAGATTTTGGGGAATTCTGCATTTTCCATACTAAAATTTTTTCAGTTTTCTTCACAACGACAAATCCAAAGATAATAATATTTGGCATCTATCATTAGACAAGCTTTAGTAATATGTATAATATCACACTTCATAAAAATTATTTATCGGTTTTAAGTGAATGCAAATAAAATGATGTATTCGGGAGGCACTTAAAAAGAATTATCTCCGTGTCCAATTTTAACACAATTAAACTTACAACAAATTATCAAAACAAATCAAAAGAGCTCAAAAGTATAGTCTATATTTAGACGAGGTAATTAATTTTTTAGAAATACTCTGAATCTTAATAGTTACAGACAAATTGCTAAGACAGAATAAAAACACCAATTCAATAGGTAAGGACCCAATAAATAAATCAAGATTATGTTTAAAAAATGTCTATGTCCGATAATCGGTAACAGATTTTTTGTTGAAGAAAAATAGAATTTACTGGTACTATTTGAAGCAGTGCAACGCACACGTTCTACAAAAAGTAGGTCAGATATAATACAGAGGAAAAGACGGCTAAACTTTATATAGTACAAAAAGTATCAAAAGGTTGAAAAAGTTAGGCTCTCATATAAATTATGCCAGTGCAATATTCTACTGTACAGAGTCGTAGCAGTTAAATTCTTATAGATATAAAAAATTCTACGTGACTGTAGGTACCTATTTCTAGAATCACTCTTTTCTTAAATCATTACTATTATAGATGAAAGTATCGAGTAATTACTTTTTAATTTTATTACGTTATTAACCTTTCCGAGATTTCAGTTGGTGAATGTGAACGTGGCCTAACGTCTCTTACCTACAGCCATGTTTACATACAAGAGGGTATTCTAGCGGGCGCACTTAGCACTTCGGCTGTACCGTAAACCGACATCCACACTTATGTGGGACAGTGCATACGACAAGTGTGGGCGGCGATACGGTGAATATGACGACATAGTAATAAGTCAGGCCAAACGCAAAATAATTTCAGTATTTGTGACTTTTTCCTAAAGCCAAATTCACGTCATCTTAATACACCCAATTTTTACTTTTTAATTTTGTACACTACAAATACGCAATAACGTGTTGCACCTTTTTTTTGAGAGTTTTAATTGTTGTATTGAATAACTTAATTGATGTAGATAACCGTTAAAATATTAAATGAAAACATTACTTCTTTTAACCTTTTCGGTTTTATTGAGAGTTTTATAATATAGCTTTATTATAAAACTAAACATTGATACCTGTCCTCGATTCTACAACCTATTTGGGACAATATAAAAGTGGTTTTCTGAAACCCTATTATTTTCGTTACGAAATAACATCAAAAGGTTCTTATTCTCATGACATGTGAACGAAGACTCTACAATGGGATAAAGGACGGTAGATCTCTAACCATTCCACTTTTGTTTATTATTTCGTAACCGCAAACGATAGAAGCTCGTAATTCACTGCGCAGCGTTTTAAGCTGACCTATAGTGTCGTAATGATAAGACATCAACAATTACTCTCATGTAGCACACGTAATGGATCTAGATTCTTCAAAGCGTTTCTTGAATCAATAATGAAGTAATTTCGTAGTTGGGATATAAACTCACGTGATTCTATTTTTAGCAAATCTATTACGGCAATAGCCTTTGTCAATAATCCGAACGGAATTGCGCTTTTACTTGATCTCTCTCTCTTCATATTAAATAGGCATTTAATTGAAAGATATCAGAAGATGTTAATACCTCGGAAGATAAAGATGTTCACTCCTCTGCTTAGTCTTTCTGATATATAAAAAGGAGATGATATAAATACACAAAAAGGTAATGACACAAATGAAGCAAGCTCAATTATGTAAGGGATTTTCTACCTGTAAATCTAAAACATAAATGTAAAGGGTCAAAAGTTGTACGGATATTTAAACGGTTGTCATGCTTTTTTCTGATCAAAGTTCGCTGATGTGTACACTGCATTATATTAGCTAACCTGGTTGTCTTGATACACTCACTTTCAAATCCTTTCGCTTACCCTTTCATTCGCCCACAGACTACTAATCTTTATAGCCATCAACGTAAAGACAAAAGATCGTTGCAAACAATTCTGTTTTTAAACATAATATCAGTTTCATGTTATTTCACAAAGTTGGGGAATATTATCTATACATAGAATATAATATTTTTTAGAGATATAGTTAAATTTAAAGTAGTTGAGCAATTAGCTTTTGAAACAAAACAAACCTGCCTAAAACTGTAAAAATTACATGTCGTGTTAAAAAAATTAGGTCCCCGTACTTTTGCCCTTACCCTAAACCATATTTTAATAAAACCATAGCTTACTAAAGTCGATAATATAATTGGCTTTGATCATCAATATCCTAAGCCCACATAAGTCCACAACTGGAGGTTACTCTCTCCTAATGTGCGTCATTTCAGACTGTTTTCATTTTTTCGCATCCAACATCTGCCAGCAGTAATCAAAATCGCTTCATCTTGCTTTAATAGTTTATTATTTTAAATGAGTTATTTTTAACACATTGCTCACAAAAAATCATTGGAGATCTGAAACACGTGCTCAATAGAATACTACAGATCCAGGATATCCTCATTACTTTTCTGTCACAGTACTGGTCCGAAACGAGATTTTACATTGTTAACGCTAGACTGACAAGTTTTACGACCTTAAAGTACGACTCGGTAGTGAAATGAACAAAGGAGTTCGTGCCATTAAAATTAAAACTTGTTTGAGGTTTCGACTAACGGTGTGACCCGCGTCGTTCATCCTAATATCCGCAAAGTTATTAAGATTCCTTTAGTTTAGCTATTATCATAAGTTTAACACTCGACCACACACAGAATTTCTTACCGGAACTAGTTCCTATAATTGTTCGATTTGCACAATTTGTTAAGTTTGTTTTGATGATTTCACCCATTGTTATCTCTATTATTGTTATAATATACAATAGCTAAATAATCTTATAAAACAGCACTGGTTTAGAAATCAAATAAAAAAGCAAAAATCATATTAAAAAACAAAAAGCATATTATGTCAACATTTCCTCTGGGCACAAGCAATACAGAAATAATTCTCGTCTTTGGTACCGTTTTATTGCTATACGTAAGGCGTGTCACTACGAATCGATTTATTATTATCACTCATCTATCGGATCGATATCCTCTGTTATTTATGTAATGATTTGCTATTTAGCACTCTGTTGGGCCCAGGTCTTCTAGTGGTAGTGGTGGTGGTGGTAGGGGTGCCTTATAAATAAATAAATAAATGAAAAAAACATCTGAAATAAAATCTTTTTCAAACTGACGGTGACGGTTTCCGACACAGTTACAAATCTCTACTCGACACAGACACGAAACCTTCGTCACTTTTATAAAAATTTACATTTCTAACACATTTGCATATCAGCGGCCAATGAAAGCCCGATTGCATTAGACGTAAGTGTCATGAGAACTAACTCCAGCGCCACTTCCGCAATAGAACCGATCTGTTAAGATAATCTGACTGTGGGACCTTTTATTCGGACTCAAATTATTGTACACCAAGTGAGGAACGTTTTTAAAAGTTAGTATTTATAATTGTTAAGAAGCTATTCGAAATAATTCACGTCAAGAAGAGAGACTATAATACTCAATATATTCCCATAATCTGGTTCTTTTTCGGAGATATTATAATATGTTAACAATGTATGTATACATTGTTAACATATAATCTCCGAAAAAATATAAATGTATGGATCTAAATGTAGGGCAACGAATGCGACGGATGAAAGAAAACTGCACTCAGCAGACATGCGAATGTTGCGATGAATGTGTGTAGTCACAGGAATGGACAAGATCAGGAATGAATATATTAGAGGAAGTTTGAAAGTAGCGCCAGTGACAGAAAAGATTAGGAGCAATAGGTTAGCGTGGTATGGACATGTGATGAGGAGGGCTGAATGTCACATTACAAGAAGAATACTGAGCATTGATGTGGACGGACCTAGAGTGAGAGGAAGACCAAAGAAGCGATGGATTGAATGCGTGAAGAATAAAAAAGCGGATGCTGAGCTGACGAGTGACAGAGGAGAATGGAAGAAGAAGACATGTTGTGCCGACCCCACATAGGCAATAAGAAGAAGAAGAATGTATGCATAGGAGACCAAAACAGTTTCATACGTTATTCTATCCTTTATGACCTTTAAGCTCACGTAAATAAGACTTATTTACTTCTCCTTTTTCACTTCGCTCTCTGCATCAAGATCGTCTCTAAGAAAACTTTGATATTTCATAATGCATACAATATTTCTATTTAATATTCATACATGTGATTTCAAATTTTACCTAACTACTATTGAAAAATTTTCATTTACGAGTTTTAAACAAAGTAGCTAACGGTATCCATATAGAAACTTTTAGATATAAACAATTTGTTATGTTTTATTTTATTCTTAGACGCTTTAGAATATTTGCCGTTCGTACAGTACAGTAGTGAAAAAATTATGTCAACAAGTATATTATTAATGGTCGATATTTATTTATTTATTGGAAAACATGGCGATGCCAAAAACACTAAATTAAAATTATATTATACGGAATCCGAAACCGGATCATCTGACGAGAAATATAAAATAAGTGTGTCACAAAAGTTCATTGACATGTGATAATTTATGCGCATATTTTGTCTGCTACTAACTTCCTATGAATAAAATAAAAACTATTTGAGTATATTAACACCAAGTAATATACCTACAGTTAAACTTCAGTAAGAAATACTTAAAGTGTATAATTTCTTTTTTTATTCAGTCAATTAATTTGTAATAAGTACAAAACATACGTAAATAATGGATTTTTTATAACAACTGTTGGTTACTGTATATCAAGGTTTCCAGACTTATTTTTCTCATAGACCACTTTCGAATTTTATCTGGTTCCGGTGGACCCCCTGCAGCTACATTTCTACCATATTCCCGAAACTCGACAAAAATGTGAAGACAACAAGGCCCCCGTCGAGTCTCCCGTGGAAACCTATGGGTCCACCTGGACCACTTTGGGAACTAATGACGTATATGTATTTAAATTTTTAAAAATAATATCATTTGGCAATACTTACAATAGCAATAATATATATTTATAGGTAAAGGTATATTTTCCGTTATGTAACCACCATCAAATGAACTGATCTTTGCCCTCAAGTGAACGTTGATCGCTGATGTTACTATGTAGGCCAAGAGGCTCATCTCAGACAAGTGTTTATTCATAAAGCAAAACACCTTGGTACATAGCAAATCTATTAAAAATGTTATTTCTCGTGTGACATACGATTAATAATTTATCAAAGTTGAAACCTTTGAGGAGTTCATTGTTTTGTTTATAATGACATCTGATTTAACCAATGAATCGTTAAACATTATTTAACAAGTTAATAAATATAAATTATTTGTTACAGTGGCTACGAAGGCCAGCACACTTGCATCACCTACGATGCTGTCAACCAAGCATACCTTGAAGCGAGGAACAGAATTGGTGAGTAAAGTTTGGGCTAACTTTATGTTATTTTGTATATTATGGACGTAAACTACTATTGCTACTAAACGGTTAGCTAAGCGTTAGAAGAATATTACTACTTCTTTTATTCTTTACACGTTATGAAAAATGAGATTAATTTCAAATATTTCATCAGGCAGATTATATTTCTTTAACGCTGTACAGTCACCAGCAAAAGTGCATGTATAAGAAGAGTGAAAGTTCCGAAAATAATATTTTTTAATAATATAATGATTTCAGAGATCTGGTACAGTCAAAGCATATATTTTTTTATTTTTTATTTTTGTTTTACAAAATATTAATATTATGTCAAAATCACAAAGTATTAAAAAGGTGACATCTTAGGTTACGAACCTTAACCTCTTGACGGTCACCGCGAACACCGGTGTTCGCATAAAATTTGATGTTTCTATTGTATCTCGTTTTCTGAGCATTGACTAGTTAAAGGTAATATACTTATATTCATGCTCGTGATTGTACAGTTAAATACTTTTTAAAATATGTAGAACAAAATTGTGTTGAAAAAAAGGCGGTGGACGCGTCACTGATGTGGTGTGTTCCAAATTTGAAATTTAAAAATATTCTTTTGACATTTCTCTGCAATCTGTGATAAAAAGTTAATAATAAACAAACATACATGCTATGTATTCTATTAAAATCCTTGCATGCATATATCGTATAAGTTACAAAGATGCGCCCCAACGGTTTGAGTAACCCCTCATTCGGCCTCGTTAATTTGTTTATTATTATTTTGCTCTTTTGGGAACAACAAAAACATGGGATTCCTTAAATTTTAATCTAATATTATTATTTTATTCTTTTTAACTACGCACAGCGCCATCTATTGTTGAAATTTCGACCAGTGCTCGTAGAAAGTTGCATTATCACTGGTTTCTGAACTATTACCAAAGTTTCAGCCCGATAGCTAGTCTGGAAGTGCCTTAAATTGAGTTACAAAAATTCAACCGGACAAACAAAGATACAAAAAGACAAACTAGAAAGTGAGTTAATAAAAACTAATTTGGTGGGATAATAAATCTGCACGGTGTGCCGAAATTCAATATCATGATTTTGTGGACTATTATTTGTTAGTAAACCTACGAGAGGTTGGCTGGAGTGGGCTGGATGAGAACTGCCGAAGATCGAGAGTGGTGGCGTGCATTAGGGGAGACCTATGTCCAGCATTGGATGAGCTTAGGTTGGTGATGATAATGAAACAAGGTCAAGGTATTCTGAATTTCTGACAGACGATGGATAGTAAACTTACAAAATACAGTCTTCTATGCTAGAAAGCAAATAGATATTCAATGCTCAAGAGTACAAAAAAACTGTAAAATACACAAAAATATTTAAATAGGATATCTATTTATATAATGTAGAAGACACTTGGACTTTCATTCCTAAATCATTAGGTATATATCATTTGGTATAGATGTGTAATTAGATAATAATATATGTGTAAATCTTTACAATAATAATATTTAACTATTGACGTTTTTTACAGTGGTGTCCCAGCCGAAAGGTGACTGGAAGGCAGAGGATTTCGCCAGCGTTGGAGAACTAATGTTGGATATATCTATCAACCTAGCCAGAACGTAAGTACAAAAAATTACCTTTAACAAGCTGTTAAAACACATACCTAGATAACACGTCTTCATATCAGTATCCCCGAAGGATTGGGCAGTAGTGCAAGAGCAAGTAGTGTGATAAAAATAATTACTTACCAAATATTGGGTCCCTACCTATGAAATCAATGTTTTTTTCTCTCTTAGCAATTTGTCCGTAACTATTAAGTTTCAGAACATTCTTATAAAATAATTGCCTCTTCTAAAAATAGACCATATATTTGAGCTCGTATTATTTAATTTGATAATTGTTTGTAAATTTAATTGTGTTAAAATTAGACTCAAAGACAATTATTTTTAACTGCCTCCCGAATACATCATTTGATTTGCATTAACATAAAAATGATGAATAATTTTTATCAAGCGTGTTCACACACATATTGCTAAAGCTTGTCTAATGATACATGCCAAATATTATTATCTCTGGATTTGTCGTTGTGAAGAAAACTGATAAAATGTTAGTATGTAAAATGCAGACATCCCCAAAATCTCCATACAAAACACCAATTTCATAGGTACGGACCTAATATAAATTACATTTTGTTGTATAAAATATATTTCTTCTTTTCGTATGACTTTCAACTTTCAAAATAGTAATGAACTTTAAGATAATCATTATTTTAAATAAGGAATGAAACCAATCAAAACGTATGTTACTCGTAATAAAACTTAAGATCATATAGTATCTTCATACAGATTGACTTTTAACGCTGGCCTTTAACTAAAACAATAGGTTTATTGTCTCAAGGCGCTTTCGTTTGACAGTTGTTTAATTTACGCGGTATCATTAACCCGGCCTTGGTCGAAACGTGCTCTCTTTATCCTTTTATGGATGCCCGATGTCTATATTATGTGATCTGATGAAGGCCATACCTCTCATTGAAGGAACTAGTCTTTTATCTATTTTTGAATTTGCCATGGCCACGCTGGCCACAGCATGAAAAGAACTTAAACAATTTGACAAGCTAAAATGACTATCCAAGTTAAAGAACATTGCAAAAATTACTTTGTGTGGTATATCAGCATAAATGTATGAAAAGAATCTAAATAAATGTAATTGCAGAAGTTAAGCTGATAAATCACATTGTTAGTAAAGAAAAAAAAAAGAAAAAGAAAAGTAAAGATACAAGACCAAAAATCCGAATTAAAAAAAAACAGCTTGCTGGTATTAATGTTCTTTTTTCTGTGAGACATCACAGACTACCTATACCAACTGCTGTGACTAGAAACAGGCTAGAAAGTTGAGATGGGGCAGCTGCCACGCGAAAATGGTCTTAGTAAACATTCCAAAGAAGAACAAAAATTTAAATAAAACATTAGATATCGTCACTGTTCTAAATTCAAAATTAAAATTTTCTTCGTAATTTTTTTTATTATTAAGCTTTTTCACCCATGACGGCGAGCTTTATCTATGTAGCAAAAAGTTTGCATCGTATTTAGTAGGTTTTTTTTTGTAAGAATACCGATTTTCCTAATTTTTAATGTCCCAATGGAAGTCGTCCTCACAAAAATTAATGATCTTTAAGCTTAAGAAAATTCCACTTTGCCTTTACACTATAAATATAGATATAGATATTACACTATAATATATATAATAAAGTTTTCATTGATTTATGGGTGTTCTAGTACACTAACCTCAGTTGGTCCCAAAAAGAATTTTAATCCTTTATAGGAATACAATCGATGCGCATTAAGAAAATACTCAATTCCGACGGTTTTCTCGCTGACTGTTATTTAAAAAATCTGAAAATGTATTGTCATCACTCAAAAAGTTTGGAAAAGTCTCCTAAGACCATTTTCGCTTGGCCGCAAGGCATCTGGCAGCCGCCCTTAATGCCCCATCTCAATTTTCCACCCTGTATAAGGGCTTAACATTAGATACTGCACCTTTATTTTATCAGTAGGTATGTCGAACAGTTTACTGCCACACATTCCTAATCAGGCAATTAAAACGGTCATTTAACGCTTAAACCGTTACCATAAACGTACAGAAGCTTACGTTTCTGTTGGACGTATTTTCAACATACAGGACGCAAATTCTCATGCTTAAAATTCCTTATACTTGTTACTAACACATTAGATTTAATAAATAAAATGTAACTTTTATGCATTCCGATAACAGATTAATGGAATATGAAGATATTATTTAATCACTGAAAGTAAACTAACAAGAAAAGTATATAAGGCAGAAAAATGCAGATAGAATAGGGAAATTTGCAGGTGGATGACCGTATACCGTATTAAACCAAATCGAGAACATTAGGAAGAAGAGCCAAGACAAACACACCTTCAAGTGACGAGCTTGCATGAACATCGTGAATCGTCCACCGCTTTACGAGTACAACGGCCTCCCCAAAGACCAATTGGTCTTGCGGTGCAAGCATCCAGTGACTACCTTTACCAAATCGTTTGGTTGCTAAACCTTTTTAACGATTGTCAATCCTGCGTGTCCCGCCAATTTCTAGTTAATTTTAGCAATTTCTTCATTATGCCCGAGTCCGAAGATTCTAAGGGAATTCTCCGTCCTCTTCTGGATACGATCATTCTAGCTTAGTATGCTCTAGCATAGTATGCTTCTAGCTTAATATGCTCCGTTGAGGAGCTCGCTGGCGTAGTGGTTAGCACGCTTTGGCTTTCGATTGAAAACAAAGCTACCTTCACCATGGTCAGGCCGTGGATGGGTGACCAAAACTTTGTTATATCAAGCTCCTCCGTGCTTCGGAATGCACGTTAAGCCGTTGGTCCCAGTCGCTATAGCGACTGCTTCTACCCACCAACCCGCATTGGGCCAGCGTGGTGGTGTTACGGCCCATACTCCTCATATGTTTCTCCATGAAGGCCCGTGCCCAGCAGTGGGACGTTATAGGCTGAGGACAAACGCTCCGTTGCTCTTTGAGTGAGAATCACTCTCATAGGTCCTACTGTAAGCGACCACTTATATTCTTAATTTTACTAAGAAGTGCACTGCAAATAGTAAATCCTTGATCTTATTGACAGATGGCAATTGCCTCCCACGTTCAGCGACCTTTAGTAAGTTTAAATGTCATTGTCCCATTAGCAACTAGTAGCTGAATAAGCTTGCATTACGGAAATGATAGCTTAGTTATACATTCGGATAACGAAGCAAATATAATCAAACTATAAAATTACTAGTTACGTCTTTTAGACATAAGTATAAGTATAAAGTAGGTAATAATGTTACTTAATTTATGTAGATGCAAATTGATATCACAAGTGTGCAATTATTAAGTCCAGCTTAAAATTATTCTGTCAGATAGTTATAAGCTTTGAATCACTACCAATATTTTTACCAATGCACATTTAATTAAGCTTATTACACATTAAATACGTATTGCCGAAAAAAGCGTGTATAAAAAGTTTTTTAAATTTTTCGAATAAATTAAAAGTAAAATAATGCTAAATAGAGACTGTGTTTTTAAGTCAAACTCTATCTATTTCTTCTACTGCAAAGCAGTTGTGATGGTTAAGACAGACAGAAAAATTACAGTATAGAAAGGCACACTAAATGTTTTAAAAATACATAGTACAAGCACTACAATGTGCTTCTAAAATTTTATCTAATTCATAAATATAATGGGCATCAAAGACGATCGTCGAGGGTCGTCTATTAAATTACCATTCGATACCTCACCAATACATACTCCGCAACAAGGTCTACTACATAAGCAACGATCGAATTAGTATGTAATTTCATTACATTAGCTAAACACTTCATTTCAACAACAGTTCAGTTATCGCAGCGAATCATCTTGAAGGTCGTCGTAAATAAAACATATCTCCCCGTGATTGACACATCTAGGTCAAGCCACATTTGATATTAATATAAATCTATTGTTTTACTGCTGTTACACTTGTCAAACAGCTTAATGTTGAGCTACTGGAAATAATTTCATCACGGATGACGGACGACTGCTTTCAAATCAAATCACATTATACAAATATAAATATTTAAATACACTCTTCACTCTTAAATTCTAATGAATTATACGGTGACTAAAAAAACACCATCATTGAAATGTATTATAGTCAACAACAATCTGATACTATGATAATACTTCATTGTTACAGTATATTTTCCGCAGCAGACAAAGCCTGTAACTATTTCAGACAGTGCTTCCTCAGGCAAAGATTATTTTACGATAAAGTATAAACAACTCACAAAAAAAACAACAAGTTCTCCAATTTCCAAGAACTCATATTAGGTAATTTAACACTTAGATATTTATGTTTTCTTTTTTTGCAAACATTCTCAGATTTTTATATAACACGGATAACATTATTATCTGTGTTTCATAAAGTTTTATTGTTACTTTTAACTTTCCAGATTACATAACGGAGACGAAACATTTTTAAATCATCTGCTTTTGTATAGCCATGTGAAATTTGCACGTCAATCATAACGTAATTTAAATTACTGAAATAATTTAATGGACTATATAGATTAGATTTTAATAGTCTTTTGCTACGAAATGATTTAAATACAATTCGATTTCTAAATTATACAAAAACCTGCCCGAACTTCGATGTAATAGTAGATTAGTAGCCAAGGGCTGTAAGGCATCAATTGCAGCCCGAGATATTTAGGCGCACGAGCGCAGCGAGGGCGCTTATAGTTCGAGGGTGCAATTGATGCTTACACCCGAGCTAACTACTCTGCTTTACATCTCGATTGTGAGGTAAGTGGAAAAAAAGGCATTACAAGAATAAATAAATTTATTAGTTAAAATTTATAGTGAAATGAGAACAATTATCAAATTTTAGGGACATGTGTTTTTTGGGTATGTTAATAGTTTGAGATTGTGAGATTTGTTGGTCATGGACAAAATGCGACGGGATGAAGCTTTCTTCAGCAGAAGTTGATGGTTGCGGATCATCTCTTGAGAAAGATGTTTCATTTTTTGAAAGCTGAATAGTTTCCGTTATTTGGTTAGTAATTTTACTTTTATTTTGTATGGAATGTTCAATGTAACCTTCAGCTACCTTGCTGGATTTCCATCCACCGTGCCTTTTTATAGTGGTTAAGTTAGCCCCAGCATCGGCTAAAAGTGTATCCGATGTTCTTCGGAAACAATGACCTGTGTACAATTCCGGGTTTGGTAACTTTAAATAACTTGCAATTTGCTTCGGCATACTAGTGATATTATTTTTCCCAATAACTTGTTTGTAGCACTTGCCTTGGTGGTACTTCAAAAATAATCGGTTGGTGTTTACATTTTCAGGACGAAGATTTCTGTATTTTTGTACGAATTCAGAGAATTCTTGAGGAACTACAAATGTTCGGTCAATTTTAGTTTTTGTGTTCGGTAGTTTAATTACTAACAACTGACCCTGTTGTTCTATGTTCTCTATAGTAATATTTGTTAATTCAATACCTCGGCATGCGCCAGTCATACCGAAGATAAGAACCACCTAAAACAAGCGAAATATAAAAATAAGTATGTTATATAGTATTGTAAGAATTTAAAAGATGAATTATAAAGTATTACTATTATGTGATTTGTTATTTTAAGTACCTTAACAGCTAAATATATGTCATCAGGGGCTTCATTTATGAATGTTTTCACGTCTTGCGCTGTCAAATCCTTTGACTTTTTGCTTTTGTGCCCAGCTGATTGTCTTTTTAGAAAAGATGATAATTTTGAAAAGTTCTTGATATTGATGTCGTGTTTAGTACTCATAGTTGCTTTTAACATTGAATAAATGCACCACAAACTAGATGGCTGCAGTTTTTTTGATAGCTCACTAAAGTATGTTAAGAATACAGTCTCAGATAAAGACTACTCGTTTTTCTTTTCGCCACTTCATGAACTCGTCGTAAGTTTTCAAATATCTCTCTTTAGAAATTTCAGGCAAAATATTGTTAATTGCTGCTTCAGCTTCCATTTTTATTGAATCGGGAGTGCAGCTTAAATCTTCATCACTTGAAGAACTCATGTTTTTTTTCACACGTAATTATAAAAAATCCAAAAAAAAACAAACAAAATTTTAAGTAAAAGTTTTCTTTTCCCGCTATTTTTTCAACTTTTTTATTTATTTTTATGGGGAAGGCAAAGGGTACGAGCCCAAACAGCCAAGTCTTTAGATATACTTGTCTTTTTTCTTTGTATGAAAGGGAACGGGTTAAAATGAAAATGATGATGACGGATATGCATTGAAATGCATGTGTAATACATTTCAATGCATCCTGGGAGAGTTTAATATTTTTTTTCAAGAACTAAATTTAGCTTCGCCGTTCGATATTCAGAATTGATGAAAATAGCGAAGCGACCTCTTTTGTCATTGGGCTGAATGCATGATGTCTAGTGCCAGTAAGATGGTTAGATGTACGCGAACTTTTTGAAAGAGTTTTTTTTTAAATTACTTACCGCCCTAGGGCGTTTCTAGCTACATTATTAACCTAGGGCGGTAATTGATCACTTACAACCCGCATCTGGGGGTATTAAGGACCTACTTACCGAACATGAGAGATGTAAATTATATTAATTATTCGATGTAATCGATGTAATTTATTCGATGTAAATTATTATTTATTTATTTAACAATTTATTGCACACACAAAAAAAACACAAAAGCAATACAAAAAAAGACAGGTAATTTAGTACAAAAGGTAGGGCTTATTCCTAATAGAAATGTCTTCCAACCCACCTGCGAAGGAAAAATGCTGAGGAGTAAACTGAGTCGCGTGTACTTAACAATATATACATATGAAATAATAAATGAAATAATATATATAAATATAAAATAAATAATATTATACCGATATATAAATAAGTAACAACACATAATACATAAATAAAATTTTACGGATGTGACAAAAACGATGATAATTATATTAATGATGGTGGTGGTTTTTATTTGATGGTGATTATATTAATTATTTAAGCCCATGAATACGTATTTTGTATATTTCTCAAAATAAAAGTTAAATAGGTAGATTACAATGCATGAAAAATCAATGGTTTCAGTACAATGGTTCAATGGTTTCAGTACCAAATATTAGGCAGAGATGGTAACACCCTCATTTCGCCAGATATTTTACGTCACCATGTAACAGGTGAGGAGCCTGTTGGCATGCACCAGGAACAATGTCAGGCAAGAGATATTTACAATAAACTGTACATAAGTTTTATTCAATCTCAGTGGTACAGGCCTCTCGAACGAGTAGTGCCCCGTCCATCCCATCTCGGCTACGACTGCATTCTATTGCAGATTTCCCAAAACATCCAAATATTGAACAGGGAGAAAATGTAGAGGTGAACAAGTAGAAATGTATAATTAATTATAAATAAAAAATAAAAATAAAATGATTTTATTTCAAGCATATAATGTTTTGACGAGTCAAAGTGACACTACTTGTTACCTAAATGATTAAATAAGTAATTATTATTTTTTTAATTCCTCTAGTAATTAATATCATTATTTTTAAAATATACAAAACTTTTTGTCATAAACGTAACTATTTAACATTATTTTCCACAGATATAACTAAAACTGTAACATTTATTTTAATATACTTATACAAATAAAATGAACCTTCGCTGCAAGACGCTTATCACTTAAAAGCATTTATAAAATTTCACACACAATAATCAATCTTGAATATACATGAAATTAACTGAAAAGGTATGTAATAAGTGCAAACGAACAGGTTGCCAGGTCGTTACATGCACTTATGTAAGTATTTCTTTATTTTTTTTATAAATATGTTGTTCTTGTCCTCAGCTACGGTCTGACTTACGAGGAGATCGAGAAAGGCTTGCCTCTGATCGACACGTCACGCACCCTCATCAGAGAGGTATGCCCGCCAGTGTTCTCCCATGTGGAGTGCAGAGCCGGCAAATACCGCAGATTGGACGGCCTCTGCAACAATCTGGAGCACCCTACATGGGGCGCCACCATGGCTCCCTTCCAACGGTAACGATAACTCTTACATTGCTTTGGAATACTTTCTTCGTGGTTTGTAAGTCAGATTTTTTTTTATGTATCTACTTGTCTAATAATTAGTTACATACTTAATTATGTACTATCGAAGAAAAATATTCCTGACCCACCATAATGTCATTTTGCCGTAGCTTCACCTTCTAACAGGTTTCCTTGGAAACGTATGTACGAAAAAACGTCGTAGGTGCAATAGACAGTTGTAATCGAAATATTGTCAAAGTGGGTCATAAATCTGCTTGTTCGATAGTATATTTATGTGATCTAAATTTACAAGCCTTCCTTACAATGCTTTTTTTGGTTAATTGGTATGAGCGTAATATACATATACTGACAGTTATTCATTATTTTAAGTAATATCTGTAATCGTATGCGACCATAAATATTTTATTTCAAACTGTTAGTAACCAAAAACAACATTATATTGTATACCTCAGCTGAAGGACAAACTGCTAATTTCTTAATTACAAATTAATTAGCTTTTTTGTAACCTTGACACTCTTGTATTGACAGCTGAGGAGCCTAAACTCTGAATAATAACGTAACCTTCCAATTTTGATAGTCAGAGTGGTAAGTTCTGACCCTTTACGTAACAACAATGATAATGCTAATTGACTTTATTTGACATTTACTGGAAAAATGCAGTTTTACCAAAGCATTAAAAGTCTTTCCCCTTTAAACAACAATGTAATAAGAAACCGTTACTAAAAGATTTTGCGTAATAATAAGGGTCAGTTGATGACCTTAGCGAAGTTATATTTAAATTGATTTGACGCTAACAATTGCAAACAAAACAAGCAACTACTTATTTCATTACGACCTCCATGCCCGGGATAGAGATGACGATCTCTGTACCTGGTTTGAATCCCAGTAGGGACACATATTTGTTTTAAAAATACCGTCTTTACCTTTCGTTTATGGACATTTATAACACCATTTTGTAAAATTATTTCTAATATTTGTATTATGTACTTATAGAACCCGACACCTTTAGAATAAATTGACTTTAATTATAACATTAAACATATTAAAATTAAATTTAGGCTCATCGGTCCATTATTCGCGGACGGTATCAACGCTCCCCGTATCTCACACACGGGGCGAGACCTGCCTCTCTCACGAGTGGTCTCCCGCACCATGCACCCGGACGAAGGGTTCCACGACCACGCCGGCACCGTAATGGTCATCGCCTGGGGCCAGTTCATGGACCACGACTACACTCTCACTGGCACGCCGCTTGGTAAGTTAGATCGTTGCCTGAATGGAGCCATAGATAAATTAAGTAGTATAGATCGCTATTCCCATACATATAGGTTTTTAGCTAATCTAAAACTTATTATTGTTGCTTCGTTCAACTTATTACGTTAGGTGGCACTACTATACTAGCGGAATTACTTAATTTATCTATGATTCCACTAGTGTAGTAGCGCCACCTACGAAGTGTACGCAGTGAAGAGAAGATCATCACCATCATTATCAGCCTGATGACGACCTCAGTGGACGAGTGTTCTGTACGCCGGTCTCAAGGCGTCGCCACTCGAGGGCTTCCGGTGGGGGCAAATGTCTGTGTGATGGATTCAGGCATTTGTTCTCCAGTCTTGGATGTTTATATATGTATTGTTTATATTCTGAATACTTATATGTTTTTATCTATTAAATATATTTATCCGTCATCTAGCATCCGTAACACAAGCAGCATCAGTTGCTTAAAATGGGGCTAGTTGAAAGGTGTGAATGTCTGATAATATTTATTATTATTTATACCCACTCCTGGGAATAGGCCATGAGGAGTATGATTGGATTAATGGGTGGGACAGCTGCAACAACAGTTGGACGCAACAATTTAACGCCTTCCTAAGCACAAAAAAAAACATGTTTGGTCAAAAACTCGAGGTCACCACGTTTGGTCACTCATCCATGGATCAACTATGTCATTGTGCTTACATTATTTTTAATATCGAAAACAAAGCTTTGAAACGAGTACGTACCGAGTCCTAATTTCCGTCTTTTAATCTAATACTGAGCAAGAATTTAAAAAATCACATTTAGATAAAAAATAGGTAGTCTATCACCAAATCACCACACCTGTTACCAACATAATAAATATAAAGTACCAGCGGGCGTATTACAAATGACCGTGAAGGTCCTATGTAGTCGTGTAATACTCATTACTGTAAATGACTTCATTAAGATGATCACCAAAACAAATGCCCGCAATGCGAGATCGTGATCCTAAAGTCGGACAACATTGACTTCACCAAAACATGACAGCCGGATCAAATGAATCAATGAAGCGTCAGCTTGAATCATCAAATAGGCTGTGGTAGGTTTTACAATGTCAGTAACTTCAAGTTACGGATTTTGGGCCAGACAGTATCTTACATGAGCAAATGTATCTAATGGGTAAGTGTAGGGGGTAACCACGGTAACATCCCCTCTTTTTTTACATCCATCGATTCGCATATATAGTTGGCGATATTTACGAGTACTTTATCTGTTATTGTTCAACATCGTAGGATTGCTTAGATAGCGGAACCTGACGCAACGTTTAAGATCAAAGATCCGATAAGTAGGACAATGTTATTACACAAAATCAATCAGTTTTGCGAATCAAATAAACAATGACGTTGCAATAGGATTTAAGTCATACGGTATGTAATGAATAGGTAGTATTTTGAACCAGTATGCTACCTATATTTTACTAAGCTAACACTTCATTACCAATTTAACATATGTACTTTGATTTGATTTAACATCTCACAGTAAAACGAATTATATAGACTGTGCCAAAACAATTGTTTTGCACTCGCCACATCTCTAAAGCTGACTATAGTGGATTAAATGTCTATGTTGAAAACCAAGCAGCATTCACCATGGTTGAAAACATTGTGATCCCAAGTTTGTACATGCTTCGTATGACGCGGGTTTATTATTAGGTACAACTATTTCTACCAGCAGGGCCAGAAGTGACTCATTGCACATTATAATTATCATAAGTTTAATTTGGGCTGATTGATGGGTACATCCAACAACATATCTGCTACCCCTTCGCGTGATGATATTTTATGCCGAATTTAATAAGTTATATATTATTATTCACAGATCCTATCAACCGTAACGACCCAGAAGAGTGCTGCAAGCGACCTCCTCACCTGAAGCACCCGTATTGCAATGAGATCAGGGTGCCCGAGGACGACTACTTCTACCGGCTCTTCGGAGTCAAGTGCATCGACTTCGTCAGGGGTTTTCCCTCTCCGAGACCTGGCTGCCGTCTGGGCAAGTCTATTACTTCATTAACTTTCAATTACTATCCACAGGACACAGGTCAAAAAACTCTTTATTGTTGATTGGTAACGGTTCTATGATAGTTAAAGTAATCGAGCGTCTAAAATAAATTTAAATAGTGCTAGCAAATACTTGCTCTTACATTAAGTTCGTAGCAAATCTAAAACTTAAAAACTTTATTATTACAATAAACGTATTAGCAATTGAGCTCGATACTTTTTCCGAATGTATAGTAAATTAACATAAAAATATTTATTTCTCAAATAACAAACACAGTGTTACTAGTTTTTAAGCATAGATTAAGAGTGTATAATGCCAAGGTTTGCGATTGCGATGCCTTTTCATAAAAACAAAAAATATTATTGGTTACAAAATATTAACATCTTGTACACAGAAGTTTAATTCATAGATTAATAACTAAAGACACTACTCATTATAAAGTACGCTGTAGTAATTTTTTTACTTAAATTACTTACTTAATTTTTTTACAAAAACGATGAATGCCACCGATTGCCACCGCAACAGGTCAACTGCCATTACCACATGACATTTGTCGGCTTAAAAAAGATTTACGTTAACAACTTCCGTAAATGTCTGCGTTATATCACTGCACATTTGAGCGTACTGCAAAAATAACCTAATGTATAATTGTCCGACTAAATCATGACCGGGTATCATCCGCAGTGAGAGGGGAAAGTGTGGTCACATTACGCAATCTAGTGCAAAATATTGTACCCAACTGACCACCTCTGACACCTTACAACTTGATATACACCTCTCTCTTTGCGATATCATCTGTTCCCTTCTAATAGAAGAATGAAAGTACTAGGTTTACGTTACAAACAAGTAGTATTATATGAACTGTTATTATTTTTGTAGTTAAGGTAATTGAACGTCATTTCCATACATATGATCTAGACAACTTAAATATCTGCTGTAGCAATTGAAATTAATTATTTTCAATTGTATTTATTTTTAATTGAAACAGCTATAATATTTTTCGTGTAATTTTTTTACCAAACTTGACGTGATAAGCGTTTTAAAATTTTACCAAAAAAATTGTCTTAAAAATAAGGAGAACAAAAAAATTGTAGGATCTTGACTAAGTTTATAACAATGTACTATGTAACTAATAAGCCCAAGACAGATCACCTGAGAAAATCGCAATTCGTCACAATCAGAATTATGCAAACAAGGCATTAAGAAATAATTTACTGTGAATGATCAAATCGCTTTATTGCCGTCATTTCTACAAACGTGTAATTTATATTTTCCAGCTTATTTCAAGCAATTCGATAAAATGTTTGAGAACTGACGCAAATTGACTACTGGAGATACGTTTTAAACAAATTAGGCTTACTAACCTGAAGGCTGACTGCTTTTAAGACAGCTAAATGACCAACCTGAAATAATTTATATGTGACGTAATGACATATGCCTTCTACTAGTTTAGCTAACTAGTTAATGGTTATGTGATTTATAAATTGCAATTAGGTACATACATATGATAAATACAATATTTAGTCAATGTATAAGTCAACATTTTAATTTTGTGAAATGCTTTATTCATAGGTTCAAGAGTTCCGTTCAATACCTTGACTGGTACGATTGACGGTAACACCGTGTACGGTGTAACTGAAAAATTTGCAAGGTATTGTAACTAATATTATTCATGTCACAAATATTTAAAAAAAATCTATATTCTTACACAGGTCCATTTTACTTCAAAATAACACTCATGTTGTAGAGACACACTGACCTGTAATGACAGACATTTTGATTCAAGTAATACCAGTTTATTTTTATAATACAAGATTTTTCAATAATAACCACTACATTTCATCTTATTTATCTTTCTAACCTAATCATTTAGTATCAGTACAATACAAAGTAAGATGTTTATTACCCATACGACGGACAGACATTTTGATTCAAGTAATACCAGTTTATTTTTATAATACAAGATTTTTCAATAATAACCACTACATTTCATCTTACTTATCTTTCTAACCCAATCATTTAGTATCAGTACAATACAAAGTAAGATGTTTATTACCCATACGACGGAAAAAACCCAATAACGACACAAAAATCCGTTACAGAAAACTGCGTACGGGGTACGGAGGGTTGTTACGTATGAACCCTGTCTTCAAGGAATATGGCCTGAGGGACCTGCTGCCTCTGAAGCTTGACATCCCCGACGAGGGCTGCACTCGCCCCAACAAGAACATGTATTGTTTTGAAGCTGGTAAGTTAACTAATTTTGTACATAGATTTGTTTCGGGTATTGTCGATATTATTGCCAAATTTAATGAAGCTTGATGGTAAAAAAAAACATTGGTGAGATCCTTGGGGAGGTGGTGATGATGATGATTAGGTATTACCTCTAGGCGCCGGATGCCTGCCTGTAATACTTTAACACCCAGTAATTTACACAAAAAATATCTATCAAAAATTAAAAAAACTTTATTTTAATCTCAAGGTGAAATAAGAGTGAATGAACAACTGGTATTAACCGTGATGCATACGTTAATGGCAAGAGAGCACAACCGCGTCGCCAACGCCTTAGCGGAGGTGAACCCCCACTGGGACGACGAGACGCTGTTTCAAGAAGCCCGCCGCATTAACATTGCAGAGATACAGCACATCACCTACAATGAATTCTTACCCATCCTGCTTGGAAAGGATGTCATGGAAAAATTCGGTTTAGTGCTTGAAAAGGAGGTAGGAACCTAATGAGCAGTTTTAAACCATTTCTAATTGCTCTCTTTCATATATTAAAATGCTTACGAAAATACCCTTAAAACTCAGAAATTGTTAAAATGAATTATCTTACTTACTAAAGTAGGATACTTTATTTTAGCAATTTCTGAGTTATTCCTATCATAGTCTTTAAGTAAAATTACGTTTATAGGTTTTATTGCTTTTAAAATTTTGTTTTTCACCGACTTCAAAAAAGGAGGAGGTTCTCAATTCGCCAATTTTCTTTCGTAATTTTTATCATATATTACAGGGCTATTGGGATGGGTATGACCCCGAAGTGAATCCTGATGTTCTGGACTCATTTGCTGCTGCCGCGTATCGTTTCGGACATTCACTCTTGCCTACTGCCGTTGAAAGATGGTCCAAAGCTCATAAATTCATTGGTAAGTTAATTTGTCCTGCATTGCAGCAGAACAAAAGGGACCACATAATTTTCCACAAGGTACCTATCAAATTTTAGAGTTATTTTAATGCTTACAAACCATTTCAGCGTCGAAAAGATTATCAGACCTCATCAGAAGGCCATACGACTTATACAGAGCTGGTGTCTTGGATGAATATGTTATGGGACTGATGAACCAAGTAGCTCAAGCTATGGACGACTCTATCACACAAGAAGTCACAAATCATCTTTTCAAGAAAGTCGGCGCACGATTTGGAATGGACTTGGTTTCCTTCAACATGCAAAGAGGTCGAGAATTTGGTCTTCCTGGATATATGGAGTTCCGAAAGTTCTGTGGCCTTCCTGGAGCAGAGAGCTTCCAGGATCTCTTCGGAACCATGTCTAATGAAACAGTCCGCAAATATGAGTCTATTTTTGAACATCCAATTGATGTAGATTTGTGGTCAGGAGGTGTGTCAGAAAGACCGCTCCCAGGATCAATGTTGGGCCCTACTTTCGCTTGCATCATCGCTACTCAGTTCTCTTACTCTAGACGTGGTGATAGATTCTGGTAAGTACTTTTGTATTGTCAAAATTTTTGCTGTCCTTTTGAATGTGACACACATTAAATTTTCTTTCTCATTTAAGGTTTGAACTCAACAACCAGCCTTCGACATTCACTCCTGAACAGCTAAAAGAAATCAGGAAGTCACGGCTTGCTAGAGTTATCTGTGACAACACGGACATTATCGACACTGTTCAACTTTACCCTATGGTTTTGCCTGATCATGAATTGTAAGTAAATACCAGGAGCCAGAAATTTTGTCATTGGAAATCATTAAAATCTCTCAAATTCTATTAATTTACATACATACATACCTAAAGTCAAGCCTTTTCCCCACAGGGGTAGGCTAGATTTGTATTAGCTAATAATATATCCTATTAAATTATATTTTTTTCGTTTAGGAATCCACGTGTGCCATGCAGGAGTGGAATCATTCCTTCAATGGATTTCACTAAATGGGCGGAACCGGCGCCTTTCCATGGCGCTAAGCAATTCGTAAGTAGTTTTAGTTACAACTCGTATCTTGGCAAAAAGTAATTACTTGCCTGTTACTTAAGTCACATGTAGTACCTATTACTCTAAAGAGAATACCCAGCACATGGTATTACAACACACAAGCGCTATGCATTATGTGTCTATAGATATAACCAATTAAAGTTATATATCAAATATTTTTTTATTAGCAACTGCATGCAAAGCGTATGCTTCGTGTTGACTACGTATGCGTTGTAGCGACTAAAATTGAATACTATAAGTGTATAAAATTATAGAATAATCTAATTAGTCTGCATAATTTAACACGTGCATTTTGACAGATGAGCTTTATGGACCATTTACGTTGGTATGGCTCAGAGTAAACAGAACTGGAGTAGCCATAAGTCAATTTCTCAAACATTTTTTTCTGCCATTTCTTGCGGGGGGTGAGGTTACCACTACACTCAAAGCCAGCCGTTTTTACAAATGCACACATGCATAATTCGACACACAAATTTAAATTTCACGCAAACACACGCTTAAAATAGTCACGTGGGGTGTGCGTTTTGACAACGTCACAGCCGCACTCCCCACGAGACTAGCGTTCGAAATTTGAAATCGTAGAATTCTAAAACATGAAATAATGAAGTAAATAATCATAAAATCTTTTAAAATTATAATTACAAATAAAAGGTGACACCATCTTTTAGCATACTCGATGTTTTCTATTTATTTTTACAACAAAAAACAGCACAGGCAGGCATTTTTGCGGGAGGTCTGTTCGCCACAACGTTTACAATGTTATGGCTGTCAAAATGGCGGCTCAACTAGTTTTATTAAACGTGCAAGCATCCGATGCTTGTGCATTTGGCAGAGGGGAATGTTAGACAAAGGCTACTCCAGTTCTGTTTACTCTGAGTGGTATGGGAATCGATTAATCTCACTACAAGCAACCGCCAAAATGCACTACAAATAACTGTCAAAATTACCTATTAAATTATTCAGACTGTACTTGCTTCAACGCAGACGTTTTTATTTTTTATTTTATTTTTCAACGCAGACGTACCTAGATAATAAAGTAAAATTTTAGATAGCACATGTATTTTATACTTGTTTTTATAGAAAAGTAGGTATGTAGTGTACATTCTGGATATTTTTGTGTATTATTGGTTTGTATTTATTATCTCCTTTAGTTTTTATTAATATCCACATTACCTACTTTTAATGACTTTAAAATTGTTAAAAATCTCTACAAGTAATGTGGTCAATTTATTATTGTTATTGTTATATAAGAATTTAATTATCCTATTTCTATTTACGTTATGCTTAAATTTAAATACAAGTCAAAATAATATAAGGGATTATTTATAATTAGAATAGTTTTTTGTACAAATTTTACTTAAATAATTCGAGTAAGCCGAATGCATGAATGCCATTAGTAAGTTTTTAGCTGACACAACTGCACTAGAAGAAAGTCATTTATTTAAGCAGGAACTTAATACTCATTTGACCTATTTTGAATACTTGCACTTTATGGTACACTAGAGATCGTAGATTTAGCTAGAGATGTAAAAAGCACTTATTAATTCTACACTATTTGGGATGAGGTTCAAAGTTTCCTTAAAAAAAAGTGTCAACAAAATGTTATGTTATCTGCATATCATCAAAACGTCGTAAAGAATTAAAAAAATTAAGTGTGATTTTATTCCACATTCCTCTAATACCAATTTAATTAGTATCTTGCTTTATCTAGCTTTTATTGGTCTACGTTTCTTACCTGCTTTTGTCATTTGTAACTTTGAATTATTTTACTGTTCTTCTACTTTAAAATTTCATATTAATTTATAAGTTTTTTAATGCATAAAAACTTAAGTATTTTATAAATAACATTAAAATAAATAATTTTGGAAATGTACTATTATTATTTGTAGTTTGCCATAAATACATATAGACTTAAAATACGTAGGTACCTAGATATAACGCATTGTTTTATTATTCTTTTGTTAAACATTTTTATTTTGTAAATAAGCATATTTTACATAGAGTTCATATTTACGGCGAATAAACTTATTTATTACCAGTCAAAGTTCTGTAGTTAAGGTGGAATAGTTCTATGCACGAATGTAGTATTACTTATGTAAATACAATAAATACGTAGTCCTTTAAACAATTGTTTTATTAAATGATCCCTTTATAGGGGCCGAATATCAATATCAACAAAATACGCATTCATTCATCAATCAAAATTATCAATATCAGTTCAATTTTTCAATATTTTAAAGCTATTAAAAATATTCGGTCCTTCTGCGTTCATTAGTTTGTTCTATGAGTAATTGTCACACTTCTCGTATTAGTATTTTAAAGTAGTAGTAGTAGAGCACATCAGTAGTTTGTGGTGGTAGGTAAGTCTTAACCAAATACGTCATGTTATATTCAGTAATATTTTATCGTTAATAATTTATTGACTAACACATAGTGTATTGGATATTTACAGATAACAGAAGCCTACGCACTTAATAATAACAGTAATTGTGAAGAGTCAGAGATAGCACCTACTTTTGGCAAAGCGGCAAACGAAACCAAAGCCATCTTAAGCTCCATAGTAAATTCTACCAACTGTGAATCTTTAGGTGAACTAAAATCAGAACAACAGACAAACTTAGTAACGCTACCAATTTCCTTCAACCAAACTAATAACAACAACGAAAGCAAAACTCTGAATAACAATGTAAACTGTTCACAAAGTTTCGACGGGGTAAGCAGCGGATGCCAAGACAAGATACAAATTTCAAACGACGTTCCCGATAGTGATACTGTACTCAAATACGTTTACAAACCTAATGACAAACGTGACACAATCGAAAAATCTAAACCACATCCATTGAACAGTTTACGAAAGAAACGTTCTGTAGATATCGTTAACAAATCCGATAATATTACAGTAGATGAAAGCAAAAACTCTCCCCTAATAGTTAATTATGAAACTCTACACTCGCCTGACGAGTCCACAAATCAACGAATAACAGGAGAATCAATTCAAAATTCAGCTTTAGCTAATTTCAATATTCAAACCTCACATGAACCTAACTCACCGGCAGATAAGAACAATCAATTTGAAAAGACTTCCCCTTACCAATCGAATGAAGAGAAAAATGATAACGAAAACCACGATGAAAATGACGCAAGAGAAAACTATTCAAGAAGTAAAGAGAGTGCTGAAGACGGTCATAGTTCTAGCGCTGAGGACGATAAAAAATCTGAGTACAGAAATAATGATAGAAGTCGTGAAGCTAATGACAGTAATAGTAGTGGTGAAACAGATGATAGTAGTGAAAACAATGAAAGCAACGAAAGAGAAAAGTATCGCAAGCATGACGAGGCAATCACACATCGGAATTCTAACAAACCTGAAGATGATGGACGTAGTGGTTATTATCGTTCAGACAAACCTCCTCGTAGTGGGGAAAGCCACGAAAGTAATGAAAGATTTACCGATCAGGGAAGAGAAAAAAGTAGTGAAAATGATAGAGAAAATTCTAAATCTGTTGAACACGACAAGCTCCCGTACAAAGACAATAATGAAAGTGTTGAAAAACAAGACTTTAAAAAGGCCAAACAAACGTACAATGATGAATCTAATGAGAAAGTTTATAGTAATGAAAAGCAAAAGAATAGTGAGGATACAAAACCGGTGGAAGAAGAGAGCTATGAAGACGATAAAGTTTTTAAACCCAAACAAAACAACAAGCCACGGAAAGAATTCAATAATGATTCGGACAGTCTTTCTAAGACTACACCAGCCTCTTTTCAGGACGTTGACTTAGGAGATTTTAGTTTTGAGAGAATTCAACTAAATGACAAAGGAAAAATTGTGCCAGTAGATAATGAAAATATTGGTGCTGATCATCTGGATGAGAGAGACCAAGAAATAAAAACGCATTCAAACCAAAAAGAAATATCATCTGCAGAAAATTCAGACGAAACATTGAAAGATGTAAAACACGAAAATCAAAATGAACCTGTCCATATAAATGACGGAGAAATAAAACCAGTAGTCGAAATCAATAATGAAAATAATGATTCCAATGAAGAACACTCCAATGAAGACTTTAAACCAAACTTTGAAGAAAATAAAAGCCTGGAAATTTTAGGAACCGTTGATAAAAATTCAAACCAATTAAATGATAGAATTGTAGCAAGAAATAATGAAGATGAAAAGGACGACGTGAAACAACAATTTGAAAGAATCCCTACAAATTATAACCATGACTTAAAAAACCAAAATAAGGACAAAAATAATGAGGAGGTACAAAATAAGGAATCGACTGCTGACACCGAAGGAACATTAGACACATTTACACCAAATCATGAAAATTACGATGAAAAATTGAGGTTTAAATTTGACGATATTCATTTATCACTGCCCGAAATAAAATTACCTAAAGATATTCTATCTTATGCTTATGAAGGTCCAGCTTATGAAAAAGAAAACTATAAACAAAAACAATACCATAGCAAGGATAAAAGTGGAGAAAAATCGACCGATAAGGATGATGAAGACAACGATGATGATAATTATCGTGGCTATTATGGTTACTACGGAAACAAATCTAATAAACAAGACTATGTAAAGAAAGACAATGAAGACAAAAATGACGACGATAGTGACGAAAATAGTGAAAAAGAAAATGATGACGAAGACTTGTATGAAAAATTTGTACGTGAAAGATTTGGTAAAAAGGGGTCGTTCTTAAAAAGATCAGAAAATCTGCAAAACGCAAGAATAACACCCAAAGACGAAAAATTGTATGATACAGTGAAAAACATTTTAAAACAGACACACGAAACACAAAAACAAGCAGAAAAAAGTGGTGATCCTAAGGCTGGGTACATGTGGACCCTAGAATATGGCGAAGTGTTGTAAATAAACATTCTATAGTTCCTGATTTATATTTCATATAAAAAAATAATAATGAATCAGCTCGAAGCTAAAATGTGATAACAATTATAAGTTACTTTAAGTAAAAGTAAATATTGCAATTAGATAAATTTCAGATTATTTAATAAAAGTATTTTTTTAGTAATTAAGTTAAGATTAATAGGCATATTACTCATACTAACACGAAGCAAAGAATGACACCTCTCCTGCGACTTAATAATAGGTATTTTATGTCTATTTTTTGTGATTCTATGTTTTGTGATTTACGTTCTTGATGTTAATACATCGTTCATCATTATTAAATAATAAGAGTGTTATGTTTTTATATAGGTGACTAAGCAAGTGGAGTAGTGTGTGGAGAAAATAAATTAAGACTTGCATATTTATTAAAATTTTAACAATGTACGTGTGTTTTAATTTTTTACTATGCTACGTAAAATTAAAAGATACCACCGGGGATGTACCACATGAATAAAGCTTAGCTCATGTGGTATGTACCTACTCTGACTGAGCTTTTTAAACCTATTCGAAATGCGATGTACGGAGGTTGGCAATGATTTTTATATAAGGTGTCTAGTAAATGCCCCGACAAATAACTCGAAAACCAAAAGATTTCGTGGAACATATATAGAGATAGATCGGTCGGTAGGTATATGATAGGTCTTTACCGCAGCAATCATCTCACAAAGTTTACCGAGCCTACTGGACACTGGATAAATATAAAACTTCACTGAAGGTCGGTATAAAGCAAAGTGACAAAAGCAGGACTTGTTAACCGGTTAATTTATAAACCTAAATCACCACAAGTACGTATGGAACGTTTTAAAAAGGTTTGGCTCTACCGAAACCTTTAAAATCCGGCTCCACAAATAGAGCAATATGTAAGGGTTTTGAGTTAATAAATCGGTTGGTGCCGAACTGGCACATATTCTTTATAGAACCTTTTTTTATAGATATTTACTTTTATAACGATGTTTTTATACGCCATTTTTGGAGTTGGATTAAAGCAAGTGACAACCAATACCAGTGCCTTTTCATTTCAGATAATTAACAATAAATTCTTAATATGGTTTATATAGGTTTGATTCGATCTTATAATAAATAGGTGTAAATAATGCGTTTCTGTTTACTGCCCATGACACTTGTTTACTTCGATTTTACTTTGATTTTATAAATGCAATGAACGAACTATAATGGGAAGCATGGACACATATGATAATTGAAATCTGTGATGTGGATTTATTACACTGCTGGCAGATTTGGGTGAAACCGGATTATTTAGGTTTTTGAAACGCTCTTTTCTTAAATACGCTCCGAGTGAAACCTTTAATAAAAACCGCTAAAAACCTTTATTAACCGGTATTTCTGAAACCGGTTGCAAGCCCTGGATAAAAGTATAATATTATGCTGGTAAATAACACAATAATAAATTATTTCTTATGCTCACAGCCAAATACAAAGCTTGGCATAATGACCTGAATTTGCGTTATTCAAGGCAATTTTAGTTCTTATCTTTACAAAGTCTAAGGCTCAGGGTAAACAGAACTGGAGTAGCCATTAGTCAATTTCTCAAACATTTTTTTCTGCCATGTCTTGCGGGGGGTGAGGTTACCACTACACTCAAAGCCAGCCGTTTTTACAAATGCACACATGCATAATTCGACGCACAAATTTAAATTTCACGCACACACACGCTTAAAGTAGTCACGTGGGGTGTGCGTTTTGACAACGTCACAGCCGCACTCCCCACGAGACTAGCGTTCGAAATTTGAAATCGTAGAATTCTAAAACATGAAATAATTAAGTAAATAATCATGAAATCTTAAAAATTATAATTACAAATAAAAGGTGACACCATCTTTTAGCATACTCGATGTTTTCTATTTATTTTTACAACAAAAAACAGCACAGGCAGGCATTTTTGCGGGAGCTCTGTTCGCCGCAACGTTTACAATGTTATGGCTGTCAAAATGGCGGCTCAACTAGTTTTATTAAACGTGCAAGCATCCGATGCTTGTGCATTTGGCAGAGGGGAATGTTAGACAAAGGCTACTCCAGTTCTGTTTACTTTGAGTAATCCACCTCATCCAAGTAGCACCACAGTGTCTGCCATCGATTGTTTGACGCCAAACTCTCCCAAGATATATTGAAATGCATTACACTAGCATTTCAATGCAAATTACTGAAGAAATATATACTGAAGACATGGCTGTATGGGCTTTGTTCCCTTTGCCTTCCCTACATTGGAGAATTTTACAGGAGTTTTTGGCGGCATTCAACTATGGCGGATGTGATTTTTATTTCGATGATTGTAATATTGTACGGAGTGGATATTGTTACGTAAAATCAGTGTAGTTTTGTGTAATAAGTGTCTGTGATGATGTGCAATATGGAGGATTATCGAAATAAACGTCAAGTGGTGTGAAAAGTGATGAGTTTTTTATCGTGGTAATCCACCTCATCCAAGTAGCACCACAGTGTCTGCCATCGATCGTTTGACGCCAAACTCTCGCAAGATGCATTGAAATGCATTACACTAGCATTTCAATGCAAACTACTGAAGAAATATATACTGAAGACTTGGCTGTATGGGCTCTGTTCCCTTTGCCTTCCCTACATGGGAGAATTTTACAACACAGAGAATTTTACAACAAAGAAATGTCAAAATAAATAACCTAAAACTCCATAGGTTTGCTGTTTGCCGTGTTAGCAATTCTCGTTATATTTACAATATTTAATTGCATAAAATTTTGTATTTTATATTCGCAAATAAAATTTAAACAACAATGGCTGAGGAAATTCAGAAGAAACTGCAAAAAGAGCTTGAAATATTTAGTGGGATGCAAAAAGAATATCATAAGGCTGTAGCTCAGAAACAGCAATTAGATAGTCAATTGAATGAAAACAAAGCTGTAAAAGAAGAATTAATTTTATTGAAAAAGGATGCAGAAGTATATAAGTTAATCGGGCCGGTGTTGGTAAAGCAAGATTTGGAAGAAGCCAGGCAAAATGTGAGCAAGCGAATGGAGTACATTAGTAAGGAAATGAAAAGAGCTGACGATCACATTTCAGCTTTAGAAAACAAACAAGAGGCCTTACAAGAAAATGTTAACAAATTAAGAAATGACCTCGGAAAGATGAAATTAAAGGCTTGATTATTACTACAATGAACTCATGCTTTGCATTTTATTTATAATATTATCGCTATAACTTGTTTATTTTCATTTTATAACTAAAACATTACATTCAACATTATATTAAACATTAAACATAATAAACATTATAGAACTATTAACATAAAAATTTAGTTTTTTTATTCTTATGTTAACAAACAACATATCAATATAAGTTGTACACTTAATGTTGTTAGAGAGGTGTCAGCACCTATATTCCACTTGATATGCTCAAAGTAGGCCTGATGTCAAACTATTTATAAGGTCCAGTATAAAAAAAGCAATTTACAAAGAATTTAATTTGATTCAGTGTGTTGGAAGAAATAATTATGTGGGAATTTCCATTGCCACTATCTTTTAGGTAGAATATTATACTGGCATGTCTATGCTACATATGAAAAAAAAATGATACATTAGAAAAAAATTAGAACAATAAACAGTTGAGTTCAAATATATGTATTGCATGATTGACACATAAAGGAAGGGAACAAAGACTGTCACCTGTAAATTTGCATACATATTTTTTAACTTGGCTGTACATAATATCATTAAAAAGGACCATGGGCAAAAATGCATGAACCTAGTACTGGCTCCATTAGCCATAACCAATACACATTTGGAACGACATTTAAAAGGAGAAGGGATCATACCAGTATTTCTATAAAATCTGGTTCCACCTAACCAGATGGAACCAGAAAGTTTTCTATGTAACACTCACATGTCCCGTAAGCATTACATCGTTGGATAAATATTTTAGAGCTGAATAAATTACTATGGAGCACAGTTCCAAATCTTAGTCTGTTCAAAGTTATTGTTTATTAAACATGGTAGTATTTAAGCATTGTGTAAATCCTTAGTACAGAATGTCTCCGAAAGCAACCAGATCTGAGACTGGTGGTCATAATAAGTGTTGTTCGTCTTGGATAGACCTTTCAAATGATACCACCAGACTAGTTATTGGATCTGGGTACCATTCTGCCCATTGAAATACATTATTATTGCCGTGATATACCCCACTAGGGTCCATAGATGTAGAATATACTCCAGTCACTACTAAGATCAGTTTAGAAAATAAGTCAAAACCTCCCCTATGTTATAGACATTGGGCTATGCAGAAAATAAAAAAGCAAGTAAAAAAACTAGCAGAAGCACAAAAGACATTAGGTATTAAAATACACCATTGTGAGATATTTTACTCAACAACACCCACTGCCATAGTTTAAGCAAGATGCATGGAGTATGGATATTTAAACTACAAATACATGAAAAATATTTATTTTATTATAATTTTGTCACATAGATGGCACATTATAAAAATCATGGTAAACTAGTGTCACTAAGACCTAGCACACCCCATGTATTCATAATAATAAATATACATAAAAATTAAAATCACCTGGACAAAACCACAAATGTTCACAATACCTTAGACTTACAATTTAGGCTCCCAATCTTTATCTATCACATTATTTGTCTCAGTTTTCCATAAATATCCTCTTGGAATGCTTAAGTATATGGCTAATATGAATGTAAATATACATCACTGTATCTGTTGTATAATATTTAAAAAATATATCAAAATATATCGCACCTCAGTAAATATAGACTAATCTATAATAATATCATAAATAGATACCTTAATTAATTTTAAATATGATTGTCAATCTCTGTTTATTTGCTTAGTCTAATATAAAATTAATTTTAATCCTAATTTGATTAATACTATAATGTGGAATACATATATAATAAATTCCGTATTACTTAATCCTACTTTGAATACAAGGCACACTGCAAAATGGCATATCTTGCTTAACAACGAAGCGACCACTAAGTAAACTTTTGCCACACATTCGGCCTGAACATATAAAACAATCAGCATGCCAATGGGTGTTACTCCAAGACACACCCTGCTGCTCAGGGCCGATAACCCCACCGCATGCGCGACAGCGCTCTGCATGGAACTGGTCATAGCAAGACAGGCAAATTGGTAAACCAGTCTTATCATCAGGAACGTATTTTTTACCGCCAAGTGGCGCATCACAGTGATAGCAACAAAAGTGTTGCACATGAAAAGCTCTGCCTTCCGCCGCTGTATATGGGCGGGTAAAAATCAACTCGTCGCAGCCAGCACAACGAGGTATATCCAAAACAATTGCCAAATCTCTAGCGCAATAAATCTCGCCTTTGTAAAAGAAATACACAAGGTCTGCTAAAAGTTCGCCACATTTACTACAAGTAAAGCATTGTGGATGCCAAATAGCTTCTTGGCCTGCCCTTTCAGCCTTGACAGCCACCTCACCAGCAAACATGGGTTTTATACAGCGCTGACATGGTACTCCTTCATTATACAGTTTTCTGTTGAATTCCAACTCAGCTGGATTAAGAGACATATCAGTAAGTTGGTCAATAATTGGATTCAATTGCTCTCCGTAACTAGACCCCTGTGATACATCAGGGTACTCATTGCCTTGATCAGAGTAAGAATTGTCAACAGAAGTGTTCCACTCGTTATTTTCTTCATTAGGAAGCATGCCTCCTGGGTATGTGTTATAGTTTGGTAAAGGTGGAGGTGGAAGATCTTCTTCTGAGTGACTCCGGAGATAATCTCTTATTGGACCTGTCTGTTGAGGTTCAACTTGGTTCATAGGTTTGCTGCTGGTTGAAAATTGAGGACTGATCTTTGTAGAGCAAATAGTTCCACTGTGTTCAGGTGTAGTTGGCTCATGTTTCCAGCTCCAAATCTCTCCATTTGGTGCAAATATAGTACCCTTTTGAATCCTACTGTCAATAAGTTTGGCATTACCCATAACATTGTTATTGCTTGTTGACCAGAAATCAGGGACAATCTGAGCCCCAAGTGCTTTATTAGCAAATTCATTGGTTTCCTCCCTAAACTGAGGATTATTATTGTATTCTTCACGGAAAAGTTTAATGGGTTGTAAATAAACATCATTTTCAATTGGCATGTTCAAATCAAGCAGGTTCTTAAACAATTTGTCATACACTGGTCCATGTTCAACAGCACTTTTAATCCGATCAGATTCAATGTGCATTATATGAAGTTTATCTTTTACAATGCGACTCAATATTGGACTAGCTTTGTAGTCTGGCAAGTTAGCTGCACTACTCACAACATTGCCTTGAGAATCCAAAACAAGTTTTTTGTCTGAAGCATTCTTTGGAACAATATTATATTTAACCCCTCGGGATATATTTGATATTTTCAATGGAAGAGCATATGATTTAGGAGCTGTGTGTAATTTGCTATTCTCAACAGAATAAATTTTCCCACTCTGGAGTGGGCCAACTCTAACAACATTTCCCATGCCCACAACATGGTCCTTAATTCTGGTGATGTATTCCTGGAAAACATAATAATGAATAATTATAAAGAGGTTTTTAATAATATTAAATACATTCAAATGAATTGAAAAAAAATTAATTGAAAAAAAAAAGTATTTACGTAATAGTCAAATGAGACCATCACATGAAAATTGTTATACTTACAGTATGTTCAGATTTTTCTTGGTCAGTAGCATGATGTCGAGCAGCAGTTGCAACATCATGAGGTGGTAGTTGGGTGCGGAGTTGTGCACGACGACGACGGGCTGCTTCGGAGCCAGATACAGGGGCTAGTGAGCCCAGGCATGACATGTACTCTGAAACCTAATAAACAAAATAATATTTAACTAGTCATTCTAAAATCACACAATATGAATCATCAAAAGTCATCCTACCTACAATTGCTTAGTAATTCTAGCTTACTGATAAACACAAATACTTTGAAAATTATCATGTTTAACTGATAGATTTTTCACTATGTGTTTCAGAAATATATTATCTTATCAAATTAATCAAAGAAACAAATTCAATGATAGTTAATAATGTATATTGAATAGGACAAGAAAAAAAGTATAAAATCAAGTCATAGACCAAAGTCTAATGGTTTTTCTTGTATCTAATAGAAATAGCAAAATAGATTTAAAAAACATACCAATTCTGTTGATGCATTTGGAGGTACCCAGTCTAATTTTACTGGTTTGTCTGTGACCCCCCTTATTTTAATAAGGGGCACTGAAAAGTAAAACGTAATAATAGTTTTAAATTTTGATATGGTAGTAGTCGACAAAATTCTTAACAAACACAAAAACATGGTTTAAGCAATACTGCAAACATGGCTTGTTGGTCATATAATAATGTTAAAATGTATAAATATATTCTTTAGATATGAGGTCTTTATTGACTCCAGTAGGCTTAGTACAGAGCAAACAGATATACCAAGCTAAGCCAACATAGCTATGGTCTCTATATAGCTTTTCTAATTATTGAGATTATAATAAATACCAATGTTTACTATAAAATGGAATTATCAGGTTTTTGCATAGAATTTGAGTTTAATAAAACAAATAAAATAGATCCTTACATGTGCCTTTTTTAGGTCTTGCAGTACCCAACAATTCAAATTGTGCCCAACCAGATAGATCATCATCTTGTACATCATGCACATCTTTACTACAGTGACAAGCTCTGCACACCTTTCTCCAAAAATGTAGGTCCAGTCCAGGACAAGATTCACCTATTAAAATGAAATAGTATTATTATGATGTGAAATAAAATATCCATTAGAAATGAAAGTTTGTAAATATCATCTATAAAAAATATTTGAATTTGAAATATTCACAGAACAGCTAAAGACTGGCAAAGTGTGGGTGTGTAATGCACCTCTGCCCACCCCTTCGAAGGTATAGGCATGATAGTATTTTTGCGTATGTAGCTCAAGATGAGAGAACTTTTCGTGTTATTTAAAAAGAAGTTTGTTTTTTTTTTAAGTTTATTTAATATAATTTATAGTTCAAAGTAGAGAACCATATTGGTATTAAGACCACAAAATTTTATTGATAAGCATTGAAACATAATACCACATGAGTTGCATGGTGCCCCGGCGCCGCTGTCGTGTCCTAAACGAGCCTTGCTTAATTTTTCTCGTTGGCTCTCCAACTTTGATAGCCAGGCGGGAGCCTCAGGGGTCTCCACACAGGATTCGCTCTTTTTAAAATGATTCATCGTCCTTATCACCACTCTATCAGTTTTTTGCTACAAGTATGAAACAGATTAATACACAATTACAAAAGTTTACACTGTAAAGTAATGATGATATCCCCTATGCTTTACTCACAAATAAAATCTATTTCAGTTACTTATTGCATTGTATTACTTACACTTTAAAATTCCACTTTCTGTTTTTAATTTAGGTTCGAACACAAACAATACACATAACGTGTTTACTAAAACTTAATTAATGAATGAGACTTTAAAAAAAAAGTGCACGCCAAAGATAGGGCTGTAATATGGATGACTAAAAAAGTCTATCGATATTTATAAATTCTATCGACCATTATGAAAATAGGCTAGTTGATTCAAAAGTAATGAAAATAATGTGTTATTCTGTTAGAAAAGAGTTTTAATAAAAATCTATTTAATTTTGAATATAGATCTTTTCTATGTGTCACTTTTGATTTATCTCTTGTCTTCTGAATTTTCTCGTGTAAACAATACCATATTTTCTTTATCTCGAAATATATTCATATTTACTACTATTACAATAGTAGTAGTATTTCTATTACTAGTATATATAAATAATAATAATAAATATTAACTGCGTTTATATCTAAATTTGCCTACACTATCACATTCACATAGTATTTATTACAAGGGTTCGAAATATACCAAGTTCGATAAATATTAATAAGGGATTTCTGTAGAAATTCAATTTAAACATGTTTTTATTTTATTTATTTAGACACACAAAAGAATACAGTTACATAGTAAATATAATAAATTAGCTATAAATATAGGGTACAGACTGTACTCCAACAACATGCGTCCTAAAATTTACAATGGTCCTGTGAATAAAATTTTAGACAATAAGGACAATAGTTAATAATAAACAAATATAAAATATAATAAAATAAAAAAATAATAATATAATGTAATAATTTAAATATAGGTATACTATATAGTGACATAAACATTACATATTATTATTTTCAAACTTATATACAAATATAAAAATTTGTGATTTGTATACGCAATTAAACACAATCATGTACTCTATATACGAACATATTACATATTACAAATCTTGTTGATTAATATTATATGAAATTCGCTAATGAGTACACCAGAAATTTATTATAAATATTATAAGCATAGAAATTACTTAACAATATTGTGAACACTCCTTCTGACCTTCAGACCTTCTGACCTTCATGAATTCTAGTCCTTGTGCCTTCACCAGGACTAGAATTCATGACGCCGAAATCAGTATTATCTTGGATTATATTGTGTTTTCTTTTTACTTCTTTTTTCATCTGCCAAAAACGCTATCCACCATATTCGTAAGATTTATTCATGTAAACATGTAAACACGGATTTTGTCAAAATCCATCAAACGCTAGTCGCAACCAATCAAGCATAACTGTCACGCATGCGTATTGAATTGTTTACAATAATCGTGACGCTACGGCACAGATAATTCATAGACCATCAGGACCGAAGGCGTTTTTGACATTTAAGCTAAAACGTAATTTATAAATTAAAATTTTATCTCACAAATGTAACAAGCTGTGACAAGAACGTGGGATTCGGATCACGGTCTCAAAAACGGTCGAGAAAATAACACCCAAATAAGCTCCTAACTCAAATTGGCGTTTTAGTTCGCTTTCAATAGTGCCAACATGCTGACGTGCTACAACGCCGGCAATACGTATTCAAAAAATATGAATAATAAAACCATTACTCAACTTATTTCACGAACATGGTGGATAGCGTTTTTGGCAGATGAAAAAAAAAGTAAAAATAAAACATATTTAAATTGAATTTCTACGGCAATCCCTTGTTTATATTTATCTAACTTGGTATATTTCGGACTCTTGTACTAAAATAGTATGTGAATTAAACATTATTTTCATTACTTTTGATATGAGTCAACTAGCCGTTTACACAAGGTACGGATCAAAAAATAATCGAATGGTGATTATAGAAGCAGAATCTTGTGTTTAGACTTATTTAATCATAGTAAAGCTACTATGTGAATGACACATTATTTTCATTTCTTTTGATATGAGTCATCAAGCCTACTGTGTATGTATATACAATATCTCGCTATTGCGCAGAAATTTTATATGACTAATATTATTTCATATATGGCTTCAATCATGTTGTCGGCTGCGTAACACGCATGCGTATTGAATTGTTTAACAAAATCGTGACCTTACGGCACAAATAATTCATACACTCAGAGTAAACAGAACTGGAGTAGCCATTAGTCAATTTCTCAAACATTTTTTTCTGCCATTTCTTGCGGGGGGTGAGGTTACCACTACACTCAAAGCCAACACGGTTCCCCGACAAAACGCCGCAGCAAAAACGCCGCACACAAAAACACCGTAGACAAAATGCCGCATAACATAACGCCGCACTAAAAAACACCGCAGCAAAAATAACGCATACAAAAACGCCGCAGACTTGCCATTTATCCATTAGGCTGAGCGCTATCTAGCCGCAGTGTTACAAAGTCCACTCTGCTTGGTCATAAAAAAAAAATAACCTGAACCTACCAATAATCAAACAATAATCGAAATGCACACCCCCGGTCATCCCGTTCGATTTGCCAAGACAGACAAACAAATTAAATTATTTAAATTGGTACAAAAAATTAACTTTTGAAAATCCACGTTTTTAACAATTGTAACGGAAATAAAAAATAGGGAACATTCATCAAATATGCGGCGTTTTTGTATGCGAAGTTTTTGTGCGCGTTATTTTGTCTGCGGCCCTTTCGATTTGCGACCTTTTGTCTTGCGGCGTTTTGTCAACGCTGTTTTTTCGTGCGGCGTTTTTGTTGCGGCGTTTTGTCGGGGTACGAACTGGAGTAGCCATTAGTCAATTTCTCAAACATTTTTTTCTGCCATTTCTTGCGGGGGGTGAGGTTACCACTACACTCAAAGCCAACACACATAAACAATAACTTATACCGTTTTTACAAATGTACACATGCATAGTTTGATACACAAATTTAAATTTCACGCACACACGCTTAAAATAGTCTCGTGGGGTGTGCGTTTTGACAATGTCACAGCCGCACTCTCCACGAGACTAGCGTTCGAAATTTGAAATCGTAGAATTCTAAAACATGAAATAATGAAGTAAATAATCATAAAATCTTAAAAATTATAATTACAAATAAAAGGTGACACCATCTTTTAGCATACTCGATGTTTTCTATTTATTTTTACAACAAAAAACAGCACAGGCAGGCATTTTTGCGGGAGCTCTGTTCGCCGCAACGTTTACAATGTTATGGCTGTCAAAATGGCGGCTCAACTAGTTTTATTAAACGTGCAAGCATCCGATGCTTGTGCATTTGGCAGAGGGGAATGTTAGACAAAGGCTACTCCAGTTCTGTTTACTCTGAGTTCATACACCATCATTGCCGAAGGCGTTTTTGACAGTTTAGCAAAATCGTAATTTAAAATTAATTTTCAAACTAATTTTAATTAGGCCTTAAAAAAATTATATTTTTTATGGAAATGGCAAACAGTAATAAATAATTTGGGGTCCAATAAAAAAAGGGCCAACTAGCCTATTCAAATTCTCGATATTTCTGAAGCCTGCTCATCACTATAAATGCTTAAAGGACGTCATTATCTTATTGACAGTTTTCTTTTTAAGGATAACGTTCAGATGGCGTTCAGCCTACTTGAGTGTTTCAAAACCAAAAGCGTGATAAATATTGTAGAACAGGATAATCTACTGATAATCAAGAATCTGATAATGCTGGATAAAGCCAAAAAGATATTTTTCAAAGATAACCTTAAAACTTTTTGTATTTGTTTGTTGTTGATAATGTATTAATGATGATAAACATGAGATGTTCATGCTAAAAAAATACTTTACCTTAAAGATTAACTCAACGTATAAATATCTTAAAGTTGTTATTAAATTTTTCTTATCATCAGACCGTGGATTATAACTTGACTTCTGCCCCTTTATTCTAAACTGTAGGAAACTAAACGAATCGCGTAATCTCTATACCTGTCATTTTTTATTGCGCCGAATTAGAGCGAGACGGGACGTGACTTTGCGAATTGCATCCGTGAACCGCCAGTTTAGATCTTTAGACGTATTCTCTCTAATCTGTGGTTTAGAATAAGGGAGCTGTAACATAGATTATGCAATATTAACATAGCTCTATTGTCTATATCCGTCATCCGCATCCATCTTTCAAAGCGTTTTTTTTATAGTGACCACGATTTTGTAATTTTAATTATTTTATGCGTTGTAATTTTAGCAAGTTATTCATAAAATCTTCTATTTTGTTTGCTCCGGACGCTGCGACGCAAAAATCCACTTTATAGAAGTGTTATTACGGTACTAACAAAGTTTGTTTTTGCCATACGTTCAGGTGGTACCGAGTGAGTCATACGTTTGTCATTATTGAATATTATTTTATTATTCAGATGTCCTCAGGAAGACCAATTAAATGTGTTGTGGTTGGTGATGGCACTGTTGGTAAAACCTGTATGTTAATTTCATACACCACAGACAGTTTCCCAGGCGAATATGTGCCTACAGTGTGAGTACATAATTTATACATCATTTCGGTATTTGCCTATTTAACAAACAGTTGAAACCTTTTATGGTGGTCGTAATAGCTTAATAATAATCAAGTACTTTATTCTCTGCCTCTCAGGTTCGATAATTATTCAGCTCCAATGGTTGTGGATGGTGTAGCTGTGTCTCTTGGCCTTTGGGACACAGCTGGGCAAGAAGATTATGATAGACTAAGGCCTCTAAGTTATCCACAAACTGATGTCTTCCTTATATGCTTCAGTGTTACAAGGTAAATTAAACAATACTTTTAAAATGCATATCAGTAGTAGTAATAATAATTATGAGTCTATATAATCTCACTCATTATACATTATATTTTTATATTTTGTTAGTTTTATATCTTACCTTACTTTCAACGGAAATGATTACCCAAAAAATACAATTAGAAATATAATATAATGTCTGAATAACATTTTATAACATTTTTTATTTCCTACAATCATTTCTACCAGATAGATCTATGTAATACATTTATTCATTTAGCTAATTCATAAAGTATTTATTTTATTCTACCTAGTACTCAAAGTGATAGTAGTTCACTAGCTACTATAATGCAGTATTTAAAAAATAAAAAAATAGAGAAGAATAAAAAAAGATTTTCAATGTAAGACAAATAATGAAAGGCCTTAAAGCTTAATATACAAGACCATAAAATTATGGTAGGTAAAAAAAAACGTATTGTCTCATTATATATGCTTGTGACAATGCTCCAGGCACTATCAGTTATACCAACAACACCCACTGACAGCAATAAATAGATTACTATTAAGAGTTTGGAAGATTTTTTATAGTTATCTTTATAAAATTTTGATTCACCCAGGAATTTATCAATCAAATAAGATTAATAAAAATAATTCAATGTAGGAACCATAATTAGTACAAATGTTTTGTGCAAATTACAATGAAATCTAAATAATTTTTTTCCAATTGTATTAAATGTATTTGTTATAATTAGAGATGGCAAGAATTTGCCCATTAATGATTTAATTAATTTCTAACTTGAGATTTAGGTTTATTTTGATATAAAAAAATGTACTAAAAAAATATTTTGTAAAATACAGATTTTGAATAAATCTACTTTTATCAAACTAACAGAAACCTGTGTATTAATTGGCTAAAAATCAAAATTAAATCTTAAGCAAAGAATTTGGAGTCTCAACATTTTGCAATTTTTGCAATCTCTGGTTATAATGGATAAAAAATTACAAAACCTTATTCAAAGTTTGTGTTTTAGGGGTTATAAACAAATGATAATAATGTGTTGTGCATTGTGCATTAGATACTCAGATATTCACATACTTCATATTAATATACCAAATACCTACCAAATATTGGTTTTAAAACTTTGGAATTTACTAACCTGAAACGGGAAAAGGTGGAAATGGGATTTAAACGGTTCCCCGACAAAACGTCGCAGTAAAAATGCCGCACACAAAAACACCGTAGACAAAATGCCGCATAATATAACGCCGCACTAAAAAACACCGCAGCAAAAATAACGCATACAAAAACGCCGCAGACTTGCCATTTATCCATTAGGCTGAGCGCTATCTAGCCGCAGTGTTAGAAAGTCCACTCTGCTTGGTCATAAAAAAAAAAATAACCTGAACCTACCAATAATCAAACAATAATCGAAATGCACACCCCCGGTCATCCCGTTCGATTTGCCAAGACAGACAAACAAATTAAATTATTTAAATTGGTACAAAAAATTAACTTTTGAAAATCCACGTTTTTAACAATTGTAACGGAAATAAAAAATAGGGAACATTCATCAAATATGCGGCGTTTTTGTATGCGAAGTTTTTGTGCGCGTTATTTTGTCTGCGGCCTTTTCGATTTGCGACCTTTTGTCTTGCGGCGTTTTGTCAACGCTGTTTTTTCGTGCGGCGTTTTTGTTGCGGCGTTTTTTCGGGGTACGGATTTAAACATATTATATGAAATGTTGGTATGCAAAAACCAACTTTGCTTACCGCCTTCCAGAATATATTTCTTTTTTTTATTACACAAGCAGTATTTAGTTGCTTAAAATGGGACTAGTTGATAGGTGTGAATGTCTGAGGATATTTTTTTTTTATTAAACTGATTTCATGCAATTCTACTACTGATAGCTCTGTTACTTTGGGAGATTTCTTGTATGCAAATATTTGCTTTAATACCTTTATTTATTGTATTTCAGTCCCTCATCATATGAAAATGTGACTTCCAAGTGGTATCCTGAAATTAAACACCATTGTCCTGATGCACCTATAATTTTAGTTGGTATGTAATTGTATAGGATATTTCATATACTCATACCATTTAACAAAGAATAATAAAAATATTGGGTCCTTACCTATGATATTGGTGTTTTTATTCTGTCTTAGCAATTTGTACTATTAAGTTTCAGAACATTCTTATAAAATAATTGCCTCTTCTAAAAATAGACCATATATTTGAGCTCGTATTATTTAATTTGATAATTTTTTGTAAGTTTAATTGTGTTAAAATTAGACACAAAGACAATTATTTTTAACTGCCTCCCGAATACATTATTTGATTTGCATTAACATAAAAACGATGAATATTTTTTATCAAGCATGCTAAAGCTTGTCTAATGATACATGGCAAATATTATTATCTCTGGTTTTGTCATTGTGACGAAAACTGATAAAATGTTAGTATGTAAAATGCAGACATCCCCAAAATCTCCATACAAAACACCAATTTCATAGGTAAGGACCTAATATTAAATTTGTACAATTATAAAAATTCGTTTTGTTAATTTTAGTTATAGTGTTAAATTCTCTTTCCATTTCTCATAACACTGTGAATTCTGTTACTCAATTAGCTCCTCTAGTTCACTCACAGGGCAACAAAAAAAATCATAATAAACCTCACTCACTTTAGTGTTCAAAAATAAATTCATGCAATGTTTCAAAATTTGCCCATAAAAATCATTGAAAGTGCCAGCTACCAGGAGTAGGAACAGAGTTGTAAATAAAGGAGTTTGTTTCTCCAGATAAACTAATCTAAATTTTAATTTCTTGTGCAAAAATAATAAATTTTTCGGTGATTAAAATATCAAACTACCAATATCAAAGGACCATACCCCTTTTCGGCTTTATATGGAGTTTTAAAACACCTTGTAATATAATCAATACTATCACAACACACTCCTATAAGCATCCGATCTATATTTTTTAATCTGAACACCTTTTTTAGGCACAAAAATTGATTTGAGAGATGATCGCGAAACCCTAAGTCTGCTGTCGGAACAAGGCATGTCGCCATTGAAGAGGGAACAGGGACAGAAGTTGGCGAACAAAATTAGGGCTGTAAAGTACATGGAATGCTCTGCTTTAACACAACGTGGCCTCAAACAAGTAAGTGTCTTATTTGTCTAATGGTAGAAGATTTTAATAATCGGTAGATGTATACCTAAATGTGAAGGTAGCTAGCGTATAGTACGTCTCAATCCAAGTTGCCAAAAAGGTAAACAAAACAAAGGTCAAAATCTCTAAAATGTTTTGAAATGACTGTAGTTAATTGAAATCAATTGAAACGGGCAACAATTGTTACCGTTAATTATATTTACGTTCCATTGTCCATGTAAAAAGTGTGATTATTGAATAACAAATTCGGTAAGTCGGCTTTTTTGGTTACCTTTTTGGCAACTTGGATTGAGATGTACTTAGTACTAACTAAAAAATCCTCTTAAGGTGAAATCTTTGCCAGCGCGTACTAAAAGGTTTAGGGAGTCATACTTTGCTCGTACATCCAGAGCATGGAATTCTCTACCGGCACACGTGTTCCTTCCTTCCCACAGCATGGGTTCCTTCATAGGAGGCGTGAAATGGCATAAATATGGACCAGCGAGGTGGAGGTCGCCAGGCCTGCATCCTTTGATGCTGCTCGAGCATCCTTCGCAAATGGACTTATCTACTGCTTACCATCAGGCGGTGTTGAGTCATTTGCTGGGCTGATTATAAAATAAATAAGTGTAAATAAACTTGAGCATTTCCTAAGCATTTCTATGTAATGGCTCCTGCAAATGCTCGATACTCTGTTTGGCGTAATGCTCATAGCAAGTGAGCTATTATCCGTAACATTTAGTTGTAACTTGCGTTCACTTTTTGAAAAGTCGGCGCATCGCCTGCGCCCGCGCTGTTGGTCTGTATTTAATAATTATTATCTAATAATTAGGTTGTAGCAAAACGACAACCGAGCTCGACATTTCATTCGCGAAATGGTGATCAACTAAAACAATAATTATAATGAAGCGTCTAATGAGACGTGATTCGTGATTCATGATCTAGTGATTGTACAAGTAAATGCTCTTGTTTATATCCACCTTTACGGAACTTGACTATACCACTGGTATGCGTGTAGGGAGCTCTTGATGTTGGAGGCGCTAGAAATACCAGCAACCATTCCCCGACATACCGGCGAGTCCTTTAGGGAACCAGCTCTGGTTCTGGTGAAGCAATGCTTCGAGCCATTCCCGGGTCGCCCCAGCCTAGTTAGACTCAGAGGCCAGCTGCATGTTTGCCATATTGAAAAAAAATATTTGAATCAATTATTTCTTGAAACATGGAGTTTTCAACAGTAAACTTTTTCTTTAACACACATACAAATTATAATCCCGACTATTATCCCCTATGGGTTAGTCAGAGACTAGGTAAAAGCACCGCAAAAGCAGTCCGCTGCCATAGTTCGCGCTTCACCAAGCAGTGACTGCACATGTATTGTGCTCAGCGTGACAGGTGGTGAGCCCGTCGCCGCTATAAGCTATTGGATGATTGTGCAGTTCTAACTCTATTAGTCGCCTTAACGACACCCAAGAGAAGAAATGGGTTGGCTTTTTCTTTAAGCAAAGACTAAACTCTTTCTCTCTCTCTTTCGCACTTGTGTCTCTTTACACCTGTGATGGGTTGGCTGGCACAGATCTCTATTAGCGATAAGTCCTCCTTTGCATACTTTTGTTATTAATGACTTGTATTTATGTTAATTGGTGCAATAAAGAGTTTAATAAACCTCGTCTGATTTCATGTCAATGTTCATTTTGCGTTAATATTGGCTTAAATTAAAGTGTATTTTGTTTAACAGGTATTTGACGAAGCTGTACGAGCAGTGTTACGACCAGAGCCTCAGAAGAGGCACCAGAGAAAGTGTCTGATCATGTAAATATTACAACCAACACCATGACAAAACTATTGACATTGATATTAAAACATGCAGGAATCTCAAATTAACAGTAATAATGTGTTTCTATACCAATAGTATATTGCTCATCCGATAATGGTACATACCTATCTATTCAATAAAATACTTTATGTTCCAGTCAAAATTCATACTAATAAGTGCCATAACGAGACGTTTTCTGCATTGTGATATTATGTATAAATATCGAAAACATCACAAAATAATGTTTAGTTGTAGATCTGTTTATTTATAATTCAAATGGAAATGCCAAAGATTTACATGTAGATTTTAAGTAACAAAGTATGTTTATAAATACTGACAATGGTTAGAAACAAATTGTTACTGTTTAGTACTCTTAAAATACTAATGTTATTTTTATACACAAAACTAAACTTCGAACTTTTGAGATATTATATTCTTATTCGACTCGTTAAGGACTGACGGTAGAAGCTAGTGGGTATTAGTAACATACTCCAATTAATCTCCTAATATTTAGTTCAAACAAATGGTAAGCATTTATTGATATTATGACCGAAATATTTGTTATGACATTTTATTTAGATTAAGTATGCTTGTAAATGAAGTAGGGTATTTGCTTAAGAATATTTTTATAAATTAAGCTGACAATTTGTAAATGGCAATAATGAATATTAATCAATATATTATACCAAAAGAGTGGTGATATAATTCAGATGTATTGTATTATGCAACACTGCCTCTCAATAATGAGAAAACCCACTTCTAACTATATTTCCTTTCTTATGATTCAGTTTAATTGTGTAAAATAATAATTGGCAGCTTTTTAAGTTGTGCTGATGGCATTGTGTTCTAAAATTATTGTATTATTTTGTACCTACTATTCAATCGCATTATTAGTTTAAGTTAACAAGTCAAGCAAGTGTGTTTAAACCTTATAGTGACTTTTTAGGTCGAAATATTTTTGTATGTGAAAAGACTAAACTATATTTAGAACTGTGGGCGTGACTTTATTATAAAGCTGGGTACAATATTATACCGAGTACGTAGTAACTTATTAGTAATCTGTGACCGAGTATTGGTGCATAGCTAACAAAGAAAAATAAGTGTTGCCAGTAAATTTTTAATAATCTGGCAATGGCAATTCAGGTAATGAACCTATAGTCTATCCATTTTGATCTGAGACAAAATGTAAACAAACCATAAAAAGGGTTCTTGCAGATGTCGTTACTCATTGTCGAAAAGTTTTATCAAAAACATATGATTATTTAATATTTTATTATTACAAACTTTTTAAATTATGTAAATTAATTATTAATTACTTGTCACCTTCAATAATTTTTAGTATTTTTACTTCTATGTTATATTTTTAACGTAATTTTAGATTACTAAATTAATCATTGCTACTAAAAATACCTTAAACAAATAGTATTTTCAAACTTTTATCATGAGTATAGAATACTTCCAAAAGAAGATGAACAATCATAACATGTTCATGACACCTTGAATCTACTTTGAATTTAATTGATTTATTTAATATTTAGTATCATTTGAATGATAGCAATGAAAGCTTGTTTTTTAAATACACTTAACATTCCTAATACTCATAAAACATTACTTCAATACACATATAAGTAATGTTTATATTCAATGTCGATATTGGTATATTAAGTAAGGCTACTCCTTTTCTATTTTATAAAAAAAATTAGAGCCCATATTATTTTGTCCCAGAAATGGATAAAATGTTTGAGAACCACAAATTCTTTGTTTACCTTTTGTCTCAGATCAAAATGGATAGAGTTTATAGAGTATTTGTAATTTGTTTAAAAAGTAAATAGAAGGGCCGATTCCGTTCTCTATAACTAGATTAAACTAAACTGTGTATCTATCCTTCTCGTCTCCTTAAAGTTAGAGATAGATATAGATACTCAATTTAGTTTAGCTTAGTCTAGTGTGTGACAACGGAATCGGACCTATTATTGCAGTAACAACTAGTGAAAAGTTTAAAATGTTTTTTGTGAATCAATTTGTCCATAACAGAAAGGCAAACACAATTTAGACTCCTTATCTGAAAAAAATAGATGCTTTGAACAGGGATTGAGTTATTTGACAATGTTTTTAACTTTTTAATGCATAATGTTGTACCCGACCCAGAATATTCTTGTGATTGAGATACTGAGAGCTAATGTTTAGGCCGGCCTATTTAATGAAGAATCTTTGTTTCCTCTCACAACGATAACAATCATTGCTCGCCATTGTAATAATTATTAGCGCTTCATATTTTTTCGACCAATTTAGGTTATTCTTAATTATATTTTAAGCTGTTAATTAATTTAAATATTGCTAGAACATAGCATCGAGGTATATTCAAAATGTAATGGTCGTAATAACACGTGATTGTAGGTAGGTTTTGTGCTGTATCACAAAATCCTCAATCTTGTATAAATGCAAAATTTTGTTAATGTACTCTAAAAAATCAGTAATAAGTACTTTTAAACAATCGCAATACAAATGCACGAATTAAGATAACAGCACCTAAAAGAAAACTTTAAGAATGGATTTTGAACCTTGACACTTTAGATATAAACTGTAAAATTATCGAGGAATTTTGATACCTGACATATGTGTAGATATGACTAAATCAGGATTTATTTATTGTTATCGTTGTGTGGGCACTTTTAAATCTATAAAAATGTAAAATTTGTGTTAAGTGTCAACACTTGCAGATTCTTATTTGCTAACGATTTATTATTGACGTGTACCTATTTATACTGCATGTGTTGATATTTTGTAATGCACTATTCGTCGGTTTATTGTTTGAGATATTTTATAGTCTACTTTGATTTACTTGTGTATGTATGAAGCTTGAGTAATTGTATATATAACAATTTAATTATTTATATAAGAGAATGCGCAATTAATAATTAATCTTGTGTAATAAATACTGCACTCCATAAATTATTGAATTTCAAAGAGTGTTCTTATTTCATAACTCTCCAATTTATTTAAAATAAAAGTTCAATATTTATACAAGTAATTTATTTCATTTAACACGTTTACATGTTATTGAAATATTAATTTTACACATGGATCAACATTATATTATAGGTTTTACCTGAAGACCAAAAATATATTTATAACTGCGCTACTTAAAATCATATCAATTGATATTTATACACTATAATATCAAAATAAGACAATGTTAATGAAAATGTATATTTGTGACACTAACCATATTATTATTTAGAATTTTACTGTTTTTGTGATGATGACTAGAAACATATTCTAACTAAAAGGAATATTAATTATCCATTAAATAATCAATGATTAATTTTCACAAGATTAATGAACATGGTTACAGAGCTCTTACTCCAGTCATCGAATGATTCTCCACATCAAAAATAGTATTGTTATTATAAGATCAAGATTCACAAATAGATTAGATATGATCTAATATTAACACCAGAATTATGATAACATGTAAACATACTATAAATAGTGAATATTAATTATGCTTAGTATTCTTGAAAAAAAATGCCTTAAAATAAAGCTAAATAATTATGGTGAATTATCAAATATATAGATGATTTTAGGGGTATCGCAAAAAGGTGGAATCAAATATGGAATATGCACCTAGTTAGGGGATTGAACTATTGCATACATAATTAAACTGTTCTACACAAAGAAGTTATCTTGATAATAAAATGCTAAAATTAGATGAATAGTACTTATCTTTCAGAAAGAACTGTTGAAGTGACTATGTTTTTTAAGTTGAACTGCAAGACTACAATAGTCTTGATTTCTAACGAATTTCAGAACTGCCATCTTCATGAAAGTATACGGCAACTTGTCTTACTATACATTTAAATTCAAGATTATTAAATGCTTTAATTGGTAGGTTCTCCAAATGTGATCCCATCTTCTTGACATATATTTTATACAATAAAGCAATTAAAATAGCCACGCACATACAAATAATATACCTAATACATGATAAAATATATTAAAATACACTAAGCAATAATTTCACCACTAAAATCTTTAATAATGGTTGTGTAAAAAAGTGAAGATAACTTTTTCAAATACATTTAATTGGTCTATGCTGTCTATGAATATAAATTCTAAATTATTCAAATTATTATGTAGCTATTCTAGTCATATTAAATGCATCTCATTAGGACAATAGTTAGTTAACACACTACTGCCCAGGTATTGTGCTATGCTTTACAGAAGAATACCTACAATTACATTTTGTTCATAAATCTACAATTTAACATTTTTGTTGTTTGTAGTTTATCTTTGGGAGGTGGGCAACATCACCACAAAAAAGATTATTTGTAAATAGGCCACAACAAATAATATTATACACAAATTGAGTCTACTGGGTATTTTTATTAATTACAAACAAAAGAATTGCTTTTCTTAAATACTGATTCTGTATGAGATCCTTTACGATTATGCATTGAGTCCTGATTTAAAAATCGACAATATTGTATTGCAATGATGTAAATTAACAATCAGAATTATTATTAGCAATTTATTGCAACTACATTCATAAAATACAGAAGTCTTATCATCATACATAAAACAAGTAGTTTTTATACTCACATGGAGTTTTCATATAAAATTTATTTGATGTAAAAACAAAGTATAATGAAAACCTGAGCAGATACTATTTATAATAATATTTTGAAACAGAATTATCTCTATTATACAATGTATAAGATATGACAAAGTCTTTAACAACAAACCTATTTGTTATCAATGTATGATTAAATTAATCTTGAGATTTAAGAAGATTTGACTTTATTATTTTCAAAAAAAACATTGGTATAAATTTTGTGCATATATTTTATATACAACAATTTATATATGTCTATCTACTAACACTAATGGTTGTTTTTTGTTTTATTTTTTATTATTTTTAATATACAATTAGAAAAAGAACTGTTACTATAAAATAATTAAACATTTATTATGTAGCACAGGAAGATTTAAATACTAACAAACATTAATTATAACACTAAGAGAAAAGTTAAAAATAAATTGTCAGACATCAATATAACATGATGAACATTTAAAAAAATCACAAAGATCAAGTTTCATAAAATAATTACACAAATGATAGCTTTTAATTAGTCTACACATAAATACATAAATATAATAGTTATTTCTTGACCAAGTATATGAGTATATATCCTATGTAAAAGCTTGACATAAGCATTGTATACACCTCTAAGTGCCTTCACCACTCGGCAAAAAATCTTCTTCCTGATATCACATAGCTCTATAAGGTCCTTGGGATTTTAAATATTGAATTACCAAAGAAGGTCCCGAAGACACTACTTCAGGTGGGATAGCAGTTAATGGACAATTTTCTATGCTCATTATTTGTAAGCTGACACATAAAGCCAACTCAAATGGTAAGTTACACAAATTAGGATTGTCATTCAAATACAATGATTCTAAATTCTCCAGTGTGCCAATTTCCTCTGGTAGGTACTGCAAGTTATTTTCACCAATACTTAAGAATGTGAGGTTGGTAAGGTGCCCTATGGACCTTGGCAAGGAGGTCAATTGGTTTGACTGTACAATTAATTTTTGAAGATCATGCAGAAAACCAATTTCATTTGGCAAAATTTCTAATTTATTTTCCTCTAAGTCCAGTACTCTCAATTTTCTCAAACTCCCAATACTAGGAGGAACCCTCTTTAGCAAGTTATTTGATAATATCAATACCTCTAGGTTTTGCAAGCACTGGATGTCATCTGGCAGTTTAGTTAATTGATTAGTTCCCAAGTTCAATTCCACCATGTTAGACCATGTTCCTATGTCCAGCGGTAGTGATGTGAGCAAATTTTCTTTCATGTTTAATTTTGTTAAACTCTTTGCCCTTGAAAATATACCATAAGGAATCTTATCAATTTGATTATGCTCCAAATTTATAGAAAAAGCATTAGTAAATTGAGCAGGTCCTCCAGATGGATAACTCATAAATGAATTCCTGGACAATGTTATACTAGTGAGCTCATTCAAACTTGCCAGTAAGCCATCAGGGAGCTGAGAAATTGAATTGCCTTCTACATTAAATTCATCCATTCGCTTACAGTTACTCAAAGTAGAAGGTATAGCAGTTAATCTATTGTATCTTAACCCTAAACGAGTTAAGGCTTGAAGATTTCCTATGGTCTCAGGTATATCCAGTAAATCATTGTGCTGCAAGTCTAATGTTGACAAATTTACACAATTGCCAATTTCTTGAGGTAAATGTTCCAAATGGTTGTGTGATACATCAAAGGTAACCAAATTTACAAGTTTCCCAATACCAGAAGACAATTCTTTAATTTTATTTTCTCTTAAACTAAGCATTGTAAGATTTGTTAGGTATGCAATTCCATCGCCAACAACCCTGATCCTGTTAAAACGAAGAAACAGTGTTGTCAGGGAGGTCAGTTTGTACACTACTTCAGGAATGTCACTCAGTTTATTGTGTCTCAAGTCCAAAACTTTCAAACATCTTAGGTTCGAAAGTGAATCTGGTAAGCTCGTTAAAGAATTCTCATTCAATGCTAATGTTTGTAGGTTTGTCAGGCAGCCAAACTCTGCAGGAAGTGCCACTAGCTTATTACCATACAAATAAAATTCTATTAGATGAGTCAAGTCTCTGACGTTTGGCGGCAAGGAAGTGATTGACGACTTGCTGAGATCGAGCCTCTTGACGCCTTCTTCACGACATCTCATAAATTCCTTTACTACGTCAAGGTCCGCTTGGATTGGCTTATTTTTCTTTGCCGTGGGTTTAGGTTTGTTAGATTCCGGATGTTTAACAGTTACCACTTTAGGACGTGCCCCTTCGGTATTTGTGAGTGAAGCGGTGGACAACTTCTTCTCCCTCATACTGTGATACTTTTCTCTAGGACTTACTGTGCCGATCGAGTCCAAAGCTTCAGAGTTCTCTCTGGAGGAATTATCTAGATTCATACCGTAACACCTGATAAAACCTGTCTGGTTACCAATTATTTCTTTTGTGTTCAGAAATATTTACTAAAACACACTTGACATGGTTTTGTCATCTCATGACACAGAATAAATCAATACCTATTTAGAGTAGAATAGAACTCTGTATTACTTTTGTTGCAGAGTGAAAATGGTTTTTATGCTTAATCGCATACTATTATATAAATAAAGCTTAAAACGTCGAACTACACGAAACACTCCGAAGTACTATATCTATCAAATATTACTGAAAATGAAAATTGAAACTATTTGTACGTGCACCACCAAGACAGAAAACCACAGATTAATCACAGATAACACAGATTAGAGAGAATACGTCTAGATTAATAGATTAATAAAGAAATAAATCACAGATAAAAAAGAAAGTATATATTTTTTTAGGTTTAAGCGACTCTAAAATCCATTCAGCCTTTTACGTAGTTAATGTTTTTGTTTGTAAAGTTTTTTTTCTGTGTATTGAGTTGTTGCAAGGTTGATATACAGTAATTTCAATATACTGATGTACCCTTTCAAGCCGACCTGAGATTTTATCGTGGTGGTAATAGAATAGGCACTTTTTTCCCAAAAATATTGAAAGGCAACTTGTTTATCTGAAAATTTTAAAAAATCTTACTGTTGCTATGCTTTCGGCGGCTTCATGAGAAAACTGCCTAATTGTTTTTGGTCTTGGAGTTTTTTGGCCCCATTCAACTATGGTGGACGTGTTTTTTATTTCAGTGAAAATCAGTGTCGTTTTGTGTAATAAGTGTTAATAATGATAAGCAATGTGGAGGATTATTAAAATAATCGTCAAGCGGTGAGAAAACGATGGGTTTTTTATCGTGGTAATCCACCTCATCGAAGTAACACCACAGTGTCTGCCATCAATCGTTTGACGCTAAACTCTCCCAAGATGCATTGAAATGCATTACACTTGCAATTAAATGCAAATATACTGAAGACATTAAAATACCGAAGACTTGGCTGTATGGGCTCTGTTCCCTTTGCCTTCCCTACATGGGAGAATTTTACAATAGTAGTAGCAATAGAGAATTTTACAACAACAACAAAAAAAACTCTAATCTGTGGTGAGCTTGTCTTTATAATCTGTGGAGCTTGTGACACCTTGTCATTTTGCTTGTATGTAATTTCAGTTGTTTTCCGAAAAGGATTAAAGTATTTTCTTGATAGCACAATAAAAGAATTTATTTATCAAGATGGACAAAAGCAAGGAGAAGGAAGAACAAAGTATTATGGATAAATCCATGAGATCAGTATTCGGTAAATTCCTCACACCAACTTTACACAAAGAGCATGTCTGTTTATATTGCATTATTGTAGATAATTAATAATATATTTGTTTTTAGTCGGTAATATACCTTATGAAGCAACTGAAGAGAAATTAAAAGATATTTTCAGTGAAGTTGGGCCAGTGCTGTCTTTTAAATTAGTATTTGATAGAGAAACCGGTAAACCTAAAGGTTATGGATTCTGTGAATATAAAGATCAAGAAACTGCTCTCAGCGCTATGAGGAATCTTAATGGTTACGAAATCGGAGGTAGATCTCTTAGAGTGGATAATGCTTGTACCGAAAAGTCAAGAATGGAAATGCAAGCATTAATGCAAGGGCCACAGGTAAGGAAAAATTTTTTGGTAGAAATATGTGTATTCTAATGAGAGACCTCTCCACATTCATTTACATTTATATTAAACTCTTTATTGCACAAATAAACAAAAATTTTAGTAAATACAAAAAGTAAGCAAAGGAGGACTTATCTCTAATAGAGATCTCTGCCAGCCAACCTATCACAGGTGTGTGAGAAGAAACTTACACAGGTGTTTAAGAAACTTTTAGATACAGTCATAGAATGTAATGTTCATACTACAAACTTTTCAGGTAGAAAATCCATATGGAGATCCAGTTGACCCAGAAAAAGCTCCTGAGGCAATTAGCAAAGCTGTAGCTACTCTGCCTCCAGAACAGATGTTTGAACTCATGAAGCAAATGAAGCTTTGTATTCAGGTATTGAAATATATGATCTCTGGTAAATAGCCAAGCTGCCTGTGATTTCCTATATTATAGAATTTTTATCCATATTTATAAACACTAGACAGCACTAGACAGCACTAGTCACTTGTCAGCTCAGCATCCATTTCTTTTATTCTCTTATCATTCATCACACATTCAATCTACTCCGCTCTGCTCATTTGGTCTTCCTCTAACTCGGCATCCTTCTTGTTATGTGACATTAATCCCTCCTCATCATGTCCATACCACAGTGTCAAATCCTTCCACAGTGTCAAGTGTTCCTTATAATTATCTATCAGAATTTATTTGGGTGTCCAAATATCCTATATATGCTTGGTTTCCAAGCATGAAATAACTGGGACATCTCTCTTTTGAGCACAGGTTTTCCTATTACATAATAAAACAATGAATAGGGTTTTTAGTATTACTAAGCTAACTTATTTAATATTAATATAGAATAATTCTTTTTTTATACAGAATAACCCAACAGAGGCTAGAAATATGCTCCTTCAAAACCCTCAGCTAGCATATGCCCTTCTACAAGCACAGGTTATCATGAGGATTGTAGACCCTGCTACAGCAGTTGTAAGTTATCATAAATATTTATAATATTCTTGTTTTAGACTCTTTTCATAATTGTGCCTGTAAGTCTAAAGGGATTTACTCATGTTCCTTTAATCAGAGACAATGTCGGCGCAACATCAGAGCTCTGAAGGCAATTGCCTGGTGTGTAGGCAAATTCTTTATTTTTTTTTCTTATTTATTTTCCGGAACATCTTAAGATTTTTAGTGTGTAGAGTAGCAGCCGATTTTAAGGCTGATTTAAGGGATGTCAGTAGACTTCGTAACCACTCTGTGGATAAGTCAGTCCACTAATATGCATTTGTGTGCCATTTCACAGGAATAGATTGTTTTAGACAATAGGGTATATGGGGCATACTTCTTGGTGCATACTTGTAGGATAGGAGAAGCCTTCTTTGCTCTACATTTATCAAACATTTATAAAATCTATCACAGGTTATATTATCAATTCGTAGCATATATGTACCTGTCAATTAATTAACAACTTGAAAAAATTGTATTTGTAATAAATTTAGTATTATTAAAAAAAGTTGTGTTATTAAATTTTATTATACTAAAGATATTTTTTACATACTGTTGTAGAGCATGCTCCATTCGAGCCACCCAGTGCCTCCAGTTCTGCAGCCAGGAGAAAAGCCACCATCGAATCCATACATACCCAACAACCCACCTCAAGGTTAGTTCTATTGTCATATGACCAGCATGTCCTTTTACTACTGGGCATACCAATTCCTATATAGACACATGAGGAGTATAGGGTGAAACCACCATACTGTCCCAGTGAGGATTGGTGGGTAGAAACAACTGCAATAGCCACCGGTACCATAGGCTTATTTTCATTCCAAGCAACTCGAAATCACATGTTTCGGTCACTTTTTCAAGGTCCAAATTTATGCAGCTCAAAACCTCACTTAGTTTGTCAATTGTGTCAAATTTCTTAATCATGAATATTTTAAATTTTTAGCTGTATATATTTATTCTTGGAATGTAATCAAATTATAAATTTTTGTGTACATATTTTAATTTATGAGATGAATAAAAACTGTTAATTTTCTTTAACACATTTTGATCCTGGGTAGGTGTTAATAGATTGATGATTTTTAAAAGTGCACAGCACAAAGCAGCAACAATGATTACTTTTTGTTTCAGTTCAACAACCACCACCATCATTGCTGGCTAATCCAGTGCCTCCACCTAACCAGTTCCCATGTAAGTGTGCTTTTATATTAATTTCGTAAACATTGTTTTTTAGAGCATAAACTATTGTCTTTTTTTCAACTCCTAAAATATGTAAACACCTTTGACAGTAAATGAACAGTATTAGAAGGAAATAAAGGTTGTTACCTCAAAAATGTGTATACATATTTTTGTATTCGACAGTGCCACTGAGTTTGAATACAATTTAAGTACAGTTTATTATGAATATCACTTGGTTCGCCTCCTGTTATATAGCGACTTATGTATATCAATAAAAAAAGTTGGTGTTGACACTGCTACCTACTACGGGGTAGAGGGGTGCAGGGCCGTCTTTAACCTATTGGAAGCCCAGGTCATATTAGGATAATGAGGCCCCTATGACTTTGACAAAACACTATTTTGTTAGACACAAAGAAAGTAGATAAACAAGGTTAAATATTTATTTTTATTATCAATCACATGAAACGAATAGATATAGTCCACAAAAGTAACTCTTTTAGCATTTTTGGTAATAAATATTGGTTATCGTTTGGTGAACTGACAGGGACTAGGGACTTTGTATTTGATCATCGATCACGGGGCCCTGGGCACTTGCCCAAAGTGCCCACTGGGAAAGAGAGGTCTGGAGGCGTGATGATATGTTTGACTCAATACATGTGTCCATAGCTCGACCGCCGCCGATGGCAGACGTAGACCTCCGCAGCACGCGTGGCTCCATACCAGGTCTGTTGGATCAGGACATGCGTTCCATGCCCATGGCGCCGCACCCAGTGCCGCCTCCGCAACACCAAGACAGGTCAGTAATGACTTACATAATATGGCAATTAAGTTACTCGGAGCTTTAACTATAGCGACTTGATATTTAAGGAATTTTTACCAAGAACACAACAACAAAACCGCGATATGATCCTATAATTTTTTCTTATGAAAAGTCAAAGCTATCTTGAATATGAAGGCCATCTTGAATTTTTCTTTACGTGTCTATGGCAATAGTTCGCTTTATTATATCGAGTTTCATTAACTCATGCTCTTGGGGCAGATTAGTTCACACTTACATTTGGGTACCTACAGAACAAGTATGATTAGCGTTTTTAGGAAAAACTACTATTGTAGATACAGGTTGGGCAAAAAGATCATAAATATAGGTTCTTAATAGTATAAACTTATTTTACCTTTTTTTCTTGTAAATCGATAATTTAGTATTGAGGTCTCTCCGTTGGATATTGTTAGATAGACCAATTGAATCTTGTTAATGTATTATTATTTTAAATGTAATATTTCTGTTAGTTCTGCTTCAACTTCTATGGAACTTAAAGATATGTAAGTGAGTTTTTAATATAGTTATGCTCATTGTCAAGAACTTTTATATTTTCATTTAATACCTACTGATTTACGTTTACATTTTATTGTTTACTGTTGTTTTATCATGATTATATGCACGATCGTATTTGTTTCTACGACTTAGTTTAATAAATTTCGTATTTGTTTCTACGACTAAGGCCCAATTGCGCGGTCGAGAGTTAGCATCTAACCCTGGGGCAAATATATGGGTAAACCCCGGGTTAGGCGCTAACTCTCGATCGTGCAATTGGGCCTAAGTTTAATAACTCAGCTTTTCTTAATTTTAATTCCCTGAAAATTCTTAGGGCTGTATAAAATTAGGTAATTGATGTTTGTTTTCCATGCGATGTTTTAATGTATCACAACACTGATTGGCCGCTTCCTTGACTGCAATGAGTGATCGCTATTATAGCGCTCTGTGCGGTTCACAAAATGTGGGATGTGGGTTAACACCTACCTACACAATCATTTTATTCCGAAAGTTCCTTGTGTTGTTGCTTGTGTCTATAGTTGCCTGCGCGAATTGATTGTTTATAAATACGTTTTACGGACTAAAACCATCTTAGATGTAATTTTATTCACATTTCCCTTTAGCGAGGCAGAAGGGAGATATTCCCCTGTTTTCAGCCGCCGGTAACCACTAAAATATCAAAAATTATTGATCAATATCTATATTGACCAACCGTCAATCATTTGGGTGTTCTAAGTATGTGTTTGACAATCTTGACTGCTACGGCGTACTTAGGCGTGTAAGGGACTCACCAGAAACACCGGAACAACCCACTCAAACCGATATAACCATTTGAACCCTGCGAGTGTAGGCAGGCCGTTTCCAGGGCCCTCCGACCTAGTTAGATACCACGTCAAACACAACACTTATATACGGGCATTTTCATTTTAAATGACGCAGTTATTTTAGAAAGCTGTCATAAATTAACTATCGATTTAATACATAAAAACTATGAATAACTGTAGAGAATATTATTATTTATGTGATTAATATAAAAGGTCTATGCATAAATGTGTATTTGTTCGCTTTATTTAATATTTTCGAAGTATAGTAGGAAAATTTGGTCCTGTTAGTAACAAAATAAAAAATGCGATATAAGTTCAAATGTGATATAATTATAAATCGCTTATTAATAAGTTTTTATTACTTAATGAATGAAATGTCCATTATATGTCGATCAAATATAAAATTTTAATTAAAATTCCAAAATATGGTCAGTATCGTAACATACCGCACAAATCCATTCTTTATTTTTCGCATTACTGTTTTGATAGTTCGAGTAATGATAAAATTTAAATAGAATTTTAATTGTAGTTTATTTACATCACTGATAATATATTAATTACTCATTTAATCGTAATAATTTATTATTTATTAAAGATAGACGTTACAATTTTTTTGGGACAATTACTAAATGGACATGTCCTTTACGAAACAGAATTATTAAGAATAGTAGTCACTGAGGTAAAATTTCAAATGAATGAGATGAGGTAGCTACAAATTATGGCTCCATATAATAAACGCATAAAAGATAAGTATACTAATAAAAATAAAAATAATGTGGTATGTACTTTCAAATAAACATTTATTTGGTAGGTACCAATTGATAAATAAAAATTATTATTTTACTTCTTATATCTTAATCGGTCAGTTAACAATAATATGTTATCTTAAATTAGGTAAGTAACAAATAAATTGTTGGAAACACTTCTTTGAGAAACAAACTACATATTTAATAATAATATCTATAACATTTATTCGTAGTGTCACAAAACAAGTGATGAGTACAATTATCTTTGTATTTTAATCAGTTAATATTACTTAACAGTTAAGTTGTTCTTAATTCTAATAATTCTTTTTCAATTCTTCTCTTTAATTCCTATTTCTTCAAAAACTGTATCTAAATTAAAGTATATCACCATTTTTTTGTGATTTCTCCCCTAACATAGTAAGTACCTGTAAATAAAATAATTCGATATCATCATAAATAATATAATTATTATGTACATTGATGAGTACTAAGCTTTACACGTCTGTTTCGTAACAATTTTGTCCGTGCAATAGTAACGGTTGCTAACAGGACGTTACGAATGTAGCTCGTTTTTAATATTTAAACAAAATACTCATTATTTTTTATCAGAAATCTTCCAAATGCTATTTAAATATTTTCAATGGGGCTTAAACAATATAAAGCTAAAGAATAAATATAGATAAATCTTCTACTTCTACTAGAAAACCGTTACTAACCTCAATAGATTTTAGCTGACCAAAATTTTGGTGAAGAAACACCGCCGCACAGATGGAACACCTTTCATGATTAACTTCAAAATGGCGTTTTATCTTTGAAATTCATACTCGGGGCTGCCATGTAAGTCCAAGTTTTACAATTAAATTCATATTTTAATCGTTAAAAGCGTGTTACTAACCAGACATGTCCATTAGTAGCGAATTCGTTGGACAAGCTTTTTTCTATATATTTAATAATTTTATTTACCAACCCATGTGAATTATATAGTTTAAATACATAAATAGATATCTTACAATAAAAATAAATCACCGCTATGCAAGCTGTGTCGTAAAAATCTTCACAAAATCAAATTCAAGGAGGCAAACTGTCGTTGGGACACCATAAATTGGAACATTTTCAATTAAATATCATTTAAAATAAAATTTCAACTGCATTCTTTCAGGGACAAAAACTCAAAACTATACAGCTTTATTAATAAGCTTTCAGGGTTAATGGTTTTAATTATAAAATATGGTAAAATATATTTTCTACATCGATTTGTTGTCATGGCACAACCGAAAAACGGCTTGAACCATTTAAAGTGAAAATGCCCATACATAACATAATAATAAAGATTTTACACACTAGAATAATAGTTATTTATTATACAAGAGTGGAAAGTTCCTTTTTAACCGCGTGCTCGATTTGGATGACCGAGCAAGCGAAGGATTCTTAAGTTGAATCACGAGCGCAGCGAGTGATTCTAAATTAGAATCCTGAGCGTCAGCGAGGGAAACAAACGAGCACAAGGTGAAAAATCTTTCCACTCGAGTGCAATACGTAACTTTTCATCCCACGAGGAAATGACAAAATGAAAAAGAAAACAATTTATAATGACAAAATATTTTTTCACAATTTAAAAAGTTCTAATCATAAATTTGGCACCATAGAGGTTACATTAAATAGGTTTAATGACGTTTTGAATTTACAATTATATTGAGTACTCATTATATGTGATGTTCTAAATTCAAATCTACTTTGCCGCTCAAGCGAATAAAATAGAATTTTCCAGCCAGATTTCGAAGCGCAAAATTACACTTTCCGAGGTGGTGGGATGAAAAAAATATTGTTGTTTTATACAATAATATTTATCACAATGGGCTCTGTCGGGCAGAACGACATAAAGTGGAAAGGAGGAACATTTGTGTTAATTAGTAACAATCCATACTAATATTATAAATGCGGAAGTAACTCTGTCTGTCACGTCAAATCTACTGACCCAATTTAACCGGAATTTAGTACACAGATAGTATAGAGCCTGAGAAAGAAAGGACATAGGCTACCTTTTATCCTGATATTCCCATGGGAACGGGGGCCTACTGGTGAATATTAAAAGATCTCTCGCTACGTATCTCTCTACTTAGTAGGTATATAAATATAAATATCCTCAGACATTCACACCTATCAACTAGTCCCATTTTAAGCAACTAAATGCTGCTTGTGTTACGGATACCAGATGACGGACAAATATATTTAATAGATAAATACACAATTATTCAGAATATATATAATATTATACATATATAATGAACATCCAATACTGGAGAACAAATGTCTGAAAATTCACCACCCAAACACTTGCCGCCACTGGGGATCGAACCCAGACCTCTCGAGATGGCGACGCCTCGAGACCGGCGTACAGACCACTCGACCACGGAGGTCGTCATATACGCTTATGTAGTTCGTATCTTAGGTATAAGGTGGGGTTAAGAGGTAGCTAATTGTAGTGGTGTTGTGTATTGTGTAACAGGTAGATAATTGTATTGTTGTTGTGTATTGTGTAACAGGTAGCTAATTGTATTGTTGTTGTGGCAGTGGGTTCCCGCGCGACCCGCGGCTGGCCGGCGCGCCGCAGTTCCAGGACCCGCGCGTGCGCCCCAACGACCCGCGCAACCAGCCCAAGATGCCGTGTGAGTTACTATGTACACTTTTTTATCGATAGCTATTTACAGAGTGGAACTTAGGGAATTTGCGAAGGTAAGTGAGAGACTTAGGGCGTTGAATTTGGATTTATTAGTAATTTTATTTATATTAGGTTACCTTACCTATGAAATTGGTGTTTTGTATGGAGATTTTGGGAAATTCTGCATTTTCCATACTAAATTTTTTTCAGTTTTCTTCACAACGACAAATCCAAAGATAATAATATTTGGCATGTATCATTAGACAAGCTTTAGTAATATGTGTAATATCACACTTCATAAAAAATATTTATCGTTTTTAAGTGAATGCAAATAAAATGATGTATTCGGGAGGCACTTAAAAAGAGTTGTCTCCGTGTCCAATTTTAACACAATTAAACTTACAACAAATTTTAAAAACAAATCAAAAGAGCTCAAAAATATAGTCTATTTTTAGACGAGGTAATTATTTTTTAAGAATACTCTGAATCTTAATAGTTACAGACATAATACTAAGACAGAATAAAAACACCAATTTCATAGGTAAGGACCCAATATTACAAGTAGAGTGTCAGGAAAAAGGAAAAAGATATAAAAAAAGGTTACTATAAAACAAGGTCCAGTTTGCAACATTCTCCCATTTTCTTTAAAGGTAGCTTATCTCTCGAAAATTCGTGCTCAAGGTCCTTGTATAAGGTTGACGACAACCATGTTTCTCAATACACTTGCTCGCAATGTGAACTTTATTCCATAGCACGTAATGCCATATATTAAACGCGCGTAAGGTAAAAATATTACAGCACTATTTTGCGTGCGGTAACATTTTTTATATGAATAAATGGGTGGCTTTTGTTCGGCGAGTTGTGGCACTATGGCCCGTATTACAGAACCAGACTTAGCGAAGATCTCTGCTGAGTACCGTTAGAAGGAAAAGGCGCTATTCATCCCCAGATAACGTCATCCCTTTCTAGCTGTGCTCTAACGAAGATCTACGTTTGAAATTGATTCTGGAATACAAAAACTCAAATCATTTATTCAGTTTCGGTATTTAGATACTTTTATGAATGTCAAATTATGCCAACGGGTTTATATTGTAAAATGATAGCTGAAAAATTAAAAAGGCGAATGAGTGTTTAACAACGGGTCTATATTCCTCGCTAGTGTGTTGAAAAACGTCGTATGACACACGTGTGTATTGATGATTACCATCCTCTGCTGTCTTAAGAGCGTCTCAATGGCGCTTTGACCGGTGATCACAATTTTTAGACACTTGTATAATAATGTACTATTATTGCACACTATCTCATTCTCAGTCAGTCAGTATCTCATTTTGTTATTCAAGTTCTGTATATTATTGTTATGAAACCGCATGCCTGACTCTACTCTTTTCCCGGTTTTTACCTACAAGTGTATCAAAATGTTAAAGAAAATCACGCGCAATGTGAGTGTTAACGACTACGTCTACCCCTTCGGGGATATAGGTAGGCGTGATAATAGTTAAACACACTTTCGCCTTCTTAACTTCTCAACTGTCGTTTGACAAAATAAATTAAAAAATACAAGATTCGTTGCACCTCGTCACCTTTCTATAGGCTGCACTGCGGGGATGGGCTTTCTTAGATACAAATACACGAGAAGCAAAACAAAATTTAAAATAACAAAATATTGTTACATACACCCATAAATAGCCTAAAATAAGAAGAAATACTCAACACATGCTAATTTCTACCTTATTTTTGTTGATCAATAAAATCCATTTACAGATTGTACAGTTATATCCCAAAATATGTAAACCATTTTTGACAGTAAAAGGCGCTTGTTACAAGGAAATAAAGATTGTCACCTCTAAAATGTGTATGTCATAAATAGTCATAATATATTGTAATATATTGTGTCGACTGCACCGCTGTGTGGATATGCCAAATTCAACCTTGGTAATATTTGTAATATGATCCGTAAAAAAAACAAAATTATTACTGTAACAAATAAAAATGTTTGATGGTTAACAGCACAAATGCCGCCGGGCATGCCGAGCGTGGCCCAGGCTAGGACCATACAGGGCATACCTTCTGGTGCTTCAGATCAAGAAAAGGTAAGTTATAACTTTGTTAACTAAACACTGTCAAGTAAAACAGGGGATTGAGTTGATATACGTCCTATAGGAACTGTACTTCACACAAGGATTTTTAATCTCTAAATAAAGATTATTAAAAATTTAAAAGCGGCAAATTCAAGAATATTTCTTATGTAATATTATGTATAAATGCGAAAAAACCGGTTGCTTTCTACAAATTGCCAATCAAAAACTTATTTATATCAAGTTTATATTAAAATTATAGACTGCAAACATTAATTTAGAAACATCATATATTTTTATGTTGGATGTGGGTGTATGTATTTATATAGATTAACATAGATTTGATTAATATTTACTTATAAAACATCTTATATTTTTAAAACATAAATCAGTATGAAGACTGTAATGAAAGTAGATGAAGCAAAAGAAATATGTAAGGACCGTAGCAAGTGGAAAGAAGTAATCTCTGCCTACCCCTATGGGAGAAGGCCGTGATTTTATGTATGTATGTATTCTAGATAAACAATTTCTTCCATAGGCCGCGTTGATAATGCAAGTGCTGCAGCTATCAGACGAACAGATCGCCCTGCTGCCGCCTGAACAACGAGCCAGTATTCTGATGCTGAAAGAACAAATCGCTAAAAGCACCCAACAGCGTTAGAACAAGAAAACCACCTTCATGTCTCCTAATAATAAGGTTTATATTCTAGTTGTGCAGTTGGAGATTGTCATTGATGGTTAGATGGACGTGGGGCGTTAGTAACGCCATAGTATGAACACCAGAAATTACAGAAATCGCCAAAAACGTTCCCATATCTGTTGGACGCGAATATAAAAACCCATCCTGTATAGATTTCCATGATTTTTTTACCTTTTATGTAATACACGTGACCTCAGATAATAGAAGAAAAATTTACAACTCGTTTTATCCTTTTTGTATTTTAAGACTGACAAGGTGTTTCATTTTTATTTGAATCTTATTCGATTTTTTTCTTCGGTAATAACCTATCTGAATTGAAGTTTCGTAAGTGTAAATCGATTACAATAGCTACTGTATACCTTATTAATAAAAGTTTTAAAATAAATGCTTATTTTAATTTATATCGCGACCCCATTATTTTTCTTGTCATTTATAACCCTAGAAATAAACATAATTTCCGTGGTCCAGTGGTCTGAGACCTGCTCTCAAGGCAGGTCTGTAAGCCGGTCGGGAGAGGTTCTGGGTTCGATCTCGGGTGGGGGCAAATGTTTGGGTGATGTATTTTCAGGCATTTGTTCTGCAGTCTTGGATGTTTATATATATTTATACATATTCAGGATATTTATATGTTTATCGTTAAATATATTTATTCCTCGTCTAGTGTGCATAACACAAGCAGCATTAGTTGCTTAAAATGGGGTTAGTTGATAGGTGTGAATGTTTAAAGATATTTATTATTTATTTATTCTATTACTATAAGATAGTCGTCAGCCTTTAAAAGTCCCACTGCTGTAGAATTACCTACATTAAGTACATATTATAAGATAGTATTTATTTAGATTATGTAACTATTTACATCAGTTTTATTGTTGATTACTCATACAAATGCAATGACCTTAATATTCTTTGAAACATTGTCAATAAATTTTGTTAAACAGAGAGTGAAAACTCCCTAAGTCTGCCAGTTATTCTTAGAACAAGGTTCCGTGTAGTTTTTCTGTTACAAGAATGTTTGTAAAGATCAAAGGTGTACCACCCATACACAGGGGACGCGCCTATGGACATATAGACTAACACTTTATTGCACAAAAACAAAGTACATTAAAGTAAATATAAACCTCTGTGTGTTGTACAAAGGGCGGCCTTAACGCATAGAGCGATCTCTCTCAGGCAACCTTAGGATAGAGAGGAAAAATATCCATGAGAAAGTGAGGTAAGATGGATGGATGGCCTATCGCGCTTTCATAGGAACTAAAAGATCTCAGGCCAAACGTGTGTAAAGCAACTTCTGATGAGGTGATGGATGATATACTTAATGCGAATTTGTTTTGTAATAATAACAAAAGAGTTTTATCTTTGAAACATTGGTTTATTAACTCGTGACCGCTCTATCTCAATATATCGAACGCAGCAGGTACATAATTACAAATATTTATCGTCTGATATTCCAATTTGGGTGTGTTTATCGTTGCACGTAGCTGATAATAAAATAAGATCAGTAAATAATCGTCTACGTAAATGGACGTGACTCTCGCGGAGTATGTTGGATTACCTAAGTTTTATCGCAAATGGTTCCAGATTTGGTTTTAACATTAATATCTCACCTATACTTACATAGATATTGTATGTATAATATTTTGCAACTGAGTTGGAATCTCTGATGTAACTTATACACGCTGTTTAAAACCGCCGCCGCACCGCCTAGTGGGTACTAGATAACAGGAGTAGGAACATGCAAGTAAAATTTTTAACAAAAATAATAAATTTTTCAGCTATTAAAATATCGAGCTACGGTCCTCATATTTTTGCAATGAGTTAAGTATAATAATAACCCTACAAACAAACCCTTTCGGCTCGTTTTTGTTTTTACTGACAGTATAATAATATTTTCAAAATCTTTCTCTGATTTAAGGGACGTTTTCACGTTATGAAATGTCAATTTCTATTAGAAATGTGATTTCATCTAATTTCCGCTGGGGCGCTTTTCACGTTTCCCATTGAAATTGGCATTCTTGACATTTCGTAACGCATCTAAACGTGAGAAGTTTTTTACAAAACTTACACTAGGGGTACAGTTTATTATAGATATACCCACTGCTTAACAGGCCTCCTCCAAGGATCTCCACCACGTTCGGTCCTGAACTGCCCCCATCCAGCGACTTTTGGCAGCCTTCTCCAGATCGTCGGTCCATTTTGTAGGCTATTGTATAGGGGGCTTCTCTAGTATCCTCTCGTCCCTATTACTCTTTAATACCTCATCATATTCATGCAATTGGGTAAGTAGGTAGTTGAAAAGATTATCCCAACTTTAAAAATCAACGACTTAATAATAAATCGGTCGTCGACCGCGAAAAAAATATGCCTAAATTTTGTTAATTTAATACCTCGAAATTATTCATTAAAATTTCTGATTTATCTAGTAAGTAGGTACATATTTTCTCTCCAAGCTTATGCCGTTGCTATATCCCGTCCCATAAAGGTTCCATACTTACCTACTAGCATTATATCCGTAGGTATAAGTATCTCTAGAAACATCTCCCTTATAGGAACTGGTAGATTTATAGATAAAATCTGCGCCTGCGCCTCCGCAAATCCAAGATTCTGTCTGAACACTGCCCGCTCCGTCTCGCCGCCCGCATTTGTTTATGAGGGAGGATAAAGTACCTACACACAAGTGCCTACAGTAAAGGCGACTAAGGGCGTATTGGGTACCTACTGGGTCTGTGATTTTGTAGGCGATGAGCTAGCCACTTGTTACTACTTTTTCACGATTTTCCATCTGACCAAACACAACTTGTATGGCTTAATGTGGTCTTAAGGAACACAGTGCTCCTTGGACTCTGCCGACCCCTTCGGAGATTACAGGCGTGATTGTATGTATAAAGTTCCTACTTACCTGCTCGGAGTAAAGGTACCTGGGTCATCTACGAAGTAATAATGTTTATTGATTAGTAATGTGGCTGTTACTTACAAACGATTCTCATATTCCTTCATTTTGGAGTGGAATGTTAGAAAGCAAATAAATATTTTCTGTTTTGTTAAGACAGTTAGGTACACATTAGTGGCTTGAAGCTTCTTTACATGTTAAGATAAACAAGGCAACATGAAATAAATATATGAACAATAATGCCATTAATGTTAACTGTACTTTAGAAATGGGCTATAAGTCACAAAAAAGTGTTATTCCCGTTTGTACCCTAACTTTGTCTCTTAATTTAGGTGACGATTTTTTAGGATATTGCTAATTGGCTCCCCTTATATAAGGGGGTAAAGTGGGAAAGTATTAACATGAATTTGGAGAAAGTATATTTCATAAAATAATATTATATTTTAAATTTTATATTTAAAAAGTTATCACTCCTACCGACGAGCAGATTAGATACCCCAAAAAATTATGCAAGAATTAATTATGTGTATTTATTATTTATCAAATATATTGAAACTAGCTTTTGCCAGCGAATACGTCTGCGTAGAATAGTTACTTTGAGATATCAATAAATAGGTTATTCAACACTGAAAGATTTTTTCAAATTGCAACAGTAGCCTCAATTGGTGGAATTGAAACTTACTCCTACTCTTTTATTAGAAGCAAAGTTCATAATAAAAATTAATTTTTTTTTTCATTCACGCGCTGACACCGCTTCCCTTGGGAATATCGGGATAAAATTTAGCCTATGTCCTTTCTCAGGCTCTAGCTAGACTATCTGTACACCAAATTTCGGTTAAATTGGTTCATTAGTTTTGACGTGAAAGCGAGACAAACAGTTACTTTCGCATTTTTAATATTAAGTATGATTATTTTATTATTTTGGGTTTAAAGAGACTCTAAGAAAATATTGCCTATATTAAATTCTAAACGTAATTATGTTATAAATCAATAAGTACGTGTACCTACCTACCTTACATACCTACCTTTATGCATGCAACCATAAAATCGTACAATGCAAGTAAAAAATTACAATCGATTTGTTGACTCATTATTCGTTGTAAGTAGTCGTTAAATCCGCCAAACGTAGTAAAAAGCTAAAATAAAAGAATAGTAATTAACTAATTATGCACATTTTTTGTACGTTTATTTAGGTACTTGAAATTTTGTGCTCCAAAAATTTCAAGTACCAATTTTATTTATTAATATTATATTACTTTTTGTTAATTTGGAGTCGGTTGGGCATAATAAATAATTATGGATTAAAATTAAATTTAAATTTTCCCAGTTATATTATAAGCCCTATCTAGCGCTAATAATAGTCAAAAATCTATTTTCATTGTTCATACATATTAATCACGACTATTATTCCCTAAGGGTTAGTCAGATACTAGGCAAAAGCTCCGCAAAAGCAGTCCATTGCCTTAGTCCGCGCTTAACCAGCAGTGACTGCACTACGCGTGACAGGTGGTGAGCCGGTCGTCGTCGCTATAAGCTATTAGATGGTTGTGCAGTTCTAAGTCCATTAGTTGCCTTTTACTAACACCAAAGGGAAGAGATGGGTTGGTAGTATTCTTCTAATGAGCCACTACCACACAACAGTGTCATTATGCTATTGGTTTAATTTTGCTTACACCGTATCTTGATAGTTAAAGTGAAGTCACTTATTACCGCGTGCCGCGCTCATACCGTTTAGTCTGCAGCGACCTTCCTCTGATGCACGTGGGTCGTCACGTCGCGTCGCTCACGTATTTAGTTGAAATATCTGACCAAGTTATCAAGAAATAAGGTTTGATTTTCCTTACACCATTTAATTTACAAATCATTGTAGTGAAGTTTGCCAAGTTTGCACTAATTTGACAGTGTTGTTGATTTTAATAGCAGACGTAGTATCTCGGAGACTCGGATTAATAGTGCGTGCTACACAGGTTAGACATTAACAGAGGGGACAGACGCTTTTAACAAAAATATTGCGGGCTTCGCGTCTTTCGTTTATTAAAATCATTTGCTTGTGCTTGATACTGTTCTCCGGACGCTTAGTGCGTGTAAGTTAAACTCTAACTGAAGTATTTTTTCAATTACGCACTAACGTAAATTACAATGAATTATTGTTTACATTGGTATATTTTTAAAATTAATGTCAATTAAATTAGCTACATTATTTCAAAACTGTTCTATAAAAAAAAAAAACTAATTTTGTTGCGTGGCTATGCGGGAATAAATTTGAATAATATTTTAAAGTCCTTTGAAATTTAATATAAAAAATAAGAGAGATAATCTTTGTTTTTAAAGTCAAATATTTAAGTACTGTTTATTATTGTAGGTGCGACAAAATGAAATGTTTTATTACATCTCTTCTGGTGTTAACCCTGGCACTGTCAGGCGAGTGCAGGCGGCGTGATGATTGGAACTACAGAAACAGTGTTAAATACCATTTACGCCAGCAGTACCCAATAACTGACAACTTAATAGCTCAATACGACATGCCGGACCCCCCGGACCACACCAAGCTGATTCCAATGGCTAGATATGTTCTACATAACGTTGGTAAGTTTTTTCATTTTTATTACTAAATATTAAATTCCATGTAAGATGGTAGAGCGGGGAGAAAAATTGCATTACGATATTGTAAGATGGTATGGGGCAGAAAATATAGTGTGGTAGTGGGTTCAAGTCCCAGTGAATATACCTACAACACGCCCGGTTTAGTAATAATATTATAGGTATGCATTATCTTAGATTAAAGAAACAAGATCTGAGTAGGTATATTATAAATGTCTCACATTTTTTTTTTATTTGTGAAGTTATTCTTTTTTTAAACCCAGTAAAAAAAATAAAAAAACACAATTACAGTACTTACATTAATTACAATTAAAGATGGAATGTCGCGACGACGACGATCAAAAGAGTTGTTCGAAGGCAGACTTATTGTTTTAAAGCATTCTCTGCCAGTACATTAAACAAACAATCGTAGAAATATTCTTAGCTAGTGACTTCCCGCGGTTTCACCCGCGTGGTACTAGTTCCCATAGGAATATCGGGATAAAAAGTAGCCTTTGTTCTTTCTCAGGCTCTAGAGTATCTGTGTACCAAATTTCGATAAAATCTGTTTAGCAGTTTTGACGTGAAAGCGAGACCGACCGACAGGCAGAGTTACTTTCGCATTTATAATACCTATTAGTCTATATGGATAGATGGATAACTTATTAACAATCGTAGAATTATATATATCATTCTTAATTAATGATGACGACCTCCGTGGTCGTGTGGTCTGTACGCCGGTCTGAAGGCGCCGCCATCTCGAGAGGTCCTGGGATCGATCCCCAGTGGAGGCAAGTGTTTGGGTGATGAATTTTCAGATATTTGCTCTCCAGTCTTGGATGTTCATTATATATGTATAATATTATATATATTCTGAATAATTATGTGTATTTATCTATTAAATATATTTGTCCGTCATCTAGTATCCGTAACACAAGCAGCATTTAGTTGCTTAAAATGGGACTAGTTGATAGGTGTGAATGTCTGAGGATATTTATATTTATTTATTTATTAATTGTATATTCTTACAATGTTTCGATAGAACGGACAATACCATAGTAGATTACGAAAAACAACACTATTATTTACTCTTTCATAAGATCACCGATTTGGAACCTTGAACCGCTGATATAGAAAAAATAACAGACCGACTGACACGATAAACCAAATAAAATATCGTCATAAATCATTTCATTACATTAATAAACGACATGGAAAACATTGTAAGGAATATACATTTTTTGGAACGTGCCGCATTCTAAAATGTAGTATTTATCTACTGCATCTTCCTAGATTTACCTATAAATCTAGGAAAAAAAAAATAGTTCATCCTAACTTGTCCTATTTGCTAAACAATCTTGACACTGCTTTTTAATGAAATATCACAATATAAAATCAATTTTTAGCTAGATTCACAAGGATTTAGCATCTATTAACGATTTATTGATAAAGGTTGTTGACTTTATCAGGATAGAATTTTTAAATGAGTGATTTCGTTAAAAAGTAGTGCTAAGATTGTACCATGTTAAGATACATGCAACTTTAAGAACGCAGGCGTTCAATCAATTCAGTATTAAGGTATTTGTGTATTTTTTTTATTGTTATGCGTATTTGCCATTCATTTATGTAGTTGAATATTCAGTAATTAGTGAGAGTGGCATCGTGGAGGTCGAATACTAATTAAAGATTCCTCGATGAGCTACTCAATCATAAGAATAACATACTAAGATTTATTGGCGTAACAATAATTCCTAAATATCATTCTCAACTGTAACTTTAAAACCCATCAACATATCTGGCGATATGAAGGTGTTAACACATCCGACTGTAGGTTTAAAAACTCCTACCTTTTGTACTAGTTTTTTTGGTTTTATGTATTGTCACGGTAATATTATCTATATAATATTACCGCGGTATTGTGGTCATATTATTTTGTTTGTAGATTAGGTATTTGGACATTTTCATTTATTGTATATGTTCTTCCAGGGTGGGCTTCAATAGCGACCATTTCAACATTGCCTTCGGTGAACGGGTTCCCATTCACTAACGTCAAGTCCGTAGTCGATGGGTCGCTGGCCAACTCAACAGGGGTGCCGTACTTCTACATGTCTCCTTTAGACTTCACTGCTCGTGATTTATCGGTAATATTTTAAAATTATTATTTTGCCTATATGCCCCCTTAGTGGTCGGTCTATAGGAGTGGCAAACGGAAAATGCTCTACCACCCTCATGGTAAATACCATAAGTGCCTCCTTCGATGACAAGTATATTGGGGGATGTTGAATTAAACTGGGTACAAACGGGAAAATGCACTTTTATACTCTATAATATCAGAAAGAAAATTATACAACCTAGTATTAGTTGAACTATCTGACTAGAACAATATAATTACTGCCCTTTTTGTATGGAGACATTTCCGCGCCAACTAGAGAGTGCTGCTATAATAATATAGAAGTGTGGGTAAAGTACTCGAATCGTCTTCTCCGGGCTAAATTGTATTTGTATGTCCAGTAGTGGACTCTATCCAGGATAACCAGTATGACATTTCACCAAGACATACCTACTACAGCGCTCCAACATCAAGGCATCAATTTATAAAGAAAGAAAGAAAGAAAGAAAAACATTTATTAACCAACAAACACACAATAAGAATAAAAAACAAAGAAAGAACAGACAAACACAGAGTACAGTGAATAAATTTTAAAAGACTACACAATAACGGTTAATTAGGACCCGGCCTCAGCATATGCTGAATCAGAGACTGACCCAGCGCTGGTGTTCTGACCGGGCCTATTCAAATATATATAAATATAATATATAATACATATAAATATAATAATTAAATAAAAACAGCACAGACGACACAAAATTCTCACAAACAATATAAAAATAACAGCCACAACAAACAAAAAACAAGAAAAATATATACAGAAAATAAAAGTTCTGGAAAACTTGGCTGTATGGTCTTTGCTCCCTTTGCCTTAACTTTGCAACAACATACTTATACCAAGAGACGTGAAACGTTTTTATAGACCACAAATCAACTCAATTAACTAGAATTTAATTAATTGGTTGGTTGGTACTTATTGAATAATTGCATGGCGTTTAATTATTGAATCCGAACTATGCAAATTTGGTAGAAGTCTAATTTACGTTAAATTATAATTGTTCATAAATAACGATTTGATATCCAGTTTTGTTTGTTTGGTTTATTATTCAATTTATAATAACAGTACAATTATTATTATTAGGGATGGGCCGAAATTCGTTAAACATTCGGTTTAACCGAATTTTTGCAGCTCGAGCCGAACTTCGTCATACGGCCGAAATTCGGTTTTAATGCCGAACATTCTGTACAAAATATACTTGCACCATCATAATAGATATTGATTAAAAAAACATATGTAATACATAAGAATGAAATAAAATAAGCCTGGTATACTCATAACAGTGATCGGAGAAGGTAGAGCTATTTTATGTACTTGCCATACTATGATAGAATAGTATGGATATGAAACAATTATATTTATACAAGAATCAACAATTACTTAAAATTTTCATGCCGGAATTTTAAAAGAACATAATTATCATATAAATTATATAAATTATAATTTATTATTATTATATATATAAATTATTATTTGTATATGAAAAATTGAAACATGATTGAAAAGAGCACACTATTTGTATTTAACTAGGTACAATAAAATCTTAAACAAAATTACCAACACGTTCATACAATAATTTACTTAATTTATTATTGATAAAAAGAATTATAATAATCGAATCCCGGAGAATTTGTCGGAATCCCGAGGAATATCCACATTAACATCAATATTTGCGGTCAATGAACCTAAATAGCTCTACCTATTGAAATAGTAATTTTACTCGATAAATGCAACAATAAATTGACATTTTAACTTATAAAATTTTACTTACTCAATTAAACAAAACAACAAAAAACCGCGGCAAAATTGAACCGAACTTCGGCCGAATTTTTCACTTTTTCCGAATGTTCGGCCGAAGTTCGTATTCGGTTCAAACAACATTCGGCCCATCCCTAATAATAAGTCTTTATAGACACATAACACAAAAATTAAACATTTAAAGTTTTAATAAAAACGTATTTCTCTGTATAGTTAAAAATAGTCATTGTATTTTTTTTGTTTAATTGTAGATTGTCATCTAAATTATACTTACTTAGTTACTTAGTTTTGGTGTTGTTATCTAAATTATACAGTTTTGTGCCACGTTATGAAATTGATTAAAATATAAGTCCAGTGACCTGTGGGTTACGCTGGTATCTTCGTCTTAAGGTTTAAAAGTTATGATTTTTTTTAACTTTGATACGCTATATCTCGAATCGACATTTTTTGAGATAATACACTGTTAATTTTCATGTGCAATGTGTCGTCGTGTCTCGCTCTCGACAGAAAGCGGATACAAACAGCAACACTCTTAACTGCCCATGTCACCTGACCGACAACTATTGTATGAAAGTAAAGATAAATGTATGACGTCAATTTGATCGTTCGAGAAGGCCGCGGGAATTGCGGATGCGATCCCACTGCCTGTACCACTGAGATTTAATAAAACTTTAGTTAAAAAAAACAGCAACACTTTTAACGTCACGTGACTAATATCCTTGCGTGCACGCCTCTATCTTTCGCGTGCTCGCGGCGATCTCGCTCCGCCGAGGAATCGCCGATTAAAATCGCTCGTGTGAACAGAAAAAGAATTGAATAGACTACCGCATGTCTGAAAAATGTACTTTATATTTTAAATAACAGAAAAAATAATAAAAAAATAAAATAATATTGGTTTTGAAATAATATTGGGTCCTTACCTATGAAATTGGTGTTTTTATTCTGTCTTAGTATTTTGTCTGTAACTATTAAGATTCAGAGTATTCCTAAAAAATAATTACCTCGTCTAAAAATAGACTATATTTTTGAGCTCTTTTGATTTGTTTTGATAATTTGTTGTAAGTTTAATTGTGTTAAAATTGGACACGGAGACAACTCTTTTTAAGTGCCTCCCGAATACATCATTTTATTTGCATTCACTTAAAAACGATAAATAATTTTTATGAAGTGTGATATTACAAATATTACTAAAGCTTGTCTAATGATACATGCCAAATATTATTATCTCTGGATTTGTCGTTGTGAAGAAAACTGATAAAATGTTAGTATGGAAAATGCAGAATTCCCCAAAATCTCCATACAAAACACCAATTTCATAGGTAAGGACCTAATATAAGGGTTTTGGGAACGGAGCCAACCATATGCGTGGTGGAACAAGGGCTAAGGACAAACAACACAATGTGGTCAAGTTTGACAGTGATTATACTATAATTAAGAGAAAAGATTTTGAGTTCGAGTCGCGGTAAGGACAAATGTTTGTGCAATAGAAAATTGCAATATTTATGCGCTATTATGATTTGTTTATTTGTTAAGTTACTATTCAGACATGATTATGTTTAACTTGGGTGTAATAAAATGTTAATAGGTAATAAATTTTAATAATCCAAGAGTATAAAATATTTATTATTATTTGCTTGCTGCCTCTATGGTCTCTACGTTTATGGATGCCGAATAGTAAAATTTAATTTTATCATTATTTCATCCAAAAGCATGCGATCTTGCCGTTGCTTTGTTTTGGAAGAGCGGCAACAACTGAAAGCACGTCATCAGGCATGTCAAGCAAGACTAAGTCAAGCACTGACAGTTCTCTGACGCCAAGAGACACACCACACACACTATATTATATTATCTCATAAAAACTTTAGTTTTTGTTATGAAGTTGTCATGAGAAAAATAATTTCATCTTTTTCAACCTTGCTGTATGTTTCGTCTCGAACGGGCAGCTATGAGTGTTCCTGTTGTACGATACCTAGCCCAGACTCTATACAATACTTATTGAAACATGTCCTTTAGCTTTTTTTTTGCATTGACCGCGTATCTCAAAAATGTTTTTTTTTTTAATGCAATTGAAAAAGAAAATTACAGTTATTGAATTTTGTTCGGGTCAAGCTAATTTGATGTGCCTACTTTGGCATAATCTCGACTTCGAATAATTCTGCGTTAGCATAATTAAATTGTATGAGGGTCATAAAAAGTATTTGTAACTCCTCCGAAATCTTGTTTAATATCGACTATTTACCGGAAATAATATTCCCAACATAATAGGTGCTAATAATTATCTAGATCAAGGTATATTTGATCGTTATGTTTATAATTGTATTTTTGCTTTTTTTTCAATTTGCAGTAGGATATTAAATCGGTGGTGCAAAAGAAAAACATCACAACCGCCATTTTTTTACAAATTTATAAATCGATCTGTTTACACAAAATTTCGAACAAAAGAACATTTCAGTGGTTTCCTTTCCACCGACAACAACTCAATATAAAAATTACAACAATGCTATTTTCTTGTAGAAAAATAGCCGCGCTACGGTGCTGGTATCTCTTGAGGAGACCAACTACTGCGAACGGAAAGGAATGGACCCCGAAGATCCAAGATGCACTAGACTTATTCTCACGGGAAAAATGAGAAAGGTAACGTTTTTATCATTATTTAAAACTTGTACGTACCATTTGATATGTTTCCGCTAAGTGTTTCCGTCAGTCTATGGTTTTATAAGTCACGCCCTCAATAGAATGGCCATAGACCGCGATGAGACTGCGTCAACCCGGAAGTCAATTGAAGATTAGAAATTAACCGTTTTTAAACAGAATGTTCGTATTTTAGCTCAAATATCTACAATAAATACGTAAATATATGTTCAAAATTCTTTTCTATGGTTATGTAGGCATTAGAAATACCACATACCTACGTAAAATTATTGCGACGATGAACATGGGTACCTATTATACCCATGTTATTGTTTATAGTTACGTTATCATTGCTATTGATATTCCAGATCAAAGAGGGCACAACGGAGTACACATTTGCAAAAGCAGCCTTGTTTGAGCGGCATCCGGCTATGGCTAATTTTCCTGCAGGTTTGTTATTATGATATTCATGACGCTTATTATTGCCTATTAGAGGAGATAGGAACCTGGTATAGTAATTATCAAATAACATTATCTCATCATCTGTGACGTTTGTAGACACAGTAGGAAATTAATTGTCTCGGGAAGTTTGAGCCACCTCTTAGACGAGGGGTATACAATCAGAATTACCTACACCCAACACAATACTGTCCAATAAAGTGCGTACTTTAAAATGGATATAAGATTTTCAACCAAAACTATTAGATATAAAGTTCAAAAATGAGAATAACACCAAGTTGTGGAAACTTGGTGAACTATTAAATGAAAACTGTTAAGTAGGGGTATTTATAAACTGTTTGGAAAGCCTAGTATAATTTTTGATTGTTTTTTTACAGACCACGATTGGTTCGTAGCGAAGTTAAAAATCGCGCAGATCGCTATGGTAGACTGGTTTGGAGGCGCTAAATACATTGCAGTCAGGGATTACTTGGCATACAACTACACAGGCTTGGAAATGTTCCAATACTCAAGACAGAAAGCTAACCTCACTTCTTTGAAATAAAATTAGGAACTATATAAGTAGCTAGCACCTAAAATACAGACTGCGTTGTAAAAAGAAAAAAATATTATAGATGAAAAGTGTATGTAATAAGTATATCAGTTACGGTTGTATGATAAGATTGTGGCTCAGGTTTGTTCTGTATTCTGAGGATTGTGGTTGGAGTCAAAATGCAAATGTTGATGGGGTTTACACAAATATTTATAAGTAGCAATGGAGAACATTTTATAAGACGAAATCACGTTCAATTGTATTGTAAAAATTCCATGGAATTTGACAATTGGGCGTGATAAAAATCTTAAATAGCTGCCTATGCTATATAGGCAGGATTTTGTAGTGACTTTATTGAACGTCAATATATTGTGTGGTTCGTATCAAGTGTTTGGTTTAGTTTGCGCCTACGGAATCGGCCTCATTATGACTTAAATATGAAGAATTTTTTACCGAACACCTTTATCAATAACTACAATTTTATTTAATCGAGGAAACAAGAAAATTGTGAATAAATTAAATAAAAGTAGTGAAACGAAATGTATTTTTAATATTATAATAATATGGTTTTATTAACTAATTTTAAAAGAAATAAAAATAGCACCTCCATGTGAATAACGAATATAATGTTAATTTATTTATTAATATTTTTTATTTACTACCATTATAAAATATAACCCATTAAAATTAGTTTAATTGTATAATACATTTAATTTATATACACAGTTCATTCTTGTAACTAGTCAAAACGGGCATATAACGAGACAATAGAAACATCTATTGTTTGCGATCACCGGTGTTCGCGGTGCCCGCCAAGGGGTTAAGAATGATGATCATCCTAAGTTGCTGGATGTGGGCAGCGCAGGACCGATTGTTATGGAAATCTTTGGGGGAGGCCTATGGCCAGCAGTGGACGTCATACGGCTGATGATCCTCCAATCATGGGTTTCTGTAAAAACTCGCATTGAAGAATCAGTGGACTTCAAGATAACTAGGAATTCAGTATGAACTGGTCTGCCTAAACATTATGGAAATATATTATTCAATTACTAAAATATCTACAAACAATTATTGTAACAAAAATACAGACATCTAAAATTTATCACACAACAGGAAAAGTTTATAAAAACAGCAAAATAATCACATAAGTATATTGTAACAAAACATGGAAAGTTTTCTCGTATGTATATGGTAATATTATGAAATATTTTTTTATACTATGTTTTATGTACAGATCACTTATACAAACAAAGATTGTTTATAAACTGTGCTCAGGATAACACTGACGATAATACTCAATAAACATGTATGTTTGTTTTTATATCATATAATTAATATCGTAATATGGAATTCAGGTACAAATAGAAGTGCTTTCAAGAAGCCTCATTCTTAAATAATATCCAAATTAATTTGTCAAGACCTCAGAGTAAACAGAACTGGAGTAGTCTTTGTCTAACATTCCCCTCTGCCAAATGCACAAGCATCCGATGCTTGCACGTTTAATAAAACTAGTTGAGCCGCCATTTTGACAGTCATAACATTGTAAACGTTGCGGCGAACAGAGCTCCCGCAAAAATGCCTGCCTGTGCTGTTTTTTGTTGTAAAAATAAATAGAAAACATCGAGTATGCTAAAAGATGGTGTCACCTTTTATTGGTAATTAAAATTTTTACGATTTCATGATTATTTACTTCATTATTTCATGTTTTAGAATTCTACGATTTCAAATTTCGAGCGCTAGTCTCGTGGGGAGTGCGGCTGTGACGTTGTCAAAACGCACACCCCACGTGACTATTTTAAGCGTGTGTGTGCGTAAAATTTAAATTTGTGTGTCGAATTATGCATGTGTGCATTTGTAAAAACGACTGGCTTTGAGTGTAGTGGTAACCTCACCCCCCGCAAGAAATGGCAGAAAAAAATGTTTGAGAAATTGACTAATGGCTACTCCAGTTCTGTTTACTCTGAGGTCAAGACTGGTCAAGACTGTAAAAGTGAGCTATGTTGACAGTTGTGGCATTAAAAAAAGCTCACTTTCTTGTTTGTCTTTTTGTCTCTTTGTTTGTGCGGTTGGATTTTTGTTACTTAATTTTGAGGCACTTCCGGACTTCAGGCACTATAATACTGAATCTTTGGGAATAGTTCAGAATAATGCAACTTGCAACTACTTTAAACTTTCTACAAGCACTTTTAGGTCGAAATGTCAACTTTAAGGTTTTGTATGGAGATTGGAGACTACGCACAGCGCCATCAATTGATTGGTGTTAAACCACCAATTACCTAACGTTATATAAGAGTTCAAAAAGAGCATCAAAAGAACTATCAACACATAAAGATTGGATTCAGAAACTACATAACAGTCAAAATCAAACAAGATCACGAAAAGAAGTACTAGAATGTGCAACACAATACTACAGAGAACTGTACAAAAACCAAGAGGAGGACATACCAGAAAGAAAATTAGAGACCTATCACCAACAGACGTAACACCATTCAGTAAAAAAGAAATACAGCAACATCTCAAAAAACTAAAAAAAGATGGCTCAGACAACATTAGCAACGAAGCACTCAAAATAGGTACAGATTTCCTTCTGACCCCTCTACCCAATATTTTAACATGATATTAAAACAGAAAACAGTACCCACTCAATGGAACACTTCAGACATAGTCCTATTATACAAGAAAGGAGACCCACTAGATATTGGCAACTATAGGCCAATTAGTTTGCTATCCAGTATCTATAAACTTTTCTCTTCCATACTTCTAAGTAGACTAACTCCATACATAGAACTGAAACAACCACTAGAATAAGCTGGCTTCCATTCAGGCTTCTGAACCTGCGATCATATACACACTCTGGAACAAATCATAGAGAAATACAAAGAATTTAACCAACCTATCTACATAGCGTTTGTTGACTATTCAAAGGCATTTGATAGCATATCTCACAACTCAATATGGAGAGCACTAAGGCTTTGCAATATAAACGAAACATACATAGACATACTTAAGGCCATATACTCAAACAGCAAAAGTAGAATACGCCTCTAAAACAGAGGTGAGGAAATCAAAATCGGGAGGGGCGTGAAACAGGGAGATCCCTTATCGCCAAAATTATTTATAGCATTGCTTGAAGCAATATTTCAAAATCTAAATTGGAAGAATAAGGGTATACGAATAATGAACAAGCATCTCAGTCACTTAAGATTCGCAGACGACATTGTATTATTTGCAGAAACAGCACAGAATTTAGAACAAATGTTACGAGAGCTTGACTTAGAGAGCAACACAGTAGGGCTAAAGATGAATGCTACCAAAACCAAGATCATAACAAACAACATTCAAAGAATAATTACAGTAGAAGGAAACCATATAGAGTATGTAGAAAATTATATATACCTTGGATTTTTATTTAAGATCATTTGTATGCATTACCCTATTACCAAGGATTTGACTTTTATCTTTTGTAATTTTATTGATACTCTGGTTATGGGTTAAAATTAATTAAAGTATAAAATTGATTGTATGCTGTAATGGCAGAACACAGCAGAACTTTATTTTGTATAAAGTCCTTTGTTACCTGTGTTTCACAATAAATGATATTTGATTTGATTTGATTTGGAAAACAAGTATCACTAAACAAAAATAGTAATGAAGAGGAAGTTAACCGTAGAGTCAACATTGCCTGGAAAAAATACTGGTCTCAAAAAGAAATTGTTAAAGGAAATTACCCCCTACATCTAAAGAAAATAGTTATGGACACCTGCATACCACCCAGCCTTACCTACGGATGCCAAACCTGGGTCTATACAAACAAAATAAAAAACAAGATAAATGTCACACAGCATGCCATGGAACGAAGTATTTTAAAACAAAGAAAGGTACAGAAGATAAGAAACACAGAAATAAGAGAAAAAACTAAACTAACAGATGCACTCAAACCTCAGAGTAAACAGAACTGGAGTAGCCATTAGTCAATTTCTCAAACATTTTTTTCTGCCATTTCTTGCGGGGGGTGAGGTTACCACTACACTCAAAGCAAGCCGTTCTTACAAATGCACACATGCATAATTCGACGCTCGAAATTTGAAATCGTAGAATTCTAAAACATGAAATAATGAAGTAAATAATCATGAAATCTTAAAAATTATAACTACAAATAAAAGGTGACACCATCTTTTAGCATACTCGATGTTTTCTATTCATTTTTACAACAAAAACAGCACAAGCAGGCATTTTTGCGGGAGCTCTGTTCGCCGCAACGTTTACAATGTTATGGCTGTCAAAATGGCGGCTCAACTAGTTTTATTAAACGTGCAAGCATCCGATGCTTGTGCATTTGGCAGAGGGGAATGTTAGACAAAGGCTACTCCAGTTCTGTTTACTCTGAGACTCAAACACTGTCTTAAAATGAAGTGGCTTTGGGCAGGACATGTTGCTAGATATAGAGACGCTAGGTGGACAATCCTAAGTACAAACTGGAAAGGCCCAGTTGGAAAGAGGAAGGTAGGACGCCCAAAACAGCGATGGGAGGACGACATCAAAACTACAGCAGGAAAGAATTGGAGAACTTTAGCCAGAGAAAAGAAAAAATGGACAAAACTGGAGGAGGCCTATACCCTGAAAGGGACCATATCAGTAGATGAAATAAACTAACTATACTAACACTAGGATTAAGTAATAATAAACTAACAAAATAATAAACTAACAAATCACTTAAATGTAACCAGCTCAGATATGGAAAAATAAAAGGCTTTATTATTATTATTATAAATCACCAATTAATAGATGGTGCAGTGATAGATCGCTATCTATAAACCACCAATCAATAGATGAAGCTGTGCATAGTTAAAAGAATAAAATAATATAAGATTAAAAATTTAAAATTACCCCATTTTTAAAACGAGCATATTAATAATAAACAAATATGCAGGGCCGAATGAGGGGCACTCAAAACGTGGGCGCGCATCTTTGTAGATTACACTTACGATTTATGCTCAAATATTGCAATAAAATATTAAAATTTAAAACTGTGAACAACACAGGTTTAAAAGATGTATACTTTTAAATAAATCTGGAAACTGTCATTTAATATATTACTGGATTATAATAATTCTAATACTTTGCATCTAAGTTGTATGCACTCATATGTTTGGCCAAAATATTGGCATTAATACTTAATTACAGGAGCTGTACCCTTCCTGTACAATGCACACAGGAAGCCACATGTCTAGATGCATTGCTGCTGTTACAGTATGCATGGTGTACTAGAGCATTCATTGGTTCTTCATTCACTCTCTTTACTTCTAGTGGCATAGCCATGACCTGAAAAATATTTTGTACAAAACAGTGCATTGGTTCCATAAAACAATACATTTAATAATCCATTAGTTCCTTTTGCAAAATAATAGATTTTTTTAGAGCATAAATGAATAGTTCATTTAAATTTAAGCTCTAAAAAATCTATTACTTTAGCCAGATAAAAAATTAAATAAATATTGTATAATATACTCACATTCTCAGCATTCTGTTCACCTTCAGTTGTTATTGGTAATTTATCTAGGTGACTTATATCTTGTCTTTCTGCTGAACTACTTATATTTTCTGATATTTTCAAATTCACTGATGCCATATCTAATATGTTTGTAGAATGAGGCATAGTGACATTAAAATTTAAGTTACCAATTGGTCTATTATACAATTTGTTTGTGCCCATGTACTCAGATATTGCTATATTCTCAAGAAACTTTTCATGAAGACTGTATAAGTTTCGATAAGTGCATAACATCATGTCTCTTGCCCTACACCTTTCTTCTAACAACTGTTTAATGGCTAGCTGTAGCTTTTCAATTTTATCATGAAATATTTTTTTGCAGTTGGCTAATTCTTCAACCATTAGACTAAAAGAAAAATAAATTTCAAATTATATTAAGACTTAAGGATAAATCTTCTTAGTATGTGAAGACCACATATTCACATTAGGTAATACCTGCTAGCAAGAAATTTACTCCTCCACACTTCACATTGACCGGCAAGCCATTCTGTTTGTTCCTGTAAACATTTTGTAGAATATAAATTTAGAATCAGTGCTGTTTTCTATCACTCAAAGAGTAGATTTTAAGGAAAATATTTGTACCTGGTGGGTAGAAAGATGTTGAGCAGAATTTAGTAAAGCATTTGCTAAGTGCTTCTTGTCTTCATTAAGAGATTGCACTTGAGTTTCTAAATCTTCTCCCATGGAAGCAACTAACATAGTTTTTAACTCTTTATTGACCTGGGGAAAATTATGGAAATTTATAATCATACTCTTACAATGAAAAAAACATTGAATTTGATAGGATAGATAGAATATATTTTTATACTACATATTTTAAAGAATTGAATCAATAATACTTGGGCTTGTTGTTTTAGTTGTTCTTTCAATAACTCATTTTCATTTGTGAGTTCAGATATAGTTTTTTGCATCTCAACTTTCTCTGGATAATCTTTTGTGGGCTCTTCACTTGGTTTCTCTCCTGTAGAAGACAACTTAGGCCGAGGTTTGAACTCAATTAAATTCGTATTCATTTGCGACATTTGTGATATTAGTGTATTTATGTCCATATTGTTTTTAGACTTTTTAGCTCCTTTAGAAGTTGTTTGTGATGTAATAGGTTTAACAGCCGCTGTATAAGGTTCATATGGGACGAACTTAGGGTTTTTAGAATGTATATGTGTCTTCTTCTTTTCACCCCGTATAACTTTTGTAGGATATATCTGTATAAGGCCCGGAAGTGCAGTAGTTCCTTTTATGATCACTTTCGAAGTAGTTTTTTTAGATGGTTCCACAGTTATTGTATCACATTCCATGCCATCGCCAGCAGTTCTAGTCTTACTCATTATTTCTATGAACATGGTAAAAAGAAAGTTAATGTTGTTGTCATAAAACGATACCATACTTCGTAGGTACATTAGCGAAATACTTACTTGGATGAAATGGTGAAAGTGCTTGTATGTTTTCCATATTTCACCTAGAACTATTAGAGATTAGGAGTAAATTTGAGAATTACTAAATGCAGAAATCTAATTTACAGAAAAATCAGCTGCCAGCTAGCAAAAGTAGCAAAACAATTTTTTGATGTTGTAAAATTCCCTTTTTTTAATATTCAGTTTTACGGCTCTGGTTGCAGGACCTTTTGAGCCACACGTTAACAGGAGAACACTTTTCTTCAGTATTTTACATTGAAATGCTAGTATAATGCATTTCAATCTTTTTTTTACTCTCAGATTTCAATGCATCTTGGGAGTTACTTCGATAAGGTGGATTACCACGACAAAAATCCCATCGTTTTTCACACCACTTGACGATTATTTCAATGATTCTCCATATTCCTCATCATTATTGACACTTACTCTCAGAGTAAACAGAACTGGAGTAGCCATTAGTCAATTTCTCAAACATTTTTTCTGCCATTTCTTGCGGGGGGTGAGGTTACCACTACACACAAAGCCAGCACACATAAACAATAACTTTTACCGTTTTTACAAATGCACACATGCATAATTCGACACACAAATTTAAATTACACGCTTAAAATAGTCACGTGGGGTGTGCGTTTTGACAACGTCACAGCCGCACTCCCCACTAGACTAGTGTTCGCAATTAGAAATCGTAGAATTCTAAAACATGAAATAATGAAGTAAATAATCATGAAATCTTAAAAATTATAATTACAAATAAAAGGTGACACCATCTTTTAGCATACTCGATGTTTTCTATTTATTTTTACAACAAAAAACAGCACAGGCAAGCATTTTTGCGGGAGCTCTGTTCGCCGCAACGTTTACAATATTATGGCTGTCAAAATGGCGGCTCAACTAGTTTTATCAAATGTGCAAGCATCCGATGCTTGTGCATTTGGCAGAGGGGAATGTAAGACAAAGGCTACTCCAGTTCTGTTTACTCTGAGCACTTACTACACAAAACTACACTGATTTTACGCAACAATATCAACTCCGAAACAATATTACAATCACTGAAATAAAAATCACGTCCGCCATAGTTGGATGCCGCCAAAAACTCGGGAAGGCCAAGCCAACTATCCCACGACGCCATTGAAATGTAACTCTTGTATTTCGATGCAAATACTGAAGATATAAAATTACGAAAGACACGGCTGTGTGGGTTTTATTCCCATTGCCTTCAAAAACTTGTAAAGTTTTATTTTTTTTGTAAAATTCTCCCATAGGGAAGGCAAAGGGAACGAAGCCCATACAGCCATGTCTGCAATATATATATCTTCAATAGTTTGCATTGAAATGCTAGTGTAATGCATTTCAATGCATCTTGGGAGAGTTTGGCGTCAAACGATCGATGGCAGACACTGTGGTGCTACTTGGATGAGATGGATTACCACGATAAAAAACTCATCACTTTTCACACCACTTGACGCTTATTTCGATAATCCTTCACATTGCACATCATCACAGACACTTATTACATAAAACTACACTGATTTTACGTAACAATATCCACTCCGTACAATATTACAATCATCGAAATAAAAATCACGTCCGCCATAGTTGAATGCCGCCAAAAACTCCTTTCTTTTTTTATTTAATATTGTCCTACGGCTCTGGTTGCAGGACCTTTTGGGCCACACGTTAACAGTAGAACTCTTTTCTGCAGTAGTTTGCATTGAAATGTTAGTGTAATGCATTTCAATGCATCTTGGTAGAGTTTGGCGTCAAACGATCAATGGTAGACACTGTGGTGTTACTTCGATGAGGTGGAGTACCACGATAAAAATCCCATCGTTTTTCACACCACCTTTTCTCCATTATTCTCCATATTGCTCATCATTATTGACACTTACTACACTGATTTTACGCAACGAGATCAACTCCGAAACAATATTACAACCACTGAAATAAAAATCACGTCCCCCATAGTCGTATGCCGCCAAAAACTCTTGTAAAATTTTGGAACTAAGCCCATGTAGCTTCATCTATCGTAATTTTGTCGTCAGTATTTAGTAGGGGTCAAAATCACTAATGGAAAACCATATACAAAACAATGAATCCACTGAATTATGATCAATAAATCCCATTACATTTTGTACAGAAATGGCAAAGGGTTCTCAAATAAAAGAGGAATCACACTTTGTTTTCAAACTGCAAGTAACATCCTTGCATAATCCTAATTTTTGTCAGTGAAAGGAGCATATCTGTTCTTTATTTCCAATGCACTTCCTTCACGAAGTCAAAAGGTAATAGGAAAGGCACAAAAATAAAAATTATAATGTATGTCAATAATTTTATAAAACAGTGTATTCTAATGAAAAAAAATCATATCCGTTAATTAACCACGCAATTTTTATTGCAATAAATATAAAAGTCTAATTTGCTAATTAGGCATTTAGGGTAGTTTCCAATTCTTGATTAGCTTGAAGCTCTTTAATAATATCAAGCCCTCCAATCAACTCTCCTTTTACATAGACTTGAGGATATGTAGGCCAATCTGAGTATTCCTTCAAACCTTGCCGAACCTCTTCATCAGTTAAAATATCAAAAGTTTCATATTGTACACTAAAATAAACAATAAAATGTTATTAGAATTTAATTGTTATTATTATTTTAAAATAATATTGTTCTTTTGGAATTCTATATATACAATGATATAGATAATAGAGACCTAATAGTTGTCTGTTATTTTACACCATAATATGATAGCACAAGGCAATAAAATTAAAGGATAGTTTTATGTAAAGAATGGGACTTTAGCAAAGTTAATATGTATCAAAGTGTTACATACCCAGTTCCGTTAAGTATTTGTATAAGTGTTCTACTGAATCCACATCTTGGCTCATTCCTTGTGCCTTTCATGAAGACCATGATATTATGTTTGTTGATAAGAGCCTTTAATCTGTCTTCTAACTTCTGTGGAGATGGAGTTACTGGTACTCCTTTGCCAAGACTATGTGACTTGACTTTAGAAGTAATTTGAGCGGCATCTGCTCCATCAATTCTGTCAACTTGCAACCCACCTTTAAACAATACCACTGTAGGAACGGAGTCTACCTGTGTTGGAAATAGTATTCATTAATATTTTAAGCTCAAAGATTTAGTAATAAGGGATTATAATGGACAACCTCCGTGGTTGAGTGGTCTGTATGCCGGTCTCAAGGCGTCGCCATCTTGAGAGGTTCTGGGTTTGATCCTAATTTTCAGGCATTTGTTCTCCAGTCTTGGATGTTTATATATATTAAGGATATTTATATGTATTTATCTATTAAATATATTTATCCATCATCTAGTGTTCGTAACAAAAGCAGGATTAGTTTCTTAAAATGGGGCTAGTTGATAGGTGTGAATGTTCAAAGATATTTATACATAAGAAGGGTCAATACAAATTGTGCCTAAATTTAATTAAAAACCATAAGTCATTTACCTTATATTGAAGAGAGATTTCTGAAAGGCTTTCTGCATCACAAATGCCAAATTTACTACCACTGTTTTGAATTTCTGGTAGCTTTGAAAGTTCCTTTAGCACTTCAGTTACCTGGCTACATTGATCAGCCCAATTAGCAGAAAAATGTACCACAGTTAAAGATGGAGCCCTGTTCAACAAGTGTAAATATTTTTTATAATAAACTGATCATAAAATGCCTGATAAAATGTGCTGTGCTAAACACAAAATAGGTACAGAACATTTCTTGTGTTAACTTTTTTGGACTTACCTTGTAAAATTTATAAAATGCTCATTTGTTTCTAAGGTTGAGACAGACATTTCTAAAGATAATGAGGTTAGGGTAAAGTTTTAAAGTGGTGAAATTAATCAAGTTTCTTTAAAAAATCAGTTTGACCATTCAAACAATATTAAATTTCAAAGAAGTCGTTTTTTTTTCAAGAATTTTACCAAAAAAATAC